>OZ014478.1:34835464-36261961 GCA_963965965.1 Trididemnum nubilum | reverse complement strand
GTTGAGCGTTGGGAAAGGCTGCTGACTGTGTTCGATTCTCTAACCAGTAATAATGCATCGTTGTGTCCCTGGGAAAGTCTCTTTACGCTTATTTACCATTTGGATCAAGTAGTCAATACCTGTTGTGGTGGACCAGCCTGATAAAATACTTGGAAATAAAACTCCCAAAAAGGTGCTCTGTGTTGGTTTGATTAGATAGGTGCAGACGAGTGCCTGGTTAATACGAAACCTGAAAAACGAGTTGTTCCAATTTGATTTTTTGCGTTGTTAAACAAAGTCGAAGTTCAAAGATATTAAAAAGCAACATGTAGATCCTTCTGTAACTTTCAAAGTATCGATATTTCAGACGTTAGACACACAAATATGCAAAATCTGAAGCGTTAATTATTGTTGTTATTGTTTTAATTCAAGTTTCTGAGACTTGATTAACAATTTTAACGTAAAAAGCAGCTATTTTTTCTACTTTAAACAAAAACATTCTGATAAATCGCAACCTTTGATTAACTTTCTTGCATTTGTGAAGGATAATTTTGTCAAAAATATCTTAAAATCGTGTGATTCCTTTGTCTTAAATGAAGTTTTTACCATAAACATCATTAAACTTGTTTAACATATTAATCTTTTATCGATTTTCGTGGTTTGATGCAAGTCTTGTTGTAAAAACACATTAAATTGTTTTGCTTTGTTTGTTTCAAATTGAATTTTTTCCTTGGAAACGGTGATTTTTAACAATTTTTTAACCAAGCAATTTTCTTAGGTTCTTATATTTTTACCAACATTTGGTAGAAAACATTCTAAACCATTAAAATGTCTAGCAAATCACATAACTAAAAACGATAATGTTCATTAGTTTTAATCAAAAAAGTCTAACTTTTTGGTTTTCGTAGCGATAATTTTCTACAAATTTTACGTTTCATCATTTAAATTGAATATTTCAGCAAAAATAATCTTTTTTCTATTCTGACACAAAAAAGTTTACCTAACATTTGAAACTTTATAACAATTTTTTAGTTTTACACTAATTTTTTTACTAAAATACCATAAAATTTAACCAAAATAGGGAATGTTTATTAATTTTAGTCAATAAACTTCGACTTTTTTGTTCTCGTAGCAATAATTTTGTAAAAAATATTACGCTTTGTCATTTTAAATTGAAAATTTCAGTAAAAATGATCTTTTTTTCTACTTTGAAACTAAAACGTTTACCTAACATCTTAAACTTTTTAACAATTTTTTGGTTTTACACTGATTTTTTTACTAAAATGCCATAAAATTTAACCAAAATAGGGAATGTTTATTAATTTTAGTCAATAAACCTCAATTTTTTTGTTGTCGAAGCAATAGTTTTGTAAAAAATCTTACATTTCGTCCTTTTTAAATTGAAAGTTTAAGTAAAAACGATCTTTTTTGTACTTTGAAATTAAAACGTTTACCTAGCATCTTAAACTTTTTAACAATTTTTTTAGTTTTTCGCTGATTTTTTTACTAAAATACCGTAAAATTTTATTCAACTACACTCTATCTTGAGTTAAAACAAGATCTTTCGCTATTTTTTTGGAGTCATTCGACATTAAATCTTGTCTTGTCGTCTCGAGTTATAAAATCTACGCCAGTTTTAGCAATTTCCTTGTTCGTATCAAGATGTTTTTGCATAAATATCGCAAAATCGTACAATTTCTTTGATTAAAACGACAATTCAACCTTAAAACGAATATTATTTGACAACTTTTAATCAAAATTTTTCTAAGAACTTGTGTTTTTTTATTACTTGGTCTTGTTTTATTGGGGTAAGTTCGTCAAAATATCTTAAAACCTTACGAATTAGTTGACTTGAATGGAACTTGGAACGTAAATAAATCGAAAAACTCACCCAAAACTTGAACTAGTTATTAACTTTTTTCTTTGTGTTGCAATACTTTGATCGAGATCTTGGGTTTCTTTATCTTGATTATTACTTTTACTTAAAAAACTTACCTAACATAGAAAAAATTTTAACCATATTTTTGTTTTCATGAGAACTGTTTGGTCAAAGACGTTGAAAGACTTGCATTTTCTTGAGTTTTATTTAGAAAGCGAAAATTTACCTAAAAATTTTTTTGGAATATGGGGATAATTTTGTAAATTATCTTCAACATTTATTTAGCTTGAATTAAAATTCCTGTTTGAAAACCTTATTTTTTATAATTATTCTGGAAAATCGTTCAAAATTAAACCTCTTTTCGTGATCTCGGTTATAAATTTACTTGAAACGTAGTTTTTTGTACTTTGAATCAAAAATTTCCTAATTAAAATATTTTAGCGATTTTCTTGTTTGCACAGAGTTAATTTTGTTTCAAGATATCTCAAAGTCATACAATTTCTTAGTATTGAATAAAATCTTACTAGTTTTTTGATTAGTCTTGTTTAGGATTAGTTTAGCTAAAAAAATAATTGAAGTGTTACGCTTTCTTTGTTTAAAACAATAATTCCACCCTAATAATGAATATCATTCGATAACTTTTAATTAATATTTCTCTAAAATTTTGGCTTTGTAGTCGCGTTATATTGATTTATAGGGATCAATTCAATAAACTA
The DNA here is from genome assembly GCA_963965965.1 of Trididemnum nubilum. Lineage (NCBI taxonomy): Eukaryota > Metazoa > Chordata > Ascidiacea > Aplousobranchia > Didemnidae > Trididemnum > Trididemnum nubilum. Next base: position 36,259,387 of record OZ014478.1, on the reverse strand, counting down.
TCTTAAAACCTAACAATTTCTCTGTCTTGAGCGAAAACGGTAGCGTAAAAAACAAAAGCGTTTGTCTAAAATCTCAAATTTTTTAAGTTCCTTTTTTACATAGGAATAGTTTGATCAAAAAACGTTCAAGGTCTTACAATTTCTTGGACTTGGAAAGTAATTTTATCTCGAACATCGGCAACTTACTTAAAATTTTAACTTTTTTTGGAGTATTTTTTGTTTACCTAAAGGAATTTAAAAACAGTCTTACGTTTCTTCATCTTGAAAATTGCTTTGCCTTAAAAAACTTACCCAATATTGTAAAATTTTCAACCATTGGCTTGATTTCGCAGAAAAAGTAGGTCAAAAGTACAAAATCCTCACAATTTTTTTGCCTTGAATAAAAATTCTATCTAAACATCGAAAACTTACTTAAAACCTTACAAGTTTCAAATAATCTTGTTTATACAGAGATACTTTTTTGTGAAAAATAGTTGAGGTCTTACGATTTCTTTGTTTAAAACAATAATTTTACCTTGAAATGAATATCGCTCGATATCTAAAATCTTGTTTTTTTTTGTTTTTTTTTTTTATAACGTAATATTGTTTTCAAAGGAATAAGTTTACGAAAATCTCTTCCTTCCTGGTAATTTCTTTGCCTTGAGTGAAAATTGTAACGTAAATAATCGAAACTCTTGCCTGAAAGTTAATTAATTTTAATTTTCTTGTTTGTATCAGGATGATTTGATCAAAATATTCAACATTGTTGTGCTTATTTGTTTTGAATACTGTCTGCACCTTAAAAGTGTACCCAACATTGTAAATTTTTAATGATTTTCTTGTATTCATAGAATAGTTTTATGAAAAATGATTCCGAGTTTTGCAATTTTTTTGTTTGTTTGTTTGAAATAATAGTTTTATTAAAAGCATGAAGTACTTTCTTAAGGTGTTGTTTTTAATAATTACCGAAAAACCCTCTATTTGAAATCCAGACGTGTGAGAAGCAAGTTACCTATAATTATGCACGCTTGAAAATAGACTTATGTCGCAAATTTGGGATTCGTCGAGTGAATGGAAATAATAAAAAACTCGCCTTTTCGTCTTGTTCAACACAAAAAATATACCAATGTTGATTTATTACAATAAAAACACTGCAAACAAAACACAACTTTGAATAAAAAACGGTTAGATTTTCGGTAGCGTTTTTTTCAGCGTTTCATTCGCTTTGCCACGCCAGTTGTTGTTCGTCGGTTTCGCACAACGGATAAACAGTCACAAAAGTTGCTTGTGACCTTGGGGAGTTAGATGTCAAGTTTCATCATTTTAATAACCAGCGATTTGTAGTTGTTGAGAAGATACAAAAAACAACGTCGAGGTTAGGTTTTCCATTTTGAAACATAGCTAATAGCTGTCTACTACCACCTCCTGTTGAATTTCTGCTTTTTTTTCTGAATTTCACAATTAAAACATCATAGTGAACTTAGAACGAATAGGTCATGACAGTTAACGTGTTTGAGTATTGATGGTGTAATTTATGATCGATAGACTCTCACTTTTTTATCGATTTTTACGTCACAGATGTTACATCGAGTGAGAAATTCGCTACATCGAAAACAAACACCCAAATGTTTACACGGTTTAAAGACCACATCTCTTTCTTCTTTCTTGCATCTTTTACATTTTCCTTCTTCTTCCACAATTTTTCTTGCTTCTGCCAGAGTCATTTGTCGATCTTCAGGGGCATCCAACAACGCTTGAAGAAAATCTTCAAAGTTATAAAAATTATTGTCGTGTTCTTCATATCTTTGAGTTAAAATGCGTCTGATTTTCGCCTCCCCAAATCCTAGCGTTTTCAGAATTCTCACATTTTCTCCATGATCCATTTCATTGTTTATTGATTGCCACATTTTCAATTTTCTGGAATTAGTAAAAGCCGGAGAAGTCTGAAGTTCTGGTTGAGGTTTCAGATATTTCATCAAATCACCAACGAGTTGAACTGAAGCGGGATTTGTTATAATCGGACGTTTCAAATCACGGTATTTTTTAACTTCGTTTTTGACAAATTCAACTCCTCTCTTTTTTAAAATGTATTCACACAACGGATACCATTTTGCGTGTTCCTGAAAAGGGTCATCAGTCGGTTCCCAATTTTTTAAACCACCGTTGCAGTAAAAACACTTGACTCTATCTCGATCACCGAGGTAATAAAAACCAGCGTCAGCAAATTCACGACAGGTCGCTTTAATTCGTGCACCTGGCCAATTGATCGATTCGGTAAAAGTTTCCAATCGGTCAGCGTACTTTTTCAGATGCCCGTTTCTGGGGAATAAACATTGAAACTTCGGATTTTTGCTTGAGCTAGTAGAACTAACGGGTAGTGCAACGGAGTCACAGCAATCACCCATGATGATAGAATATGAAAAATGTGTGACTGCAGGTGAATTTACATACTAGTTAAGAGTGCGAATAAAAAAACGCTTAGTGTGATGCAGGTTTTAATTCTTGGGTAAAAAAAGATTTACGGTTCGGGGTGAAAATTGAAGGTATCTGCAATGCATTAAACCCTGTAAAACTGAACACGTCCGCGATTATGGAAGTTTTTATTCTCGATAGATTTTGGGATGAAATGCTGGACGAATGTAATGAGGTGACGTTGGTCAAATACAACTTTACTTCTTTGAGGTGAAATCCAACACTTCAAGGTACAATAACACCGGTAAAATTCAAGTTATTCTGCCGCGATTTAAACTTTCAATCTCTGTCGAGTAGATTTAATTTTATGTTATACAAGTGTCAAGGAAACACGTAACGTCCCTTGTGTTTTATATTTCGCTTGCAAGCTATACCTTCCAGACAGACGCAATATAAACTTTTTGCTGAAAAGAAGTCTTAAATATAATAAAAGCTATGCGGTTTATAAAACTTTAAAATTTCCAAAATAAAGCGACTTTGTTGGTACTCGGGTCAAACCCTAAATTGAAATACCAGTAATCTATAAATTTTTTTTTTCGGAAAACTGAGTTTCAGGTGAACCACGCTCTAATCTCGTTGATAATTTAATATCTGGGTTCGACTCTTGCACAAGACATTCGTTGAATTATTGAACCTTAGATTTTCCTTTGAAAAAACACCTTGCAGTGGTTCAAACCTCAGGTACGTCAAAGATGAAAATGCATGTGAGTTTTGGTGAGATTTTCAAGAATAACCTATGTTTGTAACATACTTTGAAACTAGCCAAAGATCACTAAGCTCTTTTCAAGCAACTGTGTGAAAAATTTGCGCCTAGGTTTGGGTATCGTCTTTGGGAAAATAACAAAAGACAGTTTTTGTAGATTGCATACCATCAGATAACTTAAAATACCAACCGAGTTAAAGCGGAAAAGTGTGAGGTAGATCTCTTTGAGAATTTCGAATCTTGGACAAGGTAAAAAAAGACACTTGGGTTTTAAGCAAAAGAGATTTAGCTCTGGGTTTGAATCTTAGGCAAGATGAAATGTTAAGGATATTTTGATTCGAACTTAGAAAAAACGTTAAACTACAAGTAGCTTTGAAGATTATTGGCATTCGACTTTCAGGCGAGTCCTACTATTGCGTTGGTAATTACTATTTGGGTTGGAATTTAAAACACAAGTTCTATTGCGCCATGCTCGCTCCATATTCGAAAAAAAAAAGTAACAAACCCTGACATCATCGGATTAAACAAGTTGTATTGCGCCATGCTCGCTCCATATTCGAAAAAATTAACAAAAAGGTAGTGATTCACAGCTAAACCTTAGATAACCGCTGTCACGATTTCGACACGGCAGCGGAAATTCAACTGCAGCGCGACAGGAAACGTTTCAAGTTACACAAAGTTCGTACAAAATAGACTTCATAGCATTAACTAGAACATCTTAGAAACTACCGATATTTTCACTTTTAACCAACTACTTTGAAGCAAACCACCTGCGGTGGCTTGACAAACCACCTGCGGTGGCTTGACAAACCACCTGCGGTGGTTCGGTACTCGAGCAAGACACTAAGAGTCTTTAGACTTGAAGCCAGGCACCTGCGGTGGTTTGTTACTCAGTTACTCTTCAGGTCAACACTAAGTTTCCATTCTTATAACTACACTTAGAGTTAGGAAGAGACCTTGGGTTATTCACTTTTAACCTGCTACTACTTTAGATTTGAAACCAAGCAATCCACCTGCGGTGGTTCGATTCTCAGGTAAGACACTAAAGATCTTTATACTTGAAACCAGGCACCTGCGGTGGTTCGATACTCAGGCAAGACCAACTACGTTTAGATAACATCACGTTTGGGGGACGCAATCCCCCAAAGCACCAATCCCCCAAACCTCCAATCCCCCAAACCTCCCATCCCCCAAACCCCCCAGTCCCCCATCCCCCAAACGTACACGTTTTGGCGCATTTTATACTACTAGCGGAGCTAGTTTTTGCGTTAGCTGTGCCCACCTATGATAATGATCATTACAATTCTCCAACGAAAATAATATTATCATTTTTTGCTAATTTATAATGTTAACATATGCGAGAAAAATTGTTAGTTGTCAAATGTGTTCTCTTGAATTAGTGAGAGATTTGTAGAAAGTTTAAACGTAGAAATCTGAAAAACGTGAAAACCTGAAAACGTAGAAAGTTTAAATTTGGAGAGATTGCGTTTTAGGATTTTCACAACACTTTTGGTCAACACAGGGGCGCCGAGAGCCAAACGTGGGCCCGGGGCCAGCTCAAATATTAGGCATCTCCGGTTTTGTGAATTCCAAAAACAGACGGGGAAATTGCCACAAATTTTGTCAGGATTTTGATGTGATCTCAAAAAAAAAAAAAGGTCTTCGGTCTTCCACACACTCATTTTTCAGTGTCATTTTAATGGACCCTTTGAAGTCCATGGGCCCTCTGCTGGGCCTCCTGAAGCCAATGGGCCCCCCTAAAGCCCATGGGCCCCGAGGTCATTGTCCCCCTGCCCCCACTCCCGGGGGCCCTGGGTCAACAGTGAAAAACTTGTCTTGTATGTCCCTTTGAACGAGAACTGAAGACAAAATCGATGGGGGTATCTTGATTTTGGGCAATCGTGTTGGATTGGCGTTGACTTCATCTTTCTTGACCCGATCAGTGGTCGAGTGGATAGAGCGTTTGCTACTGAAATGGTGGACGCGGGTTCGATTCCCGGTTGGGTCAAACCAAAGACTAGAGGTAAACTGATGGGCAGGAGCTGCTTGACTCGACCGAAAGGTTCCTTCGCTGTCTCCAGACCAAGGCTTGGTGAATAAAGTGTAAATAAAATTGTAATAATGGCGAATAAAATGTAATTACAATTCTGGACCGGGCCTTTTCCGAGATATATTCTACATCAAAAACATAGGGGCCTTTCTAAAAATAATTTTTATTGGCAACCCTGACGTTTCAATGCAGTAACCTAGCCCACAGAGGCCAACATCAACCTATATAACGGTTTGTGGCCGTACGTAATAGCGGCGTTGCCTTAGAATAAAAATAAAATGGCGTCGTCAATGTTATCAACGTCAGGGCTGCCAATAAAAATTACGTATGCTTAGAGAAGCCCTTACATCGTGTTTGAAGTAGAATATCTCCGTAACGGCCGGCTCAAGAAGAATGGAGTCAACGCCAATCTAGTCTAATACAATTGCCCTAACTTCACGTAACCCATTGATTATGCCTTTAGTTGTCTTTTAAGTAAATCTTCGGCAAAAGGCTATTTAAAAGTCTTTGTAAATCTAGCTTCTGTTTACATTTGAGTCATCGTCTTGACGCAGAGAGTACAGAGCAGTTTTGGTCATGTTTCTTTTCTCTGCTTCCAAAGATTGCTAACGCATCGCAGTATTTTTTCGCGTTACTGCTACATCACACTGCACTTTAAACAGGCACGCAACCAGAATTTTGCTAAAGCGAAAAGGGCTTGAACCCAAAGTTAAAAATTTTTGGTTGAAAAATGACCCATCTAAGCGGTGCGCCGAGAAAACTAGTACAACTTCGCGTACCCCAAACGAGGGTCTGGGGACGGAGTCTCCAGCCTTCACACCATTTTGCTTGTTTTTGAGCCATTTGAAAGAACTAAGTTGTAAAAATTGAGTTATTTGAGAGAATAAAATTGCCCTGCACCTTCAGCCTCCCTTACAGGTGAAGTCCAAAACACGTTTAAAACGCTTGGGGTGAATTTTTTTTAGGTGACTTGGTTAAGGGCTAGCTCCCTTCCCCTCTGGTTGCGCCACAAAGCAGTTGTTAAAAGATTAAGCTGTATTTCTTGCATTTTCAAAGTTATTTATTTAAACTAATTTATTTGAACAAACAAAATATTAAGAAGACAGTTGTTTTGTCTGCTATGTCTGGACAACAGGGCCGTAGGTGAAAGAGATGCTATCATTTTTTGGTTAAAAATACAAAAGCTCAAAATCATATGAAAATTTCAAAGGGCAGCAAATATTTGAATAAAAGGGCAGCAAATATTTGAATAAATACAGCAAAGTCGATTTCATAAGCTTTCTCGTTATAAGCTTTTTCTTTTATTCTGTATATTACAACATAATTCACTGGCAAATATAAACAATAAGAGTTTCAATTCAACTGATTCAAAAACGTGCTCGGCATCGTTGATCAGAGCGAATAACATGAAACAGTACATGTTACCAACAAAATTAAAAAATTTAAAATCGTACGAACTATTTTACCCGTCTGTAGGGTTTTATATCTTTAAATCTTGATTTTTGTCCGTGACGTGTACTATGTTATGGTCGAAAAACATACTCACATAAAAATTGCAAATAAAAACAAATCAATCATTAGCTCGCTAATTAATTTTTTGTTTTTTGTTTGTTTTTGCTTTTGTTTCGGCTTCGTCATTTTTTGTTTACTGTTTTGAAGTAGCAGTTCCCATGTTTTTTCTCTAACTTCTAAAGAGCTGTGGCGAAGTGCATTAGCATTGGAAGTTTTGCTGTGCCATCTATTCATCTTTGTTTTAGCATTACGCCAAAATAAATGATCTATCTATCTAAAGAGGATATAGCCGTTGTTACGATGTAGACTCAGTCCCTTGTTACGATGTAAGAGTCAATCTTAATCAACTTTTATTTACGAACTTATGAGCAATTGTAGATTTTTGAACTTAATATCGCAGTGAAAGAAAAAAATAACATGATTGTTTTCCTTTTACTTCTTTCTCTTTAGTTCCTTATTTCCTTTTCTTTCCACCTTTCACTTATTTTTTTTTAGCGCTATCAGCTGATGACGTAATTTTAGGGAGTGCATTGATTCATCAATACGAATCCGGTTGCTGATGACTGAAAAAGCAAAGCTGAAAAATTATCTATTTTGGAGTTGGTGCAACTAATTTTTGAACTTTTGTTGAATATTTCACTTTTCCCAAACCACTTAAGCTATAAATGAGATTGCAACTCCTCACAAAAAGCAGGCTGAGTCAGCAATCCTTTATAATTCTCAGAACACTGTACAATAAATACAACTTGATGGTTGAAATAAAATTTAAAGTACATTTGATGACGCCAAAACTTCCTTGGTGTTTTGGGTCGCTTTGTTGCTATTTCGCTCAGTTTTTGATGAGTCTTGGGCAGCAAAGTTTGACAGCGCTGTGAAAAGCTTGCTCGCTTTACTTGGAATCCAAACTCTACGAATATTTTCCCGTCGAAGGCAGTACAGGTAGAACACTGCTAGACCCTAAAATGATACATTGAAAAACCTTTTTAGCAATAATTACTCCTGTGTTTCAAATGGTTACATAAACTGTAGTGTTTGTGTTTAATTTTCAAATCTCTTTTGTGCCATAATATATCGTAATCTTTCAAAAGTATCGTTCGTAATTCTTACTTGTTATGGCTAAGTATTTTGGCATTCGTTGGATATGATATAAATAAAAAAATAGCAAAATTCTGTTTTATAAATGCCAAAAAACTGCCAAAAGGAAGACAAAATGAAAACGGGGCAAATGCTAGTAAATACTTACCAAGAAATAATTGAAATTCATTATACTCAAAGTGAAGTATGAGGGAGCAGATCCTTGGGTAAAACAAAATGCTTCAAAAATGGCTCAGAAATTGCAGTACTTGATAGAAATTTGCAACACACAACATTGGTGCGATCGGCCGACGCCAAGTCCTGTGCATGTGTAGAACCTCAGAAAGGCACTGAACATTTTATTTAGAGAAGACCGGTGTCTTCATTATTGTTCAATTTTAAAAATGGCAATGATTTTTGGTATTAAAAAGAGAAAAAAGAAGATCATGCTGATTGAGGTGACACTGGTTGGCTTTCTGCGTTAGTTGGAGGGGTCTATGATAACATTAGCCCTTTGCAAAATTTTGCGTGTGTAGTCCGGTCTTATACAGAAGCCAAGTCTTCAAAATGCAAGTAGCTTATTTTTTTGTTTCTCTGTGATTATGATGATTATGATGTACAGGTATATTATGATATATTACGTCCTAATGAGATATTTTACGATGCAGGGAAACAAACAAAATTGGTAACTTAATGAGTTTTCATCAACGAAGATCTGTCGTCTGCATGAGATTGGCCTGCAAGGTCGGTTGTTAGCCAAATTTTGCAAAGAAGAAATGTTATCATACTCGGATCAAACTAGCGCAAAAAGCCAACCAACTATGTCATCAAAATTACCACAAAACAAAAAATAAATAAAAACGGAAATTACTAACAAATAATAAACAACATCACATAAACATAATAGCTTGCGACATAGCAAAGCAACAGTTGTTGACAAACATTACCTGAAATACATTGAAAATGGTAAAGAGCCACTGCATTACTGATTCGTATGTCACATTGTAGGGTATCAACAAGAAATATCCAAATATCCAGGTCAGCCCCATCATTGTAACCATGGTGACTGCATTGATCAATCGATCTAACAAGGAACGTTTTTTGGCTCTCGATCTGGTCTGCATCAAAATAAACATAATTATAGATAAACAAAGACTAAAGGCAAAATCAATGGGGCATCCAAAGTTAAGTCAATCGCATAAGACTAGATGAGCGTTGACTCCATTCTTTCTGATCCAGCCGTTCCTAAGATATTCTACTTCAAACACGACTTAAGGGCCTCTAATACTGTAATTTTTATTGGCAGCCCCGACGTTAATAAACCTTAGCGTCGTTAGAGACACCCTCCCAATTCTAACCTAAAGCAACGCCGCTTTTAGGCTACTGTATTGAGTCGTTTCGCTGCACTCTAATAAGTTTGATCTTGTCAGCAGAATAGATCCGAACTGGAAAAAAGAGTAGACCAGGGGCGTCGCCAGCTTAGCGAGATCAAGGGGGCAAAGCTGAAAACCGGGGGGGCAAAGTTTTGACGGTAAATTATTCCAGTATTTTAAGAATTAAGTAGATTGTTTGTGTGGCGGAGTTGTAAATTTCGTTTCGCCTTTGAGTAGGCCTAATACAGCTATTTGGCGTTGATTAAGTTCATAGAACCATTTTCAGCTTTATTTTACAAACTAATTACTTAGGTTGCAATGAAACGATTACTAAACCGTATATTTATTTAATGCCTATCTGACGGGCATGATTGTCTTTGTCTTTTGCATAAGAACAACTTGGGATCATATCGGTTTTTATACCACATTGTTTAAAGCAAAACACAAACTTGCAACTAAAATTTTAGGCATATTCTATGGCTATCGCGTTGGTAAACACATAGAATTAATCTAAATAATAAGAAAAGTTAAAAACTGCGCATGAAAAACTACCTTAAATGATTTTTGAATAAATGCAGAAAGCAGACTGTCTCTGACATATTGAAATATTGGCAAAGCCGCTAACTCAACAATTGCAGAAAAAATAACGCAAATCTTTTCATTTAACTAAACATGATTACGGCTTGCATAACGGTTAGAAACGACTGACGTCAGGAAACTCCTCAAAAAATATGAGCAAAATGTAATATCGGTACCTCGATAATGAATACTGTAGCTAATAACATACAATTGTGTATTACAAACCAAAGTAGAACAATGAACAGTTTAGCGTTTATACTTGAATGCCTATTCTGTTTCTGCATTGCCTATAACTTCATTAAGACAGGAAAGTGCCGATCCAGAAGGTGGCATCTCCCAAAAGAATTTCTCCTGCATCCCTCCCAATAGTTCGCATCGGTACGGTGTGTAACTTTGGTGTTACAACTTGCAACGTTACTAAACGACGCATTTTATCCTCGAAAAAACGTCAAAATAGCTAAAAATTCCGGACCCCGCTGGGGAGCTCACAGCGCCCTCTAGAGCCCCTAGCTGGCTTTAAGGCTGTCTCACCATAACTTTTGTGTTTGAAAATTCTTAATTGCCACCAGCACTACTTCCAAACCTTAGTAAACGTTTTTGCGGACTTTCTTGCTGGTATTGGCAAAAATGAGCGTTGAACTTTGCTCCGAAAATCTCCAGTTTGAGTATCATCCTTCCGCCCAATGTTCAAAATTTTCAAAAAATAGACAAACTCCTTAAATCACCCCCCAATGGTCAATATGGATCGGCACCACTGATTACTGTATCGGTAATGTACCAGGACTGTATTACTACTCTAAAAAAATCATCACAAATAGCAGCACCAAACAGCCAAACCGGTACTATAGGCTACTAAAGTTTACTCAAAATCTCAGATATCAATGGCGTAACTAGTGCCGAGAACACTGCGTATAGTTTGTTTTGCTACCAGTACTAATCGATCTAGTTAAATAAACTATACGCTAATGGACACTTCTTGCAAATTTGAAAGTCAGAAAATTCCCGTATTCTAGCTATCAAAGAATTGGTCAATGGATTCCGATTTGGGGGAGGAATGCAGTCTGTTTCCCTGTTAGCTCAGAGTTTCTGCAGATCGATTACTCATACTGCTGAACAAGATCCCAATCAAAATACAGTATGGTTTGAGTTGCTTAGCTAAGGCCTTCCACTTCCAGACATGAGCTTGTCAACTCAACTCACTTTTGCTAAGTTTGCTTACTCGTAGCCTCCGTTTGCTACATAGCCTAGAAGTGCAACTGACCGATCGAATTCTTCTCTTTTTTTTCCGGAGGCATTTGGCGATAGTCTATTTTCCTTTCTGTAACTATTGATTGCACGGTACATTGCGGATGGTTTGTACTATGCGTATACCACTGATCACCAACTTACAGCCTACACCAACTTACTGTACATTACCTTTAACAGTCACAACACCTGACTTGTAACAAGACCTCGCCTATAAGTGCTGCTGTATATGACATCATAATCTACGATGCCATGCCTACTGCACAGTACACACAAACTGCTGATAGCTGTATCATTATTATACCGTACTGAATTGGTTTGTTGTTGTTGTTGTTGAACCTGACCCAAGACACGAGATTGTGCTGCGTACCGTATCCTAGAGTGTAATATACATGTCAGGATACTTAGTTGCATAAAGCAAACAAAGAATCAGCCAAAAAATATTCTAAACTGACGTATATTAACAAAAACTTTCCCTAAATTCGTTTCGGCCAGTGGCCATCTTCAGCTTATTCAAATACAATCAATCAAATAGAATCGATGTTAGGATAGGGGATGGAACAGTTAAAATTACCACTATTTTAACTGCGAGGGGGATGCTCACTTCTAAGAAAAAATACAGTGGGGGGGCAAGAAATAAATCGGGGGGGCAAAAATAAAAATCGGGGGGCAATGCTTCCTATGCCCCCCCGCTGACGACGCGCCTGGAGTAGACTGTTTGGTAGCCGAGGAAACAAACCGTTAAGAATAAGCGAAAGTAAGGCTAGTGCAGCAATAGACCATGTTGACAACTTAGTTGGAAAAGTTTAATAGAGTAAGCAAATACAATAGACCTACGCAGGTACTGGTAGTCTTGTTATCAGTTGAGTATGTACTTTGTAGCCTAGTAATAAAACCTTATTGCTAAGCTACGCTATGATTTAGACTGAAATGTATCTTCACAAAGCTAGACAGCGCTGTTTCGAGCTTTTAGCTCTCATTGGCAGTCCTTAGCTTCTCTAATCAAAGGTATTCCTCAGCTGGACAAGACTCTTGGCCGAACTGGACAAACCTTAATCGCTTGCACAGTGGCAGAGGCTTTCTAGGGAATAAACATTTTTTCACTTGTGGTATTAGAAAAAAAAACAAGTGAAAAATCGCTGGACCCGTGTAGTAAGGACAGCCATTGGCTATCCCTACTACAAGGGTTCCCCTCTGTGTGACCACTCTGTGTTATGACTCGAGCTGCTTTGCGGCTGCAGGGTTTGTGGTTGATCTGGCCACCTAACTGCCAGTGGAAATCGTTATGATTTCTCAGGAGTCGACCACGAAGGACATCAAACTTTCCGGTTGAATTGCATCTGACAGCTTGATTTCTGCGATCACTAGGCTATCAAGCAGTCCATTCTTTTTACCGGCGCGGATCCGTTCTGCTGACAAGATCAAACTGATTAGTGCGCAGCGAAACGACTCAAATAGTTTCCTAATAGCGGCGTTGCTTGGGGCTGGAATTGGGATGGCGTCGCTAACGACGCTAAGGCGATTAACGTCGGGGCTGCCAATAAAAATTATAACATTAGAGACCCCTACGTCGTGTTTGAAGGAGAATATCTCAGGAACAGCTGGGTCAAGAAGGATGGAGTTAACGCCAATCTAATCTAATAAGATTCGCCTAACTTTAAATATCCCCATTGATTTTGCCTTCAGTCCTCGTTTAGTAATCGCATTTAAAATTTAATGTAATGCATAAAGTTCAAGTGCGGTCTCAAGCACGATTTTTTCAACATTGCTTAGTTGGATACCGATAACCAAGGTACAAGTTTTACGATTTCTTTGATCGTTGCCGATCCTACAAGTCCATGTATCCAAATCTTTTTTCTAGTGTGATAAAAATATTTTGGGCTAATTAAAAAAATAGTTGTCGTGTGTTTCAAAAACCGATTCAATTTTTGTATAAAACATTTACAGGTATTTCAAGCCTGTTGTAGTCCATCCAGTGGTTCGCTTATTTATTTATTCTAAAAGTAGTCAGGTCACTTTAACTATCTAAGATGTATGCTGTAAGTAACTGAGCTAGATAGGGGTTTAAGCTTGACTTAACTAAATGTGCATTATTCAATTAACTATCTGTAATCAGTGGTCGAGGGAATAAAAGCTTCTGCTACTGACACGGTAGACTCGGGTTTGATTCTCAATCGCATTTTAACGAAGTGTACCCTTATATTTGCAGTGAATTGTCTTTTTCTCTTTATTTTGGAGTGACTTTCTCAACATTTTGACTTTTTCGACAGCGAGGTTTCTGTGGCCTAGTGGTTAAACGCGCGTCTGAAAATTCTCGCGCTTGATTTGCACTGTGCCATTTTATTAAGTTCTTCAGAATCTTGCATTAGAGTTAGGGTTCGGGCAGTGATGCCAGCCCGAGAGATCGCAGATCGAAGTGTTAAAAGAAATGGTAAACTTCGGAAATACAGTATGCTTCCCGGTCGGGCAAACCAAAAATTATAAAAATCGGTATTCAGAGCTTCCGTGCTCTACACGTTCAGCATTACAAGGGACAATGTGAAGTTTCCATCGTGTGTCGTATAGTCAGATAGGCAAGTGGCAGCTTGGCTTGAAGATCGAACGTTCTCATCGCTGTCTCCGCGCCAGGCAACTTTTGAAAAGATGTAAACCTGATTATAATTTCGAAACTTTGGTTTAAGTTAAATATTTTGCACATGACTCGATCTTGCAATTGAGTTCAAACTAAGTTGCATTTTCATCCCAGAAAAGGCAAATTTGAGTCAAATTTTTGAATCGAATTCAATTTGAGTCATATCCCTGCATACGTATACGATCGTAGATAATGATAAGTTTTGGACAGGTTTCTGAATATAAATATAGAAATGATCGTTGCTCCACTTTAGCCTAACAATAGAAACATCCCGAGACGTGGAGAATGAAACAAATAGATAGTGGAATACATTACTTAGAAACTAAATGAATATGTCTCAGTTGTGAAATAAATGTTTACACATGGCGTTTGAGCCCATGCCCACAACCATGAAAAACATTCATCTTGTTTTAAAGTAGAGCCTTCTAACACAGATCAGGCTTTACACCATTCTGATTAGAAGTTGATTAAAGCACGGCGCACGTCATAATAATTGTTTTTATTATTATTGTTATTACAACGTAATTTTAGTGCGTAGTTTTAGTGAATTTAAATGAGAAGGATTTGTAACACCATTGCAAAATCTAAAAAAATAAAACACACTGCATATGAAATGTTATTAAAATAAAGTGTTTGCGAAAAAGTGATACTTTTGCTGCAGCAGCAGACGCCTTGTATTGCAGCAGAAGCATTCAAATCACGGACTTCTAAATATTAGCATCTGGACTGGAAACGAAAGAAAAAAGCAGCGCGTCGGCGGACAAGTTGAGGCCTGCGCAGTTGTGCGTCTGCGCATCTGAGCCGCTATCGCATGTAAACAAGCAGCGACTTTTCACTTTAGAAAATTCTTTTGTACTGCAGACATTAGCACAGTACTGTATACTAGAGGCAATAAGAGTGCAATGTTAGTTAATTTGCTTTATTTGGGTGGTCTGTAAGTTGGTAGTTTTGTTATTAACAGTGCAATAGTCTACATTAGAAATCATTAGTTTTAGTAAGCTGGTAAAGACAAGGCGATTTGCTGTTGGTTGGCTGAAGTAAAAACTGTAATTTTAGGTATAGTATCTATCAAATAAGTTTGTGCACTAGAACTGCTTCGGCTAATGAATGAAGAAGCATATTGTGTAAAATGAAAGACAATAACATTAATTAGTTAAAATTTTGGTGAAATTACACCAATACAAGCAAGCATTATCACTACCGGTACTAGCGTAATATTTAGTGAAACCTATAATAATGCTGTAGAAGCAACAGAAGAAAGATTGTTTAATGTAGGTTATTGGACTAAAACATGCATCCTAGATTAAATCATTTTTCCCAGTGCTACACTGTAGTAAATAATTGAAAAATGAATGTGCAATTTTCTGATTAGGCCTTACAGTAACCGGCCAGTTGATCGAGCGGTAACACGTTCGTCTATGAAGCTGGAGGTCTGAGGTTCAAATCGGACACAAGTTGCCAATGGCTTGCCACCGCTGCAACATTTCTTTGAGAGGAGCTGTGTTCCCAGGGCGCAATGACGCAGACATGCCCCCACTAACTCGCTACACGCTTCGGCATAGTAAAGCGAGTACAATGAAAGATTTGATTTGAGAGGTTACAGTAGGCCATCACTGGGTGAAGGTAGTCAAGCATTTAGTCAAAACTCGGTATTGGCTAGGGAAACAAGCTAAGAAAGCACTGCTATTTTTGTGTGTCTGGTTTGCATGGGTTACATCAGCCCATTTTCGCTCGTCTGAGAAGTTAGAGTTCTAAAATTTTTTTGAGTTTTGTGCTCGTCAAACGATCGAGTTCTGTTTGAAGAGTTTGCAACCCTGAGCGTGGCTATACGAAGCTAAAAATGTATTAGTTGGCTTTGCACACTAGCACAGTATGTTATTTAAGCTACAATAGCTGTGAAAACCAACATGTGTGCGCCATCTAAAAGTTTCCATGTTGCATCGTCATTTCTAACGCATATATTACGCAAAAATTCCCAAACTGTAAAAGAATTTATAAAAAAAAATCAAATTTACTAAGTCAACGGGAACATAAATTAGCACAATGTAGCATTCCAGCGTATTAAATTATACATCTCAGCCGTTGTGCAGCTTCTCCAATTAGTGACACGTGCAATCATTTTATTATACATTATGTTTGATTTCGATTCTTGTCGGATGTTGATAGGATTCAATCTAGATAAATGTGGACCTCCTTAGGGGGAAATCTTGAACATAATTTCGGCTACAATCGTTTTGTTATATTGTAGAACCTTTGCTTAATAATCATACAGGGGCTGACTAATTAATGGTTGATGGCTAAATTGTACCGTGCATACTGCATAGTAATTCATGATTCTGCTACTTCTTAAGTTAGCCTTAGCTTACTGTTACAAAATACGTTCAAAAAGCATAGGTCATTTACAAAACTTGGTGTACTGTTATCATCTTGTTGTGTGTTTTTGATATTCTGGAAAAGATTATAGTAGTACACGTATTACTGTTCTTTGTTTGTGCTGTTGTTTGTTTGTTACAATTTGTAAATAGTTCTTAAAAAATCTTGTAAACACTTTGTGTAGTGCCTATACAGGTGAAGCAGCCATGGTACAATTCTGTTAGCTGGATTGTATTTTATTGTTAGTTAGGGTTACCATACGTCCTCTTTTTTGGAGGACATGTCCTCCTTTTTAATGAAACATAACTTGTCCTCCGGGGACGTTAAAAAATGCCCAAATGTCCTCCTTTTCGGCATTTTGAACAGATTAAACATGTCCACTCATGCAGCCTTTTAGTGTATAAATATATCATCAGCTAGATCATTAAAAGTAGGCCTATATATCACGCACGCGCTATAGCTTACGTCTTACCAGGTTCGTCTAAGACAGTCGAGGGTGTTTATGACGTACGTTTGGGCAGAAAAACGGACTAAATCTGAGTGAAGACCTTTTTCTTTTGGTCTTCATTATTCTCAAATTTTCTGCCCCCCCCCCTTTTTTTTCGAAAATCCTGCTTACGCTAGTGGTATTAACACTTTGACCTATAGCTAAAATGATTGTTGCTGTCGTTTGTCTTTTGCCGTATAGACGATGCAGAACAACTAGCTGTTAATAAATTTCATTAAAAAGGTGTCCTTCTTTTTGGTGATGAAAATATGGTAACCCTATTGTTAGTGAGCATGTTATAACGCATATCGTTTTTGTTGCTTCTGCCTTTTCCTCGATCTTTTGCTAGTTTTTATGTTGTTGCTTTGTGTTTTGGCGGTCGTGGAATAAAATACAAAACTAAAAAAATACATATATATTTCATGCAACATACATATATTCCGTAATTATGTAGCCGATGTGTGACCGAATGCATTCCGATGGAAAGTTTTCACTGTGATAACAAGCATATATGAAGCTTCTGCAAACGCATAAGCAAAACAAAAATGATAGGTTTCAAAACCATACAATTGCAATGATGAAGGAAAAAAATATTGCCCCCTTCCAAGTTCTGCTAGCCTCCCTGAAACTTTCGATCTGGCTACGAGCCTGATTAGCAAGCTTTTTTATGTTACAGGAATCTAGGGTCTAAATCTAACATGATTAGTTAATACCAGTTTTATTAATCGTGGTCAATAATTGTTCAGCTCTCAACTGCAGGTCTGGTTATTCTGGTGAAACAAAAGATCCCAATATCACTGATAAACTTACTACTGATTTGCCGCTCACTGAATTGCGACTTGTTTGCTGCTGAAACGTTCTACAATGTCGATATTCAATTTTTCTATGTCACTAAAAGACTAAATTAATGATTTGCTGGTACTACTCTCAATATAGTGATATAGCAATCGCTGTTAAATTTTTTGTGGTACAGTATTTATTTTTTATGTTTTTATGCTGATTAAGGTACTTGAAAAGCTACTTTTGAGAATACATAGTTGTTACTTCTTTATTCTGAGTATAAGTTACATCATGTTTGTGAATGGTTATTGTATTAAGAAGCATTTTATTCCTGTGGGCCCTTAATCATACTGAGTAAAAGTTGTTAAATGATCACATGGTCGAGTTGATTTGTGAATTGCTATTCGCGTTGAATATCAATTTCTAGGTCATTGCGTTTGCTAATTAAAATTGAGGTACCGAGTGTTGTTTTATGATTCGCTAAAATTTTCGTTTGTGTATCAACGAGCGATATTTTTAATTTTACGTTTGCCGCAAGTCAATAAAAATGTTTTAAAGTTCCAAACTTGTGATTATATCGTGTGGTCCCTATCTTTTCAGTATGATTTTGGAATTATTATATTAGTTGCTAGTAAAACTACTTCTACGCAAAAACAAAGAAACGGTTTATCGGCAAAATTGGTTTGTTGACTTAGGCCTCAACTTGTCCGCGCGCGATTTTCGTTTCCAGTCCAGATGCTAATATTTAGAAGTCCGTGATTCAAATAGTTAATTTGGTTAACACGTTTGCATTTTGCAAGCTATCATCTACCACCTACTGAGAATGTAAACGCAATTCGTTGTAAAGCAATTAAAAAAACTCACGTTCTTGTCACGTGTACACTGTACAACGAAAAACGGAGACAAACTTTTAACTATTTGATTCTCGCACGGGGCGAATCCAGAAAGCAGCATTTTTAACAAGACCAATTACAGATTTCAGCACTTCATTAAAGAAAATATAACCTACGTCATAAACTTCAGGTAGGCAGAAAAAATGACTGCAGATGGGATTTGGACCCATGTCAACATAATTATTGGAGAATAATAGTACAAGCCATGTTAATTGTTAAGGGTAAGGTTTATTCTTCCGGAAGATTTATTTAGTTTTTACTTAATCTACTCAAAATATAACCCTAACTTAAATCCTTACTCGAAAACTAACCCTAAATCTAATGTGAATCCTAACTCAAGCCCTAATCTTGACCCTGAAAAATCAAGTAAATAATGCGCGGATGAATATTCTCTGTCAGATAAACCCTTATCAGATAAACTTACTTAACGCAAATGAAAAAAATGCGTGGATGAATACAATGTCTCATTTTCCTTTTACTTTCTGTAGCTCAAAATTTTTCATGGAATGGTCACCCCCCTTGTTTAACGCAGGAAAGGTGTGAGTCAGAACACAATAACCATAGTTTCGTGTTGATATAGATCATGTTAACGTACTATTACAGTTAAATGTTGATTAGTTCGTGTAATTACACCAATAATAGAAAGCAAGTTAATTTTCATAGTGCTATGAAAGTAAAAGTACTTAATGCCAAGAAACACTTAAACTCATTTCACGTTATTTTTAAGTAACTAATAAAAAAAAAATTAAGGAACTGCTGTAGATGCAGAAATCATAAGGTCAAATAAAACCCCGTAAGCAATAAGCCTAAGGCTTGCAATTTTGAGCTTAGTAGCTTTTGCCTAAAAAAATATTTTATTTAAGTTTTATGTATACCTTTCGTTTTGCAAAAAAGATTCTTTTGGCCACAACAGCAAACACAAAAAGATTAACCAGTAGCAAAACTCCAACCGGTAGCAAGAATCCCCATTGAAACGAGGGGGTTTGAAGCCAGCATGTGAATTTAGCTCGGTAGTAGGATTCGTATTCTATGTCTGAAAAGTAAATTGATTGAAGCTTTAAGTAAAAAGCATTGATAAACTATTACATGTTCAAGAAAACGCATTCGCTGCTAGCATGTTGTGTTCTTCTTGCGTTTGACAGCAGGAGGGTTATTATATTGGTGGTGCTTTATCAAACCACGAATTGTATCATTGAGTAATGAGAATTCATTGGCAAAGGTGGAGTCGAGGACGCAACCTTCGAGGCCAATGCCAAGGACACAAAAAAGGCCAAGGACCGACTTCTCGAGGACAGACTCTCTCAACGCCAAGGACAGGAATACTCGAGTCCCAGGCGCAAGTGTTCTCCGAAAAAAAAGTTTCCCCCAAAGTTTTTTCAGGCGACTTCCAAAAAAAGGAGACGCCGATTTTCCGCGAAAAATCACGCGTTCTCAAAAAAAAAAAGTCTTCCCAAATTTTCAGCAAGGTTTCTGCCGATTTCCAAGGTAACGTGAAAAGAAGCTCATGGCCATGGCCCATTTTTAACGAATGAAAAAAAGTGCTGTCCTCGAGCCGAGGACAGGACATTTTTGAGGACTTGTAAGCTTTGAGGCCAAGGTCAAGGACTTTAATGTGTCCTCGAGGCCAAGGACGTCCTCGATGAATCCACCTCTGTTCATTAGCTTATCTGTATGAGGTAAATGAGCATTTTTATTAAATAGCCTAATTCTAAATAGTTCTAATTCTAATCTAATTCTGAACATTAAAACAATAAATAGCCTACTGTATATCTGATAAATATCAAAAATGAAAAAAAATCCAACACGTTTTAGTAATATGCCTGCTGGAAATTGCGCGAAAACAAGATATCATAAAAATCATTACGTTAATAGGTTTTCACAAAAACGTTAATTCTGCTTATGGATACAAAGAATGAAGGAATTTTCACCAACAAAAATTTTGATAATTGTTTGTTGGGGGAAATGGCATTGTAACAAGTTATATCTACATACCTTGTAGCAATGCCATTTCTCCCAACATACAATTATGAATTATCAAAATTTCTTTAATTAAAATGTTCATCTTTTCGAAGCAACTTATTGTCTGACAATTGTCACGAAGAATTGTCAGAATTTATCAATTCTCATGCCACTGCGACAGTCGGTATGTAAGCCGTACCTCCCAAAGGCTGCAAGACTGAATTAAACAACACGTTACCAAATCTATCGGCTCTTACTCTTTTTCCCAGAAACGTTTACTTCCTGACCGTCAGTGCAAATCTTCCACCCAGCCTAATACCAAGTCTCTTGCTTCTGATTCAGCCATTGGACTTCATCTTTCACAAAATCCTGCTAGTGCTCAACATTTTGATGACAGTATAGATCATCTATTCTAGCCCAAAGCCGCTCTCTTTCCACCTAGGGTATCTGTTCTTGAAGCCACTTTCATCAATTCTTCTAACCTCCCTCTGCCGACAAAAAAAAAATCGCGTATTCCGTATAGCTTAAAGATCGTACACTAATGACGCTCTCTCAGTGATATTTTTCCAGTCAATCACGACGCGGCATTTTTCCTATAAAAAGCTGTTCTGTTTTCTGCGCTCTCCATTCTGACGATTCTTCTTGACAAGAGTCAGATGAAACGCTGCTTCGAAGAACTGTACATTTTAATTAAAGCAATTCTCAATTTTTGTACCACCGATCAACTTTTCAATTGTTAAAATTAAAAAAGACATTAGCATAAAATGATTTAATGTTAAAAACTTAACCATTGTAATCTGAGATCTCTTGTTTTACATCCAAATAAAAAATAGTAAAAGAGAAATTGAACAACACCAAAATAAGCGGTAGTCCGTACGCAAGAGCAACGACCAATGGTTGAACATGTTGAACCCCGTATGTCAACTGAAACACACAAAGCACTGCACTGGTAAAACTACATGAAATAACATTTACAAGATATAAACCATTTTGTTTACAACGATCAATGGTAATGATCTATAAAATTGTTTAAATGTTACTGATGCTTTCCAGAGCAATTTACAGTACAGTAACCTAATGGTATGAAAAACGTTTTGTTCAGCAATATCTTTCTGCAATTACGCATACAAAAATAGCATACAGTAAAATCTACAATTTTTGTTTTTCTATTATAATTTATAATACATCGATTGCTGTGTCAGTTTCTACCACCAAGAATTCTGGTAAAAAAGTGCAAAACAGAAAGCAAGAAAAGCAGCAAAACGAAAAAAATATTTAGTTTACTGGAAGGCTTCTGCATTTCAAAGTTTGAGGAAAAGCGAAAAGTAACATCTTACCGAGTCGAAAGCCCTAAACATTTGATACGCGTTCGCAGTCATCCAAGCAAAGGAAGCAAGCGTGAAATAATGAAGCAGGAACGTCAAGGCGTTGCAGACGTGATGGTGCGCCACTCTGCCGACGCCAACGGCGTAGAAAAAGTAAACCCCAGTCAAACAAATGCAAATGTTAACCAAAGTTTTTGTAGTCGGTTTGTCACGAAGCTCTCTATAAAAATACCCAATTGAAGCACAATAAATTGGACTTCAAAAATATCTTTAATTATACTGAAAAAAAACAGTGCTGTTCACATTTTAGAGACCACTCGGTGAAACTGATCACTGATCATTTTTAGAGTTCCTTCCTGAATACGTTACATACATGACTGAACATTATGTTTGTGCAATGCATAATTATACGCAGCAGTCATACAATATGTAGCGTATCAGTATTGAACTCTGAAACTGATCAGTTTCAGAGCTCAGACAAAGTTAACTTCAGTAGCGTAATCAGGGGGGCGTGCCCCCCCACAATTGGCCTGCCTACCAAAACGCAGACTAAGAAAAATACCAGGTTTTTAGCTCTTCTGAGACTGTCGTTTGCGCTGGATTACACTCAAAAATGATTTAAAGCAAATTTTGAACCGATTATTGGGGGGAACTAATTTGTCAAAAATAAAACTTATTAATCACAAAAAAACTTTGAAAAATGGCCGAAAATTGGTAATCAAATTTGATCGCTCATTTAAACATGCTTAACATAGGTTTCAATACAAAATATGTAAGCTCAAGAATTGAGGGGGAGGGGGCTATTCAGTATTAGTGAATTACCAATTACTACTCTCAAATTTCCTTCTATTCGCCCCCCTAATTATATCTTTCTCTATACAATATAGCCGAAATAGATTACTCCTTGAGCGTTTTATTGAACTACCGGTATTTAAGATTTTATGATTAACCAACTAGTAAATTAGAGAACTAAAATTCTAGCAAAAACTACCTCCCATATACAGTAGCGTAAGCAGGATTTTCGAAAAGGGGGCAGGTAATTCGAAAATAATCAAGACCAAAAGAAAAATTTCTCCACTCAGAATCAATCCGTTTTCCTGCCCAAAATTAGGTGAAGACCAAAAAAAAACAGGTCTTCACCCACATTCTGTCCTTTTGTGTACTCAAACTTTCTGCCCAAGTTGCAAAGGGGGGGGAGGCATGCCGCAATTTTGCATACTATTCTATGCTAATTCTACTATCCCGGCGACCCAAAGGGGGGCCATGGCACCATGGCCCCCCACTAAATACGCCCCTGCCCACACAGCCCAACGATGCAACTAGTATAATCGTGTTTTTGCACTGTTAATTTCTGTGCCACGTTTTAATAGCATTAATTTTTATCTAAATAGTCCTCAAATAAGTTATTTTTGCCAAAAAAAAATACAAAATTTTCAGACCCCAGTAACAGCCTCCCATTGTAGATTTCTGGCTACGCGCCTGGATAACTTTGCACTCATATGACTGGATAAAAGTTCATGTAATACATTTTTGAAAAGAGTTTGATGTTTAGTTTCGTATTAACCCTATTTGTACCGGGGGGGGGCAAATTTACCCCCTCTTAGTTATTTTAATATAACTCCTAAACTAAACAGAAGTTTTGCTTTCATGTACCGTGACTTTGAATCAAATTCAACGACACACATTTTTAGAAACTTTGGGGTCAGCGGGACAACCGAAAGTGACGTCATTTTTGCCTTTGTTAGAGGCACTCAAGGAGTTTTATGCAATTTTGAGCACAATGCATGCTTATCAGTGCGCGTATTCTATTCATTGTACTGCATATTCACTATCGATGCTACTCTTTAGCGGGAATAAAATATTTTATTTACTGATAAATGCATTGCATCATTATTACGTCAGTGATGACGTCATAATTTAAAAATATTGCTTTTTCTGCTGTTTCTCGAAATATACTGCGTTTTCATAAAAAAATATTCATTTTCATCAGCTGTTGAATGATATAATGAAAATAATTCTGCAGTATTCCAAAATTTTGTGAATTATACAATATCTCAATTACAAAAAATTACAAATAATAATAAATACAATAGATAAATAATGACATCATCATGCATGATGACGTCATCATGTATGACGTCATCCCCGGTACAAATAGGATGTAAAAATAGCCCGATATATATAGGGTAAACTCAAGTTTAACTTTTTTCAAAAACAATTTTGCCAAAAATGCATCACATAAAATTACATCATGCAAAACCCGTTATTTTTTTTATGATACCGAATTACAAATCAATTTCAAATGCAATTGGAGAGAATTCCTTTAAAGCAATTACCAAATAAGCAGTGTAGCCTAATATGTTGAAGTCCCTCATTTGGTCACATCTCGACTACGCATGATTTTTTTATTTGTGCCGTCACATTTAGACAGTTTTTGTGATTTGACGTTTTCCCATTCAACTATTGGTATTGGATTCATGCAATTCAAAGTAGAAACCAAATAGGCGTTAATCTGTTAACACAGAGTAGCAAAATGTAGGAAATACACTTTCAAAAAAGTTTCAGCACCTAACACGGAGATGTTCTGGAAGTGGTAAGGTGGTGTGGGATCTGAAAAGTCGAATTATGTGCCGGTCTCAACTTAGGGGTAAACTTAAGGATCAATCAAAGAAATTTTCAGTCAGGTTTTCATTACCTGACATAAAAAGGATTTCATTATCTAATATGAAGCACATTTTGGCAAAAGTTGATACGTAACCTTTTGCAACTAATGAGTTTTTCATATTTTTCAAGCTATTCACTAAAAATATTTTTCTTGAGATAACTATTATATTACTTTTCAATTATTTTTCGTTAATAAATAACTATGTTGTACTTGCAACAAGGCCGAATGAAAATTTAAAACTTTATACGAGATTTTCTCGAAAGAGCGACATGCGACGTATCAAGCTTTACTGAAACGTGCTTCATATGTGGATCTGTCTGCAGCGTAGGTAGAAAAAAACACAGGCAATCACAGGCAATCAAGGTAAAAATTAGTTTTTTTACTCTTAATAGTACTTTTACGCTTTTAGGATTTTAATATGTAAACGGCTTCCAACTGGGCAATTCGGCATATGGTCAGATTGTGATGGAAAGTTGCATCCTTGCTAGATTGTGTAATTGGTTGCTTGATCAAAACATTTCTTTAAAGTCAACCAAATAATCACATTTAGCCTAATAAACCAAACAATGAACTAAGTAAACCCAGAAAATTAGTTTCAAATTTGATGAAGAATTTGACTTATTTGAACTTGACGAAGAATAGAATTGGACTTATTTGATGAAGAATTAGACACAAAAATGCCCAAAACATATTTGGCTGTAATTTTTTGATCCCAGTTAATGCTAAAACCATATTTTTGTCCGACTTTAAAAATATTTTCACAACTTTGCTGAATAAGTTTCAGAATATTGCTGATCGCACTGTAAAGCATCTAGAAACTATTTGATCAAAAAGGACTTTAAACTTAAATCTGGATGAAAAACCCACATACTTGTGCTTCAGATAGATAAAGATAGTTGCTACGAGAAAAAACATCGATAGCGCACAACCGACGTAGCTAACAATCGCTAGAGAAGCGACAGAAGGGACAATTCTTTTACTCTGAAAAAAAAAACACATTAGGATTAGATACATCAAGAAGAGGTTGCTGGCATCAATCAGATATTGTCAAAAGCTCAAAATGGTAGATTGAAATTGGCCTGCTCCTTTCTATGCAGAAAGCAGTGAGTGTGTAGCATAAATTCACCCAGAACCTCAACATCAATGTGTTGGAAAACTCAGAAGAGAAGAGGCCATGCTCTTACCACTCAAAGAGTGGCGCCCCATCATCACTTAGGCAAACTCTGCTGATGGATACCCATTGGTCTCTTCTTGTAATGAACTTAGTCGGCGGCTTGTATATTCTGCTAGAATTCTTTCCATGGTAAACGGACTTAACAATTTGGAGAGATTGTTAGTCTTCGACAAAATCATTAAAATTGCGGTTCTTCTGTTGGCTGAAATTTAGCTTCCTCTAGGTGAGATGCTGCTCTGTTAACCCTATTTTACATGGGGTATTTAAAAAAGTACCCAAGGGGGTTGGCAAAAATGTCCTAGCTCCTATCTAACTCCTAAACCAGAGGTCATGGGATGACAAAATTTGACATAAGGGTTGATGTTCACCAAATTGTTTGAGAAAAATTGGTTTTGACGTGATGACATTATTACAGTGACGTAACGGCCAGATTTTCGAAAAATGACATCATTTATGAATGACGTAAAAGGCAGCTCAAATTTTGCACATAAGTTTTTGTTTTAATTTGAATCATAAAATGCTTAAATTGTTATTGTAATTATAGTTACATTTTATTCACCAAGTTGTCTTGGCCAGGAGACAGCTAAGGGGTCTTTCGATCTTCGAGTCAAGCTGCCACCTGCCCAATTGTCTAACACACGGTGGAGGCTTCACACAGTCCCTTTAATTGCTGAACGTCAAACAGGAAAGCTTTAAGCACCAATTTTTATAGTCTTTGGTTTGACCCGACCGGGAATCGAACGCGAGTCTGTCTGGTCTACCGTTTCAGTAGCACACGCTGTCTCCACTCGATCATTGCTCGGTTATCAAAAACGTTATATTACTTTATTGAAGTTAAATATGGGTCAAAAAAGGCTCAGATTCTGGAAAGCGACTTTGGCAAACTTCAAAATTGGGAAACTTCTTTTTATCTTATCAACTTTAAATTTTCAGGGGTTATTTTTGAATAAATTTAACTCAAATTCAAGTTAGTTTGAAGTAAAAAACAATTTTATGAAAGGATTTATCACGAAAAAATTAAAGAGGGACATCCCTTAGTGTAAAATAGGGTAACATACTGATGTTTTACGGTAGTTTTTATTTAGCTGACGTTTCACCCGTAAGGTCGCCAACCGATCTGGCAGAAAAAAAAAGTCAGCCGATGTGGTAGGCGTTTGTAAACTTACCACTCAAAGTACTTTAATTAATTGCAATCATTGAAGCTATAGTATATTTGTTTAGGGGAAGTTTGAACTAACTGAATTATGTGGGGTTTGACTAGATTTATCGGCTTTGGGGACCCCAAAAGCTATATTCTTAAAAATATTCATATTATAGCCTGATGAATGTATCCACATAAAACCAATGGCCACCCAGTACAGCTCGTGTTAAATAGATTCACCTAGATATTATAGCTCTGCTTTGGCATCGAGTACTATTTGTAGGTGCTGTGAAAACCGCTTCCTTTTGTATATCATTTAGGTGGTTTATGTTTTTTGTTCAATAAAAATCGCACAGGCTGTTTCACTTTTAACGGGGTCTTCAAAAGTTTATTTATTCAAATAAAATCATTTAATAGAGTAAATTTGTAGGTGATTTATTGAAACAAAATTCGAATATTTGTTTAAAATGGCCATTTTTGGTCCACCTTGCTGAATAGTTTTATCTAATACTCAAAAATTCTTTGAAGACAATTGAAAATTCCACGGAACGCTCAACCGAATTTCAAGATCTGTGGAAATTTGACTATTTTCAATTTACACGATTGTGCACTTACAAATAAAATAGAATAGCTTACCAGTCTGCTGCACAGAAAGGTCCGAGTGGGAAGTTTTCTATCACAAACTGAAGTTTTCCACTTGTTTTCTTCAAAACTCCACTTCACAAACCGAGCCTGATTAAGCTGACGCTAAAATGGTCAAGTTAATGCTATTCCAGTTGTAAGAGAAAAACCATTTAAAATTGTGTCTTAGCAGCCCATGCAGATAACAATTTATCCCGTAATAGTATCATAAGAAACTCGAGTAGGGAACCTAATTCACGTCCAGGTCGATTCGTTTTCATTGATGACTTGAGAAAAATCAAGTCATTTCAATTTTTAACCGCATTGAGTCAAATAGGAAGACATGGCGTATATAAGCACGTTATTGACTAATTAAACATTTAGCCTACTTAATTAAGAGCTGATGTTCGGCTTCATGTTTTTCATTGTTTTTATTAGTTCTTGAAGGTGAGGGAAATTCAGCTAATAAGACACACTTTGTGTAATTAAGCTTGATTCATTACGTACTGCAAGATTTTGATTGTTGTTGAAATGAGTCAAGGAAGTACTGTATACTTAAAAAGGCATTCAAGTCAAGTTTTTCACTGTTGACCAAAATATTAGATATGCCTAAAATACATTCTCACCGAATTAAGCTTTCTACGCCTTTCCGCTTTCAAGGTATAACAGTTCCAAATTAACAAAATTAATCACAGACCATCAAAACTAAAACTCCCTACAGCCAGTTTTGTCGTTCAATTCGTCAGGAGGGTAATCGGCAAGATAAAAGCAGTAATATAACTGAAAGATAGAGATTAAAAGGCTATGATTCTGCTCTGCTGAGCGCTGTCTACCGCTAGCTTCACAGCTGTCCCAGTGCCGTTGCTACGTGGGCCCAAGGAGGCTTCTGCCCGCCCTAACCGCTACTTGTGTCCTATGTCGGTATTCTCAAAATACTTTTTTGGAACATCACGTAGCCTCAAGACAACAGACTTCTTACTTCTTTCATCATTACCCGCTTTTCCGTGAGGGTTGCGGGGGCAGCAGCTTGAGATTAAGCCGCACACTTCACGATCTTCCATTATGTAAAAACTTCACGGTCTTCCATCTCCAATGTAAAAACGAATAAAAATGTTCAAATATAATTCTCGTTTGACGTTTTCTCGAACTTTTGCAAAACTGCTGACAACCAACTGCTGTAACATCATTTTGATGCAATAATCCGTTTTATTTTTATTAACACGCTACACACTACTGCACAGGTTTTCATTTTTGCTTATTCGATATTCATTGAGTGTGCCTCTAACCATGGGTTGCGAATCACATTTGGGTCGCTAAGCTTTTACAGATGTGTCGCGAAATAGAGATGTTGGCCTGCAGAATCTGTTTTGTTAGAACCCACTAAAGATTGTTAAGGTCGCAGTCACTGCTGCAAAAAGATTTTTTAAGCGAATATGGTGCGCAAATGAAAAGAGCTAAGAAACGCTGCCGGCCTAATAGGTCTTTTTTAGACATGAATACAGAATTTTTAAAACTGCACACAATTCGTTATCGTTTAAGATGAGTTTTAATGTGCAAAAATTCAGTCTATTTTAGTGTCCCTCACTTTCGGCTAGGGCCCCCCCACTTTATTTGCTCTGGCGACGGCACTAAGCTGTCCTTAGCAGCCTAGCTACAAAACGAGCTGGTGATTGCTGAGCACCGCAAACTAACAAGATGATTATGTAGCGGAAAAACAAGATCATTAGGTGGAACGGTTACGCATCAATGCGGACAGATGTAAACAAAACACCGAAATACCAACAGAAATAACGTGTGTGAGCGGTTAGTTGGCAAAGAAACGTAGAAGTTAAATATCTGAAGTGTATTGATTGATCACATATTACATTTTCAAGAACACATCAAACATTCAGAGAAGAAAATCTCGCGCTCAGTGGTGATTTGTCGCAAACTGAAATATTATCAATCTGAGCATGATTTGTTCACACTGTATTATATTACTACATTCACATTTAATTCAAGGGTTTTTTGTTTGGGGAAAACACATATCCAACTATCTCTCCATAATAATTACACTTCAAAACAAAGCAAAAACAGCTGGTCTTTTAACGAGAAAAAGTTGGATTTTACCAAAGGAGGGAGGGAGGGAAGGGCTTGAACCAAAAGTTAAAATATTTTTATTCGAAAGTGTCTCAGTTAGGTGGCATGCTGAGCAAACTGGTGCAACTTAATCGTATCTTAGACAGGAGTCTGGGGGCGTAGCCCCTAGCCGTGGCAATTTTTATAATTTTTTTGCAAGAAATAGGTTTTTCAGCGCCATTTTAATCACATTCCGAAAGTTTTCAGAGCTATTTGAAAGAACTAAATTGCCGAAATTGGAAAGTCATTCGAAAAAAATTACATTTCCAATCCTCTTCAGCCCCCTTACCCCCCCCCCCCTTCCGGGCCCCCTGGTTCACCTATTATTTATTTTATGTCGTGATCACTAACCAAGAAACGCTCAAAGTATCATTACAGAAAGTGGATGGTATCAAAATGCTTTACCTCTTATCAAAAATTTAATTTGCTGAATTAACTAAATTTACATAAATTTGAAACTGCTAAAATCGCACATTGTCAAATCCATCTACCTCTATCTCCAAATTTTAATAATTACTTCTCGTTGGCCAAATTCTCGCACAGTCGGCAAACTCGAACTACTGCATCCTTCAATTTAATAATTCCTCTTTACAAAATAAAAAGGGCTCAACAATCAATTAAATATTCCGGTGCGAAAATTTGGAATGCCATTTCCAACGATATTATAGACCTCTCATTTAGAAAGTTATTGAAAGCTAAAGAATTTAGAAAGTTAAAGAAAGCAAACAAATTTTATTGAACTTGTTGTGATAATTTTCTTGTCTCTAGGTTTTGAATTGTAAAGTGTTGACTTGAATTACACATTGTATGTTTCTCGCATATAACCTTCTAAATATTATAATTATCTAAATTATTAGCCTAAAAATGCTAAATTTTGGTGTCTCTTGTCATCGTACCATTATTGTAGCCTTGATTAACATGTTCATATCTTCGAAGCTTTTCCTCTGACACTGGTCAAGAAGAATCGTAAGAATGGAGAGCGCAGGAAAATGAGCAGCTATTTACAGGAAAAAGCCGAGCCGTGATTGGCTGGACATAGACCAATGAGAGAGCGTCATTAGTGTACAATCTTTAAGCTGAACACGAATTCTTTTTGTCGGCAGGGAGCGGGGTTAGAATTTTTTTCAAAAGCAGATAGATGAAAAGGTGAGCAGCCTTGGGTAAAAATAGAAAAGAAAATCTACTGTCATCAGAAAGTCTACATTTTGGAATTTGAAAGGTTTTGAGAAATCCTTGAAGCAATTTTTATGGTCTGTGATTCGTTCATTTGTATGAAGCAGAGCACACCGAAGCAGAGCACTTTTTTTCGTTCAGCTTGCAAGACAGTATTTCGTCAGGCTGGTCTGTGACTGATTTTGTTAAAATAGCTCTGAGAAAACATACAGCACTTTCCAGAATCGCCGGTCTATCCAACGTTAAACAGTTCAAAATTAACGTTTTTCCTTTTGCGGTACTTCAGTGTTGCCATTTTGTTAGAATTGTGATTGGAGATTAACTTTTGAAAATCTGGCTTACATTTATTGAAAAGTAGCTAATTTTACAGTTCAAAACCTTTTCTTTGTTTTACAATACCTCTGCGGCATTCCATTCATTGAGAATCAGGAGCATGCAGTAACTTTTAGAAATTTTGTTTCTAATAGGTAACCCTTGCAAAATTTATCGGGAGAAAAAGCCTTTCTTTGGAGAAATCTAATCCGTTATATCTCGGGATCGGAAGGTCGCAGAAAGCTTAAATTTGTTGAAGTTAGTCTTTAGATCAGTCAATTTTTTTTGAGAGAAAACGAAACAAAAAAAATTTTCGACTTGAATGCACTTTTAAGTTAAATTTTGTGAAATGACTCGAATCAAACTTCATGAAAACGTTGCAAGTCACTTTCAGAAACAGAAAACTATACAGGAAGGTATATTCTACAGTGAAATTTGACACTGCAAATTAAGCGATTGGGTTTTATACTAGTCAGTTATGGTATCTGTATGCCATATCTCCAAACTCACATTTTAAACGTTAGAGAAGATATTTGGTGAGTTACATATCACATCAGTTGACCTAACTGTAAAACGTCTGTTTTGGAACAGTACGATGAACTTAAAACTGACCGTAATTTTTGAGATAGGCCTAATTTTGGGCCTTAGGCACAGTTAGCGGCTGATATGGACAGGTGTGCTTATTCATTGGCTGTCTGACTTATAAGAGCTAATAGGTTTGATTGTATGCGTTCTCCACAATGTGCAAATAAGCAAAAGATTGAGCTTTCAATACCACGACTGGATTTTCTTTGAGTTCCATTTCTCTTGCTGAGAAAACCACGTTTTCATATGTGATGGATATTTGAAGATTCTCCGAAATGTTTGTTCGCGCTTGGCCTGTTCCGATTGAAACAACCTAAAAATAAAACTAAATTATTACCAATTACAATCGCATATTAGGCGAGAAAGCTGCTTTCATGAAAGTATACAGCCAAGAACCGACTTTCCGAGGACAGACCCTTTCGAGGCCAAGGACAGAAATTTTCTAGGACTTGTAGGCTTCGAGGCCAAGCCAAGGACTTCAAAAGCGTTCTCGAGGCCAAGGACGTCCTTAAGGACTCCACTTCTGGTACACAGACCTTTTGGGAATTACACAGTTTTTCAAACATGGTTGCTAAAATTAAAATTTAACAACAAATGAGGCTGAAATTAGGCAAAAAGTTAAGAACAGCCAGTTTAACTCAAAATTTACTAGTTTTTAAAAAACATGTAATACCAAATTTGCTTATCATGGAATGGATTTCTAATTAACTCTCTACAAGATCCACATTCTATTTATTCACTATAGGAAACTGAAGCTGACTTACATTACTGTAGAAATGCTAAAGCAATATAATGTATTCCAGTACGTAGTATAATGTCATTGCTACGAACGTCAAGAATTTTGGCAAAACAGTAAACAAAATTTAGAAATTTATTAAGAACAATGTACTGAGAAAATTAATGATAAGCTATAGACAGCATACAGAGTCTTATAGGCACAATCAAACCTTTGATTAACAGCCTAAGACGTACTGTTTAGGAATCAACATTCGTCTTTTATTCCTCGTCAGCATAGCTAGGGCTACAGGTATAAATAAACATGAGCGTAGAAAGGCAAAGAATCGAAAATTAACCAGATTAATCTTTTTTGTTTTTTTTTTCCCAAAAAATTATTAAGTAATCAAATTATCACAATATTACAAGAGATAATTCTAATAGTTCAATTCAAAATAATTTCCAATAGCATGCCTTAGACAGCTGTTTCGCCCAATCTCAGGGCTCATCAGTAACGCTAGCAAGGCCAAAAGGACAAATAGGTTGTCTATCGTTCTTCTGAGAGATGTAGGGTAAGATTTGTACTTTAGTCGGTAAAGATTTGATTTAAAGGAATAGTTTCATTCGGTAAAAATTTAATTAATAGCTTTAGTTTAATTGGGTAAAGATTTTTCAGCTCAGATTTACTTATTTTGTTAGCTAGTCCATCGTTCTTCTAAGAGATGTGAGGTAAGATTTGTACTTTAGTCGGTAAAGATTTAAATAATAGCTTTAGTTTCATTGGGTAAAGATTTTTCAGTAAAGATTTACTTATTTTGGCCAAAACTGACTGAATAATGGGTAAAGATTTATGTATTGTAAACCTTATCGGTAAGGATTTATTCATTGTTTGATAAATTGGTAAAGATGTATGTTTTGAAGATTTTTATCAATGGTGGTATTTGTCTTTTTGGCCTTGCTAGCCTTACCGATGAGCCCTGAGATTGGGCGAAACAGCTATCTAAGGCATGCTATTGGAAATTATTTTGAATTGAACTATTAGAATTATCTCTTGTAATATTGTGGTTACTTAATAACTTTTTAGGAAAAACAAAAAAAATTGTGTCATGATCTGGTTAATTTGCGATGCTTTGCCTTTCTACGCTCATGTTCGTACCTTTGATCCTAGCTATACTGACGAGGAATAAAAGACGAATGTCGATTCCGAAACAGTATGTCTTAGGCTGTTAATCAAAGGTTTGATTGTGCCTATAAGACTCTATATGCTGTCTATAGCTTATTATTAAAATTTAGGAACATTCGCAAAAATTTAAACGATCTTATTTTTGGAATAAAAACTAGCCCAAGGTAGGTTTAATATATCTAAAGAAACATTTTAACTTATTCAAATCAAATCACTGGTAAAGTGCATAGGTTACATGAAAATATGTTTGAAGTAAGTTTAACTGGTTCATCAGCTTAATTTGAATTTGAATTTTTCTTTGAAATATGAATTGTACCTGAGCGGTATTTTGACTTGAGTTTAACGAATATCTTTCGCCCAATGAAGTAGCATAGAAGACCAGATCATCAGTTGATTGATTCGCATCATCGGAACGATTGCTTGAGATGATCTCCAGCAACGAATCAGCCGATATTATAGCTACAATCTGTGATTGAGATCGGATGTCAGTTAGGTTGAATTCAAGCCCAGTACCACTAGCGATTGAACCTGCCGTCACTCGTTGAACCTTCAACAACACAAGAGGCTGTTGAAAGGAAAAGCATTGCGTCATAAGCTGAATATTGGAACATTATTTTGTAGCCGCTCTTCAAATGCATCATGTGGTGCCTGCAAATCAAGCAACAAACCACTCGCGTATTTCGTTAAATCGCCACTCGCATTCCACTCTAAATAAAAATATTGAAAACATACCTGTGCAATATACTGTATAATCAAAAATAAATAAAGCAAAGTAATCAAAATTTGGACGTGATACACCAGCCCCCCTCCTCTTCGGGCACTGAGTTTAGAGTCTGACTCTTCCTGCAACGTTTTGCCAGTACCTAATGAGTTTTTATTGAAATTTAAACGATTGCAGAGGATTTTTTCATGAGGTGGCTTTGAAACTAAAATTTTGTTTGATGATTTTGATGACGTCACAACCGACAATCATTTGAGGTTTGGAGATAATCAAAATTTTTGCAACAGCTTTTTCAACAGCTAAATTTAGCGTTCCACAGCTTGCCAACCGCACAACCAAGCATTCGCTAAAAAAAGGACTTTTAAACCTTGACACAGAACTTTGGTTTTGGTACCAAAATGGTCTATAAACTGCATGTACTGAGTAGATTGAGATCCGTCAAGTAGATCTTCGCCAGAAATACGGGAGGCGGAGCCGCTATCAGCTGGACGGTTACGTAATTTTCGCGCAAAAGGCATTTGTAACACTTAAACTTCTACACTTTTAAATTAATTTTAAATTGTTAAGATACAGCAAGAAGGCTTAAACTCAGTGACGAATAATAATTTTGAATGCTCTTAGTATGATTAATTGACGTACCGTAGATATAACTATTTTAATAGTTTTGCCGCTCTTTTAATTTGGAATGGTCAAAATAATTTTTTCCAGTACGTTGTACGATCTTACATGTCAGCTGCTTAATTTGTTGTTTACCACCCATTAGGCTAGTTGATTAAGCGGTAACGCGTTCGTCTCTTGAGCGGGAGGTCTGAGGCACAAATCTCGGGCCGGTCAAACCGGACAAAATGTTGTCAACGGCTCGCCACCGCTGCTGCATTTCTTCGAGAGGAGCTGCGGTGCTCGGGCGCAATGACGCGGGATGAGCCTGGCACACTCGTTACACGCTTTGGCGCAATACTGCAGCGAGAATAATGAAAGATTTGATTTTATTTTATACGACCTATTAAGTGCTATATTTAGACTCGAGATTTGTGACGTCATAATCATGCTGCAATTTATTTTGTACGCTGGTATGTTTTTTCTAGTGTGTCGTAATTACGATTATTCTGGAATGTTATAGAGCTTTTGGCGTGGTAAAGTACGCTGTTTTTTTTATTGTATTTCGAGTGTGCTGGGCATTACAGTAGTTTCGTAGTGGTTGTAAGTTAAGGCAGTTTTGCCGAGATTATCTAGCTGTGGTGGGCTTGTGTAGCCGCAGCTGCGACGGAAATTGGTCGCAAGTAGCGAGTGTTAAGTTTGAGTGGAGCAATTTCGCTCAAATAAATTTGTTTTTCTTTGCCATCTTAACCCTATTTTACGCGGGGTGGGGGCATTTTTGCCCTCCTCTCATTTTTAATATAAATCGTTTTTTGATATAAAAGCCATCCTCTCGTTTTTCTATGTAATTATGATAAATCCCTTCAGAAAAAACGATTTTATTTCCAATGAACTTGACTTTGAGGCAAAATTCATCAGAAATAACTCTTAAAAGTTTGAAGTTGCTAAGTTAAGGGGAAGTTTACCGACTTTTGAAGTTTTCCAAACTATTTCCGAAAACTGAGCATTTTTTGATCAATACTTAACTTAAATGATATCATAAGACGTTTTTGTGACGTAACTAACTTGACTTAAGCATTTTATTATTCAGTATCAAAAAATAAACCTATATGGTTTGTACAAAATTTGAACCATCTGTGACGCCATCGCAAAAAGACGTCATTTTTGAAAAATATGACCATGACTTCACAGTAATGATGCCATCAACTCAAAACCAATTTTTCTAAAACATTTTGGTGAACACCAACCGACATGCCCAATTTCATGTTTCCGTGATTTTTGATTTCGGAGTTAGATAGAGGCCATTTCTGCCCTCCCCCTCTCGAGTAAAATGAGTTGTTCAAATACCCCGTGTAAAACAAGATTAAATGAATGGCAGTTCAATAATTTGAGATCGGTGTTGCTGCTTTCTGCAACTCAGTCAAGAAGCTTAACGACATTATCAGCCGCGATTTTTGATTTATCAATTTAGCTTGTTTGTGGTTCTCTTGTTTTATCCAAGTGGACTATTCTTGGAGATTAAAGATTGTACGCTAGCCAAATACTACTTTCGCGGCAAACTCCTAAGACCTTTATAGACTCTATGAGCAAGATCCTTAAAGTTCCTAGTCTAGTCCAAAACGTACAGAATTAAAAGACTCCTGAGTTGATTTTTTTAAAGTGGCATGACCATTAGGGAGGCTCAGGCTCCTTTAGTCCGCTGGTTACGCGTCTGGTCCAAGTTGCTTTCTAAGACACACATCTAAGATAAGCAAACGATCTACTTCACGTTTGTACACTCTGTAAATTTTTGCTAACGCAACAAGCAGTTTACACTATCTGGACCTTTTAGTGATGTATTATAATCACTAATTTGCTCAAAAACAACATCTATAAATAATAACTCCTGATCACGAATTTCTATTAGAAACCATGATAATTGTGATTTTTTGAGATGAGAGCGTGGCACCAATTTATCGAAGCGTCCGAAATATATCCTTGTTTACTGCAATGTATCGATGCTTTATTAAAATCTTGTATGCATCAATCCATAAAAACAATACCATTCTAGGAAGGTACAATGTATGGCCAAAATTCGCCAAAAAGCAGTTGCGGCTGATAAGGTTTGTTCGGATAGATAAATTATCAGGTTTGTCAATATCAGCTCCATATTTTAATGCAATCACAAAAACATAAAAAATGTTCATTCTGGTACCGACAAACCTGATAATTTATCGTTGACCGCCTTGTGAGCGACCACTTTGTGTAGGTCCCCTAAACTTTTGAGAAATCGGCAAGTTCTCACGAAATTTTATTTTTTTGTTCGGATGGCATACTGTTGGTCTCGCACCCTAAATTTTAACCTGCACATGAATGTCCTGGGTCACGAAACTGATGTTTGAAGCGTTGGAAGGAAATTGAACTCGTTCGGCAAATGAATTAAAACTTTGCAGCAGACTTGATTGTGTTTCAATTGAAAGCCTGAAATATGGAAAATGTTTAATGTCTTTCAAACAAACGCTTCGAAAAAAGGTATAAACAGTATACACATCAGCATATACCAGTTAGTGAACTGCAGCTGTGAAATCCACCTGAAATGATAATTTACTTATAAATTATGATGTGGCGACTCATAATTGAAGGACGTTCTGGCAAATGTTGATAAGTCGCATTTTGCTGTTTCGAGAAAACCACGTTTAAATCAAGTTTTAAATTTCCATTTGGCCTTGTTGTCGAGTACAACACATTAAGCTATTTATTATAGAAAAATGATTAAAAATTAAAACAATTTCTCAGGAAAACTATTTTTAGTAAATAA
The DNA here is from genome assembly GCA_963965965.1 of Trididemnum nubilum. Taxonomy (NCBI): domain Eukaryota; kingdom Metazoa; phylum Chordata; class Ascidiacea; order Aplousobranchia; family Didemnidae; genus Trididemnum; species Trididemnum nubilum. The sequence goes on along the minus strand of OZ014478.1, from coordinate 36,222,150 downwards.
CTTGAAATCCTTAAAAAACTCATTTTTTTGAAAAATGTCCCTTATAAACTTTTGTCACAACATGCTTTGATTTTGGAATAAACGAGGTAGTGAGATGAAAATTACCAAAATGCCATAAAATTTTAAAGTTGTAGAAAAAAAATTAATGGTATACATGAATATTCTCCAACTGTGTTGAGATAATCGTTATTGCAACAGCCAAACTTCATACGATATTTAAAAAGAGTGACCAAATTTAAATCGAATTCTTCAAAAAGTAACAGGAAAAGTTTACCATAGGCAGTTCTGAAGTGTTTTTGTCATAGGTAAACTTTGTCTGAATCCGTCTAACCACACCAACCCAGTGCATTTTTTTGCTTTCTGTTGACAAGTTTTCTATAGACTGGAACACCGCCATGGATGGACTGCTTGACGTAGTTTATTGTTTAAAAGTTGAGTGTAATTTCAAATTAAGTTCACGGTAAAACCTACGACGTTGAACTTCAATGTTGTTGTGCTTTTCCTGGTTGAATATAATTAAAGTAATCGCATGGCAAATATGATATGCTTCAAGTTCACTATTGCAGTTTAAATTCATGGGTTCGGTTCTACCAATCGCTACATTTTTTTGCAATCTAGAATTACTGTATAGGTTACAACGTGCATTCAAAGTGTCAGCAGACGGTAAGTTGCTACCTGTTAACTTCACTGTCATTGCTTCTTGTCATTTGTTCTCCTTCAAGCAAATTTGAAATAATACTTGTTGCTAGAACTAGATCACTGCGATCGATTTCCTAAAACAATCTGTCCTTTAGTTGGTCGAGCAGTAACACGTTAGTCTTTGGAGCGCGAGGTTTGAGGTTTAAATCTCGGGCTGGTCAAGTTGGGCACAGCGTTGCCAACAGTTCGCTACCGCTGCGACATATTCTCGAAAAAAGCTGTGTTGCCTGGGCGCATAATTACGAAGTGTACCCTATTTTTCACTTCGACTTGCTATCTCTTAGGCTGGCATCGTTGCCCGAACCCTAACTCGAATGCAAGGTTCTAAAGAAAAGGAATAAAGAACGCTGCGCGAATCGAACTCCAATACGAGACTTGCCAGTGGCGCGCCCTAACCACTACATCACAAAGGCGACGGTGTCAAATCATCAAAGTGTCGTATTTAACTCGAGTTAATGAAAAAAAGCAATCGATTGTAAATATAAATGTACGCTTCGTTGAAATGCTGCCCGGTGCAATGGCGCGGAAATAGGCCCCGCCAACTCGTTACACGCTTCGCGCAATACAGCTAGTATAATGAAAGATTTAAGTTGATAGTTTAACAAAATACAAACTAAGATATTTCTTCGGTATGTATTATAACAGCCACAGTAGGCCTACATTTTATAAAACATCTTAACAATTGGGGATTAGACCACAGGAAATTTGGTACGGTAGGTGTTTTTATGGGTTACTTGTGCGAAGATTGGCCGGTAATGACAGCTAGTCGGTTGCTACTAAACGGCTAAAAGGAATAGGTTTTCGGTCTTCACCTGCCATTCGGCAAGAAGTGACTGATCGAAATCAAAAACAAGAGCTCTTTGCTCGCACTAGTTTGTCTCTCGTTGTTTGCTGGAAGTTCTTTATGAAGGCATTCTAATGCAAAACAGATTTTGGAAGGGTTAACGATGACGATATGATATTTACCAGGCACGAGCCAAAATCCTGAGGCGTTTGGTCTAAATGCACGTCCAACACTTAATCTAGCTCTAATGTTATTCCGAAATGTTAAATCTATTAGCTCTAACTCCAAGTCAACTTTAACCCAATTCCAACCCTTGGTTCTTGGTATTCAAATAAAAAGCGAGTCGGTGAAGCTTCGTGCAGAAAAATTTCATTTCTATTATATTTATTAACGTCACAATGCATAAACATTTAAAAAATTGTTCGTTTCTTTATTTTCATTTGCAAACAATAGCAAGCTAGTCGAAAGTTTAGCTTGCTTGCATAGAATACGCATCAGCAAGCATTTTCCTGCTTTTTCAAGGGGAGAGAAAAAGGAGAGAAACTAGCTTTTTTCCGCATGAAGTAACAATGATGATTTAGGACGTCATATTGAGTGTAAGTAAAATCAGAATATAAAATTTAGGGCAAAGATGTTTCACTGTTTTGTCTCTAATTGTTTATTATCAAATCTTTCATTATACTAGCTGTTTTCATAGTTTTCAAATCATTTGGAAGAACTTAATTGCTAAAATAGGAAGGTTTTTGCCCCTTTAACCACCTGCCCGTACTTAAACTCATCAAGTCCTTTGACATGTGTAAAATCTTGTATACAGTATATGAGTTAAAATTGCAAGTGAATATTTGCTTTACCCGTTAGCACTACCAACAATAATATTATCAGTTCTATGACATAATAAAAGCTTATTTGACTCCGAATACTATAGAGTACTGTGATTTTATAGAACCCTGGTGCATTAGCTGCGACTTGTGAATTTACTGCAATAGCTTACGGAAATGCAAATGGCAACCAGAAGTGCCGCGGGACCGCGGTTGAGAACATTGGTCTACAGCTTTTCATTAATTTCTAATACGTTGCTCTTAATAAAACTGATGTTGTTAACTTAAATTTAGGGCAAAGTTACCTCGTTTTTTGAGCGTTCTAAATAATTCGCCAGTACGTTGGTGGCAGTTGATACTTCCGTTACTGACAGCAACTCCGGTTTTGAAGTTAACACTGCTATGGTTCCGAGATCAAGTTTGTCTTTTTCATTTCTTAAATCGTTTAGAGTGACTGTGCAATTATTTATCAAAATATCAAGTGGATTTAAAACTCCTTCACTTAAAGAATCGGACTTTGGATTTGATGGGGGCAAGCAAGTGATTGCAACTAAGGGAAACTCTGAAACACATATAACGGTTATCATTAATGACAAGCTAAACAGACTGCATTGCGGTATTTACAGTGATATTATCGTTTAATCATTTTGGTCTTGTTTTTAATTTGTTTACCTCGTAGAGTCGGTAGAGGTTCATGTTTACTCCTTATATTTCTACGTTAATGGCGTAGACGTGAAAAGTCAGTCTGCAGTTACTCGCCGAATTCCAATAGTGCGCAGTAGTGTATTATTGTATAAAATAGTAAAGCTGTAGCAATATAGTTTCTGCAGAGTAGGTTTTTTACATTGTGCACGGTATTAAGTTGTTATAAGTTTGTAATAATCTTGACGTTTAAATATACAGCTGTATTGCTTTTAAGTTGATTAAAACTTACATTGAGCTGCTTGTAGCTGTTTTGTCGTAAAGGTCCGACAGTGCCATGCAGATTGCAGAGTACCAATTCAAAACCGTAATATTAATTCAATTCAATTTACTTAATTTGTCTACTTGAGTTCAATTTCCAAAAACTTAATATCCAATAAAAATCAACACGCACGAATAGAATCAATCAATAATAATGTCAATCACGTAAACAAATGTGGGCTAATTTAACGCCAAGTAATTGTTGATGAATGCATAAAAATTAACAGGCTATTCCAAAATTATCAGTAGTTTAAGCTTATATTTAAGACCATGATATAAAAGTCTGTAAACTCTCTTTAGTTTAATTATCATCAATTTCTCTACGCATTGTTTGTATTGAATTGACATTATTCTTTAGCGTTTACCATATTTTTACCAAATAGCTTTTACAGGGTAATGCATTAAGGAATAAATTTTCAAAAAAAAATTAGTTAATTACAGGTTATAGCCGTGGTCGGCAACCATCAAGTCGCGGCCCAGTGCCGGTCCGCGAGGACTTTCATTGGTACCGTTCCAGTGGCTCTTCCTTAGGCTTCTGCGCTAGTAGCCGTTAGGCCAGATTGTACGTAAACGATTAAACATTAAAACTCTGGCCGTGCAAATATCAAAGCATCACAACTAAATTATTATTAACATTATAGAATAAGCAAGTTGCTGGGTTTAAATAGATAAAATTTAGCATGTGAGTAGACGTCTTCTCTAGCTCAAGTGGTAGAGCAGTGAACCGGTATTCCGAAGGCTGCAGGTTCGAATCCTGAGGGAACAAAACTTTTTTGCATTGCATATTTTAAGTAGTCGCCGTTCTGGTGACTCTTCCGTAGGCTTCCGCGCTGGCAGCCTTTAGGCCAGATAGCACGTCAAATCATCACAATTAAATTATTATTAACATAAAAGTTTAACTTGTTAAATTTACATAAATTTGAGACTGCCAAATTCGTAGATTATCGCATCCATCAGCGTCTACCTCCAAATTTTAATAATTATTTTGCATTGGCCAAATTCTAGCACGGTCGGCAAACTGCATCCTCCAATTTATTAATTCCTCTTTACAAAATAACAAGAACTCAACAATCAATTGAATATTTCGGTGCGAAATTTTTGAATTCCATTTCCAATGATGTTAGAGACCTCCCATCTAGTAGGCTAATGTTTTTTAAGAAATCAAACAAATTCTATCGAACTCATTGAGGTAATTTTCTTGCCTCGATATTTTGGAATTGTAAAATTACTGACTTGAATTACATGTTGTATATTACTCGTATGTAACCTTCAAAATATTTTAATTATCTAAATTGTCAGCTTAAAAATTCTAAATTTTGGTATCTCTCATCCATTATATTAGCTCTTGCCTTTTTTACGTTAATTCTTTGTTCTTTTTGGCAATCTTTATATTTTTTTAATCACTTTTCAAGACACTCTCTCTTTTGTTCATTTTTTTATGTTTTGCTCGGATAAAATACCATATACTCTTATTATGGCTTCCCAGAGTAAGGCAGACTCAATGACCTCACGGTCCTTTCGCTGTCATTCTGGCGCTGCTTCTATAATAATAACTATGCGTACTCCATTTCTTTTTTTTTTTGTTTATTTAATGGCGTCAATATACAAACTTGAACTTGAACTTCAACCGTTTGGTTCGGAGTCGAATGCAGCTGCGTTGCACTGTTCAGTAGACTACTCTACTTATATCATATGATATGTGTATAATTATCCTTTTTTTTTTTCTTAATGAGTTCATCAAAAAAGACCGCGGCGGTTCTCAAATCGTAAAGTTCCTGGTAGCAACTGTTAGTAGTTTGTTGAGTTGAGTGTAGGTAGGATAAGGTAGTAGCAGATACTAGTATGCAAGTTAGCAAAATAAAGCAGCACCAGACTAGAGGCCACGTTTATACGAAAGTGTATGTTATGATTTTTCCAAAAATTCGTCTTAGAATACCTGTAAAGAACGGTCTTTGAAGACCGGTCAGCAAATTTTTTTCAGTTCTAAACCGGTCTGCAGAAGCAAAAAGTTGCCGACCCTTCGCAATAAGTTCGACCCGTAACGTATCCTACTTGAAAACCATAGGGCTTGGAAGAGTATACCATTTTGCGGCAGCTCTTGCATAAAAAAACAGACAATAATTTAAAAATGGCATTGAAGTCAAAGGTTTTTTGGTCGGTATTCTCTCAAAAAATTTTAAGGTATTTGAAGACTAACTTCACCAAATTTGAGCTTTTTACGACTGTTTTTGAGATATGAAACGTTAGATTTCCCATTAGAAAGGCTTTTTCTCCTTAGAATTTTTGCCAGGGTTGCCAATTAAAAGCAAAATTTCGAAACGTTGTTGCATGGTCCTAATTCTCAATACGTGTTTTGCGGCAGAGTTATTGTTAAAACAAAGTACAGGTTCTGAAATGCAAATTAGCTGCTTTAAAAGTAAAAGCAAGCCAGCTTTTCTAAAGTTAATCTTCTGTCACAATATTGACAAAATAGCAACAATGAAGTAAGACGAAAATTGTTAATTTTGAACTGCAGTATCGCAAAAACGGCAAGCCTATAAAGTTCAAATTTGGTGACAACGCATTTTAAGCTTATCCAAACATTTTGGTCAGCCGTGAAAAACTTGACTTGAATGCCTTTAAATAATCACAGAAGGCTATTCCCAGTTATAATGGAATAAAGTTAATTTCCCATCATAACCCAACACTAACAGTCAGGTTTCAAACATCCCTGTTGAACCCATGTACGGGCGAAAGTGACCTTTGGGTTTAAAGGATGTTCAATTTTAGCTTTTTTAGTTCTGCTTGGTGGTATCCTTTTCGATATTCGCTCTACAATACTCTATGTTAATGAGGATTTCTTTGCTTGGAAACATGATGCTCATTTACAGACTGATTATCTTAATTAATAATCTCTAAACAATAAACATTATTTAAGAAATTTTCAAACTTCTTCTGATGTTCAAGGCTAGTTTTGAGAAATCACTCAGGTGCTACTCAAAAGACTAACTTTATTGCTAACGTTTTGCTAGTTAAAATCAACTGGCTTCATCAGACCACTGCTATCAGAAGTGATAGCAAATCGCCATCAACTTCCAATAGCAAAAAACAAAAAAACGATCCCACACATTGCTGTAGTGGAATAACTAACAATAAAATTTCAAAGCAAGGTTCCGAAAAAATTCATTATTAGGATAGATTACGCCATACAGGTAAATGTAAAGGTGCGTACAAAAATGAAAGAAAGCAGCTTTTATCAAAATAATTTCTCCGAATTAACATTGCAGCAAAATGCGTCAGAACTAACACCAAAAAAGATTAAGCCAGAAGAAATTTAACACTGGGAATTAAGCAACTTTCTATAAACAGCAGGGAATGAAAAACCATCGTATATATTGAGCGCTTGAGTCTTTTCATTGATGTACCAACTTTCAGTAAAAAGACGCTTAGAGTAATCATGTTCCACTTTTTAATTTTTGACTTCAGACCAATTAATGAGGTGATCACTTTCCATCGAATGCTGGCAAAGTGCTAATTTCTTGGACCGTTAAGTTTTTATTGTTCGTTGGTGTTCCGTTATTCTGGATTTGAGGTCTCGTTGGGTTTGTCCGATGTAAAACAAAAGCACAATTCTGGCAGGGAACTTCGTAAATCAAGTTCGACATTTCATTATGATTTATTTGATCTTTTAGGGAAGGAAGAAATCTGCCAATTGTTAAAAATGGTTTGAATGCCACTTTAGCACTGGTTTCCAAAAGTATTCGCTCGATTTTGTCCGATACACCTTTGATGTAAGGTAGGGTTGAGAATCCAGAAGAACAATACTACAGGTAGGCTAGCCTACTGTTCTTCCGGTAAAAGGACACACGATTAGCATAACGCTAATTTATTTCCTTGACGTTTCGCTCAGCCGAAAACGCCGAGCATCTTCAGAAGTTGAGTTGGAGGAGTGTCGAGCACTCCTCCAGTACTAGCACAAACAGTTATACATATCGCAATGTCTAAAATATCCAAATAAATATCAAAAGAACCGAATAAATTAAGTGAGTTATAGATGATTATAACGTCATAATGACCAACTTGCGATTAGGACTAATTCAATGAAACGTAAAAATTCAATTGCTTTACTGTGATAAAACGAGAGAATGTGGCTAAGTCATATATGGTAAAAAAACATTAGCAAAACAAAAAACAAAAAAAACAGCATTTACTGAGCACTTTTGGCTAAAGATCGGTACACTGATGGCAATGTCTCACCATCCGAACGGTTGATAGCGTTAGTGTGGGCATTGATAAACCAACTTTCAGCAATTAACCGTCTACGATAACTATTAACATATTTTAAAACAGTGGATTCTTCCCAATTAATACGATGATCAAACAACATTAAAAGTTCACATAAAGCGGATTTTTCTGGTTCCGCATTTTTGACGGCTCTTTTATGTTCTGCAACACGACTTTTTAAATCTCGTTTCGTTTGCCCCACATACACAAACTCACAATCAGCACAAGGTATCTTATAAACTAATCGACTCTTTTCATGCTCTGCAATAGGATCTTTGGGTGAGGTAAGAATATTTCCAATGGTTTTAACCGGCTTCATCGCAACTTTCACACCAGCTTCGTTAAGAATACGACCGATACGTTCTGAAGTACCCTGTACATAAGGTATGGAGGTGAAGTGCATAAGATGCCGTGTTGTGTTCCGTTGTTTGACCTTGGGGATGGGGTAGGAGTGCCGTAGAGGGAAACCGTTGAGTTGTAGAACAGACAGAACATGGGTGGCTTCGTGTCGTGCATCTGCTGGGATGGTATTGTGTGTTCTAGCTCTTTCATGTAGTGTCTTGGTAACTGCGAGTTTCCAGAAGAAGTTAATCGAGTACTAGCTGGCTTGTCGGTTTTTCGCGTAGCAATTGAAAATCAATATTTTCTTGGTAAGATCAAGATGAGATTTACCTTATGAGATATCAAGATGAGATTTACCTTACCAAATATACCTGAGTGATTTCTCAAAGCTACTGTAGCTTTGAACACCAGAAGAACTTCAGAAATTTCTTATTTAAAATGCCGGGTGTACAATAGGGTAATGACTAAAAATTTTTTTGCAGAATTTTAAACTGCCTGCTACGGCATTGGATGAGTTTTTTATTATGTATGAAACATTTCAAAACAATTTTTGAAAATTTTACAAAAAAGTCCCCCACCAACTCATTTTTCTGACCCCACTTGCCCAAAATTTTTGGATTTTCTGGTTTGTAGTGCACGACAGCGACAATTTGAAAAACACTTTAGGTGGGATGGGCCTTATGACTACACACAGTTTGAAAAAATTTGAACAGAATCGAGCAATAGGGGCAAAAGTTATGAGCAACAAAGTGTTAAACTTGTAAAATGCTGCCTCTAGCGGCAGAAATGCAAAAAAGTACTACAATTGGCTTATTATAGTGCGAAATTGATGTCAAATTTTATTTTAACGATTAGGAAACTACTAAAGCAAGCATTTCAGTAAAATTTTGTCATTTAAAAGCAACATACATAATTTTTTGTGCTAAGGTTGACCTACTTTTAACTTGTTTAAGCTTATGATAGTTTCAAATTCCAATTTTGAGTAGTAAAACTCTTAACGTTGTCCTATTTTTGATTATGTTATTGTAATCGTCTTCACAAAAGTTTACTGTAGAAAACTAAAACCATCATTTTTCCAATTTGTACACAAAGGTACTTCAAACACATTCAAACTATCAAAGATATTACGACAGATTGTTGTGAACTACCGTACTACATTGTTTTTCTTCCTCACAAAAACACTATCATAAACTATACCCAAACTTCAATGTTAGTAGGTAATCTAATCAAAAGCATAAAATTTTGTTTTTTTGGAAAGTACAATGATTTTTAATATTTGAAGTACCCAGATTAGCAATCCAAGTAGATCCATTATCCAAGCGAGGTTGAGCAACATCACTCTAAATTTGTTCCGCTGCAGCACGCAACCAAAAGCAAAAAAGAGAAGTTTAAACTTTGTCAGTAGGAAACCTTAAAAACACTTCCTTTAGCGTTTAGTTAAATTTTAGCACAAAAAAAGCATTAAAAAGTGACAATTGTTGCTCTAAAGTTTCAAATCACTGCTTAGCAACTAAGAGATTTGTTACAAAAATATCTTTGCATAGAACCACACCTACAACTCCTCAAGAAAATTGAATTGTACAATGAGCTTTCTTTTGAATGATGTTAAAAATCATGATAATTCTCTTAGCTTTGGATGACGAAGGGATCACTCTCAGGCTGCATTCACATGGGCGACTTTTAGCCATGCTCGTAGCCAGGTATTTGCAATGGGGGGGCTGTCTTGAAGGTGTGAAACCAAACTGAAACACTTTACACTTGGAATTGGAACGGGTTTTTACCTGAAATTAGGTGAAGACTAAAAAAAAAAAAAAAAAAGGAAAAAAAAGGTCTACGCCCGTGTTGGAATCGAGTTTTGTGACCGAATTCGCTTCAAGTACAAAGCCAAAACAGTCACATACTTATTGCCATTGACAATCCGTGGGCTATTCTTGCTTTTAGAGCAATCTCAAAAGTAATAAAAACCGAATATTTTGCATACTCTGCATGCCAATGGGGGGCCAAACTCCCTCTCCCCCAGCCGCCCCTGGCTACGTTACTGCTTTTAGCTGTGAGAATCGGCATTTTGCCTTTTAATTCATTCTCTAGCTCGTGTTTTTTTTTTTTATCGATTTGAGAAAAAAAAGGCAAAATGTCGATTCTCGCAGCTACAAGTCGCCCGTGTGAATGCAGCTTCAGATATATTCCACTCAAGGCCGTAGAGAAAGGGAAGCCGGCTGGGCCAAGACCCTTTGTGGAAAACTTTAGCCTCCTTGGAAATGGCGCAACTAGTGGTTTAAGTAAAAGGGGGCAAGCTTTACCGTATATTTGTTACATTTTTCTATTAATTTTGGAGGGAAAACAAAAGGTTTATACCCTAAATTTTATGTTTTTTTTTCTGCCAGATAATGGTGAAAGCCAAACCAACGACAGTCTTCATCGAAAATGCAATGTTTTTATTCGTGTCATTTTTATTTTTAGGACAAGTCTTTTCCAATTTTTGTCGTTTGATTTTTTACAGAAATTTGTTGCACGTGGGGGCCCATATCTAAAGGAGCTTCTGTGGAGCAATAAAAAATAAAAAATAAAGTTTTAACAAAAATTTGCAAAATTTTTATTCTTTTCCATATCTCCGCATTTGAGATAAAGCTACGAATACCTAGCTGTTATACGATGCAACCCCCTTCAATAATGTACCCTGAGATTTGTCGCTAGCCACGTGTCTGAACGCAAGCGGCCGTCTTTTCAAAGCAGTCCACCATCAACGCCAATTGCTACTGTTTGGCATATATGATAACGTTTAATTTAAATTCTGGAAATACTCCGAGTTTATTTTTCAAAATCTCATTATTAGAAAAATAATGTTTTCCTTTATAATCGCAACAGTTTATGAAATACTTGCTTTAAACAATTCTACCAAAAAATTGAATTTGATGTCAATTTCCCACAATAATAAGCCAATTATAGTACTTTTGCATTTCTGCCGCTAGAGGCAGCATTTTACAAGTTTAACACTTTATTGCTCATAACTTTTGCCCCTATTGCTCGATTCTGTTCAAATTTTTTCAAACTGTGTGTAGTCATAAGGCCCATCCCACCTAAAGTGTTTTTCAAATTGTCGCTGTCGTGCACTACAAACCAGAAAATCCAAAAATTTTGGGCAAGTGGGGTCAGAAAAATGAGTTGGTGGGGGACCTTTTTGTAAAATTTTCAAAAATTGTTTTGAAATGTTTCATACATAATAAAAAACTCATCCAATGCCATAGCAGGCTAATTTTTTTTCTGTAGTCATTACCCTAGTGTACAACTACATTACATTTTTTCGTAAACATTATTTAGTTATAATCAATTCACAACGCACATGCTGATCCAAGTCTTTACAATAGTTTGATTTTCGTACTTTTTCTGGTAGCGTACCCTGTTTTCTCCTAAACCACGCAATTCCAACTGATCCTTTTTGACACAACTTTTGGGTTGGTGGTTTAATTAGGGCATTTACGTTTACACAGCACATGCCAAATCCTTTCCAAAAACAACTGCTAGATCAGCTGAACTTAATTTTTCCGCGGTGATTTCAATTTTTACTTAATTCTGTATTTGAGCACCGAAATAGCCTACATACCGTATTTTCTTGAATAGAAACCGCGTGTACTATTTTTTTAAATTTTGAACGTTTTGAACGACTTCTTTTCAAGGGCGGCTTCGATTTTTTTACGTGAATGTTTTCGTCTTGAAATTGTTGCCCTGTTGGCATTCAAATTTATCTGCCATGAGTGCCAAGAAAGCGAAACTGTAAGTCAGCTGCAATTCTGTTGTCTCATGCAAAGCACTCGCAAAAAAGGTTTTCACGTGCTACTCTATACAGCTAATCTGAGGTTTTATCGTTGTTCGTTTAACAAGAAACGGTTTGATCATTACCTGTTACGGCTTCTATTCACGGGCGGCTATTATTGTTTTTTTTAATCAGTTCGCGCCGTTTCTATTCGAGGCTGCTTCTATTCAAGGGCGGCTTCTATTCAAGAAAATACGGTAGGCCTACAGTAGTTTGGCGGCAACAAAAAAGCTTACAAATTTCATGTAAATTTCTCGTGAAAACTTTAAATGAGAAAAACAGATGACAATACATGTCAGATGTCAGCGTACTATATACCGAACTGTAATTGTGGAGAACTTCATGACACTATTTTGGGCCACAGGGTCGTTGAAGAGACAAGATGAGAAAGAGTACCCAGACCCAGGATTTTTGGAGGGCCTGCGTTAAATTAGGGGGCCGTGCTAATAGTTGAAGCTTGATCTGAAACAAAGATCACGAAATTTTGAGAAATACACCTCACCTAAAATTAGGGAGAAAAACAGGCTCAATTCGAGTGAAGACCTTTTTTTGGCATTACCATAGGTCCGTGGTAAATATCCTCCTCAATTGAGAAGTAATCCTATTGATTTTGAATCTATCTCCCAGCCCACATAGAATTCCTCTCAAGCGTCTGTCAGGCAATAAACGAATTTTATTTTGAAATAAAATAATATTGAAGTAAAATTTTGACTGAATCGATAAAAAACTCTCTAAAAGATCACCTGTGCCATTACAATTTTGATGAGAGGCAGCAAGATTATAAACTTCAGTTCTTGGAAAAGTCAAATTTGTTTCGCCAAAGAATATAGTTTGCTCAGGACAATAAATTGCTTGCGGAAAATCTGCAACGAAACAACCAGATTTTTGCCACTTTACAATTAACCTGCAGAATTCAGGTAGCAGAATTAATGCCAAGTAAACGAGCTCGGTCTAGACGAGTAGGCTTTCTATACTTCAACTGCTAAACTGGCCAACCACCTCTAACGCTGTAATACCCATCTGAAAAAAACTTTTTTTGAACTCCGACAAAATATATCAATGATATTCGTTCTTAATTTGTTCTTATTTTTTTGTTACATGAAATTAAAAAAAATAAATAGACCACTAAATATTTGAGTAATACTTTTAGCAGAGTTATTCATTAAATATTACAAATCCCGAAAGTAAATCGCAAATCAAACATAGTTTTTGCCAAGTTACCATTTTTCTTTGGCTAAGAAACAGCAAAGAAATCTTCGGTCTTTAAGACGATCTGCGTACCTGTCAACTACATAAATAGGAAGTTTTGCATTAGCCTTATGCTAAACGACAAATAGAGAAGCTATATGAGTTGTTGTGGTATAATCTTTGCTTTGACATGACCAGGATTTAGCCCGAGTCTACCGTTTTAAAGCAAACTCTTTCTCAACTCGTATATAGACTACTGATGGCTTTACTGAAAAGCTAAATCCGAGTGGTACAACAGGGTACTCGAGGGCGTATTTAGGGGGGGCATTGGGCCATGGCCCCCCCTTTGGATCGCCAGGATAGTATAACAAGAACAGAATAGTATGCAAAATTGCGGCATGGCCCCCCACTTTGTAACTTGGGCAGAGGGTTTGAGCAAAGAAGCGGTGGGCGAAGACCTTTTTTTTGGTCTTCACCTAAATTTGGGCCAAAAACAGGACTAAATATGAGTGCAGACTTTTTTTTTTGGTCTTCACCTAATTTTGGGCAGAGAAACGGACTTGGTTTTGGGCTGGAAAATGTTCATTTTGGTCTTTATAATTCTCAAATTCCTGCCCCCCCCCCTTTCGAAAATCCTGCGTACGCTACTGAGGGTACTATAAACAGAATACCGGGTGAAGGAACTGATCGTGATTGGCTCATGCAAATGCTGCAATCACCCAGATTATTTATCAGATCATAATATCGGAGTGAACCAAATTCCGAAAGCTTCAACTCGAATTTTTGTTGCTGTTTTTATTAATGTGTTAGCGTTGATCCATGTCTGCCTCGTTTGAGTAAATCAGATTTCCAAAACAATTGTTTTTTTTTTGTCTCTTTAATCTGTGGGCGCGCGAGCCCAGGTTATTTCCTTTTTATTAAAATAGGACGTCATGGGGAAGCAAATATGATCGGTATATATTGCATGATTTGAGCGTGGAAAAGAATTTTGCAGTTTTACAGTTTAACAGTTTTAAAAGTTTTTACAGATTTTAACCGATTTAGCAGATGCATCAGATTTTTAAAAATTAACAAGATACTTGCAATGACGTCATCAGAAATTTTCGTAAAAGGAGCTTTTTGTTGGGCGAAGATATCGTGGAATGGAAGATCAGAAGCCGAGGCCTGGTTTGGCACTTGACCAGGATTTTGCTAAAAGGAGATGGCTTAAACCAAAACTTAAAATGTCTAAATTGGGAGACTTGTTGAGTAAACTAGTGTAATTCAAACGTATCAGAGACGGGGGTCTTGGGGGAAGCTCCCAGCTCCCAGATGGAACCGATCAGGATTTTCTCGACCCGACCAGGCCGGTAAATTTCAAAATCTGCACCGGTCAACCGGTTTCTGACCGGCCCGGTTGACCGTCTTTTTTACAGAAGGTTTTTGTTTAATGTTCCATGCATCCAATAAAAAAATTTTAAAAGGAGGGGGTCATGGATGAGGTGTTAAAATTTGTGACTCCGGACGGGGATAACAGAAAATAAACAAAAAAAAAAATTTTGCGTTTTTTGCAAAACTAACTCAATTTTAAGACCCTTTTAGGTTATATTTCGGTTTGGAAACCTATTTTGAGCAGCGCAAAACGTGCGCAAACTAAGCATAAAAAGAACTCAAGGGCACAAGCTAAATTATTAGACGTTCTTTCTAATGATGTTATGCGCAAGATCAAGAAAAGAAGCTAAAATTTGTTAGCTATTGTGACAGATTATTTGCAATTTGCCGAGCATCAAACACTAAACTGTTATGACATTGGCTAGAAAACATTCAAAATAGTAATGTGCCCCAGCAGCTTGTAGAAATGCTACTTCATAACAACCCATGGCTAGTTAGGTATTAAAAAAAATAAGAGCTATGTCTTTCTTGTCCAGTGTAGAGTGTGGTAACTTTAAGTTGAAAAAAGCTTTTCATAGCGGCAAGATTTTAGCATGTACTAAAAACTCTGAAACCAGCTCCGCTTCTACTCTCAAGCTGATTAAAATGATGCTAAAATGCCAGGTAGCGTAAGCCTCTTCCACATGCGTGCTTTATTATCAGAGGTGGAGTCGAAGACACAAGGCTCGAGGCCAAGGACAACCCTTGTGAGGACAGACCCTCTCGAGGTCAAGGACAGGAATGCTCAAGGCCAAATACCAAGGACAGAAACGCTAGAATTCTCCAAAAATAGGGGGTCTTCAAAATTTTTTTCAGATTATCTCAAAAAAACGATCCAACAAAAAGTTTAAAAAACGATCCAGCAAAAATTTTAACCATTCAAAAACTACTGCTGTCCTCGAGCCGAGGACGGGGAAATTTTCGAGGACTTGAGGCTTCGAGGCCAAGGCCAAGGACTTCAAAATCTGTCCTCTAGGACCTCCTCGAGGCCAAGGACGACCTCGAGTACTCCACCTCTGTTTTTTATAATCTGATTACGCAATTTTAACATATATTTCGCCCTTTTTGCTTCGTATCGTGGCCCAAACGGGGGGGGGGGGGGGGGCATGGCACAATCCTCCTTCCCTTAAATACGCCCCAGAGGTGCATGTCTTAATGGTCACAGCATATTGGTCACAGCTTGAAACCATTCAACAAGTGTTTTCAAAAGGTGTGGTTTCTTAATACTGTTTTTATAGAAAGTTTTATTTATAATAAAATATATTTGCATATTTCGGTTGGTGTTAGATGTCTTTTAGTTGCAAGAAAGGAAAATTTGACCGGTGCTTCAACTGGCTTGACCGACCGGTCGAAGAATTTCGATCCGACACATAACCCGACCGGTTTCCTCCCAGCCGCCGGGCGATTTTTTGTATTTTTTTTTTGAAAAAAAAAGCTTTTTTAATGCCATTGGATCACACTTCGCAAGTGTTCAGAGCCATTTGGAAGAACTAGATTTTTAGCATTTGATAGCCAATTGAAAAAATTGAATTGTTCAATCCTCCTTTTACATGCAATTTAAGTCATAAACACGTTTAAAATCTTGCATTTTGGTGTTAAATTTTGAAACTGATTTGAATCAGGTATGGGGAAGTACGATACATTGCCTCCTGCAATATTTTAGCAGTAAATAGTAATCCAATCGAAGATTTGTCTTAAAGATTTTTGTTTTGTCATGAAAACATGTACGGCCAGGGGATCCAGGTCTTTCAATTCAAATTCATAAATTTGTACAATGAGCATTTCCCTAGCTCATTCTTTTTTTCAAAAGTATTTTGTGCGTAAAAACTGGCGAGTTGGAGGTGAATTGTAACTAAAAAATGCAGATTTGGGCTCAAATAACATTATACTAAAAGCGCAGCGCAACAAAGCGCAGTGATCTCTTCAACCAGTAAAAGTGCAGGGCAAAATGCGCAATTTCATTTTTTTAATTTTAGAAGCGCAACGCAACTACCGCAATAAACTTTTTGATTCAGTTGAAGCGCTACGCAACTGCAGAACGGCTATTTTGTACCAAGTTAAAGCACAACCTAACTTCCGCAATTGAAATTTCACAAGACAATGCAAACACCGCATTTTTTTGCGATTTTAGACAGAAAAAGAGTAAATAATTAATTTTTGCTTAAAAAAGGCCCACATTTATCAATGTTACAATCGAAATGGGACAAAATTAAGTTCACTGTATGGAATTGCGCTATTAAAAGGAAAAAATTTTGAAAGCGCAGCGCAATTAAAGCGCAGCGCAATTAAAGCGCTTCAACTTTTAAAGACTTTAGTACGCAATGCAACTTCCGCTATGTTTCAAAATAAAAAATTAAACCCCAAACCACTTCCGCAATTGCGGAGATTGCGGAAGTTGCGCTTCTAAACTGCGCTTTGCCCACCTCTGGAAAAATAGTACTTTAGATATTTACGCCAACTAACCATGTTATTGCCGGGCCGGATTTACATTGCGTGGGGCCCCTGGCACTTGGGGATTTTCGCAACATCTTCCTGCCAAATATAGGTGAAGACCAAAAATAGTCTCACCATCTTAGCGCAGGACCTCTGGCTCTGCACCATATGGTAAATCCAGCCCTAGTAATTGCATTACGTTCATAAAAAGGTTGGATGAGGGCCTGAGGTAGCAACTTTTAGGACAAAACCCCCAATTTCACCCGGGTTATACATTGAAATTGGTTGGCAAAAATTGAGTTGAGGTCAGGGGCCTCCTGGTTGTCGAGAGTAGTGTTAATTACTGTAGTGCGCGAAGACTAAAAAAACAAACTGAAACTGAAGAAACAAGAGACTTTTTTTCAAATTTTTATCATTAGTGGCATTTCAATCGGGGAGCCCCGGGCCCCCTCGCCCATCCCCCCTAGCTACGCATATAAGCGCAATTTGTCCTATCTCATCCATCTCCCATAATAATTATATAGATGGTTAAACAATTAATTTTCGATCAAGTTAAAACAAATACATCAGACAACGATGTAAAAGCAAAAGCATTTAAAAAAATACTTGATTGGCAAGAAATATACCTACTATAATATTCATAACCAAAAAGGCCTCATAATTTTGCCACAACATAACCAAAAATCATTGCCTCTCAACGAAAAATACCTGAGTATAAAACGTACAGTAATTACCTTTCTTGCGTATAAAAGGTTCTGATGTCGTCTCCGCACTATTCCTTGCTGGGTTTGTGGCTGAAATATTTCCAAGGTTGGTTGAAAAAGACGTTGAGGTCATCTCTGCATCTATATTTGCCGGAGTTGTGTCTAAGATACTTCCAGTATTGCATAGATCTTCATTACAACAAACCTGGTCGCATTGTTGTCTATGATAAACAGCAGATGACATTTCAAGTTTTTTTTGTGAAGCGTTTGATTAAATTTCTACGCTGACTTCAACTACGTTTTATGCACTGTTAGTAGGGTGGCCCTATCTCCGGATTTTGGCCGGACAGTCCGGTTTTTGCACCCTTTGTCTTCTGTCCGGACTTACCCAATGCCAGACGTACAAATGTCCTTCTTTTTATTATTTCAGTTATGATAAATTTTGCTTTGCTTTGCCACATTTTACTTTGGTTTGCTAAAATAAATTTGCTTTGCTATAGTAATTTCACTTTGGATTCCATCTTGTTGTTTATTGTGTCATGATTTTCATAGGGGAGCTTTCTTGCCTATACTTTTGGTTGATAAGTTTGACACCAGCAACTTTTTATGGGATGGTATACAGGCTTCAAGTCTTATTTATCGCCTATCCACAGCTTGCTAAGACAGCTAAATGTAGCATAGCAATGTCACAAAATACTGTATTTTATCCCAGATGAACATTGTAAAACCTAAAGCTCCCAAGACTCCGCCTCATACTTAGCTAAAGGAGCTTCCATCACTTACTAAACATTTTAGCTGGATTTAATTGACGTACTGTATAGTCTCATGTCCACGTAATTATTTTATAATATTTGACACTAAAGCCTCCGTGCTTTTTCGACCCTGTAAGATTTTTCTTTGGGCGGCCCTGCACAATACTGAATACAAATGCGTGAGAGGAGAGGGTCACGCTGCCCCCCTATGAAAAAAAATTGGCTCCTGGCCTGCCAAAAGCAAAAAAGTTAATAGCAAGCGTCCTCCTTTTCAACTCTCCGGCGATGATCTATGGTCATCCTAATTATTCGATGACTAGAAAAGTCGGACAAAGCTTTTTTTCTCTGGCATCACGCCTGAAACTGGGATAATGCAACACTTTTTGAAAACGATTTAAAATACTTCACGATTAATTCGAGTAATCACATTAAACAGAATAAATCTCATATTTTACAGCGTATTGTTTTAGCATTGAAATTACAATGGTAAAGCGCTCGATTACTAACGCATGATCATAGACGGATTTAATAATAGGCTCGGCAGGCTGAAGCCTAGGGCCTCAACGACCTCGAGCCTCGAAATGTTATTCTGATAAGAACTTGACAAGCTTAGACACTGCTCTTTTTTTGTGGAATTTTTTTGGGTTTTAGTGATTTTTTGGAAAAGTAGGAGTTTGTGCAGTGATTGTGGGAATACTACTGAGAGCGGAAGACACTTTTTCAAGTATCTACAGCTGCTCTGAGTTGAGATTGTTTTACCAGCTTACTCAGCACGATGAACGCGTTACCGCGTCCTTGTTGCTTCGCGGGCCAGTTGTTTTAAAGCACTGCAGACACGTATCAGGCATTTGTAGTTGCTCGGATAAATCTTATCGCAGCGAGAGAGGCTTGAACTACTAAAGGTAGCCGAACCAGCTTTCGAACGAATTTTTTCAGAAATTAATTCAAGTGACCCGCGACAATATCGGATCACAAGCAAAAACCCTAAAAAGAATGATCACTTGCTTTTTGATCTTAAAGGCGGTGAATCATCCAGCCAATTCCTGTGGTTTGCAATACCTAAAATTGAACTAAATTTTTTGATATTTTTTGTTTTAATTTTGGGACTGCGGTTGCAAAGATATTCAACAAATACAAAAAGATGTCCCCCCGAAAAAAGTTTTTGGAAACTCTGAGTTTTGATCTTCCCGCCAAAACCACAGTAGGCCTAATGGTTTAGAGAACTGTGGTAGGCCTAATACTTTAGAGATAGTTTATTTCTAAATAGTTTAGGCCTAATTAAGCCTAACTATCTCTAAACTATTAGGCCTAATAGTTTAGAGATAGTTAGGCCTAATAGTTTAATAAGATTACAGTAGGCCTAATAGTTTAAAGAACTGTGGTTTTGGCGGGAAGATCAATACTCAGAGTTTCCAAAAACTTTTTTCGGGGGACATCTTTTTGTATTTGTTGAATATCTTTACAAACGCAGCTTCAAAATCAAAGCAAAAAATATCAAAAATTATAGTTTAATTTTAGCTGTTGTAAACCACCGGAATTGGCTGGATGATTCACCGCCTTTAACTCTTGAGAGCCGAGAAGCGATTTGGTATATTTACCAAGATTTTCAGAGTAGAAAATTCTACTTACAACTGGTTTCAACTACGTTCTAAACAGCCATTGTTACGTCATTTGCAAGTTGCAACGTAATAAACGCAATAATTACGCATAATCTTGGAAGCTTTTCTGTTGTAAAAATAGCAATTATCCCGAAAAATTACGAACGTTGTCCAGCGGCTGCTGGAAACTTCGCTTCCAGACACCGTCTGTGAGACACAGGTTTTGGGTTTAATGGATTAAGCAAGTAGCAATAAAGAAAAAGAATTTTATTTTTCTTGAGGGGGGTCTACTGCTCGAAGATTTCGGTCACTCGTAGCCTCCTGAGGAGTATGCGCTGCTTATTTCATTGTTTGTTTACTTTAATATACTTTATGCTTTTATTGCGCTGCTCGTGAAATAAATTATTTACTACTATTTACCTCTTGAAGGTATTATCTTTTCAAAAAGGCTAAAGTGTTAAAGTGCCGCTCAATATAAATCCGGTCCTGGTCTTAAATTACTCTATTTAGTGGTTGTAACTACAATATTTCTTTTGTCCAGTAAAATAAAATTTACAACTATTGTAACTACTGTTTATTAAAGAAATGAAAAATTGAAACTTTCGTTACTACGATTTTATTTTTAATTAAAAATTTCAAATTTGCACCCTTAAATTACCGAACAATTTTTTTCACAAAAGCACTAAATTTTGAGTTAAGGCTGACTGTTCTTTTTTTTTTTGACAATTATCAGACTTGATTATTTTGTTTTTAAATTTTGGAAGCATCCGATTCAATATTAGCGACCATGTTTGTAAAACTGTTTAATTTTCAATGCTCTGTCTACTCAAAAAGATACTGCTCGAAATCGGTTTTATTGAAGAAATGAGAGCTACTTGAGGTAATAAATAGGTGCCCCAAATCTTTTTCCTCAATTCCCTTTATTCAAGAAAATACAATTTAATCCGTTTGACTCCGTAACATTGGCAACTCTGCATTTCGCAATTATGTGTCATCACAAAAGACATAATTTTGCAAAAATTCTCGCAGTCTAAGAAACGCGATTACTGACTGAGAGCTGTGAGTAGTTATAACCAAATTTGAAAATTTGGCTGCTGCTGCCAGTACCTGTAGACCTGGGCTACCAGTAATGATCAACAGTAGGCCTTTTGTGATGTCACAAAATTACAAAATGAAGGGTTGCCAAAGGTACGGAGTCAAACGGATTAAAACATATTTTCGGAGTCAAACGGATTAAAATAAAAGGAATTGTGGAAAAAGGTTTGGGAAACTTCTTTATTATCTCAAGCAGTTCTCTTTTCTTTAATAAAACCGATTTCAAACAGTATCTTTCCAAGTAAATGCTTTCTTTGCTGCTTTTGCAGTATAGTAAAATCGCTAAAGCGAAAAAGCGAGTTTTGTTGATTTGAACGACAGCTAAATAATCTCTCAGTTGTAAAATTCTGCCAACGCAATGCACAGCAGCACTCTATAATCTCGGAATCAGTGCAATTTTGCTTGCAAATACTGGAAAATCACCGAAATTTCACCGTTTCAAATTCGTTTAAAATTTAGTTTCTTTTAAAATTTATTCTTTTTTATGCGTGTGTACCGGCCAGTTGGTCGAGCGGTTACACGTTCGTCTCTGGAGCGGAAGTCGGAGGTTCAAAATCTAGGGCCCGCCAAAACGAATACAATGTTATCAACGGCTCGCCACCGCTGCGACATTTCTTCGTAAGGAGCTGTGTTGTCCGCAAGCGCAATGACGCGGAGATGGGCCCCGCAAACTCGTTACACGCTTTAGCGTAATACTGCAAGTATAATGAAAGATTTGGTTTGATTTTCCTTTTTGTTTGTTTTTCCTAATTGTTTTATTGCTGAGGCTGGCGTTGTTTTTAATTTGTTCTTAAATTTTGAGAAAAAATGAGGCTCGTGTTCTTATAAAATTGTTCTTGTAGCAAAAGTGTAGAACTTTTTCTTACCAACATCGGCTTGTAGAAGTACGAGTAAAAATTACATTGTACTTGACTGATCGGGTCTTAAAGTGAGTTGGATTTAACACCCAAACGTTTTTGAAACAAGCATGCTGTTTTTATGAATATTGTCGTTTAATTTGGATTCTCAAAACAATTCTTAAACAAAAACATTGGCTACAGCGTAATGTAGAAAATTATTCTCAAATAACAAGCTAAAAATAACAAACGTTTGACCTTAAGAATATCCTCTTACACTGATATTGAATTAATCCCTTGAGAGAAAAGATTTGCTCGCACAGTATTATTGATGTAATCCTTGCAGGAAACTTTTGCACCGCAGGTGACTTTTGGACGACAATCGCTAACATCTATTGTAACTGCAACCAAATGATAAGGTAAAGTTAATGGTAATCGAGGTGATTATATTTTTTTGTTGAAAAGCAAATGTATTTTGAGTATGTATTGTCACTTGAAACGGCCAGTTGGTTGAGCAGTGACGCGTTCGTCTCTGGAGCGGGAGGTCTGAGGTTCAAATCTCGGGCCAGTCAAACTGAACTCAGAGTTGCCTACGGCTCGCCACCTATGGGACATTTCTCCAAAAGAAGCTGCTTTGCCTGAGCGCAATGATGCGGAGATGGGCCCTGTAAACTCGTTACACACTTCGACGTAACACAGTGAGTAAAATAAAAGATTTGATTTAAAATAGTTTTACTCGAATAATGAATATACTCTACACTACCGCAATGAAAACTTTAAAATTTTTATTATATTGGACTGAGATAAAGTCAAAAACTATAATGGCAGAATAACTCCGCTCAGACTTTATACTTTTTCCTAGTTGTACTTCTGTTTGGTACGCATTTTGTATAGTTTGTAGTATTTTTCACACGGCGTGGAACCAGCAATTACTGCAGAGTACACATCCAGCTTGGGTTTTCCAGTCATATAGGCCAGGGCTTCGAAATCATTCCCCACACAAAGAGAGATTTTCAAATAATTGAACAAAATATTTGGCCAAAGAAATTTTGGCCCCTTGACTTCAAAAGAATGAACTGAATCATCTCAAAAATAACGTTTTAAGAACTTTAATGAGTTGCTATTTCAATTTGAGCTACCCACAAACCATTCATCAATTGCCGAATTTGAGTTGCTTGCCTGTAAAATACAAGTCTACAGATACATTTGCAGGTTCAAGTTATTGTATGTTGAAAAATTTTGTTACTATGTTTTGGTTAATTTTGAGTGTTGGTCATATTTACTGATTTTACCCCACTTTAATTTCCTGATGAGGACGATCAAAAACGCCGAAAACGTTTTAGGTCAATTAGTTTTAATTATAATGTGGTTAGCCTAGCTCGTAGTAGCCTTGAAAAATGACAAATGGAGTGGCGTTTTTGGGTTGCATTACAATATCGTTACTAAAAGTAACTCTATACCGTAACAATAAATACAGCTAGTGCAGTTATTTATTAACCAACATGGAGATTTTTGTGCTGGCAATGTAAAAAGCAAGAGTGGCAGTACGGTACGGTACGTAAGTACGGTACGGTACGCCTCATTTGTTGCTAAAAAGTACGGTACGCTTGTACGGTAGGCGCTTGTTGTGAAGGTATGGGTACGGTACGTTGGTACGCTGTTAGATTGTCCGTACTAAACGTACTAACGTACCGTACCATGCACGTACGTTACGTAACAAAGTTTGCTACTCACTGACGACGCTACGTATCGTAGTTGTGTTAGTACGATGCATTGCTACGTGTCTGTAAAATACTTTTGACCCATGTTCTGATTTCTGAGTTCGGATTATTTGTTCCCCTCCTCTTTCTTCCCCAAAACTAAAGCGAATAGGCGTCACAAGAGTTGAAAAGCTCCAAACTTGCCAAAACTGATATTCATGAACTACAGTATATCTTAGATTATACTGTATATGCAGCAAAGATGGCAGTACGGTACGTTCAAAATTTGAAAATTTTAAAAGCACGCTCAAAATTTGATCATACCGTACTTCAAAAATTTACCGTACCGTTACAACGAAACGTACCAAGAAAAAATTTTGCAGGCGTACCGCACGTACATTCTTTTCATTGGATGATACGCTCTAAACATACCGTAGTTAAAAGGTACGATGCATAGGTCAATCAAAGCTCTAAACGTACTGTACTTGAAAGATACGGTCCGTAGGCAAAAAAATTGCCAAGTTTTTTTCGAAGTTCTCGTTTTGCGCGCTTTAAAAAGAAGGTTTTGCTGCATATACATTCTAAAATAGAATTCATAAATATCAGTTTTGACAAGTTTGGAGCTTTTCAACTCTTGTGACGCCTATTGGCTTTAGTTTTGGGGAAGAAAGAGGAGGGGAACAAATAATCCGAACTCAGAAATTAGAACATGGGTCAAAAGTATTTTACAGACACGTAGCAATACATCGTACTAACACAACTACGATACGTAGCTTCGTCAGTGAGTTGCAAACTTTGTTACGTAACGTACTTGCATGGTACAGTTGGCTACGTTAGTACGTTTAGTACGGACAATCTAACAGCGTACCAACGTACCGTACCCGTACCTTCACAACAAGCGCCTACCGTACAAGCGTACCGTACTTTTTAGCTACAAATGAGGCGTACCGTACCGTACTTACGTATCGTGCCTACCGTACTGTCATACTTAGAATAAAGTACAGCAGCGTTTTTTTTTTTTTTCTGAAAGCAGTGTGTCGTGAGCGTTTCGGTTCTCTTGGCACAACGTCATGGTTTCGATTTTTAAGTTACAGTTACAATGAAATGGTGACTGCATATATGCTCTTACCAATATCGCATAAAGGTTCGTAAGATGTAATTTCGCGGCCAATTCAGCTGGGATAAGCAAGTCAGAATACTAGCCGATTAAAAGAATTTTTCCATTGTTTTTGCACCACTCGATTATATTGCCAATATAAGCTCGTAATTTTGTTCCAAGGGCAATCTACTGAAGATCACCAACAAGCAAAAACACTAACTGTAGATTATTGGTACTTACTGTTGGTTCGATACACAGCTTTAGCATTTATAACCAAGCTGCTACATATATGTTCAGAGGGGCAAGTAACGGGGGTATTGCTCTTTTTTGCTCGAAATCCAAAAATATGGTGCACAAACGATTCGTTGATGTAATCGTAACATTGTACCAGGTCAAAGTCTTGAAAAAAAAACGAAAGCATTTATCACATTATACTACATTAGAAATACAGGAAACATACATTAGATGAAATAGTTAATAATGAAATTCAAATGTATCATGCACAAATGATCGCTTTTTAGGACTCTGACCTGGTACAATGATACGCACAAATCGTAACATTGTACCAGGTTAGAATCTTAAAAAGAAAAGGAAGCATATATCACATAATACTAGGGGCGGCTCATAGTGGAAGCTGAAAAAGCTGCAGCATACCGTGCATCATCTGTTGGTTTTGCGTTTTATTTTTATTTTTTGTTAAATTTTTGAAGGAGCTTTTTAGAATTGCTGAGGTGACCGGTAATTAACTAATCACCATCACCCCACCCTCCCTCGCTTGACCGCAAAAATTAGAAAATTATTGTATTTACAGTATTTTTATAACTATTTTAATAAAAAAAAAGTGGAAAACTTTTGAAAAAAGCTATTCGCTTTGCAGCTTTTACAGCACTTTGAAATTGCACGCGATGACGTTACAGCTAGGCTTTCTTAGCTCTGTGCTGTGAAAAATGCTCAAAAATGGGTAATATTATTTTAAGACACATTTGGACCGTGAGACGCATTAGGACGCGTTAGGAAGCATTAGGACCCGTCCGAACAAACCGATACCTTTTTTAGGACGCTATCAAAAATCAACTCAATTCTAGTGTATTTAATTAAAAATTAAATTGGAATTCAATCTAAATCTACTAAAATCTAGTTTTTAACAAAAAATGGGAAGCAAATTCATGCGGTAATAAATGCCGTACCGGTACGTATCTAAGCACTTCCGTTTTAAAAAAAGTTTTAACCTCTATTAAAATTATTTGGAATCTGGTTTGTTTCATTAAAATCATCAAACTTAAGTGATGCGAAGTTTGAAGACAAATGACTATAATCATCATAATTCAATGAAAATTCTTAACAAACTCGTCCTAAAATATTTCCGACCAAAAAAGGTACAGCGTCCTAAACTTTAGATATATATCTTTTTTAGAACGGAGATGTTTAGGCGAATTTATTAAGAATTTGCATGGAATTATGATAATTAGTCATTTACTGTATCTTCAAACTTTACATCACTTTATTTTGATGATTTTAATGAAGCAAATCAGATTGCAAATGATTTTGATAGCGTTTAAAACTTATTTAGGAAGGAGGTGTTTTAGTACGTACCGGTACTGCATTTATTACCGCATGAATTTGCTTCCCATTTTTTATTAAAAACTAGATTTTAGTTGATTTAAATTGAATTCCGATTTAATTTTTAGTTATGATGAGTGGAGTTTGAATTCAACCGATTCAAAAAGCAAATTCAACCGATTGTGATAATTTTTAGTTAAATAAACTAGATTTGAGTTGATTTTTGATAGCGTCCTAAATAAGGTATCGGTTTGTTAGGTCGCGTTTGGACGGGTCCTAAGCTTCCTAATGCTTCCTAACGTGTCCTAATGCGTCCTAAAAAAAGTATTACCGTCAAAATATAAACTACGGTTCTTGCAGCTTTTTTTGCTTGTTGAGAAATGTAAAAATGTGTTTATAGATTGAACTATTGAACATATCACATCTTGTACTGTTGTAGGATCCTGCAGTTACTGTGGACTGTGGAGTAGAGTCGTGAAAGGGTATATGCTAAACTAGAACGTAACATCGCAAGTGATATTTGGGGACCTCGCAACGGTATCCAACTTTTACTGAACTTATTAAGCTTTCAAATATTGACCCAATTGCGTTAAATGAATTTGTAAATATGCGGTCGTAGATAGTCAGATGAATAATTTAAATGCGCATCTTTCAAATTTTGTTTCACTAACTTTAACAGCTTGTGGTTGTTCACTTTAAATGTTTAAATGTCTCGAAAAGTTGAAATAATGAAGGAACGTCATTTAAATAACTGTACAGCCAAAACCATTTACTGCATCCTTGGTCTAGTCAATATTGCAGATCAGTTACTCTTCGTGGTTAAAATATCTGTTGTACAGATTCGACTATAGAAGTGTACTTATTATGTTTCGGCAATTTTCCTTTAATTAGATCAAATCAAAGTTTTTACATCGGTATTTTTGTTTTTTCAAAAAATTTCATCATCAAAGCAGTGACTAAAACTGCCATTCTGCTACGAGCGATGTTATGTTAAACGCATATTTAAATAAAGATTTAATGTTTGAGAAGTAATTTCGGTCAAGGCTTTGAAACATGTCTCTTCAGTCGCGCGCCAGTAACGATGACCAAATTTTGAATTGAACTTCCAACGCCAGTGACACCAATCGAAAGCAGTTTATCTTGTCCGTGCCCGGGATGCCGCTTTGCATTTGAGACATTTTAAGACATGAGGCATAAATTTTGAATAATTACAAAGATGATGACAGCTGTTGAACTAAAAAGCTCATTTTTGGTAATACGTTCAGTTGCAGTTTTTCGTCCTAGTTGAATTTACCTACGAAATTGACTTTTTAGGGCCCGAATGTTTTTTATATAATTTGCAGCTTACGTTTTCAAAATGGTCACAAGCCGCTGCAGCATATCTACTACATTAGAAATGTAAGAAACCTATATTAAATGAAATAATTAGTAATGAAATTCAAAAGTATCGTGCGCAAATGATTCGCTGATGTAATCGTAACATTGTACCAGGTCAGAGTCTCAAACATTGTGAGATTGAATTAAAAATGTGTATATTTTAAGTGATTTATAAATTGTGTTATTGTCGCATGATGAGACCCTTGAGCAAGGTTGAAACGCGTCGCGATAGCTCGGCGCATTTTGCATTAAATTGCTTTCAGTGTATTGCTTATGTTTTTGAATGCGCGGTGAAGATGACATAAGACTGTGTCAAAACACGTTAGTATCTCTAGTCTGAGATCCCACACATTAAAGTAAACCGTTCTAAAATGCTTAACTTTGTAGCCGTTTTGCTAAATTGCTCAAGCTTTCCTACATAGTGTCGCCCATTTACATTCAACTAGAGATCTCCCTGTACTTTTCCATGTACTGTCTAAATGCTTGTCGTCACGGAATCGTACATTAGGGATACAACTTTTTGGAACATTATATCCAGTACCTAAATTGTAAAAGTTTGCATGGGGGGACGCTTTTTCAGCGTTGACTGAACCTTAGTGAAGAACAGGCACGTAGCCAGAATTTTTGGAAGGTTGTTCCGCAAACGAACTTGACCCAAATTTTCAGGCAATTTTCAGTGCAAAACAGGTGATCTCAAAAAAAAAAAGGTCTTCGCCGAAATCCGAAGGCTTTTTCTGGCCGAAATCGGAAATTCAAGCGGTTTTTCCGGCCAAAAACAGTAAATTTTTCCTCCCATAAACCAGCGCTAAAATCTCGATGGGGGGACACCTAAATCTCGATGGGGAGACGCTCAATCTCGATGGGGGGACGCGTCCCCCCATCCCCCCTACAACTTAAGTGCTGATTATATCCCTGTATCATAATTCGATGAACTTTTATTATTATTATTATCATTTTTATTTTTGGGCAGCGGTGCAAGCGAATCTGTGACCTGTAGGTAAAGTCCTGTCTTTTTGTGTTTTGGAAGTTACATTTTACAGTCTAACCTAATTTCAAGATAAAAACAAGTTCAAATGCACAACGAAGCTGCAAGATATTAACGATAAAAACCTTAACGGAAATTAACAGAACTTAACGGAAGTTACTTTAGTCCGTTAACAGCACTTAACGGAAGTTAATTTAGTCCGTTAACAGGAAAAAACTTTTTAACGGATTAACGAGTTAATGAAAAAGTTAGCTTCGTTATTAACGGATTAACGATTAACGGACTTGTGCCCACCTATGGTTACATTTCGTTACCACATTGTGAAGAGTGGTTTTGGTGATTCCAAAATATTTAACACGAATATCTTGGTAAAGCTTGCAATTGCCTACATGTTGATTTGGTGTTTCATCCTCTAGGCTACATTTTGGACACAGAGAAGACTCAGCACGACCTGTAGTTTTCTTGTGCCGTTGTAGATTGCAGTGCCCAGTTAAAACTTGCACTACTCTATTTAATTGAGGTCTCTTAAGATTAAGGAGACGTATTGTCAGTCGTGAAGACGTCCAACCTACAGATTCCTTCATCCTCAAAGCAGTCTTTCCGTTTATTCCACATAGATTCCCGTCTATTTGTGGACCAGTCCTTAACCGTGTTAACACAACTGGCATATGGGGCTGTAATAAAAGGCTCAGGGCCATGTATTTTTGATTTAGATCCTGATTTGGCTACATAGTCTGCCACTTCGTTGCCATGTACCCCTGCATGTCCAGGAATCCAGGCAATACTGACGTGGTTTTGTTTACGTAATTCATTTAGGTTTCTAATGCAGTTGAGCACTGTAATTGATGTTACATTACACTTTATAAGTGCTTTGATAGCTGCTTGACTATCAACCAGCACAACAATACTTTGATTGCGCATTTTTTCCAAAAGCAGGTTCTTTGCCACTTCTGAAATAGCTAAGACTTCTGCCTGGAGCACAGTGCTGTAAATTCCAAGGCGGAAAAATGCTTGTTTTGGGGAGTTGTTAGGGTATTTGGCACAAAAACCCGCTCCTACTCTCCCATTTAGTTTTGAGCCATCAGTGTAAACCTTGACAGTGCTTTAGTTTAGAACGCTTTCAAATCTAATAGCGTTCTTTTTGAACTTTTATGAAACATTAAATAAAATCCAATTTTTAAGTTGATTTGATCTAAAAACTTCACTCACAAAATTATTTTTAATAATTTAAGTTTTAACTTTTTGACCAGTTATTG
Organism: Trididemnum nubilum; assembly: GCA_963965965.1. NCBI lineage: Eukaryota > Metazoa > Chordata > Ascidiacea > Aplousobranchia > Didemnidae > Trididemnum > Trididemnum nubilum. The sequence continues at coordinate 36,192,477 of OZ014478.1, read as the reverse complement.
AGGTCACACAAAGCCTTTTCTGGGTTTGAGCAAAAATCACAAGAGCCACACATACATCAATATTGATGCTCAAACTCAGACAATGAAATCAAGTGGACAAATTCATGCCATTTGCTGATGAGATAAATCTACGGAGAGGGGGACTGTCCTTGTTTCTGAAGAACGCCTGCAACTCTTCGTTACATTGGTTTCACTAAGCACTGACAATGGGTGATCTGTTTTCCAATGCCTATTAAGCATTAGAAAACGGTGGCGTAGGCAAGATTTTGTGGTGGTTGGGGGAGGGCTTTCTTATGAAATTAATGTGGTGATCTACCAAAAAAGGCGTTTACTTCAGAAAAACCGTAACTTTTACCAGATTTGCGGTGAAAAGTAAGGACTGGAAATAATAAAAAGGTTTTCACCTCTAAAGAAACAGCAACTTTCACCGTTTTGTGCCGTATTTGGATTCCATACTTTCGCACCGCATGCATTGTTTGCCGGTCTACTTCTAAAGGAGTCAGGGGCACGCTGCTTTTTGTGGCAAAATATTTGGGGTTTTCACATATCAAAAGCTACATCACAGTGTCTCCCACCATGTCTACGCCACTGACTGGAGACCTTTTGGGTATCCATCCAAAGTTTATAAAATTCTCATCGCGGAAAAATTGGAGCTAAACCAATAATCAACACATGAGTAAGAAATAAATAAACATACTTTACAAAATTTGATTAAAGTTTTAGGTATTTATAGCATGAAAGCAAGGGGGCTAGGATTGCATTAGAGCTACAGCCTTTATTGACAATGTTGAAAATTTGTTGAACGTCACAATAAGAACTTCCTATTTCGTTTCTCAATAAAAAGGCGAAAGATATATGTAAGGTGATGTGGTAGAAAAATTTCATGTCGTCCCTCTAACCGCTGGTGTTCTTAAAGATCTGAGCTTTTCCACTGCTGAAAGCTTTCTTCAGTTGATTATTTATGCCTGTGTAATCCTTCACCGAGAAGTAATCAATGTTAGGAGATTAGTTTGAGCCATGCAGTTCATCGTCCATGACTACGCAAAAACGCGATCAAATACATAGTGTTAGCACCGGAAAAATTTGGGTCTGGGTCTCCCATTCTTTTCGATATGACCACCCTTGTTTTTTATCCTGTGTTAACAGTTGTCGTTCAGCAGACCCTGAATTTTTTTTGCAATGTTTGCAGCTATACTATCCATTAATTGAAGCTTAGTGAACTTGATTTCCACTTTTTAATTTTTTAAAACCAAAACTTGATGTTCAATTCCTAATATTTGTTAATCAACAAAGCGTAAGCTCCAGTTCTCGCCTTAAAATGTGCTAATTTCTTCAGCTGCTGTCTTGACGAGAGCGTTATGGATTTTCTTTACTGATTTTACTGACTAGGGATTTGTAATTTAGTGCCTTCGCCACAAAACTGGCGACATAGCCTTGCGACATTATTTCAGGCAGTTAACCGATCAGTGGTCGAGTGGATAGGGCGTCTGCTACTGAAGCGGTAGACTTGGGTTCGATTCCCAGTCGGGTCAAACCAAAGACTATAAAAATTGGTATTCACAGCTTCCCTGCTTGACGTTCAGCAATTAAAGGGACAGTGTGAAGCCTCCATCGTGTGTGGTAGACAGATGGGCAGGTGGCAGCTTGACTCGAAGACCGAAAGGTCATTTCGCTGTCTCCTGGCCAAGGCAACTTGGTGAATAAAATGTAATTACGATTACAATTACAATTACAATTGTTATTCGATGCATGAAAACTTGCACTGACACTTGTCTCAGTAAAAAATTTTGGTTTATGATGTCACATTACCTTCTTCATAACCTCAACAAGATAATAGTGACATCATAAACCTGTATCATTAAATTAACCCAATCATTTCTTTTACAGTATATGGGGCCTAAATAGAGAATTTTTTAAAGTGATTTGTGTGTGACCTTTTTTGTAATCTCAACAGAATTAACATTATTTCGGGCAGTCATAAGCAAAAGTTCATCGATTGGTGCTACAAGAAATCAGTTTTGAAAAAAAGTCAAAACGTTGTACCTCTATTGGATACAGACAGAACAGATGCATATACTGTAATAGCCGAAGTCACTTTCCGAAATCTGAGCATTTTTTGGCCAATTCTATTAAACTTAAATGGCGTCATAGGATGTTTTTGTGACGTAACCAACTTGACTTAAGCATTTTATGATTCAGTATCAAAAATTAAACCTAACCACCAAAACTTAACCGTCTGTGACGTCATCCCAAAAATAACGTGATTTTTCGAAAACTATCCCTGTGACATCGCAATGATAACGTCATCAACTCAAAACTAGTTTTTTGAAACAATTTTGGTGAACACCAACCTGCTTGCCAAATTTGGCGTTTCCATGATTATTGGTTTAGAAGTTAGATAAGGGTGACATTTTGTCCCCCTCCATGTAAGCTGATTTGGTCAAATAGCCCGTGTAAAATAAGGTTAAGAAGTCTGTTATTGATTGATATCAGGAAAGATGTATTCTTGTAGCTGATCACACCTTACAATAAAGAATAAAAAATATAACATTTGAAATGCATAATTATCTGCAGTCTTGCACAACTTTTTGCAGAACCATAATATTAGAACGAATCTTGATACATAAACAGCCGTTTTGTTCTACACATTGTGTCATAAAGTTTAGCCATAAGTTAGACATAGAAACGCTGTAATGGAGTGGAATTTTATTCCACAACACATTGTCAGCTTTTTCCGAAAATAATTTTTTTTAACCTTTAAAAATTATATTTGATTTTAAACAGAATTTCGAAAACAACTATATCCGAAGCGTTCCAAAGTTAATTTGCTTTCGTCAATACCTAGCATATTTGTAGTTTCCACTCTCGTAATACAAGCGGCTTAATAGTTAATTGTTATTGACAGCAAGTCATCCCCAGGTTACTTCACAGTCTCTCGTCAAACCTGTTAAATTACTGCATTGTCATAACGTTGTTGTCTTTTAAACTATTATATATCTGTGACAATTAAATAAACCATGTTGGCGATTTTAACTGTCGCAGTGTGGAATGAGGCTAAAACTAATTAATACAGATGGCACCGCACTACCAGAATGGGCAGTAATCTCAGATTTAACGCTATTTTACGATCCCAAGCAATCTGACAGCTTCCGCTCATCAGGATGGGGCACATCCTCTCACCCAGATAGCCTATGCCTGTTTTTCAAGTTTTTTTCTCAATGCACCAAATCGAATATCTTTGCGCTAAAAGTAGAAAATTCGAGCCAATAAGCCTAAGTTATTTTTGAAAAACATCTTTTTTGCCAAAACTACAGCAGAAACCTGGCAAAAACATGTTATAATCCCCGGGACCTACCAGATGACAAGTTGGTTCGAAATCGCGTATGCAAATTTGATGTTGCAATGTTGCCACAGCCGAATTTTCTTCCCGTTAGGTTAAAATCATTTCCGGTAAAGCTATTTAACGTCATACAATAAAAATAAAAAAACGGAACAAAAACGTCGTTAATCAATTATTTTTCACATAACTAGTGTTAAAATTCAAAAATTAGACCTTGTTGCCCCTTTAAATAGCTGGAACGTCTAGTTCTAGCTCGATTGGAACCCTTGATAAGACCTGCTTCTATCAGATACGCAAGCTGAATTTTGCCGAGGACGATGTACCTCGGACCTAATGATCAATCTAACGGATGACATCGAGCGTGGATTAGAAGCATATTGTGTAAAGGTGGGAGTAGTGCTTGTGGACTTCACTTCAGCTTACGATATACTGTTTGGCATCGAGGTCTAAATCTGAAACTTTTGAAGCTCATATCAAATTAACCAAACCTACAGTACATCCGGTATACTTTTAGGATACATCCGGTAAATTTTAGGATGGAGATGCTGTACTTATAACCGCAGCTTTACTGTGAAAACCAGCGACGGAAAAGTTAGTTAATCTTAGAGACTGAAAAGGCTCAACACTTACCCCTCTGCTATTCAATGTTAATATCAGTGATCTACCTCAAACAATTTCCAAGCGTTATAGTTTTGCTGATGATTTAGCTCTTCTCTTTGCCAACGAAAATTGGAATACCGTGGAAATCACTCTTGGAGAAGATCCCGGCAAAGTTGCCAGCTATTTAAAAAAGGGGCGGTTGAAATTAAGCTAATCAAAAACAGCAGCAACAGTTTTCTATTTTAATACCAGGGAAGCAAATGACCAGCTAACAATTAATTTTGAAGGTATCCCCCTTGTCCTACTCCTCGACTCCTACATATCTAGGCGTCAAACTCGATCGACACCTCACCTTCCGTCAACAACTGCCCTAATGTGCAAAAGTGACGGCCCGCAACGATCTGCTTCAAAGCCTTATTGGATCATCTTGGGGTGCTGACACGCTCATCATCCGAACAAGTGACTTAGCAATAGTTTACCGCGCCGCCGAGTATGCCTCTCCTCTTTGGTGCCTAAGCTTGACATATGTTTCAACCATTCGTTGCGTACCATTACTGGTTGTCTCCGTCCTACAGCAACAGAATATCTTCCCGTGTTAGCTGAAATAGCACCGGCCCATTCGTAGAGGTTTTCACCCATACTGCTTAGTTCAAAAAGCGAGCTCAATTACGACATACCTTTTCTGCAACTACATGTTAACCCCAATTACTCCCCATAGACATCTAGCTTCCCGTCTTCCGTTTCACTAAAAAGCTGCTCACCAGCGGGATTTCTTATACAATATCAACAATATGTGAAGAAACAAGTTGTGCAAAACTGGTCCCCACTGCCCACAATTTGGTGTTACCTCTTCCACCACTCCTCCTGCTGGATTTGATTTGCCCAGAAAAGCATAGGTCACCTTAAATCGCCTAGCACTGGTATAGATAAATGTTCTGTGATTACAGTATGTCTCGATGAGATTTTTGCGATTCCGCGGCATACCCCTTGTGGCGCAGAAGAACATACCATGGACCACATCATCAACCACTGCACTAAACACCGACCGACCGCCAAACGGACTGGAAAAAATACGATCGTTGGACAAGCAGATAGTAGCCTGGTTTATAGCAGAGGTGGGCAGTACCGAGTACAAACGTACTGAGGTACTTTTTTAGTACCGATGCCAGTACCAACAGTATTTTTTCAAAAATGTTACCAAAGTACTGGTATCGCAGTACTTTTTTTAAAAACGTGTTTGGTACCGGTGTTTTTAGTTTTTTATAATCACTTATTAATTGAAAATCAAACTATCTCTCTCTCTTTGGAGTAAAGCTAACAAATTTTTAACTCCAAATTATACCTTTGCGGTTTGTTTGCAAGAAAAATTCAAAGTGTGCTTGCCAACAATGAAGATATAATTGCAACATCTCTGCATCCGCAGTTCCGTATTATCTATGATGACGATCTAAGATAAAAATGATGAAATTCTTTTGTGTATTAAGGAATGCAGGAAACGGCAAAGCCAAAGTAGCTAACTTGTTTGCGAGAGAAGCTGGAAGTGCAAGATGCTTCTGATGAGAGCAGCGATATGAACAAAGGTGAACATTCGGACGAACTTTTTGATTTTTCATTCAAAACAAGCAACAGCACTTGCCGAAGCAGTGCTTTAAACATTTTTGAAAGTTTGGTCGATCAAAAGCCTCAACGGCAAATTAGTTCATCTACTGTCTAACTTTCAAAATGATGCGATAAAAAGTCTCTTTATTTGATTTAAATATAACACTGCACTGCCATCAAGCGCAGCAGTCGAAAGTGTTCTCTTTAGGGAAACACATATTAACCCTATTTAACACGGATTACTTCACCAACAACATTTTATACGGGTAGGAGCAAAAGTGCTCTCCCTATCTAACTTTTAAACCAATCGCCATGAAGACACCAAATTTAGTATGCGGGTTGGTGTTCACCAGACTTTTTTTGAAAATTTTGATTCTCAACTGATGACGTCATCATTGTGACGTCACAGGTGGTTTAAATTTAGTAAATAGGTTTTTTTTATTCTGAATCATAAAATGCTCAAGTCAAGGTGGTTAAAACGTCTTATGACGTCATTGAAGTTAAATATCGGCCAAACAAATGCTCAAATTTCGGAAAGTGACTTCGGAACCTCAAAGTTGGAAAACTTCCCGTAACCTTTGCAACTTGAAATCTTTAGAAGTTATTTGTGATGAAATTTTTGACTTAAAATCAAGTTGATTTTTAAAAAATCTTTTTCTCGAGGGATTTATCACAAAAAAACGGAATGAAAGCAAAAACGCCCCTCCCCCATGCGAAAAAGCTTAAAATGCAAAAGAATTGGGTTTAGTGACGAATTGACGATCATTTTAAAATTCCGATTTTTCTCAAAGTAGTTTGCCTGTGATCTTGGTTTGTCATGCTTTATTTCAATAAAAATTACCAATTTTTACAAACTAAATGCTCCATAAAGATTCTAAGACAATTAAGTTGTAGCATCAAAAAGTACAGTACCGAGTACCGGTACCGCGCTGTGCTTCTTAAAAATACTAATCAACGACAATGTCACACGCAAGAAAAAGTAGAACAACCATTATAATATCACTCAGAATCATCCAAAAAAACAATTATCGTAATTTAAATTTGAATTAGAATATGAATGACATTGCTAATTCTTTCTTTGGTAGGGCATTGAAAAAACGAGGTCCATCATTTGGAACTTTTTAGTTTCTACCAGCAAAAGTTTGTAGATGAAGATGAATGCTTTCTCAGAAGAGGAAATAAAGAACAAAACCAAAAAGAATTTGAAAGAAGTATCGACTCAAAATGAAATTTACAAGGTAATTTTGTCTCGGAAAAAAACTTTTACGAACAGTTCGTACAGATTTCGGCGCACACATTGATTATCATTATAGTTTCAGCAAAACTGCTTCGGAACTTTATGTTAATTTTTAAATCTGGGTTATTTCTTTGTTGTTTTATTAGCAATGTCAATTTTATGTAGTCAAGATATTTAGAAAATTTGAAAATCAAAGCAAAAAGCTTTTCTTTAATTGCTACCTAAAAATTATCGCAATAGTTGCCTTCCTCTAATGCATGCTAGCTACGAACCAACAAATTTTGCAGTCTGAAAGATCAAGGTATAGCCTTACCATTAGCAGGTGTTACGTTGATATTTGCTGGAATTGCATCTGCAATATTTCCCGAGTTGCATAGATCACCGTCACAACAAACTTGATGGCATTCTCTGTAATACCAAACATGATTACAGTTTATAATTTTGTTTATTTAATCCAGTTGCCTACGATTAATCTCTTTTTTTACGCGTTGGTAAAACAAATAAATAGAAGAAACATAATAAGGCCGCTTTTATCGAACACGCGTACTTTTTCCGCAACCGCATAAAAATTTACGCTTGCTGGTTTGTTTATTTTAACGTTTACCAAACATGTGTATTTTTCCTGATGATTTTTACGCAAATTAGCATAAAATTCGTTCGTAATATCACTTCAATGTTAAAAATGTATAGCTTTTTTTGCATGTGTTGTGTCATAAGAACTTTTTTGGGCGGGTCACCTCAACGCCATTAAATAAAGTGAATTTGGGCCACCTCAAAGTCACTTTAATCAACATAAAAGTTAAACAAATAGATTTGGCGCGAAAACAATGGTGACAAAAATGTGTCCAAAATTTCTCGCATCTACTATCTTTTATAATGGAAAATGGCCGACAAGTGTCACAAAAAATCGAATTACTCAAAATATTTAACCTTTTTTCAAAATTCAAATTGATCATAAAAGTTATAGTTGTTTTCTATGAAATTAGTAAAATTCAACCCGGAAAAACAAAATTTAGCTCAAAAATTTTGACTAGTAAAATGCTGAAAGTGCAAATTTTAGCAATATGATATGTTTAGCATGCAAAATCAACGCAAAAAGTCCAACACAGTTTTAAGTATTTGCGTTACTTGAGTTTTTCTCCATGCTTTTTCAAAACTTGAACTGCGTCGAAAAATTAACGATGTGTTCTACGAGTAATCAAAATTCAATGAAGAAGTATTGCTCAGCGTGAAATTTTGCGTCACTGATATTCCGAAAGCGTGATTAGCCTACACGGCATTTGTAAAAAAAAGCATGCCCAACAAACTCCTATACAAATGCAAAAAAAAAAAATTTTGACAGATTTGGAGAGTATTAGCTCTACTGAATCACACTCTAAATTTCTATAAAATCTGTGTTGGCAATATCATTAATTTTCCAATCGAGGTTTTACTTTGCGCTGCAGTATTTTTTTTTTTTTCATTTTTAATTGCCTGGCTTTTCTGGAAAAGGTTAGAATGAATATTATCAACCTTTCCAGTCACATCACGTGACCAGGCCAATTTTGGTAAATCGCCCATTTTTTCTTTTATTTTGGGTTTGGGGGAATGAAATAGAGTTGGGGGGATTAAATACGCTCTATTTGATTCCCTCAACCCCAATTTAGACGAAAAAGGGAGTTTTTATCAAAATTCGACAGGTCGCGTGGTGTGACTGAAAAGGTTGACAATATTCATTCTAACCTTACCCGGCTTTTCTTCAGCTGATCAGCATGAAGCACAGTGACGTAATAAAAACGTAATTTTCAATAAACAGTAACGCTATACCAAGATGTAGTATAATAGCTTTACAGATAAGTTTACAGAAATAAAGTTAATACACAACAGATGTACTGTTATTTTAAGTTTACAGTTAATAAGTTTACGGAAATAAAGTTAATACACTTGTTGAGATAACCAATATTTGGGCACAAAAACCGAGTCAATCTGAATGAAGACTGATCAAAATCTGGGTTAAGATGGTAGGTCGAAAAATTAAATGCAATAACACTTTGACCTCTAGCTAAAATAATTGTTGCTTTCGTTTGTCTTTTGCCGTATAGGCGATGCAGAACAACTAGCTGATGGTAACCCTAGCTTAGATGCAATTCTGCCTAAATTACGCAAATTGGCATAACAAGTACTAACCACGCTATTGATATGCTTTTCAACGCTCAGTCTGTCATCAAATATTACACTAAGAATTTTGAAAAAATCATAAGGCATAGACCAGGGCTGCCCAGCCCGTGGAAGGCGGGCCACATGTGGCCCGCAAAGATGTTTTGTGTGGCCCGCAAGGTCTTTTTGTGAGGTTAATTTCCCAATGGAAAGGTTTACCACTTTGTGGCAAGCAAAAAGACGGTCTAAACCAAAACTTTCTTTTGTTTGAAATCAGATCGGATTTGCGGCGAAGACATTTTTTTTTCTTTTGGTCTTCACCTATAGTTTTGGGGACAGATTCCCATAAAACTGGCCGAAACCTGCACTGGTTTGCGACAAAGATCTTTTTGTTTGGTCTTCACCTACTTGTTTTTTGGTCTTCACCTACAAAATAAAAGTTGCCCGCAATAACTTTTCCCCCGTAAATGCGGCCCGCTATAGCTTTTCTCCCGTAAATGCGACCCGCTATAACTTTTCTCCCGGAAATGTGGCTCGTACCAGTAAAAAGGTTGGGCAGACCTGGCATAGGTAAAAAACAACTATCATCAATTTGTATGTTAGAAATTATTCTGGATTCAACGTTACGGTGAGATAAAATTTCCATGACTTTGGTCTTACTTTAATTCAGTTTTTGACAATTGCAAATCATCCAATTTTGCAAAAATGCTCGAATTTTGTTTTTAATCATGTCTACAGAAGAATCGCAATCAAAAGAAAAATAACACTGCATCAGACTTGTAAACGGGCCGACCAGTGTAGGCCTAAACCCGGCCCGAACCCGAAAACTATTTTGATCTCCAAATCATGCCCGAAAAAATCCGAAAACTATACGTTAGGTCTGAAAAATGTAAGCGGTTATTTTGATTGAATTTTTGTACACCTAAAACAAAAAGCACGTCTCAGGCCCAAATGAAGCCCAAAAATTTGGTTAACTTTAGGCCCAAACCTGAACCCAACCCGAAAAGCCCAGCCTGATTTACAATTCTGCACTGCATATCATCAGCATATGAATGCACACCAAGACCATATGAATTATCAATTAATTCAGCACTATTTTAATCGTTTTGCGTGCTTCTGGCCTAAAGGCTACCAGCTCGGAAGCCTAGGGAAGAGCCACCAGAACGGCGACTACTTAAAAGAAGCAATGCGAAAAATTGTCTTCCCGCAGGAATCGAACCTGCAGCCTTTGGATTACCGGTCCACTGCTCTACCACTTGAGCTAGAGAAGACGCCTCCTCGCATGCTTAATTTTGGCTATTTAAACCCAGCAACTTGCTTGTTGTATGATTGTAATAATAAGTCAATTAAGATGTTTTTTTTGACGTAAATTAAATGTGATAACACTTTGAAATTAAAAAATTAAATGTGATAACACTTTGAACTTTGACGTCAAAAAAAAAACATCTTAATTGACTTATTATTACAATAATTCAGCACTTTCAAAATATAAGTTTAATAGGACTGGCATTAAAATTAAACCCTGGGATACATCAGGCTTAACATCAACTGTATAAGAAACACAGCCTGCACCTTTAACAAGTAGCTCCTACCATTCAAATATGTTGAAAACCATTCTAAAGCTACATCAGAAAAACCAAATTCAGCAGACAATTTACTAAGCAAGAGATAATGGTTAACCGTATCAAAAGCAGCTGACAAATCAATCAAAAGAACTATTGCATTTGACTTGGCTACTAAAATTGACAAAATATCATTGTGTACTTTTGCAAGGGCAGTCTCACAGCTATGACTAGAACTGTAAGCTGATTGCGAATAACCATAAAATAATTTTCACATAGATATGTATTACTTTGGAGAAAAACGCATTTTTCAATTATTCTACCAAGAAAAGGCAAGTTACTGACTGGTCTGAAATTTTTAATATTATCATTATTCAAGTTCTCATTTTTAATCAAAAAAGTAACACAAGCTTTTTTGAGAACATTTGGAAAATAACCCAGATTCAATGTAGTTTTCGAAGATCACAGGCTTATAAAAGAATTTATTTCAAATAAATAAATAATCAAAAATTGTACCATTTTTAGAGATTTAAACCAATATTTAGCGTGTAGAGCGGTGACTGAGCTTATACTGTGGAAAACATTATGGACAAAAAATATCGAGTCTATTAATTAATGCTTTTGTTTATATGGTATGCCTTGCAAATGCCATATATCTATACGAAAAAATCGCTTCCTAGAATTCATTTTAATAACCGCTTTGCTGAATTACAATTATTGTTTAACTACTTTTTCAAAACTTAATTTCCAGCAGCCAGATGCTTCCATGTTTTTTGCATGCATGCATGCTAAAGAAGAAGGCTTTGCTACTAAATCTTGAAATTGAAAAATTCATGTTTTTGTTTCAAAGGAACAAGTTACCACATTTTTATTCCACAACTTTTATTATATCAAGCTAATTACCCTCCCCAAATCAAGAAAGCGAACAAAGATGATTTGTACTTAACCCTTTACAAAAAAAAACGTGCTCAAAAATTAATCAAATTCATGGGACTTAAGATTTGGAATGATATACTCTTATACAGTACTTAAATTGTAAAACTTTGCATGGGGGGCGCTTTTGCAGCATTGACTGAACCGTAGTGAAGATCAGGCGCGTAGCCAGGATTTCGCAATAGGAGGGACTTTTTTGAAAATTTGATCCAACCGTAAACGAACTTGACCCAAATTTTCATTAGCCTTGAATAGGATTGAGGCGATTTTTCAGTAAAAATTAAGTGATCTCCGAAAAAAAAGGTCTTCGCCGAAATTCAAACGCTTTTTCTGGCCGAAATCACAAATTTAAGGTTTTTTTCCGGCCAAAAACAGGTGATTTCCAAAAAAAAAAAAAAAAAAAAGAAAAAGGTCTTCGATGGAAACTGAAGTGGTTTTTTGCCGGAATTTAGGTGTAGATCAATACAAAAAGGTGCCCGACAAAGTCCGACCTCAGACCTCCACATGATGTCGGGTGGAAACACTGGCTAATTGAGCCAATGGCAACTGGCTGATGAGGATGGGCGAGGTTAAGAAGTGCAGGAACTAGCAACCAAGCAATAGCGCAAGTGAAGGCCTGATACTGCGAAGTCCTGCCTTCTAATTTCTGACCCCTGACTCTAAGGCCAACAGGAGGTCGCGGGCTAATATGGAACCGATAGTAATGTACCAATATTGCGGCGGAATGTCAATGCGAGTATAGGGTACAGCGGATAAAACGCGCTGCCGTGTCGCGGCCACAAGATAGAAAGAATGCTGGTCCTAGTCTAGCCAACATAGGACTTCGTGTCCATCAGCTTGTGAAAATCCCCGTGCACCTGTAGCTCCAGATGGCACCTGGGTAGTGGTCTGCAGCTGTATTGGGGGGCTTCTCCGAGGCCTGTACTCCAGAGAAAATTTCGTCATTTGCAGTGTTGGTATGTTGCCATCGGTAGAAATGGCAGTTCGTAGCTTTCTGTTTGTTTGAATAATCTGGTCTTTGGAACTTTTCCCAGTATAAAGAAAATCAACCATATGAATTATGTCGATGAACAGAAAAAAGAAAGTAACGCGGATCACACCCCTAAATTCAGAAGAAGTGGCACTGTCACAACCAAGAATCAGTGAGTTCTTGAGTGACAATGCCAACAAAGATTGCACTCGGCCATCTGCGCCCTCTAGCCCAGATGCCTAAAACATCAAACCTGAGCCCTCAAGTTGAGAAGGTTCCTTTGCTAAAGGAGTCCGTCTCAGAAGCTGAGGGTACAGCAAAAGTGGCATGATCGGTTGTGAAACTGAATACCACTTCAACTTCCCCTGTGGAGCCTCAGAATCCAAGCAATTCCTTGGATATTGCTTGCACGTCTAAGGTGAAGCGGATAAAAAACTATGAAAAAAAAACGGAAGAGAAGAAAAAAGAAGTGAGTGATGAAGGGTTTGGCTGGTATGTCACTGGCCGACCTTGATCAGGAGTCTTCTGATCACTCCTCCGGTCAACCGCCAGGGCTAGAGAATCTTCGGATTCTCTATCCTCTACAACAAACCTCCCGCAGAAACGTGGACGACATGAAGTCGCTCATGATATGCAAGGAGGCAAAGCCAAGAAAATGATGGCTGGTACAAGCACCCCAACTAGTTATGCTGGGGCTGTGAAGGCCAGCAATGAAAAATTAACTATAACAAGAAAAGAATCTGAAGGGGATGGTGGTATGGACAGCACAGATCTTCGTGAGGTTCAAGGTGCAATCTCTAAAGAGATTCTTCATGCCGATCCGGGTTTTTTCGTCCGTATCGAACGCACTTTTATCTTTGAAGATAAAGTGCTGATGATCTGTATGGATGAGAAGACCTAGGAGTGGGCAAAACATGTGGTTGAGGTCATAATACCGTCCTTGGTAGATCACTAAGGCTACGATGCAAAAGGCCCGAAAGATTTTCCTCCAGCAAAAACCTTCGGAATCTGGTAACCAGAGGATGAAGGCTCAAGCATTTCCAATATCCTTACGCTGGTTTCCCGCTGCAATGCGAAAATCATTCGCAAGGATTTGGAAACAAAGCATTCAGCAAAGGGAAACGGAGGGGTGCTACATGTAGTATCCGTTCGGGAACCTTCGCTAACCACGCTGAAGGAACTGAACTACAATCCATACGCTGGTTATTGTCGGGTTCAGTTCCAGAAGAAGAAAAGTGCCAAGCAGTTTCAGAACCGGGAGACGTCATCGCGATTGCCAAAGGGTAATGAAACCTGTAAGGCAATAATGGATACAGCTGAGCCTGGCACTTCGGCAGATACAGAGAAGCCGACAACATCTAGTTCATAGAAGTCAGAGCTTTTCTCTGAAGTAATGAAGTAGCCATATCAGCTGTTCTAAGAATAAGGAGCTATACTTGAGCACATCTATCACATAGATAAGAATGGCTCAGGATTACTGCGGACAACTTAATAAATCATATAAAGCCATTACGGCACCTAAGTTATCCTTACATAATTTAGAGTGTTGGCAAATCAACCTACACAGATGTAAAGCAGCAAGCTATAACATGTGTGGAGTTACAAAAAGCGTACGTTCCGGGATAGTGTTTGCTCAAGAACCAAGGACATATGCCACTAAAATCAGAAGTAAGCTACGAGGATGGAACCTCTTTCAAGGAATTGTAAAAGGAAATCGTCCTCGGGCGTGCATTTATGCTACTCCTGATCTCTGTTGTTCTCTAATCCCGATGTTTTCAAATGAGGATATCGTGGCAATTCGAGTTAACAATGTGTACCGAAAGGGAGACAGTTTTGTTTTCATATCGGCATACATGGCAGCCGAAGAACCAGCTCCGCCCACTTTATTGAGGAATCTGTTAGTCTTCACAGAAAATGAACAAATTCCTACTATTGAAGGAACCGATGCAAAGCACATCACACTATATGGGAATCCTCTGATATAAACCCTCGAGGAGAGGATCTGTTAGCATATTGTGCTAGTGCAGACCTGAATTTCTGTAATGTGGGTAATAAACCAACATTCAGAACTAAAACGCGTGAAGAGGTTCTAGACTTAACCTTAGTGAACCGGTGTGCATGGAACCGGGTAGTTGGCTGGCATGTTAGCAACCTGCCATCATTCTCGGATCACATGTATATTAGGTTCCAGGTTAAAAGCAGAATCCAAAAACAGGTTAAAATGTTTCGTAATGTTCGTCGCACATGCTGGAACAAGTATGTAAACGAACTCGAACAAAAATTAAGTGAACGAACTTTATGACCACTACCAGTGCCTTTCTCAAAAGAAGGCATTGATGTGCTGTCAAACAAGGTTCATTCTGTTATTACTAAATCATACGAAGCTGCTTGCCCTATGCGAAAGTCGCTTCGTAAGAAAGATAACATTTGGTGGAATTCTGAGCTAGCAAGCCTTCGAAAAGAGGCTCGCCGAGCTGGGAGAAAAGCCATTAAAACAAAACAAGAAAAAGATTGGGAGGATCAAAAGCTTGCCCAATCTTATTTCAAAAAAGCTGTCAGAAAAGCAAAAGCGCGATTCATGGCATAGCTTTGTGGAGAGCATGAATAGTCAAACACCAACGGCTCGGCTGGTTAAAATTATTCGAAGGAATGAAACGGTGCGCGTTAGCAACGTAATTAAACACAACGGAGAATTCACAAAGTCTCCACTAGAAACTTTGAACTATCTGCTTGATATCTTATCACCGGGTAGCCAGCAGATTGAAAATCATGAAACCAGGTTCGACTTGGTGGACAATCCATTCATGAGACCTATAGACACTGAAATGATTACAAACATGTGTTCATTTGAGCGTATGGGAGCAGCTATTAACGAATTTCAACCATTCAAAGCACCAGGGCCAGACGGGCTATATCCTATACTGCTGCAAAAAGGTTAGAATCAACTGAAAGGATATTGCCACGTCATTTTTCAAGCATGCCTGAGACACAGCTATGTGCCATTGGCAGAATGCTTGAAAAATTCGTGCGGGCGTTTCTACGGAAAATGCTTTGCATGAATTTGTGCGCCGTGTAGAGCGTTGTCTCGTTAGGAAAAAGCCGGCTTTGAGTATTTTCCTGGGTATTGTGGGTGCTTTCGACAATGTTACCTTCCGTAGTTTTGTTGCGGTTCTGCAAGGGCTGGGTATGTCTAAGATTCGCATCTCATGGATAGAAGCTCTACAAAGACATCGCACAGTCCACGTAGAATTATATGGTGATAAAGTTAAAAGGAAGTAGTGAAGGGGAACCCACAAGGTGGAATCCTGTCCCCTTTTCTGTGGAACCGTGTCCTAAACAGCCTGTTGCTAGAGTTACGTAGCAGAGGCTTTTATGTTCAAGCCTATGCCGATGATCTAGCAGTGTTGGTCACTGGTGCTGATATGCTTTGGATCAGAGGTATGGCTCAGAAAGCAATAAATATTGCTACAAACTGGGCTTCGGAACAAGAGCTACAGTTTAGCAGCAAGAAAACTGAAATCATACTGTTCACTCACAAACGGAATCCAGATTTGGGTTCCTTGTCAATGAATGGTACAAAACTTGAACTTTCCAAGGAAGCAAGGCTGTTAGGTGTTACTCTGGGCAGCAAGCTAACCTGGAAACCACATATTACCCGAATTACCGGCAAAGCAACAACAGCATTAATGCTATGTAGACAAATTGTGGGCAAAGCGTGGGGAATAAAGCCATCTAGGATGAAATAGATATACACAGCTATGATACGTCCAATCATTTCGTATGTATGTGTGTCCTGGGTTGGCGGTCTCAACAAAAAGTATCTAGTGAGGAAACTCACAAAGGTGCAGAGACTTGCTTGCCTGATGATTTCATCAGCTTTTCCTGGCACCCCTACTGGTGCTCTGGAAATATTGCTCAACACAACTCCCATTGAGGAATTCTTATTGGCTGAGGCAGTGCGAGGGTCATACAGAATCACTGTTAGTGTGCTCTGGCATGTCAGCCCAATTGGATCCTTTGGGAAAACAAAAAGTCATGTTGACGTTTGCAACGAGGCAAGAAGATTCTTACCGCTGTTGCAAATGCCAGCTGACCGAATAAAGAGAAGAAAAGCATTCGAAAGAAATTTTGAATGTCAAATTATGGATAAAAAGAATGCTATCAGATTTGAAAGCGTTCTAAATCATAACACTGTCAAGGTTTACACTGATGGTTCAAAACTAAATGGGAGAGTAGGAGCGGGTTTTTATGCAGAATACCCTAACAACTCCCCAAAACAAGCATTTTTCCACTTTGGAATTTACAGTACTGTGTTCCAAGCGGAAGTCTTAGCTATTTCAGAAGTGGCAAAGAACCTGCTTTTGGAAAAAATGCACAATCAAAGTATTGTTGCTCTGGTTGATAGTCAAGCAGCTATCAAAGCACTCATAAAGTGCACTGTAACATCAATTACAGTGCTCAACTGCATTAGAAACCTAAATGAATTACGTAAACAAAACCACGTCAGTATTGCCTAGATTCTTGCACATGCAGGCAGGGCCTACGAGAGGGGGGTTCAGGGGTACATCGTACCCAGGCCCGGGTCTAAGGGGGCCCGAGCTTAGGGGACCCGGAAGAGTTGAGGTTGTCGCGTTAAGTTTTGGCCAAAATTTATTTTCTTCCTTGCCCTTTTTGCGCCCCTGATTTTGGGCAGAAAAAAGGAGCCAATCTTGAGTGCAGACTGTTTTTTTTGCTCTTCACCTAATTTTGGGCAAAAATAGGACCAATTTTGAGTGAAAACCTTTTTTTTTGTTTTTTATTTGCTCCTCACCTAATTTTGGGCAAAAAGCAGGATCAAATTTGACTGAAGACCTTTTTGTGATTTATTTGTTTGTACTTCAAGTAATTTTGGGGGCCCGGCATCGATCCTCGTACCCCCTGGAAAAATTTCTCTCTGAGGTCCTGCATGCAGGGGTACATGGCAACGAAGTGGCAGACTATGTAGCCAAATCAGGATCTAAATCAAAAATACATGGTCCTGAGCCTTTTATTACAGTCCCGTATGCCAGTTGTGTTAGCACAGTTAAGGACTGGTCTACAGATAGATGGGGATCTATATGGAATAAACGGAAAGACTGCTTGAGGATGAAGGAGTTTGAAGGTTGGACGTCTTCTCGACTAACAATACGTCTCCTTAACCTTAAGAGACCTAATTAAATAGAGTAGTGCAAGTTTTAACTGGGCACTGCAATCTACAACGGCACAAGAAAACTACAGGTCGTGCTGAGTCTTCTTTGTGTCCAAAATGTAGCCTAGAGGATGAAACACCAAATCATCATGTAGGCAATTGCAAGCTTTACCAAGATATTCGTGTTAAATACTTTGGAATCACCAAAACCACTCTTCACAATGTGGTAACGAAATATAACATTAACAAACTGGCCACGTACTTAAAGGAAGCTGGAAGGCCTTCTGAGTTCGACCAGTAACCAAACAAAATAACAATAACAGCAGCTACAGTTGCAACGGGCCCAAATGAGGCACGCAACGTGTAGGTGGACTCTACCTAACGGTAGCAGATTCGCTTGCACCGCTGCACAGTAATAATAATAATACAAAAAGGTCATCCGCCGACGGTTGAAGTGTTTTTTCTTCTGCATCACTATTCCCGCGGAATTTGGTGCTAAATTCGACTGGACTTTGTACGCCTTTTTCCTCTCATCAACCAGCGCTAAAATCTCGATGGGGGGGACGCTCAAATATCGATGGGGGGACGCGTCCCCTCCCGGCCCCCCTACAATTTAAGTACAGTACTGCTCTTATAGATCAGAACTTTACCTGTCAATAAATTTAAAAATATAAATTGTACTTGATACAAAAAAGTGCAACTACACAAAAATGAATATGCCGTTGCTTATAGAAAATTCTAAATTTCTTTAAACATTCAATTTGTCGATCTGACAAAATATTCGATTTTTCAACGCCCAAGACTAATAGCTACACTCACAGATGACGGTAGACTCAAAGACTGAAAGATCACTTCCGGTTTCCTGGTTGATCAAATGATCAACATCTATGAGTATTGTTGTATAGCGTTTTTTTGCACTGCATTTTTTCGACAAAATAAACCTCTGACTAACAGACTGACTGGCTTTGCCAAAGATGGAGTCTATAAGACCCGGTAATGTGCGCTAAATTGTGTGCATTCAAGCTTATTTTTGTTTATTCAAAAAAAAAAAAAAAGAAATCGGTGCGCCTGTCGTACCGTCAGTTGCTTCAAAATAAATTAAAGAATAACGATGCGATCGTACACTCATGATTTTACGCCCAGTTTAGACCGGGAGTAACTTTGCACTTTTGAAGAATTACTGATCAAAAATTTGTGCTACAGATTGTATTTTTTCCTGTTTAATTTTTGATAACTTGCAGAAAATATCGTTAATTTTACCACGCAGTTTAAATTTTAAAAAAGCATGGAGAAAAACTCAAGTAATGCAAATACAAAAACCTATGTTCGACTTTTTGCGTTGATTTTGCTTGCTAAACGTATGACATTGCCAAAATTTGCACTTTCAACATTAATTTTACTTGTCAAAAATTTTGTGCTGAATTTTGTTTTTCCGGGATGAATTTCTTATACTTTCACAGAAAGCATTGTTAACTTTTCTAATCAATTTGAAGTTTGAAAAAAAGCTAAGTTAGTGTCGTTCGAGAAATTCAAATTTTGTATCACTGGTGGTCATTTTCCATTATTATAACAAATAGTAGATGCAAGAAATTTTGGGCACATTTTTGTCTCCATGAACGCTTAAACGAGGACTAAAGGCAAAATCAATGGAGCATCTAAAGTTAGGCCAATCGCATAAGACTAGATTAGCGTTGACTCTGTACTTTTGACCCAGTCATTTTAGAGATATTCTACTCCAAACGCGACGTCGGTGTCTTTAATGTCATAAATTTTAATCATTTTTATTGGCAATCCTGTTGTTGATAAGCATTCGTCTCAGCCACCCCTTCCCAGTTTTATCCTAAAGCAACGATTAGGCTACTGCATTGGGTCGTTTCGCTGCGCACTAATCAGTTTGATCTTGTCAGCAGAATAGATCCAAGCGGGAAAAAAGTGTAGACTGTAGGTTAGCCGGTACATAACAAACGTCTAAAAACAAGCGAAAGTAAAGCTAGTAGAGTTATTAGAGTATAGGCTAGTAGGCAATTGTAGTTATAACTTATATGGAAAACTTTATTTTAGGGTCACAAAATACCGTTAGCAAATACAATAGGCCTACTTAAGTATTGGTAGTCTTATATCAGGAACGAGTTTGACAGTTTGTACTTTGTAGCCTAGTAGTAAAAACCTTATTGCTAGGCTAGGATTTATACTGAAATGTATCTGCCAGCTTGATTTTTAATGAAATCGCTTGGTTACCGAAAAGTCCACTCTTTTTACCAGCTCAGAGCTGTTGTGCTGATGAGATCAAACTGATCAGTGCGTAACGATTCAATGCAGTAGCCTAATCGTTGTTTTAGGTTAGAACCTAAAAGGCGTCGCTAAGACGCTAATGCTTATCAACAACAGGGTTGCCAATAAAAAATTAATAAAATTGATCACATTAGAGTCATCGACGTCGTGTTTGTAGTAGAATATCTCTGCAACGGATGGGTCAAAAAGGATGGAGTCAACGCTAATCTAGTCCAACACGATTGGCCTAACTTTAGATACTATCATTACTTTTGCTTTTAGTCCTCGTTCAACAATGGAACGAATGATTCGCTTAACTTATACGTTACCTAATTAAACTAACTTTGTCATGACCCACCCAAAAAAGTCCTTATGACGCAACACCCGCAAAAAAATGCTGGACATTTTAGCAATGCAATTTGCTTAAAGTGAACCTACTGTATACATTGGTGACATTAGTATACTGCGGTAATATTTGGCATAAAGTACGTACGTATATGATATGAGGAATAGGACTGTTTCAGGCAATTTTTCAAAAGAAATTGCCGTAAGACGTCACAAGGTTGCTTGGGTAGTGGTTATGTTTGTTTGCTTTTGAAAATTTTAACTTGAGTTAGATTCCCATTGAAACTAAACAAAACTGAATTTTTTTTGTTAATTGTTTCAATATGGCGTATTTTGGAATGCTTATGTCGTAGATCGTCAGCGAAAGCTATGGAGAAAAAAATAAATAAAATCAGCTTTGCTGCAAAACAACTTTCCTGTTTGTTTTCATGAAACTGTCAAAAGGCATCATTATCTTCACTATCACATTTTACTGTTTCAAAAAATTTGAAATTTCCGTAAACTTACGTTATTGTTGTTGTAAAAAGTGTATTGTGAAAACGTTGATGCATATTTGATTCTTCTCTAAGATAAGTATTGAAGAAATCTTTACAAGAAATACTTTCATCACAGGTGGAAGTGTGCCGACATATACCAAAATTCAAGTTGCCTGTCACATAAATAGGTTAAATGAATACAGTAAAAGATAACGTTAGAAATTTTGTTGAAACTCAAACGACACAGTTTTATGTATCCGGTGTTCATTCAGTTTTCCGGATTGTTAACGCTATATTACACAGAGGGGGGCAAAAATGCTGCTCATTCGTTTTTTTGTGACAAATCCCTTCAAAAACAAACTTTTTACTTCAAATCAACTTGATTTTGAGTCAAATTTATTCACAAATAACCTCTAAAAATTTGAAGTTGCTAAGATAAGGAAAAGTTTCTCAATTTTGAGGTATGTCAAATTTACTTTCCGAAAATTGAGCATTTTTTAACGTATGTCTAACTTAAATGACGTCACAAAATTTTTTGTTGCGTAAGTTCTTTCACTTAGGAATTTTATAATTCAGCATTAAGAAGCAAACTTATGTGCAAAATTTGAACCACCTATGACGTCATTTTTCCAAAACTTATTGCTCTGATATCACCAACCCAAAACCAGCTTTTATAAAAAATTTTGTCAAACACCAACCCGCATGACAGATTTGGTGTTCCTCTGACTTTTGATTTAAAAGTCCAATTGGAGGGGAGCATTTTTGCTCCTTCCGCGTAAAATACGTTTGGCAAACTACCCGCGTAAAATAACATTAAAATGCGAATCAATTTTAAAGCATCGCCTAAATCACATCAACCTTCATTGATGTCAAACACATATCTAAAGCATTAATTCATTTTTTGTTTAAATAACAAACTTTAAAACTAGCAAGATTACCACAAACAAAAAAAACACCGGTTTTTGACGTCCAACACTATTTTGTGTCAAGTGACATTTCATAAAGTCCGTGTGTACTTTAAAAAAAATATAACTTTAATTGTATTTACAATAGAAATAATTCGTAAAAAGGATTTAAAAGAAATAAATCCATATTTTTTAGAGGTTTATTGAAGTTTTATTTAAGCTTCCACATGTCCTTCATCATTAGCAATACAAAGAGTAATACGATTTTGCAGTTCACGAAAAACATTTGATAATTGATTTATAGTAATGCCTGAAATCACATTAGTAATTTTAGCTTTCAAATCTTTTGAAGAACTATGTTTGGTTGCATATACAATTGTTTTCACATGTCCCCATAGAAAAAAATTTAATGAAGACAAATCAGGAGTACGTGGAAGCCAATAAAATGGTCCTCCCCTTCTACTCCATCTGTTAGGAAATTTCTAATTTAGAAATACTTTTTAATTATCTAAAAATTGTAACAAATTATGCTGTGAAGAATAATTCAATAGCTATACTTAAAACTAGATACATAAAACTTTATCAAATTTTTACGGATTATTTCTATCACAAATAAAAATAAAGTTATACATTTTTTAAAGTGCACACGGACTTTATGGAAATCATAATGGCTTAAAGAATAAAGTCGTACAAAGTGAGCTAATACTGTACAGTGTGTATGCCTCATAATGAGTTATTGCTTGATGGTAAAAGAAGATTCTTGCTAATTATTAAAAAAACATTTTGCTCAAAAATTGTGACTCAATTAAAAGAAAATAGCTTTCTAGGTTGTATCTGCTGATCAGTTTCGGATCTTCCCCTGAGAGTGTCAGACCAGAGTGAAAGCAGTGCAAAACTAAGTTTATTATAAACCATTATAATGTTAGATTTAGCTACAAATGTATTGTTATTGTGAAACCAGCTGGTGTTTGCGCATAATCTTTATTGTTATGCCAACGTTTGTTTTGTTTACCCCTCTACCCCGGTCTGCCGTACCGTTGGCCGTAGCCCAGCGATGCGCTGGGGCAATCAACATACTTGCTTATCCCAGGCGAGAATGGAGGTTGCCTCTGTGGTTCACCCGAGCCGGTCGCGGCTGAAAGAGGCGGGAGAAGAGAAACGTTAATTAACTTTTCAATGGTTTTTCTATCGTCAGAATTTTATTTTATTTTATTTGAATTTTAATGTTTTTAATGTATAGGTTTACTGTCACTCACTTTTCTCGAAGGGCCGAACAACAAAATTAACAGCTTGTTGGAAACTTTTACAGTTTCGTTTGAATTTCGGAAATTGAAACTTTCTTGTAATATAATTTTTCTTGTAAAATAAGTTCGCTTTACGGCTAATAGTTTTTGAAAGAAAAATTTGTCTGGTAAATCTTTGTTTTTTGTTAAAATTGATTCATATTTCGGTCAAGTTTTGTCAAAATTTCTGAGAAGATTTTGTTTTGTTGCAAGCTTGGTACTTTTGTAAGAAGTATGTTATAGTCTTATAGAAAAAAATTTCTTTAAGAAAGCGTTGGCTAATTTTTGGAATCTATTGGGCTTTGTTATGCCTGAGGTTTGAGCGTAAGCCTTTGACAGACATTCTGCCTCAACAAAGGTTTTTTTTTTCTTTTTTAGTGGAAACATTTAAAAAAGGGGTTTAATTACCTGCCTCTTTTGTTTTATTTTTGCTTGATTTGCACGTATTCGTGTTAAACTTTTAGTGATGCAGTTTCGATGATGAGTTTGTGACCAATGGGAATTATACTGCATGGACTTTTATTGCGGTCGATAAAAGAGTTGGTATAGTGCCGTTACTTACTAATTTTCATTTACACTTAGCTTTTTAAACTGCTCATTAATTATCATTTAATGATTCGACTACTTGATATTGGTATAATTGATGATCTTAGATCGCAAAGAATCAAATCTTTTATTCTAATTGCTGGATTACGCCGAAGCGTGTGATGAGTTTGCGGGGCCCATCTCCGCGTCATTGTGCCTGGGCACCAGAGTTCACTTCGAAGAAATGTCGTAGCGATGGTGAGCTGTTGGCAACACTGTGTCGATTTGACCGGCTCGGGATTTGTATTTCAGACCTTCAGCTCCAGAAAAGAACGCGTTACAGCTCGACCAACTAGATCGCAAACTAGGAATACAAAACTTAAGTAGAGATAGATCTTTTTTTTTATTGCTGTCAATTGAATTATTAGGCTTTACTGCCTCTGCCATTTTTGATTGAATTTGTGTTTGTTTTTTCAGAAACTGCGTACAGGTAATACGTATGTAATGAAATCCAGCGGCAATTAAAAGTTTCACGGCCGTGATGCTTTGGAGACATCGCAGCGTAAGGGAGACATTATTCTATCAATGTTTTTACTGGCTTTAATTTTAACATGTTTTAGCCAAACGTCAGCGAGCTCTTTATCTGGTTCGCGGCAAAACACTTATCCCGTTAGGTTACTCGTATTACAGTAGATAGCACAGATCCTTTTTTGTTTTGCCAAGATAATGACACGTCTGTTAACTGCCACATTAATGTAACTTAAGGTTAACTGCAGTAAGTAAAATAAAACAAGTCAAGAGTTACCTAAGATTCTGATTTTTGCCAGAGCTTGAGCTTCTAATTTGGTGCAAACTTCACCTTCTGAACAAGTTTTGGTGTCAGGTGTTGTTGAAAATCTATGTTCAGGGTAAAATATTCCACTATGGCATTGTAGCTGGCTGTTAACTTGGTTTGAGCAAAAACTTACAAGCACAAGAAGAATCAAATTCAATGCAGACATTGTTATACCTAATGTGTAAAATAAAGCACAAGTTGTTTTAAAGTAAAAAGTTTTCAACACGCAAAAAAAGTGCAGCGACATTAAAAAAAGATGTTAACAGAAGCCTGTGAAAATAATGTAAACTTATTTTTTGCTCTGTAAATTCATTCAGACATCCATTGACTGCATATTTTTTTCTTTCCAAGTGCGTAACCAGAAATCTGCAATGGGGAAGGCTGTGTCGGGGGTTTGGCCGCCGGAGGCTGGGAGTTTGGGGGCAACGCTCCAACCGCTGAAGGCAAGGAGGTGTAGGAACAACTTAGAGATTTTGCATTTTCTTGCAAAATAACTTAATTTTAGGCATATTTTTGTAAAAATTAATGCTTTTAAAACATGCCTTAAAAATTAGCAGTGCAAGAACAGTGCAAAAATTAGCATTGCAAGCATAGGCGTAGCCAGGGGGGGCCCAGGGGGCCCGGGCCCCCCCAACTGAAATACCAGCAATGATATAAAATTATGATAACATAGCCTAGCGATGTTTAGTTGCAGTTACCGTCGACGAGAGAGCCCAAGGGGACCCTGACTAACATCCAGGGGGCCCTTAACCGAAAACCAGGTGGCCCTTAACTAACAACCAGAGGGCCCGGGGCCCTTAAGTGAAAAACGGGGGCTCCGGAGCCTTTAACTGACAAAGGGGCCCCCTAATAGACAGCCAGGGGCCCCCAAAGCCCCTAACTAGCAACCAGGGGCCCCAGGGCCCCTAACTGAGGACTAGGGAGCCTCTAAGCGACAACCAGGGGGCTCCGGGGCCCCTAACTAGCAAAAAAGGGGCCCCAGGGCCCCTAACTAACGACCAGAGGACCCCTGGGCCCCTAACCGACAACCAGGGAGCCCCGGGGCCCCCAACAGACAAATGGGTGCCCCGGGGCTTCTTACTGACAAACAGGAGGCCTTGGGACCCCTAATTGACAACCAGGAACCCCCGAGGCCCCAAACTAACAACCAGGGGGCCCCAGGGTCCGTAACTAATGTCCAGAGGACCCCAGGGCCCCCAACTGACAAATGGGTTCCCCGGGGCTTCTAACTGAAAAACAGGAGGCCCTGGGGCCCCTAATTGACAACCAGGAACCCCCGGGGCCCCTAACTAACAACCGGGGGGGCCGAGGGCCCCTAACTGACGACCAGAGGGCCCTGAGGCCCCTAACTGATGATCAAGGGTCCTGGGCCAGGAGCCCCGCAATTCAAATTTTTATCAATACATATGCAAAACCTGTGAAAAATCGAAAAGTTTTGTGCTAAAAGTTGCAATCCCAGGCCCTCGTTTAACGTTATTATGAACTTATTGCTATAACACAGGCGGTAATGTAAACCCCCAACTGAAATACTACCAATGACACATACAATGAGAGCATAGCCAGTACGGTATGTTGTCCTTGTCCGGAATTGCAGTTTCTTTAATTTAGGATATACGCGTGCAAAAGCAAGTAATAATAATGACGACCACCTGTCCACGTCATAATAATGTCATGCAGTTCCTGGAGGTTTTAAAAAGCTGTCAAGTGACTTGACTCGAGTCCTCCACGTTTGGGAAAAAAAGTTTCTTTAATTTTGCTTTAAATGTTTTTTTTATAAAAGAATTTAAGGGCGCGATCTTATCTTAAAATCATAGGCGTAGTCAGGAGAGTGGCCAAGGGGGCCCGGGATCCCTCAATTGAAATGCCACCAATGACAAAAATTTGACAAAAAAATCTATTCTTCATTTTCAGTTTCTTTTAGCATCTTTGCGTACAACAGTACCCGCGTACAAAAGTAATTAACAATAAATAATACTGACGACCAGGGGGCCCGGCGTACCTCCTTAATTCAATTTTTTCCAACCAATTTAAACGTATAACCAGGGTGAAATCGAGGATTTTTGTCCTAAAAGTTGCTATCTCAGGCCCTCATCTTAACTTTTTATGAACGTAATGCATTAAACAGCGCCGTATTTGCCATATGACTAAGTGCCAGGGCCCGGCTCTCAGATGCTAAGACTGTTTTTGGTCTTCACTTATATTTGGCTGGAAAATGTTGCAAAAATTTCCTAAGTGCCAGTGGCCCCGCGCAATGTAAATCCGGCCCGGGAATAACTTGCTTAGTAAGCGTAACTATCTATTGTACAACTATTCTCCTCGCCAGTTTTTACGCACAAAATACTTTTTAAAAAAAAGCTAGGGAAAATGCTCATTGAACAAATTATTGAAATTGAATTGAGGGGTCTTGGGCCCCTGGCCGTACATGTACTCCTGTAGCTGGTTAACTTCATGACAAAACAAAAATCTCTAAGGAAAATCTTCGAGTGGATTATTATTTACTGCTAAAATATTGCAGGAGGCAATGCGCCTTACTTCCCCCTACATGGACCAAATCACCCACAATTAAAATTTTACACTATAATGCAAGATTTTAAACGTGTTTTGGAATTTAATTGCAAGTAAAAGGAGGATTAAACAATTAAAATTTTTCGATTGACTTTCTAATGTTAAAAATTTAGTTCTTTTAAATGGCTGTGAACACGTGCGAAATGTGATCCAATGGGATTAAAATAGCTTTTTTTTCCAAAAACTTACAAAAATCGCCCAGGGCTGGGGCTTTGCCCCCAGACCCCGATAGCCACCGGCGGCTGGGGGCTCCGCCCCCAGACCCCCGTCTGTGATACGGTTAAGTACTCTAGCTTACTCAACACATCTCCTAAGTTAGACATTTGCATTTTCTAACGATTAGTTTTCGCCCTCTCTCTTTACCAAAATCCTGGTTAAGTGCTAATAAACTACAGCTTCAGATCTTTCATTCTACGATATCTTTGCCCCACAAAAACTTCCTTTTTTGGAAATTTCTGATGACGTCATTGCATGCGATTTGTGGTTTGGGACCCCCCCAATCAAAAATCCTGGCTACGCCTATGAGTGCAAGAACAGACTGGCTGCGTAAATGGAATATGCAGGCGGTGGCCAATGCTAAAATTTCAGCCTTTTTATTACGCTCTGTCTAACCATTAAACAAAAACAACTTTCAGGTGATCTAATTTGTCTGCATTTTATAGGGAAAGATGATTTTGGAGCAATGGCTAATGGAACGAGATTTTAAAGGATTAAGTGATTGGTAATTACGGTAGCTACTGAATAGCCTCCCGTCCCAACAACTACTTTGAAGCCTACGTTAAGCATTTTGCATTATGCGATCAAATTTGATTGCTTATTTTGAGCCATTTTTTGAAGTTTTTGCTGACTTGGAACCTTTATTTTTGACAAAATATGTTAGTCTTCCTCTGCTTAGAGAATGTTTTAGAAGGGGCTTTAAATCACCTAAGAGTCCATATCGCTGCAAAAGTCTGCTTCAAAAGTGCGAAAAATTATTACTTTTCTTATTCTGCATTTTGGTCTACAGGCCAACGGGGGGAGGGGGGATATAGCCCCGGCTACGCTACTGTTTCTGTCTTTGTAAAACAAAATTGTTAAAGTCGGTAGACAATTATATTTTAATCTGCAGTTTCGAGGTATCACCTCTCATCAGTGCTGCTAGAATTTAAGACCCAATCAGGCTTCCCAATTCTAGCGACGCGATGCGTCTGATCTAGTCAAAAAACGCGTTTGCGGGCCCCCGAAAGACATATATTTTTTTACCTATATAGCAATGCTCAGTATAGTCTGAAGTTTCCGGCTAGGGTTGTCCCCACCACACTTTTTCTGCCCATTTACGTCATAATGACGTCATTTCCACAAAAGTTGGCTAAAATTTTCAACTTTGTTGACTTTTACTTAATTCCTTCTCACTTCTTTCATGGTTGGACCTAAATTTTCAAACTTGGTTCACTCAACAAGTGGGACATGGGCAAACTTCAGATGCATTTGAGACGTCATAAAGTTGTGACGTCACATTTTAGGGAAAAAATGTTACCATAATTGTAAAAAATTACCATTTTGAATGGTTGTCAACTCCAATACCTTTTGTTACAGTATATTTGATGTAGAGCCTTGATATTACTATTGAAAAAAATACATGCATATCAGAAGAAACTGTATGAGAGACCTACTGCGCCAAAGCAAACCAGTAGTAACGTTTACAAATTTCAAAGAAAGCTGGCCTGTATGAAACTTTAGATTAGATTTAGACAGCCCAGGATTCGAACCTCAGAGCTCCAGCTCGAAGAAGGAATTTGTTGTGATCCCTGGATGATATAAACCTTGCTGATTCTTTATCAAACACGCCATAATACAAGTTAAATAACTTAATATTTCATAAAAAATAATATTCTCTGACAACAACCTATAATTAACAAAAATTACAAAGTTCCTATGTCTTACTAGTGTAGTGATATGGACACGCTCTAATTTATTGTCCCCCATTCCATTTTATCCTATGACGTGTGTTTCGGGCAACATGTCAAAATATCGCGTTATGCTTTCCTTACTATAAAACAAACAACAAAGAATGATTTTCAAAAAAACTAGTTATACAAAAAATAAATTAAATGATCAAGCCATTTTTGAAAAATTATTTCAATTTTTTTTATGCTGGAAGCAAAGCTTGAAATGATAGGAACAATTTTTTTATGCAGTATATAGACATTCAACTACACTTAAATATAGAGTACTTAAAAAATTTTTAAATCCATGAAACATGGTCAAAACATTATTTAAAAAAAAATTTTAAACCCTGTTGTCATATTGCAACACTAATAGAATAAGAGTTTAAAATGAGTAGGCAAATTCCTTAGCATGCAAAATATTGCTTTGAAGAAAACTTGGCAAAGAGTTGGAAGTTTCGAACCAATTATATGTAAAGACCTGAAATCTTTCACTTGCTTAATGTATGGAAACAATAAAATTCAATCACTAAATTTTTGCAAAGCAAAATGACAAAAAAATGGTTGGAGACGATCCAAATAAACTCTTGCATCATAATCTAAAATTGATTTGGTTAGACTTCTACCCCATTCTACGCGCTCGTGTATAATCAGAACAAGTTGTCAGTTCTCAAGATTACACCACCATATTTACTATAGTATAATATGAATCTGCCATCCCCATAATTCTGTTTTTCCGTAAATTTCATTATCACACACATACTTTCTTCTAAAATCACACGCAGAAAAAACTCGGTCACGCTTTAGCATTAGCATCTCAGACTTACCCAAACATACATGGCACTGCGTGGCTTTAGTGCGTTGTAGTTTATACCGACTGCACCGAAAGTATTCGCAGAAATAAAAACAACAATTCTGCTAGGCATTTTGCCCCCTCATTCTCCAATTAAGAGCTTTCACACAATTCCATTTAAAATAAGTTTCAATATGACTTGGCATAGTTGGCTATCACTTGTATTATTTTTCAAATAAAGAAAGGAAATTAACGAATTGACATACCAGACGTTTATGTATGTTGTCTTTTTTTTTTTTTCCTTTTTAACCAATCAAAAAATAATGCTGTCCTCGAGCCGAGGAAAGAAAATTTTCGACGACTTGTATAGGCTTCGAGGCCAAGGCAAAGAAGGGACGTCCTTGAAGCCAAGGACGTCCTGGAGGATTGCATCTCTGGTAGATAGCGCAGAACAACACACGAGCAGGAAGTGTTCATTAAATTAAATGATTTCGATGATTGTATTGCGGAGAAAGGGAGGATGCTGATTACTCAACGGAATGATCGTCAAGCTGCTTGTCATTGTGATAAAAGCATTAAATTATTGAGGTTTGGCTGTTCATAACTAACAAAACTTATAAAATGTTTCATTTAAATGCGACATCATCACTTGCAACATCAAAATCCTACAAAATTGAATTAATTGTATAGTACATTGCTTAAATTTGTGAAAAAAAAACTTTCCTTTATCAATTACAGCACTAATTGCAAAAAGAAATATTGTTGAAAATATGACGTCATAAGTGATGACGCCATGAATTTTTTGGCCTCATTCGTGCAGTCCGTGAAAAACTTGATATCCTCTTATCTATTATATCAACACAAACTTAGGGCCATTGACGTCATTATGACGTAAATGGGCAGCAAAAATGGGGTGGGGACAACCCTAACCAGAAAATTCAGACTAAACTGAGCATTGCTACATAGGTTTAAAAAATATCTTTCGGGGGCCCATAAACGCGTTTTTTGACTAGAATAGGACTTCGACTTGCAACCTTGCAACATAGGTTTAAAAACTTCGACTTGTATATAGCTGTTTTTACCACGTAATTAAAACGATTTGTTTGAAATTTATATGCAGCATCTTATATAAGATATTCTTATTCGATCTCGGAGAAGCAAAGATGTGGTAGCTAAACTTACACTTTTAGAAATATCTGTAGCATTTTCTCAACGCAAACTTAGTGAATGCTGATCTTTCCAACAAAAAAATGTCTTGTTAAGCTGTATATTGACATGCTGAGCGCATGCCACAGAAATTTTTTTTTTTTTGCAATGTTTTCTTGGTAAATGTTTTGCGTGATAATGAAGATAACAGTCATTAAAAAGGCATTCAAGTCGGATTTTTTCCACCGTTATCTTTCAAAAAACTTTGACAGATTTTAAAGAGATAATGAGAAATATTAGGTAATAAAAAGGTGACCCATACCCACTGGCGGATCCGGAAAATTTTCGTGGGGAGATGTTAAAATTTAAAAGCACAAACTGTGTATAATCTCAAAAATTCGGATGTTCATGATTACTATTCTTTGACCTCGCGCAAATTTGTTTGGCATATCTTTGATCAGGCGCGTAGCCAGAAATCGTCAATGTGGGGCTGTTACTGAGGTGTGGGGGCGGAGCCCCCAAACGCCGGAGACAATTGGAGGTCTCGGGGCAAAGCTGCCGGAGGCACGGGGTTACGGGGATAGAGCACCCAGCGCTCGAAAGTTTTGTACTTTTTTGGATAAATTAACTTAATTTTAGGCCTATTTTGATAAAACTTAATGGTATTAAAACGTGGCACAGAAATTAGCAATGCAAAAACATGATTATACTAGTAGCATGTATGGGCTATGTGAGATGTAGCTATTGTTAGAATTCCAGTTCTCTTGTTTACAAGCTGGCGAATCATAAAATCTGATACCGGTAGTTCAATTAAACTCTCAAGGAGTAATCTATTTCATCTATATTTTATAGAGAAAGGTATAATTAGAGGGGCTAATGGAAGGAAATTTGAGAGAAGTGATTAGTAATTAACTACAGTAATACTGAACAGCCCCCTGCCTTATTCCTGGGCTTATATATTTTTTGATGATACCTATGTTAAGCAATTTTCAATAAGTGATCAAAATTCAATACCAATGTTTGGCCATTTTTCAAGTTTTTTTGTATTTTGTAAGTTTTATAATTGACAAATTAGTCCCCCTTAACAAACATTTCAAACTATGCTTAAAATTTTTTTTGAGTCTATTCCAGTGCAAAATATAGCCTCAGAAATGCTAAAAACGTGGCATTTTTCTTATTCTGCATTTTGGTCGACAAGCCAATGGGGGGGGGTCCCTCCCTGGCTACGCTACTGTTTTTGAATAGTCCCTTCCATAAAACGTTATATATAAGAAATTGTTTAATTTAATCAGTGCAATTCAAATTAATAAAATAAAATGCTCTTTCGTCTTCTGCTTCAAAAATCGCATTTATTAAACTTTCGCCAACATATCTGCATCGACACAGAATAAGTAAAATCTACCTGCTTCGGACTTTGATATTCCTATTGCCATAGGTGGGCACAAGTCCGTTAATCGTTAATCCGTTAATAACGAAGCTAACTTTTTCATTAACTCGTTAATCCGTTAAAAAGTTTTTTCATGTTAACGGACTAAATCAACTTCCGTTAAGTGCTGTTAACGGACTAAAGTAACTTCCGTTAAGTTCTGTTAACTTCCGTTAAGGTTTTTATCGTTAATATCTTGCAGCTTCGTTGTGCATTTGAACTTGTTTTTATCTTGAAATTAGATTAGACTGTAAAATGTAACTTCCAAAACACAAAAAAACCACCATAGCAACAAATATTTTCTTACAATCAGCTCAACAGCGTCAATACGTGTTCCAGAAGCGAGTGAATAAAACAAAATGTAAATTACACGCAAAATGTTAAGGGATTAACGGACTTTATTAACTTCCGTTAATTAAAGCAAAAAATAACGGATTAACGTTAACGGAGGTGTGAAGTTTGTTAACGGACTAGTGGTTAACGAAGCTAACGTTTTGCATTAACTAGCCTACCTATGCCTATTGCCAAAAGTTTATTCTGTTCAATTGTTCGTGCAGCATACCGTAACTAACAATGTAATGAAACGGGATTCCAGAAGACATTTTATTTGATGTTCCATCAAATTGAAACATTTTTTTAAGAAAACACGTTGCTGTATTGCGTGAGGTTTGAGCGAAAACTGGCTATTATTGAACTCCCGTTGTGTTCCTGTGCCTTTATTGCTGAAAAGTGCAAGTTGTGAATTTTGCTGATTTGGCGCTTTCCAATCAATCGGACCTGTAAAAGACTAATTTTTGTTTTGTAAAAAGTTTGCTGCAAAACTAAGATTTTCCTCCCCCCCTCCCCCCATGGCTTTAGAAATTATATCACAGTCACATGGCCTATCGAGTATTCACTGATTGCTTTTTTTCAAATAAGTTTACTACTATTCCTACGCACGTGGAGGGGATGCATCCCCCCACCCCCCCCCCCAAATCCGCCACAGCCCACAACTTGTTCCCAGGCGCGTAGCCAGGATTTGGAAAAGGGGGGGGCTATTTTGAAAGAGTGAGAAGTGTGCAAACGACCTTGACTCGAATTTTCATTGACCTTGAATCAGTTTCAGACGGTTTGTCCGAAATTTGAGACGAAATGTCTCCGAAAGATCGGAAATTCAAACGTTTTTTCCGCCCAAAATTAGGTGATCTCCAAAAAAAAAAAAAAAAAAAAAAAGGTCTTCGCCAAAATTCAGGGCGATTTTTCTTCCAAAATTTCGCAAGTTCAAACGTTTGAGGGGGGGCTCTTTTCGTATGGGGGGGGCTATTTTCCATTTTTTACAGAAAATCGGCCTCAAAAGCACAAAAAACATGCGATTTTGCATACTTCACAACCCAATGGGGGGGGGCTCGAGCCCCCCCCGCCCCCCCCCTGGCTACGCTACTGCTTGTTCCCCTGTTCTCCCTATCCGCGAAAATAGATTTATTCGCAGAACTTCTTGCGGAATAAGCAACGCGATGTTTGGAAATAAATCAACATCGCGTTGCTTATTCTTCACGAAATTGACAATTTTGCAAAATTTCTTTCAGAATAAGGACCTAAAAGTACGATATTCGCAAGATATTTTGCTACGTCATCCTTTTCTGATGTTACGAAAGTTCGAAACACATCAAAGTTGCGAATGGTACGGAGTCTAACGGGTTAAATCTATTTTTGCGGATGACGGATAGAGAGAAACAAGGTTTGGGGCACCTTTTCTTGACCTCATCTAGTTCGCATTTATTCAATACAACGGATACCTAGCAGTACCTCTTTAATCAACTAAAAACGGACGTTGTTTGCTTCAACTCTTGTATAAACAAATGCAGACTGATAACAAAGCAACATGCTAATGCTGGTGAAAAACAGAGCGTAGATGACTACTAAAGGCCCGTTTATACACAGCGCGAACGCGAAGTCGGCGTTCGAAGAAAAAAGGTTGTAATAAAACAAAATGAACTCGTTTATACATGGCGCGAACACGAGCAAAATTTATTTCGCGCTAAACACCATGTAGAATGCCTCCAGAGCGAAATTTAAGACCGCGTTCGCTAAGGCTTTTATGTTTAATCAATCAGCGCTCTCAATTTATACTACATCACCACGTATACTACGTCACTGCATTGATGCAGACAAATAATGCACTATAATGTAATTCAACTCGGCTATATCATATAACATAAATGCGGGCATAGAAATTTACCGATAATTGTCTTAAAATTTATTGCGTACTATTTACTACAATAAACATTTTACATTGCATAAACTTTGAAATTAATTTCAACCGGGTGGATCGCTAGATTTTTCGACTCCTTTATTTCAATATGGTGGAATTCGCCGTGACACACAAGCCGTTCTAGTTCGGACCGCGTTCACGGAATAATGAAAAATAATAGCCTTGTTTATACAGAGCGTAAACGCGAACAAAATTTAGTTTGCGTGGAAAACTGCGTAGAAATAAAAAAAATGATTACCCTCCTGTAATTAGGGATGTTTTTTAAATGTCGTCGTCAATCAAAATTTTTCCAACATTTATATCAATATCAAAATTCCAAATAGGCTACAACTTCTGCAATATGGTAAAATTCGCTGTGACATACAAGCCGTCTCTAAATTAATAATTCGTGCATTATAATAATTCATATTGGTGAATGATTGAGCTTTAATACGAATCAGATTGCGGTTTTTCGTCAAAAAGCCGCTGTCTATTAGAACAGCAAATTACGAAGGAAATCGCGCCGCTAATTGCGGTTTACGCTCGCGTTCTGTTATGGAGCGCCGTTTGTGTACCCTAATTTGTGCAATGTTTTTTGCATATTTAGTTAAATAGTCATTTTAATTAAATCTACAAAAATAAATATACAAAAAAAACACGTGCAAAAATAAATATGCAAAAATTTTTGAATATTTATTACACCATAATTTGCGCAACGTTTTTTTGCATATTTAAGCAAATAGTCATTTTAATCAAATATGCAAAAATGTATGCCGCAGAATAAACACTTGCAAAAATAAACAGACAAAAAACTGTTGCACAAAAATTATTTGCGCAAAAATTTTTTAAACAAAAGTTGCTGTTGCAAAAATAAATCCACAAAACTTTTTGTGGTTTTATTTTTGTAACATCATTTTTTGCATCAAAATTTTTTGCATCACAATTGTTTGTGTCGCAAATATTTGTACATTTATTTTTGATAGCAAAGAAATAACACACACCGAAATAAATGTGCAAGATTTTGTGACGCAAAAAATGTTGATGCAAAATTTCTTGTCGCAAAAAAAAACGCGAGCAAAAATAAATTGTCAAAAATATTTGACTATTTAGTTTGTGTCCATAATGATGAAGGGTTGAAATTATGGGGGCGGAAAGGTACGGGTGAATGAACCATCATTTCCTAGCCCTACGAGAGGTCTCATAAGCAGGCTAGTACCTTACAATAGCTGCCGTACTGCTTGAAGCTTTTTTCCTGAAGTTCCAGTTTTATACCTTGCTGGTACTTTCCCGCCCATATAATTTCAACCCTTCATCATTATGGACATGAACAAAATAGTCAAATATTTTTGACAATTTATTTTTGCGCACGTTTTTTTTTTGCGACAAGAAATTTTGCATCAACATTTTTTGCGTCACAAAATCTTGCACATTTATTTCGGCGTGTGTTGTTTCTTTGCTATCAAAAATAAATGTACAAATATTTGTGACACAAACAATTGTAATGCAAAAAATTTTGATGCAAAAAATGATGTTACAAAAATAAAACCACAAAAAGTTTTGTGGATTTATTTTTGCAACAACAATTTTTGTGTCAGAAATTTTTGCGCAAAAAATTTTTGTGTAACAGTTTTTTGTCGATTTATTTTTGCAAGTGTTTATTCTGCGGCATACATTTTTGCATATTTGATTAAAATGACTATTTGCTTAAATATGCAAAAAAACGTTGCGCAAATTATGGTGAAATAAGTATTCAAAAATTTTTGCATATTAATTTTGCACGTATTTTTTTTGTATATTTATTTTTGTAGATTTAATTAAAATGACTATTTAATTAAATATGCAAAAAAACATTGCACAAATTAGGGTACACAAATGGCGCCCCATACTCTGTATAAATGGGCCATCAATATGTGTCCGATAGCGAATGGGAAACTCCAAAACTTGCAAGACATGACTGTATTTTATTCCGTGGGTCCATGTACCCCACCATCTAATAATTAAACAACTCGCAACAACTCAGTCGATGAAAGAGACGATTTTCAACTTGGGTCAGCCGGAAGAACTATATTAAAGCAAAACCAAACCTTAGATAGAATCTTAACATTTCTTCACTGTAATCTGCGACAAAACTGTCCTGGAGTATAAGTAAGATATCACATCGACTATTTATTGGACCTAAAAAAATCTTTCAACTACACAATCTCAATTTTTGATGGATATTTAAAAATTAAAATGTGGTTCATGTTAGGAATACGTGCCGATGCTCAGAAATAATAGAAAATAACCTTTCTAATGTTTCCAAAAAACTTCAAAAACTTCCTCTATACGTGTTATGTTTGATTAAATTTATATTTCTATAAAGGTTGGTTGTAAACAAAGTGTTCTATCTAAAACTCTTGAAAATCAAGCCAATCAAAATTTTATTATTTTAATGAAATTCTGCTTAACTCGTTGCAATTTTTTTGGAAGAAAAACGCAGCGCTTATTTTTTAAAAATTAAAGAACAAAAATCTAAGAACAATGCCAGCCACGACATGAAAAAGCAATTAAGAACACGGGCTCGTAAAATGCATTTGTGAGCAATCGGCAGAGTTTTGTAGTTTTTTCTACAGTAATTATTGTATTGTTAATTTTTAAATATTGCCGTTGAGCAAACTACAGCCAAAATGAGAGAAAGAGAAATTGGGAACGTTTGACTCGGACCGTGTGCATGAAGTGGCCAACAATCGTGAAAAGCAATAAATTACTGTGCTGGGTTAAACCTATTTTACACTGGGGACATTTTTGCCCCCTCTTTCCTTTTTTGGGGGATAAATCCCTTCAAGAAAACAATTTTGATTTCCAATCAACTTGGCTTTGAGTTAAACTTCATCAAAAATAACTTCTGATATTTGAAGTAGATGAGATAACGGGAAGTTTGCCTAGTTGAGGTTTCCCAAAGTCACTTTCCGAAATCCATGAGCATTTTTTGGCCAAAATTTTACTGAAATAGCGTCATAAGACGTTTTAGTGACGTAGCTACTTTGACTTAAGGATTTTATGATTCAATATTAATAACCGAACTTAAGTACAATATTTAAGCTGCCTGTGACATCATTGAAAAATAATGTGATTTATCGAAAATGTGCCCGTGGTGTCGCAATGATGACGTCATCAACTCAAAACCAAAATTTTTTTTCCCATTACTTTTGGTTCAAAAATTAGATAGGGGGCATTTTTGCCTCACCCCCTCCCCGTGTAAAATGCGTTGGTCAAATACCCCGTGTAAAATAGTAGGTAACGTGAGAGAAATTGTCTCTTAATTTTGATTTTGCTTTCGACGCTTTACCCTGGGCAAAGAAGTACGAGTATGCTCGAAAAATGTCCATTTAGGAAATTACACATTAATTCAAAACAACTGATAACAATAAACCTCGGTTAATTAAATGAATAAAAAAACTATCACTTTTATTCTTTTTTTTTTTATATAATTTCCTATCACCAGTAGCGTAGCCAGGGGGGGGGCCGGGGGGGCTCGAGCCCCCCCCATTGGCTTGTGAAGTATGCAAAATCGCATGTATTTTGAGCTTTTGAGGCCGATTTTTTGTGAAAAACTGAAAATAGCCCCCCCATAGGAAAACAGCCCCCCCTCAAACGTCTGAATTTGCGAAATTGGACGAAAAATCAGTTTCAATTTCGGTGAAGACCTTTTTTTTTTTTTTTTTTGAGACCACCTAATTTTGAGCGGAAAAAACCTTTGAATTTCGGATTTCGGCCGAAAAACCGCTCTCAATTTCAGTGAAGACCTTTTTTTTTTTTTTTGGAGACCACCTAATTTTGGGCGGAAAAAACCTTGGAATTTCTGAGCTTTCCGAGAAATTTCGTCTCAATTTTCGGACAAACCGTCTGCAACTGATTCAAGATCAATGCAAATTCGAGTCAAGGTCGTTTGCACACTTCTCACTCTTTCAAAATAGCCCCCCCCTTCTCCAAATCTTGGCTACGCGCCTGCCTATCACCTATACAATATCATCCTTTTTTTCAACATACTTACTCAGTATCCTATCCTGATGTTACAGAACAAGGTTTAAAGTTGACAAATTGTTTTTTAGTAAGCTAATAGGCAAGTTAGTTATACAATTTATAAGGTTATAATAGTGTGAACACTTGTCTCAAATTATGATGTCATCTCAAATTGAGAAATTGCTTACTAATGCCAATAAGCCCTTTATGTCCCCAATTTTTAAGGTTTTAATGGTGTGACCAATAGGTGACGCTAATGACTACGTTATGATTGGAAGAGTCTACCTCAATTTCTTTCGATTCTGCGCCCAATTGAGAGGACATTCAAGCCGTTTGTAGCAATAATATTCGTGGGTACCGGCATAAGTTGTCATTAAAAGCAGTTTAGCGTTTGGTGTTAGGTAAGTTGCAAAATAATCTGTCCTCAATATCTGAGTTATAAACATCTAATTTCTTTTCTTGGCTATATGCACAATAGCAAATAAGTATGGTTACTACAATAGTTAGTGCTCCAGTTATTTTCATGTTTATTTTGTGCACATGTGCTTTGTGCTGCTAAAGACATGTCTTTAACAAATACTTAATCAAAAATGGTCTTAGAATTGAGTTCTTTAAAACAAAAACAAAAAAACAGAAAACTTTCTGGCCTCTTATCATTACTCTCTAAACTCTATCAACTACAAGATTTTATATATCATTTAAATTAACCTCAATCCATATGTCCTCACAATGTAATAAATTTAAATATTGACAATAAAATTGCCTGAAATCGGGAATGCCATCTTGGGGGTTTACCCCAATGGGCCTTCCAAAATTTTGAACCTTTGAACCAAAAAAGCTAGATGGGTGAAATTCGCAGGATGGGTACGGTAAATATGAAAAACAGAAAAAACATGACAAAATTTAAGGGTGCCAACTTGAGGAGGATCCTACATCGATATATTCGACGCACAACTGCACCAAAGTTGGTTTAACTTTGTATTTTATTTACAGACTTTGAATTGCAGGAGTACTGAGGCACAAGGACTAGAGTGGAAGGGAGTGTTTTATTTTTCACTCCTATGGGGGTAGTGTCTTATTTTTTTCGACTTTTTCAAGACCCTTGAGCAAGGTCGAAACGCGTTGCTATCGCTCAGCGCATATTGCATTAAACTTGTTTTCAGTGTATTGCCTATGTTTTTGAATGTAACGCCGTGAAGATGACATAAGACTGTGTCGAAACACGATAGTATCTCCAGTTTGAGATCCCAAACATCGAAGTAAACCTTTCTAAAATGTTCCAACTTCGTAGTCGTTTTGCTAAATTGCATTTTTTTCGACCTAGCTAAAGACCCTTGAGCAAGGTCAAAACGTGTCGCGATCTAGCTGAGCACTTATTGCATTAAATTGTTTTCGGTGTATTGCTTATGCTTTTAAATGCAACGCCGTGAAGATGACACAAAACGGTGACGAAACACATTAGTATCTCTAGTTTGAGATCCCAAACAACGAAGTATACCATTCTAAAATGTTTAACTTTGTAATTGTTTTGCAAAAATGATTCTCTTTTCACTTTGCTAGAGATCTGCAAATGTTGGAAATCTCAAACAAACCTGCATCACATTCAATGAAACAGATTTAATTAAAGCAAGAGCGATTCGTTATTGCATTCAACTACCCTACTATTTGAAATCATTTTCTATCGTCAAATCTGCGCGTTCAATAGCTATAAAACTAGATAAAAAGTTTCAATCAAGCAAAACGAAAACATTTAATGGAACAGATTTAATCAAAGAAAAAGAGCGATATGAATTCAATCAACTTTTTTAAATTATTTGCTATTGTCAAATCTGCATGTCAAAATGCTATAAAACTAAACAAAACCTTTAATCCCAATAATTTAAAAGCTTTATGCGCCTATAGTTGGATTCTTTTCCCAGCTTCACTCATCCAAATTTTTTTTAGAAATACATATTCATCTCTCCGGCTATTTGTCTTGCTCATTTTACACAAAATTATCTAAGCATGAAAGTAAAAAGCTCTGAGTAGCAAATTTTCCAGAAAAATTGGTTTGGAGATGATGACCTATTATTGCAGTGGCGATAGCTATGTTTTTGACAAT
The DNA here is from genome assembly GCA_963965965.1 of Trididemnum nubilum. Taxonomy (NCBI): domain Eukaryota; kingdom Metazoa; phylum Chordata; class Ascidiacea; order Aplousobranchia; family Didemnidae; genus Trididemnum; species Trididemnum nubilum. Next base: position 36,152,105 of record OZ014478.1, on the reverse strand, counting down.
ATTATCAAACCAAGGCGGTTCGAATTATGAATATGGTTTTCAAATATAAATCATAAAATGCTTAAGTCAAAGTGATGACGCCTCGAAACATGAAAAAGCGTTATTTAACTTAAATAAGGGCCAAAATTTTGATACATTGCCTCCAAGAAATCCCAAAGTTAGAGCACTTCTCTGACCCCGGCAGCATCAAACTTTCAGTAATTTGTTAATAATAGTAAAAAACTTTCTAGTTTAAGAGTTATAGAACTTTCAAGTAAAAAAGAGTGGGAGCTTTTAGTCTTCCCCGTAGAAAATGGGATAATCATACGTACAGTAATTCAAAACTGTGTATATGTACCTCGTCATCAGTACTGAAAACTAAGCACAATATTTGATTCAGAATAAAAGCCAAATTTTTAACTCAAAATAAACCTCTTTCTACTGTATTCTACTTTCTAAGTTATATGTTTGCATTAAATATGCGGCAATTTGTATAAATGCAAAAAATAAAACAAAATTTTGCTTTAATCACAAAAATTAGTGAAGTTTTTTTTGCAGTGTTAAGAAGTTGGTAGAAAAAAAAACAAATACCGAAATCCGACATCGTTTTGCAAAGGACTTGATCATGCAATAACGTCATTCACAAGCAACTTCGATATCAGTAATTTTAAACGCTCGATTAGAATTGCTTTTTATCTTTGACAATGGTTCAAGGAAATTAACCGAAACGTCTCAATAAATAGGCTAGCCTCAACACTATTTTGGCTTATTTTCTTGTAAATAATTGATACCCTTTTTCTTATATATCTTGTATTGAAACGAAAACATAAACAACAAACTGACTTAATACAAAATATCTAACATAAACACAACAATGCCTGTATAAATACAAGCAAATGGAAAAGATCCGTTGAATAGCTCCAGATGAACTGTATCAACATTAAGGATCTTGGGTGGATCGGTTAGACTTCATATCCATAAAATCACAATCTAGATCAGCATCTGATTGTCAAAAAAAATGACACAAATGGGAAGCGTAATTGCGTAGTATAGGATGTTAAAGAAAAATTTGGGCAGCCGTGTTTATCGAGCATGCTTATTTTTTCCACTAGTAAAACTAATACAATGTCACATTGAAATTTTTCGGTGATTTGTAATAAAAATTTAAAATAAATAAATAAAAAAGAAATCTGCTCAACTGGTGCCATTACATTTTCCATCTGATTTTATTTTGTAAGAGAAGATCGACGAGATATGGATGGCGTAACGTGGGAGACAAATTCTATGATTAAACTTGAACAAAATTCCATTTTGAGGAATTTTGGATGTTCATTTAAGTCAGAAAAACTATTCAAATGTGTTGCGACTGAAACAAAGTACCAAACTTTATAAACAAAAGTTTTATCGATGGGATAAGAAACGAAAACCGAAAAGTTTGACGTCCTTCGCGGTCGACTCCTGGGAAATCATAACGACTTCCACTGGCAGTTAGGTGGCCAGATCAACCACCAACCCTGCAGCTGCAAAGCAGCTCGAGTCCTAATATGCACAGAGCTGGACAGCGCTGTTTCGAGCTATTAGCTCTAGCTCTCATCGGCAGCCCTCAGCTTCTCTAACAAAGTTATTCCCCTGCTGGACAAGATTTTTTTTTTTTTTTACTTTTCTCCCTTTATTAAATAATTCAAACATTTGATACACCAGCATATTGGTTACAACAAAATCTAATTTTAATACATTACAGTTGCGAATCCATACGAAAACAAAACAAAGCTAGCATTGCCACTATGGGATAGCATATCCAGTGTTTCCCAAACTTTTAATGGGGGTAAAGCATCCAGCCGATCCTGGCAGCCCACAACAGCCAAGATCGAGAATTCGTCCTCAAAGTTTCGTCAACCGCAGCAACAGACTACTAACAAAAAATTTTAAAAGACTCACCCCGACCCCCGCCACCGCTCACCGCCGCAACTGGCCAGATGCTCAACTTTCCCTGACCACACTGCATCAAGGGTGACGCATTCTGCTGAAGAAGAAAGCGGAGTTCAATCAGCACACACAAGTTATCAAGTTCATAGACCGCAAAAACATTTATAGACCACGAAAACCATTGTATAGCAATTCATCCCTACTAGTTGCAAGCAACATTTGACTGAAATATTTCACAGGAAAAGCACATTTACGATGAAATGAAAAAAGACAGCAAGTTAATAAAATGTAATATGATCGAAGGTAAGAGATTAACAAAGATGTAGCGTATGAGGTTAACAAAAAGAGAATAAAGAAAGGATGGAACGTCAGAGCTTTCGCTCCAGAACGTCGATTCCTTTCTCCTTTTCCCTATTAAACAGTTCAAGCAGTTGAGTACACCATCACATTGGTTACAACAAAATCTAATTGTAATACATTACAGTTGCGAATACGTCGAAAAAAAAACAAAGCTAGCATAGCCAGTTTGGGATAGCATATCCAGTCTTTCCCAAACTTTTAATGGGGGTAAAGCATCTGGCCAAACCCGGCAGCCAACAACAGTCAGGAGTAAGAGTTTGTCCTCAAAATTTCGTCTTTTGATTTAAATAAAACTACTTGCAATAATAGAAATTGTGCATTAATATTTTTATTAATGCTTAAACAAAGTTGTCATTCAGTTACGCAAAGTTATTTTATTACTATGACAAAGCAAGGACGTATATCAAGCCCGAATTAAGCCTAACATTTTTATTAAGCCCGAACCCGATTTGAAAAGTTCGGCCCGGCTTTCAACTCTGTGCCAACAATACCCTCTATTTGCCAGTTTAGATTTCAAAACCAGGCCACGGTACAAGGTCTCGCGTTTTCACAATCGTTCAACATAAATCCCGGTCCACTCTGGGCCCAAATTTTACGAGCGTATTCTTCGTTTATTTTAACCAACCGACAGCTTGTACGCTAAACGGTATACGCCTTATTTCTATTTTAAGTAAAATAAAACGCGCTCGTACGTTCACGATTTTACGCCGACTATAGACCGGCTTAGTAGTGCTGAATAAAATAGCGGGTTTACTTAATGGTTTAACTCTATAAAAATTGCAGCAAAAAAGGTTTGACGATGGATTTCATAAGGATTGAGGCTTTTAATTGATGTACCAAAGTCTGTAAAAATTTGGCCGTGCAAACGGTGTTTTTTGTGCTGACGACGACGTAGTTTCCAACTTTCGGCAGGCTAAGTAACTCAAAAACGTATCAACAAAACGTTTTTTTTTTGTGTTTTCACAAAAATCAATCCAATCATTTAAGCGTTAATGCATTCTAATGACCAAATTACTGATGGTGTTTTTTTGAAGGCATCAACAATAACAAAACTGTAATATTGCTTTTTATTGAAACAAAAAATCGATCTCATTAGGTTGTAAGAATTTTGCACATCGAAAAACAATGTTTTGTTAAAATGTAGAACTTTGTAAATGATTCTGTGAATAGAAAAACGTCTTACAGTATGTATAGGGGTATAGGGCAGGCATAGGCGTAGCCAGGGGGGGGGGCAGGGAGCCCGGGCCCCCTCAATTTAATTTTTACCAGCCAATTTAAACGTATAACCCGAGTAAAATTAAAGGTTTTTGTCCTAAAATTTGCTAACTCACAACCTTATCTAACTTTTTTATGAACGTAATACCATAACCAGGGACGGATTTAATCTATGGCACAGTGCCAAAGGCCCCGCTCTCAGATGGTAAGACTTTTTTTGGTCTTCACCAGCATTTGACATTAAAATATTGCGAAAATCCCGAAGTGCCTGGGGCCTCACTCAATGTAAATCCGGCCGAGGCAATAACATGTTTAGTAGGCGTAACTATCTATTCTACATTTTTCAATAACAATTCCCCTCCACCTCGCCAGTTTTTATGCGACAAAATACTACTGAAAAAATTAGCTACAGTAAGGGGAATGCTTATCGACCAAATTTTTGAAGTGAGAGTGCCTTGGCCCCTGTTCGTATATGTACTCCTACAACTGGCTGTTTTTATGACAAAACAATAATCTCTAAGGAAAATTTTTGAGTGGATTGTTATTTAGTGCTAAAATATTGCAGCAGGCAATGCATCTTACTTCCCCCTACCTGGGCCAAATTATTTACAAAATTTAACCCCAAAATGCAAGATTTTAACCGTGTTTTGCACTTTAATTGAAAGCGAAAGGAGAACTGAACAATTTAATCTTTTCAGTTGGCTTTCAAATGTTAAAAATCTAGTAGTTGCAAATGGCTCTGAATACGTGCAAACTATGATCCAATAGTATTAAAATAGCCATTTTTTCAAAAAATTACAAAAAATCGCCCAGCGGCTAGGGGCTTTGCCTTTAGACCCCCGTCCATGACACGTTTAAATTACACTTCTTTTTCACATTTTAACGATTAGTTTAAGCCCTCTACCTGGAACGAGCTCCTGGTTACGTGCCAACACCAGGCCACAGCTTTTTATTGTCCATTCTACGATATCTTGCCCCCACAAAAAAATTCTTCTTCCGAAGTTTCTGATGACGTCTTGCATGTGATTTGTGGTTTGGGCCCCCTTCCCAATCAAAAATCCTGGCTACGCCTATGAGGACAGGGGTCAAAAATTAAAGCTAAAGATATTGATAAAATATTTTCATAAGAAAAAAATTGCATTAAAAATAGTGGTTTCTATAGAAATCAAAATACAACAAAGTAGATTACAGATAGGATTTGGGAAAAATTGACGTAAATTATTTTGTGATTTGGAGAAATATTTTCAATTGACCACTCCTCAAAGAAATAATCTATAGCTTGTCATTAGGAGCATTCAAGAAAGCTAAAACCATTCTTACCACATTTGAATTTTGCCATTTTGCCAGTATTGTAAAAGAAGATTATTTTTTCGGAAAGTTCACTTACCTTTACTTGAAAAGCAGCTAATTTATACAATAATTTGCAATTCTGGCCCTTTGCTTAATTTTGTCAACATCACTGCCGCAAAACCCTTATTGAAAATAAGGAAGGCACTAGGTTTTTGAAATTTAGCTTCTAATTGGCAATTTTGGAAAAGTTTCTTAAATGGAACAACCATGTTTAAGGGAAAATTCTGAGCTGTCATATTTTGGGAACGGAAGGCCTCAGAAAGCTTAAATTTGGTTAAGTTTAGTTTATCTTAAAATCTGTCACATCTTTTTGCGAGAAAACCGAGCAAAAAGCCTTCGACCTCGCAGTGGCATAGCTGGAGGGTGGCGACCCGCCCCGGGTGCCACCATTTTTGGGTGACACCATTCAGGGTGATAGCAAATTATGATGTGAAACCATAACTCTAGTGATTTGTGGTGAAGAGCTTGTTTTTTGATTTTTTTGGTCTCCAATCTCATTTGCACCAAAAACCCAGTAATTTTACAGCGAAGATTTTTCTTTCTTTTTTTATCGTGTTACAACAGAAATTTAACTAGTTTTACTGTGAAGACCTTTTTTGGTCTTCACTTATTTCTGGACCGAAAAAGGTGACACCACGCAATCCCACCCCGGGTGCCACCATCCTTAGCGACACCACTGCGACCTCGAATGCCGTTTTAAAGTATTTTGCAGGCTGCAGACTCAGGCTTGTACAGATATTTTTGTACCGAGTAGAGCTAATAAGTTACTATCAGTCAAGAAACTCTTAAATTTCTTGTGGGTGTTGCAGCACCAATTTTTATCATTTTGCCCCGCTAAATTTTCGAACTTGTCTTTATCAGCTTTTTTATTAGCTGTTTTTTGTTTTTTTTTTCTTCAAGCTTTTAATCAACGCTTTAATTTCCGGCACAACACGCAGATTTTTTTTGGTTGAGTTCAAGCCTCTGTTCGTTCATTTTATTTTATTTTGGATGGTGTAAGCATTGGAAGATTTTTAGCTTAAGCATTTTTTAAAAAGTTACCTGGGTTAATATACAATTATGTTTTATTGTTCCGTTACGTGTTTTTTTTTTTGGTTTAGTTTTCTGAATGTAGTAAAAACCCTGCACTATTGAAGATTGGAATTTGGTTTAGCCCACACGAGCCGGGAAAGGCTCCAATCCAGAATCGCTGGAGCAATGGGAACAAAAGATTTTACACAGGGCGTCTGTTACTAGGAGCTAGAACGTTTTTTTTGCAATAATGTAAACCATTAGTACAAAAATTTTAAAAATAATGTAGCAATGCTTTTTTAGACGAGATTTTTGCTTTTGCATATAGAGTCCACTCGAGGGCGAAACTATGGTAGTTTTACACCTAGGCTCAGAGAATCAAATGTGCTTGGTTCTGTTATTCAGCCTTATGTTGAAGATGAAAATTTAATCGAGTTTGGACGAGGTAGACTATAGCCTGACGCATGTGTAGTACCGTATAGCCAAACGCATGACTAAAGTTACAATTTTGTTGAAGGTACAACATACGTACAAACCTTAGTTTGTAAGTTTTTGCAGGAAGTGTATAGCTGCTGCAATTAGATTTATTAATAATGGCTGCCAGATTGCCACAAACAAAAGATGTTTATGAAATGCTGAAAAATCTAAAAGCTCCAGTATCTTCATCCTGGAAAACAAGAAAAAAAAACACCACAAAGACAAGTGAAAAGCTTAAAGACATTGCAGAAACCAGGGATAATTGGATTACACAAAATACGATAGAATATCAAAATAGATTGCACCAACCGAAGATATTAGATAAGCTATGTTTTAAACAGTAACCGCGAGGTGAAGGCGAAGGAACGCAGACAACCGAGTCAACACAAAACAAGCCATAAATAAAACAGATAAGGGGCGCAAATCAGCTGAAGAACAAGTCTGGTCAGGCCAGGGCCCACGTGACAGAACATGTTAGCGAGCTCGCAAAGGCCATTCTCGCTCGCTAAAAAGCGCCGGCAAACAAAAAAACTTCATAGACAAACTGCCATTTCCGAATCGTCTTGCCCAATATGCGTTAAAACTGCTTTCTCGAATTTGCTTGCGAGATTAAACGAAGTTTATTAGTTCAACTGGGGGGGCAGAAAACTTTTTTGCCAACGTTTCGATTGGCTATGCTCAAGGCATGTACTACCTATCTTCGTCAGGGCTAGAATGCAAAGTTGAAAAACAAGCATACGATAGGTGCGAAAAATTACGTCACAAGTGAATCATACGTTAACGCAAAAATTATAACAAATTGGAAGCGAAAAACTGACAGATTGGCGAAGCGTGAAAAAACAATAATATTACGTCATGTGGTCATGTGGAAAAAACAATAATATTATTGTTTTTTCACGCTTCGCCAATCTGTCAGTTTTTCGCTTCCAATTTGTTATAATTTTTGCGTTAACGTATGATTCACTTGTGACGTAATTTTTCGCACCTATCGTATGCTTGTTTTTCAACTTTGCATTCTAGCCCTGACGAAGATAGGTAGTACATGCCTTGAGCATAGCCAATCGAAACGTTGGCAAAAAAGTTTTCTGCCCCCCCAGTTGAACTAATAAACTTCGTTTAATTTATATTCCTGGTGACAACAATTGAGTTGTTTGCGAGATGTTTGCAACCTGTGTTAGTATGTAACAAATATCTCATTGTGACGTCAGATGCATTTCTACTTCAAAATAATGCGTTCAAGCGTATTGTATGTACTTTTAAGCTTGCAAATTCTTCGCCTGATAATAATTAGTTAATGAACGACAGAATTTAATTATATTTTTGGATCAATGCCAAAAAAGAACTTTTTCCATACCACAGTTTTTTTAAATGACGTAAAGCACCCTTGAGGATGTTGGTGGGTAAACTTATACGTTAACAGTAACTTTAGGTTTCAAAATATTTCAAAAGTGAACAAGTCGAAGTATTTTCTTTTTTAGAACCGATAAATCTTGGTTTGAGACTGGCTGTTTTCAATTTTTTGCCGATTTTCAGCTTTATTTGTTCTTGATCTTTCAAAAATTTTGAGAGCATCAATGTCAATTTCAGCGGCCATGTTTGTAAAGCGGCTTTTACCGAACGTACGTAGTTGCGTATACGCGCATACGTGCATGCGTATTTCAGCTAGCGTATCTTAAAAGTATGAAATAAATGGCTTGTGAGTTTGATAATACCTTTTGATCGTTTAAATAAAATTTGGTAAAATTTATTTGATTGCTAAAAGAAAATTTGCTAAAATTAAACAAAGTATGATATTAATTTGATATTTTATAATACTTTTTATTTGATTATTTTTACTTAACGGAGACTCGGTGCTCCGCCCCCGAGCCTCCGCAAGTAAAAACTTAAGTTGCGTTAGTTTGCTCAACGGCCTGCTCAATTGGACAGTTTTCATACAAAAAAATTTTGCTTTGGACTCAAGCCCCCCTTCTAGCAACCTCGTTGTGCGCCTGACGCCGGAGCACTAGTCTATTGGGAGCTTCAAAGCTGTAGTCTCACGTTACATGTTATAAAAGCCTAGCATAAATCTTTAATCGAATTCACTGTCTGAAGCCCTCTACAATAATGCCTGGATATATTGTTACTTTGGTTTTAAGCTTCTGATTTTCAAGGGTTTTGCTAGGCCCGAAGTTGGGCCATGAGCCAAACTTTTCTTGGCCTTGAAATTAATCTTGCTATGACAAAACCTAAAACGAGCAATAGAATATCTGTTTGTACTTTTATTGATTAATTCTCCCTAAAAACTAATTGTAAAAAAGTTGTTGTGCTCGGTGGTATTCGAACCTAAAGACCCAAACCAGAACAAATCCAAACTGATTTCATAGTGTGGTTATCACTCGTTCATTCAATCTACATCCACTTTCAGCACAATCGCGTATTTTAAATGTTTGCAACAGCAAAGGATATTTACAAACGCAATGATAGCATCTTGTAATGAATCGTGGTTAATTTCTTGTTTGTGGTTCGCTGAACAACTAAAATTTGGAAATGCCCTGTTTGCGATTTACTGTGAGAGCAACTAGTTTATCTCAAAAATCAAAACATCGACTGTGTTGCTTCCGTAGGATTCAGTTTGATTTGCTCGCAAAAATACGGTAGTAGTATAAACTTTCATTGCCACAGAGAAGGGCCCCGCCAACTCGTTACATGCTTCGGCGTATTACAGCGAGAACGAAAGATATGATTTGATAAGGAACTTTAGTGAGTCCGTACGCAACGAGTCTCAAGACGCAATGCTTTAATGTCATCTAGTAGAATTTAATAAACTAATAATAATAACAGTAATGATAATAATGACGATATAAAGCAAAGCAGCGGTATATATATAGCGAGTGAACAAAGAAAAGCGAGAACAAAAACAACATTAATTAAATTCCTTTTGTCTCGCAATATCCGTTCATTACGCAATGTCACCCATAGCAATGAGCGATAAGTGCCAATAACCGGATACCGCAGACGTTTACACAAGAACAAATATTAAATTATATTCACTCGGTCACCACTGACCTTCCCCTCAGAATGATGAGTATGATGGACGACAAAGCCTCCCAAGGCTGTTCAGCATACACATCAGTCGACAAAAAGAAACGTAGATTCGAGTCAATTTTAAAAACATAACAAAAAAAAGACACGTAACTCTTTGAAAACTGCAACATAGAAAACCGATAAGAGTTAAAAAAGGAGTAAGCAAAAACACCAAAACTGGGGATAAAGTGTTTAACGCGTTAAAATCTGAAATATGGCAGTAGAAATGCTATTTTCTACGTCCATGCGACCAGAAACAAGTGACTTATTCATTCCTCTCAGGATGACATAGAGCAATTTAGCGCAGAAAATCCAAACAACACAAAATGATAGGGCTTTTCACTTGCCCTTCAACACAATATATAATCATCGAGTCTTTGCTCGGAATCAAATAATATTAAAAACACAAAAACAACAATATGAAGTAAACATTAAGTAACTCTGCTGGTCGCACGAGATATATTTCATAGAATCATGGCTATTGCTATTCATCCTTTAAACATTTTCGCAACGAGCAGAATTAGAGCAGCCATAACATCAATAATAACGCGAAAAAATTCAACTAATACAAAGGTAAGAGGAAAATATGCAAACGCAAGTCATACATTGGAAAGGTCAATTATCGGACACCCATTATCAGTACAACTACGTTTATATTTTTTTGCACAGCTTAACTGTGGTAGATAAGGAGTCAGGATTGATAACAGACGTGGCGTATTACAAATTCAAAAATCATATAAGCTTTACACGCGGTTGATATTCCCAAAACAGTTCAGTAATAAACGCAATAATATCAAGTTTTTGTCAGTTGGGCCGAGGGTTTATCCTTTTACCACCTCATTTACGGTACATAAGTATTTTCAATAATAATAATAATAATAATAATTTCAAATTGCTCCATCTCAAATCTGAGACTGTAAGACGATTGTTTAGGCTAAAGGAAAAAATGACTTAAGCTTTGCTTAGTCAGCGAAATGCAAGTTTGTAAGCCTATCTGTTGTTTGTATCGGTATGCGTGGTTTGATAACCGTTCCCACGTACCTTGCAAATATGCGATTGAGTTTGGGCTTCGTTGTTTTTTGTATAACGCCAAAATTCAACAAAATTAAAGTTATTTTTAATCGCCTTTTACGATTCGCCTTAGCTTGGCGGCTTCACTATTCTAAAACCGGTGAGGCACGGCAGGTTTTCTTTTAAAGCGCATAAAAAGTCATTCTTGAAAAGTTCAGGCAAGCACTTAAAATGTAATATCGCGGTATCTACTGCATCCGTTCGTAGCACAATTTTTCTCTCACTGTAACAAAGTTTTCTTGAGAGATTTTCTGTCTTCTTTGTATTCTTGCTTCGAGAATACTTTTCCTTGTCTTCTCGTTCTATGTCTTTCAAGGCCTATTTGTCGGACGGTTCTTGGCTTTGCAAAGAACGCCCCTTCGGGCGCTCCTCACATGGGGCACCAATTTAGTGAGTCCGTACGCAATGAGTCTCACAACGTTATGCACAAGTGAAATTTAATAAACTAATAATAATAACTAGATGTTCATTTTCCTGCGGGAAAATACTACGGGACTTCCGCCAGTTCCATTTCACCATCACTCTCCCCTTCATACTTTGAAGGTTACCGATATTTCTGCAAAACTCAATCGTATGCAATGCAAACAAGCTAATTTTCTTTCATGAAAAAAATAAATGTGGGATTTAAATCGTTTGTGGTTTGGGTAAAACCGATGTCCGACTAAGTATTTGAACACAGCTCAGTTCATTCTCGATAATTTCAAACCCTGGCGCCTTTAATCATTACGCCATTTCGGCATATGAACCCAACTGACTAAAATCAATTGGTAAATTTAGCTTTCAAAAAGGGATTTTTGGGAAGGTTTATTTGAGGGTTGGTACCCCCAAACCATGAAAAAAATTGTATTTCAAATATCTACTGATATCCAAAAAACTAGCACCCTAGCTCAAGCCGTTCAAAATAGATGCTTTTGTGTGGTCCATTTGGGAAGATTCCGGAGGGAAGTACTCAAAACTATGTCAAACATTTCGTATCTTAAATTTCTTTTGATGTAAAAAAAACTGGAGCCTTAGCTTAAGTTCAACAAATTGATTTTTGTGGGGTTTACGTGGGAATTTCCGGGGGTCTGGTACCCCCATATTATGTACAAGAAAAGTGGAGTTTTAGCTTAGGCCGTTCAACGCAATGACGTTTGGGAGAGTTTGGGGGGAGGGTGCCCCCTAGCTGTCAATTTTTTGAAGCCTTAGATTAAATCGTCCAAAAATTGATTTTTGTGAGGTTCATTTGGAGTTTCGGGGGGTGGCACTTTCAAAGTATGTTGAAGTGTTTGTCTTTTCAGTATTTCATAATATCAAATAAAAACTAGAGCTCTAACAGAAGCCGTTGAAAAATTGATGTTTAAGGGGTCCGTTTGGGGGTGGGTGGTACGGTACCCCCAAACTCTGTCAAAATATTTGGCTCTGACATATCTACTGATATCAAAAACACAAGCATCGTAAACTTGGTCGTGCAAAAACTTGATTTTTGGGGGTCCATTTTGGGGGGTCCGCGGGGGGGGTGGCACCCTCAAACTATGTCAAAATATTTTTCTGTTGTATCTGTTGATATCGAAAAATAAAACTGGCGCCCTAGTTTGAGCCAAACAAAAAATTAATATTTGGAGGGGCCATTTTGGGGGGTCCCAAAGGGCGTATTCTTAAATGATGTCAAAACATTCGTCACTTACATATGTGGTGATATTTTGAGAAAACTACTTACCTAGCTTGAGCCAATCAAAAAATTGATTTTCCGGGGGTCTGCTTTTGGGGGGTCCCCGGAGGGCGGCACCCTCAACTATGTCAAAGTATTTGTCTGTCTCCAAAATATCTACTGCTGATATCAAAAAACACTGGCGCCGTAAGTTAAGTCGTTCAAAGAATTGGTTTTGGGGAGGATCCTCGAGTGGAGCCATACCCCCAAACCACGTCAAAATATTTGTATCTTAAAAACCTACTGACAGCAAAAACACTGGCACCCTAGCTTGAGCCAATCAAAAGATTGGTTTTTGGGGGTCCATTTGGAAGGGGGCCTAAGCGAGGTGATACCCCCATACTCTTGTCAACTTAATTGCCTCTAAATATCTACTGATATAAAAATACACAGGCACCGTAAATTAGGTCGTTCAAGAAAATGTTTTTTGGGGGGTCTATTTGGAAAGGTCCCCAAGGGGGGGGGGTTGGCGCCCCCAAACTATGTCGAAATGTTTGTCTGTTAAGTATGTGTTGATATCAAAAAAAACTGGCACCTTAGTTTGAGCCAATCAAAAAATTAGTTTTGTGGGTCCGCGGGGGTAATACCACAAACGATGTCAAAATATTCGTGTCTTAGAAATGTGCTGATATCAAAAAAAACTAATGCACCAGCTCAAGGCAATTAAAAATTGATTTTTGGTAGTCCCCGAGGGGGGTGGTACCCCCAAACCACGTCAAAGTATTTGTCTCTTAAATATCTACTGATATCAAAAAACACTGGCACCTTAAATTAAGTCATTAAAAAAATTGATTTTTGGGGGCCCATTTTGGTCCTCGAGGGGGGTGGTACCCCCAAACCACGTTAAAATATTTTCCTCTTAAATACCAACTGATATCAAAAAACACTGGCACCTTAAATTAAGTCGTTCAAAAAATTGATTTTTGGGGGTTTATTTTGGTTCCCCAAGGGGGGGAGCGGTACCCCCAAAACCCTGCCAAATATTTTTCTCTTAAATATCGACTGGTAGCAACAACCTATGTTAAGCAGTTCAAAAATTTGATGTTTGGGGTGGCCACTTGGGGGGTCCCCGGGAGGGTGGTACCCCGAAACTATGTCAAGATATTTATCTTTTTGTTGTGTTTTGATATCAAAGATGTAGCACCCTAGATTAAGCTGTAAATAAAACTGATTTTTGTTTGGGTCCATTTGTGGTTTTGGGGGGTTGGTCCCCCCAAATTATTTCAAAATAGTTTTGTCCTAAAAAGTTCTTCTGACACCCAAAAAATCTCGTGCGCTTGCTTATGGTGTTTAGAAAGTGTTTTTTGGTGGCGTCTTCACAGAGAATGAAACCTGATACCCTCAGATCAAACGTAGTGTCGAACATTGACGCTGTTGAGCTGATTGTAAGAAAATATTTATTGCTATGGTGGTCTTTTTGTGTTTTGGAAGTTACATTTAACAGTCTAATCTAATTTCAAGATAAAAACAAGTTCAAATGCACAACGAAGCTGCAAGATATTAACGATAAAAACCTTAACGGAAGTTAACAGAACTTAACGGAAGTTACTTTAGTCCGTTAATAGCACTTAACGGAAGTTAATTTAATCCGTTAACATGAAAAAACTTTTTAACGGATTAACGAGTTAATGAAAAAGTTAGCTTCGTTATTAACGGATGAACGATTAACGGACTTGTGCCCACCTATGATTTTCTCCATAGATTAATGTGGAAATGAAACTGCAATAAACCTACCATTTGAGTTGGCTTATGGTTCCAGTAACCCTAGTTTATGCAAGCTTAACTAGGCAGCTTAAAGTAGCCAATCATCTGCTTCTACAAATATTAGTGACGGTTGGCCTATCACCTTTATTATTTGTTAGCACTAGCTTTGCCATAGATCTGTGGGTTATCAGCCAAAAGGCAAAATCTACTGGTGTATGTCAATGCCTCTGGTGTAGGCTGGTAGCGGTAGGTTCTAGGTTTCACCTACTACAGTTCAATCCGTAAGACAGTAATTTGGCAAGCTGGGCAAATATGGCAATGCCTACTGATCAAGTGTTGCTATTGCAAAAAGTCGGGTGAATATTGGAACTGACTGCAGGCACGTAGCCAGAACGGAATTTTTTGGGGTTAAACAAAAATTTTTTTGAGAGAGGGGGCAAAATAACGTATTTAGACACGAAATGCATGAAATTTTGGTAAAAATGACGTTCAACTGAAATTATTTGGGGGGCAAAGTAAAATTTTTGGGAGGTAGTTGCCCCCTCTGCTCCCCCCTGGCTACGTTCCTGACTGACAGGCCTGCATAAAGTTTCAGATGTAACTGGCCATTTCTGCTTAACTTGGTTTTGAGCAAAAACTAACAAACGCAAGAAGAATCATATTCAATGCACACATTTTTATACTCTATCTGTGGCACAAAAGTTCAAATTATTTTAAAGTAAAAAAGTTTTCAACAAATAAACGTAGTAGCGGTGACATTTCTCAATGATAATGATCAGTGCTGCCACTCCTAGTGAATTTTCACTAAATCTAGTGAATTGTGGTCCGTTCTAGTGACCTAGTGAATTTTTTCAACGATCTAGTGACCTAGTGAATTTTTTCAACGATCTAGTGAATTTTTTGTAGAATGTGAAAATACCTGAACGTAGACTTACCAGTTGAAGCCCTTTTTTTTTTTTTTTTTTTGGGAGATGACCAAGAAAATTACGCGAAAACTGTGGGTCGCTGGAGTGAAGACCTTTTTTATTTTAATTTCACAAAATTCTAGTAAATTTTGGAGAGTAGCCTGTAGTAGCATTGGTGTGAAGGGGCGTAAACTGTCCAAAAAAACCTGAAATTTGAAATCTAGTGATATTTTTCTTAGATCTAGTGATATTTTTTGGTAATTCTAGTGAATTTTGAAAAGTTGCTTGTGGCAGCTTTGATAATGATCATAGGTGGGCACAAATTGCTAATCCGCTAATTAGCGCAGCTAACATTTTCATTAGCGGTTCCACTAACGTTTAAAAATGTGAACGGACTTGTTATCGAAGCTATTTTTTTAGCCAATCCGCTAATCCGCATGAAAAAAAAAATTGCGACCGTGATTTCGATAAAGCGTAGTCTAAAATTTACCACATTTAGGCGTTTTTACCTAGGAGAAAAATATGTTCTTCAGGTATACGATGTAAGGTCTTTTAAGATCTGAATTATTGCCGCAAACATCGTGCTTCGATAATATGGTAATGCTTTTCTCGCGTTGATAATCACTCCAGTCTATGACATCATAATGCTGGCCTTGCGCAATCACGCGCCAATACGAAGTCAAAATTTCGAAACCAGCATTTCAAAAAAGCACGATTAAAATTTTCGTGTCATATCAAACTTCAGTTTGTTTGTGCTGGCCAGCGGGCTGCCCCCCCCGACGGATTTAGAAAGCTCTTTCACTTTTCATGCAGAGCCAGGCACGTAGCCAGAACGGAATTTTTTAGTGGAGGGGCAAGCGAAAATTTGGGGGGCAATTTCTCTTTTCGTTAATTTTTTTAAATTTCTTATTTCTCATTTCTTTATTTCTTTATTATTATTTTTTTAATTTCTCAAAATAAAAAAAAATGTCTTCGGTGCAAAATACCATTATTTTCCCCGGATGTTGAGATGATCTCCAAAAAATTAAAAATGAAAGGTCTTCACACCTGGAAGCCTCTATCAACTACGATATTTGAGGTGATTTCTATTTTAGGGCTCAGGTGTTGAAGGTAAATTTATTTGGGGGGCAAACTAAATTTTGGGTGCAATTGCCCCATTGGTTACGTCCCTATGCAGAGCAAGCATTTAAAGAGGGGAAGCCCAAAGATTAAAATATTGTATCTGGAACCTAAGATGCAGTTAAAGCTAGCTACACTACGTTGCCGGATTGCCTAGGTTTTTGAAGTGAAGCAGTTGGCTATACCCATTGTGGTTACTGCTTAGTAGTCTGACTGAAGAAAAGAGTGCAGTAAGGGTGGTTGGGCAAACGCATTTTTCGTAGAAACAAACCATTCAATATGAATCCAAACTCTGAACTATTAAAAAGGCTTACAGATATACATCGCCTATGTAACGCAATCGCGAGTAGTTTGTAAGGATTATCAAAGGCAGTGCTGCCGTCGAAGGTAGGCTTGGCCTACTTGGGTTATCTGTTATTTTTCAGGGTAAGCTTAGATTGTCCCTAGCCCCAATAGTAAAGTTGGTATAAACTGTCTTTGCTAAAATTGATAAAAAAGCTACTAAATTTGAAGGAGGCAGAAAGTGCAACAAATTTGACAATTTCTGATTTGCTGCAAATCTAAAACCTACCCACTTGTTACTGGATAGATCCTTCGCACTAATTTGTCGTGCAACCAGGCAGGGAGATAAACTACTTCTCTTTCCCTCAGCCAAGTTACTCGGAAAATTTAACCCAAAACTGCAAGCGTTCAAACGTGTTTTAGACTTAATCTTTAAGTAAAAGAGGATTAAAGGTGCTGGGCGATTTAATTTTTAAACTGGCCACCTAATCTTGGCACTTTAGTTCTTTCAAACGGCTCTAAAAACAAGCGAAATGTGATCCAAAATAGCGTTAACATTGCTATTTTTCCCAAATAATCAGAAAAACTGGATGTTTTTGATGCACTTGAGTTGTACTACTCTGTTTAGGACACCGTCCAATTGAAGCATTTTTAGAATGAAAAAATCTTATGGTTCGATCACCCCCTTCTTTTTCAGCAAAATTTTGGTTACGTGCCTGCCACTATTTAATGTTTAAAACAGTGGTTCTTAACCTTTTTTCGTTACGAAGCCAAATTTTCAACTGGAGCCGAATGCAAATAGCGCAATTTTTTAGAAGATCAACCCTTAAAAAAATTTTTTTCGCCGTTTTGTTGAGGTATTTTTTGGCCGAATTTAGGTGAAGAACATAAAAGAAAAAAGTTCTCCGCCGATTCGTTGTGTCATTTTTTGGTCAATTTTAAGCAATGACAAAAGAAATAAAAAGTGTGTTAGCCATTTTGTTGTGCCGATCAACTATCGGCCGAAATTTGGAATTGACTAGGGATAATTTTCATGGAGTTAGTGAGAGCCACAATAATTGGTACAAGTTATGAAATTGATTTTTCGCTTTTTCCGTCTCATATTGTACTTTTATGGTTAATTAGCGGATTAGCGAATTCGCGTTAGCTTCCGCTAAATTAGCGTTGCGGAGCTAATATTTTCAATTAACGGAATAGCTGTTAGCGGAGCTAATTTTTGCGTTAGCTGTGCCCTCCTATGATAATGATCATAACAGTTCTCCAACGAAAATAATATTACCCTTTTCTGCTGATTTAGAATGTTAACATATGTGAGAAAAATTGTTAGTTGTTAAATGTGTTCTCTTAAAAACCTGAAAACGTAGAAAGTTTAAATTTGGAGAGATTGCGTTTTAGGATTTTCACAAAACTGTTGGTCAACACAGGGACGCCGAGAGCCAAACGTGGGCCCGGGGTCAGCTCAAATATTAGGCATCTCCGGTTTTGCAAACTCCAAAACAGACGGGGAAAATGCCACAAGTTTTGTCAGAATTTTATGTGATCTCCAAAAAGAAAAAGGTCTTCAGTCTTCCACACACTAATTTTTCAGTGTCATTTTGATGGGCCTTTGAAGTCCATGGGTCCTCTGCTGGGCCCCCTGAAGCCAATGGCCCCCCTGAAGCCCATGGGCCCCGGGGTCATTGTCCCTCTGCCCCCCTCCCGGAGGCCCTGGGTCAACATTGAAAAAACTTGTCTTGTAGACAAAATCGCTAGGGGTATCTAGAGTTAGGGCAATCGTATCGGATTGGCGTTGACTTCATCTTTCTTGACCCTATCAGTGGTCGAGTGGATAGAGCGTTTGCTACTGAATTGGTGGACGCGGGTTCGATTCCCGGTTGGGTCAAACCAAAGACTAGAGGTAAACTGATGGGCAGGTGGCTGCTTGACTCGACCGAAAGGTTCCTTCGCTGTCTCCAGACCAAGGCTAGGTGAATATGATGTAAATAAAATTGTAATAATGGCGAATAAAATGTAATTACAGTTCTGGACCGGGCCTTTCCCGAGATATATTCTACATCAAACACATAGGGGCCTTTCTAAAAATAATTTTTATTGGCAACCCTGACGTTACAATGCAGTAGCCTAGCCCACAGAGGCCAACATCAACCTATACGGTTAAAAAGCCTTTGTGGCCGTACGTAATAGAGGCGTTGCCTTGGGATAAAAATAAAATCGCGTCGTAATGTTATCAACGTCAGGGCTGCCAATAAAAATTATGCTTAGAGAAGCCCTTATATCGTGTTTGAAGTAGAATATTTCCGTAACGGCAGGCTCAAGAAGGATGAAGTCAACGCCAATCTAGTCTAATACAATTGCCCTAACTTCACATAACCCATTGATTATGCCTTTACTCGTCTTTTAAGTAAATCTACGGCAAAAGGCTATTTAAAAGTCTTTGTAAATCTAGCTTCTGTTTACATTTGAGTCACCGTCTTGAGACAGAGAGTAGAGAGCAGTTATGGTCATGTTTCTTTTCTCTGCTTCCAAAAACTGCTAACACATCACAGTATTTTTTTGCGTACCTGCTACATCACACTGCACTTTAAACAGGCACGCAACCAGAATTTTGCTAAAGAGAGGGGGGCTTGAACCCAAAGTTAAAATTTTTTGGTTGGAGAATGACCCATCTAAGTGGCGCACCGAGAAAACTAACGCAACTTCGCGCACCCCAAACGAGGGTCTGTGGACGGAGTCCCCAGCCTTAACACCATTTTGCTTGTTTTTGAGCCATTTGAAAGAACTAAGTTGTAAAAATTGAAAGTTATTCGAGAGAATAAAATTGCCTAGCACCTTCAGCCCCCCTTATGTTACAGGTAAAGTCCAAAACACGTTTAAAACCCTTGGGGTGAATTTTTTATAGGTGACTTGGTTAAGGGCTAGCTCCCTTCCCCTCTGGTTGCGCCACAAAGCAGTTGTCAAAAGATTAAGCTGTATTTCTTGCATTTTCAAAGATATTTATTTAAACTAATTTATTTGAACAAATAATAATATTAAGAAGACATGCAGTTGTTTTGTCAGCTATGTCTGGACAACAGGGCCGTGGGTAAAAGAGATGCTATCATTTTTTGGTTAAAAATACAAAAGCTCAAAGTCATATTAAAATTTCAAAGGGCAGCAAATATTTGAATTAAGTGTCTTACAGCAAAGTCGATTTCACAAGCTTTCTCGTTATAAGCTTTTATTTTTTTATTCTATATAATATAACATAATCCACTGGAAAATATAAACAATAAGAGTTTCAATTCAACTGATTCAAAAAAGTGCTCGGCATCGTTGATCAGAGCGGATAACCTGACACACTTCACGTTACCTACAAAATTAAAAAATTTTAAATCCTACAAACTATTTTTCCCGTCTGTAGGATTTTATATCTTTAAATCTTGATTTTTATCCGTGACGTGTTACTGTGTTATGATAGGAAAACATTCTCACATAAAAATTGCAAATAAAAACAAATAAAATAAAAACAAATTAAATAAAAACCTCGCCTAGAATCGAAGCCTTGTTCTATTCAACCGGCTTGTGATGCTAATCATGTGACTTAGCGTCGCTGTTGGCGTTTGCAAGAAGGTTGCTTAGAGCATGCGCTGATTGGTGGCGTGACATTTGCCATTCTCTCACTGTCCGAACTCAGACGCAGAAAAACTATTTTGAGTTCTCTTTTGGATTTGGAACAAGCAACAACAACAAGCAACAACAGCAACATATTTTTCATCAACGTCGACGTTTTTATTTCAATTTCAAATCAAGTATTTTGTTTGAATTTTATTTACAGTTAAATCGCTTACGTTTATTTTATTTTGGTTAATTTAGAGATTAGTGCAATAAAATTATAATCTTATTTAAAGTTTATTGTGACGTTTGTATTTCTATTATTTACGGAGTTAACTACATTATTAATTATTAGAACCTTACGTCATAAATTTACACCTTAGTTCACCAATTAACACCAAAAGTGGGTTGAAGGTGGTGCTTTAATCTTGGGTTACCATAAAAGTCGCTTGAATTCATTGTTCAATGCAGGGCAAAGAATGAAAAGTTGTCTATCAATTAGAGAGTTTTTTGTTTGTTTTTGCTTTTGTTTCGGCTTAATCATTTTTTTGTTTACTGCTTTGAAGTCGCAGTTTCCATGTTTTCCCTTTAACTCTGGAGGTGTTTATAGTCATCTGTTTGGACTTCTCATAAGAGCTGCGGCGAAGTACATTAGCATTGAAAGTTTTGCTGTGCCATCTATTCATCTTTGTTTTTGCATTTCGCCAAAATAAATTATCTGTCTATCTATACAGGATATAGCGAGTGTTACGATGTAAGAGTTAATCGTAGCAAGTACCTTTATTTACGAACTTACGAGCAATTGTAGAATTTTGAACTTTATGTCGCAGGTATTGAGGTTGAAAGAAAAAAATAACATGATTGTTTTCCTTTTACTTGTTTCTCTTTATTTCCTATTTTCCTTTTCTTTCTGCCTTTCACTTATTATTTTTTTGGCGTTATCAGCTGATAACGTAATTTTAGAGGGTGCATTAATTCATCTATACGAATCCGGTCGCTGATGATGACTGAAAAAGCGAAGCTGGAAAATTTTCTATTTTGGGGTTGGTGCAACTAATTTTTGAACTTTTGTTAAATATTTTGCTTTTCCCAAACCACTTAAGCTAAAATTGAGATTGCAACACCTCTCAAAAGGCAAGCTGAGTCAGCAATCCTTTATAATTTTCAGATCACTGTACAGTAAATACAACTTAATGGTTGAAACAAAATTTAAAGTACATTTGATGACGCCAAAACTTCCTTGGTGTTTTGGGTCGCTTTGTTGCTATTTTGCCCAGTTTTTGATGAATCTTGGGCAGCAAAGTTTGACCGCGCTGTGAAAAGCTTGCTCGCTTTACTTGGAATCCAAACTCTACGAATATTTTCCCGTCGAAGGCAGTACAGGTAGAACACTGCTAGACCCTGAAATGATAAATTGAAAAACCTTTTTAGCAAAAATTAATCCTATTTTTCAAATGGCAACATAAACTTTATAGTGTTTGTGTTTAATTTTCAAATCTCTTTTATGTCATGATGTATCGTAATCTTTCAAAAAAATCGTTCGTATTTCTTACTTCTTATGCCTAAGTATTTTGGCGTTCGTTGGACATGATGTAAATAAAAAAAAACTGCCAAAAGGAAGGCAAAATGAAAACGGGGCAAATGCTCGCAAATACTTACCAAAAAATAATTGCAACTCGTTACACTCAAAGAGAAGTATGAGGGAGCAGATCCTTGGGTAAAAGAAAATGCTTCAAAAATGGCTCAGAAATTGCAGTACTTGATAAGAATTTGCAAAACAACATTGGTGCGATCGGCCGAAGCCCAGTCCTATGCATGTGTCGAACCTCAGAAAGGCACTGAACGTTTTATTAAGTGAAGACCGGTGTCTTCATTATTGCTCAATTTTTAAAATGGCAATGGTTTTTGGTATTGAAAAGAGAAAAAAGAAGATCATGCAGATTTAGCAGACATTGGTTAGCTTTCTACGTTAGTTGGATGGGGCTATAAAGACATTAGCTCTTCCCAAAATTTTGCGTGTGTTAGGCCAGTCTTATACAGAAGACAGATCTTCAAAATGCAAGTTGCTTATTTTTTTGTTTCTCTGTAATTATGATGATTATGATGCACAGGTATATTATGATATATTACGTCATAATGAGATAGTTCACGATGCAGGAAAACAAACAAAATTGGCAACTTAATGAGTTTTCATCAATGAAGATCTGTCGTCTGCATGAGATTGGTCTGCAAGGTCGGTTGTTAGCCAAATATTCAAAGAAGTAATGTTATCATACTCGGATCAAACTAGCAAAAAAAACCAACCAACTATGGTATCAAAATTACTTCAAAACAAAAAATAACTAAAAATGCAAATTACTAGTAAATAATAAACAACATTATATAAACATATATACTTATAGCTTGGAACATTGCACAGTAACAGTTGTTTACAAGCATTACTTGAAATATATTGAAAATGGTAAAAAGCCACTGCATTACTGATTCGTATGTCACATTGTAGGGTATCAACAAGAAATATCCAAATATCCAGGTTATCCCCATCATTGTAACCATGGTGACTGCATTGATCAATCGATCTAACAAGGAATGTTTATTGGCGGTCGATCTGATCTACATCAAAATAAACACAATTATAGACAAACGAAGGCTGAAGGCAAAATCAATTGGGGTATCAAAAGTTAAGCCAATCGTATAAGAATAGATGGGCGTTGCCTCCATTCTTTTTGATCCAGCCGTTCCTTAGATATTCTACTTCAAACACGACGTAGGGGCCTCCAATGTTGCAATTTTTATTGGCAACCCTGACGTTAACAACTTTAGCGTCGTTAGCGACACCCTCCCAATTTTAACCTAAGCAACGCCGCTTTTAGGCTACTGTATTGAGTCGTTTCGCTGCACTCTAATCAGTTTGATCTTGTCAGCAGAATAGATTCAAACTGGAAAAAAGAGTAGACTGTTTGGTAGCCTAGGAAACAAACGCTAACGAACAAGCGAAAGTAAGGCTAGTACAGTAGCAGACCATGTTGACAACTTAGTAGGAAAAGTTTAATACTATAAGCAAATACAATAGATCTACTCAGGTACTGGTAGTCTTATTATCAGGTGAGTTTGTACTTAGTAGCCTATAGTAATAAAACCTTATTGCTAAGCTACGCTATGATTTAGACTAAAATGTATCTGACAGCTTGATTTCTACGATCGCTAGGCTATCAAGCAGTCCATTCTTTTTACCAGCGCGGATCTGTTCTGCTGGCAAGATCAAACTGATTAGTGCGCAGCGAAACGACTCAAATAGTTTCCTAACAGCGGCGTTGCTTTGGGCTGGAATTGGGATAGCGTCGTTAACGACGCTAAGGCTATTAACGTCGGGGTTGCCAATAAAAATTATAACATTAGAGACCCCTACGTCGTGTTTGAAGGAGAATATCTCAAGAACAGCTGGGTCAAGAAGGATTGAGTCAACGTCAATCTAATCTAATAAGATTCGCCTAACTTTAACTATCCCCATTGATTTTGCCATCAGTCCTCGTTTAGTAATAGCACTTAAAATTTAATGTAATGCATACAGTTCAAGTGCGGTCTCAAGCACGATTTTTTCAACATTGCTTAGTTGGATACCAATAACCAAGGTACAAGTTTTATGATTTCTTTGATCGTTGCCGATCCTACAAGTCCATGTATCCAAATTTTTTTTCTAGTGTGATAAAAATATTTTGGGCTAGTTAAAAAAATAGTTGTCGTGTGTTTCAAAAACCTTTTCAATTTTTGTATAAAACATTTACAGGTATTTCAAGCCTGTTGTAGTCCATCCAGTGGTTCGCTTATTTATTTACAGTAAAAGTAGTCAGGTCACTTTAACCATCTAAGGTGTATGCTGTAAGTAACTGAGCTAGATAGGGGTTTAAGCTTGACTTAACTATATGTGCATTATCCAATCAAAAATAGGAAATCACTCTCTGATCAGTGGTCGAGGGAAAAAAGCTTCTGCTACTGAAACGGTTGACTCGGGTTTGATTCTCAATCGCATTTTAACAAAGTGTACCCATATATTTACAATCAATTATCTTTTTCTCTTTATTTTGGAGTGACTTTTTCAACATTTTGACTTTTTCGGCAGCGTTGTTTCTGTGGCCTAGTGGTTAAAAGCGCGTCTCAAAAATCTCGTGCTTCCATTTTATTAAGTTCTTCAGAATTTTGCATTAGAGTTAGGGTTCGGGCAGCGATGCCAGCCCGAGAAATCGCAAATCGAAGTGTTAAAGGAAATGGTAAACTTCGGAAATATGCTTCCCGGTCGGGCAAACCAAAAATTATAAAAATCGGTATTCAGAGCTTCCGTGCTTTACACGTTCAGCATTACAAGGGATAGTGTGAAGTTTCCATCGTGTGTCGTATAATAGTCAGATAGACAAGTGGCAGCTTGGCTTGAAGATCGAACGGTTTCATCGCTGTCTCCGCGCCAGGAAACTTTTGAAAAGATGTAAACCTGATTATAATTTTGAAACTTTAGCTTAAGTTAAATATTTTGCACATGACTCGATCTTCCAATTGAGTTCAAGCTAAGTTGCATTTTTATCTCAAAAAAGGCAAATTCAAGGCAAATTTTTTTAATCGAAATCAATTTGAGTCATATCCCTGCATACGTGTAAGATCGTAGATAACGATACGTTTTGGACAGGCTTCTAAATATGGATATAGAAATGATCGTTGCTCCACTTTAGCCTAACAATACAAATATCACGAGACGTGGAGAAGGAAACAAATGGTAGGTAGTGGAATACATTACTTAGAAACTAAATGAATATGTCTCAGTTGTGAAATAAATGTCTACACATGGCGTTTGAGCCCATGCCCACAACCATGAAACACATTCATCTTGATTTGAAGTGGAGACTTCTAACACAGATCAGGCTTTACACCATTCTGATTAGAAGTTGATTAAAGCACGGTGCACGTCATAACAATTGTTTTTATTATTATTGTTATTACAACGTAATTTTAGTACGTAGTTTTAGTGAATTTAAACGGGTAAGTTTTGTAACACCATTGCAAAATCGAAAAAAATAAAACACACTGCATATGAAATGTTATTAAAATAAAGTGTTTGCAAAAGAAGTAATACTTTTGCTGCAACAACAGACGCCTGGTATTGCAGCAGAAGCATTCAAATAGTTAATTGGTAACCACGTTTGCATTTTGCTAGGTATTATATCTACCACTACTGGAAATGTAAATGCAATTCGTGGTAAAGCAATTAAAATAACTCACGTGCTTGTCACGTGTACACTGTACAACGAAAACACGGAGACAAACTTTTTAACTATTTGATTCTCGCACGGGGCGAATCCAGAAAGCAGTATTTTTAACAAGCCGATTACAGATTCCAGCACTTCATTAAAGAAATTATAACCTATGTCATAAACTTCAGGTAGGCAGAAAAAATGACTACGGATGGGATTCGGACCCATGTCAACACAATTGTTGGAGAAAAGCAGTACTAGCCGTGTTAATTGTTAAGGATAAGGTTTATTTTTCCGGAAGATTTATACAGTTTTTATTTAATCTACTCAAAATATAACCCTAACTTAAATCCTTACTCGAAAACTAACCCTAAATCTAATGCGAATCCTAACTCAAACCCTAATCTTGACCCTGAAAAATTAAATAAATAATGCGCGGATGAATATTCTTTATCAGATAAACCCTTACCAGATAACTTCCACTACACAAATGAAAAAAATGTGTTGATGAATACATTGTCTCATTTTCCTTTTACTTTCTGTAACTCAAAATTTTTCATGAAATAGTCACCCCCCTTGTTTAACGCAGAAAAGAGTCAGACCAAAGTAACCATAGTTTCGTGTTGATAGATCACGTTAACTTACTATTACAGGTAAATGTCGATTAGGTCGTGTAATTACACCAGTAATAAAAGCAAGTTAATTTTCATAGTGCTATGAAAGTAAAAGCACTTAGTGCCCAGAAACACTTAAACTCATTTCACTTTGTTTTTAAATAACAAGTAAAAAAAAATTTAAGGAACTTCTGTAGAAGCAGAAATCATAAGGCCAAACAAAACCCCGTAAGCAATAAGCCTAAAGGCTTGCAATTTTGAGCGTAATAGCTTTTGCCTAAAACAAATATTTTATTTAAGTTTTATGTACACCTTTCGTTTTGTAAAAAAGATTCTTTGGGCCATAACAGCAAACACAAAAAGGTTAACCAGAAGTAAAAATCCAACCGGTAGCAAGAATCCCCATTGAAACGAGGGCGTTTGAAGCCAGCATGTGAATTTAGCTCGGTAGTAGGATTCGTATTCTATGTCTGAAAAGTAAATTGATAGAAGCTTCGAGTAAAAAGCATTGACAAACTATTACATGTTCTAGGTAACGCATTCACTGCTAGCATGTTGTGTTCTTGCGTTTGACAGCAGGAGAGTTATCATATTGGTGGTGCTTTACCAAACCAGGAATTGTATCATTGAGTGATGAGAATTCATTGGCAGAGGTGGAGTCGAAGACACAACCTTTGAGGCCAAGGCCAAAAACACAAAAAAAGACCAAAGACCAACTTCTCGAAGACAGACCCTCTCGAGGCCAAGGTCAGGAATGCTCGAAGTCAAGGCGCAAGTGTTCTCCGAAAAAAAAAAAAGTTTCCCCAAATTTTTTTAGGAGACTTTCAGAAAAAGGAGACGCCGATTTTCCGCGAAAAATCACCGCGGTCTCAAAAAACAGGAATCATAGTTGCATATTTATGCTTGAGTTCAACAATAACTTATTCTATTGCTTGAATAGCATGAGTTTGGTGCATTCATCTATCACACATTTATACAATACGTCATCTCTCATTTTGATGTGCCCTTGAATTATTAGTAATTTTGCAATAACTGACTGAGGTTGATATATACTGGTATTGGAAATTGTACCAGTACTAATGACATATTGGCAAACAATACAAAACAAAGCAAGAAGTTTTTTTTTTCACTACAATTGCCCACTTTAAATTCTATAAAACATAAATAGCATTATGAACTTTATTAATTTTATTTCTATCCAATCTGTAGTTACAGCATTTTTATTTTTTAGTATGCTTAGAGTTAGAACAATTCTAATGTTGTCTTGCATTTTCTTTACATGGTGACTGTGAGTTTTGTGTATGCACTGTACAAAATGTACATATCTTTGCAACACTTTGTTTTAATTCTGCGTAAAATTTTTTATCATAGAAAGTCGCAGACTGAGAAAATCTAGAAGCTGTTTTTTTTAACCTTAACTTGATGAGGTGACAGTAGACTTAGATGACCTTTCGGTCCTTCGCTGTCTCCTCACCAAGTGACTAAATATCGCTTTGATTCTGCAAGTTTGTGTGTTTGGTATTAAAGAAATTGCATATTTCGATGCTTTGGTGATAGACCTAGAGGAAGTTGCAGTTTTTTTCTTGTGATATGACGTCACTTGGTAAATAAATAAATATGATGATGATGATGATGACGATGATGAAAAAAAAGGTCTTCCCAAATTTTCAGCAAGGTTTCTGCCGATTTCCAAAGTAACGTGAAAAGAAGCTCATGGCCATGGCCCATTTTTAACGAATGAAAAAAAGTGCTGTCTTCGAGCCAAGGGCAGGACATTTTCGAGGACTTAGGCTTTGAGGCCAAAGCCAAGGACTTCAAAATGTGTCCTCGAGGCCAAAGACGTCCTCGAGAAATCCACCTCTGTTCATTAGCTTATCTGTATGAGTTAAATGAGCATTTTTATTAAATAGCCCAATTCTAAATAGCGTTAAAACAATAAATAGCCCACTGTATATCTGATAAATATTAAAAAAGTAAAAAAATCCAACGCGTTTTCATAATATGCCTGCTGGATATTGTGCCAAAACAAGATATCACAAAAATCATTACCTTTACTTGTTTTCAAAAAAACATTAATTATGCTTATGGATACAAAGAATGTAGGAATTTTCACCAACAAAAATTTTGATAATTGTTTGTTGGGGGAAATGGCATTGTTACTAGTTACATCTCCGTACCTTGTAACAATGCGATTTTCCCAACATACAATTATCAAAATTTCTTTAATTAAAATGTTCATGTTTTCGAAGCTGCAACTTATCGTTTAACAATTGTCACAAAGAATTGTCAGAACTTATCACTTCTCATGCCACTGCGACAGTCGGTATGTAAGCCATACTTCCCAAAGGCTGCAGGACTGAATTAAACGACACGTTACCAAATCTATCCGCTCTTACTCTTCTTCCCAGAAACGTTTGCTTTCTGACCGTCAGTGCAAATCTTCCACCCAGCCTAATACCAAATCTCATGCTTCTGATTCAGCCATTGGACTTAATCTTTTACAAAAACCTGCTTGTGCTCAACATTTTGATGATAGTATAGATCATCTATTCTTGCCCAAGGCCGCTCTCCTTTCCACCTACGGTATCTGTTTTTTTATATATATTTATTATATTAAACAATCTACATTACACAAAACAAAAAGAAGAAACAAAAAACAAGGCGTACACAATTACACATACGTAGCGCAGACAAATAACAGACGTAACAAACATAACATTCAAGAGCAAGTTTCCAAACAATATATCTGTTGATATCATAAGACTACCCCATTTTCCATAGTGTTTATATAATTTCTGATTTTTTTCTGCCAATTTTTTTTCAGATAGACAGACCGTTCGAATATAGAGCAATGCTTCATTTGTAGTTGATAAATTTCCTGAAATTCTAGATTTTTAAATAAAAAATCTAACACACAGCAATACACAATTAATCAGTTTGGCCTGATTGTTTTCTCCTTCAACTTTAAACAAAATTTCACTCGGTCGAAAATCTAATGGTATTCTTAGTTTTGAAGATATCCAATCCATTACATCGTTCCAAATAACCTGGATAATTCTACATTCAGAAAACAAATGTAGCAGGGTTTCTGGTCCTATTTTACAAAAACTGCATTTGTTTGTGTCCGTTATACAAAACCCAAGTAATTCGTTAGAATAGCCCTTAAATTGAGTTTGATTTGAAAAGATTTAGGTTTAGTTTCAGTCGTGCTGTTGTATACCGATCGATACACGGAATTCCATTGTAAGTTTTGGTCTTTCAGTTCAGAGGACCATTTGGCTAGCTGTTTAAATGGTAATTTTGTAGTCTTTTCTATTAGATAGCGGTAAATAGCTTTGACGTTTGAGAGCTGATCAAAAACAGTTCGTACATTGTGAAGTTGTTCAAGCGAATTTGGCACTTTGGTTCGAATTTTATCCTTGTCCCATTGTTTCGGTAGTTTCGCAACTAATTTGATATAAGCACAAAAATTTTGATTAGTTTGAGGAAGACCAAATTTCAGAGTTAGGTCATCATACCTTAAATATTGTTTTTCAGGGCTAAGTAGGTGTTCATAATCAGTTATTCCGGCTTCTGCAAATTTTTTCATGATAGACAGTATTCTCTTGTTTATTTTTATTTTACTGTTTAGCCAAATTATTTTTTCGTTACACCATTCTTCGCCATAATAAGTTTTCATGAATTTTTGCAATGCTGCGATAGAAACCTGCATATTTCGTAACGGAACATATTCTTGCATTTTTTTAGTGAATACTCCCATGTTAGAACGTAGCGCCAAGGTCACATCGACCAGGGAAAAAAAACGCGGCCAATTTCTTTCCACGACGAATTATAAGCGTCATCCAAAAATTTTATCATTCAATTCAATCGCAAAGCAATTATGTAAGTTTTTATATCAATCATATTAGCTCCACCATTTTTGATATCATTGCATAATTTGCTTCTGGCTACTCGTTCCCATTTTGACCCCCAAATGAACTGAAATATCGTTTTATTGACTTTTTGGATAAATTTCTTTGGTATTTCACACGGAACAAGGCTAACCTTGTAGATTAGAATCGGAACTACCAAGCTTTTAATGATTGATATTTTAGTCAGCGGAGACAAGCTTCTAGAACTCCAAACGTTCAGGATCGACCTTAGTTTATTGACGGTATTAGCAAAGTTTAACTCAAAAATATTCTTTTTCCCTTTACTCACCGGGATTGTGATGCCCAAATAAGTAACAGTATCTACTGGCCAAGTTAGACCTTTGTTTTCCCGATACTTATTTGAAGAATCCCTAAGATTGCCTATATAAAAGGCTTTGGATTTTGACCCATTAATTTTGCAGCCAGATAGTTCGTCGAACTTGTGTAAAATGTCAACTACTATATCAAAATCGTTTTTCTTATCCTCTAAGAAAACCAAAGTGTCATCTGCAAATAGTGATACTTTAATTTCCTTATCCTTCACCTTTATGCCCTGGTATGACCCTTGCCTTAAAGATTCTGCAAACCATTTAATCGCTAATACAAAAAGAGTGGGTGATAACGGATCGCCCTGGCGTACTCCTCGTTTCACTTTAATGATATCGCTGATATAACCATTGTTAATCGCATAACATTTGTGTCTGGTATGTAAAATTTCAACCCATTTAATCAAATTCACACCAAACTGGTATCGTTCAAGCATGCCTTTCACAAAGAGCCAATCAATTGAATCAAATGCTTTCTGAATGTCAAGAGATAAGATAGCCTCAGAAATATTTCAATGGTTCACATAATCAATTACATCAAAAGTTAGCCGAATATTGTTACTAATATTTCTGTTTTTTTGAAACCCGTTTTGGTCAGGACGTATAAGTTGGGACAAGATTTTTTGCATCCGAGTATTAATAACCTTTGAAATGATTTTGTAATCTACGTTTAGTAGAGTTATCGGTCGATAATTAGTTATTTTTAAGTGGTCTTTGTTGGGTTTAGGTAAAACTGTGATTATTCCTTGTCTCTGTGAATTGGTTAAAACTCCTTCCTTCCACGAAAAGTTAAGTGCCCTAATAAACATCGATTTAATTTTATCCCAAAAGCAAAGATAAAATTCTGGAGTCAAACCATCAAGCCCGGGGGATTTGTTTTTTGAAAAACTTCGAAGAGCAATTAAGCATTCGTTTTCCGAGATCGCTCTATCACAATAAGTTTTTTGCGCGCCGTCAACTAATGGCAGATCTATTTTTTTAAGTTCGTCCATCATAGCTTGCTTATCGAACTTTCTGAGTGGCTGCATGTATTGATTTCTGTAAAAGTCACTTATCTCTTTCAGTATTTCTTTTTGGTCGGTTATCGTTTGATTTTGATCGTTAACCAGGAGAGAAATTGCTTTTTTTCCCGCATGTCGATTTTCTAACCACAGAAAATATCTGGTATTTTTTTCACGAGCTTCCGCCCACAATGCCCTACTTCGAACCATCGCACCCGCTGTTTTATCCGCAACTATTTGATCAAGCTCTTCTTTTTGTTCAGCAAGTTCTCTGAAAAGAATTTCTCGTTCTTTTTCTGTTGCTGCATTCAGTAGCTTTTTTTGATTTGCTCAATTTTTTCTCCAAATCACTTTGTTTTAAATTTTTCTTTTTTTAAGGCTTGCCGAAAACTCAATCGATTCTCCTCGAATAACACATTTAAGGGTTTCCCACACTACATGCGGATTTACTTCACAATTGTCATTAATCTCTTGGTAGTCGACAATACATTGTTTAAGTTGTTTCACAAAATCAATGTTTGCTAAAAGATTGTTGTTTAATTTCCAATATCCTTTTCCTCTTGGCGTTGCCGCAATAGAAATTTCAACCCATACCAGACTATGGTCCGAAAGAATGCCTGGCACAATATCCCAAGCAGTGGTGTTGTTAAGCAACACATCGGCAATTAGAATACGATCGATTCTAATAGCAGTAAATGGCCGATGTTGAATTCGCGGAAATTTTTCCAATTTTGGATTTTTGATTCGAAAAACATCTTTTAAAGCTAATTGTGTCATGTTATCCATCACAGTTTCTCTATATCTAACATTGGCGTGTGGAGGCCCTCCCTTTTTATCCATTGTATTATCAAATATCAAATTTAGATCTCCACAAATTATGATTTCACCTTTAGCAAAACTGTTGAGATTCTCAAAAAATTTGTCATAAAAGTCAAGATCATCTTTACGCATCTTTATTAGGCCCATACATGCTCACAAGAGTTAGATCAATGTCGTTAATGGATGCATTAATTGCAATATACCTGCCATTGGTATCACATAAAGTGCTATCAATTTTGTAGCCGGTTTTAAGCGAAATACAAATCACCACTCTCCTACTTTTGGAGTTACCAAGCGACCAAAATATTTCACCTGCCAATCGTATCCCCATGACTTTTCTATACCAGAAGTGGAATGCGTTTCTTGCAAAAAAAATTAGATAAAATTGTTTTTGCTTTAAGTAATTAAAGATATTTTTTCGTTTACTAGTATTGTTC
Source organism: Trididemnum nubilum (assembly GCA_963965965.1). Lineage (NCBI taxonomy): Eukaryota > Metazoa > Chordata > Ascidiacea > Aplousobranchia > Didemnidae > Trididemnum > Trididemnum nubilum. Next base: position 36,120,014 of record OZ014478.1, on the reverse strand, counting down.
AACCCTGCTACAATGAACGTTGCCAGTTTACACGCCATGAAATCGCGAAAGACTAAAACAAATTGAACAACCGCAATCCAATAATTCACAGAAAACCCTTATTATAAACTAAATTTTCACTTCAATGTCTATATCCCATTCGTACTCGTAGCCGCAAATACATTTGAATTTGTTATCTGGTGTTATCCGCTCACACACAATTTTTCCGCATGCACAATGAATAGTTTTATAGTCACACATGTTGTTCATGCAAGCCTTGCTCATAGAAGATTTTGGGATAGGCTTAATAGTATTGCAAGGACATAAAGTCGAACATTTTTCGCAGTTCAAGCACTGATACGTGTTTTGCTCTGTCAGGGTTTCTACGCTGTACTTATTACAGCAAGGTAGTTTTCGCATGTTTTTATTGCACGCTGGACAGCTGCCAAGCAAAGTATCTTTTGGCATCAAAAAAAGCTCGTTTGTGCAACAAGTTTTGTCAAACAAGACGAAGCTGAGCAAGCCCAACAAAAGATAGTCTTAGATTTTTTCTTTGAAAAATGCACAGTAGAATTGCATGCAGGGCACTCTGCATTTTGAGTATTTTTTTCGGACAAATTAATTATCTTACTTTTCGGTAACTTCGGTGAATTTTTTTCTCTTTCTCTTTTTCTTGTATTAAAGATACCGATATCATTATTGTCATCATAAGTATCATTAGTTTGCAATTCTTTTCCTTGGGGGGTTTTTGGCTTCACCAGTGATTCTTTTACTCTAGATTCTTCGACTTGAGAATGTGTTGAACGTTGCTGGATAACTTTTCAAAATCCGGTAGAAGCCTCTTCTGGTTCTGGGTAGTCTTGCAGACGTTGTGGACAATCCAGTTGTTTGTGATTTGGCTGTCCGCAGCATCTGCAAGTGGCAACCTGTCCATTGCATGTGGCTAGAAGCTCATAGTATTCTACAAATAGACAACTCGGTATTGGATTTTTTTCTAGGTCTGAAGTATTCATTGTAATAATTCTAGTTCCAGTTAGCAAGCCATTTTTGTCTTTCTTGCGCAAAATCTTCAAAACTTTTCCGTAATCTTTTTCGAGTCGTTGCTGAATAAGTAAATCCTGGAAAGGTATAGGAACCCAGCCTAATGCTACGTAGGTTTTGTCACTTTCGTAGAGTCTTGTACAGTAATACCAATTTTCTCATGCATTCTTACCTTTTCACATAATTCCAAAGCATTTTTTCTTGTCTGGTAAGTAATGTCCATTGAAGAACCTTTAAGCTCGGCTATCCCAACTACTTTTTTAAGTGAAAAACCATCTTTTTGGATAAGCTGACATATATTTTCTCTTTTCAGGGGTACCTTAGACTTAATGTTAAGGTAGTTAGGCCGAGAAAAAGCTTTGACGCTTCCTCTAGCTACCGCCGAGTAAGTCGCTACACCGCTTGAAAACATTAGCTGTTGACACTAGCTCGCTCACATGTAGAATCACCTACGGTATCTGTTCTTGAAGTCACTTTCATCAAATCTTCTAACACTCCCTCTGCCGACAAAAAAAAAAAAAAAAATCACGTATACCGTATAGCTTAAACATCGTACACTGATGACCCACTCTCATTGATATTTTTCCAGTCAATCACGACGCGGCATTTTTCCTATAAATAGTTGTTCTGTTTTTTGCGTTTTCCATTCTGACGATTCTTCTTGACAAGATTCAGATGAAAAGCTGCTTCAACGAAATGAACATTTTAATTAAAGCAATTCTCGATTTCCGTACCACCAATCAACTTTTCAATTATCAAAATGAACAAAGATATAAGCATAAAATGATTTAATGGTAAATACTTAACCATTGTAATCTGAGATCTCTTGTTTTACATCCAAATAGAAAATAGTAAAAGAGAAATTGAACAACACCAAAATAAGCGGTAGTCCATACGCAAGAGCAACGACGAATGGCTGAACACGTTGAACCCCGTATGTCAACTAAAACAGACAAAGCACTGCACTGGTAAAACGACATGAAATAACATTAACAAAATATAATCCATTTTGTTTAGAATGATCAATGGTAATGATCTATAAAATTGTTTAAATGTTGCTGATGCTTTCCAAAGCAATTTACAGTACAGTAACCTAATGGTATGAAAAACGTTTTGTTCAGAAATATCTTTCTGCAATTATGCATACAAAAGTAGCCTACAGTAAAATCTATAATTTTTGCTTACAATTATAATTTATAATTATGCATCGATTGCTGTGTCAGTTTCTACTACCAAGAATTCTGGTAAAAAAGTGCAAAACAGAAAGCAAAAAAAGCAGCAAAATAAAAAAAAAATTTAGTTTACTGGAAGGCTTCTGCATTTCAAAGTTTGATGAAAAGCGAAAAGTAACATCTTACCGAGACAAAAGCCCTGAACATTTGATACGCGTTCGCAGTCATCCAAGCAAAGGAAGCAAGCGTGAAATAATGAAGCAGGAACGTCAAGGCGTTGCAGACGTAATGGTGCGCCACTCTGCCGACGCCAACGGCGTAGAAAAAGTAAACGCCAGTCAAACAAATGCAAATGTTAACCAAAGCTTTTGTAGTCGGTTTGTCACGAAGCTCTCTATAAAAATACCCAATTGAAGCACAATAAATTGGACTTCAAAAATATCTTTAATTATAACTTACTGAAAAAAAAACAATGCTGTTCACATTTTAGAGACCACTCGGTGAAACTGATCACTGATCATTTTTAGAGTTCCTTCCTGAATACGTTACATACATGACTGAGCATTATGTTTGTGCAATGCATAATTATACGTAGCAGTCATATAATATGTAGCGTATCAGTAATGAACTCTGAAACTGATCAGTTTCAGAGCTTAGACAAAGCTAACTTCAGCAGCGTAATCAGGGAGCGTGCCCCCCCCCAATTGGCCTGCCTACCAAAACGCAGAGTAAGAAAAATACCAGGTTTTTAGCTCTTCTGAGACTGCCGTTTGCGCTGGATTACACTCAAAAATGATTTAAAGCAAATTTTGAAACGTTTATTTAGAGGGGACTAATTTGTCAAAAATAAAACTTAGTAATCACAAAAAAACTTTGAAAAATGGCCAAAAATTGGTATTCAAATTTGATCGCTCATTTAAAAATGCTTAACATAGGTTTCGTTACAAGATATGTAAGCTCAGGAATTGGGGGGGGAGGGGCTATTCAGTATTAGTGAATTACCAATTACTTCTCTCAAATTTCCTTCTATTCGCCCGCCTAATTATATCTTTCTCTATACAATATAGCCAAAATAGATTACTCCTTGAGCGTTTTATTGAACTACCGGTATTTAAGATTTTATGATTAACCAACCAGTAAATAAGAGAACTAAAATTCTAGCAAAAACTACCTCCCACATACAGTAGCGTAAGCAGAATTTTCGAAAAGGGGGGGGGGAAGATAGTTTGAAAATAATCAAGACCAAAAGAAAAATTTCTCCATTCAGAATCAATCCGTTTTCCTGCCCAAAATTAATTGAAGACCAAAAAAAACAGGTCTTCACCCAGATTCTGTCCTTTTCCTCCTCTTAGTTATTTTAATATAACTCCTAAACTAAACAGAAATTTTGCTTTGATGCACCCTGACTTTGAATCAAATTCAATAACACACATTTTTAGAAACTTTGGGGTCAGCGGGACAACTAGAAGTGACGTCATTTTTGCCTTTTTTGGAGGCATCCAAGGAGTTTTATGCAATTTTGAGCAGAGTGCATGCTTATCATTGCGCGTATTCTATTCATTGTACTGCGTATTCATTATCGATGCTACTCTTCAGCTGGAATAAATATTTTATTTACTGATATATGCATTGCATCATCGTTACGTCATTGATGAGGTCATAATTTTAAAATATTGCTTTTTCTGCTGTTTCTCGAAATAAACTGCGTTTTCATAAAAAAATATTCATTTTCATCAGCTGTTGAATGATATAATGAAAATAATACTGCAGTATTCTAAAATTTTGTGAATTATACAATATCTCAATTACAAAAAATTACAAATAATAATAAATACAATAGATTAATAATGACATCATCATGCATGATGACGTTATCATGTATGACGTCATCCCCGGTACAAATAGGGTGTAAAAATAGCCCGGTATATATATATAAGGTTAACTCAAGATTAACTTTTTTCAATAATAATTTTGCCAAAAATGCATCCTATAAAATTACATCATGCAAAACCCGTTATTTTTTTTGTGATACCGAATTACAAATCAATTTCAAATGCAATTGGAGAAAATTCCTTTAAAACAATTACCAAATAAGCAGTGTAGCCTAATATGTTGAAGTCTTTCATTTGGTCACACCTCGACTACGCATGATTTTTTTATTTGTGCCGTCACATTTAGACAGTTTTTGTGATTTTAGGTTTTTCCTATTCAATTATCGGTATTGGATTCATGCAATGCAAAGTAGAAACCAAATAGGCGTTAATCTGTTAACATAGAGTAGCAAAATGTAGGAAATACACTTTCAAAAAAGTTTCAGCACCTAAAACGGAGATGCTCTGGAAGTGGTAAGGTGGTGCGGGATCTGAAAAGTCAAATTATGTGCCGGTCTCAACTTCGCGGTAAACTTAAGGATCAATCAGAGATTTTTTCATTCAGGTTTTCATTACCAGACATAAAAAGGATTTCATTATCTAATATGAAGCACATTTTGGCAAAAGTTGATACGTGACCTTTTGCAACTAATAAGTTTTTCATATTTTTCAAGCTATTCACTAAAAATATTTTTCCTGAGAAAACAATTACGCTACTTTTCAATTATTGTTCGTTAATAAATAACTATGTTGTACTTGCAACAAGGCCGAATGAAAGTTTAAAACTTTACACGAGATTTCCTCGAAAGAGCGAAATGCGACTTATCTACTTTTACTAAAACGTGCTTCATATCATCATATGTGGATCTGTCTGCAGCGTAGGTAGAAAAAAACACAGGCAATCAAGGTAAAAATTAGTTTTTTACTCTTAATAGTACTTTTACGCTTTTAGGATTTTAATATGTAAACGGCTTCCAACTGGGCAATTTGGCATATGGTCAGATTGTAGTGGAAAGTTGCATCCTTGCTAGATTGTGTAATTGGTTGATTGATCAAAACATTTCTTTAAAGTCAACCAAATAATCACATTTAATAAACCAAACAATCAACTAAGTAAACCCAGAAAATTAGTTTCAAATTTGATGAAGAATTTGACTTATTTGAACTTGATGAAGAATTAAAATTAGACTTATTTGATGAAGAATTAGACACAAAAATGCCCAAAACATACTTGGCTGTAATTTTTTGATCCAAGTTAATGCTAAAACCATATTTTTTTCCGACTTTAAAAAATATTTTTACAACTTTGCTGAATAAGTTTCAGAAAATTGCTGATCGCACTGAAAAGCATCTAGAAACTATTTGATCGAAAACGACTTTAAACTATTAAATCTGAATGAAAAACCCACATACTTGTGCTTCAGATAGATAAAGATAGTTGCTACGAGAAAAAACATCGATAGCGCACAACCGAAGTAGCTAACAATCGCTAGAGAGGCGACAGAAGGGACGATTCTTTTACTCTGAAAAAAAACACATTAGGATAAGATACACCAATTGACTAAACATCAAGAAGAGGTTGCTGGTATCAATCAGATATTGTCAAAAGCTCAAAATGGTGGGTTGAAATTGGCCTGCTCCTTTCTATGCAGAAAGCAGGGTGTAGCATAAATTCACCCAGAACCTCAACATCAATGCGTTGGAAAACTCAGAAGAGAAGAGGCCATGCTCTTACCACTCAAAGAGTGGCGCCCAATCATCACTTAGGCGACCTCTGCTGATGGATACCCTACGGTCTCTTCCTGTAATGAACTTAGCCGGCTGCTTGTATATTCTGCTAGGAAGAATTCTTTCCATGGTAAACAGACTTAACAATTTGGAGAGATTGTTAGTCTTCGACAAAAGTTATAAAATTGCGGTTCTTCTGTTGGTTGAAATTTAGCGTCCTCTAGGTGAGATGCTGCTCTGTTAACCCTATTTTACATGGGGGATTTAAAAAACGCATTGTACAAAAGGGGGTTGGCAAAAATGTCCTAGCTCCTATCTAACTCCTAAACCAAAGGTCATGGGATGACAAAATTTGACATAAGGGTTGATGTTCACCAAATTGTTTGAGAAAAATTGGTTTTGACGTGATGACATTATTACAGTGACGTAACGGCCAGATTTTCGAAAAATGACGTCATTTATGAATGACGTAAAAGGCAGCTCAAATTTTGCACATAAGTTGTTTGTTTTAATTTGAATCATAAAATGCTTAAATTGTTATTGTAATTATAGTTACATTTTATTCACCAAGTTGTCTTGGCCAGGAGACAGCGAAGGGCTCTTTCGATCATCGAGTCAAGCTGCCACCTGCCCACTTGTCTACCACACAGTGGAGGCTTCACACAATCCCTTTAATTGCTGAACGTCAAACAGGAAAGCTTTAAGCACCAATTTTTATAGTCTTTGGTTTGACCCGACCGGGAATCGAACGCGAGTCTGTCTGGTCTACCGTTTCAGTAGCACACGCTGTCTCCACTCGATCATTGCTCGGTTATCAAAAACGTTATACAGGGTGGGCCGTAAATAACGCACCAAAGCATATAAAACAATTCTGATAATTATAACAAAAGGGTGGGCCGTAAGTTACGCACCCAAGAATTAAAAGTAAATTGTGATGTGAAATATTATTATTATTATCAATATTGTTTAATATGCTTTGGTGTTATTATTATCAATATTGTTTAATATGCTTTGGTGCGTTATTTACGGCCCACCCTGTATTACTTTATTGAAGTTAAATATGGGTCAAAAAAGGCTCAAATTCTGGAAAGTGACCTTGGCAAACTTCAAAATTGGGAAACTTCCTTTTATCTTATCAACTTTAAATTTTCAGGGGTTATTTGTGAATAAATTTAACTCAAATTCATACAATTTTATGAAGGGATTTATCACGAAAAAATTGAAGAGGGACATCCCTTAGTGTAAAATAGGGTAACATATCGATGTTTTGCGGTAGTTTTTATTTAGCTGACGTTTCACCTGCTAGGTAGCCAACCGATCTGACAGAAAGAAAAGTTAGCCGATATGGTAGACGTTTGTAAACTTACCACTCAAAGTACTTTAATTAATTGCAATCATTGAAGCTATAGTATATTTGTTAAGGAAGTTTGAACTAACTGAATTATGTGGGGATTGACTAGATTCATCGGCTTTGGGGGACCCCAAAAGCTGTATCCTTAAAAATATTCATATTATAGCCTGATGAATGTATCCACATAAAACCAATGGCCACCCAATATAGCTCGTGTTAAATAGTTTCACCTAGATATTATAGCTCTGCTTTGGCATCGAGTACCATTTGTAGGTGCTGTGAAAACCGCTTCCTTTTGTATATCATATAGGTGCTGGTTTATGTTTTTTGTTCAATAAAAACTGTAAAGGTGGTTTCACTTTTAATGTGGTCCTCAAGAGTTTATTTATTCAAATAAAACCATTTAATAGAGTAAATTTGTAGGTGATTTATTGAAACAAAATTCGAATATTTGTTTAAAATGGCCATTTTTGGTCCACCTTGCTCAATAGTTTTATCTCATCTCAAAAATTCTTTAAAGACAATTGAAAATTCCACGGAACGCTCAACCGAATTTCAAGATCTGTGGAAATTTGACCATTTTCAATTTACACGATTGTGCACTTACAAATAAAATAGAATAGCTTCCCAGTCTGCTGCACAGAAAGGTCCGAGTGGGAAGTTTTCCATCACAAACTGAAGTTTTCCACTTGTTTTCTTCAAAACTCCACTTCACAAACCGAGCCTGATTAAGTTGACGCTAAAATGGTTAAGTTAATGCTATTACAGTTGTAAGAGAGAAACCATTTAAAATTGTGTCTTAGCAGCCCATGCAGATAACAACTTATACCGTAATAGTATGACAAAAAACTCTAGTATAGGGAATCTTATTCACGTCCAACTCTATTCGTTTTCATTAATGACTTGAGAAAAATCAAGTCATTTCAATTTTTAACCGCGTTGAGTCAAATAGGAAGACATGGCGTATTTAACCACCTTATTGACTAATTAAATATTTATCCTACTTAATTAACAGCTGATGTTCCGCTGCATTTTTTTCATTGTTTTTATTAGTTCTTGAAGGTGAGGGAAATTCAGCTAATAAGACACACTTACTGTAATTAAGCTTGATTCGTTACGTACTGCAAGATTGTGATTGTTGATGAAATGATTCAAGGAAGTAGACTTAAAAGGGCATTCAAGTCAAGTTTTTCACTGTTGATCAAAGTACTGGATATGCTTAAAATACATTCTCACCAAATTGAACTTTCTACGCCTTCCCGTTTTCAAGGTATCACAGTTCCAAATTAACAAAATTAATCACAGACCATCAAAACTAAAACCCCCTACAGCCAGTTTCGTTGTTCAACTCATCAGGAGGGTAATCGGCATTATAAAAGCAGTAATATAGCTAAAAGATAGAAATCAAAAGGCTGCAATTCTGCTCTGCTGGGCGCTGTCTTCCGCTAGCTTACAACTGTCCCAGCGTCGTTGCTACGGAGGGCCCAGGGGGGCTTGTGCCCCCCCCTAACCGCTGCTTGTGCCCCCCATGTCAGTATTCTCAAAATACTTTTTCGAACATCACGTAGCCGGAAGACAACAGACTTTTTTTCTTTTTTCTCCATTGTCCGCTTTTCCGTAAGGGTTGCGGGGGCAACTGCTCGAGATTAAGCCGCCACACTTCACGGGCTTCCATCATGTAAACCTTCACGGTCTTCCATCTTCCGTGTAAAAACGAATAATAACGCTCAAATATAATTCTCGTCTGAAGTTTTCTCGAACTTTTGCGAAACTGCTGACAACCAACCTGTGCCGTCGCCAGAGCAAATGAAGTGAGGGGGCACTGGCCGAAAGTGGGGGGGCACCAAAATAGACTGAACTTTTCCACATAAAAACTGACATTTTACGGCTACAAATTATGCGCAATTTAAAAAATTTAGTATTCATGTCTGAAAAAAAAGACGTATAAGGCCGGCGGGGTTTCTTGACTCGTTTCGTATGCGGCCCATTTAATCGTAAAAAAAATCTGTCTGTAGGGGTGAATGCGATCAAAAGCTGAAATCAGGATTTTGCTAAGAGGGAGGGAGGGGACTTAAACTAAAAGCAATTTTTTTCTACAAAAGTAGTCTAATTTAGGTCCGTATTGAACAAATTGATGTTACTCAACTGTATCACAGAGGGGGCCTACGGACAGAGCCCCCAGCCGATGGGTAATCTTTGTGATTTTGCGGCAAAAAATAGCGATTTTACGCAATTTCAATTACTCTGCACGTTTTTAAAGCCATATAAACAACTACAGCAAATTAAAATTCAAAAGTGATTGAAAGAATCAAACAGCCTAGCCCCTTCAGCTTCCTTATACTTAAGGTCAAGTCCAAAACACGTTTAAACGCTTGTATTTTTGGGTTAAATTTCTAAATGACTTGGCTGAAGGTGCTGATGCCCCCTTAACCCCTTCTCCTGGTTACGCAACTGACAACGACCTAAAAAAATCTTGAGTGCGCTTGCAAAAACAAAAACAGCTGGTCTTTTAAAGTAATTTCACGTATTACTTCAAGTCATAATCACTAAGGAAGTACCGATAACGATTTTATCGGCTTCCATCCCTATTTCGCGACACAGCCGTAAAAGCGTGTTAATAAGACCGATTATTGCGTCACATTTATGTACAGCAGTTGGTGGCCAGCAATTTCGCAAAGAGTAAAGAAAACTTCAAACGAGAACTATGTTTGAACGTAATTATTCCTTTTTCCATTATGGCCTGTTGTATTATCGTTACTTGATGTTCCAAAAAAGTATTCTGAGCATACCAAAATGTGGGGGCACGGCCCCCCCGTAGCGACGGCACTGCAATCAACTGCTGTAACATCATTTTGATGCAGTAATCCGTTTTATTTTTATTAACACGGTACACTCTACTCCATAGGTTTTCATTTTTGCTTATTCGATATTCATTGAGTGTATCTCTAACCATGGGTTACGAATCACATCTGGGTCGCTAAGCGGTTACAGATTTGTTGCGAAATAGAGATGTAGACCTACAGAATCGTTTCTTGGTTAGTGATCATGACATGAATTAGAATAAATAATACGTGAACCAAGGGGGCTGGGAGAGTGGGGAGGCTAAATTAACCCCCAAATACTAGCGTTAAGAATGTTTTGACTTGATCTGTAAGAAAGGGGGCTGAAGAGGATAGGAAATTTATTTTTTTCGAATGATTTTCCAATTTCGGCAATTTATTTCTTTCAAATAGCTCTGAAAACTTTCGGAATGTGATTAAAATGGCGCTGAAAAATCTATTTCTTGCAAAAAAATTATAAAAATTGCCAAGCGGCTAGGGGCTACTTCCCTAGACCCCTCTCTAAGATACGACTAAGTTGCACCAGTTTGCTCAGCACGCCACCAAACTGAGACATTTTCGAATAAAAATATTTTAACTTTTGGTTCAAGCCCTTCCCTCCCCCTCCTTTGGTAAAATCCAACTGTTTCTTGTTGAAAGACCAGCTGTTTTTGTTTCGTTAGAGCCCACTCAAGATTGTTTAGGTTGCAGTCACTGCTGCAAAAAGATTTTTTAAGCGAGTATGGTGCGCAAACGAAAAGTGTTAAGAAAGGCTGCCCGCCTAATAGGTCTTTTTTTAGACAGGAATACAGAATTTTCAAAACTGCACACAATTTGTAATTGTTCAAGATGAGTTTTAATGTGCAAACATTCAGTCTATTTTAGTGCCCCCTCACTTTCGGCTAGGCCACCCACTTTACTTGCTTGGGCGACGGCACTGAGCTGTCCTCAGCAGCCTAGCTGCAAAACGAGTTAGTGACTGCTGAGCACCGCAATACTAGCAATATGTAGCGGCAAAACAAGATCATTAGGTGGAACGGTTAAGCATCAATGTGGATAGATGCAAAAAAAACAAACAAACGAAATAACAACAGAAATAACGTGTGTGAGCGGTTAGTTGGCAAAGAAAAGTATAAGTTAAATATCTGAAGTGTATGGATTGATAACACTCTAAATTTTCAAGAACACATCAAACATTCAGAGACAAAAATCTCGCACTCAGTGGTAATTTGTTGCAAACTGAACTGTTATCAACCAGAGCATGATTTGTTTAAACTCTATTATGTTACTACATACGCATTTAATTTAAGGGTTTTTTGTTTGGAAAAACCATGTCTAACTATTTCTCCAAATTAATTACATTCCAAAACAAAGCTCAAAGTATCGTTACAGAAACTGGATGGTATCAAAATGCTTTGCATCTTATCAAAAATTTAACTTGCTGAATTTACTAAGTTTACATAAATTTGAGACTGCCAAAATCACACATCGTCAAATCCATCAACTTCTATTTCCAAATTTTAATAATTATTTCTCTTTGGCCAAAATCTATACCAGCTCGGTCGGCAAACTCGAACTACTGCATCCTCCAATTTAATAATTCCTTTTTACAAAACAAAAAGAACGCAACAATCAATTAAATATTCTGGTGCAAAAATTTGGAATTTCATTTCCAATGATGTTAGAGACCTCTCATTTGGAAAGTTCTTGAAAGAAAGCAAACAATTTCTCTTGAACTCGTTGTGACAATTTTCTTGTATCTAGATTTTTAATTGTAAAGTATTGACTTGAATTACACATTGTGTGTTTCTCGTATATAACCTTCTAATATTATAATTATCTAAATTACTAGCTTAAAAATACTAAATTTTGGTGTCTCATGTCATCGTATTATTATTGTAGCCTTGATTAAAATTTTCATATCTTCGAAGCTTTTCCTCTGACACCTGTCAAGAAGAATCGTTAGAATGGAGAGCGCTGGAAAATGAGCGGCTATTTATTGGAAAAAGCCGAGGCGTGATTGGCTGCACAAACACCAATGAGAGAGCGTCATTAGTGTGCAATCTTTAAGCTGTACACGAATTCTTTTTGCCGGCAGAGAGCGGGGTTAGAAGTTTTTTTTTATAAAAGTGGCTTCAAGAGCAGATAGATGAAAAGGTGAGCAGCCTGGGGTAAGAATAGAAAAGAAAATCTGCTATAATCAGAAAGTCTACATTTTGGAATTTGAAAAGTTTTGAGAGATACTTGAAGCAATTTTTATGGTTTGTGATTCGTTTATTCGTTTGTATGAACCAGGCACTCTGCATCTGTCTAACCACACCAACGTAGAGAACTTTTTTACGTCCAGTTTGCAAGACAGTATTTCGTCAGGCTGGTCTGTGATTGATTTTGCAAAAATAGCTCTGAGAAATCATAGAGCACTTTCCAAAATCGCCGGTCTATCCAACGTTCAACAGTTCAAAATTAACATTTTTCCTCTTACGGCACTTCAGTGTTGCCATTTTGTCAGAATTGTGATTGAAGATTAACTTTTGGAAATCTGGCTTACGTTTATTGAAAAGTAGCTAATTGTACAGTTCAAAACCTTTTCTTCGTTTTACAATAACTCTGCGGTATAACATTAAATTGAGCATCAGGAGCATGCAGTAGTTTTTTGAAATTTTGTTTCTAAAAGGCAACCCTTGCAAAATTTATTAGAAGAAATCTTTCTTCGGAGAAATCTAATCCGCTATATCTCGGGATCGGAAGGTCGCAGAAAGCTTAAATTTGTTGAAGTTAGTCTTTAGATCAGTCAATTTTTTTTGAGAGAAAACGAAACAAAAAAATTTTCGACTTAAATGCGCTTTTGAGTTAAATTTTGTGAAATGACTTAAATCAAACTTCATGAAAACGTTGCAAGTCACTTTCAGGAAGAGGAAAGTAACAGGAAGGTATATTCTACAGTGAAATTTGACACTGCAAATTAAGCGATTGTGTTCTATACTAGTCAGTTATGTTATCAGTATGCCATACCTCCAAACTCACATTTTAAACGTTAAAGAAGATATTTTGTGAGTTACATAACAAATCAGTTGACCTAACTGTAAAGCGTCTGTTTTGGAACAGTAAAATGAGCTTAAAGCTGACTGTAATTTTTGAGATAGGCCTAATTTTTAGCCTTAGGTACAGTTAGCAGCTGATATGGATAGGCGTGCTTATTCAATGGCTGTCTGACTTATCAGAGCTGGTATGTTAATAAGCAAAAGATTGAGCTTTCAGTACCATGACTGGATTTTCTTTAAGTTCCATTTCCCTTGCTGAGAAAACCACGTTTTCATATGTGATGGATATTTCAAGATTCTTCGAAATGTTTGTTCGTGCTTGGCCTGTTCCGATCGAAACAACCTAAAAATAAAAACAAAATTGTTAAATTGTTACCAATTACAATTGCATATTAGGCCAAAAACCTGTTTTGATGAAAGTATACAGCAGATGTGGAGTCGAGAACACAAGGCTCCAGGCCAAAGCCAAGGACCAACTTTCCAAGGACAGACCCTCTCCAGGCCAAGAACAGGAATGTTCGAGGCCAAGGCCAAAGACCAAGGACACAACGCGCAAGCTTTCTCCAAAAAACTAAAAACTAAAAAAGCCCTTCGCGCAAAAAATCGCAAATTCTCCGCAAAATTTCAGGCGAAGAAAAAAGGTCATGACCTAGGCCCAGTTTTAACAAATCAAAAAATAGTGTTGTCCTCGACCGAGAACAGGAAATTTTCGAGGACTTATAGGCTTCGAGGCCAAGGCCAAGGATTTGACCTACGAGGCCAAGGCCAAGAACTTCAAAAAGTGTTTTTGAGGCCAAGGACTCCACCTCTGGTATACAGAACTTTTGGAAATTACACCGTTTTTCAAACATGGTTGCTAAAATTAAAATTTAACAAATAGTGAGGCTGAAAATTGGCAGAAAGTTAACAACAGCCAGTTTAACTCAAAATTTACCAGTTCTTAAAAAATATGTAATACCAAATTTTCTTATCATGGAATAGATTTCTAATTAACTCTCTTCAACATCCACATTTTATTTATTCGCTACAGGAAACTAAAGCTGACTTTCACCACTGTAGAAATGCTAAAGCAATTTAATGTATTCAGTACGTAGTACAATGTCATTGCTACGAAGGTCAAGAATTATGACAAAACAGTAAACAAAATTTAGAACCATTTGCAAAAATTCAAACTATCTTATTATTGCGATAAAAACTAGCCCAAAATAGTTTCAGTATATTTAAAAAAACATTTCAACTTGTTCAAATTAAATGAATGTTTGTTTGAAGAAGGTTGAACTAGTTCATCAGCTTGGTTTGAATTTTAATTTTTCATTGAAATATAAACTGTACTTGAGTGGTATTTTGACTTGAGTTTAACGAATATCTTTCGCCCAATGAAGTAGCATAGAAGACCAGGTCATCAGTTGATTGATTCCCGTCATCAAAACGATTGCTTGAGATGATCTCCAGCAACGAATCAGCGGATATTGCAGCTACAATCTGAGTCTGAGATCGGATGTCGGTTAGGTTGAATTCAAGTCCAGCACCACTAGCGATTGAACCTGCCGTCACTCGTTGAACCTTCAACAACATAAGAGGCTGTTGAAAGAGAAAGCAATCCGTCATAAGCTGAATATTGGAACATTATTTTGTAGCCGCTCTTCAAATACATCATGTGGTGCCTGCAAACCAAGCAACAAACCACTTGCGTACTTTGTTAAGTCGCCATTCGCAATCCACTATAAATAAAAATATTGAAAACATACCTGTGCAATATACTGTATAATCAAAAATAAATAATGTAAAGTAATCCAAATTTGGACGTGATACACCAGCCCCCCCTCCCCTTCGACACTGGGTTTAGAGTCTGACTCTTCCTAAAACCTTTTGCCTGTACCTACTGGGTTTTTATTGAAATTCAGACAATTGCAGAGGATTTTTTTATGAGGTGGCTTTGAAAATACAATTTTGTTTGGTAATTTTGATGACTTCATAACCGACAATCATTCTAGGTTTGGAGATAATCAATAATTTTGCCACAACTTTTTCCACTACTAAATTTAGCGTGCTACAGCTAGCCAACGCACAACCAAGCATTCGCTAAAAGACGGACTTTTAAACCTTGACACAGAACTTTGGTTTTGGTACCAAATGGTCGATAAACTGCATGTACTGAGTAGATTGAGATCCATCAAGTAAATTTTGGCCATAAATACGGGAGGCGGAGCCGCTATCAGGTGGACGATTAGGTAATTTGTTACAAAACGCATTTAAAACATTTAAAATTCTACATCTTTTAATTCATTTTAAATTGTTAAGATACAGCAAGAAGGCTTAAACTCAGTGACGAATAATAATTTTGAATGCTCTTATTATGATTAATAATCTTATTATGTACCTTAGATACAACTGTTTTAATACTTTTGCCGCTCTTTTAATTTCGAATGGTCAAAATAATTCTTTCCAGTACGTTATACGATCTTCCACGTCAGCTGCTAAATTTGTTGTTTAGGACCCATTCGGCCAGTTGATTGAGCGGTAACGCGTTCGTCACTGGAGCGGAAAGTCTGAGGCACAAATCTCGGCCCGGTCAAATCGGACAAAATGTTGTCAACGGCTCGCCACCGCTGCGGCATTTCTTCGAAAGGAGCTGTGGTGCTCGGGCGCAATGACGCGGAGATGAGACTGGCACATTTGTTACACGCTTTGACGCAATACAGCAGCGAGAATAATGAAAGATTTGATTTGATTTTATACGACCCATTAAGTAGCATAATTAGACTCGAGGTCTGTGACGTCATAATTACGTTGCAATTTATTTTCTAAGCTGGTATATTTTTTCTAGTGGACGTAATAACGATTATTCTGGAATGTTATAGAGCTTTTGACATGGTATAAATAGGCTATTTTTTATTGTATTTCGAGTGTGCTGGACATTACAGTAGTTTAGTAGTGGTTGTAAGTTAAGGCAGTTTCGCCGAGATTGTCTAGCTGTGGTGGGCTTGTGTTGCCACAGCTGCGATGAAAATTGGTCGCAAGCAACGAGTGTTAAGTTTGAGTGGAGCGATTTTGTTCGAATAAATTTTGTTTTTCTTTGCCATCTTAACCCTATTTTACGCGGGTGGGTACATTTTTTTGCCCTCCTCTCATTTTTAATATAAATACTTTTTTGATAAAAAAGCCATCCTCTTGTTTTTAATGTAATATTGTGATAAATCCCTTCAGAAAAAAAGATTTTATTTCTAATCAACTTGACTTTGAGTCAAAATTCATCACAAATAACTCTTAAAAGTTTGAAGTTGCTAAGTTAAAGGGAAATTTACCAACTTTTGAAGTTTTCCAAACTATTTCCAAAATCTGAGCATTTTTTGGCCAAAACTTAACTTAAATGATATCATAAGACGTTTTTGTGACGTAACTAACTTGACTTAAGCATTTTATTATTCAGTATCAAAAATTAAACCTGTATGGATTGTACGAAATTTGAAACATCTGAGACGCCATCGCCAAAGACGTCATTTTTCAAAAATATGACCATGACGTCACAGTAATGATGCCATCAACTCAAAACCAATTTTTTAAAAACATTTTGGTGAACATCAACCGGCACGCCCAATTTGGTGTTTCCGTGGTTTTTGATTTCGTAGTTAGATAGAGGCCATTTTTGCTCCCCCCTCTCTTGTAAAATGCGTTGTTCATATACCCCGTGTAAAATAAGATTAAATGAATGGCAGTTCAATAATTTAAAATCGGTTTTGCTGCTTCCTACAACTCAATCAAGAAGCATAACAAAATTTTCAACTGCGATTTTTGATTTATCAATCTAGCCTGTTTGTGGTTCTCTTGTTTTATCCACGTGGACTATTCTTGGAGATTAAGGATTGTACGCTAGCCAAGTATTACTTTCACGGCAAACTCCTAAGACCTTTATAGGCTCTACCAGAAAGACCCTTAAAGTTCCTAGTCCAGTCCAAAACGTACAGAATTAAAAGACTCTTGAGTTCATTTTTTTAAAGTGGCATGACCATTAGGGAGGCTAAGGCTCCTTTAGTCCGCTGGTTACGCGTCTGGTCCAAGTTGCTTTCTAAGACACACACCTAAGACAAGCAAGAGATTTATCTTACGCTTGCACACGCAGCAAGTTTTTGCTGACTCAACAAGCAGTTTACACTATCCAGACCTTTTTGTGATGCATTATAATCACTAATTTGCTCAAAAACAAGATCTACAATTAATAACTACTGATCACGAATTTCAATTAGAAACCATGATAATTGTGATTTTTTGAGATGACAGCGTGGTACCAATTTTTTGAGGCGTCCGAAATATATTAATGTTTATTGCAATGTATTGATGCTTTCTTAAAATCTGGTATGCGTCAATCCATAAAAACAATACCATTCTAGGAAGATAGAATATATGGTCAAATTCGCCAAAAAGCAGTTGCGGCTAAAAAAAGTTTGTTCGGATAGCATTCTATTTGTCTCGCACCCTAAATTTTAACCTGCACATGAACGTCCTGGGTCACGAAACTGATGATTGAAGCGTTGGAAGGAAATTGAACTCGTTCGGCAAATGAATTTAAACTTTGCAGCAGACTTGATTGTGTTTCAATCGAAAATCTAAAATATGGAAAATGTTAAATGTCTTACAAACAAACGCATCGAAAAAAGATATATACACATCAGTAGATAACAGTAAACGGCAGCTATGAAATCCGCCTGAGATGATAAATCACTTATAAATTATGATGTGGCAACTCATAATTGAAGGACGTTTTGGCAAATGTTGATAAGTCGCATTTTGCTGTTTCGAGAAAAATCATGTTCAAATAAAGGTTTAAATTTCCATTTGGCCTTGTTATCAATAACAACACATTAAGCTATTTATTATAGAAAAATGTTTGAAAATTAAAACAATTTCTCAGGAAAATTATTTTTAGTAAATTACCTGAAATCCTTAAAAACTCATTTTTTGAAAAATGTCTCTTATCAACTCTTGCCACAACATGCTTTAATTTTGAAATGAACGAGGTAGTGAGATAGAAATTATCAAAATGCCATAATATTTTAAAGTTGTAGAAAAAAAATTGATGTAATGCATAAATATTCTTCAACAGTGTTGAGATAATCGTTATTGCAACAGCCCAACTTCATACCACATTTAAAAAGTTTGACCAAATTTAAATCGAATTCGTCAAAAAGTAACAGAAAAAGTTTACGATAGGCAGTTCTGAAGTGTCTTTGTAATACGTAGACTTTGTCTGAATCCGTCTAACTACACCAACCCAGAGCATATTTTTGCTTTCTGTTGACAAGTTTTCTATAGACTGGAACACCACCATGGATGGACTGCTTGACGTAGTTTATTGTTTAAAAGTTAAATGTAATTTCAAATCAAGTTCACGGAAAAATCTACGACACTGAACTTCATTGTTGGTGTGCTTTTCTTGGTTGAAGATAATTGAAGTAATCGCATGGCAAATATGATATGTTTCAAGTTCACTATTGCAGTTTAAATTCATGGGTTCGGTTCTAGCAATCGCTATATTTTTTCTGCAAAGCTAGAATTACTGTATGGGTTACAAACTGCATTCAAAGAGTCGGCAGACGGTAGGTTGCTACCTGTTGGCTTCACCGTCATTGCTTCTTCTCAATTGTTCTCCTTCAAGCAAATTTGAAATAATTCTTGTTGCTAGAATCAGATCGCTGCGATCGATTTCCTAAAACAATCCGTCCTTCAGTTGGTCGAGCAGTAACGCGTTAGTCTTTGGAGCGGGAGGTTTGAGGTTTAAATCTCGGGCTGGTCAAGTTGGACACAGTGTTGCCAACAGCTCGCCACCGCTGAGACATATTCTCGAAAAAAGCTGTGTTGCCTGGGCGCATAATTACGAAGTGTACCCTATTTTTCACTTCGACTTGCTATCTCTTAAGCTGCATTTACACGGGCGACTTTTTTGCGTGCGATTTTTTGATAAAAATAGATGTGGCAAAGTTGCATATACTCAATAATGGTTCTGATTGTGATAAAAGTTACCTTACTGCTGAAAATGACTGTCTTAAGTTGTTTCCATTCCCATAGTGATATTCTAAACCTTTTTAAAGCAAAATCGGAGCTAATCTCACTATGATTTTTTATCGCAGCACCGATTCTCTTCTAAAGTTTTCAATTATAACAATATTGGTATGAAAACAACTTAGGACAATGTTTCCATCAGTAAGGTCCCAATTATCATGATCAAAACAGCCGTTGAGTAAATGTAACTTTGCCAGATTCATTTTTATCAAAAAATCGCACGCAAAAAAGTCGCTCGTGTAAATGCGGCTTTAGACTGACATCGTTGCCTGAACCCTAACTCGAATGCAAGGTTCTAAAGAAAAGGAATAAAAGAACGCAGCGCGAATCGAACTCCTGTACAAGACTTGCCAGTGACGCGCCCTAACCACTACATCATAAAGGGGACGGTGTCAAATCATCAAAGTGTCGTATTTAACTCGAGTTAATGAAAAAAAGCAATCGATTGTAAATATAAATGTACTCTTCGTTAAAATGCGGCCCGGCACAATGGCGCGGAAATAGGCCCCGCCAACTCGTTACACGCTTCGGCGTAATACAGCTAGTATAATGAAAGATTTGATTTGATTGTTTTAACAAATTGTAAGATGTTTCTTCGGTATATACTATAACAGCCGCAGTAGGCCTACATTCTATATAACATCTTAACAATTGGGGATTAGACCACAGGAAATTTGGTACGGTAGGTTTTTTTATGGGTTGCTTGTGCGAAGATTGGCCGGTAATGACAGCTAGTCGGTTGCAGCTAAACGGCTAAAAGGAATAGGTTTTCGGTCTTCACCTGCCATTCGGCAAGAAGTGACTGATCGAAATCAAAAACAAGAGCTCTTTGCTCGCATTAGTTTGTCTCTCGGTGCTTGCTGGAAGTTCTTTGTGAAGGCATTCTAATGCAAAACAGATTTTGGAAGGGTTAACGATGACGATATTACATTTACCAGGCACGAGCCAAAAACCTGAGGCGTTTGGTCTAAATGCACGTCCAACACTTAATCTAACTCTAATGTTATTTCGAAATGTTAAATCTATTAGCTCTAACTCCCAGTCAACTTTAACCCAATTCCAACCCTTGGTTCTTGGTATTCAAATAAAAAGCGAGTCGGTGAAGCTTCGTGCAGAAAAATTTCATTTCTATTATATTTATTAACGTCACAATGCATAAACATTTAAAAATTGTTCGTTTCTTTATTTTCATTTGCAAACAATAGCAAGCTAGTCGAAAGTTTAGCTTGCTTGCATAGAATACGCATCAGCACGCACCCCTTGGAAATGCAAATGGCACCCAGAAGTGCCGCGAGACCGCGGTTGAGAACATTGGTCTACAGCTTTTCATTAATTTCTAATACGTTGCTCTTAATAAAACTGATGTTGCACTATCTTGATGTCCTTCATGGTCGACTCCTGGGAAGCCTTGTCAACTTCCACTTGATTTCCGTGGTCACGCAGAGGGGAATCCTTGTAGTAGGGATAGTCTATGGCTGTCCTTACTTCAAGGATCCAGCGACTTTTTCACTTGTTTCTAAAGTACCACAAGTGAAAAAATCGTTTATTCCCTACTAAAGCATCTGCCTCTGTACAAGTCAATAAGGTTTGCCAGTTAGGCCAAGATGTTTGTTCAGCTGGGAATACCTTTGAAAAGATAGCTGAGGGCTGCCGATGAGAGCTAAAAGCTCGAAACAGCGCTGTCCAGCTCTGTGCTTATAAGACTTATGTTGTTAACCTAAATTTAAGGCTAACTTACCTCGTTGTTTGAGCGTTCTAAATAATTCGACAGTACGTTGGTGGCAGTTGATACTTCCGTTACTGACAGCAACTCCGGTTTTGAAGTTAACACTGCTATGGTTCCGAGATCAAGTTTGTCTTTTTCATTTCTTAAATCGCTTAGAGTGACTGTGCAACTATTTATCAAAATATCAAATGGATTTAAAACTCCTTCACTTAAAGAATCAGACTTTGGATTTGATGGGGGCAAGCAAGTGATTGCAACTAAGGGAAACTCTGAAACACATATAACGGTTATCATTAATGACAAGCTAAACAGACTGCATTGCGGTATTTACAGTGATTTATTGTTTAATCATTTTGGTCTTGCTTTTAATTTGTTTACCACGTTGAGTCGGTAGAGGTTCATGTTTACTCCTTATATTTCTACGTTAATGGCGTAGACGTGAAAAGTCAGTCTGCAGTTACTCGCCGAATTCCAATAGTGCGCAGTAGTGAGTTATTATATAAAATAGTAAAGCTGTAGCAATATAGTTTCTGCAGAGTAGATTTTTTACATTGTGTACCGTATTAAGTTGTTACAAGTTTGTAATAATCTTGATGTTTAGATATACAGCAGTATTGCTTTTACTTTGATTAAAACCTACATTGAGCTACTTATAGACTTTCTGTCGTAAATGTCCGACACTGCCATGCAGATTGCGAGTGTTATTAGAGTACCAATTCAAAACCGTAATATTGATTCAATTCAATTTACTTAATTTATTCACTTGAGTTCAATTTCCAAAAACTTAATATCCAATAAAAATCAACACGCATAAATAGAACCAATCAATAATAATGTCAATCACGTAAACAAAATAATGTGAGCTAATTTAACGCTAAGTAATTGTGGATGAATACGTAGAAATTAACGGAGTATTCTAAACTTATCAGTAGTTTAAGCTTATATTTAAGACCATGATATAACAGTCTGTGAACTCTCTTTGCTTAATTATCATCAATTTCTCTAAACATTGTTTGCATTGAATTGACATTATTCTTTAGCGTTTACCATATTTTTTTTTACCAAATAGCTTTTAAAGGGAAATGCATTAAGGAATAAATTTTCAAAAAAAAATTAGTTAGTTACAGGCTATAGCCGTGGTCGGCAACCATGAGGTCGCGGCCCAGTGCCGGTCCGCGAGGACTTTCATTGAAACCATTCCAGTGGCTCTTCCTCAGGCTTCTACGCTAGTAGTCTTTAGGCCACATAGCACATAAACGATTAAACATTAAAACTCTGGCAGCGCAAATGTCAAAACATCACAATTAAATGATTATTAACATCATAGAATAAGCAAGTTACTGGGCTTAAATAGCCAAAATTTAGCATGCGATGAGACGTCTTCTCTTGCTCAAGGGGTAGAGCAGTGGACCGGTAATCCGAAGGCTGCATGTTCGAATCCTGTGGGAAGACAACTTTTTCGCATTGCATGTTTGAAGTAGTCGCCGTTCTGGTGATTCTTCCGTAGGCTTCCGCGCTGGTAGTCTTTAGGCCAGATAACACATCAAATCATCACAATTAAATTATTATTAACATATAAAAGTTTAACTTGTTAAATTTACATAAAAATATTTGAGACTGCCAAATTCGTAAATTATCGCATCCATCATTGTCTGCCTCCAAATTTTAATAATTATTTTGCATTGGCCAAATTCTAGCACGGTCGGCAAACTGCATTCTCCAATTTATTAATTCCTTTTTACAAAATAACAAGAACTCAACAATCAATTGAATATTTCGCTGCGAAATTTTTTAATTCAATTTCCAATGATGTTAGAGACCTCCCATCTAGTAATGTTTTTTAAGAAAACAAACAAATTCTATCGAACTCATTGAGGTAATTTTCTTGCCTCGATATTTTGGAATTGTAAAATTACTGACTTAAATTACATGTTGTATATTACTCGTATGTAACCTTCAAAATATTTTAATTATCTAAATTGTCAGCTTAAAAATTCTAAATTTTGGTATCTCTTGTCCATTATATTAGCCAGTCGCGTAGCTAGGATTTCGCTAAGGGGGGGGGGGGGGGGGGGCTTTGGGCTTTTTTTGAAGCTCGAAACAATAGTGAACGAACTTGACTCAAATTATGATCAGTCTGAAATCAGATTGAGGAGGCGTTTTTCTGCCCAAAATCAGGAGATCTCCAAAGAAAAAAAGGTCTTCCTGTGCACTGAGGCCCGCATCCACTTGTCGACATCATCTCAGGATCTCCTCCCACTCTCATCCCAATTTCGTTTGGGGGGGGCTATTTTCGTTTTTAGGGCAAAAATCAGCCACAAAACTGCAAAAAACATGCTATTTCGCAGACTTTTCCGGCCAATGGGGGGCTATAGCACCATTTTCCCCCCCTAGCTACGCTACCGATATTAGCTCTTGTCTTTTTTACGTTAATTCTTTGTTCTTTTTAACAATCTTTATACTTTTTAATCGCTTTTCAAGACACTCTCTCTTTTCTTCATCTTTTTATGTTTTGCTCGAATAAAATACCGTATATTCTTATTATGGCTTCCCAGAGTGGAGGCAGACTCAATGACCTCACGGTCCTTTCGCTGTCATTCTGGCGCTGCTTCTATAATAATAACTATGCGTACTCCGTTTCATTCGTGTTTTTTTTGTTTATTAAATGGCGTCAATAAATAAACTTCAACTTGAACTTCAACCGTTTGGTTCTGAGTCGAATGCCGCTGCGTTGCACTGTTCGGTAGACTACTCTACTTATATCATATGATATGTGTATAATTATCCTTTTTTTTTTAATGAGTTCATCAAAAAAAATCGCAGCGGTTCTCAGATCGTAAAGTTCCTGGTAGCAACTGTTAGTAGTTTGTTGAGTTAAGTGTAGGTAGGGTAAGGTAGTAGCAGATACTAGTATGCAAGTTAGCAAAATAAAGGAGTACCAGACTAGAGGCCAGGTTTATACAAAAGTGTATGTTATGATTTTTCCAAAAATTCTTCTTAGAATACCTGTAAAGAAGGTCTTTGAAAACCGGTCGACAAATTTTTTTCAGTTCTAAACCGGTTCGCAGAAGCAAAAAGTTGCCGACCCTTCGCAGTAAGTTCGACAGGTAACGTATCATATTTGACAACTCTAGAGCTTGGAAGAGTATACCATTTTGCGGCAGCTCTTGCATAAAAAAACAGACAATAATTTAAAAATGGCATTGAAGTTAAAGGTTTTTTGGTCGGTATTCTCTCAAAAAATTTTGAGGTATTTGAAGACTACCTTCACCAAATTTGAGCTTTCTACGACCGTTTTTGAGATATGAAAAGTTAGATTTCCCCTTATAAAGGCTTTTTCTCCATATAATTTTTGCCAGGGTTGCCAATTAAAATCGAAATTTCGAAACGTTATTGCATGTTCCTAATTCTAAATACTTGTTTGCGGCAGAGTTATTGTTAAAACAAAGTACAGGTTCTGAAATGTAAATTAGCTGCTTTAAAAGTAAAAGCGAGCCAGCTTTTCTAAAGTTAATCTTCTGCTACAATATTGACAAAATAGCAACAATGAAGTAAGACGAAAATTGTTAATTTTGAACTGCAGTATCGCAAAAACGGCAAGCCTAGAAAGTTCAAATTTGGTGACAACTCATTTTAAGCTTATCCAAACATTTTGGTCAGCCGTGAAAAACTTGACTTGAATGCCTTTAAATAATCACAGAAGGCTATTCCCAGTTATAATGGAATAAAGTTAATTTCCCATCATAACCCAACGCCAACAGTCAGGTTTCAAACATCCCTGTTGAACCCATGTACGGGTGAAACTGGCCTTTGGGTTTAAAGGATGTTCAATTTTAGTTTTTTTAGTTCTGCTTGGTGGTAACCTTTTCGATATTCGCTCTACAATACTCAATGTTAATGAGGATTTCTTTGTTTGAAAACATGATGCTCATTTACAGACTGATTACCTTAACTAATAATCTCTAAGCAATAAACATTATTTAAGAAATTTCTAAAGTTCTTCTGGTGTTCAAGGCTAGTTTTGAGAAATCACTCAGGTGCTACTCAAAAGACTAACTTTATTGCTAACGTTTCGCTAGTTAAAATCAACTGGCTTCATCAGACCACTGCTATCAGAAGTGATAGCAAATCGCCATCAACTTCCAATAACAAAAAACAGAAAAACGATCCCACACATTGCTGTAGTAGAAAAACTAACAATAAAATTTCAAAGCAACGTTCCGAAAAAATTCATTATTGCGATACACCACGTCATACAGATAAATGTAAAGGTGCGTACAAAAATGAAAGAAAGCAGCTTTTATCAAAATAATTTCTCCGAAATAGCATTGCAGCAAAATGCGTCAGAGCTAACACCAAAAAAGATTAAACCAGAAGAAATTTAACGCTGGGAATTAAGCAACTTTCTTTAAAGAGCAGGGAATGATAAACCATCGTATATGTTGAGCACTTGGGTCTTTTCATTGATGTACCAACTTTCAGTAAAAAGACGCTTCGAGTAATCGTGTTCCACTATTAAATTTTTGACTTCAGACCATGGCGACCTAGAATTACCGGCCATGGCAACAAAAAGCGAGCGCTTCGACTGAAGGCCGATAGAAATTCTCTGTAGGAGACAAATCTAATTAGGTCAGTCACAAGACTTAGTTGTTGCAATAGAAAACGTCGGCATATGAGACGATTACTAGTGACAGCAACAACTAACTTGTAGAAAAGGTAACTTTACAGTTAAGAAGAAGCGATATAAGATACAACTATAGTCCACATTAATGAGTAGAACTACAGTATAATCATCGGATATACAGTAGCTACAGTATTTATGATGTTTTATCTGCGAAGTCATTAATTGCGTTTGTTCAATCAAGCAGTTAAACAACTTCGGTAATTTCGATAGAAAGACAGTAACAGTATGAAGGTAAGGAAGCTTTTATGATTAAAATGTGCTTAGAAAGCAATTGTGATGGCAATAGGCAACAAGATCTAAGAATTGCAAGCTCGATACAAAACTAAGGTTTCAATTACTTATAGTTTTAAGATTTCTAACTTAGTTTAAATTTTTTCAAAGTACGGATTGCACATCCGGATGAGCAAGCTAGAATGACGATATCCCATAGCAACAAAATGTTTAGAAATTATTGAAAGCTACAATATAAAATATAGATACTAGTATAGCATGGCTGCGCCTCACGTAGCATACGGTAATTGCAGTATACTGTACAAAAGCTCCTAAAGCTGTATTGCTAACACAACTTGATTTTCGCAGAGAAAAGGCTATTGCATAAACTTAAATGGTTCTTAAGTGCTGTGTAACGCTTTGTAAAGGAAACTATGCTTCCAGTAGTAAAAGAGTACCTGTATACAAACTTCCACAATATGAGAAAGAAAAGAAAAAATGGATTTCTGTCATCCCGAGAGCCAACTTGGTTGTCTCGAAGTATACTGCAATGTGTGGAAAACATTGGCCAAACGATGCAGAGATGGTAAAATTCCATGGCAAGCTGAGACCAAAAAATCCATTCTCTGTTTTTCCCGGAATTCCTTCCAAGTTGTCTGTCCTCTCAATTAAGCAATTCTCGCAAAGCATATGCTCTCCGGAGGAAATGATTATGTGATGCTCGGATGGTTTTCCACCAATCTTTCGGAAAAGGCGTTTGGAAAATTACGAGAAGGTTCAGGAGGAACTTACGTTATAACGGCATAGGATGTTATTGAAAATGTCCACATTAACTATGCCAAACTTTTTCTACAGCTTGGAGTCAATCTGTCCCAAGACAGATTTATTGAACGACAAAGAATGTGAAGTCTTTGATAATTTGCATGCTTTAGAAGTAAGTGTGAAAGAAGAGACATTGTTATCTTAATATACACTGCTGGGTATGTACAAAAAAAAGGTGAAAGAAAATGACTCGCTGTTTCATTACCACAAGTTTGGAAAGTATGTTGATGCTCTCAATAGATTATCACTTGCTCTTCCACAAGACTATCTCGTGCAGTAGTGTATATTTTGCGTGATTTTCTTTCTGCAAGTTTTAGATGCGGGATATCGAAAATATTTTGTTGACAGGTTTTTTTAAATTTCAGTAAGGTACGACTTCTGTGTTTCAAAAAAAAACAAAAACACTGCGCTATTTCGTGCAATATATTGTTAAAGAACGACTCCGTGTTTTGCACTCCACGTAGTGGTAAAGAGTCTGACTTCAAGATTTTGAAACTTTCTTAAATTTACGATATTCCAACGACTAACTATTTTCTGGCTAATATGCAATAATACTTATTATACATACCGGTATCAGCATGTTTGATACAACATTGTTAGTACACTGTAACATAGGTGGGCAAGTTAATGCAAAACGTTAGCTTCGTTAACCACTAGTCCGTTAACAAACCTCACACCTCCGTTAACGTTAATCCGTTATTTTCAGCTTTAATTAACGGAAGTTAATGAAGTCCGTTAATCCGTAAACATTTTGCGTGTAATTTACATTTTTTCTTATTCGCTTCTAGAGCATGTATTGACGCTGTTGAACTGATTGTAAGGAAATATTTACTGCTGTAGTAGTCTTTTTGTTTGTTGGAAGTTACATTTTACAGTTTAATCTAATGTCAATATAAAAATAAGTTCAAATGCACTAACGAAGCTGCGATCGGAAAGTCTTTGGAAATTGTGATCAGCGATATAATTAATAGACCTATGAGGCTGCAGCTTATTATTTGCCACGAAAAAGAGCTCCTTTCTTTGGTCTTTTCTACAAAACTCGTGCTAATACGCAACTAGTGTTACCAGTGCAAACTGGTTTGTACCACTACGATGAATGAATGGTGCAAGATATTAATGATAAAAACCTTAACGGAAGTTAACAGAACCTAACGGAAGTTAATTTAGTCCGTTAACAGAACTTAACGGAAGTTAATTTAGTCCGTTAACATGAAAAAACTTTTTAACGGATTAACGAGTTAATGAAAAAGTTAGCTTCGTTATTAACGATTAACGGACTTGTGCCCACCTATGCACTGTAATGTAGATTATGAAATACCGTAGCACTGCTACTTTCGGTGACTTAAGTGAGCGTGTAGTTTCGTATTTGGCCAAATTTTTGACAACGTATGCAACCATTTTTTCAGTATTTAATACAAGATACTTTTGTTTACCTTATAATGTTTTAGTGTTTAGTCTTTTAACTTTAGAATGTTTAGCGTTAAAATGTCGACAATGAATGAATATATTGCGTAAAGTGCACTACCAATACCTCGCGCAGCTGGCTCTATTGCGCGAAGACTGCAATTGTCGGCCTTCAGTCGAAGCGCTCGCGATTTGTTGACATGGCCGGTTTTTCTAGGTCGCCATGCTTCAGACCAATTAATGAGGTGATCACTTTCCATCGAATGCTGGCAAAGTGCTAATTTCTCCGGCCGTTAATTTTTATTGTTCATTGGTGTTCCGTTATTCTAGATTTGAGGTCTCGTTGGGTTTGTCCGATGTAAACAAAAGCACAATTCTGGCAGGGAACTTCGTACACCAAGTTCGACTTTTCATTATGATTTATTTGATCTTTTAGGGAAGGGAGAAATCTGCCAATTGTTAGAAATGGTTGAATGCCACTTTAACACCGGTTTCCAGAAGTATTCGCTAGGTTTTGTCCGAAACACCTTTGATGTAGAGTAGGGTTGAGAATCCAAAAGAAGTTAATTGAGTACTAGCTGGCTTGTCGGTTTTTCGCATAGAAATTGAGAGTCAATGTTTTCTTGGAGAGATCAAGATGAGATTTACCTTATGAGACATCAAGATGAGATTTACCTAACTTAATATATCTGAGTGATTTCTCAAAGCTAGCGTTGAACACCAGAAGAACTTCAGAAATTTCTTATTTGAAATGCCGGGTGTATAACTACTTTACATATTTTTGTAAACATTATTTAATAAAATAATAAATAAAATAATATAGCCACAAGGGTATCGGGCATATACGAAATCAGTCGTAAATTATATACTACTATTTGATTTATTAAAATCAATTTCACCCCAGCGGGGCATCATCAGTTAGATCTAAAAACAATCAGCGTATACTTTAAAACCAAAATCATCATAAAACCTAAACAGACTATTACATCAATCAAATTGAAAAGAACATAAAATGGACTCCAATAACAGCGAAATTAACAAAAATATAATACTGTATATAGCAAAACCTCTTTCGCAAAGCAAGTATACTGAAAACCTTGTTTTGTCTACATCTCCGCAACATCAGAAAAAAACTATACAAAAAAGTTTTTTAAAATAATAAACCCCTACAAAAAAATAAAAAAAAATTTTTCAATTATAAAATGCGTTGCTAAGCAACCAAAAAAGTAAACATATCTCCAAACCTGAAAATATAGAAAACCTACTTTTTTTTTCCAAAATAGGTGGAATTGGAAAAGAACACATTACAAACCTTTACCTTGGTTGGCAAATCCACAAGTAGGAAGAAAAGGACCTTTAATACTAATTTCTCCAAAACATACTGCTAAAAATTTGATGAGACGGCAAACCAAAGAGAAATAGGCCTCGGCTTTTAGAGGTTAAAGATTGAAAAACTTTTTGAGAAATTAGTATTAAAGGTCCTTTTCTTCCTACTTGTGGATTTGCCAACCAAGGTAAGGGTTTGTAATGTGTTCTTTTCCAATTCCACCTATTTTGGAAAAAAAAAGTAGGTTTTCTACATTTTCAGGTTTGGAGATATGTTTACTTTTTTGGTTGCTTAGCAACGCATTTTATAATTGAAAAATTTTTTTTTATTTTTTTGTAGGGGTTTATTATTTTAAAAAACTTTTTTGTATAGTTTTTTTCTGATGTTGCGGAGATGTAGACAAAACAAGGTTTTCAGTATACTTGCTTTGCGAAAGAGGTTTTGCTATATACAGTATTATATTTTTGTTAATTTCGCTGTTATTGGAGTCCATTTTATGTTCTTTTCAATTTGATTGATGTAAGAGTCTGTTTGGGTTTTATGATGATTTTGGTTTTAAAGTATACGCTGATTGTTTTTAGATCTAACTGATGATGCCCCGCTGGGGTGAAATCGATTTTAATGAATCAAATAGTAGTACAGTATATAATTTACGACTGATTTCGTATATGCCCGATACCCTTGTGGCTACATTATTTTACTGATCCCTAAATGCGAAGTCGTCGGAATTTCTTCTTTCTTCTCTTGTGTGTGATTTTCATCCAAAACATGGCCTCAAACCATAAACATTATTTAGTTATAATCAATTACACAACAGCACATGCTGATCCATGTCTTTACAATAGTTTGATTTTTACACTTTTTCTGGTAGCGTACCCTGTTTTCTCTTAAACCACGCAATTCCAACTGATCCTTCTTGACACAACTTTTGGGTTGGTGGTTTAATTAGAACGTTTACGTTTACACAGTACATGCCAAATCCTTTCCAAAAACAACTGCTAGATCAACTAAACTTAATTTTTCCGCGGTGATTTCAATTTTTACTTAATTCTGTTTTTGAGCACCGGAATAGCTAACATACCGTATTTTCTTGAATAGAAACCGCGGGTACAATTTTTTAAACTTTGAATGTTTTAAACGACTTCTATTCAAGGGCGGCTTTTATTGTTTTACGTGAATGTTTTCGTCTTGAAATTGGTGCCCAGTTGGCATTCAAATTCATCTACCATGAGTGCCAAGAAAGCGAAACCGTAAGTCAGCTGCAATTCTGTTGTCTCTTGTCAAACACTCGCAAACAAGGTTTTCACGAGCTACTCTATACAGCTAATCTGCGG
Source organism: Trididemnum nubilum (assembly GCA_963965965.1). Taxonomy (NCBI): domain Eukaryota; kingdom Metazoa; phylum Chordata; class Ascidiacea; order Aplousobranchia; family Didemnidae; genus Trididemnum; species Trididemnum nubilum. Next base: position 36,089,448 of record OZ014478.1, on the reverse strand, counting down.
TTTTATCGTTGTCCGTTTAAAAAGAAGTGGTTTGATCATTACACTTAGTGGCGTACGCAGGATTTTTCAATGGGGGGGGGGGGGTCAAAAGCGACATCAAAAATTTGTTCGCGATCTATAGTTTGGCGAATAAATAACCTAGTGCAATGTCACAACTCACAAAATGGAATCAAAGTGACACAGTGCGTAATGCAAATAAAACTTTTCAAGCAAAAAACAGTTGAGCATTAAGCATACATCTATAGTTAACATCATCAGGTTTGGAAATGAACGATCAAGAAAAAATTGTTCAAAACAAAAGCTACAAAACCCCATAAAATAATAAACAGTGCAAAGTTGCCAGGCGCGTAGCCAGAAATTGGCAATCGGGGGGCTATTTTGGGGGTCTGGGGGCGGAGCCTCAAGCGCTTGAAAATTTGGCATTTTTTTTTCAAAAATAACTTAATTTTAGGGGCTATTTTGATAAAAAATAATGCTTTTAAAACGTGGCATAAAAATTGGTAGTGCAAACCTGCTTAAACTGTTTGCACAAATGGGCTATGTGGGAGGTGGCTAATGGTAAAATTTTAGCTCTCTTGTTTACATGCTGGTAAATCATAAAATCGTATAGTTCAAGAAAACTCACACAGAGTAATCTATTTCGTCTATATTTTATGAAGAAAAATAAATGGGGGGCGGGGGAGCTAATGGAAAAAATTTTGAGACAAGTGATTGGTAATTAACTGATACTAAGTAGCCCCCACCAGTGGCGGATTTAGGGGGGATGGAGGGGAATGCATCCCCCCACCTGCCTAAACATAACGTGCATACTGCTTATATATAATTTATTTGAAAAAAAGTTTACGTATTTGAAAAAAAGCAATCAGTGAATACTCGATAGGCCGTGCGACTGCGACATAATTTCTGAAGCCAATGGGGGGACGGGAAAATGTTATTTAAAAATGCTTATTGAAAACAGATCGCTTATTGAAAAATGTTAACACAGGTATCATCAAAAATATATAAATAAGCTCAGGAATATGGAAGGGGGCTACTTAGTACTACAATTCTGCAGTTAATTACCAATCACCCAAATTATACCTTTTTCAATAAAATATAGACGAAATAGATTACTCCTTAAAAGTTTTATTGAACTACGGGTATAGGATTTTATAATTTACAAGCTTGTAAATAAGAGAACTGAAATTCTAGCAATAGCTACCTAAAACAAAGCCCATATATGCATCTAGTATAATCATGCTTTTGCAAATGCTAATTTTTATGCCACGCTTTAAGAGCATTAATTTTGATCTAAATAAGCCTAAAATTAATTTATTTTTGCCAAAAAAGATACAAAATTTTCAAGCGCTGGGGGCTACGCCCCCAGTCCCCTTTCTCCGGCGGCTGGGGGGCTTTGCCTCCACACCCCCTGCCTCCGGTGATTGAGGGCTACGCTCCCACACCACAAATGCCTCCAGCCACTGGGGGGCCGTACACACCCAGCCCACTGCAGATTTCTTGCCAGGCGCTGATCAAAAATTTGCCAAACAAATTTGCGCGACGCCTAGAACTTTGACCATGAGCATCCTAAATTTTGATATTGTAAAAAATTCGTGCTTATAAATTTTGCCATACCCCACCAAAATTTTCTGGATCCGCCACTGTCCCCCATCCCCCCTATTGCTAAGTTTATAATGTGTTTGTAGATGAAATCTTTGTTTAGCATTTTTACACTAGCGATCAAATTTGATTGCTTGTTTTTGGCCATTTTTCAAAGTTTGCATTGACTTGTGGGTTTTATTTTTGACAAATTAGCCCCCCCTAAATTTATTTTTCAAAAGTTGTTTTAAATCACTTTTTAGTCCATTCCAGTGCAAAAAATAGTTTCAGAAGTGCTAAAAACGTGATATTTTCTTTATTGTGCATTTAAGTTGACAGACCAATGGGGGGGTTTGAACCCCTAAACCCCCCTCCTGCGTACGCCCTTAATTTTTATCTGTTGCGGCTTCTATTCACGGGCGGCTATTATTGTTTTTTTTAATCAGTTCGCGCGGTTTCTATTCGAGGGCGGCTTCTATTCAAGGGCGGCTTCTATTCAAGAAAATACGGTCTTGTAGTTTGGTGGCAACAAAAAAGCTTAAAAATTTCATGTAAATTTCTCGTGAAAACTTTAGATGATAAAAACAGATGACAATACATGACAGATGTCAGCGTACTATACACTGTACTGTAATTTTTTAGCAGCTCATTTCCTCAAATTATTAAATTTACTGCAATAAACTAAACAAATGACTAACTTCATCAACAACAATATTAGCTTTCAAAACGAAGAACGCTGCTGGCATTAAGGATGTTGAAGATGCGTTTGACTAGGCTTACATAAAAAATCAATAAAAAAGTGAAGAACTTCATGACACTATTTTGGGCCACAGGGTCGTTGAAGAGACAAGATGAGAAAGAGTACTCAGACCCAGGATTTTTGGAGGGCATGCGTTAATTTAGGGGACCGTGGTAATAGTTGAAGCTTGATCTGAAACAACGATCACGAAAATTTGAGGAATACACCACACCTAAAATTAGGGGGAAAAACAGGCTCAATTCGAGTGAAGACCTTTTTTGGCATTACCATAGGTCCGTGGTAAATATCCTCCTCGATTGAGAAGCAATCCTATTGATTTTGAATCTATCTCCAGGCCCACATTGAATTCCTCTCAAGCGTCTGTCAGGCAATAAACGGATTTTATTTTGAAATAAAATAATATTGAAGTAAAATTTTGACTGAATCGATAAAAAGATTTCTAAAAGATTACCTGTGCCATTACAATTTTGATGAGAGGCAGCAAGATTATAAACTTCAGTTCTTGGAAAAGTCAAATTTCTTTCGCCAAAGGATATAGTTTGCTCAGGACAAAAAATTGCTTGCGGAAAATCTGCAACGAAACAATCAGATTTTTGCCACTTTACAATTAACCTGCAGAATCCAGGTAGCAGAATTAATGCCAAGTAAACGAGCTCGGTCTAGACGAGTAGGCTTTCTATACTTCAACTGCTAAGCTGGCCAACAGCCTCTAACGCTGCAACACCCATTTGAAAAAAATTTTTTTTGAACTGCGACAAAATATATCGAAGATATTCGTTCTTAAAGGGGGTGAAGCATCCATCTGGGATTATGGGCAAAAATTAAAGAAACATCTAAAACACTTCTTTGCTAAATTTCAGCTTTCTACGATTTATCGTTTTTGAGATATTTCATTTCGAAGTTGGGAGATCTCCCCGACAGTGTTGCCAGTTGAAATCCAAGTTTCTAGGTACTGGGATATACTATTTAAATCTTAGAAGTATTTCAGTTGTAACACTAATACATGCATAAGTCTGGCATTTAGGAGCTTTCAAACTAATGCGAAAGATTACAATGAACATTATTTTAAGAAAAATGAAATTTTAACTGGAAACACTGTTGGGGAGATTTCCTTACTCTAAAATCAAATATCTTAGAAACGCTAAGACGTAAACTGGCGAAACTTGGTGAAGATATGTTTCAGATTATTCTTTATTTTTTGTACATAATCCCAGCTGGATGCTTTACCCCATTTAATTTGTTCGTATTTTTTTGTTACATGATATTAAAAAAGATAAATAGACCATTAAATATTTGAGTAATACTTTTAGCAGAGTTATTCATTAAATATTACGAATCCCGAAAGTAAATCGCAAATCAAACATGCTTTTTGCCAAGTTACCATTTTTCTTTGGCTAAGAAACAGCAAAGAAATCTTCGGTCTTTAAGACGATCTGCGTACCTGTCAACTACATAAATTGGAAGTTTTGCATTAGCCTTATGCTAAACGACAAATAGAGAAGCTATGAGTAGTTATGGCATAATCTTTGCTTTGACATAACCAGGATTCAGCCCGAGTCTACCGTTTCAAAGCAAACTCTTTCTCAAATCGTATATAGACTACTGATGGTTTTACTGAAAAGCTAAATCCGAGTGGTACAACATGGTACTATAAACAGGATACCGGTAGATTAGTAATTATTTTCAAGTTTACCTAAAACTGCTAGTCACAGCTACAGTATTGGTGAATACTATGAAGTTACATGGCGTTAAGGAACTGATCGTGATTGGCTCATGCAAATGCTGCAATCACCCAGATTATTTATCAGATCATAATATATCCGAGTGAACCAAATTCCGAAAGCTTCAACTCGACTTTTTGTTGCTGTCTTTAGTAATGTGTCAGCGCTGCTTTATGTCTGCCTCGTTTGAGTGAATCAGATTTCCAAAACGATTGTTTTTTTTGTCTTTTAAATCTGTGGGCGCGCGAGCCCAGGTTAGTTTCTTTTTATTAAAATAGGACGTCATGGATCAAAAGAGGCAAATATAACCGATATATATTGCATGATTTGAGTGTGGAAAAAAATTTTGCAGTTTTGCAGTTTAACAGTTTTAAAAGTTTTTACAGATTTTAACCGATTTAACAGATGCATCAGATTTTTAAAAATTAACAAGATACTTGCAATGACGTCATCAGAAATTTTCGTAAAACGAACTTTTTGTTGGGCGAAGATATCGTGGAATGGAAGATCGAGAGCCGAGGCCTGGTTTGGCACTTGACCAGGATTTTGCTAGAGGGAAAGAGCTTAAACCAAAACTTAAAATGTCTAAATTGGGAGACTTGTTGAGTAAACTAGTGTAATTCAAACGCATCAGAGACGGGGGTCTGGGGGGAAGCTATAGTACTAGCTCCCAGATAGAACCGACCAGGATTTTCTCGACCACCCGACCAGACCGGTAAATTTCAAAATCTGCACCGGTCAACCGATATCTGACCGGCCCGGTTGACCGTTTTTTTTAAAGAAGGTTTTTCTTCAATGCTTCAAGCATCTAATGAAAAATTTTCAAAAAGGGGGGGGCATGGGTGAGGTGTTAAAATTTGTAATTCCGGACGGGGATGTCAGAAAATAAACACAAAAAAATTTTTGCGTTTTTCGCAAAACTAACTCAATTTTAAGACCTTTTTAGGTTAAATTTCGGTTTGGAAACCTATTTTGAGCAGCGCAAAACGTGCGCAATTTAAGCATAAAAAGAACTGAAGTGCGCAAGCTAAATTATTAGACGTTCTTTCTAATGATGTTATGCGTAAGATCAAGAAAAGAAGTTAAGATTTGTTAGCTATTGTGACAGATTATTTGCAATTTGCCGAGCAACAAACACTAAACTGTTATGACATTGGCTAGAAAACATTCGAAATACTAATGTGCCCCAGCAGTTTGTAGAAATGCTACTTCATAACAACCCATGGCTAGTTAGGTATAAAAAATAAGAGCTATGTCTTTCTTGCCCAGTGTAGAGTGTGGTAAACTTAAGTTGAAAAAAGCTTTTCAAAGCGGCAAGATTTTAGCATGTACTAAAAACTCTGAAATCTGCGCCACTTTTACTCTCAAGCTGATTAAAATGATGTTAAAATGCCAGGTAGCGTAAGCCTCTTCCACATGCAAGCTTTATTATCAGAGGTGGAGTCGAAGACACAAGGCTCGAGGCCAAGGACACGCAAAAAAATCCGAGGCCAAGGCCCAAGACAGCCCTTCTGAGGACAGACCCTCTCGAGATCAAGGACAGGAATGCTCGAGGCCAAGGCCATGGACCAAAGACAGAAACGCTAGTGTTCTCCAAAAAAAAGGTCAAGCAAAAAGTTTTTCAGTTGATCTACAAAATTTTAACTATTCAAAAACTAGTGCTGTCCTCGAGCCGAGGACAGGGCAATTTTCGAGGACTTGAGGCTTCGAGGCTAAGGACTTGACCTTCGAGGCCAAGGCCAAGGACTTTAAAATGTGTCCTCTAGGACCTCCTTGAGGCCAAGGACGACCTCGAAGACTCCACCTCTGTTTATTATAATCTGATTACGCAATTTTACGTATATTTTGCACTTTTAGCTTCGTGTCGTGGCCAAAACGAGGGGGCACAATGCCCCCCTTAAATACGCCCCAGAGGTGCATGTCTTGATGGTCGCAGCATATTTGTCACAGCTTGAAACCATTCAGCAAGTGTTTTCAAAAGTGGGGTTTGTTAATACTGTTTTTGTTTATAGAAAGTTTTATAATAAAATACATATGTATATTTTGGTTGGTGTTAGATGTCTTTTAGTTGCAAGAAAGAAGAATTTGACCGGTGTTTCCACTGGCTTGACCGACCCGTCGAAGAATCTCGACCCGACCCATTACCCGACCGGCCGGTCGACCAGACCGGTTTCCCTACCAGCCGCCGGGCAATTTTTTGTAATTTTTTTTTTTTTTAAAGCTATTTTAATGCCATTGGATCACATTTCGCAAGTGTTCAGACCCATTTGGAAGAACTAGATTTTTAACATTTGATAGCCAATTGAAAAAATTAAACTGTTCAATCCTCCTTTTGCGTGCAATTTAAGTCATAAACACGTTTAAAATCTTGCATTTTGGTGTAAAATTTTGTAACTGATTTGACTCAGATAGGGGGAAGTAAGATATATTGCCTCCTGCAATATTTTAGCAGTAAACAGTAATCCACTCGAACGTTTGTCTTAGAGATTATCGTTTTGTCATGAAAACATGTACGGCCAGGGGATCCAGGCCTTTTAATTCAAATTCATAAATTTGTTCAATGAGCATTTCCTCTAGCTTATTCTTTTTTTCAAAAGTATTTTGTGCGTAAAAACTGACGAGTTGGAGAGAAATTGTTACTGAAAAATGCAAATTTGGGCACAAATAACATTATACCAAATGCTCAGCGCAACAAAGCGCAGTGATCTCTTCAACCACTTAAAAGCGCAAGGCAAAATGGGTAATTTAATTTTTTTAATTTTTGAAGTGTAGCTCAACTTCCGCAATGAACTATTTGATTCAGTTGATGCGCAATGCAACTGCAGAACGGCAATTTTGTACCAAGTTAAAGCACAGCCTAACTTCCGCAATTGAAATTTCATAAGACAATGCAAACACCGCATTTTTTTTGCGATTTTAGACAGAAAAAGAGTAAATAATTTTTGCTTAAAGAAGGCCGACATTTATCAATGTTACGATTGAAATGGAACAAAATTAAGTTCACTGTATGAAATTGCGCTATTAAAGGAAAAAAATTTGAAAGCGCAGCGCAATTAAAGCGCAACAAGTTTTAAAGACTTTAGTCCGCAGCGCAACTTCCGCTATGTTTCAAAATAAAAAATCAAGTGCAACCCCACTTCCGCAATCGCGGAGATTGCCGAAGTTGCGCATCTAAACTGCGCTTTGCCCACCTCTGGAAAAATGGTACTTTAGATATTTACTCCAACTAACCATGTTATTGCCAGAGCCGGATTTACATTGCGCGGGGCCCATGGCACTTGGGGATTTTTGCAACATCTTCCTGCCAAATATAGGTGAAGACCAAAAAAAGTCTTACCATCTTAGCGCTCAGCCTCTGCGCCATATGGTAAATCCAGCCCTAGTTATTGCATTACGTTCATAAAAAGGTTCGATGAGGGCCTGAGGTAGCAACTTTTAGGACAAAACCCCGAATTTCACCTGGGTTATACATTGAAATAGGTTGGCAAAAATTGAATTGAGGTCAGAGACCTCCTGGTTGTCGAGAGTAGTGTTAATTACTGTAGTGCGCGAAGATTAAAAAAAAAACTGAAACTGAAGAAACAAGAGGCTTTTTCGTCAAATTTTTATCATTGGTGGCGTTTCAATCGGGGAGCCCCGGGCCCCTTCGCCCATCCCCCCTAGCTACACGTATGAGTGCGATTAGTCCGATCTCATCCATTTCCCATAATAATTATATAGATGGTTAAATAATTAATTTTCGTTCAAGTTAAAACAAATACAGCAGACAACGATGCAAGAGTAAAAGCATTTAAAAAAATACTTGATTGGCAAGAAACATAAGCACTATAATATTCATAACCAAAACAGCCTCATAATTTTGCCACAACATAACCAAAAATCATCGCCTCTCAACGAAAAATACCTGAGTATAAAACGTACAGTAATTACCTTTCTTGCGTATAAAAGGTTCTGATGTCGTCTCCGCACTATTTCTTGCTGGGTTTGTAGCTGAAATATTTTCAAGATTGATTGCAAAAGACGTTGAGGTCATCTCTGCATCTATATTTGCTGGAGTTATGTCTAAAATAGTTCCATTGTTGCATTGATCTTCATCACAACAAACTTGGTCGCATTGTTGTCTATAATAAACAGCAGATGATATTTCAAGTTTTTTTTGTAAAGTGTTTGATTAAATTTCTACGCTGACTTCAACTAAATTTTATGCACTGTTAGTAGGGTGGCCCTACGTCCGGATTTTGGCCGAACAGTCCGGTTTTTGCACCCTTTGTCTTCTGTCCGGACTCACCCAATGCCGGACGTACAAATGTCCTCCTTTTTATTATTTCAGTTATAATAAATTTTGTTTTGCTTTGCCACATTTTACTTTGGCTTGTTAAAATAAATTTGCTTTGATACAGTAATTTCACTTTGGATTCCATCTTGTTGTTTATTGTGTCATGACTTTTATAGGGGAGCTTTCTAGTTTATACTTTTGGTTGATAAGTTTGCCACCAGCAACTTTTTATGGGATGATATGCAGGCTTCAAGTCTTATTTATCGCCTATCCACAGCTCGCTAAGATAGCTAAGTGTAGCGTAGCAATGTCACAAAATACTGCATTTTATCCCAGATGAACATTGTAAAAGCTAAAGCTTCCAAGACTCCGCCCCATTCTCAGCTAAGGGAGCTACCATCACTTACTAGACATTTTAGCTGGATATAATTGACGTACTGTATAGTCTCATGTCCACGTAATTATTTTATAATATTTGACACTAAAGCCTCCGTGCTTTTTCGACTCTGTAAGATTTTTTTGGGGGCGCCCCTGCACAATACTGAATACAAATGCGTGAGAGAAGTGGGTCACGCTGCCCTCCTATGAAAAAAAAATGGCTCCGGGCCTGCCAAAAGCAAAAAAAGTTTTTTTTAAACTTCCTCCGTTTCAACTCTCCTGCGATGATCACCCTAACTATTAGATGACTAGAAAAGTCGGACAAAATTTTTTTTCTCTGGCATCACGCCTGAAACTGGGATAATGCAACACTTTTCGAAAACGATTTAAAATACTTCACAGTTAATTCGGGTAACCACATTAAAGAGAATAAATCTCATATTTTACAGCGTATTGTTTTAGCATTGAAATTACAATGGTAAAGCGCTCGATTACTAACGCATGATCATAAACGGATTTAATAATGGGCTCGGCGGGCTGAAGCCTAGGGCCTCAACGACCACGGGCCTCGAAAATCGATTTCGAAGTTTGTTATTCTGATAAGAACTTAACAAGCTTAGACACTGCTCTTTTTTTTGTGGAATTTTTTGGGGGTTTTAGTGATTTTTTGGAAAAGTAGGAGTTTGTGGAGTGGTTGAGGGGAATAGTACTGAGAGCGGAAGACACTTTTTCAAGCATCTACAGCTGCTTTGAGTTGAGATTGTTTTACCAGCTTACTCAGCACGATGAACGCGTTATCGGGTCCTTGCTGCTTCGCGGGCCAGTTGTTTTAAAGCACTGCAGACACGTATCAGGCATTTGCAGTTGCTCTGATAAATCTTATCCCAGCGAGAGAGGCTTGAACTACTAAAGGTAGCCGAACCAGCTTTCGAACGAATTTTTTCAGAAATTAATTCAAGTGACCCGCGACAATATCGGATCACAAGCAAAAACCCTAAAAAGAATGATCACTTGTATTTTGATCTTAGCTCTTGAGAGCCGAGAAGCGATTTGGTATATTGACCAAGCTTTTCAGAGTAGAAAATTCTATTCACAACTGGTTTCAACTACGTTCTAAACAACCATTGTTACGTCGTTTGCAAGTTGCAACGTAATAAAAGCAATAATTACGCATAATCTTGGAAGCTTTTCTGTTGTAAAAATAGCAATTATCCCGAAAAATTACGAAGATTGTCCAGCGGCTGGTGGAAACTATGCTTCCAGACTCCGTCTGTGAGACACAGGTTTGGGGTTTAATGGATTAAGCAAGAAGCAATAAAGAAAAAGAATTTTATTTTTCTTGAGGGGTATCTACTGTTCGAAGATTTCGGTCACTCGTAGCCTCCTGATGAGTATGCGCTGCTTATTTCGTTGTTTGTTTACTTTAATATACTTTATGCTTTTATTGCGCTGCTCGTGAAATAAATTATTTACTACTATTTACCTCTTGAAGGTATTATCTTTTCAAAAAGGCTGAAGTACCAAGGTGCTGCTCAATGTAAATCCGGTCCTGGTCCCAAATTACTCTATTTGGTGGTTGTAACTATAATACTTCTTTTGTCCAGTAAAATAAAATTTACAGCTATTGTAACTACAGTTTATTAAAGAAATCAAAAATTGAAACTGTCGTTACTACGATTTTATTTTTAATTAAAAATTTCAAATTTGCACCCATAAATTACCGTACAATTTTTTTCACAAAAGTACTGTACTAAATTTTGAGTTAAGACTGACTGTTCCTTTTTTTTTTTTGTTGACAATTATCAGACTTGTTTATTTTGTTTTTAAGTTTTGGAAGCATCCGATTCAACATTAGCGACCATGTTTGTAAAACTGTTTAATTTTCAATGCTCCGTCTACTCAAAAAGATACTGCTCGAAATCGGTCTTATGGAAGAAATGAGAGCTACTTGAGATAATAAACAGGCGCCCCAAATCTTTTTCCTCAATTCCCTTTTTTCAAGAAAATACAATTTAATCCGTTTGACTCCGTAACATTGGCAACTCTGCATTTCGCAATTATGTGTCATCACAAAAGACATAATTTTGCAAAAATTCTCGCAGTCTAAGAAACGCGATTACTGACTGAGAGCTGTGAGTAGTTATAACCAAATTTGAAAATTTGGCTGCTGCTACCAGTACCTGTAGACCTAGGCTACCAGTAATGATCAACAGTAAGCCTTTTGTGATGTCACAAAATTAGAAAATGAAGGGTTGTCAAAAGTACGGAGTCAAACGGATTAAAACCTATTTTCGCCAATAAAGGGAATTGTGGAAAAAGGTTGGGGACACTTCTTTATTACCTCAAGTAGTTCTCTTTTCTTTAATAAAACCGATTTCAAGCAGTATCTCTTCAAGTAAACGCTTTCTTTGCTGCTTTTGCAGTACAGCAAGTCCTCGGTTTACGACGGTCTCTACTTACGATGTTTCAAGGTTACGAACGCACTTTAAATGCAGTGCTTTGGGCTCATTTGTTTTCGTCATTTGCATCGTACATGACGTGAACAATTGCGAACTATTACGATTATGAACGAATAATCACCAAGCTTCACTCTCATGGTACACAGTTAAAGTGATACGCCATTTTAGTTGTTTAAGCCGGTTTTCTCCTACTGTACAGTAACACGTTTGATCGGTTATTTAAACTTTTTGCCATGTTCCGACTTACACTAAATTCGGGTTACACCGCGTCCCAAGAACGGATCACCGTCGTAAGTCGAGGACTCCCTGTATAGTAAAATCGCTAAAACGAAAAAGCGAGTTTTGTTAATTTGAACGACAGCTAAATAATCTCACAGTTGCAAAATTCTGCCAACGCAATGCGCAGCAGCACACTATAATCTCGGAATCAGTGCAGTTTTGCTTGCAAATACTGGAAAATCATCGTAATTTCACCGTTTCAAATTCGTTTAAAATTTAGTTTCTTTTGAAATTTATTCTTTTTTATGTGTGTGCACCGGCCAGTTGGTCGAGCGGTAACGCGTTCGTCTCAGGAGCGGGAGATTGGAGGTTCAAAATCTAGGGCCCGTCAAAACGAATACAATGTTGTCAACGGCTCGCCACCGCTGCGACATTTCTTCGTAAGGAGCTGTGTTGCCCGCAAGCGCAATGACGCGGAGATGGTCTTCGCTAACTCGTTACACGCTTTAGCGTGTGGTGGCCGAGCCATTAATTAATATATTTATCCTTGTGTTTTGTCTGCGGTGTCCGGTTGTTGGCACATACCGCTCACTGCAATGGGCGGTATCGCATAATGAGCGGATATTGCAAGACAAAAGGAATTTAATTACGGTGTCTTTGTTTTCGCTTTTCTTTGTTTGCTTGCTGTATATATACCGCTGCTTCGCTGTGTTAAAAATTAATTGAATTATTACGTGTGAGGATAATAAACAATTACGTTGGTTTTGAGACTCGTTTGCGCACGAACTCACTAAAAGCGTAATACAGCAAGTATAATGAAAGATTTGATTTGATTTTCCTTTTTGTTTGTTTTTCCTAATTTTTTTATTGCTGAGGCTGGCATTGTTTTTAATTTGTTCTTAAATTTTGAGAAAAAACGAGGCTCGTGTTTTTATTGTTCTTATAGAAAAAGTGTAGAACTTTTTCTTACCAACATTGGATTTTAGAAGTACGAGTAAAAATGACATTGCACTTGACTGATCGGGTCTTAAAGTGGGTTGGATTTAACACTCAAACGTTTTTGAAACAAGCATGCTGTTTTTATGAATATTGTCGTTTAATTTGGATTCTCAAAACTATTCTTAAACAAAAACATACAGCGTAATGTAGAAAATTATTCTCAAATAACAAGATGAAAATAATAAAGTTTGACCTTAAGAATATCCTCTTACACTGATATTGAATTAAACCCTCGAAAGAAAGGATTTGCTCGCACAGTATTATTGATGTAATCCTTGCAGGAACCTTTTGCACCGCAGGTGACTTTTGGGCGACAATCGCTAACTTCTATTGTAACTGCAACCAAATGATAAGGTAAAGTTAATGGTAATCGAGGTGATTATATTTTTTTGTTGAAAAGCAAATGTATTTTGAGTATGTAGTGTCACTTGCAACGGCCAGTTGGTCGAGCGGTAACGCGTTCGTCTCTGGAGCGGGAGGTCTGAGGTTCAAATCTCGGGCCGGTCAAACTGGACTCAGAGTTGCCAACGGGTGTTGCCTGGGTGCAATAATGCGGAGATGGGCCTTGTAAACTCTTTACACTCTTCGACGTAACACTGTGAGTATAATAAAAGATTTGATTTAATATAGTTTCACTCGAATATTAATATACTCGACACTACCGCAATGAAAACTTTAAAATTTTTATTATATTGGACTAAGATAAACTCAAAAACTATAATGGCAGAATAACTCCGCTGAGACTTAATACTTTTTCCTAGTTGTACTTCTGTATAGTACGCATTTTGTGCAGTTTTGCGGTATTTTTCACACGGCGTGGAAGCAGCAATTACTGCAGAGTACACATCCAGCTTAGGTTTTCCAGTCATATAGGCCAGGGCTTCGAAATCATCCCCCTCTTGACTTCAAAAAAAAGAACTGAATCATCTCGGAGATAACGTTTTAAGAAGTTTAATGAGATGCAATTTCAATTTGAGCTATCCACAAACCATTCATCAATTGCCGAATTTGAGTTGCTTGACTGTAAAATGCCAGTCTACAGAGACATTTGCAGGTTTAAGTTATTGTTTGTTGAAAAATTTTGTTACTATGTTTCGGTTAATTTTGAGTGTTGATAGTAATTTACTGATTTTACCCCACTTTAATTTCCTGATGAGGTTGACCAAAAACGCCAAAAACGTTTTAGTTCAATTAGGTTTATTTGAAATGAGGTTAGCCTAGCTCGTAGTAGCCATGAAAAATGACAAATGGAGTGGCGTTTTTGAGTTGCGTTACAATATCGTTACTGAAAGTAACTCTCTACCGTAACTATAAAGACAGTGCAGTTATTTATTAACCAACGTGCAGATTTTTGTGCAGGCAATGTAAAAAGCAAGGATGGCAGTACGGTACGGTACGCCTCAATTGTTGCTAAAAAGTACGGTACTCTTGTACGGTAGGCGTTTGTTGTGAAAGCACGTGTACGGTACGTTGGTACGCTGTTTGATTGTCCATACTAAACGTACTAACGTAGCCTACTGTACCATGCAAGTGCGTTACGCAACAAGGTTTGGAACTCACTGACGATACTACGTAATGTAGTTGTGTTAGTATGATGCATCGCTACGTGTCTGTAGATTACTTTTGACCCATGTTTTGATTTCTGAGTTCGGATTATTTGTTCCTCTCCTCTTTCTTCCCCCAAAACTAAAGCCAATAGGCATCACATGGGTTGAAAAGCTCCAAACTTGTCAAAACTGATATTCATGAATTCTATTTTAGAATATATATGCAGCAAAGATGGCACTACGGTACGGTCAAAATTTGAAAATTTCAAAAATACGTTCAAAATTTGAACATACCGTACTTCAAAAATTTACCGTACCGTAACAACGTAACGTACCAAAAAAAATCTTGCAGGCGTAACGCACGTACAATCTTTTCATTGAATGGTACGCTCTAAGCGTACCGTATTTAAAAGGTACGGTACGTAGGTCAATCAAAGCTCTAAACGTACTGTACTTGAAAGATACGGTACGGAGGCAAAAAAATTGCCAATTTTTTTCGAAGTTCTCGTTTTCCACGCTTTAAAAAGGTTTTGCTGCATATATATTCTAAAATAGAATTCATGAATATCAGTTTTGACAAGTTTGGAGCTTTTCAACCCATGTGATGCCTATTGGCTTTAGTTTTGGGGGAAGAAAGAGGAGGGGAACAAATAATCCGAACTCAGAAATCAAAACATGGGTCAAAAGTAATTTACAGACACGTAACAATGCATCGTACTAATACAACTACGTTACGTAGTATCATCAGTGAGTTGCAAACCTTAATTGTTACGTAACGCACTTGCATGGTACAGTAGGCTACGTTAGTACGTTTAGCACGGACAATCAAACAGCGTACCAACGTACCGTACCCGTACCTTCACAACAAACGCCAACCGTACAAGCGTACCGTACTTTTCAGCAACAATTGAGGCGTACCGTACCGTACTTACGTATCGTGCTACCGTACTGTCATCCTTAGTATAAAGTACAGCAAGCGTTTTTTTTTTTCTGAAAGCAGTGTGTCGTGAGCGTGTCGGTTCTCTTGGCACAACGTCATGGTTTCGATTTTCAAGTTACAGTTACAATGAAATGGTGATGCATAATAAGCTCTTACCAATATTGCATAAAGGTTTGTAAGATGTAATTTCGCGGCCAATTCAGCTGGGATAAGCAAGTCAGAATACTAGCCGATTAAAAGAATTTTTCCATTGGTTTTGACCCACTCGATTATATTGCCGATATAAGCTCGTAATTTCGTTCCAAGTGCAATCTACTGAAGATCACCAACAAGCAAAAACACTAACTGTAGGTTACCGGTACTTACTGTTGGTTAGTTGCACAGCTTCAGCATTTATAACCAAGCTACTACATATATGTTCAGAGGGGCAAGTAATGGTGGTATTGCTCTCTTTTACTTGAAATCCAAAAGTATCGTGCACAAACGATTCGTTGATGTAATCGTAACATTGCACCAGGTCAAAGTCTTGAAAAAAAAACGAAAGCATTTATCACCTTATACTACATTAAAAATATAGGAAACATACATTAGATGAAATAGTTAATAATGAAATTCAAATGTATCGTGCACAAATGATCGCTTTTTAAGACTCTGACCTGGTACAATGATACGCACAAATCGTAACATTGTACCAGGTCAGAGTCTTAAAAAAAACGGAAGCATGTATCACATAATACTAGGGGCGGCTCGTAGTGGAAGCTGAAAAAGCTGCAGCATACCGTGCATCATCTGTTGGTTTTGCGTTTTATTGCTTTGTTTTGTTAAATTTTTGAAAGAGATTTTTAGAATTGCTGAGGTGACCGGTAATTAACTAATCACCTTTACCCCTCCCTCCCTCGCTTGACTGCAAAAATTAGAAAATTATTGTATTTACAGTATTTTTATAACTATTTTAATAAAAAAAAGTGGAAAACTTTTGAGAAAAGCTGTTCGCTTTGCAGCTTTTACAGCACTTTGAAATTGTACGCGATCACGTTACAGCTAGGCTTTCTTAGCTCTGTGCTGCGAAAAATGCTCAAAAATGGGTAATATTATTTTAAGACACATTAGGACCGTGAGACGCATTAGGACGCGTTAGGAAGCATTAGGACCCGTCCGAACGCGTCCTAACAAACTGATACCTTTTTTAGGACGCTATCAAAAATCAACTCAAATCTAGTGTATTTAATTAAAAATTAAATTGGAATTCAATCTAAATCTACTAAAATCTAGTTTTTAATAAAAAATGGGAAGCTAATTCACGCGGTAATAAATGCCGTACCGGTACGTATCTACGCACTTCCGTTTTAAAAAAAAGTTTTAACCTCTATTAAAATCATTTGGAATCTGGTTTGTTTCATTAAAATCATCAAACTTAAGCGATGCGAAGTTTGAAGATAAATGACTATAATCATCATAATTCAATGAAACTTCTTAACAAACTCGTCCTAAAATATCTCCGACCAAAAAAGGTACAGCGTCCTAAACTTTAGATATATATCTTTTTTAGAACGGAGATGTTTAGGCGAATTTATTAAGAATTTGCATGGAATTATGATAATTAGTCATTTACTGTATCTTCAAACTTTACATCACTTTATTTTGATGATTTTAATGAAGCAAATCAGATTGCAAATGATTTTGATAGCGTTTAAAACTCATTTAGGGTGGAGGTGTTTTAGTACGTACCGGTACTGCATTTATCACCGCATGAATTTGCTTCCCATTTTTTTATTAAAAACTAGATTTTAGTTGATCTAAATTGAATTCCAGTTTAATTTTTCGTTATGATGAGTGGAGTTTGAATTCAACCGATTCAAAAAAGTGCTCGACAGCAAATTCAACCGATTGTGATAATTTTTAGTTAAATAAACTAGATTTGAGTTGATTTTTGATAGCGTCCTAAATAAGATATCGGTTTGTTAGGTCGCGTTTGGACGGGTCCTAAGCTTCCTAACGCGTCCTAATGCTTCCTAACGAGTCCTAATGCGTCCTAAAAAAAGTATTACCCGTCAAAATATAAACTACGGTTCTTGCAGCTTTTTTTGCTTGTTGAGAAATGTAAAAATGTGTTTATAGATTGAACTATTGAACATATCACATCTTGTACTGTTGTAGGATCCTGCAGTTACTGTGGACTGTAGAGTAGAGTCGTGAAAGGGTATATGCTAAACTAGAACGTAACATCGCAAATGATAATTGGGGATCTCGCGACAGTATCCAACTTTTACTGAACTTATTAAGCTTTCAAATATTGACCCAATTGCGTTAAATGAATTTGTAAATATGCGGTCGTAGATAGTCAGATGAATAATTTAAATGCGCATCTTTCAAATTTTGTTTCACTAACTTTAACAGCTTGTGGTTGTTCGCTTTAAATATTTAAATGTCTCGAAAAGTTGAAATAATGAAGGAACGTCATTTAAATACCTGTACAGCCAAAACCATTTACTGCATCCTTGGTCTAGTTAATATTGCAGATCAGTAACTCTTCGAGGTTAAAAAATCTGTCGTAAAGATTCGACTATAGAAGTGTACTTATTATGTTTCGGCAATTTTCCTTTAATTAGATCAAATCAAAGTTTTTACATCGGTATTTTTGTTTTTTCAAAAAATTTCATCATCAAAGCAGCGACTAAAACTGCCATTCTCTACGAGCGATATTATGTTAAGCGCATATTTAAATAAAGACTTAATGTTTGAGAAGTAATTTCGGTCAAGGCTTTGAAACATGTCTCTTCAGTCGCGCGCCAGTAACGATTACCAAATTTTGAATTGAACTTCCAACGCCAGTGACACCAATCGAAAGCAGTTTATCTTGTCCGTGCCCGGGATGCCGCTTTGCATTTGAGACATTTTCAGACATGAGGCATAAATTTTGAATAATTACAAAGATGATGACAGCTGTTGAACTAAAAAGCGCATTTTTGGTAATACGTTCAGTTGCAGTTTTTCCTTCAAGTTGAATTTACCTACAAAGTTGACTTTTTAGGGCCCGAATGTTTTTATATGATTTGCAGTTTACGCTTTCAAAATGGTCACAGGCCGCTACAGCATTATACTACATTAGAAATGTAAGAAACCTACATTAAATGAAATAATTAGTAATGAAATTCAAAAGTATCGTGCACAAATGATTCGCTGTTGTAATCGTAATATTGTACTTTTGGATGGAAAGGGAATCCCGAATGAATGGAAAACCAGCGCTGTGGTGCCAGTTTTTAAGGGAAAAGGAGATGTGATGAACTGTGGTTCGTATAGAGGAGTGAAGTTGCTTGAACGCGGCATGAAGATTATTGAAAAAGTGTTGGAGAGAAGAATACGAGCAATAGTTGATTTTGATGAAGCACAGTTTGGTTTCATGCCTGGAAAGGGAACAATTGATGCCTTATTCTTAGTACGAAGGTTGCAAGAAGAACATCGAGCGAAAGACAAAAGAATGTACATGTGTTTTGTTGATTTGGAAAAGGCATTTGACAGAGTACCTAGAAGAGTGATGGAATGGGCCATGAGAAAGAAAGGTTTGCCTGAAATCCTGGTCAAGGCGGTGATGAGTCTTTATGAAGGAGCAGAAACGAAAGCTAGAGTTGGATCGGGTTTGTCGGAAGAATTTTCTGTGAAAGTTGGTGTACATCAAGGATCTGTGTTGTCACCTTTGTTGTTTGCAATGGTGATGGATGAAGTAACGGAAAATGCAAGGAAAGGATGGATGAAGCAAATTCTTTATGCAGACGATTTGGTCCTAATGGGGGAGACTATGGAAGAATTGAGAGAGAACTTTGATGAATGGAGAGAGGCGTTTGAAAGCGAAGGGATGAGAGTCAATCTTGGAAAGACAAAGTTGATGCTGAGTGGGATGGAGGAAGAAGCTTTCGACAGTAAGATAGATCCTTGTGGCGTGTGTGGAACACGAGTTATGTCTAACTCGGTGTTATGTAGAGCATGTGGTAAGTGGGTCCACGCAAGATGCACGGAGAAGAAGAAAGTTTCAGTTTATGTGAACAAAAGCTTTGTTTGTAAGAAATGTAGAAGCGTGGTAAATAACTTTAAGGGATCAGCAGATGAAAAATTGTGTGATGGTGTGGAAACTGTGAGCAAGTTCACTTATCTAGGTGACAGATTGAATGCAACTGGTGGGTGCGAAACGGCGTTAACAGCTAGATCAAGAAATGGTTGGATGAAGTTCAGGGAATGCAGCGAAATACTTAAAGGCAGACGGTTTTCATTAAAAATGAAAGGAAAGATTTACAAAAGTTGTGTAAGATCAGCTATGTTGTATGGAAGTGAAGCATGGTGCTTGAGAGAAAAAGAGATGGCAATTTTGAGAAGAACCGAAAGAGCTATGATTCGAGCGATGTGTGGTGTGAAGCTATTAGATCGAAGAAACAGCGAGGAGTTGATGGACATGTTGGGCATAAAGGAGTCTTTAGATAGGATGGCTAAAGCAAGCAGTATACGGTGGTACGGTCATGTTTTGAAGAAAGAAGATGAAAATGTGATAGTGAAGGTTTTGAAATTTGAAGTGAGTGGTAGTAGAGGTAGAGGAAGACCGAAACAAACGTGGAAAAAGCAGGTAGAGAATGAGATGAAGAAAAATGGACTGGGGAAAGAGGATGCATGTGATCGAACGAAATGGCGAGGAATGGTAAAGACAATGACCATACGAAATCAGGCCAACTCCGTCGACGGGGAAAATACCGGATCCAACATGTGATATGATGATGATGATGTACCAGGTCAGAGTCTCAAACATTGTGAGATTGAGTTAAAAATGTGTATTTTTTAAGTGATTTATAAATTGTGTTATTGTCGCATGATGAGACCCTTGAGCAAGGTTGAAATGCGTCGCGATTACTCGGCTCATTTTGCATTAATTTGCTTTCAGTGTATTGCTTATGTTTTTGAATGTGCGGTGAAGATGACATAAGACTGTGTCAAAACACGTTAGTATCTCTAGTCTGAGATCCCAAACATGGAAGTAAACCTTTCTAAAATGCTTAACTTTGTAGCCGTTTTGCTAAATTGCTCAAGCTTCCCTACATAGTGTGGCCCATTTACATTCAACTAGAGCTCTCCCTGTACTTTTCCATGTACTGTCTAAATGCTTGTGGTCACGGAATCGTACATTAGGGATACAACTTTTTGGAACATTATATCCAGTACTTAAATTGTAAAATTTTGCATGGGGGAACGCTTTTTTCAGCGTTGACTGAACCTTAGTGACGAACAGGCACGTAGCCAGAATTTTTTGGAAGGTTGTTCCGCAAACGAACTCGACCCAAATTTTCGGGCGATTTTTCAGTGAAAATTCAGTGAAAAACAAGTGATCTCAAAAAAAAAGGTCTTCGCCGAAATCCGAAGGCTTTTTCTGGCCGAAATCGGAAATTCAAGCGGTTTTTCCGGCCAAAAACAGTAAATTTTTCCTCCCATAAACCAGCGCTAAAATCTCGATGGGGGACACCTAAATCTCGATGGGGGACGCTCAATCTCGATTGGTGGACGCGTCCCCCCCGTCCCCCCTACAACTTAAGTACTGATTATATCCCTGTATCATAATTCGATGAACTTTTATTATTATTATTATTATTATTATTGGGCAGCGGTGCAAGCGAATCTGTTACCGGTAGGTAAAGTCCTCTTACACATTGCGTGCCTCATTTGGGCCCATTGCAACTGTAGCTGCTTTGTTAAAGTTTTGATTAAAGTTTTAGGCGTTTATAGCATGAAAGCAAGGGGGTTAGGATTGCACTTGAGTTACAGCCTGCACTGGCAATGTTGGAAATCTGTTGAACGTCACAATAAGACCTTCCTATTTCGTTTCTCAGTGAAGAGGTGGAAGGTATATGTTATTTTTGTTTGGTTACTGGTCGAACTCAGAAAGCCTTCCAGCTTCCTTTAAGTACGTGGCCAGTTTGTTAATGTTACATTTCGTTACCACATTGTGAAGAGTGGTTTTGGTGATTCCAAAATATTTAACACAAATATCTTGGTAAAGCTTGCAATTGCCTACTTGATGATTTGGTGTTTCATCCTCTAGGCTACATTTTGGACACAAAGAAGACTCAGCACGACCTGTAGTTTTCTTGTGCCGTTGTAGATTGCCAGTTAAAACTTGCACTACTCTATTTAATTGAGGTCTCTTAAGGTTAAAGAGACGTATTGTTAGTCGAGAAGACGTCCAACCTACAAACTCCTTCATCCTCAAGCAGTCTTTCCGTTTATTCCACATAGATTTCCATCTACCTGTGGACCCGTCCTTAACCGTGTTAACACAACTGGCATACGGGACTGTAATAAAAGGCTCAGGACCATGTATTTTTGATTTAGATCCTGATTTGGCTACATAGTCTGCCACGTCGTTGCCATGTACCCCTGAATGTCCAGGAATCCAGGCAATACTGACGTGGTTTTGTTTACGTAATTCATTTAGGTTTCCAATGCAGTTGAGCACTGTAATTGATGTTAGAGTGCACTTTATGAGTGCTTTGATAGCTGCTTGACTATCAACCAGCACAACAAAACTTTGATTGTGCATTTTTTCCAAAAGCAGGTTCTTTGCCACTTCTGAAATAGCTAAGACTTCTGCCTGGAACACAGTATTGTAAATTCCTAGGTGGAAAAATGCTTGTTTTGGGGAGTTGTTTGGGTATTCTGCATAAAAACCCGCTCCTACTCTCCCATTTAGTTTTGAGCCATCAGTGTAAACCTTGACAGTGCTCTGGTTTAGAACGTTTTTAAATCTGATAGCATTCTTTTTGAACTTTTATGAAACATTAAATAAAATCCAATTTTTAAGTTGATTTGATCTAAAAACCTCACTCACAAAATTATTTTAAATAATTTAAGTTTTAACTTTTTGACCAGTTATTGAGGTCACACAAAGCCTTTTCTGGGTTTGAAGAAAAATCACAAGAGTCACATATACAGCAATATTGATGCTCAAACACAGACAATGAAATCAAGTTGACAAATTCATGCCATTTGCTGATGAGATAAATCTACGGAGAGGGGGACTGTCCTTGTTTCTGAGGAACGCCTGCAACTCTTCGTTACATTGGTTTCACTAAGCATTGACAATGGGTGATCTGTTTTCCAATGCCTATTAAGCATTAGAAAACGGTGGCGTGGGCAAGATTTTGTGGTGGTTGGGGGAGGGCTTTCTTATGAAATCAATGTGACGATCAACCAAAAAAAGCATTTACTTCAGAAAAACCGCAACTTTTACCAGATTTACGGTGAAAAGTAAGGACTGGAAATAATAAAAAGGTTTTCACCTCCAAAGAAACAGCAACTTTCACCGTTTTGTACCGTATTTGGATTCCATACTTTCGCACCGCATGCATTGTTTGCCGGTCTACTTCTAAAGGAGTCAGGGGCACGCTGCTTTTTGTGGCAAAATGTTTGGGGTTTTCACATATCAAAAGCCACGTCACAGTGTCTCCCACCATGTCTACGCCACTGACTGGAGACCTTTTGGGAATCCATCTAAAGTTTATCAAAATCCTCAACGCGGAAAAATTGGAGCTAAACCAATAATCAACACATGAGTAAGATAATTTAGGCAAAGAGGTTGATTTGCAGAACCATATCAAAGCAATAAGCAGCAACCTTTTTGGATTTAACATTTTTATTCAAAGCAAAACATATCGAACGTTTTCGGCTTAAAACAATTAAGCCCTCTTCAGGATATTATAAACAATAATACATAAACATCTGTAAAGGAAATAGAAGCATTATGGCAACATAAATTACGTATACCTGACTAATAACGTGCATTATATGAGGAAATACTTAAAATTATTATCTAACAAATTAAAAATGCCTTTCCGGTTTTGGAGCAAAGCAATTAGATTAAAATTACAGTCAAACAAGCAACAGCATAATGTTTTTAGCGTGAAATAAACCAATCCAGTTAGAATAACTATTAATGTGATTGTAAAGGTGAATTGAATTAAAGAGAAAATCAAGTCAAATCAAGGTAAGCACTAACTTATGATATTATGACGTAACAGAAAATTTGGGAAATTAGAAAATACTTAGCAAGAAAGAGGCACCTTTAGCATAAAGTTGCTTATTTAATTTAGGATTTAGTTTTTTAATCAAAAGAGCTTCTTGGATTTTAGTTTCATACTCAGTATGGCAACTTTTTAAAATCTGGAAAGAGTTTACGGTGTACTTTTCCTCACGGCAAATGGCACATGCGCGTATGTGTTCTTTTATAGCGCTCTTTTGCGGTCCAGCTAAAACTAAATGTTCGCAAGCTCTTGCAGCCAAATGTCGGGTAGTCATGCCTACGTAGGCAAGGTTCGTATCACACGAACATCGAAACTGGAACACGACATTGGAGCAGAGAGCATGCGGTGTTTTTGTTTTCAGCTGGAAGTAGCGATTGATCTTAAATGTATCGTAAACTACTTTTAACTTTAAACCAAATTCCCGATAAACAAGTTCAGACAGACTTTTTGTAAATTGTTTGGATGCAGAACCTATATACGGAACTTTAAAAAAGCAAGTCTCGCATTCATCGCTGTTTTCGTTTTCTTGAGTATGATGTGATGAAAGCGCAAGAAATTTGCGCAATATTTTATCAAAGAACTGTGGGGGGTAATTGTTAGATAAAAATAACGATTTAAGATTTTCAACCTCTTTGAAAAATAACCAATCACTTGAACAAATTAACTTGGCACCGTGGAGCATACAGCCTGCACTGGCAATGTTGGAAATCTGTTGAACGTCACAATAAGAACTTCCTATTTCGTTTCTCAGTGAAGAGGTGGAAGGCATATGTAAGGTGATGTGGTAGAGAAATTTGGTGTTTTTAAAGATCTAAGCTTTTCCACTGCTGAAAGCTTTCTTCGGTTGATCATTTATGCCTGTGTAATCCTTCATCGAGAAGTAATCAATGTTAGGAGATTTGTTTGAGCCATGCAGCTCATCGTCCATGACTACGCAAAAACGCGATCAAATACATAGTGTTAGCACCTGAAAAATTTGGGTCTGGGTCTCCCATTCTTTTCGATATGACCACCCTTGTTTTCTATCCAGTGTAAACAGTTGTCGTTCAACAGACCCTGAATTTTTTTTGCATTGTTTGCAGGTGTACTATCCTTTAATTGAAGCTCAGTGAACTTGATTTCCACTTTTTAATTTTTTAAAACCACAACTTGATGTTCAATTCCTAATATTTGTTAATCAACACAGCGTAAGCTCCAGTTCTCGCGATGAAATGTGCTAATTTCTTCAGCTGCTCTCTTGAAGAGAACGTAATGGATTTTCTTTACTGACTAGGGATTTGTAATTTAGTGCCTTCGCCACAAAACTGGCGACATTGCCTTGTTATTCGAAGCATGAAAACTTGCACTGACACTTGTCTCAGTAAAAAATTTTGGTTTATGATGTCACATTACTTTCTTCATAACCTTAACAAGATAATAGTGACATCATAAACCTGTATCATTAAATTAACCCAATCATTTCATTTACGGTATATCGGGCCTAAATACCGAATTTTTCAAAGTGATTTGTGTGTAACCTTTTTTGTAAGCTCAGCAGAATTAACATCATTTCAGGCAGTCACAAGCAAAAGTTTATCGATTGGTGCTACAAGAAATTAGTTTTGAAAAAAAAGTCAAAAAGTTGTACTTCTATTGGACATAGACAGAACAGATGCATATACTGTAATAGCCGAAGTCACTTTCCGAAATCTGAGCATTTCTTGGCCAATTCTATTAAACTTAAATGACGTCATAAGATATTTTTGTGACGTAAACAACTTGACTTAAGCATTTTATGATTCAGTATCAAAAATTAAACCTAACCACCAAAACTTAACCGTCTGTGACGTCATCCCAAAAATGACGTGATTTTTCGAAAACTACCCCCGTGACATCACAATGATAACGTCATCAACTCAAAACCAGTTTTTCTGAACAATTTTGGTGAACACCAACCTGCTTGCCAAATTTGACGTTTCCAAGATCATTGGTCTAGAAGTTAGATTAGGGTGACATTTTGTCCTCCTCCATGTAAACTGATTCGGTCAAATAGCCCGTGTAAAATACAGTTAAGAAATCTGTTATTGATTGATATCAGGAAAGATGTATTCTTGTAGCTGATCACACCTTACAAAAAAGAATGAAAAATATAACATTTGAAATGCATAATTACTTGCAGTCTTGCACAACTTTTTGCAGAACCATAATATTAGAAAAAATTTTAATATATAAACAGCCGTTTTGTTCTACACATTACGTCATAAAGTTTAGCCATAAGTTAGACATAGAAACGCGACAACGGACTGAAATTTTATTCCACAACACATTGTCAGCTTTTTCCGAAAAAAATTATTTTTAACCTTTAAAAATTATGTTTGACTTTAAACAGAATTTCGAAAACAACTATATCCGAAACGTTCCAAAGTTAAGTTGCTTTTGTCAATCTCTGTATTGCAACATCAAACTTTTTCTTAAATCGCCCAGCATATTTGTAGTTTCCACTCTCTTAATACAAGCGGCTTAATAGTTAATCATCATTGACAGGAAGTCATCCCCGGGTTACTTCACAGTCTCTCGTCAAACCTGTTGAATTACTGCATTGTCATAACGTTGTTGTCTTTTAAACTATATATCTGTGACAATTAAATAAATCATGCGGGCGATTTTAACTGTCGCAGTGTGGAATGGGGCTGCAAACTAATTAATACAGATGGCACCGCACTACCAGAATGGGCAGCAATCTCAGATTTAACGCTACTTTACGATCCCAAGCAATCCCAACAACAGCAACAGTTTTCCATTTTAATACCAGGGAAGCAAATGGCCCGCTAACAATTAATTTGGAAGGTACCCCCTTGTCCTATTCCTCGACTCCTACATATCTAGGCGTCAAACTCGATCGACAGCTCACCTTCCGTCAACAACTGGAAGGTTAATGTGCAAAAGTGACGGCCCGCAACGATTTGCTGCAAAGCCTTATTGGATCATTTTGGGGAGCTGACACGATCACCATTTGAAAAAGTGACTCAGCAATAGTTTACCGTGCCGCCGAGTATGCCTCTCCTCTTTGGTGCCTAAGCTTGACATATGTTTCAACCATTCGCTGCGTACCATTACTGGTTGTCTCCGTCCTACAGCTACAAAATATCTTCCCGTGTTAGCTGAAATAGCACCGGCCCATTCGTAGAGGTTTTCACCCATACTGCTTAGTTCAAAAAGCGAGCTCAAATACGACATACCTTTTCTGCAACTACATGTTAACCCCAATTACTCCCCATAGACATCTAGCTTCCCGTCTTCCGTTTCACTAAAAAGCTGCTTACCAGCAGGATACCTCATACAATATCAATAATATGTGAAAAAACAAGTTGTGCAAAACTGGTCCCCACCGCCCACAATTTGGTGTTACCCCTTCCACTACTCCTCCTGCTGGATTTGATTTGCCCAGAAAAGCATAGGTCACCTTAAATCGCCTACGCACTGGTATAGATAAATGTAATGTGATTACAGTATGTCTTGATGAGGTTTTTGCGATTTCGCGGCATACCCCTTGTGGCGCAGAAGAACATACCATGGACCACATCATCAACCATTGCACCAAACACCGACCGACCGCCAAACGGACTGGAAAAAATACGATCGTTGGACAAGCAGATAGTAGCCTGGTTTATAGCAGAGGTGGGCAGTACCGAGTACAAACGTACCGAGGTACTTTTTTAGTACCGATACCAGTACCAACGGTATTTTTTCAAAAATGTTACCAAAGTACCGGTATCGCAGTACTTTTTTTAAAAACATATTTGGTACCGGTATTTTCAGTTTTTTATAATTACTTATTAATTGAAAATCAAATTATCTCTCTCTCTTTGGAGTAAAGCTAATAAATTTTTAACTCCAAATGGTACCTTTGCGGTTTGCTCCCAAGAAAAATTCAAAGTGTGCTTGACAACAATAAAGATATAAATGCAACATCTCTGCGTCCGCAGTTCCGTATTATCTATGATGACGATCAAAGACAAAAATGATGGAATTCTTTCGTGTTTTAAGGAATGCAGCAAACGGCAAAGCCAAAGTAGTTAACTTGTTTGCGAGAGAAGCTGGAAGCGCAAGATGCTTCTGATGAGAGCAGCGATATGAACGAAAGAGAACATTCGGACGAACTTTTTGATTTTTCATACAAAACAAGTAATAGCACTTGCCGAGGCAGTGCTTTAAAGATTTTTGAAAGTTTGGTCGATCAAAAGCCTCAACGGCAAATTAGTTCATCTACTGTCTAACTTTCAAAATGATGCGATAAAAAGTCTCTTTATTTGATATAAATATAACACTGCACTGCCATCAAGTGCAGCAGTCGAAAAGTGCTCTCTGTAGGGAAAGACATATTAACCCTATTTAACACGGATTACTTGACCAACGACATTTTATACGGGTAGGTGCAAAAATGCTCTCCCAATCTTACTCTAAAACCAACCGCCATGAGACCACCAAATTTAGTATGCGGGTTGGTGTTCACCAGACTTTTTTTGAAAATTTTGACTCTCAATTCATGACGTCATCATTGTGACGTCACAGGTGATTTAAATTTAGTAAATAAGTTTTTTTTATTCTGAATCATAAAATGCTCAAGTCAAGGTGGTTAAAACTTCTAATGACGTCATTTAAGTTAAATATCGGCCAAACAAATGCTCGAATTTCGGAAAGTGACTTCAGAAACCTCAAAATTGGAAAACTTCCCGTTACCTTTGCAACTTGAAAACTTTAGAAGTTATTTGTGATGAAATTTTTGACTTAAAATCAAGTTGATTTTTAAAAAATCTTTTTTCTCGAGGGATTTATCACAAAAAAACGGAATGAAAGCAAAAACGCCCCTCCCCCATGCGAAAAAGCTTAAAATGCAAAAGAATTGGGTTTAGTGACGAATTGACGATCATTTTAAAATTCCGATTTTTCTCAAAGTAGTTTGCCTGTGATCTTGGTTTGTCATGCTTTATTTCAATAAAAATTACCAATTTTTACAAACTAAATGCTCCATAAAGATTCTAAGACAATTAAGTTGTAGCATCAAAAAGTACAGCACTGAGTACCGGTACCGCTGTACTTCTTAAAACTACTAATCAACGACAATGTCACACGCAAGAAAAAGTAGAACAACCATTATAATATCACTCAGAATCATCCAAAAAAACAATTATCGTAATTTAAATTTGAATTAGAATATGAATGACATTGCTAATTCTTTCTTTGGTAGGGCATTAAAGAAACGAGGTCCATCATTTGGAACTTTTTAGTTTTTACCAGCAAAAGTTTGTAGATGAAGATGAATGCTTTCTCAGAAGAAGCAATAAAGAACAAAACCAAAAAGAATTTGAAAAAGTATCGACTCAAAATGAAATTTACAAGGTAATTTTGTCTCGGAAAAAAACTTTTACGAACAGTTCGTACAGATTTCATCG
This sequence comes from Trididemnum nubilum, assembly GCA_963965965.1. Lineage (NCBI taxonomy): Eukaryota > Metazoa > Chordata > Ascidiacea > Aplousobranchia > Didemnidae > Trididemnum > Trididemnum nubilum. Next base: position 36,061,085 of record OZ014478.1, on the reverse strand, counting down.
CACACATTAATTATCATTATAGTTTCAGCAAAAATGCTTCGGAACTTTATGTTAATTTTTAAATCTGGGTTATTTCTTTGTTGTTTCATTAACTGTGTCAATTTTACGTAGTCAAGATATTTAAAAAATTTGAAAATCAAAGCAAAAAGCTTATCTTTGATTGCTACCTGAAAATTATCGCAATAGTTGCATTCCTCTAATGCATGCTTGCTACGAACCAACAAATTTTGCAGTCTGAAAGATCAAGGTATAGCCTTACCATTAGCAGGTGTTACGTTGATATTTGCTGGAATTGCATCTGCAATATTTCCCGAGTTGCATAGATCACCATCACAACAAACTTGATGGCATTCTCTGTAATACCAAACATGATTACAGTTAATAATTTTGTTTATTTAATCCAGTTTCCTACGGCTAATCTCTTTTTTTACGCGTTGGCAAAACAAATAAATACACGTAGAAGAAACATAATAAGGCCGTTATTATGTTTCTTCTATGTGTATTTATTTGTTTTGCAATCTAGGGATTTCTAGGGGTGTATTTATCTGCGTCACTAGGGGTTTATCTGCGTCATCTAGGGGTGTATTTATCTGCGTCACTAGGGGTTGAAATGATTACCCATTTCGACGCGGAGACAGCATTAAGATGTTGTCAAATGAAGTAGGATTGTAAGACGTGATGTCTCTGTGAACTATTAAGTTAGTTCTGCCTATTTCACTTCAGGAATAATTTAACTTGTTAAATTATCGTTGTTTGTGGTTGAGAGATTGTCCACTGCAGAAACAGCACGGGTGCAATATCATTTAGGATATGTGACGCGATGTCTTGTGAACTATTGAATTAGTTCTGCCTATAAAAAATATTGTATTCGCACTGGGTGAATTGTTGATCTTTGCCTTTAACTCTCCGACCCCCTTATCCACTTGGTTCCCTTGCCCATTTTATGTACTTAATTTTTCATCCCTGTCTATTAGCCCACTTGGTCCCCTGTCCAGAGTTAATTTTTTTTTCCGGGTTACCTTAGTCACAATTGCGATTATGTTTCACAATCCTATTTTGATTTTAACTTTATGGGCTAGATTACTCAGATTTTGAATTTCGGTTTATAGGCAAGCTTAATTTAGTTTTTGAATTTCGGTTTGAACGTCAGCTCTGCCGATGAGCGTTGGTATTACGCGAAACTCGAGTCCAGAGCAGTACGTGGGGAAAAAAAAATTGGGTCTGCCTTTTTAGCAGCTGAAGTTACGAGATGAAGACGTTAGCCTATACCGATAGCTTGGTTATTCAAATTTACCGGTTGAGTTAGCCTAATTCAGGGATCAAAATTCTTTGCATTGTGTCTACTCCTCTTCACACTGATGATGAAGTCAGTTGACTTCGAAACACGGGAATGCTTCGGCGATAGGGGGCTCCGCCTCACCTGCGTCACTAGGGGTTGAAATGATTACCCATTTCGACGCGGAGACAGCATTAAGGTGTTGTCAAATGAAGTAGGATATCAAGACGTGATGTCTCTGTGAACTATTAAATTAGTTTTGCCTATTTCACTTCAGGAATAATTTAACTTGATAATAAGACCGCTTTTATCAAACAAGCGTACTTTTTCCGCAACCGCATAAAAATTTACGCTTGCTGGTTTGTTTATTTTAACATTTACCAAACATGTGTATTTTTCCAGATGATTTTTACGCAAATTAGCATAAAATTCGTTCGTAATATCACAGTGTATTGACTATACAGTGTGTTCACTCCAATGTTAAAAATGCATAGCTTTTTTTGCATGTGTTGTGTCATAAGAACTTTTTTGGGCGGGTCACCTCAACGCCATTAAATAAAGTGAATTTGGGCCACCTCAAAGTCACTTTAATCAACATAAAAGTTAAACAAATAGATTTGGCGCGAAAACAATGGTGACAAAAATGTGTCCAAAATTTCTCGCATCTGCTATCTTTTATCATGGAAAATGGCCGACAAGTGTCACAATAAATCGAATTTCTCAAAGCGTACTTAACCTTTTTTCAAAATTCAAATTGATCGTAAAGTTTATAGTTGTTTTCTATGAAATTATTAAAATTCAACCTGGAAAAACAAAATTCAGCACAAAATTTTTGACAAGTAAAATGTTGAAAGTGCAAATTTTAGCGATATGATATGTTTAGCATGCAAAAATCAACGCAAAAAGTCCAACACAGTTTTTAGTATTTGCGTCACTTGAGTTTTTCTCCAAGCTTTCTCAAAACTTGAACTGCGTCGAAAAATTAACGATGTGTTCTACTAGTAATCAAAATTTAATCAGGAAATATTGCTCAGCGTGAAATTTTGCGTCACTTATATTCTGAAAGCGTAATTAGCCTACTCGGCATTTGTGAAAAAAAGCATGCCCAACAAACTCCTACATAAATGAAAAAAAATAATAATAATTTTGACAGATTTGGAGAGTATTAGCTCTACTGAATCACACTCTAAATTTCTATAAAATCTGTGTTGGCAATATCATTAATTTTCCAATCGAGCTTTTACTTTGCGCTGCATTTTTTTTTTTTGTTTTTCATTTTTAATTGCTTGGCTTTTCTTCAGCTGATTAGCAAGAAGCACAGTGACGTAGTAAAAACGTAATTTTCAATAAACAGTAACGCCATACCTAGATGTAGTATAATAGCTTTATAGATAACTTTACAGAAATAAAGTTAATGCACAACAGATGTACTAATATTTCAAATAAACTTTTCAAATAAGTAGGAGCATAAGCATGCAGACACTGGTGTGTGAGCAAAGCAATTTTGAATTCAATACAAAATTTAACTGGTAAAAAATGAAGACTTTTCAAATACGCATATACGCAAAGCAGAACCACGAAGCCCGAAAAGAAATCTCACTGCAGAATATAAAACTTTTGTCAATTTGTGCAATAAGTTTTCCGCTGTGTTATAAAACAAGACAATGCAACAATCATTATGGGACAACATCAAAAAATGAACTAGCTGAACTTTTACAGTTTTACTAAGCTTAGATTAGGGTTATCATACGTCCTCTTTTTGGAGGACATGTCTTCCTTCTTAATGAAAAATAATTTGTCCTCCAAGGACGTTAAAAAATGCCTAAATGTCCTCCTTTTCGGCATTTTGAACAGATAAAACATGTCCACTCACGTGATTTTGACCGAAAAATCTGGGTTTCAGCCTGACTGAGGACGTTTTTGTTTTTTTTTGGAGATCACCTGAACATGGACAGAAAAACCATCTCAATTTTGGTGAAGACCTTGAAGACATTCTTTTTTGGAGATCACCTAAATTTGGACAGGAAACCCGTCTCAATTTTGGTGAAGTTCCTTTTTTTTTTTTGAGATCACCAATATTTGGGCACAAAAACCGACTCAATCTAAATGAAGGCCGATCAAAATCTGGGTTAAGATGGTAGGTCGAAAAATTAAATGTAATAACACTTTAACCTCTAGCTAAAATAATTGTTGCTTTCGTTTGTCTTTTGCCGAATAGGCGATGAAGAACTTCTAGCTGTTAATAAATTTCATTATAAAAGTGTCCTCCTTTTTGGTGATAAAAATATGGTAACCCTAGCTTAGATGCAATTCTGCCTAAATTACGCAAATTGGCATAACAAGTACTAACCACGCTATTGAAATGCTTTTCAACGCTCAGTCTGTCATCAAATATTACACTAAGAATTTTGACAAAATTATAAGACAGAGACCAGGGCTGCCCAGCCCGTGGCAAGCGGGCCACATGTGGCCCGCGAAGATGTTTTGTGTGGCCTGCAAGTTCTTTTTGTGAGGTTAATTTCCTCATGGAAAGGGTACCACTTTGTGGCAAGCAAAAAGACGGTCTAAACCAAAAGTTTCTTTTGTTTGAAATTAGTTCGGATTTGCGGCGAAGACATTTTTTTCTTGTGGTCTTCACCTATAATTTCGGGGACAGATTCCCATAAAACTGGCTAAAACCTGCACCGGTTTGCGACAAAGACCTGTTTGTTTGGTCTTCACCTACTTCTTTTTTGGTCTTCTACAAAATAAATGTGGCCCGCAATAACTTTTCTCCCGTAAATGCGGCCCGCTATAACTTTTCTCCCGTAAATGTGGCTCGTACCAGTAAAAAGGTTGGGCAGACCTGGCATAGGCAAAGAACAACTATCATCAATTTGTATGTTAGAAATTACTCTGGATTCAACGCTACGGTGAGATAAAATTTCCATAACTTTGGTCTTACTTTAATTCAGTTTTTGGCAATTGCAAATCATCCAATCTTGCAAAAATGCTCGAATTTTGTTTTTAATCATGTCTACAGAAGAATCGCAATCAAAAGAAAACTAGCACTACATCAGAGTTGTTAACGGGCCGACTAGTTCAGGCCCGAACCTGGCCCGAACCCAAAAATATAAGCCCGAAGCCGAAAACTAATTTGATCTCCAAATCATGCCCAAAAAAACCCAAAAGCTAAGTTAAGTCTGAAAAACGTAAGCGGTTGTTTTGATTATATTTTTGTGCTCCTTAGACGAAAAGGACGTCTCAGGCCCGAACGAAGACCGAAATTTTGTCAACTTTAGGCCCGAACCCTACCCGAAAAACCCGGCCGGACTTACAACTCTGCACTGCATATCATCTGCATATAATTGCACACCAAGACCATATGAATTATCAATTAATTCAGCACTTTTAAAATGTAAGTTAAATAGGACTGGCTTTAAAATAAACCTAGGATACACCAAACTTAACATCAACTGTATGAGAAGCGCAGCTTGCACCTTTAATAAAGTAGCTCCTATTATTCAACTATGTTGAAAATCAGTCTAAAGTTACATCAGAAAAACCAAATTCAGCAGACAATTTACTGAGCAAGAGATAATGGTTAACCGTATCAAAAGCAGCTGACAAACCAAGCAAAAGAACTATTGCAATTGACTTGGCATCTAAAATTGAAAAAATATCTTTGTGTATTTTTACAAGGGCAGTCTCGCAGCTATAACTAGATCTGTACGTTGATAGCGAATAACCATACGATAATTTTCACACAGATCTGTAAGATATGTATTAATTTGGAGAAAATTTTTCAAATATTTTACCAAGAAAAGGCAAATAACTGACTGGTCAGAAATTTTTAAATGTTATCATTATTCAAGTTCTCATTCTAATCAAAGAAGTAACCCAAGCTTTTTTGAAAACATCTGGAAAATAACCCAGACTCAATGTGGCTTTTCATGATCGTAGGCTTATAAAAGGATTTATTTCAAATAAATAAGTAATGAAAAATTGTACCCTTTTCAGAAATTTCAACCAACCAGCGTGCAGAGCGGTGGCGGAGCTCATACTGAAGAAAATGTCATGGACAAAAAATATCGAGACTATCATTAATGCTTTTGTTTATACGGCACACCTTGCAAACGCCATATATCTATCCGAAAAAGTCGCTTCCTGGAGTTCATTTTAATAACCTCTTTGCTAAATTATAATTATTGTTTAACTACTTTTTCACAACTTTATCCTCAGCAGCCAGATGCTTTGATTGTTTTTGCATGCATGCTAAAGAGAAAGGCTTGCTGCTAAATTCATGTTTTTGTTTCAAAGGTACAAGTTACCGCAATTATTCCACAATTTTTATTATATCAAAATTATCACCTCTCGCCAAATCAGGAAAGTGGACAAGGATGATTTGTACTTACCCCTTTACAAAACAATACGTTCTCAAAAATCAATCAAATTCTTGGGAGTTAAGATTTGGAATGATATACCCTTAAAGATCAGAACTTTACCCTTCAATAAATTTAAACAAAAATACAGGGGGGTGCAAAAGTAGGTATACAGTATTGTTTTTTCTTTTTTTGACAACTGTATACCTACTTTTGCACCCCCCTGTATAAATTGCACTTGATTCAAAAAAGCGCAACTACACAAAAATGATTATGTCATTGTATAGAAAATTCTAAATTTCTTTTAACATTCACTTTTTCGATCTGACTAAATATTCGATTTTTCAACGCCAAAGGCTAATAGCTACACTCACAGGTGACCGTAAACTCGAAGACTGAAAGGTCACTTCCGGTTTCTTGGTTGATTAACGTCAATTAGTATTGTTGTATTACGGTTTTTTGCACTGTACCTTTTGGACAAAATAAACCTCTTACTGAGAGACTGACTGACTTTGCTAAAGACAGAGTCTATAAGACCAGGTAACGTGCGTAAAATTGTGTGCATTCAAGTTTATTTTTGTTCATTTCAAAAAAAATCTGTGCGCCTGTCGTACCTTCAGTTGCTTCAAAATAAACTAACGAATAACGATGCGATCGTGCACTTACGATTTTACGCCCAGTCTAGACCGGGAATAACTTTGCGCTTTCGAAGAATTTGTGATTAAAATTTGTGCCACAGATTATATTTTTTTCCGATTTATTTTTTGATAACTTGAAGAAAACATCGTTAATTTTACAACGCAGTTTAAATTTTAAAAAAGCATGGATAAAAACTCAACTAATGCAAATACAAAAGTCTATGTTGGACTTTTTGCGTTGATTTTGCATGCTAAATACAGGATAATGCTAAAATTTGCACTTTCAACATATTACTATTCAAAAATTTTGTACTAAATCTTGTTTTTCCGGGATGAATTTTTAATAATTTCATAAAAAACATCGTTAACTTTTGTAGTCAATTTGAATTTTGAAAAAAGTTAAGTAAGTATGTTTCGAGAAATTCAATTTTTTGTGTCACTTGGGGTCATTTTCCACAATTATAACAGATAGGAGATGCAAGAAATTTTGGACACATTTTTGTTTCCATAAACGCTTAACAATGCAACGAATGATTCGCTTAACTTTTGTTCTAATTAAAGTGACTTTGACGAGACCCACCCAAAAAAGTCCTTATGACGCGAGACACGCAAAAAAATGCAGGCCATTTTAACAATGCTATTTGCTTGAAATGAACCTACTGTATACATTAGTATACCGTGGTAATATTTGGCATAAAAAACGTACTGTACGTATGATAGGATATGCGGATTGTTTCAGGCAATTTTTTAAAAGAAATTGCCGTATGACGTCACAAGGTTGCTTTTGTAGTGGTTATGTTTATTTGCTTTGGAAAATTTTAACTTGAGTTTGATTCCCATCGAAACTAAATATTTTAATGCGCCTAAACAAAAATGATTTTTTTTGTTAATTGTTTCAATATGGTATATTTTGCGATGGTTATGTTGTAGATCGTCAACGAAAGCCATTGAGAAAAAAAAATTAATAAAATCAGCTTTGCTGCAAAACAACTTTTCTACTTGTTTTCATGAAACTGTCAAACGGCATCATTATTTTCACTATTCCATTTTACTGTTTCAAAAAACTTGAAAGTTTGAAATTTATGTGAACTTACGTTATTGTTGTTGTAAAAAACGCATTGTGAAAAAGTTGATGCAGATTTGATTCTTCTCTAAGATAAGTATTGAAGAAATCTTTACAAGAAACACTTTCATCACAGGTGGAAGTGTGCCGACATATACCGAAATTCAAGTTGCCTGTCACATAAATAGTTCAAATGAATACAGTAAAAGATAACATTAGAAATTTTGTTGAAACTCAAATGACGCAGTTATATTTATATGGTGTTCATTCAGTTTTCCGGATTGCTAACGCTATTTTGCAATGGGGGGTAGGCAAAAATGCTTCCCATTTGGTTTTTTGTGATAAATCCCTTCAAAAGCAAACTTTTTACTTTAAATCAACTTGACCTTGAGTCAAATTTATTCAAAAATAACCCCTGAAAATTTGAAGTTGCTAAGATAAGGAAAAGTTTCTCAATTTTGAGATATGTCAAATTTACTTTCCGAATATTGAGAATTTTTTGACCTATACCTAAACTTAAATGACGTTGCAAGATTTTTTATAATCTTATAATTATAGGAATCGTATAATTCAGCATCAAGAAGCAAACTTATTTGTAAAATTTGAAACAACTATGACGTCATATTTCCAAAAGTTATTGCTCTGACGTCATCAACTCAAAACCAATTTCTATAAAAAGTTTTGTCGAACACCAACCCCCTTGACAAATTTGATGTTTCTCTGACTTTTGATTTAAAAGTTCAGTTGGAGGGGGGCTTTTTTGCCCCTTCCGTGTGAAATGCGTTGGTCAAATAACCCGCGCAAAATGGAATTAAAATGCGAATCAATTTCAAAGCATCGCCTAAATCACATCAACCTTTATTAATGTCAAACACATATCAAACGCATTAAATCATTTCTTCTTCAAATAAAATCAAAAAAACACCAAAACCAGCAAGATTACCACAAACAAAAAGATTTCCGGTTTTTGACGTCCAACACTATTTTGTGTCAAGTAACATTTCATAAAAACCGTGTGTACTTTAAAAAAAATTACAACTTTAATTGTATTTGCAACAGAAATAATTTGTAAAAAGGATTTAAAAGAAATAAATCAATATTTTTTAGGGTTTTGTGGACATTTTATTTGAGCTTCCACATATCCTTCATCATTAGCAATACAAAGAGTAATACGATTTTGCAGTTCACGAAAACATTTGCCAATTGATTTAGAGTAATGCCTGACATCGCATTAGTTATTTCAGCTTTCAAATCTTTTGAGGAACTAGGTTTAGTTGCATACACAATTGTTTTCACAAGTCTCCATAGAAAAAAATCTAATCGAGTGAAATCTGGCGAAGGTGGAAGACAATAAAATGATCCTCCCCTTCTGATCCATTTTTAGGAAATTCCTGGTTTAGAAAATGTCTAAATATTTTTCTCTTATCTAAAATTGTCACAAATTTTGTTGTGAAGAATTGTTCAATAGCTATACTTAAAACTAGATACATGAAACTTCATAAAATTTTTACAGATTATTTCTATCACAAATAAAAAGAAAGTTTTTCAGAGTACACGGACTTTATGGACACCTATAATGGCTGAAAGAATAAACTTATACAAAGTGAGCTAATACTGTGCAGTGTGTATGCCTCATAATGAGTTATCGCTTGATGGTAAAAGAAGATTCTTGCTAATTGTCAAAAAACTATATTGCTCAAAAATTGTGACTCTATTGGAAGACCATGGCGTACAGCATACAACACCATAATTATGTGAGCGGTGTTAAACGGTGCCACCTTTGCGAAGCTGAAAAACTATAACCATCCTGGTGGCAGATCAAAAAAATACTGTAAAGCAAAAGAACGGAACTGGTGTCAAAGTGTCGCCGCCGTACCAAATATAAACCCAAAAAACTTCAACATTTCCTTAGCTGAATATCATTAAACCATGCGATTACTTGACCGTTAAATTAAGTTTAAGCATCATCTTTCATATTTTGGGTTCATTTATCATGCGTTTGGCAAATATCCAAGTTTCTAGTCAACATATAATTGTAGACAATTTGCGTTTTCTATGTTTGGCTCTATGTTTCATTTCACTGCCACGTTTCGAACCATTGATTTGTTGTTTATGAATTGCTTCCTGGGTTGTCACTGCTTATCAGTTTCGGATTCTCCTCTGAGAGTTTTAGACCAGAGTGAAAGCAGTGCAAAACTAAGTCTACTAGAAACCATTACAATGTTAGATTTGGCTACAAACGTAATGTTAATGTGAAACCGGCTGGTGTCTGCGCAGAATCTTTATTATTATGCCATGTTTTGTTTCGTTCACCCCTCTTTCCCGGTCTGCGGTTCCGTTGGCCGTAGCCAGCGATGCGCTGGGACAATCAACACACTTGCTTATCCCTGGCGAGAATGGAAGATGCCTCTGTGGTTCACCCAAGCCGGGCGCGGCTGAAGGAGGCGGGAGGAGAAGAACGTTGATTAGCTTTCCGCTGGTTCTTCAATCATCAGAATTTTATTTCATTTGAATTTTAATGTATAGATTTACTGTCACTCACCTTCCTCGAAGGGCCTAACGACAAAATTAACAGCCTGTTGGAAACTTTTACATTTCCGTTTGCATTTCGGAAATTGAAACTTGTAAATAATTTTTTCTTGTAAAATAAGTTTGCTTTACGGTTAATAGTTTTTGTAAAAAAAGCTTGTCTGGTAAATCTTTTTTTTTAAATTGATTCATATTTTTGTCAACTTTGTTAAAATTTCTGATAAGATTTTTCTTTGTAGCAAGCTTTGTACTTTTATAGGGAGTATGTTATAGTCATATAGAGAAAAGTTTCTTTAAGAAAGCGTTGGCTAATTTTTGGAATCTATCGGGATTTGTTGTGCCTGAGGTTTGAGCGTAAGCCTTGACAGACATTCTGCCTCAACAAAGGTTTTTTTCTTTTTTAGTAAAAACTTTTAAAAAAGGGGTTTAATAACCTGCCTCTTTTGCTTTGTTTTTGTTTGCTTTGCACGCATTCATGTCAAGCTTTTAGTGATGCAGTTTCGATGATGAAATTGTGACCAATGAGAATACTTCATGGACTTTTATTGCGGTCGATAAGAGTTGGTATAGTGCCGTTACTTATTAATTTTCATTTTCACTTAACTTTTTAAACTGCTTATTAATCATCATTCAATCATTCGGCAACTTGATATTGATATAATTGATGATCTTAGACCGCAAAGTATCAAATCTTTCATTCTACTCGCTGGATTACGCCCAAGCGTGTAATGAGTTTGCGGGGCCCATCTCTGCGTCATTGTAGGCGGACAGCACAGTTCACTTGGAAAAAATGTCGTAGCGGTGGTGAGCCGTTGGCAATCCTGTATCGATTTGACCGGCCCGGGATTTGTATCTCAGACCTTCCGCTCCAGACAAGAACGCGTTACAGCTTGACCAACTCGGACCGTGACTATTAGGCGCGGACGTTTAGTCGCGGGACGTTTAGGCGCGGGACGTTTAGGCGCCGCCGATTATGCGCCAGGACTTTTAGGCGTCCGGACTTTTAGGTGCCGAAACTTTTAGGCGCCAGAGGTAAAAAGAATTTTTTCATAAAATAATTTTTTTGTCAAAAAAAATTTTTTTTTCAAAAAATAATTTTTTTTTGCAAAAAAAGTTTTTTTTCAAGAAAAAAAATTTTTTTCAAAAAATCAAGTTTTTTTTCCAAAAAAAAGTTATTTTTTCTGAAAAAAAGTTTTTTTTCTAAAAAACCTTTTTTTTCTATAAAAAAACGATTATCTTCACAAAAAATTTTTTTCTTCCAAATGACAGTCTTTTTTCAAATAAAAGCTTTTTTTTCCAACAAAAAAGTTTTACTTTGATTAAAATGTTAATATTTTCGAAGCTTTTTATCTGATGTTTGTCAAGAAGAATCGTCAGAATAGAGAGCGCAGGAAAAGGAGTTGCTATAGGAAAAAGCCGAGCAGTGATTGGCTGGAAAAGGATTGCTGAGAGAGCGTGATTTGTGTACAACCTTTATGCTATTTAACTTCAAAAGTTCTTGACGCAATTCTGAAGAAGTTGGCTTCGAGAATTTAACATTGGTTTTGTTATAAGTGTATTTACAACAAGGTGTAAAGATTAAGTGGAAAAATATCGATTTAAACATTGCTTTTACTATATTTACAACAAGATGTACAGACCATAAATAGGAATCTGCCGAGAGATGAATCCTTAACTCCTGAAAAAGTTTGTACTGTATTGTTTGGTAGAGGTAGACTCAAAATAATCATGGAACGTTACACGGCTTGCTGCATGTGCCAATATTACACAAGCAACTCGTGTCCGTACGCCGCAAAATTTGAGACCGCTGGCTGGAGATCGCATGCGTCTTGATTAGGTAAAAAAAACTTTGCTGGTAAGTAGTGGAAAACATTTTTTGTTATTGAAAAAAATGCAATAAGAAATCAATTTTTTGCAAAACCTTTTCCGCTCTGCTTCCATCTATCTGCTTCTGAAGTCACTTTTATTAAAAGTTCTAACCCCGCCCTCTGCTGACAAAAAAATTCTTGTACAGCTTAAAGGTTGTACACAAATCACGCTCTCTCAGCAATCCTTTTCCAGCCAATCACTACTCGGCTTTTTCCTGTAGCCACTCCTTTTCCTGCGCTCTCTATTCTGACGATTCTTCTTGACAAACATCAGATAAAAAGCTTCGAAAATATTAACATTTTAATCAAAGTAAAACTTTTTTGTTGGAAAAAGTTTTTTTTCAAAAAAGTTTTTATTTGAAAAAAGACTGTCATTTGGAAGAAAAAAAATTTTTTTGGGAAGATAATCGTTTTTTTATAGAAAGGTTTTTTAGAAAAAAAACTTTTTTTCAGAAAAAATAACTTTTTTTTGGAAAAAAACTTGTTTTTTTGAAAAAAATTTTTTTTCTTGAAAAAAAAACTTTTTTCGCAAAAAAAATTATTTTTTGAAAAAAAAATTTTTTTTGACAAAAAAGTTATTTTTTGAAAAAAAATTTTTTTTACCTCTGGCGCCTAAAAGTCTCGGCGCCTAAAAGTCTCGGCGCCTAAAAGTCCAGACGCATAAAAGTCCTGGCCCATAATCGGCGGCGCCTAAACGTCCCGCGCCTAAACGTCCGCGCCTAAAAGTCGTAGACCCGACCAACTATAGATCGCAAACTAGGAATACAAAACTTATGTAGGGATAGTTCTTTTTCCTTTTTATTCCTGTCAATTGAATTGCCAGACTTTTCTGCCACTGCCATTTTTGGTTAATTTGTGTTTGCTTTTTCAGAAACTGCGTTCACGTATACGTGTGTAATAAAATCCAGCGGCAATTAAAAGTTTCGCGGCCGTGATGTTTTTGAGACAGCGCAGCGTAACAGGGACATTATTTTGTAGATTTTTTTACTGGCTTTAATTTTAACATGTTATGACCAAACATCACAGACCTCTTAATCTGGTTCGCGGCAAAACCTTTATTCCATTAGGTTACTTGTATTACAGTAGATTGCACGGATCCTTTTTTGTTTTACTAAGATAATGTCAACTCTGTTAACTGCCAAATTAATGTAACTTAAGGTTGACTGCTGTAAGTAAAATAAAAGAAGTCAAGAGTTACCTAAAATTTTGATTTTTGCCAGAGCTTGAGCTTCTAATTTGGTGCAAACTTCACCTTCTGAACAAGTTTTGATGTCCGGTGTTATTGAAAAAAGTTTATGTTCAAGGTAAATTACTCCACTATGGCATTGCAGCTGGCTGTAAACTTGGTTTGGGCAAAAACTTACCAACACAAGAAGAATCAAATTCAATGCACACATTGTTACACCTAATCTATGAAATAAAGCACAAGTTGTTCTCAAGTAAGAAGTTTTCAACAAGCAAAAAAAGTACAGTGACATTAAAAAAAAAAAAAAAAAGATACCGTATTAACAGAATCCTTTGAAAATAATGTAAACTTATTTTTTGCTCTGTAAATTCATCCAGACATCCATTGACTGCATATTTTTTTCTGTCCAAGTGCGTAGCCAGAAATCTACAATGGGAGAGGCTGTTTCGGGGGTTTGGCCGCCGGAGGCTGGGAGTTTGGGGACAACGCCCCAACTGCTGAAGGCTAGGAGGTGTGGGAACAACTTAAAGATTTTGCTTTTTTTTTTGCAAGAAAACTTAATTTTAGGCATATTTTTGTAAAAATTAATGCTTTTAAAACGTGCCATAAAAATTAGCAGTGCAAGAACATGATTAAACTGGCTGCGTAAATGGAATATGCAGGCGGTGGCCAATGGTAAAATTTCAGCTTTTTTGTTACGCTCTGTCAAACCATTTAACAAACACAACTCTCAAGTTTTAACCTAATTCGTCTACATTTTATACGGAAAGATGATTTTGGAGCAATTGCTAATGGAACGAGGTTTTAGAGGATTAAGTGATTGGTCATTACGGTAGCTACTGAATAACCTCTTATCCCAACAACTATTTTGAAGCCTACGTTAAGCATTTTGCATCAAACGATCAAATTTAATTGCTTATTTTGAGCTATTTTTTGTTTGCTGACTTGTAACTTTTATTTTTGACAAAATATGTTAGTTTCCCTTAGTGAATATTTTACAAAGGGCTTTAAATCACTTTCTAGTCCATAACACTGCAAAAGTCTGCTTCAAAGGTGCGATAAAGTGGTATTTTTCTTATAGTGCATTTTGGTTTACAGGTCAATGGGGGAAGGGGGGCTGTAGCCCCCCTGGCTACGCTACTGTTTCTGTCTTTGCAAACCAAAATTTTAAAGTCGGTAGACAATTATATTTTAATCTGCAGTTTCGAGGTTTCACCTCTCATCAGTGCTGCTAGAATTTAAGACCCAAGCAGTGTTTCCCAATTCTAGCGACGCGATGCGTCTTGTCTGGTCAAAAAACGCGTTTACGGGCCCCGGAAAGATATATTTTTTTACCTACATAGCAATGCTCAGTATAGTCTGACGTCATTTCCGCAAAAACTGTCTAAATTTTTTTACTTTGTTGACTTTTACTCTATTCCTTTTCACTTCTTTTATAGTTAGACCTGAATTTTCAAACTTGGCTCACTCAATAAGTGGGACATGATCAACTTTCAGATGCATTGTGACGTCATAAAATTATGACGTCACAATGCACGAACAAAAGTGTTACCGAAATTTTAAAAATTGCCATTTTGAGTGATTGTCAACTCCTATAAGTTTTGTTATATTTGATGTAGAGCCTTGATATTACCATTGAAAAAAGTACATGCATATTAGGAGATACTGTATATGAGAGACCTACTGCGCAAAGCAAACCAGTACTAACGTTTACAAATTTGAAGGAAAGCTGGCCTGTATGAAACTTTAGGTTAGATTTAGACAGCCAGGATTCGAACCTCAGAGCTCCAGCTCAAAGGACTTTGTAGTGATCCCTGGATAATGTAAACCTCGGTGATTCTTCATCAAACATGCCATAATAGAAGTTAAATAACTTAATACTTAATAAAAAATAACATTCTCTGACAACAATCTATAATTAACAAAAACTACAAAGTTCTTACGTCTTACTAGTGTTGCGATATGGACACACTCTAATTTATTGCCCCCCATTCCATTTTATCCTATGACTTGTGTTTCGGGCCACATGTCAAAATATCGCGTTTTGCTCTTTCAATAAAACAAACAACAAAGAATAATTTTCGAAAAAAAACTAGATACACAAAAAATAATTCAAATAATCAAGCCATTTTTGAAAAATTTTTTCAAATTTTTTTTGTGCTGGAGACAAAACTTGAAATTGATAGGAACAATTTTTTCATACTGTAAATAGACATTCAACTACACTTAAATGTAGAGTACGTAAAAGTTTTTATAATCCAAGAAACATGGTCAAAAAATTGAAAAAAATTTTTAAACCCTGTTGTCATATAGCAACTCTGAGAAAATAAGGTTTAAAATGAGTAGGCAAATTCCTTAGCATGCAAAATATTGCTTTGCAGAAAACTTGGCAATGAGTTGGAAGTTTCAAACTAATTATATGTAAAGACCTTGAATCTTTCACTTGCTTAATGTATGGAAACTATAAAATTCAATCACTAAATTTTTGCAAAACAAAATCACAAAAAGATGGTTGGAGACGATCTAACCTCTTGCATCATATTCTAAAATTGATTTGGTTAGACTTCTACCGTGCTTTAGTAATTTGCTTCCTCACACATATACAGAATTAATCATCGCTTTGCCTTTGATAAACGAGCAGATCAATCATTCATAGAAGCATTAAATCCTTTCATAGACGAAAAGCAAGCTTGGCACAAAAACCAAAATAACCTTTTGGAGCCAATTTGGCAAGTAGTACCCATTCTTCCACGCGCTTTGGCAGACGTCGTAGATAGCAGAGATGAAGTCGAGAACACAACCTTCGAGGTCACAGCCAAAGACTTAAAAAAATCTGAGGCCAAGGCCAAGGACCAACTTTTCAAGTACAAACCCTTTTGAGGCCAAGGGCAGAAATGATCGAGGCCAAGGACCAAAACAGAATTTTTTAAAATTATGGTTGGCAAATTTTCCATATTTTTAAACGCAAGAAAGTTTAAGATATTGCATTTCGTTTAGTTTTTGATGATAATTCGAAAACAGTAAAAACAATAATGAATGCATAAAGATTGGTCTTGAGAAACAGTTTTGCTCAGAATAAAACGGCCAAAGCAGTTTTTATTTTACAAAATAAAATGTTTATATTATTTTTTAAATAAAATCATTTTATAAAGTAAAAATGTTTTATAAAATAAAATGTTTGCGACAGCTTTGGCTCTTTCATTCTAAGTTAAAACAATGAGTTCCATTTTGAAGTATTGCACGTTAGCAGTTCATGTTGATTACGTACCATGGGATATCGTGGCAATGAAATGAGGCCATAACCCGTGAATGAAATAAAGCTAATACAAACGTCGAAATGGTCAATATTAATGCCTTAATGCCATCAGTTAGGGCCCCGGTGCAAACGTCCACTGATTATAGATCCCCTCTTTTTATAGGTTTCTAAAGGCAAACCATACTGTTTGGTTAAACGATTTCTTTCACAAATTTTTTTAACATTTTTATCTGAAAAATAAAATTGCAAATGCAGTAATTTTATGTTTTAAAATGAATTGAGTTACCGCACCGAATATTTTTGTAGGCTCAAGGTTTTGACAT
The DNA here is from genome assembly GCA_963965965.1 of Trididemnum nubilum. Lineage (NCBI taxonomy): Eukaryota > Metazoa > Chordata > Ascidiacea > Aplousobranchia > Didemnidae > Trididemnum > Trididemnum nubilum. Next base: position 36,044,585 of record OZ014478.1, on the reverse strand, counting down.
TAAAAAAGGGCTCTGGGGCGAGGGCAAAGTCCTTGTGCCCCATGTTGAATAACATTATTGATTTTTTTTTTTTTTTCGAATAAAATAGCAATGTTTGTGACTTTAAAGAAGATTACACGCTTAGATTTTCAACGCAAATTTTGGAAAAAAAATACCGTAAATGCTAAATTAGAAAAACTATTAGTTTTTCCTCAATTTTCCAACTCTAATTTTTAGCCAACCTTTTCTTTACATTTCGTTGTATGTGATGTCTTTCTCATATCTAATGTTTACCAATAAATGATTGCGAACGTTTAGGATGTCAAAAGACACTGTGTTGGATTTAACGTAAGGCAACGGTGTTCAACCTGCGGCCGTCAATGAAAATTTATGCGGCCGTTAACACGTAATTCAATATACATGCTTTGGCGGCCGTGCTGGCAATTGGCATGCGGTACATTAAAGTAAACCAGAAGTAATGCAAAAACAAATCAGTCTACGCGAGGTATAACAATCTGAATGGTGATGTCACATATAGATATATGAATGAATGTAACGCCTGAGTTGGCATGTACTATGCGAATTGTGGAATCATGACAAATTGATACATATACTGTGAGGCTTGATTTAAGTGTGGTGGGTGTTGATAGCTATTTCACCGTAAACCGTCTAAAATTTAGACGGTTTTAGATAAAATAGCTAAATAATTTAGACTCTAAATTATTTTAATATTTGTAAGCAATACTATTGCATTATGTCCTTAAAGCGGAAAAGAACTGTAGCAGAAGAGAAAAGAGTATTTAATTCCAAATGGGAGTTGGAGTACTTCATGATCGAGACAGAAGCGCATACCATGATGTGTCTCGTATGCAATCAAGTTGTTAAAACAGTGAAAGGAGAAAATGCAAAGCAACATTTTCGCCGTCATATGTCACACACTTATGCAAAATTGGAAGGCGAGTCTAGAAAGATTTGTGTAGAAAATTTAAAGAAAAGTTTACGACAGCAGACGTCTTGCATGTCCACTTTCATTAAGCCTACTAATAACCGCTGCGAAGCTTCCTACAGAGTTGCGTATCATTTTGGTGTGGCCGGAGAAGCCTTATTCCGATGGAGAGCTCGTTAAGCGATGTCTTATAGACGTTGTTAAGTGCATTCATCCCGGTAAGGAAGCTGACTATTCATCACTTGCTGTTTCGCGTAATACCATTCAACGTTGGCAAAATGATATTGCCAAACAGCTGTCTCTCTCCCTGCAGACAAAAGTTAACAAAGAAGCAAGTTTATTTTTTCTGGCTGTGGACGAATCGACTGACATTAAGGACTCTGCGCAGCTACTAGTATTTATACGTTCTCTGACTCCAACTTTTGAGTTGTGCGAGGATCTTCTTTCCATGGAAACACTCTCTTCTCGCACCCGTGGTGAAGACATATTTGTTGCAGCAAAGAATGCCTGCATTAGAAATGGACTAGAATTGAAAAATCTGCGTGGTATTTGCACGGATGGAGCACCTGCAATGACAGGTAACATAAAAGGCTTCGTGGCAAGATTTTCAGAATATGTGTCAAAAGAGCATGACAACAAGCGGTTGACTAACCTTCATTGCATTATTCACCAAGAAGCGCTGTGTGTCAAATCTTTTGCTTTAAATGACACTTTGAAAGACGTGAATCGCATCATCTTGTACATTCGTGCAAACGCTCTTCATCACCGACAATTTCGAGAAATTTTGCAATTGAGTGAAACGTCTGCAGAAGACATTCTGTATCACACCGCAGTCCGTTGGTTGTCTCTGGGAGAAACTTCTCGCCGTGTTCTGCACTTGCGCAAAGAAATAACAGATTACTATTCCACAAAAAACAAAGATTGCCCATTACAAAATTCCAGCTTCCTTACATCTTTGGCGTTTCTGGTGGATTTTCTGTCCCACGTAAACAATTTAAATCAAAGCCTACAAGGAAAAGCATCAACAGTATGTAGCATGTACAAAAAAGTATTGGCTTTTCGTGACAAATGTCGTCTGCTTAAAAATCATCTTCAACAGCATAATTTTTTCCATTTTCCTCAACTGACGTCTTTGGTCGACAGCAACGAAATACAGGTTGACAACATTCCAGTCACTGTCTTCTCTGGCGTATTCGATGCGGTGTTGCAGGATTTCGCTGATCGTTTTCAAGATTTTGAGAAAATTTCGCAAACGTTGAGACTAGCCGCCTTTCCTCATCTGGTTTACACCGAAATAGCTCCGTTACATCTTCAGATGGAACTGGTGGAGTTGAAAAATAATGAGAAACTTGTGGCAAAATTCAACCAAGAAGAAAATTTGATAGAAACGTGGAAAACTGCCACGGAATATCCATTACTACGAGAATTGGCAAGAGAAACTCGTGTACTTTTTGGAAGCACTTACGTTTGCGAGTCAACATTTTCAATGATGAAGTACTTGAAGAACGAGTATCGCACATGATTGTTGGACGGAAATCTGGAGTCTCAACTAAAGCTAATGGTATCCAGAGAGGTTCCTGACTTTGCGAGATTATCTGCTCGTATGCAAGATCAAGAAAGCCATTAATTGTCACGATGCCTTACCAACTTTTATTGCATAAATTCGTTTAAAAAATAATGTTTGACGTTTCATTGTATTTTTATGCACAGTACGTTTAGGAGACGCACGTACATATATCTTTATTTAGCTGCAGTACCGCAATTAATAATAAAAAATTTATATTGCGGCCGTACTTCATAGAAGTAATCATAATGCGGCCGGCAATATCAAAAAGGTTGTACAACCCTGACGTAAGGTATTTAATTTCAAAAAATAACCCGAGGATCCCAGCAGGGTTGTATTAAAAAGAAAAGCATTATTGGAGACATTTGACCGCCCCCCCCCCCCTTTCAAAGGGTCCACAGTCGTGGAAACGGAAAAATAATAAGCCATTAATTTTTTCGAAAAATTCCTGAATTTTTCGCGAGAGCTTCGCCTCTTCATCTTAAAATGACGTGGTGTAGAAAAATTTATTGATGCAGCGAGTATCTCTCCAGGCATTCGAACAATTATTAGGTTGTAGTTATACTTAACTTCAAACTTAATTTCTTAATGATTCTTCATGCAACATCTTTGGTGATGCACTAGTTTGTTATTTGGGATTCCTAGCGGCGATTTTTAACATACAAATTGTTAATTTGATTTGGTTTTGCCCCGACCGCTTGCCCGTGATTAGAGTTGTTTTTATCTCGAAACAAATTCTAGGCGCTTGTGTATTATCAGAACAAGTTGTCGTTCTCAAGATTGTACCACCATATATACTATAGCATAATATCAATGAGCCATCTCTATAATTCTATTTTCCCGTAATTTATTATCACACACATACTTTCTTCTAAAATCACTCGCAGAAAAGACTCGGTCATGTTTTTGGATCAGCACCTCAAACTTACCCCCGAATTCTTGTCATTGCTCTGCATGGCTTTAGTGTGTTATGGTTTGTACCAACTGCACCGAAAGTATTTGCAGGAATAAAAGCAACAATTCTACAAGGCATTTTGCCCCCTCATTCTGCAGTTAGAGCTTGCACACAATGCCATTTAACATAACTTTCAATATGACTTGGCATAGTTGGCTATCACTAGTATTATTTTTCAAATAAAGAAAGGAAACGAATTGACATACCAGACGTTTATCACAACATAACACGGAACACGTCAAAGATTAAAAATTTAAAACCCTACAGTCTGTTTCACCCGTAATTGGGATCATCAGGGGTATCTGCCAAAAGGAACACAGAGTTTAAAATCTAAAATTTAAATTAAAAAAATTAAAAATTAAAAAAAATTATAAAAATTGCTCCCAGTTCCGATCCCGAAGCCATATCCGACTCCTGGGCGGCCTAAGGTACACCCAACTAGCGGAGAAGACTGAACCTGGCTCTCCTTAACTCGAACAGACGTTTATGTATGTTGTGTAGAGTTTATGTATGTTGTCCTGGACGTTCATGTTCAGATGTTGTCCCAGACGTTTATGTAAGTTGTGTAGAGTTTATGTATGTTGTCCCATGTACCAGACATTTATGTATGTTGTCTTTTGCTTTTTTGTTTTTCCTCTTTAACGAATCAAAGAATAATGCTGTCCTCGAGCCGAGGAAAGAACATTTTTATGAACTTGTATAGGCTTCAAGGCCAAGAAGGGACGTTCTCGAAGCTAAGGGCGTCCTGGAGGATTGCATCGCGGATAGTGTAGAACAAGAACGCGAGCAGGAAGTGTTCATTGAATTAAATGATTTCGATGATTGTATAGAAGAGAAAGGGAGGATGCTGATTACTCAACGGAATGATCGTCAAGCTACTTGTCTTTGTGATAAAAGCATTAAATTATTGAGGTTTGGCTGTTCATAACTTACAAAACTTATAAAATGTTTTATTTAAATGCGACATCATCATTTGCAACATCAAAATTCTATAAAATTAAATAAATGCTATAGTACATTGCTTAAATTTGTGAAAAAACCTTTCTATTTTCAATTGCAGCACTAATTGCAAAAGAATTATTTTCGAAAATATGACGTCATAAATGATGACGTCATCACTTTTTTGCTCTCATTTGTGCGGTCCGTGAAAAACTTGAAATCCTCTTATCTAAAATACCAGCACAATCTTAGGGTCGTTTTGTGATTATTTATTAACATATGACATCATCAATATGACGTCATAACTTTTTCACCTTCATAATACTTTTAAAAATTTCTAATTTTGAAAAAAAGTGAATTATGGAAGCAAATGCTATATTTGAAATCAACTCAGCCTTGAATGTCCAGCAAAACGCTGAAATTCGATAAATATTGCAAAATGTGTCATAATTTCAGTGTAATTTAATGTACGAAAATGCTATTCAAAGCAAACCAAATTTATACAGTATTTGCTAATATGCATGCATTTTCTTTAATAGTAGTATTAATCTACATCAAATATAACAAAACTTATAGGAGTTGACAACCACTCAAAATGGCAATTTTTTACAATTTTGGTAACATTTGTTCGTGCATTGTGACGTCATAATTTTATGACGTCACAATGCATCTGAAGATTGCCCATGTCCCACTTGTTGAGTGAGCCAAGTTTGAAAATTCAGGTCCAATGATAAAAGAAGTGAAAAGGAATAAAGTAAAAGTCAGCGAAATTAAAAACTTTAGACAACTTTTGCGGAAATGACGTCATTATGATGTAAATGGGCAGGAAAAGTGGGGTGGGGACAACCCTATTAAAGCAAACAAATTTTAGTTTAATTATGAGAGGCTGCAAACTCGACGACCTTGCCAGTCTTTTCAGAATGGCATTTTTTGGTCTTTCGCAGCCTCTCACAAGGAAACAGCTTCAAGAATTTTGTTCGTATTAAGTTGCTATTTCATCCTATTAGCTGTATTTCCTGCAATAAAAAATTCGTTATCGTTATCTATCCGGAAAATTCAGACTAAACTGAGCATCGCTACATAGATAAAAAAGTATATCTTTACGGGTCCCGTAAACGCGTTTTTTGACAAGACTAGGACTTCGACTTGCAACCTTGTAAACAACTATAGCTGCTGCATTACTACGTAATTTAAACAATTTGTTTGAAATTTATATGCAGCATCTTATATAGGATATTTTATTCGATCTCGGAGTAGCAAAGATGTGGTAGCTAAACTTACACTTTTGGAAATATCTGCAGCATTTTTGAAACGTTAGCTTAATGAATGCTGATCTTTCCAACAAAAAAATGTCTTGTTAAACTGTACATTGACATGCTGACTGCTGAGCGGATGCCACTGAAATTAATTTTTTGACGATGTTTTCTCGGTAAATGTTTTTCGTGATAATAAAGATAACAGTCATTGAAAAAGCATTCAAGTCAAATTTTTTTCCTCGGTTTTCTCTCGAAAAAATTTGAAAGATTTTAAAGAGATAATGAGAACTATTAGGTAATAAAAAGGTGACCCACAACTTGTTCCACTACTCCCCCCATCCGCGAAAATAGATTTAATCGCAAAACTTCTTGCGGAATAAGCAACGCGATGGTTGGAAATAAATTAACATCGCGTTGCTTATTCTTCACGAAATGCCAATTTTGCAAAATTTCTTAAAGAATAAGGACCTTAATGTACGATATTCGCAAGATATTTCGCAACGTCATCCTTTTCTGATGTTACGAAAGATCGAAACGCATCAGGGTTGCGAATGATAGGCAGTCAAAAGGGTTAAATCTATTTTCACAGATGAGGGGAAGAGTGAAACAAGGTTTGGGGCACCTTTTTTTGACCTCATCTAGTTCACATTTATTCAATATAACCGATACCGAGCAGTACAACTTTAATCATCTAAAAACGGATGTTGGTTGCTTCAACTCTTATATGAACAAACGAAGACTGACTAATAAGCAACATGCTAATGCTGGTGAAAAACAGAGCGCAGATGACTACTCAAGACCCATTCATACACAGCGCGAACTTGAAGGCGGCGTTCGAGGAAGAAAGGTCGCAATAAAATAAAATGAATTCGTTTATACAAAGCGCGAACGCGGACAAATTTTATTTCGCATGGACCGTGTAGAATGCCTCCAGAGCAAAATTTTAGACGGCATTCGCGACAGCTTTTATGTTCAACCAATCAGAGCTCTCAATTTAGGCTACGTCACCATGTTTACTAGATCACTGCACTGATGCAGACAAATAATACTCTATATTATAATTCAACTCGGCTATATCATGTAATATACGCGGGCACAGAAATTTATCGAAAAAGATTTACTTAAACTTTATTGCGCACTATTTACTACAATAAACATTTGACATTGCATAAAGTTTAAAGTTAATTTCAACCGGTGGATCGCTCGTTTTTTCGACTCCTTTAGTCCAGTATGGTGGAATTGGCCGTGATACACAAGCCGTCCTAGTTCGGGCCGCGTTCATGGAATAATGAAATATAATAGACTCGTTTATACAGAGCGTGAACGCAAACAAAATTTAGCTCGCGCGGAGAACCGCGTAGAAATAAAAAAGTGATTACCCTTCTGCAATTAGGGTTGTTTTTTTCAAATGTCGTCGTCAATCAAAATTTTCCAAACATTTATATTAGTATCGAAATTCCAAATAGGCTACAACTTCTGCAATACGGTGGAATTCCCGGTAACAGACAAGCCGTCTCTAAATTAATAATTCGTGCATTATAATAATTTATATTTGAGAATGATTGAGTTCTAATACGAATCGGATTGCGGTTTATTGTCAAAAAGCCGCTGTCTATTAGAACAGCAAATTGCGAAGGAAACCGCGCCGCTAATTGCGGTGTACACTCGCGCTCTGTATAAATGGGCCGCCAGTATGTGTCCAATAGCGAATCGAAAACTACAAAACTTGCAAGACATGACAACATTTTATTCATGGGTCACATGTACCTCACTATCTAATAATGAAACAACTAGCAACAACTCAATCGACGAAGAAGACGATTTTAAACTTGGGTCAGCCGGAAGAACTCTATTAAAGCAAAACTAAACCTTAGATAGAATCTTATCATATCTTCACTGTAATCTGCGACAAAACTGTCCCGGAGTATAAGTAAGGTATCACATCGGCTATTTATTGGACCTAAAAAAATCTTTCAACTACACAATCTCAATTTTTAATCGATATTTAAAAATCAAAATGTGGTTCCTGTTTGGAATACGTGCCGATGCTAAGAAATAATAGAAAATAACCTTTCTAATGTTTCTAAAAAACTTCAAAAACTTCCTCTATACGTGTTATGTTTGATTAAATTTATATTTCTATAAAGATTGGTTGTAAACAAAGTGTTCTATCTAAAACTGTTAAAAATCAAACTATTCAAATTTTATTAATTTAATGAAATTCTGCTTAACTCGTTGCAATTTTTCTTTGCAAGAAAGACGCAGCGCTTATTTTTTCAAAATTTAAGAACAAAAAGCTAAAAACAATGCCAGTCACGACATGAAAAAGCAATTAAGAACATGATCTCGTAAAATGCATTTGTGAGCAATCGGCAGAGTTTTCTTAGTATTTTCTACAGCAAATTGTATTGTTAATTTTTAAATATTGCCGATGAGTAAACTACAGCCAAAATGAGAGAAAGAGAAATTGGGAACGTTTGACTCGGACCGTGTGCATGAAATGGCCAACAATGTGAAAAGCAATAAATTACTGTGCTGGGTTAAACCTATTTTACACGGGGGATACTTTCGCCCCTCTATCTTTTTTTTGCGATACATCCCTTCAAGAAAACGATTTTGATTTCCAATCAACTTGGCTTTGAGTTAAATTTCATCACAAATAACTTCTGAATATTTGAAGTTGATGAGATAGCGGGAAGTTTCCCAACTTGAGGTTTCCCGAAGTCATTTTCCAATTTCAAGTTTCAAGTTCAAGTTTATTTATTTTTGCCACAAAATTCACATAATATAAACAAACGATTAAAGTTAAAGAATTAATTTGGCAAGGGAGACTGCGAGTTGACTTTTTGGTCTTCAAAGTCTGCAGCCACCCCGATTACCAGTTGAAATGATATAAGTTAATCAAAAACATATCGTTGTCATGAAGCAAGTGACGAATTTCACCCAAATTGCAATACCAATCTTTTATACTGTATATTAAAGTTTCTGTAATACATACTAGTACATATTCAATAGATAATTTTTGTATGATACTTTAAAGCTTTTAAAAGATTGTTTGGTTTTAATGCTTGTTGGAATTTTGTTCCATATTTTAACACGTTGGCACCTGATGCTTTTTTGAAGTCTGGTTGTTTTGTAAAGAGGAATGTATAAGGTAGGATTGTTGGCAGTGCTTAATGAACGTGTACACTTTTGAGAAACTTGGTTAGTTTTAATGTAAAGGTTTGACAGTAAAGGTGGGAGACGTTGATGATAATGGTGAAATACCAGTTTGGCAACTTCATGCTTATATAACTCAGGAATTTTTAGGATTTTTAGTTTAGAGGAAAATGGTGTAGCATTGTCCATATATTTGCCGCCGCCGATAATTTTTACAGCTTTGTTTTGAAGTGTCTGTAATTTTGATAGGTAAGATTTGTGGGTACAACCACAAATGGATAAACCATACAACAAATGAAGATGAATAAAAGCATAGTATAGTTTGAGAAATGAATTAGAAGGAAGAAAATGCTTCAATTTTGAAAGAATGCCCACCGACCTAGCAACCTTATTTTCGACACTTTTAATGTGGAAATGGAAGTTTAACCGTGAATCAATAAAAACACCCAAATATTTTGCTTTATCACACGATAATATTGGTAAGTTATTAACAATTAAGGCGAAATGGGGACTTTATTTTGTTTGGGGGAAATAATAAGATGGTTTGATTTTGATGGGTTTAGACTTAATTTGTTAGCAATGGACCAATTGTAAACATTTGCTAAATCCTTATTCATTTCAGTTACTAATGATGCTAGATTTGGACTATCTATTATGAGGCAAGTATCGTAAGCAAACAATCGTGGAAGACAATTGACGGAATTGTTTAGATCATTGATGTACAGTAGAAAAAGAAGTGGACCAAGTATTGACCCTTGAGCTACACCATAAGTTATAGATTCAATTTCAGATTGTATACCGTCAACTGAAACGTATTGTTTTCGATGTAAGAAAGAACAAATAAGTTTATGAGCGGGTCCTCGAATGCCATAATGATCTAGTTTTTTAAGCAAAATATTATGTGAGACTGTATCAAAAGCTTTTTGAAGATCTAAAAAGATAAGTCCTGTATATTTTCTTTGATTGATATTATCAAGAGTAGTTGTTACAATGTCAAGGCAGGCATGGCTAGGAGCTATGTGTTTCTGAAATCCGTATTGTGATTTATGAATAACGTTATGTTTTTTGAAAAATTCCAGAAATGTACGTAAGACGTTCAAGAATTTTTGAGAAACAAGTTAGTATTGAAATGGGTCGATAGTTGCTTGGGTTTGTTTTATTTCCTTTTGTGTGAAGAGGTATGATTTTAGCAAGTGAACAGTTTTCAGGAAATATGCCATTAATAAAGAAAAATCAAAAAAGCATTGCAAGTATGGTGCGATGATGGTTGAGGCAACTTTGAGAAAATAAGCAGAAATGTCATCATGACCAACAGCTTTGTTCGTGTTAAGTGAAAGAATAACATTTGATATTTCTGTAGTGCTGGGTGATTTCAAAAAAATTGAATCAGAAACACGATTGGGTAAATAATTTGAAAAGTGTTGAATGGTATCAGATTGAGGGATATCATCAGCAAGATTTTTGCCTATAGTGCAAAAGAATTTATTAAAGAAGTTTAGAATTGATTTAGGGTCAGTGGGTGTGTTTACAATTTTTTCTGTATCAAAACAATCAAAAAATGAAAAAGTGCTTTTCAATTTCGAGGGAAGTACTGATCGTATTATTTCCCAAATCTTTTTCTGGTTATTTTTGTTTTGGTTTAACACCGAGGAATAATACAATTTTTTGGCAAGAGCTATTATCTTAGTAAGTTTGTTTGAATATTTTCGAAAAAAAGATTTTTGGCCGTCATTGCCTAGTATAAAACGGGATTTGAACATAAAACGTCGTTTACGAATTGACATCAAAATGCCTTTGGTCAACCAAGATTTATTTTGTAATCTTTGTAGTCTACGAGATAATTTCTTCTTTAGGGCATGAATATCAATAGTTGAAAGGATTGTCTGTGAAAATCCGTCAAAAATTGTATTATAATTACCAGTATTCAAAGCTGGTAGTTTTTCAAAATAAATAGATAAATTAGTTGCTAAATCTTCACAGAATAGTTCAGAATTTAAGGCTGATTTATCTCTAACATATAATTCTTGTTTCTTTTTCAACGGAGGTTTAGAGAAGTCATTTATGCAACAGCCTACAACATAATGATCTGATAAATCATCTCGTACAGGTATTACAAAAGGTATTATATTGTGGTTGACGTCATTAGTTATGATATGGTCAATAATACTCGAAGATCTGGAAGTTACTCTTGTTGGTAATGTAATTATTGGTATTACATTATAACTTAGCATCTCGTTAATATAATCATTTGCTGTTGTTGTTCTGCTTGATCTGTCAATATTGATGTTTATATCACCTGCCAAATACAACGTTTTGTCTCCAGAAGTGGCTTCATTCAAGCAAGAAGAAAACTCACCTAAGAATTTCTCGATATTAGTTGTGGAGGATTGACGATATATAACTGCAAGTCTTATTGGTGACTTATTTTCATGATGGTGCAAATTTAACCAAATAGATTCAGAATTATGTAACTGATGTTGATTATTGTCTAAGGAAAATTTTAGATTTAGCGATACATAAACTGCAACACCACCAGCATTACTTTGAGGCGGAGTATGAACAAAGCTGTAATTGGGGAGATTTATGTTGGCCAGAGGTTGATCTTTAATGCGTGTTTCAGTTAAGCATATCACATCAGGTTTAAAAGGTAGAGACTGAAGAAATAAGCACAAGGAATCAAAATGTTTGTAAAGAGAGCGAATGGTTAAATGTACTAGAATAAGAGAATTAGAAAAATTAAAATCGGTTTTAGGCGCAACAACATCAAAATATATACAAGAATTTATTTTTGAGGTTAAAATTTGGAGAATCTCGTCACATGACTCATTATTACTTTCTTGGACACAAGGTGGTGTGGCTGCTAGACTTGGAGTAATAAAATCGATTAAGTCAACTTCATCAAAAGTCAAAAGCGCCATTACACAACAACAATGAACGAAGTGGTCAAACAGCACCATGACGGCGGTGGCGTTAGTGGTAAAAAAATAAAATACTGTTCAAGTAATGCAAATCAGAGGTAACCAAAATGATTGTGGATCAGTTTGTAAAATATCTGAAAAGGGAAGCTATTTATATAGATCATATCATATAAAACAATGTCGCAGAATAACCATCAACGAAAAACCGAAACTAAAAATTTAACACAAATAATAAACGTAACCAAAATATGGAGCTACTTAATAGTGAAGCCGAACTTCAAAAATACTTTTCTAAAGAGAAAAAATGTTATGAGTATAATAATAATAGTAATGATTTGAGTGGTTTAAGCATGTTACAACTTAGAGCAACTCACTAGTTTCTCAATTATACTCTTTTCCTAGCTAATTTGATTTCAGTACCGTAGAAAGAGGAGTGGGGGCTATAGTTCGCCCATTGGCTTGCCGACCAAAATGGAGAATAAAGAGAATACACGTTTTTAGCACTTTTGAGACTTTCTTCTGCACCGGAATAGAGTAAAAAAAATTAATTTATTTAAAGTATATTTTAAAACGTTTATTTGAGGAAAGGGGGGGCCAATTTGGCAAAGCAAAACTCAAAAATCCGAGAAAACCCCCCAAAATGGCTAAAAATTGGCAATAAAATTGATCGCTCATTGAAACATGTCTAACACAGGTCCCATCGAAAAATATTTTAGCTTAAGAATGGGAGGGGGGCTAGTCACTAGTCAATTACCAATCACCTTTCTCCAACCTCCTCCCACCAACCCCCCTAATTATACCTTTCTCTATAAAATTTATACTACCGGTATAGGATTTTATGATTTACCGAATTGTAAATAAAGAGAACTGAAGTTTTAGCAACAACTACCTCCCACGTAGCCCATGATTTATGCAACTAGCATAATCATATTTTTGCAAAGCCAACCTTCATGCCACGTTTTAATAGCACCAATTTTTATCAAAATAGGCCCAAATTTGAGTTGTTATTGCCAGTACAAAAGTTTCAAGCGCTGGGGGTTCGCCTCCAGACCCCCACAACAGTTCCCCCATTGCAGATTTCTGGTTACACTCCTGCTTGATTTGATAAATAAATTAGAGATTTCAGCATAAAACACTAGCGGTCTATTTCCTAGTCGCTCCTTTCAGTAAATAAATAGAACAGTAACAGTTAATTAAAAAAACAGTTACAGTTAGTTAAATCAAAACAGTTACTATTAATCAGCTTTTGGCCAAGTCACAGATTCTTAGGCCTAGTAAGCGGCTAGATCGAGTGTTAGTAATGTTCAGTTATTAGTTCATGACTCAGTTATTAGTTCAGTTTTTAGTTATTAATTCATGACAGTATAAACTACTGGCTGATTTCGTGTGATTTGCGGGGGCGGGTGCGGGGTTGCGGGGTTTGTCCAAATGTGGGGTTATCCAAATTTCTCAAAATATGTTAATGCGGGGTTTGTGGTAGTCTTAGAGCAAGATCTAACCCTAGTCTTAACCCTAAGTTTAGAGTAGCTAGTTGTAAGAATTGAAACTTGGTCTAGACCTATCGTGCCTGAGTACCGAACCACCGCAGGTGGTTTGCCTGGCTTCAAGTCCAAAGTATTATTTAGTAACTGGTTAAAAGTGAATAACCTTAACCCAAGATCTAACCCTATTCTTAGCTTTGACTCTAAGTTTAGTGTAGTTAGTAGTAAGAATCGAAACCGAAACTTTGTGTTGACCTGAAGAGTGTCTTGACTGAGTATCAAACCACCGCAGGTGGTTTGCCTGGCTTCAAGTCTAAAACCTGAAGAGTGTCTTGCCTGAGAATCAAACCACCGCAGGTGGTTTACCTGGCTTCAAGTCTAAAGACCCTTAGTGTCTTACCTGAGGATCAAACCACTGCAGGTGGTTTACCTGAGAATTGATTCAAGTTTAAAGACCCTTAGTGCCTTGACTGAGTACTGAACCACCGCAGGTGGTTTGCCTGGCTTCAAGTTCAAAGTAGTAGTCGGTTAAAAGTGAATAACCTGAGAACCCCGTAGTTTCTGAATCTAAAAAGATTATCTAGTTAATGCTATGAAGTCTATTTTGTACGTTTGGGAATAAGCTTCGTGTAACTTGAAACGTTTCCTGTCGTGCTGTAGCTGAATTTTCGGCGCCGTGGCGAAATCGTAAAAAACAGCTGTTTACATGAGCTAATCTATCCAAGGTTTAGCTGTGAATCACTACCTTTTGTTACTTTTTCAACTCTTCGAATATGGAACGAGCATGGCGCAACAGAACTTGTACCGGTGTAACCCCAATGATTTTAGGGTCGGTCCTTTGGCATACGATGGCGCAATAACGTTGCTTACTAAAGGTAGTTATTAAACTATGTTTTCATTCTATCAAAAACAAAAGCAACATGGCAGACGCGTGTGATTCCGTCCCAGTACGCGGGTTAGATGTCCCCCCACCGATTTTTTCTCAGTTCCCATGTAAGTAACCGATGAACCCGCACATACGTAGCATTGGCGACCGCTATCAGACGTTTATCGAGTCTGAAAATTGGCCCAGTGAAAGAATTGCAGCCGATCCCAAGTTAATAGCAGATGCAATTAATGCAATAGCAGTTAATAGCAATAGCAGATTACAATTAGATTTTGTTGTAACCAATGCACTGGAGTAGTCAACTGCTTGAACTAATTAATAGAAAAGGAAAAGGGAATCGACGCTCTGGAGCGAAAACTCTGACGTACCATCCTTTCTTTTTTCTCTTTTTTTTAACCTCATACGCTACATCTTTGTTAACCTCTTACCTTCGATCATATTACATTTTATTAACTTGCTGTCTTTTTTCATTTCATCGTAAATGTGCTTTTGCTGTGAAATATTTCAGTCAAATGTTGCTTGCAACTAGTAGGGATGAATTGCTATACAATGGTTTTCGTGGTCTATAAACTTGATAACTTATGTGTGCTGGACTATTAATTGAACTCCGCTTTCTTCTTAAGCAGAATGCGTCACCCTTGATGCAGTGTGGTCAGGGAAAGTTGAGCATCTGGCCAGTTGCGGCGGTGAGCGGTGGCGGGGATCGGGGTGAGTCTTTTGAAATTTTTTGTTAATAGTCTGTCGTTGCAGCTGACGAATTTTTGAGGACAAATTCTCAACCTTGGCTGTTGCGGGCTGCCGGGATTGGCTGGATGCTTTACTCCCATTAAAAATTTGCGAAAGACTGGATATGCTATCCCAAACGGGCTATGCTGTCTTTGTTTTGTTTTTGTACGTGTTCGCAACTCTAACGTATTACAACTGGATTTTGCTGTAACCAATATGTTGGTGTATCAAATGTTTGAATTATTTAATAAAGGGAGAAAAAGAGAAGTGGATCGACGTTCCGGAGCAAAAACACTGACGTTCCATCCTTTCTTTTTTCTCTTTTTGTTAACCTCATACCCTGCATTTACAGTATGTTAACCCCTTACCATCCATCATATCATATTTTATTTACTTGCCGTCTTTTTTTATTTTATCGTAAATGTGTTTTTTCCCGTGAAATATTTCGGTTAAATGCTGCCGGTAACTAGTATGGATAAACTGTTACGTAAAGCTTCTTTGGTCTACGAATTTGATAAATTGTGAGTGCTGGAATATTAATTGAACTCCGCTTTCAAATATGTGCAATACTAATGGAGTACGATTCTCTTATGGACCTCCAATCCTACACCTTCGATTGCCCAAAAATATTCATTTCCAAATTTATTACCAGCTCCCAACCTACAAAACCTTGGCTTCAAATTAAAACCTAAATGATACACAACGTTAATATTGCAACTGTAATGTATTTTTACTAAAACTTGTTGTGAATATTCTTCAAGTGTATTGCTTTGTTTTAATAATAAAAAAATAAAAAATAAAATAAAAAAAAACTTTGAAGAACAAAAATTCTTAAAAATCGAAATATTACACGTCTCTCATCAAAATAACTAGAATATGATTCGAATGGTTGAGGTTGAACAAAGCACGTACTGTTAGACTTGCACCAGAATGTCGAAATATTTGTCTGTTGTATCTGTTGATATCAAAAAATAAAACTGGCGCCCTAGTTTGAGCCAAACAAAAATTAATTTTTGGAGGGTCCATTTTGGGGGGGTCCCAAGGGGCGTATTCTTAAATGATGTCAAAACATTCGTCTCTTACATATGTGGTGATATTTTGAAAAAACTAGTTACCTAGCTTGAGCCAATCAAAAAATTGATTTTCGGGGGGTCAGTTTTTGGGGGTCCCCGGAGGGCGGCACCCCCAACTACGTCAAAGTATTTGTCTCCAAAATATCTACTGCTGATATCAAAAAACACTGGCACCGTAAGTTAAGTCGTTCAAAGAATTGGTTTTGGGGAGGATCCCCGAGTGGAGCCATACCCCCAAACCACGTCAAAATATTTGTATCTTAAAAACCTACTGACAGCAAAAACACTGGCACCCTAGCTTGAGCCATTCAAAAGATTGGTTTTTGGGGGTCCATTTGGAAGGGGGCCTAAGCGAAGTGATACCCCCAAACTCTTGTCAAATTAATTGCCTCTAAATATCTACTGATATGAAAATACACTGGCACCGTAAATTAGGTCGTTCAAGAAAATGTTTTTTGGGGGGTCTCTTTGGAAAGGTCCCCAAGGGGAAGGGTTGGCACCCCCAAACTATGTCGAAATGTTAGTCTGTTAAGTATGTGTTGATATCAAAAAAAACTGGCACCTTAGTTTGAGCCAATCAAAAAATTAGTTTTGGGGGTCCGCGGGGGTAATACCACGAACGATGTCAAAATATTCGTGTCTTAGAAATGTGCTGATATCAAAAAAAAATAGTGCCCAGCTCAAGGCCATTAAAAATTGATTTTTGGGAGTCCCGATGGGGGTGGTACCCCCAAACCACGTCAAAGTATTTGTCTCTTAAATATCTACTGATATCAAAAAACACTGGCACCTTAAATTAAGTCATTAAAAAAATTGATTTTTGGGGGACCATTTTGGTCCTCGGGGGGGTGGTACCCCCAAACCACGTTAAAATATTTTCCTCTTAAATACCCACTGATACCAAAAAACTCTGGCACCTTAAATTAAGTCGTTCAAAAAATTGATTTTTGGGGGTCCATTTTGGTTCCCCAAGGGGGGGGGGGGGCGTACTTCCAAAACCTTGCCAAATAATTCCCTCTTAAATATCGACTGGTAGCAAAAAACAGTGGCAACCTATGTTAAGCAGCTCAAAAAATTGATGTTTGGGGTGGCCATTTTGGGGGGTCCCCGGGAGGGTGATACCCCGAAACTATGTCAAGATATTTATCTCTTTGTTGTGTCTTGATATCAAAGATGTAGCACCCTAACTTAAGCCGTCAATAAAATTGATTTTTGTTTGGGTCCATTTGTGGTTTTGGGGGGTTGGTCCCCCCAAATTATGTCAAAATAGTTTTGTCCAAAAAGTTCTTCTGACACCCAAAAAATCTAGTGCGCTTGCTTATGGTGTTTAGAAAGTGTTTTTTGGGGCGTCTTCACAGAGAATGAAACCTGATACCCTTTGATCATACGTAGTGTCGAACAGAAAATATTCAAAGCAATTTGGTCGTATCCGAAACAAAAATTAATATATGCTAGATTCGATATAATCTTGGTTCGATAAAAGTCATGGCCAAGTTGAGAATTGAAGCCAGGTCTTAGGTTTCAAGCACTGGTGCCTTAAACCATTCGGCCATGGCAGCACGCGCGCGTAGGTGACTACCTCCAAACTACGTCAAAATATTCTAGTGTTGAAAGTTTTTAGTGGTAGCAAAAAAAACTAGCTCGATAGCTTGAGGTCGTAAAAAGCTGATTTTTGGGACGTCTTCACAGAGAATGAAACCCTCTGATCATATCTAGTGTCAAAAAAAATATTATACACGATTTTGTCGTAATCAAAAAAAAAAACTGAATATGCTAGATTTGATATAATCTTGGTTTGATAAAAGCTAAGGCCAAGTAGATAATTGAACCCAGGTCTTATGTTTCAAGCACTGGTGCCTTAAACCATTCGGCCATGCAGCACGCGCGCGTAGGTGACTTCCTTCAAACTACGTCAAAATATACTTGTCTTGAAAATTTTTAATGGTAGCAAAAAAAACTAGCGCGTTAGCTTGAGGTCTTAAAAAGATGATTTTTGGGACGTCTTCACAGAGAATGAAACCTGATACCCTCTGATCATACCTAGTGTCGAACAAAAAATATTCAAAGCGATTTTGTCGTAATGGAAAAAAAACTGAATATGCTAGATTCAATAAGATATTAGTATGATAAAAGCGATGGCCAACTAGAAAATTGAAGCCAGGTCTTAGGTTTCAAGCACTGGTGCCTTAAACCATTCGGCCATGGCAGCACGCGCGCGTAGGCGACTACCTTCAAACTACGTCAAAATATTCTTGTGTTTATAATTTTTAGTGGTAGTAAAAAAAAACTAGCTTGATAACCTGAGGTCGTAAAAAGCTGATTTTTGGGACGTCTTCACAGAGAATGAAACCCTCTGATCATATCTAGTGTCAAAAAAAATATTATACACGATTTTGTCGTAATCGAAAAAAAAACTGAATATGCTAGATTTGATATAATCTTGGTTTGATAAAAGCTAAGGCCAAGTAGATAATTGAACCCAGGTCTTATGTTTCAAGCACTGGCGCCTTAAACCATTCGGCCATGTCCCAAACCACGTGACATAGCGCCTCCAAAATTGCAGGGACACAAGTTCATGTATAGACTTATAATCTGTCTAAATCTGTCTAAATTAATCTGTCTAAATGTCTAAGTTTCTAGCTTTGGTGGTTTTCGAGTATTTGTGACCACCATGTGATTTGCTTAATAAATAAATAAATAAATAAATAAAGAAAAAAAAAGGGGTGAAATCGTCATGGTTTATTTTTGAGAGCTGAAAGGGCATGCCCAGACGCTTCTAAATTCGAAAGTTTTATTCCCCTAGTACCATTAGTTTTCGAGCTAGAGCTGTTTAAACCTTAAATTGGCATTTTATTTTTTGGCTTGGAAACCCGTATGGCATGACTGATTGCCCTCTAAAATTTGCACTAAAAAGAATTCGTATGTGCCCCAGCTAAGATCTAAATTTCAAGTTTCTACCTTTAGCCGTTTCAAAGTTATAGCGTTTTTTATTTTTGTTTACGAATTCGTAAAATATGCCGGAAAAAACATAAGGACTTCCGACGCAAAGCGTCGGGGAAGTCCCAATAATAATAACAGTAATGATAATAATGACGATATAAAGCAAAGCAGCGGTATATATATAGCGAGGGAACAAAGAAAAGCGAGAACAAAAACAACATTAATTAAATTCCTTTTGTCTCGCAATATCCGTTCATTACGCTGTGTCACCCATAGCAATGAGCAATATGTGCCAATAACCGGATACCAGAGACATTTATATAAGAACAAATATTAAACTAGAATGTGACATCGCAAGCGATATCTGGGGACTTCGCGACAGTGCCTAACTTCATTGAACAATAGACCTTAAGTGCACTTTGAAACAACACCCCAATTGCATTAAAGGAGATACTGCTCTAGATTGGTTTTATTGAAGAAATGAGAACTACTACAAAGGTAATAAAGGTGCCCCAAACCTTGTTTTACTACTTTCCTTTCTTGTGAAAATCGATTTAGTCCGTTTGGCTCCGTACCATTGGGCAACCCAGCGTTTGAAATTTTGTGACATCAGAAAAGGTTTAATTAAAATTTCTTGCAAAACTAGGACCGCGATAATCGAACACCGCAATGCTTATTTTGCGATATTTTTTGAAACAATAAAGAAAGCGATGTTCGATATCACTTAAGTGGAACATGCAAAAATTCGAAAACCATGAACTGAATATCTGATTCATCAACAGCCAAGCCCGTCCAAACAGATAGGCCTACGGCTCGAAATCGGTTTTATTGAAGAAATAAGAACTACTTAATTAAAGGTGTATAAAGAGGTGCCCCAACCTTATTTTACAGAGGTGGAGTCGAGGACGCAACCTTCGAGGCCAAGGCTAAGGACAGACTTCTCGAGGCCAAGAACACAAGGCGCAAGCGTTCTCCCCCCCAAAAAAAAGTTTCTCCAAATTTTTTTCAGGCGACCTCCATAAAAAAAAAATTCTTTCCAAATTTTCCGCGAAGTTTTTGCCGATTTCCCCACGTAAAGTAAAAAAAAGGTCATGTCCATGGCTCATTTTTAACGAAACCAAAAAAGTGCTGTCCTCGAGCCGAGGATAGGACATTTTCGAGGACTTGTGGGCTTCAAGGCCAAAGACTTCAAAATGTGTTTTTAAGGCTAAGGACGCCCTCGAGGACTCCATTTCTGCCTCTAACAGAAGTGAAAACGTAAACAAACGACGCTATGAACTGCACCACATGTCTGTCAAGATAGCCCGCTCACAAAGTGTAGCAGCTTTGTACAGCTACTGTTTACCTCTCGTCAGCTAAATTAGGCTTCCCAACTCTTAAATGACCACTGTGCTGCATTGAACATCTTGCAACAAGATTCGTAGTCCATGAAGCTCACTTAAGAACCGAAAATGAAAAAGATGGCGCATTTTTAACTTAAATTTAACATTAACAGGTATGTAGTTGATAGCTTTCAAAATTAGAAGTGAAAAAGAATTAATGTTCTACTGTACAGTTAACCTTACGTTTCTACATCTTATGGCCATTGGTACTCAAAACTACCATCCTTTAGTGGGCGCGCAAACTATCCGTTACTGCTAAAATATTACACGGGGCAGTGTGCTTTACTTCCTCCCACCTGGGCCAAATCACTTACA
The DNA here is from genome assembly GCA_963965965.1 of Trididemnum nubilum. NCBI lineage: Eukaryota > Metazoa > Chordata > Ascidiacea > Aplousobranchia > Didemnidae > Trididemnum > Trididemnum nubilum. Next base: position 36,024,066 of record OZ014478.1, on the reverse strand, counting down.
AAATTCAATCCTTAAATGCAAGATTTTAAAGGAGAATTAAACAATTTCATTTTTTCAATTGGCTTTCAAATATTAAAACTTTAGTTCTTCAAATGGCTCGAAAAACGTGCAAAACGTGATTTAACGGCATTAAAATAGCTATTTTTTACAAAAAATCCCGCAGCAGCTGGGGCGGAGTCCCCAAACCCTAGTCTGCGATACGTTTCACTAACTTTAGTTTACTCAACGCGTCTCCCAGTTCAGACATTTTAACTTTTGGTTCAAGCTCTCTCCTGTGAGCAAAATCCTGGTTACATGAAGAACCAGGCCACGGCTTCTGATCTTTCATTTTACATCTCTCTCCCATAAAAAGTTTCTCTTTCGAAAATTTATGATAACGTGATTACAAGTGATTTGCGGTTTGTGCCCCCCCCTCAATAAAAAATCCTGGCTACGTCTAATGGTACATACAACCTACTTGTGACAGAAAAGCACAGCTGTTTATTGCAGTTGATAAACTCATGCGTATGCTTTACTTTTACCAAAATATTAAACATAACAGTTTCCGAAAATCGTACTAGTATTAGTCAAAAGGTACAGTAATATGGAAAAGGTAATTTAAACATCTTGAATTTTTTGCGACAAATGCATCATTCCTTTCCAAACAAACACCAAACATTGCCATTACACGTAAAATTTCGGCGTTAGGCAACAGCTGAAATACTATACAGTTGTAAACCTACTGAATAAGCGAAATAGTTATATCTTTTTGTTTGCAATGAGCACCAGCACGAAGTCGAACTAAATATTTTTGCCAAACTTGAACTCGAACTTTGTCGACCAAAGAAAGCAGAGTGTTAAAGGCACACCACTGTCATCTTTTTGCTAAAATAGGCTGAAGACCTAGCCCTGGTAGGATGTTTTTTTCAGATGGGCAAAATCGCCTTTTCATGCAGGAGCGTCGGATTTCCCAATCAACTCAGAAAGTGGACATCTTAAACGATAACACAGTGTAGGCTACTGCAGTGAAACACTACGTCATTTACAAAAACTGCACTTTACATTATCACTCAAAAGACTTTGTAATGCTATCCGTTAACCAACCGTCAAGAAAAAAATACTTTTTTTTACTAAGAAGCCCGACATAGATGCACAATCTATAACTTATACAATGTCAAGGTCTAAAATGAAAAGCATGCGACAAATGCTTTTTACGTGCTTGTTTCGGAGCAGAAAAGTAGAGCCGCCCTCACAGAGGATTATAAAACACGACTAGTGGATAGTTGGATATCAAATCAGCTGTGGTCGTTTGTGCAGTTATAGTGTACCAACTCCTAAAATTACTTGAAAATAGCCTTTTTTTTCCGGGTTCTAAATTAGTTTGCTGAGATTCCGTAGAGCAACATTCTATTCTACAAACGCTCTTAACTACAGGAAAAGGAGAGGCAGTTTCAACAAACGAAATAAAAATGATATCAGAGTAGTAACACTACTCCTAAACCATAATGTAAATCGTAAACAATACACCGTTTCATTGTACTATTGTCACTTCAATGCAGTAAGTTTCCAGAACCCACCGCCAAAAATCGACTGCTTTCACCTTATGGACAGTATAGACTTATATCGTTTTTAACAAGCAATAATAAACGATACGGTAACTATTAGTTCCACATAACCACTTTAGCAAAGTCAGTTTAAGATGTATCTTCTAGTTTCACATAACTTTAAAGAATATTCTTGTTATGAAGCTGCACTAAATTGATGTCTTTGCTTGAAAATGCATTTGATTCTTTGCTGGTAGAAGCTGCATTTGCTTTTCCACGTGATGACTCGGCGTTTCTGATTCAATTGTCAGCTTTGAAAGTTTCTGTAATGTATAAACAAAATCAGGCTCTTGACAAGGATCAGCAATTCAACTAGAAAGCGTTTTATTTCGTTGCTTATTTATTGCAATATTGTTAATGAAGAAAGCTGTACATTGAGCAATGCCAGTTTACAGTTCAGTAATCATGATCTCTTTCGCAATGAACTGCCTCGAAGTGTTAGCCCACCATTTGCCAATAATCAAAACATTACAAAATAAGTCATTTTTACTAGCACTAATTTTTTTTGAAATTAGGAACCACATCACTATCAGCAATGTGCAAGTGCCAGTTCGTGAATTGCTTCCACCTTCTTCGCTTCCACTTCCACAACCACATGATGACGTTACTTTTGCTTATAATATTTTTTGACTGAGCAGATATGTCAAAATTAACGAGCCAAGTCAAGTGACCGCGACAAACAGACAGCGAACAAACTGACCAGGAACTAACGGTTTTGTCACAGTAATTTTGTCACAAAGTGAAGGTTTGGGCATAACGGCTTTGGGGATAATGAAATATTTTTATGATCGCCTTCTCAGCCAATTAGTGTTATTTGGTTCGCGATCAGTTGTCGCGGACCCAAAAATTACACTGTTTACATTACCATTATCTTGAAAACATAATATGAAACCAAAATATGTTTCAGTAATTGGTTTTGTCATCACAAGGATCTCAGCATAGACATAGACAGGAATTTGAATTGGAAGCGGACCAAAAGTGAAACGTCCAATCACATGCTCATATCTTTTAGCTGATACTAATTTTTCTAACCGTTTAGTGCAAACTAAAAATAAGCGACAATTACGTAATGGGGTCTAGAGACGGATTTCCCAGGCTACGGCCAATGCTTATCTAGCAGTTTGGTAACCCAGAAACATATACAAATCTAAAATCTTTATTACCACGAACATTAACTCAAACCCCAAGTCTAAGATTAAACCTAACCTTCAATCAAACACAAATCCTAAATTCAAATCCAACATTGACTTTGAAGACATTTTTTTAAAAATGCCACCATTCCTCATCTTCATTTTATTATGCTCAAACAAAAAATAATCCCTTTATTTTGTGGCATAGAAATACTGTTAAAATAGCAACATTAAACTAATTGGAAAACAACAAATTTCAAAGTGTAAGATCTTGAAAACGGAAAGACGTAGAAACTTGAAATTTGGTGAGAATGAATTTTAGACATACAACATTTTGGTTAAGAATGAAAAACTTGACTTGAATGCCCTTTTACCTTAGAAGTTTCAAACGACCACATCTCCCCATCAATAAACGCTTTAAAAACACCACATGCATTAGCAAGAGAAAGCAACTCAGCAGCAATGTTAAAAAGCATAAAAAAGAACTCTGTTCTATGTAACTATTAGGCCGATTATAATCAGTAATTCAGCATTTTTATTGGTCGCACGTCGACTCAGTATTGAGGTTTTCATTGTTTAGAGGAAAATCGCCGATTTTTTGGACACACGCCGACTTACCAAAACCTAAAAGGAAACATTGATTCTGCTTACACTTTCCTTAACCGAACAAACCCTGTTAATTACCTAACAGCAAAAGTCAACATCCCTAACAAATAGCCCTCCAGATGCACCTCAAAAACCAAAATTTATTCAAACTACGGTCTACTACCATTCACCAAACCTTCAAGATCCAGCAAAGCAAGTAAGTAACGTAACTAAATTACAAACTTTTGACACACTCATCCAGCAACTATATCAGTGTTCTCTCTGCATTTTGGTGGGTCTGCATGCATCCCAAAACAAACAATTTTCTTCCAGCAAACAAAAAACAATTCAAAAATGAGTCAGAGAGTGTCCAATAAAAATACTAATCCACTGATCAAAATTGCTTTAATGGGAGCATATACCTCCATCCAATTGCGAAAAGCCACAACCCACATTATGTTCACTGGTGAATACCGCCTTAACGACAACATATACCTCCATACAATTGTGCAAGACCGCAATTCAATCATTTAAACTTTTTTCCTTCATCTTTAACAACTCTCTACTGAAGCCTAAAACAAAAACTCCATAAAACAATAACCTACAAAAAATATACAAACCATGATGCAAAGTTGTGTTATAGACCAAATTTTGATTCCAAAAGTACAGTAATTCCACTTTGGGAAAAGTTTTATGGTCATTTTTGGTGACTACATCATTGCTATCTTATTTCTTTCAAGAAACAGGAGCAGAAAACCAAGCAGGCAGGTCTAAACAAAAACGCTCTCCCACAAAATACAGTAACAGATGGAATCTACCAGAAATCTACAACATTTCAACATCTAAAAAAAGCTATATCCAGCACCTTTTACCAACTTATTCATCATATAGTATAAAAATTTAAAGTAACTTTACACAATATCAGCATGCCTTCCATACAACTAAAATTATTTACAGTTTTTTTTAAGAGGTACAGTAATTTTTAAGTGAACCAAAAGCCCTTCAAGAACAAGGTTTAGCATTCAACAATGCCTGCTACTGCCAGGCGCGTAGCTAGAAATTTGCAATGGGGGGTTGCTTTGGGGGTAAAGCCCCCACTGCCAGAGGCACGGAGATCTGGGGCAGCGCCCCCAGCATTTGAAAATTTTGCATTTTTTTGCTAATAATTCAATTTTTGGGCTATTGTAATAGAAATATTTGCTTTAAAAGCGTAATATAGAAATTAGAAGTGCATACATGATTAAACTGGTTGCATAAATGGGTTATGTGGGAGGTGGCTAATGTTAAAACTTAATTCTCTTGTTTACATCATAAAATCCTATAGTTCAATAAAACTCTCACGGAGTAAACTATTTCGTCTATAATTTATAAAGAAGAATAATTAGGGGAGGGGGAATGATGGAAAAATATTTGAGAGATAAGATTGGTCTCTTTCTTTTCTTTCAATATACTCGCTGTAATACGCCGGAGCGTGTAACGAGTTGGCGGGGCCCATCTCCGCGTCATTGCGCCCGGGCAACACAGCTCCATTCGAAGAAATGTCGCAACGGTGGCGAGCCGTTGGCAACACTGTGTCCGATTTGACCGGTCCGAGATTTGAACCTCAGACCTCCCGCTCCAGAGACGAACGCGTTACCGCTCGACCAACTGGCCGGTGATAAGATTGGTAATTAACTAATATTGAATAGCCCCCCAACCCCAGTTGATGAAACTAAAATAGATTTTTTTACCATAAATAGATAAAATTAACTAATATTCCTCAGTGTATAATACAGGGTGTCCGTAAAGTCCGTAATCATATCCCTCCTCTTGAATATATGTTTCAAAATATGCTTTAAACCTCTTTATCTCTTTTTAGTCCATTTCAGTGCAAAAAAGATACAGTCTTAGAAGTGCTAAAAACGTGGTATTTTTTTTATTCAGCATTTTCATCGACAGGCTAATGGGGAAGGCTTAACCTTCCCCTGGCTGTGCTACCGGCTGCTGCACTGGCAAAATTAACCATGAAAAGACAATTTTTATGCCTAGAAAAACAACAAAGCACCATATCAAATTGCAGCTTCACCAATAGATCCGAGCTAGGGTAGGTTTTTGCAATTCTTTAAAGCTTTTGAAACACAGAGACTTTATGTTTCAGTAGCACAATGTTTTAAGCTGTCTCCATTAATTTTTATTGTGCAACTTTTTCTGATTTTACCAGCAACTTTTATCAATTTTTGCATAAAACATAAAAACTTGATTCCAAAAATATGCTTTGAAACTACAGTATTTCAGTTCAATTGCAGTATTCTCTAGGTATTGGACAACAACAAGCTTTGTGACACATTGGCTGTGACTTAGTGTTCTCTATGATGGAATAATTCATTAATATTGCAGAAGTTCAGCTACAACCCCAGAACTGTGCTAATACCACAGTGTCAGAACCAGGGTTGCAGAGTCATTGTAGGAAAGGTCGGGATCCAACTCCTACCCTATTGCTTTGAAGCAACCAACCATGTTTACACTCTTTGTCCATAGGCCTAAATTTAACTTCTTACTTAAACTTTTGTTAAAAGTAAATGCAGCTTTTGTAAAAAATAAAGGAAACTTTTTCAGGATTTAGGGCAGCAAAAAATTGCCTTACAAATAATTATCATATGCAAGTTCATAAAACCAACAAACAGATCTGGTAAATTGAAAAAAAGCGACAACAATATTATGATAAACCTACTGACCTGAATAAATTTGAAAGCAACTTAATTCTCATGATGATTGCAGTTTCACCTCAGGCAGTTGGGCATCTTCAACTTGATATATATTCCAACACAATTTCCAGAATCCGAAACAATAGAACTACTGCGATTAAATTATTTAATGCTTTGCGAATTATCTTGCACAACAATCCTGATAAAATTGCAATGTTATAATTTTTTCTGCCAGCAAATAGCAGATGTTGGAAGTAAACATTAAACAACTTTTGCATCTTAACGGCAAAAATCACTTGGCATGAATGAATTAATGATAATGGGAGTTACATTCTCAATTAATAATGATAAATCAATACAAAACTAAAAATTAAATACGAAGTTAAACCAAAAGCAGCCAGTAAAACCAAAATCTTAATGAAAACAAACAACCCTTCAAGGTTCTAATTTAAATTTTCAGTTCTCAAACTGTAGCAACTTCCAGTAACTGTAATTGAAACTCAATTCAAACCATGCATTTACCAGTTCACAGCTGACTCGAACCAAAGCAATGCCTAGCCAACCAAGTTTTGAATTTAACTACTCTACACTTCACTTGAAAAGTTCATTGTTAAAAAACGACTTATTTCAGCAGCTCCAAAACTAGAATATTTTATCACAATTTTTGCATGATTTAGTGGAATTAGAGCCTATGATAGAATTTCAGCCTGATTTAGAAGAGTCAGAGAGGTGGAGTTCTTGACAACACATTCTAAAGAACTTGGTCTTGGCCATGAAGCCTATAAGTCCTCAAAATGTCCTGTCCTCAGCTGGAGGGCAACATCATTTTTTGATTGATTAAAAATGAAAATAAACCAAACAAAATACAACATAAACTTTAATCGACTATCAATTTGTTTCCTTTCCTTATTTGAAAAAATAATAGAATGTAATAGCCAACCAAGCCAGGTGATACTGAAACTTATTTTAAATGGCATTGCTTGAAAGCTCTAATCAGATAACGAGGGGGCAAAAAGCCTTCAGAAAATTATAGTTTTTATTTCTGCTAATAGTTTTAGTGCAGGCAGTAGAAACTGCAAAGCACTAAAGCTACCCAGAGACATAGCAAAGAACCCATGGGCTTGGAAACAAATTTGATTTGCTAATGCAAAAACATGACCAGTGCATATTTTGTGTGTGAATTTAGAAGAAAGTATGTGCATGGTATTGAAATGCAATACAGTGCCACTACTACCAGGGATGGCATACTAATATTATACTACAGTAAATATGTTAAGACTGGTATATGTTGATAGAACTAACAAAACATATCTTGAAAATGGCAACTTGTTCTGAAAATATCTGACCACAAACAATTTGCTTTAAGAAAAAACGAGCTACTCTAATCACTGGCAAGTAATGTAGGGGCAAAGCCACATGCTCTAAACAATTTGTGCATTAAAAATCGTCGCTAGGAATCCTAAATAACAAAGTATTAGATCACTGAAAATGCTGCATACTGAATTATAAAGAAATTAGGTGTGAAGTTAAATACAACTACGGTATAACAATTGTTCAAATGCCTGGAGAGATGTGCGATTGTGCATTGAACCTAATAAAATTTTTACACCACGTCATTATAAGTTGAATAGGCAAAGCTCCCAAGAAAAAATTGGTACAAAAAAAAAATTAATTGCTTATTATTTTTTCGTTTTGACAATTGTGGAGTGTGGACCCTTTGAAGGTGGGGCCGAAACTAATGTCTCCAACATCTTCCTTCTAAATAGAACCTTGCTGGGATCCTCAGAATATTTTTTGAAATTAAATACCTCATGGTTAAATTTAACAAAGTGTCTTTTGGCAGCCTAAACGTTTGCTATCATTTATTGATAGGCATTAGATATGAGACAGGCTGTCCAGTCATTGAATTGAAATAAAAACTGACTGCTGAACATAAAATAATGACAAATAACGACAACTTTCAAGTATAAATAATGACAATTTTCAAGTATAAATCCAAAAGACTGAACTGAAAAGCAGTCAAAAAAGCTCTTCGTGTAGTATTTGAGAAATTTCTAAGGTGAACTAAAAAAAAGATCTTCATGTCCTAGGTTATGTCAGATTTTTTTGGATGATCTCCAAGAAAAAAAAAACGTCTGCATTTCAATGGCTCACGATTTATTGCAAATTATCCAGTAAACTCAAAAAATATCAGCAGATTATTTAAAAAATAATTAAACAATGACAACGGGTCCAAAATAATGAAAACTAATGAAATTGAAAAAATAATGAAACAATGACACACTTGACAGCCTGTATGAAAAGACATCACGAAATACTATCAACAACACAATGCTATTGCTACCTTCTCCATCATTCCAGTCAGCAGCGTGGCCCAAAGGGTAAAGCCATGTTTTTTATGAAGATCCTGCTTGCAAGATCTGGGGTTGCAAAATACAACTTAGTACTGGTAATATTTTGACACTAATATTTTGGCACTGGGAAAATGGACACTTTGAACAAAAGCAAGTCATTGCGTAAACACTACCGTACCAATACAAAACAGCATTTTCACCAGGCATATTAGTCAACATCATGCAATCATATTCTTGGTTCTACAATCAATAACATTAACATTACACCTAGGCTATCCTAGTACAGTAGGCCTACCGTATGTGACAATACACCTACTACAGATGGTTTATTTTACCAGTGTGCTTAGCCTATAGCCTAATAGCCAACTAAAAAGAGTCATTTATTAATACTCTACAAGGCCACAAACTTTTCTACGTCTGAAATACTCAAATAGGTTCTCCCATCCTAAAAACCAACTTTACTGCGAATATTGGAGTAGGCCTATTATTACTAATACCGGTATATACTAGGATAGCCTCTCAGTGAGGTGCTCAAAACTTGAAAAGTTTTCTAGAACAGCCTTAAAATGAAAAGCCCTAATTTCTCCAGCTGAGAGCTTGCGTAAAAACTTTTACAATTTCATCAAACTACCGTACATAAAGTTATGAAACAACCTTCATAGACAAAGTTTGCAATGGTGTTAATGAAAAAATTAAAACATTTCGTCATAAGTAAGTGTTGACTTTTGCATAACTGAATCTTCTATCAGGAATATTACTACTATATAAACTTCATAACAAAAATTTTCATAATATCCTTTCATGACCAAATGATGTTCATTTTTTTATGAACACCACATGTAAAACCCTTGCGAGTACCACAACAAACAATGTGAGCGAGCATAGACTGAGCCAACGGACTGAGCTAGTGATCAAGAGGAGTACGGAGTAGCCAGAAAAAATAGAGAAACTTTTTTATTTCACAATTCCATTCCTACGTTGTAAAAACCCTAAGGTTTCAAACTGAAAAAAGGAAATTTTGGGGAGATTGGTGCAATGCAACCCTCACAAAAATTATTATCTTTTGCTTTTGTCTATATCTAACTATCCTGAAACTAATGTTGGCATGCCTTGATCAATGATGATGATTACAAAAATTTGGATTTTGAAAAACCCATTGAAGAAATATTAGCCAATTGTGATACCCAAAATTTTACCAACAATTTACTTTTTGTTTCATTAATCTATTCCGAAAATTTGATCTACATAAGTTAAGTGAAAAATTTTTTTTGAATTTTGTATGACTCATTTCAACCATTTTCCCCCATCGCAGCTCCCCCAATTTTTAGTATGTTTTAGTCACCACCAATATCCACCAAATCTGATAATTTGGCCTATCTCTGTTGAACAATTCAAAAGTTCAAAATTTTTCAGTTCCCCTTTTAGGGGGAATCCCCGGACGTGATACCCCCATTTTCAGGCACACACCAGTTTGTTTCAAACTCTATACCACTCCATGATATCATCCATCTGCGCTTTGTGGTTTAAAAGGAGATAGTGATAGAAGAAAAACAAAGAAAAAAAAAAGAAAAAAGACAAAAATAAGGAAAAATTTTATCCAAGACGGAATAAATGAACATAACCAATACAAAGGTACTAATTAGTGTTTTCAAAAACCACAAACTTTTTTCAAAGAATATCACTACTTACCGAGATATACCACTTCAAAATTTACCACTTTTTGTCCATTTTCCGCCTCAGAAATTTCGGTCACGTGACTGGGAGCCCTCAAACTTGGTACACAAACACTTTCTACCTCTACCCATGTTGTGTCCAAATTGCAACTTTCCACGTTGAGCATTTTTTTTGTTATAAGCGAAATAAAAAAATTTCGGCTCAAAAATAGCCGTTTTTTGTCGGTTTTAGGGTCCCCAAATCATTATCACGTGATCTTCGACCCCCAAAATTGGCATGCATAATGCTTTGTAAACTTGTAATGTTGTGTTCAAATTTCAGCTTTCCACATTTTGCCGTTTTTGACTTATCATAAAATTAAAAAAATTTTTATGCTCATCTATAAAAATGGCCGAGTAAAAACATAGGAACTACGCGCGCGCGCGAAGTCCCAATTATATTCACTCGGTCACCACAGAACTAAACACGTAAAGAAAAACGTCGATTAATGAAGTACTTTAGGCCTAGTTTTAAAAATTTCGTAAAAATTTCCAAATAAAACATCCAAAAAATGATTGCAAAAAAAGTCTATTACGTTTGCGTAAAACTAAAAAGTTTTGATTTCGGTGAGAACCGAATCGAGACTAAAGTTTCAATGGCAAGTAACATAACCACTACACTAAGCAACCTTGTGGCGTCCACCGCAAAAAATTTCTTTATAAATGCCTGAAAAATACACATACCATGTCCGATTTTATTCTTTGCCAAGTGTAAAAAATCCGCAAGCGGATATACGCATGCGCAAATACGCATGTTCGGTAAAAGGCAATATAAAACAAACCAGCGAGAGTAAAAATGTTAAATACGCATATGCGTATTTTTTATACGCATATGCGTATTTTTTATACGTTTTTTTTATACGCATATCCGTAGTTTTTTACGCATATGCGTAAATACGGACGATCGGTAAAAGCTGCTTAACACCTTTTAATTCCTTTTGCTCTGTCTGCTTAAGTGAATGCTTTTTTCCTGCTTTTGCCGCAAGCATCGTAAAATTGCAAAAGCGAAAAAAAGCAAGCTTTTCACAAGTTAAACTGCCAAAAAATTTCTCAACTGCTTGCGCAGAGTAACAGCGCTCTATATTCTTGAATAGTCGCAATTTTGCTTGCAAACACAAGAAAATCGCTAAAGTTTGATCGTTTTGAATCAGCACAAAATTTGGTTTCTTTAATAGATTTGAATTTTTTTTTCGTTTGCATTTGGTTTGTTTTGCTGCCGAGGCTAGGCATTGTTTTAAATTTTTTCTTAAATCTTGGGCAAAAATAAGCCTCGTGTGTTTAGAAAATTGTTCTTATAAAAAGAGAGGGTATTGCTATTTTTTCAAGTGGTGCTACTAAATATTTCTTAATCAGTCGAAACAGCAAATGGTTTTTAAAGCAATTCGCTTTCTTCTTAGCAGTCTAATAACAAACATGGCGACGCTTTTAATTAATTTTCATCAAAAATTTGCTTTAGTTAGAAGTTTTCAACATTTCGCCATTAAATTTCTGAACCAAAAAAGACTTCTCGCACGCTTCAAGAGTGCTTCAAAATCTTTGTTAAGTTGGCGAGAAAAATGTGACGTTTTTTTACTCGGATTATATCTCGCAATCGATCCAAGCAACTTAGCAAGCGAAAATGCCGTTACCAAGCTCTCAGAGCTTCAAATGCACGTGCAAAAATAACCTCTTGCTATTAGCGAGTATTTCGTTTGATAGAGGCTCTTAAAAAATTCTCGTTTTGAATGCAGAGTACGAAATTTCTGTCATGTAGGCCCAGGTCAGTTTATTTTTTTGTACAAGAAAAATTAAAACTCAGACGTTAAAATAAGATGCTGTTAATTAAATAACATGAACAGATGCTGTGAAGGGACCTAAGTCTCTAAAAGCTAAAAGTATTACTGCACTTGACTCTCTAAAAATCTATTCACTGCACTAGAGTCTCTAAAAATCTATTTACTGCACTTGAACATCTTGAGAAACGAAACTCAAAAAACAATAAAGGATTGCTAGACGTAGAAGAGTGCATCCAAGACACATATAAACTTTTGCTGAAAAATTTGCTGGATCCAAAAAAATGTGGAGAGTTTTCAACAGACAAGAGAATCGCTGCTAATAGCTATGAATACATACCCAAAATTTGTTACAGAGGAAGAGGCTTATGATGAAGTTTAGAAAAGTCTATAGACAACTTTAACGACACAGTTCAATAGTTCATTACCCAAAAAATTGTCCTGATCTTTATTCCGTTGAGCAAACTTTGATGTATATTCAGTGTGCTGCCTAAATTTTGTACAACTTTGTGACTCTGCATCTTTTCGCTGATGGAAACGAAATAATGTATCGTTTGCTGGCAAGCCATTTCTTATACTTGGAATTTCCATTTCCTTGTCCTATTTACAACATCTACGCACCAACACAAAGAGAACCTGATGATGTAATATTACACCTTGTTGTTTTAAAATGGAAGATGACCATTTTAAAAACATTCTTCAGAAAAATGGATGAGGAAGGCTTCACCAAATCACTTACGGTCACCTTCAAAATTCAAAAACTAAAAAATAGGTATGTAAATCTCTTTTTTGCAAGTGCTATTCTAAACGAAATCCCCAGCCCTATGAAAATGTACGGGCGCTGGATCGACATTACGAATACAAAACCAGATGAGGCACATCTACCAATGTGCATCTATTGTAAATCCCGAGGACATGCGATCTTTGTGCTATGCAAGCAGAAAGGAAATGATCAGCTGTATACTGCCCAAATGTCCACTCAGAAGAACAGCGCAGGCAAATATCGTACTAACTACTCAAAACAAGGACCAGAATATCGAAAAACACGGAACAAAAAAAAAAACAAATAAAGGATAGTGGTGGAACTTCCCAGCAGAAAGAAAATATCCAAACCCTTTCCACCGAATGTTATCAGATTCAACAGTTATCAGATTCAGAAGAAAAAATACAGATAAACTACCGTCACCCAACTCGTCTTTTGCCAGCTTCTTAACACTTGGGAAAAAGAAATCAAAACGAAAATCTGTCACGGCAAAAAAACGAAAAAAGGATAATACAAAGAAAAAAGAATCCTGCTGAGCAAAATCCAACAAAGCTATTTAAGATCAAGAACAGCAACAACAAGTTGCGGAAAAAACGGACCCTGAACTAATTGATCCGGACTCAGGGTCAAAAGAAGAAGTAGCGGAGTTTCAATAACACTCTTACTGAATCTGTTCCTGGTATCCAAAATATATTTCAAAGTTCAACACCAGACTCAAAAAATAATCTAAACCTGACTCTGACACAAGAACAAGAAATTTCTCTCATAGAAACATCGACTGAAAATAGAACCAAAAAAAAACTAGAAGGTCATCAGATAATTCAACAGAACTTACTCTGACAAATGAAAAAGTTGAAGAGAAACAAAAGTCCGATACCAACTTTTCCGGGACAAGATTAAAAGGCGGCAATCGTGATAAAAGGCGGAAAAGTAGGAAAAGGCGGTTAGGGTTAGAATTAGGGTTTACCCTACCCCTAATCCTAACCCTGACCCAAACCCTAACCCGCCTTTTAGCACGATTTCCGCCTTTTCCTACTTTTCCGCCTTTTAGTCATGCTATATTTCATTTGGTCAGACGCCATCTATTCAAAGACACCTCAGGATGGCTCCCAAATCGGACAACATCCCGTCAGAAATTGCTATTTCAAACTTTACCCAAAGCTCTCAACTTGATCATAACTACTCAAAAGTTATGAATGATTACTTACCAAAATCACCCCTAAAAATTGGATCTATCAATAGTAATGGAATTAAGCGTAAATTAAACTCGTTACGAATAATAATAAATAAAAATAAGTTGGATATTTTATTTGTCCAGAAAATTTATAACTTTGATAAACTCAATATGGAAAAATGGCTGACAGCCAACAAATTCTCTTAATTTTTGAATTAAATGATACCTAAAAAGCAAGACCCAAAATAGTTTAGAATAGGTACAGCTATACTAATTAAAGAAAAAATTTAAAGAAACAGCGGAAATTTCGCAGATTAACTTAGTTAAGAAGAGAGTCCAAATAGTACAAATCAGAAGTCACAATTTTGACCTCGACCTAATCAATTGCTATTTTCCTCAATCTATAAGAGAAGAATTATTCTAAACTATGAAAATTTTTTCGATAACGAAAAAGATAATATTTGTTGTCGCATAAGTTTGTTTTCAAAGTTATCAAAACATTAGGCTTCGGACAAAACATGCAAAACTGGATCAAACTTTTACACCAAACTAATACTTATTCAGTAACAGAGCTCTAACTAAACCAATAGAAATAAAACGTGGAATACGGAAAGGCTGCCCAATTAGCATGATTTTATTCATAACTGCAGCTGTTGCCCTAACTTGACATACTGAAAAAGAAAAAAAGATTTTAGAATTCAAGTATCAAAAATTTGAACTAAAAATTATTCAATATAATGATACAAACCTTTTTTCCAAAATTTAGATTTTCTCAATACTATCTTAAGAGAGCTAACAAAACATGAAAGAGTCTCGAGCCAATTAATAAACCAAAGTCACAAATCTTTTCTAATGACCCTGTGCTTGAAACAAACATAAAACAATTTTACCCGGTTTTCCACCCTACCGAGAATGTTAAACTCATAGAAATTAATTTCAATTTGAATAAAGGTAATAACAAAAAACAATCGGTATAAAGCTACTCAAAGAATAAAATCTTTTATCGAAACACATGAAGACAAAAAACTTTCCAATCTTCGGAAAAATCCAAATCATAAACACCTTATATATTATAGTACCACAACACTTGACTAAAATACTTATTCCACCGCACAATGTTGTGAATCACATAAACAGTTTAATGCATGGATTCTTATGGCATCCAAACTGGGAACAAAATTAACCGCAAATACTTAACACGGCGGAATCAATATGATTAATATTAAAGCAAAACTTGAAACTTGCCGAGTTGAAAAAATTAAACAACTAGCAAAAATTGAAGAGCCGCAAGAATTATGAGAAAAATGGGCTATTTACAATCTATCATTGTAGATGAAAACATATTAATTAAAAATTTTATTTCAATCTTCATCCTCATGCTATTTCCCCAAACAAAACATGGGATAACATTTAAAAATCTTTCTGAAACTAAAAAATAAATTTGAAACCCTATCCAACGTTACTCATAAGGAGATATGTCAAGTTAAAACTTTTAGAAAATGAAGTTGTAGAAATTGAGAACAGTCATGGCAAAATAATCCCTTGACAAACATTATCCCTTCAGAATAAACCAATCAAAAGGCGAATATCTAATCGAGAAAAAGTTAATTTTAGAGCCATTCGTAAAGGGTATAAGAGGGGAAATTTTCAAAAGAAAACTCGAATAACGAAAACCAAAAATATCGATACAAAATTACGAATTGTAAATTTTGCAAAAAAGAATTAGATACATTTCCTCACGTACTCCTCCAGTCTGAGTCAATTAAGGATATGGAATGCTTCGGAAAAATTCTTAAATCAAAATAACTTACTAAATGTTAAACTAAACCGACATAAGATTTTTTACAATTTGTTTGAACATGGCTTACTAAAGAATACAGCATGATATCTTACATTCAGTGCGCTGCTGCTAACAGGCCACTTTTTTCGCTGTTGATTGACAAGTGACCTCTTTGCCAGACGCGATCGCTTCAGTCTCGAGATGAAGGGGTTATATCGAAGGGAGACAAACAATGCGCTCTAGAGTACCTGTGCAGCTTTTTTAATTGAATAGATTGCACTTGAACAACGTGCAAGACAATATTGCAACGTAACTGAAAAATCGAAGAAAAATAAAAGCAAGTTTAGTTTCAAATCCTAGTAAATCCTGTGTTAAGTAGGAGTATATATGTGTAATGTTATCACAAGGTAGCAGTTTAGGATGCAGGATGATTGTTGTTCAGAGCGGTTTTAGAAAGTAAGATACCAACATTTTTAGAAGTAAAGAAACAGCAAAGTTTTACTAAACAATCTGATTTTCGAAAACATTCACTAATGGTAAAAGAGTAAAAACATGAACTGCATTCATAAGTTTAGCTAACAGTTTCTTTAAAGCATGACTAAGGCTGTAGTAATAAAAAAACAAGAAAAACATGGCCTTGAGAATAACTATCAATGTAAAACCTGCTTAGTAACCAGCAAATAGCCTTTTAGAACTTTTAAAACTATAAAACTATTAAAGGCAGTTTTAGAACTATAAAACTAACTTTCTGTTTGTTTCAAAAGCTTGTTTTGCTTCCAAACTGTTAAAAATTGTTTGGCACTGTTATAATTATTTTAGCTTATCTTGAGATTAAAAGTTTCTGGATTTAAAAGTTCTAAGATGAACTAATGTATAATTGTAAATAAGTACAACATTTACAGATTAGTTTGCTTATCTGCACTAGCTCTAAAAATTGGTCACTGAAGGTGTTTTTTCCCTGAGCAGGTCCTATTTTATGCAATTTCTTTATTTTTATGCTTGTCAGTGTTGCATGCAAACTGGATTAGGACATGGTGTACACGTGTGTAGTCAATGACTGTAAATCTGGATATGTGACAAAATTTGAAAAAGAAAACAAAACGGTATCGTCATTTTCATTTCCTTCTATCTAGTAAACGTGATTTGCTGAAAAAATGTATAAAATTTTTTCAATCACGCAGATTGGTCCCCAAGGTCAAATTCTGAATTTCCTTAAAACATTTTCAGAAAATTTGATCACTGAAAATGAAAAACGAAAAACAGCTAAACTGGAGTTTAAACTCAATGCCAACTATCCACACTATAGCAGAGCCTTTGAAACAATCGTCAACCTTACCAACCAAATCCAAGCTCATCAAGAAAACCACCCAATCTGCGAGTGTATCAAAATGACCAGCTTGCTGATATCAGAAAAAAGGTTAGAATAGCAAAATTTGATCACATTACCCAAAGTCAGGTGCCAGCCAATTATCTATTTTATAAAACTTTGGAATGCATGGTCTTTTACTACTTAGTACTTGTGCCACAACAAGATTTCTAAAAATATTTGGTGCTATAAAAATTGATAAAGATTTGCATGTGAGTTGGAGTGGTGTGGAGATCCTACTCCATTCCCCGAATCGTTTGTTCGATATTTTAATCATTATGTTCGATATATTAATCATAATCAGTGGTATTTTGATCCCGCAAACTTTCTACAGGATCTACTTGTATTTACACCATTGATTCAGTGTTGTATGACCTTATTTGCTGTTATCTGGCCCTGTAGCATTAAGTTCACTACTTTTGGTAATTTTAAAATTAAAATGTAGTAAAGAAACGATTCTTGGATTGCATCAAACCTGGGTTAGTTAAATTTAACCAACAAGACAGTGTTGTATAGCTTTAAAGAGCGAAGATGCAATTTAGTTATTTAGGTGATATGCTGTAAATGACAATGTTAAGGTGTTGATTAATATTTGATCTTTTTATAACATGAAAATGGAAAAATAAGCTTGCAAGTTGCTTTTTTTATATTTTGCTATATGCATAATATTGTTGGGAATGATTTTAACTGACTTTTGCTGTTAAAAAGTGCTTTAGTTGTAGAATTCCAAATTAAGAATGGTGTGTAATTAATATTCAAAGCTTGTTAATATTAGTTACTGGTTATAAATTTGTTAATTACTAGCAATAATTTATTATTTACTAGTAATAAATACTGTTGTGGTAGAATTGCAAAATTTTGAGTGGTGTGTAATTAACATTCAAAGCTTATTAATATTACTTACTAGTAATAAATTTGTTATTTATTGTTTACTAGCAGTAATTTATTATTTACTAGTAATAAATTTGTTGTCAACAATGAAAAACAAAAAATATCGATCATCTAGTATTTCCTTTAATGCTCGTTTGTTCACTGCAACTCTCAACACATCGGAATAAAAGTATAGACCTGTTAGACTTGGCCTGTTGAATGTGAGAAATCTGGCCGTTTTCTTTAGCAGGTTATTATTCAAAAAAAGTCAAAACAAAAATATTGAATCTATATAGGGCATAATTGCAGCAAAAGCTGAAATTATTTGACGAATAGAAGTCTTTGATTTCAAAAACCAATAAAATTGGAAAAATGAAACCTTTTAAGAACAAGTGTTAGGGATAATCAAAACCAAAATCAAAATTTATCCAACAAGTGCTCCAAACAACACAATTAAAGGAATATTAGATCAAAATAAATAATTACTCTTTATTATTGTGTAAATTTAGTGAATGAAAAACTTCGAACTCTGTCTCTAATGTATTTATTTTTGAACTTGAACTTATGTATTTGTTTTTGCTCGGCAACAAAAGATTACTACTACTCCACCATGCGATAGCTTGTCTTCGGCGCTTAGCACTGCAACTGATTTTGATTGCAGTAGACTGGAGTTTGAAACGCCTTCTCAGCGCTGCGCTGTAAAGCAATGCAATCAACGTCGGGGTTATCGCTTCTTGGAAAAGGTCGTGCGCGGGTTACGTCATAGCCTGAACAGATATAGAGTACAGGTAGGTAAAATCTTATTGTATATTTGGTGTTTTCGTACAAGTATTTATCGTAGTTCCGTTTATTGCTGGACATATAATTTTAAACCTATGCGTTATTTATAGTAACAGTGTTTTCTTTTTATTTCTTTTTGCGAATATTAACATTTTTTTTTCATGTATCTATATATTAAATTATTGTAAAATGTTGCTTTGCAATGGAAAGCAAAACTAAAATATTATTTTTGATAAAATTGATGATGAAACCTGCTACCAAGGATGGCAGTATACGGTATGGTACGTTCAAAATTTGAACATGGCGTACTTCAAAAATTTACCATACCGTACTAACGTAACGTGACAAAAAAGAATTTTGCATGCGTACCATACCTACCGGTACGTACTTTTCATTGAATGGTACGCTCTAAACGTACCGTACTTGAAAGGTACGGTGCGTAGGTAAAAAAATTGCTCAGGTTTTTTCGAAGTTCTCGTTTTCCGCGATTTAAAAAAAAAGGTTTAACTGCATGTATATTCTACAGTACAATACAATTCAAGAATATCAGTTTTGACAAGTTTGGAGCTTTTCAACTCATGTGACGCCTATTGGCTTTAGTTTTGGAGAAGAAAGAGGAGGAGAACAAATGATCAAAACTTAGAAATCAGAGCACGGGTCAAAATAATTTACGGACACGTAACAATGTATCATACTAACACAAGTACGGTACGTAGGGTCGTCGGCAAGTTGCAAACTTTGTTACGTAACGTCCTTGCATGGTACGGTACGTTAATACGTTTAGTATTCACATTCAAACAACGTACCAAGATACCGTACTCATACCTTCACTACAAGCGCGTACCATACAAGCATACCGTACTTTTTAGCAAAAATTGATGCGTACCGTACCGTACTGCCATCCTTGCCTGCAACATACCAACCTCGAATACATGTACCTCCTACGCCCAAATGGCTGATGTTTTCATCCAGTGTCTTTTAATGTGATTTACGTGTATTTATTTTTTTGCTTTTTACATGATTTACGTCACCGAAATCAGTGTTTTTGTGTCTTTCAGAAAAAATTTAAAAGACCTGAAATGAACGCGTACGCACAACATACAGGCCATCTTAACATTACTTTTAACATAATATGTTGCATCAAAAACGGAACATAACATAATAACGGATAATGAATATTTGCAAACTAATTTCATTCTGTTTTTATGTTTTTCGTGCTTTTAGAAAAAAAAATCTGTCTTTAGTTTCCTCACGGCTCAACATTGTCATTCACAGTTAATCATTAAATGGAATCGTTTTCTTGCTTAGTACCACAAAATATTGTACTTAGACTCATCGAAATAGTATTATTATAACAATGTTAATTTTGAGTCAGACTGGACCATTTAAATTATAAACATGTTATTTGCTAAGCGACGAATTGAAAACTATCGATTAAAAAAAAAGTATAGCCAAATTATGAAACTTTTAAGCAATGCTCTACTACATAGGTTCTCAAAGTGCTTCGAAAGAGAAACCTATGGGCTCCGCAAGCTATTCCCTCACTTTTTTGTTTTTATTTTTGAAATGTATTCTTGGGCTCCGTCAGTAGCGTAGCATTGGCGATAAGAAATGGTCTGCTTTCCAAAGGCGTTGCTAAGGATGGTGGCACCCGGGGCAGGACTTCGTTGTGTCACCATTTATGATGTGACATTCTTTAAGAAAATGATGTCCAAAAGTAGGCGAAGACCAAAAATAAAAAAAAGGTCTTCGCCGAAAAATGAGTGTTTTTTTGGTCCATAAGTAAGTGAAAACCAAAAAATAAAAAAAAAGGTGTTAGCCGTAAAATTACTGGGGTTTCGGTCCGAATGAGGATGGGGACCACATACAATGAGAAAAAAGTCTTCAACACTCATCATAAAATGGTGTCACCCCAAAATTGGTGACACCGGGATCGGGCTGCTTGCATTGTTTTAGTTTGTTTTTTTTGGTGTCCTAAAAATACACGTTGCTAACAAAATTTTAGAGCTAACCACATGTACAAACAAGTTGATGAGGAAAAAAACAAAACTCAGCAAATGTAGAAGCTTCGCCCCAGAGCTACCTAATGATAACCACGCAAAGATTTGCGCTTAACAGCGCAAATGCAGTTGAAATGTTATTATCCCGAGCGCTTGAAAAGCCGTCCCAAGATCATGTATTACTATGGGACATGCAATAACTTAAGGAAACAATACACCAAATCCAGTGAGATTTTCCCAAAGGTGATTTTTCTTGTGAAAACATACTGTGGTGATCAGCTGGTAATTGCAGAGCATAGGCGTAGCCAGGAGGGGGGCAGAGGGCCCGGGCCCCCCAATTGAAATGCTACCAATCATAAAAACGTCACAAAAAAGACTATTGTTTCTTTAGTTTCAGTTTCTTTTAGCATCTTTGCGTACAACAGTACAAGCGCACAACAGTAATTAACAATAATATTGATCCAGGGGGCCCGGGCCCTTTCTATTTAATTTTTGCCAACCAACTCAAATGGGCCCCTACAATAATATTTAAATGGGCCCCCTACAATAATATTGATCCAGGGGGCCCGGGCCCCCTCAATTTAATTTTGGTCAACCAACTCAAATAGGCCCCCTACAATAATACTTAAATGGACCCCTACAATAATATTTATCCAGGGGGCCCGGGCCTTGCTAACCAATTAAAATGAGCCCCATACAATAATGTTTAAACGGCCTCCAATTTAAATGGGCCCCCTACTATAATGTTGATTCAGGGGGCCCCGGCCCCTTCAATTTAATTTTTGTCAACCAATTCAAATGGGCCCTCTACAATAATATTGATCCAGGGGGCCCGGGCCCCTCAATTTAATTTTTGTTAACCAATTCAAATGGGCCCCCTACAATAATATTGATCCAGGGAGCCCGGGCCCCTCAATTTAATTTTTGCTAATCAATTCAAATGGGCCCCCTACAATAGTATCTCAATAGCCCCCTATTTAAATGGGCCCCCAACAATAATATTGATCCAGGGGGCCCGGGCCCTCAATTTAATTTTTGCCAATCAATTTTAATGGGCCCCCTACAATAATATTTAAATGGTCCCCAATTTAAATGTCCCCCTAAGAATAATATTGATTCAGAGAGCCGAAGACCCCACAATGTAATGTTTGCCAACCATTTTAATCGTATAACCCAAGTGAAATTAAGGGTTTTTTATTCCAAAAGTTGCTAACCGAGGCCCTCATCTAACCTTTTCATAAACTTAATGCAATAACCAGGGACGGATTTAACATATGGCATTGTGCCAGGGGCCCCGCGCTCACATAAGAATTTTTTTCATCTTCACTTGTATTTGGCAGGAAAATATTGCGAAAATCCTAAAGTACCAGGGGTCCAACACAATGTAAATCCGGCACGGGCAACAACATGATTTGCAGGCGCAACCATCTATTGTACATTTTTCAGTAACAATTGACCTCCATCTCGCCAGTTGTTATGCAACAATATAGTTTTGAAAAAAATTAGCTGCAGCAAGGTGAATGCTCATTGAACAAAATTTTGAATTGAGAGGGCCTGGGCTCCCTGGTCGTATATGTACTCCTATAACTGGTTGTTTTCATGACAAAACAATAATCTCTTAAGAAAAATTTCGAGTGGATTGTTATTTACTGCTAAAATATTGCAGGAGGCAACGTACTTTACTTTCCCCTACGTGAGCCAAATCACTTACAAAATTTAACCCCAATTGCAAGATTTTAAACGTGTTTTGGACTCAAATAGCAAGCACAAGAAGGACTGAACAACTTAATGTTTTCACTTGGCTTTCAAATGTTAAAAATCTAGTACCTTCAAATGGCTCTGAATACGTGCGAAATGTGATCCAATGGCGTTAAAACAGCTTTTTTTTTCAAAAAAACTGCAAAAAATCGCCCAGCGGCTTGGGGTTTCGCCCCCAGACCCCAATAGTCTCCGGCGGCTGGGGGCTCCGCCCCCTGACCCCGTCAATGATACGTTTGAATTTCAGTACACTTTTTTACTCAACACGTCAGCCAATTTAAACATTTTCACATTTTAACTATTGGTTTAAGCCTTCACCTTTGAACGAGTTCCTCGTTACATGCCAACACCAGGCCACGGCTTTTGATCTTCCATTCTACGATATCTTTGCTTCCACAAAAAATTCCTCTTTCAAAGTTTCTGATGACGTCATTGCATGTGATTTGCGGTTTGGGCCCCCCCAATCAAAAATTTTGGCTACGCCTATGTTGCAGAGTGTATGGTTGGTGTCATCATTATTACGCTGTTTATTTAATAAAAGCAAATCGCTCCATTGAAGCAATGCAAATGTTTAAAGATGCTTTGAAAATATACAAACAAGCTTCTGATAGGCATACAGAAAAAGAGAAAATGGATTTTAGAATATTGACATCGCAGGGGCTGCACGATGTAACCGACAAACTTCAACAACAAGATTTTCGCATTTTGTTGCAACCACTGCTAATAAGGTCAAAAGTAGACTGCGGTGCTCTGGTAGCAAATTAAACGAACCTGCCATTGCGATTCCCCTTGTGCATCAATTTTGTTCTTGCGTTGAAAAAACTTTTAGGGTTTTCCTGAGTTTATGTTGGTCCTAGGTTTTTTGAAAACACACGCAAAAAAAAGAAATAAAAAAACGCAGTGGTATTTTGTAAAGTATTTATTTATCAACTAATTTTCTTCGTAAAGTAATTTTGAAATTATTTTTGTTTGCTTAATGTGTTTTTTCCCTCAAAAATTTACTCAATAAAAAAAATAAATAAAAGATGCATATAGCCATTACATGTGAATGGCGTGCAGTAGAGAATTCGGACTCAATTATTTCGTGAGACCGAAGTTTTGATTCTTTGCCGATGCAAATTCTGCAAGTGCTCGTAAGCAGCTGTGCTGACAAATTGTTTTGTGCTGTTTAAACAATTTCTGTTGGTCCAGCTTTTTTTAGAGGTATTAAACAATTACCCCCTTTCAAAAAACAAAAAAAAACATAGCGATGTGTCGCAATATGACCAACAAGGTTTAAAGTATCGATTACCTCTGTCTTACAGGATTTTTCAAGTTCGATGCAATGAAAATAGTAGTAGACGCTGTATATAATCGACCACTGATCATGCAATGGATACATTGTGTAGTTACTCATTCATTCTGTTTTCATATGTATTGTTATCTATTTTGGTACAGCGGCCCATTATAATATTTATGGCAGTTAATGGAATGTTAAATAAAACACGATAAGCGGCCGGTTTTATGATCAAAAGACTTTAAGGAGGTTATTTCGAGTCATTTAGTCTTACTTTGGCGCAACGCTAATAGGTTGCTCGTATTGACCTATAATTGCAAAATCTAAACACTTAGCATTCTATCTCAAATTAAAAAAAAAGATTAATGCACCATCTTCTAAAACTTTCGCTAAGTTAGGATGAATGCTCAGTTAATTTATTTCTTGATTGTGGGTAAATGAATACAGTTTTTTAAATAAAAAAAAATCAATATTCACTCAAATAATAAGTTTAGTTACATGTAACATTTTTTTCTTTTTAAAAAACGGAGTGTGGATTTATGCAAAAACAGAAGCACAAAAGCGAATTGTGTAATTACGATAATATTTACAATAAAAATGCAAAAGCAAATTTGCAAACGTTTAAAGCCGAACTTCGGTCTAGCTAAATAACTATATATAAAATAAAATAAAAATATAGAATGTCTATTTCTCTGAGGAAATTAGTACGGACTTCCGACCGTTCTTTTTCACCCGCATTTTCCCAAATATACTTCGAGCCAACTACCGCTGAACGATTTTTGTAACCCGTATTCTCTAACTTGAGTAAGCAAATGCAACTCAAACGTATCACAGACGGGGGTCTGGGGGCGGCCCCCCTGCCACCGGAGGCTTTGGGTTCTAGGAGCCAAGCCCCAGCCACTGGGCGATTTTTTGTAAATTTTTGAAATAAAAAGCTATTTTAATGCCATTGGATCACATTTTGCATGTGTTCAGAGCCATTTGAAAGAACTAGATTTTTAGCATTGAAAATCCAATCGAAAAAATGAAATTGTTCAATCCTTCTTTTACTTGCAATTTAAGTCCAAACACGTTAAAATTCTTGCAATTTGTTGTCGAATTTTAATTGTAAGTGATTTATTTGGCCCAGATTGGGAAAGTAAGGAAAATAGTTTCCTAGCAATATTTTAGCAGTAAATAATGATCCACTCGAAAATTTTCCTTCGGGATTTTTGTTTTGTCATAAAATTAACCAGTTATAGGAGTACATGTACGGCCAGGAGGCCCAGGCCCCCTCAATTCAAATTCAAAATTTTGTTCAATGAGCATTTCCCCCAACTAATTTTTTTTAATTATTTTGTGCGTAAAAACTGGCGAGGTGGAAGTGAATGGCTATTGAAAAATGGTACATTAGATGGTTACGCTTACTAACCACATTACTTCCGGGCCGGATTTACATTGTACGAGGCCCCTGGTACTTTGGGGATTTTTGCAACATCTTCCAGCCAAATATAGGTGAAGACCAAAAAAAGTCTTACCATCGAAGCGCGGGGCCCTGGCACTGTGCCGTATGGTAAATCTGGCCCTAGTTATTGCATTACGTTCATAAAAAGGTTAGATGAGAGCCTGAGGTAGCAACTTTTAGGACAAAATTCCTTAATTCCACTCGGGTTCACATTTCAATTAGTTGGCAAAATTAAATTGATTGGGCCCGGGTTTCCTGACTGTCAATATTATTGTGATTACTGTTGTACGTGGAGATGCTAAAAGAAACTGAAAATGAAGAAACAAGAGTTTTTTGTCACATTTTTATCATTGATGGCATTTCCATTGGGGGGAGGGAGCGACCCCCTTGGTCCCACCCCTGGCTACGCCTATGATCGTAACTTCAATGCTATTTTATGATATTACGAATTTATGAGCTTTTTTTGCTTGTTTTCGCTTGTGTGCGTATTAAAGCGACACTAATGGTTCTATTTTGTATGATTATGCTAAATATGTGATATTATTGGTTGAAAGTTAAAATAGTGTTAAATAGTAGTAGTAACTTGAAGTTGTAACGTACATAATTTCAACTTTTTTACAATTTTTAATTGTGTTAAAACCTGTTTTTTGCACAAGTAACTGCAGTATGATACTATGGTTTAGCAAAAACCATAACGTTGCTGAAAGCGATTTGAATTCAATGGCATACTTGACAATTGCTTACAAACGAAATTATGTACTGCAAAAATTAAAAAAGTTAAGCAAAGATTGATGGAAGAACAAGGATAGAGAGAAATGGGGCTTTAATAGGTCTGATATAATAATACAAAACAAATCCACAGAGTTGACATAAGCAAAGCTCGAGACTTTGTATATGTAAGTGAATTGGTCACAATGTTTTGAGGATCTTTTCATTGTAATAGGAATTGAATTTGTAATTGAATAACAATTACTTGAACTTGAATAATTGTAATTGTAATTGAAAAATGTAGGTTGTAATTGTAATTGTAATTAAAGCAAAAACAAGTAATTTTTCCAACCGTGGTATGTATACAAAAAATTTTTGGCCGAATATTTTTTGTGAAATATTCGTAAATGTTCTGAAAAACTGAAAATGTTCGAAACGAAAATTGGAAAATTTCGTTTATGACGTAGACCAGAGGTTCTCAAACTTTTGGTGGTATGAAGCCGGAGAAGAGTTTGACTTTTAATGGTATGGTGGTATGAATTTACGGAGCCCCACAATAAATTTCTAAAATAAAAGCAAAAAAATGAATAGCTTAGAGAGCCCCTAGGTTTCGCAAGAGAAACTCTGGGGCTCTGTACGGAGCACTTTGAGAACCTACAGTATGACGTAGATAATGGTATAGGCCAATTTCACCAAACAAAAACAGCTATGTTTCTCCGAACACTGTAGTATGTGGGCTTAAAGGGCACTTTATGCGACTCATTTTCGACTTTAATTCGTAAATTAAAAAGTATAAAAGTTAAAAAAGCTATGCTAACACCGCAGAAGAAGTTATAATTGATTATTGTTTACTACCGACAAGTGACAACCAATTATTACATTGAGCGATTGTTAAATTTTTACTGACGTTTTTGCTCGTGTTTGAACTTTGAACGCAAGTGTAGCCATTTGCTTTTACGAACACAAAAACAAAGATTTTTTGTTCGGTATTCACTTAACAACTTTTTACGAAGATTTTTAAAACTAACAATTTTGTTTCGAAAATCAGGAATACCCAAATACAAAGACTTTTTAGCAATTACATTCTTTTTTTTTTTTTCTTTCAGAAAAATGTCGATCACAAACAAAATTTAGTTATAATTTACTTCGCAGGAAAAATTTATTTTAAACTTTCAAAAAATGTCTCTCAAAACTAATTCCAAATAAAACTTTAAACACAAATGACTTCCGAAACACCATTATTCGTGTCTTTTTTTTGTTTTTTTTTTCGAAGACTATATGTAGTTTGTCACCCCAGATTCGGGCTTATGTTTTCGGGTTCGCGCCAGTAACTGTAGTCGGCTTGTTTAAAGTTGACAACACTGAGTTTACGTACTCTCACAGTTCTAATAACATCAGTGCATGCAACGCCATGGCCCATGGCATGAGCATGAGAAACGGGGGCAAAAGACCAATGTGTCACTAAAATTGACCAGAATTTTTTGTACTGTACATTAAAAAGGATTTTTAATGACTGCAGATACAGCGCAAAAGCAAATCAAATCTTTCATTACGTTCGCTGAGGTAGGCCAAAGCATGTAACGATTTTGCGGGTCAATATCCGCGTCATTTCGCCTGCAGACAACACAGCTCCTTTCCAAAAAATATCGCAGCGATGGCGAGCTGACAGCAATACTGCGTTCGATTTGACCGGCCTAGGATTTGAGCCTCAGATTTATGCTCCAAAGACGAAAGCTCTATTGCTTTACCAACTGATTTAAATTAGTGTTGTTGCTAGAATTATTATAACAAATATAAACATTACCAACTTTTACCAGGACTTTAATTATTTATGAAATGATTGGAACAATGACGTCAAATCGTAAGTGTTGACTGTTGAGTGGGACTACTAACGTTTAGGTTTTTGAATTGGTGGGAGCGCAGCGCCTTCCACTGATAAAAGAATTTTGTTTCTTTTCTTTTTTTGTAAAAGCAACTTTGAAAAGCGACAACAAGAATTCAATATTGTCCTAAAATGACTTTCAGAATCCCCTTAAGCCCTCTTTTACATTATGCCTTATTTTCATATACAGTAAGACTAACAACAAATTCACTAGAACGCCAGCACTGGAAAACGAATTTTAAGACTATCGCAAAGGGGCTCGGATATCTCGTACTTCCCTTTTTTCAGCAATAGCTCTGCTGTGGCTTTTTCCTGCAGTGGCATAAGGTAGGTCTACTCATCGCGTAAAATCGTGAGCGTAAAGGGCACTACAAAAACCAAGCACAAAACCTTAGTTCAGTTTAACCAGCTGGCATCTTTTACACTGGTAAGGTGGTAAGCCGGGGGTACAAAAATTGAATTCAAATGAACTAAAACTACTCTCGTACGCTCGTGATTTTACGCGCAAGGTAGATCGGGCCTAAAGATTTTGTTTATAGTAGTTTTGTGTAGTGCTAACAAAATATATTGAAGCTTGCACGTTATTTCGTGAAATATATTGATGACATACACTTTCATGATTTTTCTCTACAGTAGATTAATTCCTGAACTTTTACGGGAAGAAATAATGAAAGCCTGCAGTTCCACGAGCTACTTGATCAAACACATTCAAATGTTAAACACTCAAATTATTATCACCAATCAGAACTGCCCTTGGATTTGGAATTAGAAGAATAGTCATTCTCATCAGACAATGACGAACCGGAAACAATTCAATTCAAAGAATACAATGTACAATACCAAATTATTGAGAATTGTTCAACCAGAGCCAAACCAAAAGTATTCGACATCGGATTTGGATATACACTGAATCCAAATCTTCAACTGGAACGGTATGGCGATGCGACGTAAGCAACATAGTTAGAAAAAAGGGGTCCGCATTTATACGGTAACCCAACCAAATCCAAAATTATTTACCAAAAATTGGACCCAAAAAAGCGGCAATCATTGAGAAGCAGGCTAAAATTGATACAGCAAAATACCCATTTGAGCCTACTTTCAAAATCATTCGGTAAGTAATGAAAAATGAAATCCAACCACTCGAGTACGTTAAGCACTTCCCGTTTGGAGCACTTATCAAGAAATAACAACTGTTTTAGACAAAGTCCATGACCACCAAAGCCAACAACACAAAATTTTGAGCTGGTGGTTGAACGTTTGCCCGATGACTTTTCGTTAAAAGACATCATCAATGACGAACAACCCATTCTTTCAACCAAGAAACAACTTGGTTTGTTGACAGCACCTTTAATAATTATTTTGCAAAATTTGCAAAATCCTTTGTTCAGCTTTCTAGCTTTCTTGAGTTTGTAAAATCCAATTACGAGATGATTAAAGCGCCTCTGCTCTCACTATACTTAAATTTTTGGGTCGATTTTAGCGAGTTTTGAATCACCACCTCAAGTCAAAAGGGTAATTATTAATTTTGAATCAGCTGCTTGGAAAGCTTTTAGAAATGTCTTTCCGTCGGTAGAGTTGCGAAGCTCCATTTTTCACTTCACCCAGTCCATTTACAGTCATGGGATGGTTGGACTTCAGTCTGCATATATCAATAACAATCTTGCCCAAAAATACATACAAAAGTTAATGCTCTTTACTACATTGCAGCAAATCACATTTGGCCTCAGTTTTACCAACTCGAAAAAGAAACGAACTCGCCTGTTCTTCAAGCCCTAGCAGACTATGTCAACGACACATGGATCAAGCCAAAAGTTTTCTCGCTAAAAAACTTTAGCGTTTCCAAATTGCCGTTTCTAACCAACCATGACGTTGAAGAGTGGCATCACCGAATCAACAACAAGAAGTCTATAAACTCAACACCCCGTTCTACATGATGGTACGATTAAGCTGACTTTATGCTGAAGCAAAAAACTTTTGAACTTAAAGAGAGCTAATGGCGTGAAAAGAATTTCATCTATGCTAAGTCACAATACCGAAGGTTCCCCTACAAAGTCTCATCAGTTACCGACCCTTGCCGATATCCATTAGAAACTTGAAACAACCATAGATAAAATGTTGAAAAATATTTTACTTCTAAAATTACTTTTGCTGCAAACCGTAGTGAGCTGATCGTACTCTCCAGGCGTATGTAGTGCACCGGTACCACTGGTGGCGATTTCCGGAGGGAGCCGCCCCTCAGGTCTGACTGTCATGGTGTTCAATGATTTATCGTGATGTGCAAACGTGTTGAAAAATCAAACATTTTTCCGAAATAATTTAGTTTATAAATGACAAAAACGTTTGAAGTTGGATCACACAATTTCACCAAAATGCAGTTGTTATCACACCGAGCTCAGTTTGTTTACATTAGTGGTCTTAGTTGGGCCTCGAACTCACATTTACCATACTTATTTACGCAACAACTTAAAAACCGTTTTAGTCTGCAGCTCGCACAATATTTCGGCTTGTTTTACGCAAACTTTGGATAATTAATTTTTCCCACCTTTTAGCTATCAACATTTAGCACATGTTGGTTCATTTTTGTTTGACCTCCTGGTGATTGGACGTGTTATTTTATCAAGCGAAGACTTCGCGGTTATTATGTTTTATTTCTGTTAATTTCGAAAACTTGTGGTTAAATTTTTCCGGGACGATTCTATTTCAAACTAATTCAATAAATTTGGATCAAGTTCTTTTTGTTAAGAAAAGAGTAGTTTTGTCGAAGCGGTGAAGACCTGGACGTCCCATCTAGGACACTTTCAACATCCCAGTTACAGGTCATTCTGTAACAGTAACCAAGCGGATTAGTAAAACTTTCATACGAGCGTTGTGAAAGTGCGAGGTACGAGTTGGTCATGTGCTTTAATAAAAATCTGCGTGGCTAGTCATAAATTACACATTTAAACTGCAATAGTCCTGAAATGTTCATTCCAATGCCATTCATTGGACAAACATTTAGCACTAATTATAACGTGAAATTTTAGCTCTTTTTTATTCAAAGGCTTACTAAAAAAGCATGTAAAGCAATAACTAAAGGCTTTCAACCGTGCTGAACGGCAACAGAAAAGCCGTAATAAGTTACTAAGTTTTACAGTGTCTGGTTTGGAATGTCAGGGAATCAAATCAGAGTTGATTGTTTCAGTGAAAGAAGCTCTATCAAACAATTAACTACTAATTAAATCGGTAGGCATGTAATTTATGATAAAAGTTTACTGCATTTGGTTCTCCTGCTGTTTCTACTTGGCGTGATCATGCAAGTTTGATTCTGACTATTGACTGCGCTGCTGCAAAAGCAACTGAGAAAAATTTTAGCTGTCGTTGTTACAGCATCGATTTTTTTACTTTAACCTGCTAAATTTTCGAACTCCCCCGTTTGCTCTGGTCTGCGCGTTATTTGCTTTTTTTTCGTACGCTTTAAACAATCGCTTTAATTTCCGGCACAACGCGCAGTTTTGTTTTTTTTTCTTTCGGTCAAGTTCCAGCTTTTTGTTATTTTCAATTCGTTTTTTGGATGGAGTACAGTAATATTCGGAAGTCTTTGTTTTTTAAGCTTGTCGCAGGGCATCATTACTTTTTTGGTTAATTTTCAATTTTTTTTTTATCGTGTCCTGTTGTGCCTTAATTTTTTACTTATTTTCTGAACTTAATAAATAAAACCCTACACTTTTGGATGATTTGGGCACAGCACGGACGGTGAAGGTTCCAGTTTCGCATCACTGGAGCAACAAGAACGGCATAGCATAGTTATTGAGAACGTCTGTACCAATTGTTCAAATTGAAAACTCGCTTTTTCGCTTTTGCAATTTTCGATTAAAAAAGCGTTTTTACCCAAGCTGACAGAATATCCAGAATTAAACAGTTTTTCAAATACGGCCGCTAAAATTATCACTGATGCTTTCAAAACTTAAGTACAAATCGAGAGGGAAGTTTGAAGTTCAAATCGGACACGGTGTAACCAACGGCTCGCCACCGCTGCAACATTTCTTCGAAAGGAACTGTGTTGCCCGGGCGAAATGGCGCTGAGATGGGCCCCATTAACTCGCTACCCGCTTCGGCGTATCACTACGAGTAGAATGGAAGATTTGACTTTAACTGAAGTTGAAAATTCGCAAAATATGATAACAGCCAGCCTTAACTCAAAATTTACCAGTTATTATATAAAAAAAAGTGTATTGCATTTGCTTAGCGTAACAAAGTTTGTTAAACACTAAGGTATCACTAACTCTTGTTTTTTTCGAACAACCGGTAAATATTGGGTTTTTCAATGACGAAATTAACTGTGTTCCAAATTTGTTCTTCAATTATGAGCAAAAATGAACCTCATGCATTTGTTAAATTATGTTTATAAAAACACACGTGAAACGTCTTTGTATTCGTACAATCATGGCATAACATGAACCATCTTTCTTGCTGCCATTTTGCTACTTGTTGGTGTTGCTTAAAAGCAATAATAAAAAAAACGTTACATATTGAAGTGTTGGACTTGAATAACAATATTTTCAAGTTCAGGGCAAACTAAAAGGCGGAAATAGGAAAAGTAGGAAAAGGGGGAAATCGTGCTAAAAGGTTTTTGAATTATCGCGTACGTATGTTTTTTAGGAACCGTTGTTTGCACAAAAAATCCTGTCGCAAATTGCAATATCCTGAAAATAGTATGCACCAACATAATAGATTTAGTCTACATTGATCCAAAAATTATCAGGTTTTTATCTTTTAAACTATTGAACTAATTACATTAAAAAGACCTAAATTTGTAAATTCAGAAAATTTATTCTTGAAATACATATCAATTTTAGCAATTTGCCCGACTATTTGTACCAATTTTTCCCATAAAATTTTGTAAGTCTGCGAACTTAAGTTAATCCGCTTTGGTACACACAACCCTCAGTATACCCTAATAATGTTAGCCGAAGAATCGTAAGTCGGGCCGGGCTTAAGTTTGACAAAATTTCGTGCTTAATTCGAGTTTGATACGTCCTGTCTTGTGTTTTAGGTGCTACGATGTTTAGTACGCTATTACTATTGCAACACAATTTATTATTAATCATCAATATTCAATAAGTAATGTAGTTTCATTTAGTCACAGCCGAAAAAAGTTATTTAAACGTATGGTATTAGTTTTTTCTTTTTTGGATCTAAGGTAAAGAGATACTGCAAGTTAAAACGGTGAAAGACTAAAAGAGATACGTTTTTTGAACCTACAGGTTGTAAGCAGCAG
The DNA here is from genome assembly GCA_963965965.1 of Trididemnum nubilum. Taxonomy (NCBI): domain Eukaryota; kingdom Metazoa; phylum Chordata; class Ascidiacea; order Aplousobranchia; family Didemnidae; genus Trididemnum; species Trididemnum nubilum. The sequence goes on along the minus strand of OZ014478.1, from coordinate 35,991,188 downwards.
ACTCGGGTTTATCTGGTGCCAGATTACGCCTACGAGTAGCACTCATCTCGGCACGCTGGCTTCCAATTCTATTTTATGCTGTAAGTTTTTAACAGACGCAGTGCTAAACTTAATTTACTGGCAGTATTTACTATTAAGTCAATTTTTACGTAGGCTACTAATGGTCCTCCCCGTTAAGTTCAACGTCTGAATTCTTAACCTCTGCGTCACCATGCAATAACCCATCGCGCATTACGTTCTCGTACAATTCGTGGCAACTTTCAAATCTAGCATCTAGCCTTCGAGAAGTTGCCTTAATTTTAGCCATTTTTAGGTCTGAAATGTCAGAATTCGAACTAATTTTAAAGTCACCAAACCAAATTTCAACTTCTGGGAACTGCGTCGCTAGATTCCAATTTTTTTCGGTTGGATAACCCGCCTAAGTTTATTCTCCAAATTGTGCATCCGTAAAAATAACTGTTTTTGCAGGAAGAAGCCTAGCGGTAACGATTTTCATCCTTCCGCTCCTAAAACAACAGAGAACTAGTTCGGGGTAATGGGGAATTAGGCCCAGCTTTCCGCAGTATTTCCCGATTATTGTCGGGAATTTCAAAAGACATAAGTTAGTAAGAACACAAACAAAAGTATTCCAAGACAAGAAACAATTTACTTTTGCGACAATGTCCATTGTCCAGTTGAATCTTTGTTCTTCAAGATCTTCGAAAACGCTTTAGTCATCACCAAAAAAAATTGGTAAATCTTCGCCAATAAAGATTGCTTGGAGTCGCTGACGTCCTCGAGCGACAAAGCCTTCTTACCAATTACTGAGTTCACGAAGAATCCGGAAAATTTTAAAATCTTCCAAAACAATAGAGATGACAGCGACAGACGCAACGAACGATGTCGCAAATCCATTCGGCCAAATGAAAGAAACTTGGTTGAATTTTGCATGACTAGAAAATCACAAGAGCCCGAAGAAGCACCCAAGTTTTACTCTGCTTTCTTTAGGACTTCAGTCTTTGAATTTTGATTGAGAACACTCTTTAAAGATACAGACGTCGTGTTTATTCAGTTGTGTTTATAATAGTACTGACAGTAAAAATCTTAAGTTGACACTAAATATCACACTAAAAACAAAAAGCAGTGCAAATTAACTTCGATTGTCTCTGGCTTGAAGTAAAAAATAAACATTCCTTCCTTCAAACGCAAATTTAAAAAATGATTGTGCTGGGCCAAATTTTAAAACAGCAACAAAAATGATTTTTTAAAGAGCTGAAAAAAGCTGTGTTACGCAATTCAAGCGACATCAATAAACGTGAACAGAAGGCTTAGGGTTCGCGTCCAGCACACGACAAAATAAGATAAAGATTCAGTTGGCAACTGAAAAAAAATTTTAAAGCACATGCTGGAACAAGTTTACATGAGGTAATAAACAGGGTGCCCCAAACCTTGATTTACTATTCCTCTTATCCGTGAAAATAGAGTTAATCCGTTTGATTCCGTTCAAATACATTAATAGAAAATAGACTTAATACATTGGCAACCCTATGTTTAAATTTCGCGACAGCAGAAAACGATGATTTTGCAAAATTTCTTGCAGAATAAAAAAAGCGATGTTCGATGAAGGGAATAGTGGAACAAGCACCTATGTTACCTCAAAGCAGACCTCATTATTTCCTCAATAAAACTGATTTCGGGGTTATACTCGTACTTCAGGATTCGAGAATGAACCAGTCTGCCCGTTTACAACTTTGTAGTCGACTATTACTTAAATGACGAATGTTTCTCAAAGTGGTTGTCTGTAGATGCAGATTGTTTATGTTTTTTTCTTTTTGATATTAAAGCATAGGCCTACATCTATTTTTTTCTTTTTTTCCCTTTTCTTTTTTCTATTTACCAATTTTGTCACTTTTTTTTCTAATTACCAAAATTAAAACAACATTTTCCATTCTGAGTCGAAATCTTACAGCTGAATTTTCTGCTATTCCTAAGAGGAAGAGCAGGGGCACATGACAGAAATTTCCTCGTTCGCTTTAATAACGAGGTTTTTTTAAAAGGCGCTAACGAACGAAATACTCGCTAAACGTAAGAGGTCATTTTTGCACGTGTATGTAAAGCCTTGCGAAATCCATTACGTCATTCTTTCTCGCTAAATTTCTTCGAGCGATTGCGGAAAGCAGTTTGAGTAAAAAAACGTCACATTTTCCTCGCCAACTTAAAGAGGATCTTGAAGCACTCTTTAAGCGTGCGAGAAATCTTTTTGGTTTAGAAATTTAATGGCGAAATGTTGAAAACTTCTAAATTCTAACTCATGCGAATTTTTGCTGAAAATAAATTCAAATCGTCGCCATGTTTGCTATTAGACTGCTAAAAAAAAGCGAATTGCATTGAGAACCATTTGCTGTTTCGATTGATAAAGAAATGCTAAGTAGTGCAAGTTGACAAAAATAGTAACACACTCCTTTTATAAGAACGATTTTCTAAAACACGAGGCTCATTTTTGCTCAAAATTTAAGAACAAATTAAAAACACTGCCAGCCTCGGCAGCAAAACAAACCAAAAACAAACAAAAAAAAAATTCAAACAAATCAAAGAAGCTAAAATTTGTGCTGATTCAAAACGATAAAATTTCAGTGATTTTCTTGTGTTTGCAAGCAAAATTGCAACTATTCAAGGTTATAAAGCTCTGTTGCTCTGCGCAAGCAATTGAGAATTTTTTTCGGCAGTTATTCAACTTGAAAAAAGCTTGCTTTTTTGCTTTTGCAATTTTACGATGCGGCAAAAGCTAGAAAAAAGCCTTCACTGAAGTCTTAAGCAGACAGAGCTATAGGATTTAAACAGTGTTTCAAACATGTCCGCTGAAATTGACATCGATGCTTTAAAAATTTTTGCAAAATCAAGAACAAATGAGACTGAATATTGGCAAAAAATTAAAAACAGCCAGTCTAATCTCAAGATTTACCGGTTCTAAAGAGGAAGTGTACTTCGACTTGATCACTTTTGAAAAATTTTGAAACCTTAAGACCTAAAGTTTCTGTTAACATATGAGTTTACCCACCAACAACCTCAAGAGCGCTTTACTTCATTTAAAAAATTACAGTATGGAAAAAGTTGTTCTTATTTTACATTGATCCAAAAATATAATTAAATTCTGTCGTTCGTTTACTAATTGTTATCAGGTGAAAAATTTGCTTGCGTAGAATAATCACGCATAGCTTAAAGGCGGTGAATCGTCCAGCCAATTCCAGCGGTTTACAATAGCTAAAATTGAACTATAATTTTTGATTTTTTTTGTTTTAATTTTGGGACTGCGGTTGCAAAGATATTCAACAAATACAAAAAGATGTCCCCCCAAAAAAATTTCTTGGAAACTCTTGAGTTTTGTTCTTCCCGCCAAAACCACAGTAGGCCTAATGGTTTAGAGAACTGTGGTAGGCCTAATAGCTTAGAGATAGTTTATTTCTAAATAGTTTAGGCACAATTAGGCCTAAATATCTCTAAACTATTAGGCCTAATAGTTTAGAGATAGTTAGGCCAAATAGTTTAATAAGATTACAGTAGGCCTAATAGTTTAGAGAACTGTTGGTTTGGGCGGGAAGATCAAAACTCAGAGTTTCCAAAAACTTTTTTCGGCGGGACATCTTTTTGTATTTGTTGAATGTCTTTGCAAACGCAGCCCAAAATCAAAACAAAAAATATCAAAAATTATAGTTCAATTTTAGCTATTGTAAACCACTGGAATTGGCTAGATGGTTCACCGCCTTTAAAGTATCTTTTTCCATTACAATGTAGTACATACAATACGCTTGAACGCATTATTTTGAAGTAGAAATGCATCTGACGTCACAATGGGGTATTTATTACGTACTAACACAAGTTACAAACATCTCGCAAAGAAATTCGAGCGAGCCGTTTTAACGCGTGTTGGGCGAGACGGCTCAGAAATGGCAGTTAGTTAACGAAGATTTTTTTCTCGTTAGCCCTTTTTAGCGAGCGAGAATGGCCTTTACGAGCTCGTTAGCACGTTCTGTCATGTCGCCCCAGGTTCGGCGACCGCGTCGGTTGATTAAGCAGCGTTTTTATTTGTTCTTACGCTCCTTCTCGTCTTGCTAAATTGTGTCTTTACATGTTTTCAAAATTTGCGACATATTCGTTTTTTGCTCGGCAATAGAAGATAATATACTACTACTAATATCGCAACTCGTTACATTTAAGCTGAAAACCATCATGCCTTCACGAAAAATAAAAAGTGACCTTTCTAATCTCTCAGTAAAACTTTGGCAAATATGCTGATTTGAAACTTATTTAGAAGATCACTGTTCAAGCAAGAGTTGTAAACGGGCCGACTAGTCCAGGCTCGAACCCGGCCCGAACCCGAAAATATAAGCCCAAACCCGGCTCGAACGCGAAAACTAATTTGAAACCCAAATCATGCCCGAAAAAAACGAAAGTCTTGTTAGGTCTGAAAAATTTAGCAATGTCGCCAATTTATTTTGAATACATTTTTGTGCACCCAAGACAAAAAGTACGTCTCAGGCCCAAATTACACCCAAAATTTTTGTCAACTTTAGGCCCGAACCCGACCCGAAAAGCCCGGCCCGACTTACAACTCTGGTTCAAGCAAAGGCTAACTTATGCAAAAACTTACCCTCCCAATAAATAACCTGTTGCTGGGTTTTGAATATGCACAAATTGTAACATCAATACTGTGCTTGCAAATAACGATTAATTTGGCTGCGCCAAGGCTCTGACAAAAAATTTTCCGCTGCTGTTAATGTTGTGTTGCATGCATCAAAAATTTTTGGTCTGTAATTTTGTAATTTTGTGTTGCCGTCAAGGATAGGCTAGGGCGCTTGGACTGCCAACTTTTTTTTGCCATGGTGGGTTTGTGGCGTGAAGGAACTGATCATGTTTATAGCGCATGCAAATGCTGCAATCACGCAGACCATGTACCAGATGATTTATCCGAGTGAATCAAATTCCGAACGCTTCAACTTGTTTCTGTGTCATGTTTCTGCTATGTATCAGCGTTGCTCCATATCTGCCTCGTTTGAGTGATTCAGATTCCCAAACGAATGGTTTTCAAACTTTTTTTATCTGCGGGCGCGCGAGCTCATGTTAGTTTCTTTTTTGCCATATTTCGACGTCATTAGGACAAAAGAGGCAGAAATGGAACCTGCATATAAAACTTGTTTCGGGCGTGGCATCACATAGTTATAGTATAGTCATGTAGTTATGTAGTCGTATAGTCATATAGTTGTATAGTCGATATAGTTAATATAAAAAAGCGTTTTAGACTTTTACAGTTGTTACCGATTTTCGCTTAACCAATTTTAACAAGAATGACTAACAAAGCAGCATTGGTGTGCAATTTAACAATGAAGACATAGGAGTCAGAGTAGCGCAACATCCTCCATCCATTATCATTCCCCACAATTTGGCTCAATCAATCATCATCTCGACTTCCATAATTGAGTCTACTTCCATAATTGGTGACCCACAATCCTTCCAAAGCTCCATAATTGAATTTATTTCCATAATTGGTGACCCCGAGTTAGTTTCTTTTCTGCCTCTTTTGTCCTAATGACGTCGAAATTTGGCAAAAAAGAAACTAACTTGAGCTCGCGCGCCCACAGATAAAAAAAGATTGAAAACCATTCGCTTGGGAATCTGAATCACTCAAACGAGGCAGATATGGAGCAACGCTGATACATAGCAGAAACATGACACAGAAACAAGTTGAAGCGTTCGGAATTTGATTCACTCGGATAAATCATCTGGTACATGGTCTGCGTGATTGCAGCATTTGCATGCGCTATAAACATGATCAGTTCCTTCACGCCACAGGTTCTCTGTTTTGCCTTCCTTTTATCCTAGCTTACGGCTTATTCTCGTTGGTCCCTACCTTCGATTACGGAAAAAGGCAACGAAATTTGAAAAAATACCGTTTCACTTTGGATGCAACACAACCACTCACGGTACTGCTAGTAAGCGCCTATTCCCACTAAAGACGGCAGCTGCTCTGAATCCTATTGATTACGTCTGACCATGGACTCGTTACTTAGGATACTAGAAACAGAAGCTCGGAGAAAAATGGAACAGCAATGAAGAAAAAAGTATGCTGTTGTTGCGAAGGTTGGTTGAGGTCATGCGTATTCGACGGATTTGATTGGACCAATGACATAAAACTAGATGATACGCAACTCTTTTTCCCACTCTTTTTCCTCTGTATTTCTTTACTGTGCGGATTTTTGCTCTGTCTTTGCCCGCGCTGATCTGCTGACAGTGACTGTATTGTACAGCCTTTGCCTTACTCAACTAACAATAGGCAGCAATTATAACAAATATCGTCGTCTCTGGAAGTTGTGGCTCAGCGTAATTTACGTAAAGTTTTGTCAACTACTAACTTACCCCCCAAAATTCAATTTTCGAGTAAGTTTTGCGTAAAATACATAAATATCAACGTGTTATCACAACTTAATATTACGACATCACTGAAATGTAAATATGAAAAGTGTTGTTTTTTTGTTTATTGTTGTGGTTTCTCATTTCTTCTGCTTTTCTGAGTCAAAATATGTTCAATGTTTTACATTGAATTGATTGAACTATTCTAAATACGTAAGTATCAGTTTTATGTTTCAATTTGTGTTGTTGTTACCGTAGCATTGAACTTTGAAGAGTCAAGAGCGTATGTTAATTTTTGTTGCTTCCATGCCAGAAATGGCAAAAATAAACTGAATTGAACAATGTCAAAAAAACTTGCCGTAGTTTTTTACGGCATATAGTATACTTTTTTTTATAAGAACCAATAAATATTAAGTTAAGGCTAGCTGTTCGTAGTTTTTTGCCGAATTTTAGCCTCAATTGTTCTTAAATTTTGAAAACACGGATGTTAATTTTAGCAACCACATTTGTACAGCTGTTTAAGACGTTAATTTTAGCGACCATATTTGTAAAACTGTTTAAGTTGTTTAGTCCCAAAGCTTTGTGTTCTTGATTGAACGTTTTTTACTGCTTTTGCCGCAAAACTGCTCTTTTTTCGACTTGAACGACTGCCAAAGATTTTCTCAGTTACTCGCATAGAGCGCAACAGCATTCTTTAAACTCGTAATAGTTGCAATTTTGCTCGCAAATGCTAGAAAATCACTGAAATTTTATCGTTTTGAATCAGAACAGGATTTAGTTTCTTTTATTAATTTGAATTTTTTTTTTTCTTTTTTATTTGTCCTTAATTTATTTTTGCTGCTGAGGCTGGAATTTTTCTTAATTTGTTCTTAAATTTTGAGCAAAAATGAGCCTAGTGTTCTTATAAAATTGTTCTAGAAAAGAGCAGTACTTAAATTGTAGGGGGGACGCATCCCCCCATCGAGAGTTAGCGTCCCCCCATCGAGATTTAGCGTCTCCCCATCGAGATTTAGGTGTCCCTTCATTGAGATTTGAGAGCTCGATGGTCAGACAAAAAAGACCTAATTCTTCACCTTATTTTGGCGAAAAACCACTTCAATTTCCGGCGAAGACCTTTTTTCTTTTTTTTTGGTCTTCACCTGATTCGGCAAAAAACATTTCAATTTTCGGCGAAGAACTTTTTTTCTTGGTGTTCATTCAATTTCGGCGACGGAATCACGTAATCTTCACTAAAGTACTGTCGCATGCCAAATGCGTTTGGTCAGGGCTGCAAAAGGGTCCTCCCATGCAAAATTTTACGATTTAAGTACTGGAAAAGAGTGTATATGATTAGTTAGTTTGTGCGTTTTTGATTTCTTTTTTTAAGATATGTTTTCCAGTGGTGAAGTATCTTTATAAAATACATTAACTTCTACTTTGGAATGCGGAGTCTTTGCCGCTGAAAAATGTTGTTTTTTTTTTGCAAAAAAGATTGATTTTAAAATAATTTTGCGTAAAATTTCGGTTGCAAATTTTATTTTAGAGGGTCGCCGCTCAAGAAATTTTTGCTTTTTTCATTAAGAAAACCGTCGATTTAGAGACGTTTTAGTGAAAAAAATTTGAATTCATCAAAATAATTTAGTGAAAAATCACGGGTATGTTTTGAAATTGATCTCAGAGAAACTCCTAAGCAGATGCGGTTTTGTCTAATCTACAGCGCCCCCGTTGTTTCGTGACAGCAGGATAAAGCAAAATTAAATCATCAGCTACAGCATACGATCAAAACTCTTAATATCGTCTGATGTCTTACTTGAACCACTCTACCTTTGAAGATTCATATATTTTGCTAACTTCTTGCGAAAAAGCGTCAACGCCAGTAGCGTACGCTGGATTTAAAAAAAAGGGGGGGGGGGCCAGGAACTTCAGAAAATTTGAAAAGAACAAAGATCAGAATAAAAAATTGTTCAACCCAAAATCAGTCCGATTTTTTGCCCAAAATCAGTTGAAGAGCAAAAAAAAAATTATCTTCACTCAAATTTAGTCCGATTTTTTGCCCAAACTTGGGTGCAAGCCTAAAACAAACGTATAAAACAGACCTATTGTGCGATCAAAGCTTCTGCCCAACTTGCAAAGGGGGGGGGGCATGCCGCAATTTTGAATACTATTCTATGCTAAATATACTATCCTGGCAACCCAAGGGGGGCCATGGACCAATGGCCCCCCATTAAATACGCTCCTGATCAACGCACCTTTTTTCAGAATTAGTGACTGCAATACGTCCTTGTGTCCTTGGAAAAGACACTTGACGAATATTTCCTATTAGGGCCAAGCAGTCTACCCGCAGTGGAGGCCCAGCCAGAGGAAAGACTTGCAAACAGAACCCAAAAAAGTGGTCGGCATCTTAGGCGTAGCTAGGATTTTTGATTGGTGGAGCCCAAACCGCAAAGCAATGACGTCATCAGAACTTTTCAAACGGAATTTTTCATGGGACAAAGATGCCGTAAAATGGAGGATCAGAAGCAGAAACCTGGGTTACCATGTAACCAGGATTTTGCTAAAGGGGGTATAAGAACTTGAACCAAAACTTGAAAAGTTTTCAAAAAATTGTAAATTGGGAGAGATGGCGAGTAAACTAGTGTAAATTAAACGTATCACAGACCAGGGTTTGGGGGCAAAGCCCTCCGCCGCTGGGCAAGTTTTTGTAATATTTTAGAAAAAATTGCAATTCTAAGGCCATTTGGAACACAGTTTGCACCTTTGTAGATCCATTTAAAATCACTAAATTTTTAAGACTTGAAAGCCAACTGAAAAAATTAAATTGTTCAATCTTCCATTTACTTGCAGGTCAAGTCCAAAACACGTTTAAAATCTTGCATTTTTAGGTTAAATTTTGCAAGTGGCTTGGTCCAGGTAGGGTGAAGATGCAATGCCTTCTGCAACATTTTTAGCAGCTAGTAAATAATAATGCACTCAAAGATTTGCCTTGGAGATTTTTGTTTTATCATAAAAATAACCAGTTTTAGGAGTACATAAACGACCAGGACCCAGGCTCGCTCAATTCAAATTCAATAATTTGTTCAATAAACATTTTCCCAAGCTAATTTTTTTTTTCAAAAGTATTTTGTCGCGTTAAAACTGCTGAGATGGAGGTGAATTGTTCTTCAAAGTTGGTACAACAGATGGTTATGAGCAGGCGCGTAGCCAGAAATTCGCAATGGTTGGGGGGCTGTTTGGGGGGTCTGGGGGGCGGAGCCCCCAGCGCTCGAAAACTTTGCATTTTTTTGCAAAAATAACTTCATTTTAGGGCTATTTTGATTAAAAAATAATGCTTTTAAAACGTGGCTTAGAAATTGGCAGTGCAAACAAGATTAAACTGGTGGCATAAATGGGCTATTTGGGAGGTGGCTAATGGTAAAATGTTAGTTCTCTTGTTTAGATGCTGGTAAATTACAAAATCGAATACTTCAATAAAACTCACACGAAGTAATCTATTTCGTATTCAGTTTATAGACAAAAATAATTGGGGGGGCTAATGAAAAGAGATTTGAGAGAAATGATTGGTAATTAACTAATACTGAATAGCCCCCCCCCCTATTCCTATATTTGTTGATGACACCTATGTTTAGCATTTTTACGCTTGCGATCAAATGTGATTGCTTATTTTTTACCATTTTTCAAAGTTTTCATTTATTTGTTGGTTTAATTTTTGACAAATTAGCCCCCCTGAACAACATATGTTTCGAGAGATGTTTTAAATCACTATTTAGTCCACTCCAGTACATAAAACAGTCTCAAAAGTGCTAAAAACGTAGTGTTTTTCCTATTCTGCGTTTTGGTCGACATGATAATGGGAGGGGGGCTGTAGCCCCCCCCCCCCCCGCCCCTGGCTACGCTACTGGTTATGAGCCATGTTATTGCATTATGTTCACAAAAGGTTAGATGAGGGACTGAGCTTGCAACTTTTAGGACAAAAAGCTTGAGTTTCTTCTGGATAATACATTTACATTGGTTGGATATTAATATTGTACTGTTTGAACGCAAAAGTGCTAAAATAAACTTAAGCTGAAAAAAGGCTTTGTTGTCATTATTTTTGTCATTGGTGGCAATTCAATTTGCCCCCCCCCCCCTCCTTGGCTACGCCTGTGCTAGGCGTTGATGTGGTAAGACAAACGCAAAGTGCCTGGTTCATGCGAATGATCAATCGAGTGACCACAGCAAAAGTTCATTACCTATGAAAATGTTGGTGAGGATGAGTATGACTTCGACTATTTCATTCACACTCTTTAAACGATTAAGAACGGACACGATCCTACTCTGAATAGGCTACTAAACACCTGTAGAATCAGCTCCAATTTTCAAGATATCGCTTTCACTCAAATGACATATACATGAATATAGATTAGTGCACTTTAAACCACCGTTAATTACTTTGCAAGCACATTATTAGCGCTTCAACCCACCTTTTTCAAACTGCGCACCAATTGCCAGTGCCAGAGAAAAGCAGAAGAGTGAGGCCTGCAGCCAAGCGTGACCAAGCAGAGAATAAAATAAGCTGATTCGCGCGGTTTCAGATTATCTAGTTTTATGTCATTGATTGGACTTATTCCATTCAGTGTTCGAGTAGATAGAGCGTCTGCTACTGAAACGGTAGATACAAGTTTGGTTCCCGGTCGGGTCAAACCAAATACTATGAAAATTGGTATTCACTGCTTCCCTGCTTGACGTTCAGCAATTAAAGGGACATTGCGAAGCCTCCACCGACTGTGGTAGACAGGTGGGCAGTGAGGCTATGACTTTTTTAACTTTTGAAATGAAATTAAATTCCTGAATTTGCAATCAATAAACATGTACAGTATGTATTAAGTATTTCTACAGTAATATTTCATTCCGAAATGCAAAAAAGCTGGCGCATTCACTACTTTGAAAATTTCTGGATTTTTGGCATATTTTAATATGCCAATCGTGTCAATTTTACCGCTTAATTTTTAAAGACTTATTATTTCACGAGGAACAGTATTAGAAGGGTCGAGGCAAAGCTGAAGCCGTTTTAGAAAAGCTAAATCTATGATTGGCATGGCAGATGACAAAATTGACAAGCTCAAAGGACCTTTCTTTTGCCCAAGAGATCGTCTGGCTGGTCGTAAGTGAACTTTTTTTTTAGTTTAGTGTTTACCAGCTTTCTAACTGTAATTCGTGAGCCCCACCTGATTGTAGGTTCTGTCTGGTAATAATAGTCTAAAACAAAGACTCACAACCAAGCTTTAACAAACGGTGGAGACCAAAAATATTGGCAGTTGAGATGACCTGAAATTTTTCTGTGAAAAAAATTTTTCTTGCAACTAATGAAAAACAAAAAACACACAAAATGCTAAAAAAAAACACTTCTAGGTAGACCTGATGTTCCTATAGTTTACATACTAACAGCCAAAAGTTTAATGTATTATAGCAAGATTACTCTTTCAGCATTACATTTAGTAGACTGTGATACTACGATCAAGTAATGCTGTAGTTGCGAACGAGATCCACAGAATAGCGCTGGATGTTGGCTGTTGAAATGTTTTTCTTCGATTTTTGGGTCAGATGTTTATGTATTAGTGAAGCACAAGTTGCATATCAAATTTGTTCGTTGCATAAGCGCCAGAGGTGGAGTCGAGGACACAAGGCTCGAGGCCAAGGCCAAGGACACAAAAAAATCCGAGGCCAAGGACAGCCTTTCCGAGGACAGACACTCTCCAGGCCAAGGACAGGAATGCTCGAGGCCAAGGCCAAGGACACAAGCGCAAGTGCTCTCCAAAAAAAAAAAAAAGGTCTTCACAAAAATTTTTCAATCGATCTCCACAAAAAAACGTTTTCCAAAAAATTTTTCAAGCGCTTCACAAAATTTTAACAATTCAAAAAATAGTGCTGTCCTCGAGCCGAGGACAGGCCAATTTTAGAGGACTTGATGCCTCGAGGCCAAGGCCAAGGACTTCAAAATGTGTCCTCGAGGACTCCACCTCTGATAAGCGCTGTAAAAAATTATGTAACTGTTGAAAAAAAAGGTTGTGGTCATAGGCGTAGCCAGGGGACCCGGCCCCCCCCCAATCAAAATACCACTAGCGACAAAAAGTTATGACAACATAGCCTGGCGATGTTTAGTTACAGTTTTTTTTTCAGTAATTACGCACATAACAGTAATTAACAATAATATTAATGACAACAAGTGAGTCCCGGGGCCCCCAACTAACAACCAGCCAACTAGGGGGCCCTGGAATCCTTAACCGACAACCAGGGGGTCCGGGACCCCTAACTGAAAACCAGGGGGCCCATAACTGACGACCAGGGGCCCCAGGGCCCCTAACTAACAACCGAGGAACACTAACCAACAACCAGGGGGCACATTAACTGACAACCAGGGGGGCCCAGGCCCCTAACCGACAACCAGGGGGCCCCAGGGCTTCTAACCAACAACCAGGGGGCCCCGGAGTGCCTAACTGACGACCAGGGGGCCCCGGGGGCCCTAACTCACAACCAGGGGGCCCCTAACCAACAACCAGGGGTCCAGTAGCCCCCTAACCGACAATGAGGGGCCCCGGGGCCCTCCTAACTGACAACCAGGGGGCCCCTGACCAACAACCAAGGGGTCCTGGAGTCCCTAACTGACGACCAGGGGGCCCCGAGGCCCCTAACTCACGACCAGGGAGCCCCATGGCCCCTAATTAACAACCAGGTGGCCTGGGCTCCTAACTGACAAGCAAGGGGCTACGGGGCCTCTAACTGGCAACCAGGGAGCCCAAGGGCCCCTGACTGACGACCAAGGTTCCCGGGCCAGGGGCCCCTTAATGCAAATTTTTAACAATTTTTATGCAAAACCTGTAAGAAATCTAAGAGTTTTGACCTAAACGTTGCCACCCCAGGCCCTCGTTTAACGTTATTATGAACTTAATTATTTACTGCTAAAGTATTGCAGGAGGCAATGTTCGTTACTTCCCCCTATAGACCAAATCACTTACAATTAAAATTTTACACCATAATGCAAGATTCTAAGCGTGTTTTGGGATTTAATTGCAAAAACAGGATTGAACAACTAAATTTTTTCGATTGGCTTTGAAATGTTAAAAATCTAGTTCTTTGAAATGGCTCTGAACTCGTGCGAAATGTGATCCAATGGGATTTAAATAGTTTTTTTTTCCAAAAACTTACAAAAATCGCCCAGCAGCTGGGGGCTTTGCCCCCAGACCCCCATAGCCATCGGCGGCTGGGGGCTATGCCCCCAGACCCCCGTCTGTGATACGTTTGAGTACACTAGCTTACTTAACACGTCTTCCAAGTTAGACTTTTACACTTTTCAACAATTAGTTTTCGCCCTCTCCCTTTACCAAAATCCTGGCAAAGTGCCATCAGGCTACGGCTTCAGATCTTCCATTCTACGATATCTTTGCCCCACAAAAAATTACTTTTCCGAAAATTTTTGATGACGTCATTGCATGTGATTTGTGGTTTGGGCCCCCTCCAATTAAAAATCCTGGCTACGCCTATGGTTGTGGTAGCCTGAAGTTCTAATTAAAAGGCAAAAACTTTGGAAAATGAAATACGATGAACTAAAGAAATTTCCATGATAAGAGGGCTTTGAAAGATTTGGACGGAATGCTTACGAAAAAGCAATCGTTGGCGGATATTGAAGTCCTGGTCTTTTTTTTGCTCAGACTTCTAGGTCAGCTGTTCGATTTTGTGAATTTTTTGTTGCTTCCAAAAATCTTGAGGTGATTTTTGCAATTGCAAGGGGGCAATTTTCGGGATTGTATTCACAAATAAGCAGAACTTTTTTAATTTTTTTTTTTTTTTGTCATTGTGACCGAAACCGGATATTATTATTATTTTTTTCGCTTATTCGCTTAAAATTTACGTCAATGACCGTTAAATGAGCAAAAAAGCAAACAAATTAAATTTAAAGTTTTTAATGCCATAAAACAACAAAGGCCAAAAGAAAAGCAAATGGCATAAAATGACAAATGAAGCATGTTTTGGCAGAAGTTGATAAGTGACATTTTTCAAAGAATGAGTTTTTCGTGTTTTTCAAGTTATATTCTAAAAATGTTTTACTTGAATAAAAACTTATGTTTATTTTCAATTATTTTTTGGTAATAAATAGCTTATTATGTAGCATTTAACAATGGAGCCAAATAAAAGTTTTAAACTTTAAACGCGATTTTCTCAAAACGGCAAAATGCGACTTATCAACTTTTGCTAAAACGTGCTTCCAATGCAAAAAAAAAAGCAAAAGCAAAGGCCAAAAGAAAAGCAAACCTAGTGTCACTGGCAATGATCTAACATGCGACAAAGCTTGCGGCAGTAAAACATATTAGCTCATAGCTTTAAGTCGATCAAAAGGTTTTTGTGGCTAATTTATATGATTTGGTTGGTGTGCCCTGACAAATTTTTGCTCGCATAATTTTTTCGAACCTTGTCAAGGATTAAAATGTTGCCAGTGCGGCAGCAACAGCACCCCAAGAAAAACTTTCTTATGAAAAGCGAAATTTTCCGGTTGTTTCAAAACAACAAGTCAGTACGAATCTCGTATTTACGTAAATTGAAGTTCGATTTAGCTATCGGTCTTACTAAAAGTCTATATTCTGCAATATCTAAAACCTCTTTTTACTAGTCATTTTAATTTCATGCTTGAAAATACTGACATTCAGATGCGCTGAGTTGACGTTCCATCTGTAGGCATAGTCACTAAATATATTTATTTTATTTAGTGACTATGCTGTAGGTGAAAGAGCACGATCAAACACGGTAGCCAAAAGAGAACTCCGTAAAATAGAAAAACTTAAAAAATTCGTTAAACATTTATAAATATTTAGGAGTATAGTTTTTTAAAAGTTACCGTAAACGTGAGACTTTTCTCAACCAGCAAACTAAATTCATGTGGTTTGGTGACAGCTTGGTGTGTCACTTAATGATTTAGTTTATACAATACGTTGTGTGTAGTTATTTTCGTTCTGTTTTATTGGGTAATTTAAATATGATTTTTCAGTGAATCTCACGATTTTTTCGGGGCATGGGTGCGCCAGGTTTTTCTAATGTTAAGCAAAAAGAAAGTGATTTTCGTCATTAACATGCAAAAGTTCATCACTTCCAACATCAGGCATTTGCAGACAAAAAAAATTATTACCCTAGTGGGCATATGGTTACGCTTGACTCGAGGACTGAAAGGTCCCTTCGCTGTCTTCTGGCTAAGGCAACTTGGTGAATAAAATGTAATTACAATTACAATATTCTTTGCGCGAGTGATTGGACATGATTGGGAGCATAGTCACTACAGTAAATATTTCAATTGATTAATTAAACTGTAATATTTAGTGATTATGTTGGGAGTGAACCGAGAAGAAAAACGTCACGCTGATTTGACGAATCGGCAATCGGCATATTCTGGAAAAATAAACCCTAAAGAAAAAAAAATACAAAACTGCCAGTTTCCAATCTACTATTAAAGAGATTATGGTCTGACCGTAATCTGTATACTTATATCAAAGCTTAACCACTTAGGCTACTGTATTATCATTTCAGGATGCAATGTTCAAACTCGGTTCATCGTTTATTGATTATTAATCAAAATTACTATGATTATATTATTGTGTATTTTGGGTGCTTTATTGCATAGTCCCTGGGATGGAGCAAAAAAACTTCTGCAGTAACCGCGAAGTATCGCAGCTGAATTTTGGCACCAAATTTTGTCCCTGTTAATCGGCCTGCGCCATCCATTCGTTGTCCGCGTGGCGCAAGAAAACTTTCGACGCTACGTGTAGTGACTAGTGAGACAAATAAGTGACTGTAGTCTTTGAATTTTTAATCTTTCCAAACTGGCAAGAGAAGGTGTTAGTGTAACATTATTTCAGTCCTTGATTTGACCCAACCAGGAGTCAAATCCCAGTCGCGTAGACCTAGCGTTTCAGTGGCAGATGCCTCGATCTACTCGACCATTGATCGATTTCTGTATGTTCAGCAGGCTAAAATAAGTCCCTATTCCTGATTACGTGGCAGATGGTACATGTGCCTGGTGTCACTCTTGGCCAACACTTTTTGTGATCCAGGATCTGATACTGTCGGACTGTAGCCTAGCTCTTAGCTTGTGTACTGTAGTAATTTAGTTGATTATGTTTGAAGTGTAGTTAGTACAGTAGCCTACCGGTACTGTAACATACCGGTACTGTACAATAGGCTTGGACCTAACAGTACAGGATACTGGTACTGTCTCCAGGTTACTAAAAAAAATCTGAAAATGTTAAATCGATTACGGAAGCAGTTAAACAGAGACAATAAAGAGGTACGGTAATGTATTAGTCTATGATGAGAGACAGTCAAAAACTAAAAGTGCATCAGTATCGATACCGGATGGCCTACAGTATTTCATTTTTTGTTGGCATATTGCTGATTACATTAAAATAAAGAACACAACTTTTTTATTCACACTGCTATACTGTACCGGTATAGCATTTATGGTAAACCTATTTAACATAGGCAAATACTTATATAACCTGTAAACCATAGGTGGGCACAAGTTCGTTAATCCATTAATAACGAAGCTAACTTTTTCTTGAACTCGTTAATCTGTTAAAAAGTTTTTTCGTGTTAACGGACTAAATTAACTTCCGTTAAGTTTTGTTAACAGACTAAATTAACTTCCGTTAAGTTCTGTTAACTTCCGTTAAGGTTTTTATCGTTAATATCTTGCACCATTCATTCATGTACCGGGACAAACCAGCTTGCACTGGTAGCACTTGTTGCGTATTAGCATGAATTTACAGAAGAAAGCAAAGAAAGGAGCTCTTTTTTGGAACAATTAATAATCTGCAGCCTCATAGGTCTATTAATTATCGCTGTTCGCAATTTCCAAAGACTTTTCGATCGCAGCTTCGTTAGTGCATTGGAACTTATTTCTATCTTGAAATTAGATTAGACTGTAAAATGTATCTTCCAAAACACAAAAAGACCACCATAGCAATAAATATTTTTTTACAATCTGCTCAACAACGTCAATACGTGTTATAGAAGTGAGTAAATAAAAAGAACGAAGTGACTTGGCGCACGGAACGTGCGCGGTTAAATAAACAAAGATTCGGGTGACGTCACTCGTTTTCGGAAATTTTTACTTTGAATATTACAGTTATAGGTTTGGGTTAGGGTTTAGGTTAGGCTTAGGGTTAGGGCTAGGATTAGGGTTAAGGTTAGGGTTAGGGCTTAGGGTTAGTTTTTTTGGCTTTATTACAAAATGTCTGCGCGCACGGAACGTGCGCCAAGCCTTTTCCTAAAAAGAAATATAAATTATTCGCAAAATGTTAACGAATTAACGGACTTTATTAACTTCTCTTAATTAAAGCTGAAAATAGCAGATTAACGTTAACGGAGGTGTGAAGTGTGTTAACAGACTAGTGGTTAACGAAGCTAACGTTTTGCGTTAACTTGCCCACCTATGGTGTAAACCAATGATTAAAAGTTGTGCTGGACTAGTAGGCAGGTCATTCCATGTCAACTGATGCAAAAGTTTTGAAAAATGCCACTTTGATTGTTGTTGTGATGTGATGTGAATGTATAGGTTTGTAGAACTTTTGATACTGATTCCAAAAAACTAATTTTTTTTGAAATCGGTCAACTGTAGCAAAAGATACCGGTATTAATGTTTAAATTTTGGAATTTTGTGATCACTCGAGCGGAAAAAAAATTTCCAAAATTTAGGCATAATTTTGATTGACTACCGGTATATCTTTGTCAAATGCAAGTGGTTAGGAGTGTTCTTTTCAAGATTTGTTTTTCAAATTTTGCTAAACACATTCACAGGTTGTTTGACCTTTGACCTCTTGTTTAGTATTGACAATTTAGAAATTACGGTACTCATGCATGACAATATTTTGATTGCTTAGATATCTTATTGTTGACAGGGAGCTCATCAAGTGTAAGGTATCATATGAAAGGTCTTGACAAGGGCTTTCAAACAAAACAATAAAATTTTTGAGTTATTGCTTCTAACATGTGATAAAATGATTGAAAATCCAAGACTAGAAAAACTCATAGATTAAGAAAAATTTTGTTAAGGGACACTAGTAAAGAAGTAGTTAATGATGGTCAGATGGTATCATAGGTATTAAACTTTAGGTCATCAGTGTTTATTAATTGTTTAAAATATAAACAATTAAATATGTACTTATCGTAAAGAGTTTTTCCAATTCCACAGAAAAATTGTTTGCACTCAAAGGTTATTGGTTATCACAGCATCAAGTACAGGCATCACACCAGTGCTGACAGCATCATCAAGTGTAAGGTATCATATAAAAGGTCTTGACAAGGGCTTTCAAACAAATCGATGAATTTTTGGGTTATTTTTTCTAACATGTGATAATCTGATGAAATTGTTAAAAAATCAAATCATAGCAAATTCAATGCTGTTATGATAACTGTAAAATTGTTCTTTGTATTGAGTTGCTTTTTTATCTTCTACTTGGGCTATAAATGCTGTGAGGTGAAATTGATTTATTATAAGAGTATAACATCACAGATTATGACTAGCTTGATTTCTTTTCTTTTTTTGTTTTTTGTTTGTTTGTTTGTAAATCTACATCTTGACCAAGTTTGGAAAAAGTTCATACAAAAATGATAATCATCAGTAATGCTTAATAACAGTATGATTTGGTGCAAACTAGGCAGAGCATCAACTGAATGTGAAATGAAAGAAGTCTAAAAGTTTAGGTAATGTTTGTATCATTTATACCAAAACTGAAACGCAATATAGCACACTGATATAAATTTTCATCCTGGTCAGTCAAAGTGTCTATTAACATCTCTATATCTTCTGCAAGCCACGTAGTCAAGCAAAATTAATTACTCATTGGTTGAAAATTTACAAGCATTTGGGCATAATTTATATTTGCCACATACAGTATTTGCTGGTGGCAGAAGATAGAAGAGCCGCAACTTTTTGTAAGCTAAGTTTTAGTTTACAAAAATGAGCAACTTTATTCAGTTAACATTGTTGCTATTGTATTGCTTTATGTATTAGTAATGATGGTATGTGTAAATTAAAACTTATCAACCTTTATAAAGTTTTTGAATTAAATTTACTGCAATTACTGTAGTTTCATTTTCACCAAGTAGCCTTGTTCAGGAGACAGCAAAGGAGTTTTTCGCTCTTTCAGTAAAGCTGACACCTGCTTAATTAAATTGGTTGAATGACCATTTTTAAAAGGGCATTTAACTTCAAGTCAAGTTTTTTCACTGTAGACCAAAATTCTGGGAAAAGCCTAAAATCCATTTTCACCAAATTTGAACTTTATGTCTTGCTGTTTCCAAGATATTGCAGTTCAAAGTCAACATTTTTCCCCTTACTTCAATGTTGCATTTTGCCAGTATTGTGACGGAAAAGTTTTGAGCAAGTTAGCTTGAATTTACTTGAAAAACAATTCTGACTTTTTACATTGTTTTGACAAAAACACTTATTCAGAGTTGCAAATAATAAACATGCAGTAACTTTTTGAAACTGTTTGTAGTTGGCATTTCTGGCAAAATTTCTAAGCGGAAATCTGCATTCTGTTTTGTCATAATTGGGAACAGAAGGTAGAAGAAAGCTCAACTTGGCTGAAGTCAAGTCCTCACTCCTCAGATTTTTCAAAAATTTTGAGAGATAACCAAGCAGAAATTTTTTCAACCTAAATGCCTTTTTAAATGCTGATTGTTCAACCACTGTTCTATGTCAACACTGGTATGATGCTTGTACTTGCTTCTGTGATAACCAATAACCTTTGAGTGCAAACAATTTTTCTGTGGAATAGGAAAAACTCTTTACGATATGTACATAACGATATGTACATTATATTTTAAACAATTAATAAACACTGATGACCTAAAGTTTAATACCTATGATACCATCTGACCATCATTAACTACTTCTTTACTAGTGTCCCTTAACAAAATTTTTCTTAATCTATGAGTTTTTCTAGTCTTGGATTTTCAATCATTTTATCACATGTTAGAAGCAATAACTCAAAAATTTTATTGTTTTGTTTGAAAGCCCTTGTCAAGACCTTTCATATGATACCTTACACTTGATGAGCTCCCTGTCAACAATAAGATATCTAAGCAATCAAAATATTGTCATGCATGAGTACCGTAATTTCTAAATTGTCAATACTAAACAAGAGGTCAAAGGTCAAACAACCTGTGAATGTGTTTAGCAAAATTTGAAAAACAAATCTTGAAAAGAACACTCCTAACCACTTGCATTTGACAAAGATATACCGGTAGTCAATCAAAATTATGCCTAAATTTTGGAAATTTTTTTTCCGCTCGAGTGATCACAAAATTCCAAAATTTAAACATTAATACCGGTATCTTTTGCTACAGTTGACCGATTTCAAAAAAAATTAGTTTTTTGGAATCAGTATCAAAAGTTCTACAAACCTACAAATTCATATCAAAATCAAAGAGGGTGGGTAGCATGGCGTGGATCAGTTGACATGGAATGACCTAGGCCATAGTGGTATATATTTTTATTTATTATTTCTTATCTCAAGCATGTAATCTCAAGAATTCTTGAAGCACAGCAATCTGGCCATAGTTTTTGTTTGATTTACTGTACCAGTACTGGGTTGGCCTACTGTATTTTTTATTTGGCAGAGTCTGCTGTTACATTACGTAAGAATAAGAAAATTGCTATCCTACCCTAACCCCAAGCCTAACAGCTAACCTTTACCCAAACTCTAACGCTAATGTTAATCCTAACCAAACTCAAAATCTAATCCAAACCCTAAAGATACTTTACAAAATAAAAAGGAGCAAATGAGCACTTACTCTTTGCTCTCTTGTTCTCTAAATGGGTACTACGTATCGTAACTTAGCACTGCTGTAGCCGCT
This sequence comes from Trididemnum nubilum, assembly GCA_963965965.1. Taxonomy (NCBI): domain Eukaryota; kingdom Metazoa; phylum Chordata; class Ascidiacea; order Aplousobranchia; family Didemnidae; genus Trididemnum; species Trididemnum nubilum. Next base: position 35,969,942 of record OZ014478.1, on the reverse strand, counting down.
TTCTTTTTATAAACGAATGTAGCCGTATCTCAGTATTGTATATTTGTGTTCACAGTTAAAAGCAAAGCAGTAGTAGCAAGCTTTTATAGAGCTTCCTCGCTTTCTCTGTAAGCATACCGGTATGTTTTTTAGTTGCCAAAGTTTCATTAACTAGCCTACTGTTACTGATGTTGCTTAATCAAATCTAAAATGCTTTTTGCCAAGTAATATTATAGTGATTATGGTAAAATGTTCCATTTTTAGGTGTCAAATGATTCAGCTTCATTGAGCAAAAGCCCCAGTAAGCCTCAAAATGAACAGTCAGTAAGTTTAATAGCTGTTTTGCATACTGTACTATTATAAATGCTATAGTATATTATATTATAAGTAGTATATACCTACCTACTGTGGTATAACTTTGTTAAGGTTTATGCACGCAATCTACTTTTGGTCAGTTTTTATAAGTGAATCAGCTTTTTTTTCAGTTTTTGGGTGTAGGTCAAGTTAAAGTGACTTTCCCATTGCTTCAAAAAGGGTCAATGTTTTTTTTTTGGGGGGGGGGGGAATAAGCAGCCTCACGAAAACAGAGTCAGTCCAGAGTAGGTCTAGTGAACATGGCAAAGTTTTGTATAATGATTGTTATCATATTGCCAGAGGCTGCTGTTACATTACATAAGAATATGAAAATCGCTATCTCAGCTGTAACCCCTAACCCAAACTCTAGCCATAGCTTTTACTCTAAATGTTAATTCTAACCCACTAACCCAAACCCTAACAATAATTTAAAAAATAAAAAAGAGTAAATTAGCAGATAAGTCAAGCAGATATGTGCTCACTCTTTGCTCTGTTATTCTTTTTATGGGAGTTACTTAACCTAACAGTAGCCTATTCCTATTATATTATGCATCTTTATTTACCAATATTGGCTTGACCAAGATACAGCAAACAACTAAGAGACCATTTGATCTTTAAGTCAAGTTATTTGCCAACTTGTCTAATACAGGGTGTTCCAGAATATATGACCCAATTTCAAAATTTTATAAAAAAACTAGCTAGTAAAGATTCAACGAAAACTCATTAATTTTCTGAAAGGTAATGAAATGCCATTTCAGTTTATTTAGTTCAGTACTTCAAATGGTTTCCAAAATTGTGTTGCTCAAGTAGCGACCTCTGATGTCGATGCAGTTTTGAAGTCTGTCTCAAAAATTAACCATCATTTTTTCAAGCATGTTCTGCAGAATCACACTGATTTCTTCAGTTATTGCTGCTTTTAGGTGTTCCAAAGTAGATGGTCGGTGTTCATAAACTTTAGATTTGACGTAACCCCCTAGAAAAAAGTCACAAAGATTTAGAATCGGGAAATGTGGAGGCCACCCAATGTCACTCTGCAGAGAAATAACAGCACTTAGCAATGGTCGATGACCTTTTGGCAAGGGACGATTAGGTGCAGCCAGTGTTTGCTCTAACTTTATGGCTAATAGGCAAATGCCCAAATTTTCTTGAAACAATTGTGCCCAAAGCTCTAAAAAGACGTTTTATGTGCCCTAAATTTTGTATCAATCCAGTATTAAAGTACACCAAATGTCATATTTCCCCTAATTTGTTGAGTATTCTACAAAGTGTGTTTGAAAAGCAATGGGACTGTGCACGCTGCAAGAATAACTTTTATCGCAGAGAAAAAAGTATTGCTTTCTATGATGTCACAATGTCTTATGGTTTCGAAAACCAAATTTCAGCATTCTGTGACAACTACATTCTTTTTTTCACGCTTATCTGTCAAGGCACTTTCTTCGTGACCGTTTCATGAAAGTTTGATAAAATTAAGAATTTTGGGCTTTTTTCTTTGGTGCAAAGGATAAGCGGTCAAACAACGAATCAACCTGAAATTTCTTGTCCATCTTGAAAAAACTCCAACTGAAGCACTAAAGTTGCTTCAAGAAGTCTATGGTGATGACACAATGTCAAGAACTCGTCTTTTTGAGTGGCACAGGAGGTTCAAAGAGGGAAAAGAGGAGGTGAAAGATGATCACAGGAGTGGGAGGCCATCCACAAGTAGAACAGATGAAAATGTTGAGGGTGTAAGACAAAAGGTGCGTAGCGATTGCCGTCTTACTGTTAGAATGATAGCAGATGAGCTGGGTATGATTAGTACGATGGTATTGAGGATCATTACAGAAGATCTGGGGATGAGGAAGATCTGTGCAAAAATGGTACGAATATTGCTGAATGAAGGACAAAAGGAGCGGCATGTGCAAGTGTGTCAAGACATTTTGGAGCAACTCGAAACTAAACCCAATTTGTTAAAAAGAGTTGTTACTGGCAATGAGTCATGGATCTTCGAGTACAATCCACTCACCGCACAGCAGAGCCTTGAATGGAAAGGCGCATTGTCACCAAGACCAAAAAGGCGAGGGTGTTCAAGTCCAAAACCACGGTGATGCTGATCGCTTTTTTGATGTCCATGGAATTGTCCACACAGAATTCTTGCCACAAGGCCAAACTATTGATGAGCACGTCTACAAAAGCATCTTGCGATGTCTGATGCGCTCAGTGAGGGAGAAAAGAAGAGAACTGTGGAAAACAAGATCATGGCTGCTTCATCATGACAATGCTCCAGCTCATAAAGCCTTGGGAATTCAGGAGTTTCTTGCCAAAAATAACATTGCTGTTCTGGAGCAACCACCCTACTCTCCAGATCTGGCTCCTTGTGACTTCTTTTTGTTTCCCAAACTCAAGGAAGTCATCAAAGGAACTCGTTTTCAAGATTCAGAAGCCATTAAAACAGCCGTGGTGAGAGAGCTTCAAGCGATCTCGGAGGAATCCTTCCAGGAGTGCGTGGAAGCATGGCAAAGGAGATTGGAAAAGTGCATTCGAGCCCAAGGAGATTACTTTGAAGGCGACATGTAAAATTTACTTGTCAAATAAAATATTTATAGACCCAGTCCTGTTACTTTTCAAACACATCTCGTAAAGCTACGTTTACCATAAGGCCAAAATCGGCCTATTGGAAACACTGGGTGCAGCCAATTATGCACCAGAGCTATTATGTGCCAAGATTAAGCATCAGAGCTAAAAAAATTTTGAAAAAATCTTTTAAAAAAGTATTTTTTTCCAAAAGCAAAAACATTCTTTCAAATAACAGTTTTTTTTTCAAAAAATAACATTATTTAAATTTTTAAGTACGAATTTTTTTTCATATGTAATTTTTTTTTCATAAAAATGTTTTGCGAACAAAAGTTTTACAAACAAAATTGATTTCTGTCTTATTGTAGTTTTTTCATTAAAAAAAATTTGTTTTCCACTACATGTTCGCCAAGGTTTCTTTGCTAAGCCAGATGTATGCAATCTCCTGCCCATGGTCTCAAATTTTGAGGCGCAATGGCACAAGTTGCTTGTAGTTGCAAAAGCAAAAATAACTCCAAAAATTTTTTTAAAGACTAAAAAATTAGTCAAAAGGCTTGTTTGTGGTACAGAATTTTAAAATAGCTTTCAGTAACGTCAGAGCTATCATTTTCACACTTTGAGAAATTGGTAGCCACAAAAAAAACTTTTAGATTGAATGTTTTTGTCCAGCTTTCTTCATGAATCTTTGCTGGAATGAAGAAAAACTAAAACGCGGTGGTATACATCGTAGTTGATTACATTGATACATGGGTCCCCGACTTACGATGTTGATCCATTCTTGATTTCATTGTAAGTCGGAACATCACTGAAACTGAGTGATGTTACTGAAACTTGGTGATTGTTCGTTCGTAAGTGCAATAGTTTTCAATTGTTTAAGTTACTTACTATGCAAATGACAAAGACCAATGAGCCCAAAACAGCTGTATGCAACTAATTTTTGATCACAATGATCCAGTTTGGTGGCCTCAATACAGTATTATTATCTTTTATATTTTTGTGGGGTGCATTCATAACTTCGAAACAGCATAAGTCAAGACCATTGTAACCCAATGACTCCCTGTCTTGACAATGGGTTGCTATTATGTTCCATGCCATTTATGAACTAAATTCCGAATGGACAAAATCCCGAATTGGACAAAATCCCGAATGGACAAAATCTCGAATTGGACAAATCTCAAACGGACAAAATCCCAAATTGGATGAAATCTCGAATTTGACAAAATCCAGAACAGACAAAATCCCAAATTGGACAAAATCCCAAATTGGACAAAATCCCAAATGGAAAAACTCCAGAATCAAACCAACTTCAGTAATAGAGAAAGTCAGGATTAATAGTGTACTCACTGCTGGCTTATACAGTAAGCACTAATCAATATAAATACTTAATTTGCCAACAAAACTGCATGTCTTTCATTCGCTTGTGTTGTGGCAACCTAGAAAAACAGCGCATATACAAAAGTAGAGTGATCACGTCAAAAACCTTGGCAGTTTCATCGAGTTAATTAGGTGCAAAGCAGTTTGATATGTAGCAAAAGCCTCACACTTAACATGTTTGACGTCAACTCCTTCAGTTTGTAGGAAAAGAAACTAGGCAGTATTTACAATTAATTAGCGAGTTTTGTTCTTGACAAAAAAAGTAAGCAACTAAGAGGTGAAGAGGAAATTGGCCCACAAACAAACTACCTGAAAATAAAAATTTCTCTGTATCCAATATTTTTTTTGTCAAGAACAAAGTCTGGTATGAATGTTCACAAAATCAAATATTAAGTGTTTTTTGCCGTAACTAAAAGGATTTCCTTTGAATTAAATCAAAACCAGCAAAACAGCAATAAAGTTTAGAAAATTATACTTCAGTTAAATGAATATGTGTTATGGTCATTACATGTTTTAATGCTGCTTTTTCTTTCTACTTAAATGCTTCTTTTCTAAAACATAAACAAAAACGGCTGACAAACATGAACTCAAGAGGAGTGCGGGACAGTTTGATTAAGAAACTTACAATTTTAATTTTTCTTTATTTTAATTTTTTTTAATTACATTATTTAGAAAATTACACTGTAGGTTTTCTGCAAAACATTATACCCTTGTCAAAGCATCTAAACAATATAACAAATCACTAGTTTCCAGAGATGGGCAAGATCACCACCTTTTGGTGATCTTGAAGATCAAGGACAGATCACCAAAAGCATGTGATCTTGAAGATCAAATATCATATCACCCAAACACTGTGATCTTAAGATCAAGATCACTTTACTTTTAATACTCGAAGAGAAGTAGTGGTGATGATGGGGGGATAAGCTATAAATCTTAAATGCTGCATTAGTATTGACTATCAATAGGCAATGGCAGTGCTGATTTCGCTAATAATGTAAGGCATTTGACACTCGCAAACTTTTTGTAGTTATTTTACTTGTTTAAATAATTACGAAAACCCTTTTAGGTTACTTATGCTAGTTGTGTATAACAATAACGAAATTCAAGAACAAATTGAAATCAAAAATATCAAATCTTTATTATACTCACGTAAATACCCTTTATTGGTGCTGTGAGTTTGCAGGGCCCATCTCCACCTCAAAGTGCCACGGACACACAATTTAACGTCGCAACAGTGGTGGGCCATTGGCAACTTGTGTTAGATTTGATCGACGCGATAATCGAATCTCGTCTCCGACACAAGATTTGCCATTGAAGCCAGATGTGTCTGCCACTCGGTCATCCCGCCGGTCAAGAACAAAATCCTTTTTCATGACATTGTATATTTTATGACATTGGCATCGTAGATTATAGACTGTAAACTAAAAGAATTTTTTACACTCCATTCTGCTCCTTCCATTATACTTCACTTCAGTTTTGACTCCTTTCTGTGTCAGAGCCATGAAATAGCTTCAAAATATCACAAAACCTGGCCTCAGCAATGCTTACCCTATGCGACATTCAAAAATGAAAGTGATCTTGATCTTCAAGATTCCACAAAAAATGTGATCTTGAAGATCAGATCATGATCTTGATCTTCAAGACCATGCTCATCTCTGCTAGTTTCCACACAGAATAAAATTAATTATCACTTTTGCTTACTTTTGCTGTCTTTCAAATTAAAATCAACCAGTTACGTCAACACATACGATGAAACAAATTAAATAGTGCAGTTAAATGTTGGATAAGCTGGCGAAAAAGTTAACTTTATAAATATCTTTGAAATCTAAAGAAAAGCAATAGCCATTGTGATTGATTTTCAAATTACTGTCAACCAAAATGGTGAGTTAAAGATCAAACACTATCAAAGCAATCAAATATCAAAAACTTTGTTCTTGTAAAAAATATTTTGATTATGTAGGCAATGTTTGAACGTTCAATTACTCATCATTTTGTCTTAACACTAACTTAAAAATCACCTATAACAGATTCTCTTTAAACTTAGAATGTTTATAGTGACAACTTAAGTAAACTGTTTCACTTGCTTATCCAACATTTAACTGCGCTGTTGAATTCGTTTGATTGCATGTGTTGACGTAATTAGTTCGAACATACAATCAAATCTTTCATTATAATCGCTGCATTATGCCGAAGCGTTTAATGAGTTGGCGGGGCCTATCTCTGCGTCGATGCGCCCAAGCAATACAGCTCCTTTTGAAGAAATATTGCAGCTATGGCAAGCTATTGGTAACACTGTGTTCGATTTGACCAGCCTGAGATTTGAACCTGAGACCTCCTGCTCCAGAGACTAACACATTACCACTTAACCAACTCGCCAGTCTAGAAAAAAACATATTGAAACATATGATGACCATAACACATAATAATCATTGAACTGAAGTATAATTTTCTAAGCTTTATCGCTCTTTTGCTGGTTTTGGTTCAATTCGAAGGAAATTCTTTTAGTTACGGCAAATAACACTTAATATTTGATTTTGTGAACATTCATACCAGACTTTGTTCTTGACAAAAAAAATATTGGATACAGAGAAATTTTTATTTTCAGGTAGTTTGTTTGTGGGCCAATTTCCTCTTCACCTCTTAGTAGCTTACTTTTTTTTGTCAAGAACAAAACTCGCTAATTAATTGTAAATACTGCCTAGTTTCTTTTCCTACAAACTGAAGGAGTTGACGTCAAACATGTTAAGTGCGAGGCTTTTGCTACATATCAAACTGTTTTGCACCTAATTAACTCGATGAAACTGCCAAGGTTTTTGACGTGATCACTCTAGTTTTGTATATGCGCTGTTTTTCTAGGTTGCCACAACACAAGCGAATGAAAGACATGCAGTTTTGTTGGCAAATTAAGTATTTATATTGATTAGTGCTTACTGTATAAGCCAGCAGTGAGTACACTATTAATCCTGACTTTCTCTATTACTGAAGTTGGTTTGATTCTGGAGTTTTTCCATTTGGGATTTTGTCCAATTTGGGATTTTGTCCATTTGGGATTTCATCCAATTCGAGATTTTGTCCGTTTGGGATTTTGTCCAGTTCGAGATTTTGTCCATTTGGGATTTTATCGAATTCAGGATTTTGTCCAATTCGAGATTTTGTCCATTTGGGATTTTGTCCAATTCGAGATTTTGTCCATTTGGGATTTTGTCCAATTCGGGATTTTGTTCATTCAGGATTTTGTCCATATGGGATTTTGTTTTTCGGAATTTTGTAAAGGATTCGTTCTATGCTGCAAAAATCACTTAAATTAGTATAAAGTTAATGCAAAAGCATGGAGAAGTATAGATTTCCAGAAAACATTATTCAAACCACCATATCTAAGAAAATTAAAAGCAAACCAAGACTAGCACTGTCAAACAATTTTACCAATCTGTTGAACCTTGCAATATTTTTATAACAAGAAAAAGTTTGCCTTCAATTTATAAAGACGTTTTACCCTTCCTTCAACAAACTATGGTTGCGCATCAATACATGTGCCATTGCGACTGTCGATTTGTAGGTCGAACTTTCCGAAGATCGCCAGACAGAATTAACCAACACATTCCAAGAAACAAATCTGCCTAATCGAGAATGCAAAATGCAAAATCAATAACACCCCTAGTGTCTACTGTGATTCTGCAATCATACAGCATTTACTAGAAAATGAAGAATGTGCCAAATAGGGATGTTCATTTCAGAATATGTGCATATTCTGGAATAATTTCGAATCTTTTTTTTGAATTCCAGAATCTTTCCAGAATATCAAATCCTATAGCAAAATATCATTTTTAGATGATTTCGATCAATTCGACAATCATTCAATTTCATACAAAAAAAAACGTTGGTAATTGACAACAATATTGCGACCCCCGAATATCAATAGTAGTGTCCATATCAATAGCGGCATAAATGCATTGTTATGGCCACTTGTCGATCACCATTTCATGCTTTTTCTTTATGATAAAGAAGATATACTTGCCTATTGCTGCCACGAGGAAGAACCCATGAATTTTCAATCTCTCTTTTTCCCCATAAAAACAAACGAGAAGAGAATCGCAAGAGTTTTAAAAGAAATAAGCAATTAAGCATTGTCTTGCATTGCTCGCATGTGTGCGTACTTCGTACAGTCGTACACATCCACTATTACTCATAGTTGCACGATGCGTGCGTAGGGCAGCGTGTATGCAATGGCTGTTTGCTGTGTGCACTTGTAACTGAGTGAGCAATGTGCGATCAATTACGTTCATACGAAAACAACACGGAAGCAGCGCATCTTTACAAATCTTTGCTATTCCGATTCCATAATTTGGAACCGGTTCCTATGGATTCGATATTCTGTAATGAACATCCCTAATGCCAAACATATATAACGATGCACAATTTTCCATATTGGCTACAGCAAGATCTTCGCTCCATTTATCAGTTCTGGAAGCAACTTACAGTATATTAATTCCTGACGACCTACTTGCCTTCAAAAAGAATTTGTGTATTCACTCCAAATTTTGTATTAATTTTTTTGGGGGAGGGGCGCTCATTTCGAACTAAAACAAAACAATAATTGTTCAACTAATCAAATTGTCAAAATGACATATTTTGGCCAATCAAAATAAGTGAGGAATTTTCTATATTTTTGCATTAACGTTATACTGTTTTAGGTGTTTTTTGCAGCATTATACATTATAATAACAACTCATTGTCTAAATCAATGTAATCAACCTCTATATACCACCTCATTTTAGTTTTTCTTCATTCCTGCATAGATTTATGGAGAGAGCTTTACAAAAACGTTCAATCTAAAACAGCCTTTTTCAAGGCTACCCATTTCTCAGAGTGAAAATAATAGCTCAAATGCTATAAAAAGTTATTTTAAAAAATAATCTGTTTTTGAATTCGAACACAAGACCCAAATTCAAAGTAAAACTATAAACCAGTTTGGTACTTTTATTTTAAGATCAACAACAGCTATTTTGGTTACTAACTCAGATTTTTATGTTTTGCATTATATTTTTTAATTTAGGGTTTTATTTGTCCAATATGTATGTCAAACTTAAAGTCAGCTGAGGATCTACAAACTCATTTTGAAGAGAAGCATGCCAGTCCAGATCCTCCTGATTCCCAGATTTTGCAACCTACCGATGGTATGTAATTGCTGTTGTAGTAGTGCTTATTTATCCTATTGGATGTTCTATACGCTTTGCATTGCAGTGACTACTTTGCTCTTGGAGGAATTTGTCATCTGTTTAGGAGTTTCCAATGTTCCTTTGGATTACTTTGAATTCTTGTTCACTGAATTTGCTGCTTGTTCAAAGCCACCAAGCAGAGATAATCATTGTAAAGCATCTTATCCAAGTACATAACAACATTACCAGGGTACAGGTTGAACCCAAATCATCTGATTAGAATTGTCATAAAAACGATGTCTCGTACCCTCTCGCCATGCTGCCGATTATTTGTAATTGCATCTTTATTTACTAAGTTGGCCAGGAGACAGCTGTGGGACCTTGCTGTCTTTGAGTTAAAGCTGTTACCTCCCTATCTGTCAATGGCATATGATGGAGGCCTCATGCTGTCCCTTTTTATTACTGAACTTCAAACTGCGAATACCAATTTTTATAGTCTTAGGTTTGATCCCAGGTCCGACCAGATAGCAGACTTGGTTTAAAGAGTCCTAATAATCATAGATTGTTATGAATAATTAACTACCGTACTGTAATGGTAGTTCAGATATATTGCTTCAAAGTTTATCTGACTTAGTTTATTTATAAGTTTGATTTATATTTTTTTAAGATAAACGTATCGCTAAACATAGATTAGATTTCCTCCAATCAAAATTGAAGTTTGTTTTAACAAAGAGTTCTTGAAAAACTAGTAACACTCATATGGGGACAATGTCAAGGTCTGCAACTCATACTGGTTTTAAAACATATTGTTTGAAAACTGTTAACAATTAAACTTGTTTTTTCTGTTATATATTTTAGCTATAAATATTTACTTGCTGCAATGTTTCAGTACATTCACCTCATTTTAATAACCTTGCTGCTATGTAAACGAGGACTAAAGGCAAAATCAATGAGGATATTTAAAGTTGGGTGAATCAAATTAGACTAGATTGGCGTTGACTCCATTTTTTTAAACCCAGCCGTTTCCGAGATATTCTCCTTCAAACACTACGTAGTGGCTTCTAATGTTATAACCTTCATTGGCAACCCTGATGTTAATAGCCTTAGCGTCATTAGCGATGTCATCCCAATTCTAACCTTAAGCAATACTTCTTTTAGGCTACTGCATTGAGTCGTTTCGCTGCGCGTAATTAGTTTGTTTTTGTCAGCACAACAGATCCGAGCTGGTAAAAAGAGTATATAGACTGTTTGGTAGCCTAGCGATCTCTGTTAAAATCAAGCTGTCTGAAACATTTTAGTCTAAATTATAGCCTAGCCTAGCAATAAGGTTTTTATTACGAGGCTACAAAGTGCAAACTCGTACCTAATATTAAGACTATCAGTGCCTGAGTAGACCTATTGTATCTGCTCACTATATTTTGTGACTCTAGAATAATGTTTTCCAACTAAGTTGCAAACAATGGCCTACTACTGTACTAGCCTTTCTTCCGCTTGTTCTTAAACGTCTGTTACGTAGTAGGGCAACAGTACTGTCTACTGTTTTTTTTCCAGCTCGGATTTGTTCTGCTGACAAGAGCAAACTGATTAGTGCGCTGTAAAACGACTCGATGTAGTCGCCTAATAGCAGCGTTGCTTTAGGTTACAAATGGGGTGGCGTCGTTAACGACACTAACGCTATCAATGTCAGGATTGCCGATAAAAAGTATAACATTAGAGGTCCTGACATCGTGTTAGAAGTAGAATATCTCTGGAACGACTGGGGCATATAGGATGAAATCATTGCATATCTGGTCTTATGCGATTAGCCTAAGTTAAGATGCCCCCATTGATTTTACTTTTTGTCCTCGTTTAAGCATTAAGTTATTTTTATCATCTAATTGGCATTTTTAGCGCTAACAACCCTCAAAGCTTAAGAGACAGAGTACAGTTTCTTGCACTCTTAAGGTGGATTTACACAGTATCCGTTTTTTTTACTTTTTTGCTTCTCGGTGAAAAAATATGCTCTTTTTCATCCGCATTTTTATGTGTCCATATCCGCACTAACCAGACTGTCACATACAGTACAAAAGTTTTCCGGAAAAATTTTCTTATAAAGGGGTACAGCTCTATTTTGAAATATCGCTCTTATTGTTCATACACAAAATTTTTGTCTCTATGTAACAGTCTACTTAGTGCGGATTAGGACTTTAAAAAATGCGGATAATAAAGTGCATACTTTTTCACGCAGAAGCAAAAACGTAAAAAAACGGACAAAAGCGGACGAAAAACGGATACTGTGTAAATTCACCTTTATGATTTTTCCTTCAATCTCGTACCTTATTAAGTGTTTCACTGCAATGCTTTTGTTTCTTAGAATTACAGCATCGAAATGCTGTTGCGAATGCCAGCCTTTATTTGTTTTCTTTTTTTTTTTGCAAGAAAGTGGCTTAATAGCTCAAAATTGCACAGTTGTGAGGATGTTGGCTTCAAGTTTGTATTTGATCCATAATCAATTTAACCCACCATAATCGATCTGAAAGCAATTAAAAAAAGTAGTTTCAGTTTCAACTGTATTACCGTCACTTTCTGGGTGTGAAAAATGTCATATACGGTAATCATCTGCAATGCTGAATTGACACTCATCTTTGGGCAGTTTAGTTGGTTAAATTTTGTTTTGATATAGCAATTACAAAAATAGTTAAAGAACAATACAGCTAAACTACTGTAGAGCATCGTTGATGCTGTATATATAGAACTTTGGTTGTATTGTTTTTGTTTTTAATTAAATTGATCAAGAAGCCCTTGTACTATTTCACCTAAGTTTAAATTATTTTTACTAAAATTGTGATTATATTTTACAGAGGATACATCATCACACCACAACCAAAAGCAAAATAATGTCCATGTTATTGAAGTCGATGGTGAAAGACCAGATTCAATACTGCAGAATGGCACCAATGAAGTTCCTTCTAGTGCAACCGAAGCAAAAACACCAAACTCTTCAAGTGCAGCTAAAAATTTGCATTTTGGAGTTGGAGATATTATTGCAGTGAAGTAAGAATACTAATCATTGTTCAAATTATTGTTGATTTATGAAGCACTGAAATTGTCATTCAACTTACTAACCATCGTACAATTACTGGTCTGTCATCACTTTTAATTCAGTAAAACCCACTCAGATAAATGGAATGAAGATCGACAACGATCCGATTCACAATGTATGATGATGTTAGCAATGTCTAATTCAGTTGTTATGTAGAAAATATCCTAGCTGGGATTCATATGTTAGAAGAAAAAGCAGATGCTTTTGGATGATTTACTCCTCATTACACACTTGTAATGAATTGTACAATATACAACGTTTTTTCATGTTCACTTTTCAGGTCAAGTTCTCTGTTTTAATGCCCACTTGCGCTGAGTCGTGCCAACAAAAGACCCAAACTAGGAAAAAGTTCAGGAAATCAAAGTTTCCATAGAGCGATGTAGTTTTATTGCGACACGAGAGCTTTTTGATTCCCACGGTTATTTTGTAGTTTGTCACTTTATTTGGCATCACTCAACAATAAGAAGGCACCAGAATTAAGAACTTGACCCAAAAAGTGGACATATAAAAACGCCAAAAAAAGAGCTTTTTTGTTGGTGAATGGCGTTTTTTTGTAAGATCTGCGGGTGATAGTTCCTTAGAAGAAGAAATCAATGATTTGAAAGCTTCTTTGAAGGAAGAGAAATGGTTCGCTGAAGAATTAAAGAAAGAATTGGAAAATGTTAATTCGCAGAAAGAGAAAGTAATGGAAGGTATAATGATCTCGAAAAATTCCCATCTCCTGTGGTTTATTTCTTTCAGTGATTTGATTATTATTATTTTTTTTGCCTTAAAAAATAAGTTTGTATAGTAAATATTCAGATGTGCTTTTGGACATTTAAATGATTAGAACGCTTATCGCCATTTGGCCCTTTTGATGCAGAACTTTTAGTTTTTGATTTTCTTCTGTAATTTGTTGAATAATTTGGCTTAAAGGTTTGAAAAAAAATTTTCAGTGCTTTTTCTTGTAGAATTTAATCAAAATTTACAATCAAAATAGTGAAACACAATAAAGGTGATATTTCTGTTATTTTTCTTTTACCAATTTTTCCAGTTATCCTAACCAGGAACTATAATCAAGTAAAATCTTTTCTCCAGCAAGACAACCTTTTATCAAATAGTTGTGTTTAAAGAAGGTTACATTAAGGATTGTCTGTTACAGCGTTCCCATGTTCCACTTATGCCTAAACTTGATCACGCTAGTACAAAAAAATTAATAACAAAATGTTCTCTCCTATACATGTCATAGAGCGCAGCCTTAAGTAGGACATAAAAACGTGGTTAATAGGGCATTTTCAACGGTAAACTTTAGGCATCACTGTATGCTAATTACTTTAATGACAGTCGCGTTTTTATTTCTAGTGTGACTAATCATTTAGTTGTTCAAAGTCCCCACCTGATGTTGTGGGTAAAACAGACAGGGGAGCCAAAATTTCACTGGCTGATAAATGCTGTATTGCTAGTTGATGTTTTTCAGAATGCTCAATGCTGCGAAAACAAATGAGTATTGCTGTCGAAACAAATGAAGAACTTGCGAGACAAAAAGAAAGTCTGGAGAACAAAGCGTCTCGCATGGCGCAGTCTTTTGCTGGTACGTGACTTCGTTTTTTGCTTTCCCAGCGAGTTGGAAAACCTGTTTCCCAGTCGAAGTCTTTTTGACTGAGAGACCAGCTCGCATTAACATCTATTGATTAGATGTGTAGTTGAAATACCTACCAATGCACCTGTAAATACGGTGGTCAAAATTCATATGGCTTCGACCAGGGATTAGATATCCCTGGCTTCGACATTAAACACTGAACCCTGAATTGTAAGTGTCCTGAAGAAAGAAGTGATTGAAGAGCGCAAAGAGATTAAAAAAGCTGTCAATAATAAATAAATTAATATGGTTTTACTTGGGTTGAATTGATAGTATATGTACCAGGATTACAGTATTTTTTGATTTTAAGCGCGTTCGTTTAAATTGTTTAAAACATTCTGAGCGAATGGATGTGAGAGAGTTTAGCGACAAGAGTCAGAGCAATGATTGTTAAAGGGAACTATGGGAAGATGACGATCAAATGCGGAAGCAGAGGATAGGTTATCAAAAATATCCAAAACGCAAAAGCTTTCAAATATCATGAACTCGCTATTGGTGCTGAATGTATGAGTTTCGGTCGGATTGGAAATGAGTTTCGATTTAATTGCAAACCCACGTCTTGTTGCGTTTTGGTGTGTTCAATTAGTCTTCTGATTGATACAAGGTAGGGAAATATTTTGCCGTGCAATTTTTTTTTTTTTTGCTGAAGTGGTTAACCATTTGGCGCCTTTCTTTAGCATTTTGAGAAACAGTTAAGCCTTAAAATACAATTACAAAGTTGTTTTTTTTTAATCTATCAACGACATTGAATAGTTTTTTTTGCTAATTATATTCCTCTCTGAAGCGTAAAAAGTTTTGCTCATAAAGTTGCAGTTAATCACAAAAGATTTAAAGTTAATAGTCCAAGTGGTGCCTCCGTTGTTTTGCAGCTAATTGTCACAGTTTGAGGTCAGATTTATGAGTTACAAGTTTAAGTTTGTTTACTGACGCTACTAATAAAAAACAAAACACAGATGAAATAGAATACGCATAGTTATTACTTGGGAAGCAGCGCCAGGGTAACAGCGAATTTATTTCGTACGCTTGTAGGGATTTTAAAAAGCCTGTAATTTAAGTTGCTGGTGGCACGATGGTACAATACTCGAACCAAGTCAACTAACCGCCTACATTACGGGTAGGGTTAGTTGGCGGTCAGTTTTCGAGATATTTCGCTTAATTGTCTTTTATGTTTGTGCCCATGCTTCCCTTGAAAGCTTCATTTTTGACACAACTTGTAATGGCTAACTTTCAAAATAGCTTTCGCCATGAGATTAAAAGCATACGTTTCTCTACCAGATTCTTAGCGTACGTTTCAATACTTGTAAGTTGTAATCATTTGAAATTCATTTTGTAAGTCTTCATTTGCTCATGTCCATGCATTTTGATCGCAGAATTGAAATCAATGAATGATGAATGCGTCAGCCAGAAAGAAGCCGCCGAAGAACGCAGCAAAAACCAGAGCGTAGAGTTGGAAAAGGCAGCTTCGTGGGTGCGAGATTTGGAGTCCCAGTTGGTAAATATTTTACTTGTTGCAAACTTTCGTTGAGACTGGATAGAAGCAATGGTTTATAGAAATACTAAAAGCAAAGTTTTTGTTGGATAAATTGTACTTCTCCGATACGATATCGGACATTTTTTCACCGTTTTTAACAAATATTTTTACTGGCACACGTTATTTCAGGTGATAAAGCCTGGATTTTTACGCATCATAGAGTGTACGTGTACACTGTACAGCATCCATTAATTTGTTTTTGGCACCGTCCCAATAATTTGAGTTTATTTGTGTTAAAAGCTTCTGTCTAGTTCAGTTCTGATTTTTCTAATTATTTTTTAGCCAGCTGGTATAACCGTTGAAAAGTTTATCAAAGAAAAGGTAAAATGCCTGCCACAATCGATATAACTGTAACTGTTAAGTGTTCGCTTGTTTTAATTTCAACACCTACCATCGATCTTGTTTTAGGTAATGTATGAGGTATCCATTTCGGTGTAAGGGTTTGAAAAATCGAAAATTGCAATGAAACGGCCTCTCTGCATGTTCAGTTTTTTCTGACACTTCTTTATTAATACGATTTTTTTTTTTGAAAGAACAAAAAAGAAAACAAAAAAGTGTCAGAAAAAGTTGACATTATAAACAGAAATTTTTTCGTTGATTGATACGATAATTTTTGGATTTTGATTAGAAATTATTGTAATTGCAAATGATTTTGAAATATCAATCAATTCATTGATTCGGTAAATCGTAGCGATTTATTGATTGACATCAACAAATACAGTGATTGGGGGTGTGGGACACATGTCTGAATGTAGTCGGGTATTATTGTTACAAAATTGTTTAACAGAATGTCTGTTTTTTTTTGTTTGTTTTATGTTAAAAGGAACTGTAGCGTAGTGAGACTGCATTTCATGAAATAGCCTTAAACGAGGACTAAATACAAAATCAATGTGGGTATCTAAAGTTAGGGCAATCGTATTAGATTAGATTGACGTTAACTCCATTCTTCTTGACCCAGCCGTTCCAGAGATATTTTACTTCAAACACGACTTAGGGGCATCTCCATTCATAATTTGTATTGGCAACCCTGACGTTTCAATACAGTAGCGTAGCCAAGAGGCTTATATTCACCTATGTACTGTACAGTATATATAGGTTAAAAAGCTTCTGTGGCTTAGCCCAATTGCGGCGTTTGCTTATGATAGAACTAACATGGCGTCGCCGATTTCATCAACGTCAAGGTTGCCAATAAAAATTATGATTATAGAGGCTCCTACGTCGTTTTTGAAGTAGAATATCTCTGGAACGGCAGGTTCAAGAGGGATGGTGTTTACGGCAATGTAAGGTAATGCGATTGCCCTAACTTTAGATCACATGGTTGATTTTGCATTCAGTCTTCGTCTAAGCTTAAAACTTGTAAGCCAATTGCAAAAAGAACTTACGGTAAGCCTTTTTGTTTTCATCTTATAATTTTGAAAAAAATGCGAAAATGCAAGTCGATTTCAATTTTGGTGAAAAAATATTGTTTGTTTGCTTTAAATCTTGCAATGAATAATGCCTGCTCTGAGACTGATCCGCATTGCAATAGTGAGAAACGCAAACAGTCAACACCCACGCGTACGTCGTCAGAATGGACTTGTATTTTTGCAGTTTCTTCAAATTATTTCACAACTAAAAGGCCGTGAAAGTTTGCTTTTTTTCTAATGTGCATAGAATTTTGTGGGCTATTGTAGTATTGTATGAAATATTCTCTCGCTGTGCTAAAGTTCCCTTTTAAAATACCAAGCCACCTCCAAAACATTTCTCATTTTTCTCAATTGATATGCAGCTCTGAAATCAATGCACACAATGGTAGCGTTTGTTGATAGTGTCATTTTTGCATTGAATATTGTTGATCAATGTCTTATTGCTCAGTGCATTACCTTACGTCGACCGGCTTGTTTGATTTAAGTTAATAAGTAATCAGCTATTGGTATGGTATGTTGGGCCCGGTGTCTTTTCAGTGTATTTGCTTGAAATGCTACTCTACAGTACTACTCTATCTGTGAGAATGTCCAACACATACGATCTATTTTTTCGGCATCTCGAAAAAGTGTGTTTATATGGTCCTACCGTAATCAAAATGACTTTGAATCCATCTAAGTCGTTTGCTGTAGTTGACGTAATTTCCATTTCCATAGTTGCAATGGGTTGATATGAACTTCCTGGAAACGACGAGCGTGTTTTTGAGGAACAAAAAATTATTTCTGCAGAATTCAACTTTCTTCTTTTTGTTTGTTTATTATTAAGAAAAAATGTTAAGTTTTGTAGTAAGAGTAATCATGTCTTTAATTCGTGATTGAAAGTTACAATTTTTAAGTAATTTAATGCCAAACTCGATGCATATATTTCCTATTACCAGTTGGACTAAATTATGATTTAATACATGGTATTTTTTATGGTCATGCAATTGTGAAATTTTGAAGGTTGCATCTTATACCATATGTTTCGTTTCTTTGCGTAGTATTTGGAATACTAAAACCACAGAAGTGTTGAGCATTCACATTAATTGTCTGTAATTGCTCTAGTGAGTATAGTAAAGTTTAGTAGTTTAGTAAAGATTTTTTGTGTCTTGGAAAAATGAATAATTATCATAATGTGAACCAATTTATTGTGAATAATGAACAAGGGGATATTTTTCTGGACAAAGAGTAATGACCAAAAATGTGATGGATGTAAATTTTCAGTCTTTGAAACTGTTAAAGTTCGGAAATAAATTTTCACTTCAAAAATATATTGTGATCATTTACTAGTTGCAATCATAAACGCATACAAAAATTGCAAATTCGATGTGAGTTTTTTCTGCAGATTAATTAAAATAGCAAATTTGCTTTGGTCTTTCCCCAATAATTTACGTTCAATGACTGAAAAAATATCAAAAACTAGTTTGAATTAGTTGGATAGTGAACAATTAAACATACGCTTTAGCTTCAACGACCAGGAGCGGATGACGTCATGGTGTTGAAAAAGGAATTAGTCTCGGTGCAGACTTTGATGGATCAGATGACGCTGGAGAGTGAAGAGAAAGGGAAAGAAGTGGAGAGAGAGAGACAGGAGCTCCAAAGGTTGTTGGATGAGGCTCAAGCACAAGCCAAACTCGTTCAGCAAGAATTCGATGCTTATAAAGTAAGTTTCTTATGAATTGGTTTGCCACATACGTATGCAAGGTTCAAGAACAAGCGGATACTTCACACTTTTCCTTTCAAGGCGGCTTTTAGCGATCACGCGTATTTGCGCCCCGAAACATGCGTGCCATTTAATTGCATGCATTTTGCCTTTTTTGCATTTTGGAAAAGATATCAAACGTATTTTAGCGCGTTTATACACGTGATCGGTAAAAGCCACCTAATGCTGAACTTTAAGCAGGGAAGCTATCAACAACAATTTTTATAGTTTTTGGTATGAACCGAGCTGGAATCAAACCACAACTTACCGTTTCAGTAGCAGACGCTCTATCCACTCGCCACTAATCGTTGAACTTTCTAAACACTCGTTTGGTTTTAGAAAGAAAACGCTCGTTTGAAATCTGAGAATGAGGAGACGAACGCAGAGAAGGCTGAGAGCATGAAGCGGTTTGAAGAAGAGAAGGAGAAGTTGAGTCTAATCCACAACGAACAGCAAAACACTGCACAGGTTTTGTAACTAACAGATTTTTCTACTTTCGTTGGAAGGGATGCTGCTTCGACTACCTGAAAAATCTGGAAAATTAATTAACAGATGACTTGTCAAAACAGTATTAGAAACGACGAGCGTTTTGAGAACCAGCATCTGCCGCTTATTTTCAATCCAGACTCCAGAATAATATGCAATACATGAACCTAGACTTCTATTATTTGACAAAATATGAAAGTTTTTTGGCTTTATGTATATATATATTTATATCAGGCTTCGACTGTTATTGCTTGACACGTTTCAAAGAGAGTTCTTGAGACCTGTTTTTTTTTTATTTCGACTTCATTTTATCAATTTTTTGTTCAAGACATTAGCAGTGAAATAACTGCATTTAAACAAAAAAAAATTTAACTCCTGTTGCATTACTGGAATGATTTTTTTAGGGGGAGATGGGAGGCGAGATTGCTACCATGCATTTTTTTTTTCATTTTTTCCAAGCTGTGCTCTATTAACCTTTCAGAAAACCCAAAAATGTCAGCTTAACTTGATCATACTTTTGGATGATGGAGGTGTAAGTAACTGTTTTTTTTTTTTTTTTTCAGGAAGAAATGAAGAATTTGGAATCGGCACTGGAGAAAGAACAATCTTATTCCAAATCCCTTGAAATCGAAACTAACCAATTGCAAGAAGACAAAGCTGC
This sequence comes from Trididemnum nubilum, assembly GCA_963965965.1. Classification (NCBI taxonomy): domain Eukaryota; kingdom Metazoa; phylum Chordata; class Ascidiacea; order Aplousobranchia; family Didemnidae; genus Trididemnum; species Trididemnum nubilum. The sequence goes on along the minus strand of OZ014478.1, from coordinate 35,950,007 downwards.
TATGGAAAAAGATATTCAAAGGTTATCACTTTAAGTATTTATACCACAATTTATTGAATTCAGGATAACTTACTTCCGTTAGAGTTCCAGTTTAAATAACCGGATGCCAAAACATCAGAGTCCAAAAATATGTTTTTTGTAGCTGGTTTAAGAAAACGCATTTTGAAGCTGCCGTTTCGTTGATTCATGAGGGTTTAAATTAAGCCGCCACGCGTAAAATACGCCCCCTCCCATCACTTCAATTTGCATCGGTAAATTCCATGACGATTCCTACTCAGCGATGGTAGGTTGCAATTTAGAAGGACAAACCGCCACCAATTCTTATTTGTATCTTCTCACGTACTGAAAAAGTTGGAATTAGTAGTAGAAGATATGCAAAAGCAAAATCCCAATATGATACGAAGTGCCAAAATTTAGTGACGTTTTTGCCATAATATACTGTGATAAACTTTTGATGATGAGACAATTTGTGTTCCGAAACGTTTTTTAAAAATGCACGCTCAAGTTTTGGCTCTGGCTGATATCAAAAATGTATAAACGCCCAATTCTTTCGTTGTTTCCTAAGTATAAGAAAGGTTTAAATAGTTTGCTCAGTTTTCAAAAAATCTGTTTGATACTTTCAGACTCACAACGGAATTTACCAATATTGTTGAACTGAGCCATAAAGAAAAATACAAAATTCAAGAAATAACAAAACAAAATGAAGAAATAACATCGGTTAAGGTTCAGTTAGAAAAAGATCTTAAACTTCTACAAGAAAATTTAGCCAAGTAAGTAAATTTTAGCATTTGTTGGCTGGTAAAAGTTGCTGTATTTTGATTTAGGATATTTCAAACTGAATATTTTCTCTTGATTTACTTTTGCAAGCTTATGAATCACGATTTCTGCGCCTATCTAACCACTCCAACATAGGCTTCCCTTTTAGGTTCTGCCTGCAAGTTTGTTATCCGGTTGTGCCGCCACGTCCGATAGATTGTCTTATAATTGCTTTGAATATGCTTTGCCCAAATAAATGATCCAGCCACTCATTTCAATCTTTGCAGGATCGAAAATGATCACGTGGTTGCATTGAACGATGAGAAAACACGCTACAGTGGAGTATGTGCCGAACGTGATGAAGTTAGAAATAGATTAAATCAACAAAATGAAGAAACTATCGAATTAAAGCGGAAGAACGAAGCGCTAATAGAAGAAACTGCTAACATAAGGTTAGATTTGTGGATATAGCGTCTGCTACTGAAATGGTAGACTCTGGTTCGATTCCCATTTGTGTCAAACCAAACACCATAAAAATTGTTATACACAGCTTTCCTGCTTGACGTTCAGCAATAAAATGTAAAGCCTTCATCGTGTGTGGTTGACAGGTAGGCAGGTGGCAGCTTGATTCGAAGACCGAAAAGGTTCTTCGCTAACTCGTAGTCAAAGCTGCTAGTTGAATAAAGATGTAATTACAATTCCTCAGTGGTTGGTTTTCTCAGGAGAGGCTAACAAAGCCTAAATCGATTCTACGCGAAAAAATTCTTGCTGATATTTTGATGCTCTGTTCAGACAAACCTTGAAGCAAAGCGAAACAGATAGTAATTCAACCCAGCAACAACTAAACATAGAAGTAGCTCAGTTGAAGATCAAGCAAGAAAAACTAGATGAAGACAAGAAACAGGTATATCAACTTGATACCATTTTAAACCTTGTATAAAAATTTAAACGATTGGAGTGTTTTTTTGCAATTTACGGATTTTGAAACTGGCGATTTCTTTTGCTTAAAGAAGCTATCGACATTGCATTTTACAAGTAAGGCATTGAGCGGTCTTGGCGCCGCTATGCTACTGCTACAAAATGTCAATTGCATGATATGTGACTGTATTATGACTCAAACAAATCGCAACAATGTGTCCTTCATTTTCATCGAATTGTTTGCCGGTTATTCTTGCGAATTCATGTTTCCGAGTTACTTTTGATTTAACTTTTGCTCTGCTATTTACTGTTGCTCAGTATTCAGCATAAATGTTACAGTCGCATTAGAGCTTAGTCTAAATTGCACTCATTTAAAGTCTGATCATAAATTACATTTTTGTGCTTTACAACTTTTTGGTCCGCCCGTCACGAGAAAATTTAGTTGGTGCTATCCTAGTTACAGATGCGCAATAGCGTTATCAATTAACATTTGCAACTTTTCGAGTTGATTTTAACTTTTTTCTTCAATATACTGCTTTGTCGAAGCCACCAAGCTGAGATAATCATCGTTAAGCACCTCATCCAAGAACTCAACCACGTGGCCTGGGTGCGGGTTGAACCCAGTTCATGCGATTATGTGGTTGTCAACACAATGTTGTAGCCTTTTCGGCCATTACTGTGATATACAACTGCGACAATATATTTACTTCGAGCTGCAAATCAACACAGTTTAGCGAATTTTTTTCACTTTCAGTTGTTGGAACAGAAGAGCAACTTGGAACAGAACTTGGAGGCGCTGAGAAAAAGTCACGAGGAGGAGAGGAACTCATTGCAGGCTCAACTGCTCGAATCTGATCGCCAGATGATTGGGTTCAAATTGAAGGTGAGTTGCGCGATTAGATCTTGCAATCAATGTGTACGAAGTCACATGTATATTAGTTGGCAAAGAATTAAAGCCCCAGAGCACATAGTTGCAGAAATCTTTATTGAAAAGTACTTGTTGGTTAACTGATTTTTTTTACTGAACATTCTATCTTTGCATTCCATCACTTTACCTTAAATTTTCATATAATTTTTCTTCAGTTGTAGAATTTAAATTGCTTTTGTTGCCTGGCTTTGAGTACGCCTTTACATTGATCGTTTATGTGCTAACGAGCTGAAAAAACTGTTTTATGTGAAGCTTTTTTTGTAATGGAATATTCATGATCAAGGCTCTGATTTTGAATTGTGGCAATTGGTTATGAAAGTTCTGTTACTTGGAAAAACTCCTGAATCGTTTAAATTGCAGACAACTCAGCTTCAAGACGAACTAACCCAAAGATCGAACGATTTGGAAGAAAGATGCAGTAAAATTGAACTTCTACAAACGTCAAACGACGAGTTTCAGAATAAATCCCACTCACTCAACACAGAACTGGCTTTAAAAGTACAAGAAATTGATTCATTAAAGGTAAACGAGACCGATATCTATATTCTGTTTAGCATGTTTTCAAAGTTTATTCTTCAGTAAATTACTTGAATTGTTGTCTGGTTCCCGGGGTGAGATTTTAAATGGATTTTTCCACTTGGGATTTTGTGTCATGACAATGGGCTGTATCATGTTTTACTCAAAGAAAAGAGATAGGTGATTTCAGTTCGAGAGTGATTTTCAATTCAAACCCAGTAGTTGCGTTATTTTGCAGGCTGTCAAGCGTTCATTTAAAAACTTTTTTTTTACGAATTTTGAGTGGTTGTAAACTAGTTTTTGGTCTAATTACCGTATTTTTCGGGCCATAAGACGCACGTAAAATACCTGGAGTTTCTCAAAAGTGCAATTTCTCTCAAAGATTTCGCTTTCTACCTACGCAACAACGCAATGCTTGTGTCCTCAGTGCAACGTCACACTTTAGTAATTTAACCTTTCTTTTCGTAGTTGCAATAAATGAAGCTTCAGCCCCCCCCCCCCCCCCCGTAGCCAACTCACTTAGAACTCACCTCTTACCCAAAATTGCAAGCATTTAAACATTATTTGGACTTGACCTGTGAGTGAGGGGAGGGGGCTTGAAGGGGCTTGGCAATTTAATTCTTGAACTGGCTTTCAAATCTTGGCAATTTTATTCTTTCAAATGGCTCGCAAAAGGTGCAAAATTTGATCGAATGGTGCTAAAATAGCAATTTTTTACTGAAAAATTGCAAAAATTCCCCAACGGCTGAGGGCTTCGTCCCCATACCCCCATTGCTACTGGGCGCTCCGCTCCCAGATTCCGGTCTGTGATAAGCGTGAGTTGCACCAGTTTGCTCAGCGCGCTACCCAGTTGAGAAATTTTCTGGCAAAATAATTACGTGGTTGTTCTATTTGCCGCTGTTTCATTTTAGCTAATCGTAAACTCTATTTCCCAGGAAAAAATCGAAAAATCATCGTTGAAATTAGAAGAGGAAGTTGAAAGGCGTGAGAAAGCGTCGGAAGAAGCCGCCAGGTTGGTACTGTTTTTTTCTGCGTTTCCATTTTGTGGCAATCAAGCAGAGTACTTTTGAGAACTTCTAAGCAGCATCCAACTACAAATAAATAATTTGTTATTTGTGATATTCGAAGCTCATTGGTCAGTAGACGTTGGAATTGACTGTGATGCTATTGTACAAGTACACTTATTTTGCTTTTTGTTTGGTATTTAGGATTAAAAAGTACATCTTTTCAAGTTTAATTGAAATACAGGTGGAAACTTCACTAGATGGACGTATGATTTTTAAACCTTATAGCCTAGCTAACTTGTTGGTGAAGGCCGTTGAAACTGCTTCGTACTTTCAATGTTTTTGAGAAGTGCTCAAAAGTTGTAGTTAGAGGCACAGCAGTATCAAATATTTAGCCTACTACAGAAAAAAAATTAAAAAAAAATACTGTTTCACCTTAAACGAGATTTTTATAGGTTAACTTATTCTGACATTCAAATAGACTAAGTTGACTCCTCTATTTAAATTAATTAACTCGTAAAGCAGAGGTTTCCAACCTTTTTCTACCCGTGGCCCATTTTCATTTTGAAAATTTTCCATGGCCCTACTCTCAAAGTGTTGCTCAAGAACTTGACCAAAAGTTTCATTAGTCTTGAATTAGATTGAAACGGTTTTTCCGGCCGAAAACAGGTGATCTAAAAAAAAACAGCTCGTGGGAATAAACAGCTCATCGTGCAAATACGACTTTTTCAAACCAAAATGCTGCAATGGCCCACAGGTTTAAAACCACTACCGTAAAGGTTGAAACAGACTGTAGGGTTTGAAGGTTTTTATAGTGTTGAACTAAATGTATAGTCAATACCATTATTATATTTACAGTAATTGGTGTAATTGTTGCGTTGCATCCCGTGTTGTTTGGTTCCAGATTGCGGGAGGAACGCAGCCACTTGATGACGCAGATGGAGGCCGGGGAGGGTGAGGCGGTGGCTCGGGCTCAACTCGCTGAAGAGAACGAGGCTCTGCGGAGGCAGAATGATGAAGCTGATGAGAAATGGAGGAAGGAAATGAGGTAAAATTTGCTCAACATATTGCGGCTGAGAACATTGCAGTGGTTAAGTGGGTGCCACGGACTGCTATGCAAAGAATGCATGCATCCTTATTAACTGTTGATTGGTCGATATTCCGTTCTGGCCAGCCTAACTAATGAAACTTGATATATGTGTCGTTGTAGTTGATAATATTTAGCTTTGAAAAACTCATTAGTCTCCGTAAGAGTTGGAAATGATTGTCTCAACAAAAAGCATTTAGAAATTGAAACAGCACTCACCCACTTACTACCAGGGTTGTTTGATTCAACTTCACAGCCAGTTTTGCAGATGACTTGTTCAAGCACAAATTACCACTTGTGATAAACACACGTTTTACACTTTGAAGCTGCTAGTTATTTACATATTAAATAAACTGGTCAACAACTTAGAATGCTGGCTGCTTCAGTAGCTAGTAAGGTAGTTGTTAAATTGGGAAGCATAGCGGTCTCTCCTCGGCTTCGATTTCAACCAAAATTTGATTTCGATATTTCCATCACATGACATTGACATTGCTTTTTTTCAGTCAACAAGAAGAGGCTATGGGTGAACTGGCATCGAAACTGAAAGAAAGCAACCTGCAGCTATCAAGCACTCAAGAACAACTCAGTTCCGCCGAGCAAACTCTTAACAAACTGAGAAATGAATTCGCTACTGAGCACGAAAAACTTGTGCAATCCGAAGCTGAGGTCAAGGTTAGTTTCAAAACTTTCAAATATTAGAAACCGTCGGACTACGCTGGATTTTGATGCAATACTAACAGCATAGACTGCAGTGAAATTTTAAAGCTTAAGCTTCAAGAAAGGCTGCGTACGTTTCGGCTACATTTACAAAAAAATCAACCGAGCAAAGCAGATAAGTTTGAATTACTATTATTGTTGAATTTTCCCGCCAGTCTTGTCACGGTTGATTGGTTATGATTAACCTTATCACGTGTTGTGAAACTCAAACACCATGGAAAATGATTGAATGTAGGTCTTGGAAAAGATAAAGCGGATCGGAAAAATCGTTATTGTAAAATAAAACTTCATTATGACGCAGATATTTCTCACGCTTCAAATTTATGTCATTTTTTCAGTTTCATAGAATGACCTGATTTTAGCAAAAAGATTACAAATCAAACAATAATTCCGTCTTCGATGTACTGTGACGTACAAATGACACTAAGATGTAATTACTTGCTTGTTTTCATTGTAGTTACATTTTATTCACCATGTTGCTTTGGTTAGGAGACAGCGAAGGACCTTTTCGGTCTTCGAGTCAAGCTGCCGCCTGCCCACCAGTCTACCACATACGGTGGAGGCTTCATACTGTCCCTTTAATGCTGAACGCCAAGCAGGGAAGCTGTGAATATCAATTTTTATAGTCTTTAGTTTGACCCGACCGGGAATCGAACCCGAGTCTACCGTTTCAGTAGCAGACGCTCTATCCACTCGACTACTGATCGGTTAATTTGAGAAACGTCGTTTGGAAAATGTTTGCGAGTACAGGATGTTGGCTTCAATATATCTAATGTCATTCGCTTTGACTCAATTTTAAAATTTTCAGGCGAAGGTCGAGCTTCTTACGTCAGCAGAAACCGCGGCTGCCACACAGAGGGCCGATATTGAAAACCACATGAATACGATAAAGCGGTCGCTCGAGGAAAAAAGTAAAGATTTGGAAAAAGCTAACGACGAACTAATTACGTCTCGGAATAATATCGACGAGTTGAAGGTTTGTAGTTGTTTTGAAAACTTTTTGTTGCTTTTCGAGTAGAATTTTTCTGTGGAGGTGTCTCACACAAGCACGACACACTCGTTAAATAAATGGCAAAGTCAAACCGTTAGATAAATCTTTCCTCTTTTCAACAATATTAACCAGCAGAAATTTATTTACATCAATATAGCAAAAGAGCAACCTTGTGTAAAAACGAATTGAGCATAAAACTCCCAAAACAAAGAAAAATTGACAGTTATTCACGACAACAACGTCATACACTACACCTGTCACAGCTTACTATGCACTCTCGTTTAGCTGGAATCCACTAGTATTCGTATTAGACGTCTTGCATAGATTTCTTTGCGCCGATACAATATCATTATTACCTCAGTACCACTTGTCCGAATGTGCGTGGGTATCTCTTTGGTAACTTCTGCTTATGCCACAAAATACGTACCGTGACTTCTATGATATGTTGCAGAGCCAAATCAGCGATCTTCGACAAGAACATCACTTGGAAGTTGCAAACCTCCGGAACAAGTTGGACTTCGTTGAGAAAGAGAAAGGTGATGCGCTGGCGAATGGAGAGAAAGCGAAGGTGGAAATTGAGAGAATAAAAGAAACATACAACAATGAAAACGAAAAGAGAAAAGAAGAGTGGAAGCAAATAGAAACAGAGCATTCGGAAAGGTTGGCAATAATGGATTGTTTTGACGGCATTTGTGTTTTTTGATCTCTGCACTTTTCTCCTGAGGATACCACGGCTGAAATCTGGAACAGGTTACCACCTAACCACGTAATGTGACCATGGTGTAAAACGAATATTGCGAAAGAAGTTGGCTAAGGCTTAAAACTCAAGATTCTAATCAGTATCTAACGAATTAGGGATTCTCTGTATTTCCTAGCCTACAATAGCAGTGGGCCACTAACCTTAAGCTGCTAAATCGTATGAGTTGCAACTTTTTGCAATGCTTGTTTTACACAGGCTTAGTTCGCGTAATTTTTCTGAAATTACCGTTCCGGGCATCGTAATGTCAGAAAGAAAAAACGTCGCTATTTAAAATTTGATATACCTGAAAAATAGAATCAACTATTATCTGCATTAACTTGATTTTTACTCAAATGTGGTTCTAAAACATTGCCCTCTTTATTTTTTGAAGCTTTCAACTGGTTAAGTTTGTCACGTATCGCTACTTCATATTACGTTGTTTCTGTCTTTCAATGTTGTCAAAACCTTGAGCAAGAAAACCGATATGGTCCATCTTGTTTAGAATCAATTCGCTTCAGTCGGAATTATCAGATGCCAAGAATGAAATCAGTAACAAAGTCGATGAACAAAAGAAGGAGGAAAGTCTACGAACCCGCGTTGAAGTTGAATTGAATCAGGTGGGAGAAGTTAATACTTACTATTTCACTCTCAATCATTTTCTTTCCTAGCTTTGGCTGTTTGTAAGGTGGCCTCGAACCGTGGCTATTAGGCTCGGACGATTATGCGCCTAGATTATTATGCGCCAGAACCAAATTTTTGAATTGCATCATAGTTATACATTTTTGTCTTGAAATTTTTGGTCATGCGCGTTATACTCGGCGAATATTCGTAATCCGTAGACCGAAGTTCCTTTCTGGTTAATTTTGTTTGTTTTTTTTTTTTTGTCTTGTGTTCGACCAAAACTTTTGTGTGCGCAAAAATATTTAAAATTTAATTATTAAGTTTCTCGATATTGGTCATTTAAATTGGCAACGTCTGGCTCACCTTTCGTTAGTTTGATTTTGTAACGCAAAAATAAATAATCCACTAAATTTGACTATTGCCGAATGTTGAAGTCGACGCGCACTAGCTACTGAAAAATTTCGTAAAGCTTCTTAAATTGTAGACGAAGCGCCAATTACAACAACGCGAAGACGAAAAGAAAGCAACTCAAGCCAAGTTGGACGAGACACTAGCGGCGCTCGAAAGTGCGAACGACGGGTTAAAATGTTTGGAAAACGAGAAAGACCTGTTGTCGAAAACGCTCGAAGAAACCCAAAATCAATCTACTCAAGAACTAATTTCACTAAAAGAAAATCATACAATTGAAAAAGAGAAATTGCAAAACGAAATAGAAACACTACAGAATGATATGAAGGTATATAAGAAGATCTAATCTTTTATTGTTCTCGCTGTATTACGCCGAAATGTGTAACGAGATTGCCGTGCCCATCTTCGCGTTATTTCATTCGGGCAACACAGCTCCTTTCTACGAAATGTCTCAGCGGTGGCGAGCCGTTGGCAACACTTGTGTCCGATTTGAACTCAAGACCTCCCACACCAGAAACAAACGCGATACTGCTCGACCAACTGGCCGGTTTTATCTTCTGTTAATATGTTGGCCTATTTTTCTTTCCATCGTGAACCAGTTTGTATATACAAGGTGTTTCGAAATTACAGCCCCCATTTCTACAGCATAAACTAACTTGCTAAAATACTAAAATTATGCAGATTTTGAACAGGCATTTATATAAGTTTTTACCTAATCATAGATATTTTGTGCAGCCTTCATCTGTCTGCCTCAAAGCCTGCATTCTTGATTGGTAGAATATTCACATATTGCAAAAAAAGCGAAGGAACAAACTTTATTTTTCCTGGCACTTCCTCTGCTAATCGTCTCAGGTTGAGAATAAGTTGGTAAACCATTGCAAATTCTTGTACGCTCTTGAAAACAATGATTACATAAGCTTTTATGAAGATTTAGGTCAGAAGTGCGAACCTGCTCCGGCATTTTCGCCTTGGCCCGGTTTGCCAATCCATCTAATTTTCCCTGAATCAACAAATAAGTGGGTTTATGTAACTCAGTTATTTGACTTAAAAAAAGAAATATATAGGTCAGTAGAAACTTACGTTGATGAACTTCAAGCTTGACTATTAAAGAAAACTTAGTTTGTTTCTATGTAAGCTTTCTATGTAAAAGGGTGCTCTAATTTTGAAACATCTTGTATATATATGAATATGAAACGGAACCACGAAAGCAGTGCGGTTATCCTTATGGGATTGATTTCCATTGAAACGAAACATTCAGTTTCTATGTGATGTATAGGGCTCATCTTTGTGTGGATTAGAACATCTCAAAGTTAACAGTTCTGAGCAGCTCTCTGAAATTAGGATTCACTTTCTGTTATCCAACTAAGCGAGAGTAGTTGTATCTACATCATTCGCTCCTTTAATAAACCGTGTACTAGTGTACAATGCACAATTGCACATCCTTCGACCGCACTGCTCAATTGAACAATCCTCCTCCAATAACAATCAATCCACTCAAGTCATCGTTTTCATTTGAGTCTTCTTTGTTTCTTCATACTATCCTTTCTAAAATCTAACCTCCAAGATTTTTTCTGCTCGTGGAAAGATGTTTCTATCTTACGATTAGTGAATATATGCTTGATTATGAGCAATGACTGTAGTATTTCTGTTTCTCTCCTTTCGATATTTGATAGTAACTGCACATCAAAATGCAACATGTATCTATTTATTTAAGTAAAATTTTTTGCATTTTTTTGCAATTTGATGTAATCTTTTGTCACAGACCAAAGAAAATCTTCTTGAAGAAGAAAGAGGCATGCTTGTGACGTCACAGGAGAACTTAAATGATGCTGAATCTAAGATTGCAACGAAGAACAATGAAATAGAAGAACTTACGCGGTCGCTGGAAGAAATACGATCAGCGAAACTGGAAGTTGAACAAAAGTAGGTTCTTAACCGAAAATACTGGGTGACTCCTGACTCCCCCAAAAAACAAGAATCTCTAAAAATTTTACCAATTTCTACAAAGATCCAACAAACTTCAAACACTTTGCAGCTTTTAAACTTCAATTTGTGTGCATTCATTTTCCAAAGTTTCAGTCGTTGAAGTTCATTCAGAGGTTCATGGTTTTTTCGGTCACCCTGTATTAAAAGTGATTTGTTGAATCAATTGCATCTTTACTAAATTTTTGCAAAGCATGTCTGAAATAATTAACTTAACTTTTTTTTGTCCTTCAAACCATCGTCAATCTTCGTACACTTCAATCTCCTTTTAAATATAGCAAAGTTTACGATGATTTTAGGACATATCTAGAAACGTTATTATTTTACAACTTTTGACTTGGATTCAATATTGATTGGAGTGTACTAATTGCCTAACTGTCCTTTGAGAACAATTTTTTTTTCTATTCTGTGTTGTTGTTTTTTTTTGTTCTTTGAGAAAATAATTTAGCGAGGAGTTGATGGATATGTTGGGCATAAAGGAGTCTTAAGATAGGATGGCTAAAGCAAGCAGTATACGGTGGTACGGTCATGTTTTGAGGAAAGAAGATGAAAATGTGATAGTGAAGGCTTTGAAATTTGAAGTGAGTGGTAGTAGAGGAAGACCGAAACAAACGTGGAAAAAGCAGGTAGAGAATGAGATGAAGAAAAATGGACTGGGGAAAGAGGATGCATGGGATCGAACGAAATGGCGAGGAATAGTAAAGACAATGACCATACGAAATCCGGCCAATTCTGTCGACGGGAAAAATACCGGATCCAACATGTGATATGATGATGTGTCGTTCGTATGTCGTTAAATATATGAATGATTGTATTCATAAATAGACTTGAGGATCGCCGTAAAATCGTGAGCTTAGGGACGCTTTTGTTTCTATAAATAGAAATTCGGTACAAATGGCTTTCCAAATTATTAGCGTTCTGCATCAACGTTCTGCTGCCTCAACATGGTACTGCAGTTTCCTCCCCTATATGTGGACGCGCCGAAATGGTGGGGCAAACTTCCCGAAGGGCTCGACAAGAAAGTCGCCCTCAAATGCTGGTCTAATTACTATAGCGTCAAACTCATCTAGGTGTTGCCCGAATGTTGGGTCTCCGTGGAGTTTCTCCGCGCTCCCATCCCTCGAAAGGGTTGGGTAGCACCACCAGTGTAGATGATTTGCGTACATCCGCAAACTAGCGATTGATGCACGAGTGTCAGAACTGCTCGGGCGCGCGTGTCGCCATTGGCCAGTTCCAAAAAGTACCCATCAGTGGTGGCCATCTTTGTGGTGGTGGATTGGGCATGACCACTTTTAAGGTTCTGGATCCCCAGCCCAGCGAGGGTGCTGTGCTGTAGCGTTTCTCCTACATCTTGTTCTAATCGAAAAAACCTTGCAGCATTTTTCCAAGTGTACCCAGTGTACCTAAGTGTATCCAGCCTCTGCCACTGTGCAAGCTTTTAAGGTTTGTCGAGTTCGGCCAAGAGTCTTGTCCAGCTGGGGAATAACTTTGTTAGAGAAGCTGAGGGCTGCCGATGAGAGCTAAAAGCTCGAAACAGCGCTGTCCAGCTCTGTGTACCCATACTGTTGCAATATTTTTTTCGAGTGGCATGGAACATTTTGATCATTGGACAGCCTCGTCTTTGTTGTCAGTGGTCAAGGCGATTTAAAGAACCTTGCATCAGAGTAAGAGTTCGGGCTGCACTGCCAGCCTGAGAGATAACAAATCGAACTGCTAAAAGAAAAAGTACTTTTCCGAAATAGGCAGCTGGGAAACAACCAACCAACTTCCAATCCTAAGAATTAAACAAAGAATACTTTCACGACTATATGCCAATTGTAAATTGGGGTCTGTTCTTGTAAATCGTTAAATTGTAAATTGCAAACCAGTTGTAAATCGGGGACTAAACACCAATTATAAATTGTAAAAGTCCAGGATGTTAATAATAAGAATTTGCAATGCCTTGCGAGTTGACGAAATAGAGTCAACAAAAATGGTTTGGATAGAATGTAATGATTTGAGTTACTGTTACATCGGTATGTTTAGGCTGACGTCAGATGTTACGAGTCATGCAGAGTCGATAACGAGTTTGAAATCGGACATTGAGTCGCTGCGCCGAGAGATAAACGAAAAGAATGAAGAGCTGTCTGTGAACAAGAACAAAATTAACGAGTTGGAAGCCACTGTGAATGTGAGTTACAGAGACTTTTCAAAACTTCATTGGAACCTCTCATGTGGATTAATTTAAAACTGATCATTGTGCAGCGGAGTGTTACATCATAACCGTTATAGCATCTCGGTTCACCAAGTTGACTTGACCAGAAGACAGCGAAAGGAACCTTTGCTGTGTTTGACTCCAGCTGCCACCTGTCTACCTCACGTGGTGGAGGCTTCACACAGTATCGCTGAACGTCAAGGTGAGAAGCTGTGAATACCAATTTTTGTTGTCTTTGGCTTAACTCGATCGGGAGTCTAAGCCGAGTCTCGTTTCAGTAGCAGATGCACTATCCACTCGACCACTGGTCCAATTTAAGCCTTACTTGTGATACAGAGCCTCAAATCAGACCTTGAAGAACGCACTACGCTCCTCACTGAAACAGAAGTTGATCTCGAAAACACGAAGACGGAGTTGAAGGAGAGCGGATCGAGGGTCTCCGCATTGGAGGAGAACTCCGCAACTCTGAGCAGCGAAAAGGCTGCACTTCAAGCACAAGTGGAAGAGCATCTCAGCCTGATAAAGCAACTTAATGTGAGTTTGCTGTGTGCTGTTTGTGTTTTTAGTGCGGGTTTGATTTTGTTTATTTGTAGTGATTCCTGCGTACAGGTTCCAATGTTATTAGTTTATAGTAAGGCTAATTGCAATGTGTTTCGTTATAAACGTCATTTATGTTGCAGGTTCTTTAATGGAAGTTCAAATAAAATTACTACGCTGAAATGGATTTTCGGCTTTAATTCTTGATTGTAGAATATATGAGAATGTTTTGGAAACAAAGTAGAGCTTATTTTTGTTTAGTTAATTACCAGCTTAATTTTGCAGCGCACCAAATTGTCTGTAGGATTTTATATTTTTTCCAACTTCCACGCTAACTTTTGACATTGAACAGGAGAAAGTAAAATCGGTGGAGGAAGCAAGTAAAAAATTAAGTAGTGACTTAACAACGTCTAAGCAGCAAGCAGAAGATCTGCAAAAGCTTTCTGACGACAACTTGAAAGAATGGTCTGAGAAAGAAAATCAATTCCAAACAGAGGTTTGCAAATTGATTTTTGTCTTTGCTTTAGAACTTTTCTGCGAAAGTTTGTAGATTCATATCTTGGTCCAGTGTATTACAGAGCCATAAAACATTTTTATATTCACAGATTTATTGCGTTGATAGTTCAATCAATTTGGCCTGTTTAGTTTGAAGATTAATATTAATTTTTGAAGGGTAATATCTCAGATTTTCGGCGTCAATCTGCCCTGTTCTATCTCTACTAGTCAAACAGTATAACCAAACTAGCTACCTTACGTGTGCATTAATCCTATTATTGCTGCTTTTTTAATCTTACACCTGTTGAAAATATAAATGATTTTAATTCTTGTGTTTTTCATTTTTTCGTTTAGATCAAAACCTTGGATGATTTAAACCATCAGCTAAATGTTGAATTGGACGAAGAAAAAACGACCCGACAATTGATTGAAACGAAGCGTAAAGAGGATTTGAATAATTTGCAGCTTGAAATAGACGAGAAAGAAATCGCTTGGCAACAAGAAAGGTTGGATGTTACGTTTTCGCACATAAAAAATTGGGGTTGATTAGTCGACCCTGGTTTATCAAGTTTTTGTTTCAGCACTTTTTCCTGCTTAGTATTTTGTTTCGATAATTTTCCAGCCACTGAGCTTCAAAGACAAATTTTGCGCTTATTGTTTCATACTTCTTTCAGTCGCGAAAATCTCGCGCACTGTGTAACTTTATATCTTTAACCTTCATTGCTTTCTTTTTTAGCAAATGAAACAGCAAGGATAGTAGAAATTTATCTTCAAGGTAACCCAAAAAACGAAAGTTCGTTTCATTGCAGATTGTGTTGGATTGCATGGAGGAGCTAGATGTCTGCCACCCTTTTTTTCGTTTGTGGGATTACCTTTCGGGGTAGCCTAGTGTCAATTTCTTGAAATGGGGACCATAACTTTGAGAGCTTGGCACCTCTTGCCAATTTTGTTTTTCTGTTTTAGAGAGAGTTTAGAAGGAAAAGTCAGTTCACTAGAGGCCGCACAAAATCTGTTGGTTGATCACAAGATGGAGCTAAAGAATACGATCGAATCGTTACAGTCCACAATCGAACGAGAGAAGAAGTTAGTTCTTGAAGCTCAAGAAGAAGCGAGCAAAAATGCGAAAGCCAAAGATGATATCATCACTGCAATGAAATCTCAACTGGTAAGATATTTTTGAAACCCATGTATGGCATTCCTTTAAAATCACATTGGTGCTGTTTTGTCACATTGTCTGTCTCGGTGTTACTTGTCTGTATGGCATTTTAAATTCGGAATATTTATCATCAGCTTAGACAGACAAAGGCGCTCATGCCTACTGTATGTGACCACTTGATGTAGACAAGATATTCTTGTACGTGTGAGCCTGTGAGGTTAGGGTTCATCTTGCAACGATTTTAAATAGTGGATTTGAACTTCCTTAAGATGATATTAGACTCGTATGGAAATTTGGAAAGGGGTACCAAGCCCTCTGATTTGTGGTGGTCTACCCTGCTCATTGCAGAGGAATGATCTCATTCCTTGTAATTTCGTGAAGTTGTGATTCTGTAGGAAACGAAGAATCGCGAGTTGGAAACTGCGGAAGCGGATCGCGTTGTGGCGGAGTCGCGACTCCAGCTCGAGATCGGGACACTGTCGGAGAACCTGAACAGCACGAGAGCGGAATGGGTGGCGTGTACGCAGAAGATCGACGCTATGGGACGAGATAATGATGAGCTCAAAGGACAAATTATTGTACTCAACGTAAGTGGCAATTCGATTCTCAAATCTTGATAATTTTTTACATTAAAACAAATCCTTTTCGCAATTCAGCATTTACATCGCATCGTTTCTAACGATAGTTAAGATTTTATCGACTCTTATTTATTTATTTTTTTATTTTTTGCTTACGTCCAAAAGAAAAATGCTGAGCATTCAGTATTAACAACCAAGGATGGCAGTGCGGTACGGTACTTAGATACGGTAAAACTCAATTTTTGCCAAGAAGTGCGGTACGTCTTTTTTGTAGCGGTTCTGGTACGGTACGTTGGTACGCTGTTTGAATTTGCCAACTAAACTTTATGTGCGCAACGTGCAGTCGTCGATGAAGATTCAAGCGACCGTGCCCGGCGTGCACATACTCTAGGCTGTTTTCAAGTAATCATTATGGCCTCTTAATTTGTCGTTACAATTGTATTATGATGTCACAGTCACAAGTATGGCCTATTGTGATGTGATAACTATTGCCTATTGGTGCTAGGAGCCTAGGACTATCGTGAAATGTCATATATTGAAGAAAAAATTTGAACGGAAACAACTGCTACGCTTTAGCTGAATACGCAGTGGTTTAAAGACTTTTAGCACATTCCGCCGGCTTTTCATATGAGAGGCAAAAGATAGCTGAACCCGACGCTAAATGTGTGAATAGAGATCGCTGATTTATAAGCGAGTAGTTTCAAGATCAGATAAAATAAGCAAGGATGCAGTACGGTACTTAAGTACGGTACGCCTCAATTTTCGCTAAGAAGTACGGTACGTCTTGTTTGTGATGGTACGGTACGGTATGCTTCAAGAATTGAACGTAAGTACGGTACGGTTCAAGGTGCAAGGTATGTAGTATGCAAATACTGAACGTACCGTACCGTACTGCATCCTTGCTAACAACGGTTGAAAAAAGACGCTATGTTTCTATCATTTGATTATTGATGCCGGTATCCCGAGTTTTTCTGTTTTTTTATCGGTTATGTTTGTCAAAATTTGCGTCATATTTACTTCTTGACTAAGCGTAATTTTGCAGACAACAATCCAAAGCAACAACGATGAGCGACGAGCATTGTTGGAACGATGTCTGGGTGCCGAACAACAAACTGAGCAACTGAACGGAAAATTAGGTGAAACTAGGAAGAAGTTAGACGATGCTCATTCAGCTATGCACGAGCTTGGGAGGGAGAATCAAGCGTTACAAGTGAGCATTTTTTTGCTGCCTTACTCTAGAAATTCTGGCTAGTTAGAATATCGAGAGTCGGCAGCGTGGCCTAAAGGGCAAAGGCACCGTTTTTACGACGACCCTGATCGCATGATCTGGGTTCAACCCGTACCCTGGTTACGTTGTTGCGTTCTTGGATATGGCGCTTTACGATGATTATCTCTTCTTGGTGGCTTCGAACAAGCAGTAAATTCAGTGGACAAGAATTCGAAAAAATGCAATGGAACATTGGGTCACTGGAAACTCCTAAACAGTTGAAGGTTCCTCCCAGCACGAAGTAGTCGTTTCTATGAAAAGTGCGCGGAGCGTCCAATAGTTAGCGTCTGACGCTATCCGGTGACAAAAGAATTAATGTATGCTACAACAGCAGCACGGTAATGTTCAGAATGCTGCAATATATTGAGGTGCCATACCCATTTAGAAAAAGAAAAAGTTAACGTATCGTTTAAAATGCTCTTACGTTCAAAAACCAGAAACGTAACCGTGTTGTAGTACAGACGTGGGGACTTGTCGCAATGTTCTGCACTATCAAAGCCTGTTTCAAAAGGTCAACAGATATTGATTAATTGAAATTTTCCGGTTCTATCCAGTAGCAGCTGCAAGGTCATGTCGCCCCACATGGCCCCAGCGACGCGCTGTGAATCAGGGGCATTCTATCACCACAGAAGACGACTATTGTTGACCGGGTAGCCATCGGTGACCTCTTGCGGCCCGCTGGGAAGGCAGCTTCAAAAGAGTTGCAAAAATGTTTCAGAAAAATTCCTACATACCAGAGCTGTTGACAGGCCACAAGTACAGGCCCGAACCCGAAAAGTGATTTGACGTCAAAAACAGGCCCGAAAAAGCCAAAAAATTAGTTTAGATCTAAAATGATAATGTACTATTGTACGCGGTTATTGCTCGTACAAAGTTAAACTAAAACCACTCTATCATTGCTAACAATTGTTTAATAATAGCAATTATGCAATAAAAATCGTATTGATGCTTAAACGAAGTTTTCATTTAGCGTAGCTAAGTTACTTGAATTACGCTTTTATAGCATCTAAAAGGCAAAAACACAAGGCTAGTACGTATATTAAGCCCGACATTTTGTCAATCTCAACTCCGAATCCGAAAAGAACGACTTACAACCAGGGCCTCAGCGAAAAATTTTGTTAGAGTGTGTCAAGACTGAAAATTACGATTGTGTTCGGCCGGAAATAAGGTGAAGACCAAAAAAAGGTCTTTGCCAAGAGAATAAGCCAAAATAATGAACTAGGTGTATCATTTGGTTAGTAAGTGCGTGCCTAGAGTATTACTACTACGAATTGAGTGCATTTACGTATGTAGGTATAGGGTCTTCAGGGCCCGAGTACGATGTACCCTTTGAACCCCTCTCTCGTTGGCCATGCTTACAACTCTCCTACGCATTGCCCAGTCGCATTAGTTGTTTATTCGTGATCGAATGTGCTTTTCTAAAACCTCGTTATTATTCAACAGGTCAAGCACAAAACGACGATATCTCGCCAATGGACTGACGATCGAGCTGCTAACAATTGCAAGGCTTGTGGACGCGCGTTTTCAATAACAGTGCGGCGCCACCATTGTCGGCATTGTGGCGAGATATTTTGCAGCGAGTGTTCGTCGCGTAGCACCACCGTGGCGGCGTCGAAGAATCCCGTGCGAGTTTGTGAGCGATGTTACGACGAACTATTAACAGCTGGTTGAGCTTCTAAAAGATTAAAGGAAAGGTGTATGCGATGGTGATATAATCCACTAAGTTGTTCAATGTTCATGTGGCAATTATGCTATCATCCTGGCATTATGATGTGATTATTTCGTAACAAATGGCTTTGTTTTTGACGAAACATGATTGCGAAGTAACACGGTGTCATTCAATAGCACACAATTTAGTAAATTAAATGCTAGTTTATAATGTCAAAAGCAAATTGAAATCACTATTTCATGTTATTGGTCTTAGAAATGTTGTCTGTTACTGTAGCAGTTTTGCTTTGTTTGCTTCTATTTATGTTTACTTGCAGTATTGAGTTGTGATGCAAAAGCAAATTTGTCTTGAAAAGCCCCACATTATTTAGCAAACTTTAAGTTATTAAGCGACTAAAATTAGAAAAATGCTTGATTTTTATTCATTATGGTTCTTTGATAAAAGTTGTGAGAGTTTAGACGAAAATTGAATCATTTTTCGGTATTTTACACGAAGAGGGACAAACCTGTCCCCTTCTCAGTTTTTGTGATAAATATTTTCTGAGCTAACTAACTTGACTTTGAGTCAAATCACAATATAACCCATCAAATGACAAATAACCCATGAAAGTTTGAAGTTGCTGGAGTGGGTAAAGTTTTTCTATTTTAAGGTTTGCCGAAGCCACTTTATCAGAATTTGGGTATTTTTGACTTACATCTAAATTAAATGACATCACAAGACGTCTTTGGGACGTAATCCTTCGCTTTAAACATTTCATTATTCAGATCAAAAAACTTCTTTTCTACTTTCTTCATTGCCCGCTTTTCCGTGAGGGTTGCGAGGGCTGGAGCTCGAGATTAAGCCGCCACACTTCACGTATCACGGTCTTCAAAAAAACTTGCAAACAAAATTTAAACCACCTGTGACGTCATGTTTCCAAATTCGGTCGTGACGTTGCTATAATAACGTTATGAACTCAAAACCTGTTTTTGTAAAATGTTAAAGTGAAAACCACCCCACATGCTGTTAACTTTGGTGCTTCAATGACCATTGGTTTAGGAGTTAAGTAGGGGGTGGCATTTTTGCCCCACGTAAAACTTAGTTGGTCAAATGGCCCAGGTGAAATTGCGTTAATGTTACCAAACAAGCAGTAATTGGCAATGAGTTCATTCACGAATTTTAGGGTTTATCCATTTTTGGTAGCAATTCAAAAAAATTTGGATGTCAACGAATTTAGCCTCAAACGAGTATTATTTGAAATTTATCTTGGTTTTCAATTGTATCAGTATTGTGTTTGTATGTATTGGTCAACATTTCCACTTCGTCATTTACATGCTAATATTAATGTCTACTGTATTAACCAATCTCTCAGTTTAAAGGAGGCCACGTGTGGTCGAGGTAATCTTAAAGGAAACCTTGGAGGTAAAAAGCTTAAAAGATCAGAGGCATCTACTTTGTAGAAACACGATACAAATGATATGCCAAAGTTTTGTATTGAGATTAAATTTTTCATAATTAAAACGTTGGTTTATTGAATGAAACACGTAACTTTACTAATTTAAAACCCGGTTTATTCATTGAAAAATGTACTGATTTTCATGCCAAAACAAATGGTATTCAATTGAAATGTTTTCAAAGGACTGGCGCAGTATTGAAGTTGATCAACGTGCGTTCTGAAATTTATTTCTCACTGGGCTAAATGGTAGATTTTGGAAGTCTGAGCAAAATTAGTTGCCTATTTAAAAACCGTAAAATCGATTTCGTGCTATTTAGTGCTTCCTCTAGTTATTTAACGAATTAAGTATTTTAGAACTTTATTACAGGTAGCTCAAAAAAATTTTTGCTGATTTTTTCTTGCATTAAGTTGCCCATGTTTGAAAAGCAAATTCTATTTTTTTAATATGCCTTTTTGCTTGTGTTAAGGCAATTAGCAATGAGTTTTGTCAATGCTATTTATTAAGAGTTTTCATAAATTTTAAACCCCTAAAGATCGAAGATATGTTTTTTAGGGTGTTTCATTTTTTCACCATTTTTGAAATTAAAAAAGCTTGGGTACGCATATGATGGGATTTTGAACACTGATTTCAAATCTGTAATTTTTATTGCATTATGACGTCATTTAGATGTGGCACCGCGTGTTCGAAACTTCCGTGGGGCGTAAAATGGGGAATTTCCCATAACTCACAAACGCGTTGTCCTAGGAAGTCAATATTGGTGTCAAAATGCGCAGAAGGGTCGGTTTCCTATACCCTCTCAAGAGACACCAACGTCGTATCTCCATCGTAACTCGAATAAAATCAAAAAAACTAAAATTGACGTATTTTTTGAGGGTCAAATTGCAACGCATTTTGTTGCTGGCAAAAAATAAATTAGAGCTGTTATTTCGTAATAAAAAACATTATGACGTCACACCTGTAACGTTCTAAAAGTGTTTTCTACAACTATTTAAACATAAAGATCAATTTTAAGAATCATTTCACCAGTTGTTGCAAGTAGTGCAGCTCAATGCAAAATCGAAGAGTGTTGATGATTGAAATAGATAAAATGGCTACAAGGAAATTAGATGACCTAAGTTATGCGAGAGAGATGAAAAGGAATGCTTTGCCTTTGCAAAAAGAAGTTATCTGGCATTTCGAATATTTGAGAGGCAAGCTTAGTGAAAATTCTGTAAAATTTCAAAAGAAAGCACCAGGTTATAACGATGTGAGAGTGCAGTTGTTGGATGACATTATCGGCTTATGGGTAAAATCAGGTTTGCCAGTCTTAAGCAGGATTAGGGTTGAGACAAAACTAAAAGAGATGTTGCAGAAGTGGAAACTTGCATCGAAGAGGGCAAGGAAGAGCAAAGGTGACTTGACCAACTGTAACTGGCTAAACCAACTGTTTGATATATGTAAATGCAAGTGCAAGTATGAGAAAGTAAAAGTCCACCTGGGAAAAGTTCTCTGTTCGTGCTCTTTTGAAGATCGAATTCCTGCTGTTGAGATTGATTTTTTGATGGATCAACGAGGCGAAAGAAAAATGATGTCAGGATGGAGCAAAGACATTAACTTTACCAAGAAAGCAATCGAAAAAAAGAGACGAGAGGGAAAAGAACCTGATACTCGACCCTTTTCTACATCCGCCACAAATAGCAAAGCTGTAGTTGCAACTTATGTCACGACCACAAAGCTGAGAAAATGAAATATAGCGGAGGTTGGAGAAAGCGAAAATGCAAGTGACGCCAAAAATGCCAGTGTTTGCGAAGCTCGCGATCCCACGTTTTCGCCGAAACCAGTTACCGGAGGCAAAAAGTACGTAAAAGTCAAGACGTGAAAAGTTAGCGCAGAAAGTTGCATCCTTGCTGACCGCCGCCTGACCAGCATACGGCAGCAGTCTGATCAACTCTTGTCGGTAGCTGGTTCCGCTATTGCAGCTTCGCCCTCAACCATTTTTCGCGAACGTGAAAAAATTCGAATGACGGCATTGAAAAATTCTGAGGCCCTGCTGAATGGTTGCGCTTTTTTGCAACTATGTTACGATGGGCGAGTTGTCAATAAATCTGATAGATATGTTTTTCTTGGACAGTTCTTACAAGCAGATTGCAAAAAAGAATCAGTCATAGCGGTTAAATCTTTTCCTAGTGGTACATCTGTTACGAGTGAAGTCTTGTTTAACACCATCACAACTGAAGCTTGCGAGAAGTTACTGGCTAAAGTATATTCCGTGATGGCAGATACAACCGCAATAAACACAGGCAAAAAATCAGGGGTAAACAAACGTTTGCAAAACTACTTCATGGAAAATGTGGGGCACGATATTCATACTTTGGAATGTTTATTTCATGTCAATGAAATATACTTCACGCATGTGGTGTCACTGGTTGAAGGGAGAAAGAAAGGTCCAGGGATGATGCAGGAGGGAGCTTTATTTAATAAGATCAAAAGCATTCCAAAGCCAGAGCCAACCACTGAAATTGTTCGTGAAAATTTATCGAAAGTTTCCATCACTGGTATAGCTTTGCTTCACCTAAAAAGTAAGGTAGAGTGGTTTGCCGAACAGAAAAGAGGTGTGCTTGAGCAAAAAGATAATTTCAGGACAGATCAAATGTGCATGCTAGTGTTGGCTTGCTCCACCTTCATGGATGTGCCTGCCGCTCTGAAATCTCTTTTGCTGTACAAGCAAGAAACCTTGTGTCACTCCAGATGGATAACCACTGCTAGCGGTTATCTTCGCTTGTACCTTTTCAATTCAAACAAGCTTTCTGATGAGAAAATCAAATTGACTAAATTGATCTCATATATCGTGTCGGTCTATGTCCCTTCCTTTATTATGATTCACCTGAAACCAAAAGCATGTGATGGGCCATTTTTAACTCTTTTCCAACGAGATTTGCTTTTCGCATACCGTGAGATTAATGGAGAAGTGGCATATGTGGTTTTGAAATATTTTGTTGAGCACGGATCGCAATGGTTGTCTCCAAAAAACGTTGCATTAAGTCTATTTTCTGATTGTCCACGATTCTCCCTCAATGCTGTGAAGACTTCTAGCTCATTGCCTGCAGATGTCGATACCCGAGTGCAGTTGCAATGTCGAGCAGCAAGACTCAGAAATTTTTTCACCGTCCAGTCTCAACGGGCACCATGTGTTATGCACAACAGTATACCTGCAATGTTCTGGAAAACTATTGAAAACAACAATCGGTGCACCGAACGGCAAATAGGAAAACTTAAAAACATCATTCAAGATCGAGTTTGTGATGACAAGAGAAACCGCCGTATTGATTTACGATTGCGTTCGTACTTATGTAACATGGAATAGTGTTGAATAAAATGTTTGTGGTTGTTTAGTTGTGCGTTGTAGGCCATTAGGTACGACTTTGCAGTCCAATTAGACTTTAGATAGCAAGCTATTAAAGCTAACATAAAAATGAACGATCAAAAGTCGAAATCAAACCTACGTTTAAAATTGCTTGATGACGTCAGATGCGAAATTTGTAAATGTGTGTATTTCGAAAAGCATCTTACCCGTAGCTACTGGTCTTACGACTGGAGCAGGTAAAGCTAATAAAAATTGAAGTCAGTCGCATTAATAACTAATGGTAGCAAAGCATATAACTTAATACAGCACCCAAATGCGTCAATTTTAGTTTTTTTTGATTTTATTCGAGTTACGATGGAGATACGACGTTGGTGTCTCTTGAGAGGGTATAGGAAACCGACCCTTCTGCGCATTTTGACACCAATATTGACTTCCTAGGACAACGCGTTTGTGAGTTATGGGAAATTCCCCATTTTACGCCCCACGGAAGTTTCGAACACGCGGTGCCACATCTAAATGACGTCATAATGCAATAAAAATTACAGATTTGAAATCAGTGTTTAAAATCCCATCATATGCGTACCCAAGCTTTTTTAATTTCAAAAATGGTGAAAAAATGAAACATCCTAATGTTTTTGCACTTGTAATTAATATTGAAATATCTATTCTTGCGAAGTATAACGGTTGCAACGCACGTCATGTTTTATGTTATTAACTTACTAATATCGCAATACGACTGGTATTCTTATTTTACTGCGCCACTTCTTTTTATGCTTCAAAACTGTAATGGCTTCGCTTCAACGTTATGGCTGCATTCGTCATTTTTTCAGTTGATTTCTTACTTATCTTTTGAATATACTGTATTTATTAATTTTTGTCAATGAGAGCTTGGCGAACTTTGCGAGATGCTTCAACTGTTCTCGATTTTTGTTTTGACGAAAATAAAATCGTGTTCAGTTTAAAGATCTCGTAATAACTTGCCACGCTCTCGTTAGGCATTTTTGAGTTTGCGTCAAAGTTTTGCCTGGTTGTTTTTTGCGTAACTAATAAACTTGCATTTTTTTGAACTGCAATTCAAAGTAATTGTTGTACCAAATTGAGTAGAATATTTTTTTTAGTTCGGTCGTTATTAACAACGTTGACATGGTGCCTAAGAACCCATTTCCAAATTTTAAAGTAAACATTTTAGTTGCAGTTTTAAGACATGCTTTCAAACTTCGCAAACTTAAATTTTTGCCTATTTTCTGCGGCCATTTTGGGCCTAGGTCTATTCGCTGTTATCAAATCATCGTTCATCCACAAACATTTTCTTCTCGTAAACTTCAAATATGAAAAACTCAAAAAATTTCTCTCAATTTGTATTAAGTTTTAATGTAAATGGCATTGAATGATTTCCGTTACCGGTATTCAATTTCCAAATTTTAATATCGTACTGTAGTGTTATGTTAAATATGAGGGAATTTTGGAAATGGAACAAATATTTGAAGCGACTTGTTATTATTGTCTTGCAGCTGTGCTGTGCAATATGTGTGTTCTTTATGTGATGATCATTTCACAATACAATTCAAATTATCAATATTTTTGGAACAGTATTTTGAGTACTTCAACATAAGTATAGAGCGTTAACTTTAGCGCATAACTGGTTGTAGAAAAGTTGTTAAAAAAATTTCCGAACTGGCAATATGTCGCTATGCGCCAGAGAAAGACCCTCAAAGCAGCATTCTCGTTGTGATGGCCTAGTCTGAAGAGACTTGCAAGAGCAGCCCAAAAAAGTGCTCAGCGTTGTTAAACAGACAGTGAGGTTGAACAGCTGCTTTTTTCAATGCTTTTTTACCTAACATATTTTTCCAATCTCCACTGTTCAAGTAAAGTCCATAAAAGGCCTTAATCGTTCTGTAAGCCACACTCAAAAATATTGGCGAAACACTGCTGGTTCTCAGTTGGAGAAATTGCTTACCAACCCCGTACGCTACTGTAGTTGTTGTTGCTTATTTATACTTCGGTCATAGGACAGCGTCAGACGCTGGGCGCACTTTTCATTTAAATAAGTAATCGAAGTACAGTACACGCGCACAACAGTAATTTACATTAATATTGATCCAGGGGACCCGGGCTCCCAATTCAATTTTTGCCAACCAATTTAAACGTATAACCCGGGTGAAATTAAGGGCTTATGTTCTAAAAGTTGCTACCTCAGGCCCTCATATAACCTTTTTATGAACGTAATGTAATAACCACGGGCGGATTTGCCATATCGCACAGAGCGAGGGACCAGCGCTCAGATGGAGAGACTTTTATTAGTTTTCACCAACATTTGGCAGGAAGATATTGCAAAATTTCCCAAGTGTCAGGGGTCCCGCGCAATAACATGGTTATACACGTAACCATCTGTTATACCGTTTTTCAATGACAAATCACCTCCAACTAGCCAGTTTTCACGCGACAAAATACTTCTGAAAAAAAATTAGCTATTCAAATTCTCATTAAACAAATTATTGAACTTGAATTGAGAAGCCCTAGGCCCCCTGGTCGTACATTTACTCCTAAACTGGTTATTTTCATGACAAAACAAAAATAAGGAAGATCTTCGAGTGGATTATTACTTACGGCTAAAATATTGCAGAAGGCAAAGTATTTTACTTTCCCCTACCTGGGCCAAATCACTTTCAAAGTTTAACGCCAAAATGCAAGATTTTAAACGTGTTTTGGGTTAAAATTGCAAGTAAAAGAAGCATTGAATAATTTAATTTTTTCAATTGGCTTTCAACTGTTAAAAATCTGTTTCCTTCAAATGACTCTGAACACTTGCAAAATGTGATCCCATCCAATTAAAAAGCTTTTTTTCCAAAAAATTACAAAAAATCGCGCAGCGGCTGGGGGCTTCGCCTCCAGGCCCCTCCGGCGGCTGGGGGCTCCGCCCCCGAACCCCCATCGTTGATACGTTTTAGTTACACTAGTTTACTAAACATGTCTCTCAGTTCAGCCGTTTTCGCTGTTTAAATTTGGTATAAGCCCTCTCCGTTTAGTAAAACCCCGGTAAAGTGCTAAACACATGCCTCGCTGCTAATCTTCCATTCTACGATATCTAAGTCCCACAAAAAGTACCTCTTTCAAAAGTTTTTGATGACGTCATTGCATGTTATTTGTGGATTGGGCCCCTCCCCAATTAAATATCCTGCCTACGCTTATGATGTCATGATATTCGCTCTGGCCTACCCTACGCTGTTGAGCACTTTTTTGAATCGGTTGAATTCAAACTCCATTTATTCTTGCATAAACTTTCGTTTAATGTGAAAAAATTTTGAAATCAATGTCTTTCTTTATAGGCAAAAGTGTCTTGTAATATTTAATTTAAAGCCATTCTTACGAATTGCTATGGTAGTTGCAGGGCATAGCAAGCCCTATGATGTAGACTGGACAAAGATGTCTGCAAAATTGTTAACAAAAAAGATAATGCAGCAGTAGCAACCCAGTTTTCTTTTGACGTTTTCTAACAACAGTACGAGACTGTAATCCTCCGGTAACAACCCTCTTGATAAAATTTTACGGTTTAATCGTTAAAAGGCTATTTTCTGCTTCAAGCGCACCAAACGCACCGACTGTGTCTATTTCGTTTGCCACAATTTTTTTTTCCTTTTATTTTATTGAGTCTAAAAGTGCCTTTTTATCATATTTGCTGCAACTTATTTTTTAAACAACTAAACAATAAAATAGCCAATTAAATTTATGTACTTGCTTTAAAACTACGCCAAGCCCGGCGCCACGGGGGAGCATTTTGGAGCCGTGGCCCCCCCAAATCACTGCTTGTGCCCCCCCAAGCGAGAATTGTGCCCCCCAAGCAAGGATTGTGCCCCCAAAAAAGTAACAGGCCCGGTGCAACTGAAGTGATTTCGGGGTCTGTGCCCCCCCCAAAATATTGCTTGTGCCCCCCCCCCAAGCGTGAGTAAAGTTTCGTTCCAGGACGAAAAACGCGAGTGAACGCCAAGACTGAGCCTAAGATTTCGCGTCGAAGACCTTGTTTCTTTTATTTTTCTTTTTGTTGGTCTTCACCCCTAAATTTGTGGGCAAAAAGTGACATCCGCACAATTAGATTCCGCCGCGCCTCGCCAGGCAATAAATATGCCCCCTCCCCAGGCCCCCGAGCAAGACTCGTACCCCAAAAAAAGGTAAACGGCCAGGATGAAAACTTCTTTTTAGGTCTTCTCACCGAAGATGAGGGTAAAATTTCTCTGTGTCCCCCAAATATTTTTCTGCCCCCCAGTCACGCTACTCTGGAGCCGGGCCTGAACTACGCAAAGCAATGTTTTCAACCCAGCAAACATTGCATTGTCGGGCCGATGTTGGCTAGATGCAGTTGCCAACATTTGTTAACCTCGGCCCCACCGCGGCAGCCAATGTTGGGGCGATGCGGTTTTGCACCAAAGTCCAGCGTTCAGCCAACATTGGCATTCTGCAGCGGGCCGACATCGCAACCTGCGTCAGCCAACAATGGTGGAATAATGTTTCCAACGTCGGCCCGGAGTTGGCAAACTGCAGCTAACCAACATCGGAACTGCAGCCTAGCCAATATCGAACTGCAAACTGCAGCGAACAACATCGGATCCTGCGTCGCGCCAACAATGGCGGAATAATGTTGCCAACGTTGGCAAAGTCGTCAAACTGCAGGCGGAACACTGTTGCCAACGTTGGCAAAGTCGTCAAACTGCAGCTAACCTACATTGGAACCTGCGTCGCGCCAACTGTGGCGGAAAAACGTTGCCAACGATGGCCCATAGTCGTGAAACTGCAGCTAGCCAACATCGGAAGCTGCGTGGCCCTATATATTGTGGAACTTCATCCCACTAGCTGGTAATGCCTGCAAGAATCCAGTACTGGCACATATTGTTACAATGGCATTGGTGCGATTGTCTAACTTCATCCATCTTGCGTCGTATAAACAAAGTTTTATTGCAAGGCAAAAAAACTGAAGATGGTAAATAACGCAAGAAAAAGCAAAAGACGTAAAATTTCGCAAACTGAAAATAAAAAACACAGGTTCCTTTGGAAATGTTGGTCGTGACTGCCGTTCAAGATTCAGACCGTGGGTTTGTTGAAGATAGGACGGATTAGGAAGTTATAGAAACTGCAACAACAAAAAATAATTCAGTTAAAGCGAATGACATAACTTACGTAACTGTGAATAAATGTTCTCTAGTCTTTCTATAATGAGCATGTAATTCTCATGAAAATGGTGTATATAAACAGTCTCTGGAAAAACTGGTGAAACGCCTCTCCAAGAGTGTTTTTGGTTTCCGACATCCCGCGCGAAAAATTTAACGTTTTATACATTTGACAGTTTACTAACAAGCTTGTAGTTAACGCCATATAGAGTAAAACGACAAAGCGTAAGTGAATTTGAATAAGAGCAATGAGACTATATAACAGGGGTAGGCAACCTTTTCGTCCCATGGGCCACATCCAGACCCAGCAAGGTTTCAGCGGACCAAAACAAAAGTCTTCGCCTGGACATTAGGCATTTTACAGTCGATTTAATGGCGATGACCAAAGAAAAAAAAGGTCTTCGACTGAAAATTAGGCATTTTGCACCCGATTCAATGGCAGTGACCAAAGAAAACAGCACTTCGGCGGGGTTGCAGATGAATTTCAATCATAAGAAAAAGATCGCGGGCCGAATGAAATTGCTTAGCGGGCTGGTCTGGCCCGCGGGCCGTAGGTTGCCAACCCTTGCTTTATAAGACAACATGAAGCGCTCCTCAACCGGTGTTCGATTCCCACACTGGCAATGCGTCGTTGTGTCCTTGGGAAAGACACTTCACAGTGGCCCAGTCTAACGAAAGACTAGAAAAAAGAAACCCAAAATAAGGCTCTGCAATAGTTCAGTTATGGTTAGACAGACGCAGAGTGTCTGGTTAATATGAAGGAACTAAACCGATAAGATAGCAATGAGCAAGAAAAATAACTTTGCGCGTAAGTTTTGTGTTTTTGACGTCCGGAAGTCGCTAGTGTTTGCCTTTTAATAAACCTATGCAGACTTCACTTAATCAAAGCTAGATATCTTGGATCAATGCTTACAACTATGGACTAATTTCAAGCGAAATTAAGATCGGGCGACACAGTAACTACATTGTGCCGACACTGGATTATTGAGAAAAGATGAAACTACCTGTAGACTGAGCAGAGGGTTCATTCTATCAGGTCACGATCGCTGATTACTGAATTCTTTGCCCTGACAGGTCGTCTTTGTAATGAAGTCGAACCTAAATATAATCAGATTCACACTAGGTTCGAAAATGTAACTAAATAGTTCAAAAAGCTTCGTTTAAGAATTTCTTAACTGATTCCACTAAAAGGTATTGTCTAAAGAGCGTAAATTTTAAACAAGCTTTAGTCCCGGTCTACACTGTCCGTAAACTCAGGAGTGTATGAGCTTTTTGCTACTTTATTTTAACCAACTGGCACCTTGAACGTTGGTAAGATGATACGACGGACGTAAAGATTTCTGTTTAAAATAAATACGCTTCTTTGCTCACGATTTTACGCAGTGTAGACCGTGCTTAAGGCATTTGCTTCCGATTTTTGTACACAGAATAAATCACATTGATGGAAAAATTATCAATTCGGAGCACAATTACACTGAAGCTGTGTTTATCACAGAAAACTGACTTAAAACTACCTTTTGGCTTTGGAAATCGACAGCATAAACGGAGCTAGTTGCAGGCATGGCTTTTGACATAGGATTTAATTTTCAAGAAGTTGGAAAAAAGTTATTTTAAACTATTATGAAATGTGGCAGTGGTGGATAGTCCCAGGTCTAAAAATTGCTTGAATTAATAAGTGAAACCAATTGATTTAAAGCTTGAAAAAGACTATGGTTCTTCCAAAACTGTTTTGTCAAATCGCTTGTAACTGTGCCCATAACCAACACGCAATACATATTAACTTAGCCTTAGTTAGTTTAAGTCAAATTAAATGAAGAACAATAAGACTAACTGAAATAATATTTTTAAAATTAGTGTTATTTCATTTAGTTGTGACACCATCTTTTTTGGCCCAGTCTGTTCCAGAAATAGTGTACTTCTACAACCAAAAAAAATTTAGGATCTACAACAACTTAAGCACTATTAAAGGCAGCATTTGTCATAGTAAATAACAAAGCTACTAAACACCAGTTTTTATTGTTTACCAAGTTAACTTTTTCAGTCTGAATTGTAATAGAAGCCGAAATGCCGAGACAAAGTAATTGACGTCAGCTGTGTAGCAGCTGAATTATTTCAGAAATTTTTTTTTTAATTTTTGAACTTTGAAAATATCTGAGAAAGATAGGATAAGTTAACCCTAATAGAATTTTAAACTAACGATGCCAAGATACTTCGTTTGCTTATTACCTTTATTGAGTTTGCAAAGCCATCCGTTTCATATCTGCACGATGCTTACGACCACCATGGCGGTCCTTCCAGTTTCTTTAGCCAATTTGCAAAGTGCTGTGTTTGTAATCTTTTCTCACTCATCTGAAATAAAAGTTACCAGGTAATTTTTTATCATTTGGGTAAAAAGAATTATAGCGTATGACTTTTGTAAAATTAATCAAAATAAGGTACAGTGTTAAAAAAAATCCTCAGCTGCCAGGGCAAAAATTGATTGATTACTGTTTTACATCTACCACATAACCGCAGTTTCTCCCAACTTGGGGCATCCAAGTCAAGTTTTTCATTGTTGACCAAAATGTTGGAAAGAGCCTCAAATATACATTCTTAGCAAAATTGAACTTTTAACATCTTACCATTTTCAACATATTGCAGTTTAAAGTCAACAGTTTTCTTCTTTTTTTAGTGCTGCCGTTTTGCCATTATTGTGGCAGAAGATTAACTTTTGAAAAGTTGCCCTACATTTATTTGAAAAATTTCTAAAGGGAAAAAGCCTTTTCAGTGAAAATCTAAATTATCATATCTTGGAATCGGAAGGTAGTAGTAACTTAAATTTGGTGAAGTTGGTTTTCAGATCTGTTAAAGTTTTTTGAGAGAAAACCAAGAAATTTTTTTTCAATCTAAATGACCTTTTACTGCATATCAGTTTGATTTCTTAGCATATGGCCAGCATTTCTTGCTGATTTTTACTTTTACGATACGCAAGAAAAACAATGACAAAAGTATAAAGCACAATTTTTTGAGTCAGTTCAAAGGCCAGATGCATATTTGTATAATTTGATTACCTGATTTCTGATGTCGGTTTGCCACAAATAAAAAAGTACTCTATTGTTGATACTCTTAAAATCGGTCAACGAATTTTAAGTGCAGGGTGTTTAGACGCAGGACGATTATGCGCCGGGACTATTAGGTTCCAGGACTTCAAATCTTATTTAAAAACATCAGAAAAAATTTTTTTTAATTTTATTTTGAATTCGAAAAAATGTTTTTGGTCTTGCACGTAAAATTTCTGGGGCCTAAAAGTCCTGGCGACGCATAATCGTCACGATCCAAAATAAAATATGCTTTTTCTAAGATCTTTCCATAGCCATGCATTTCAACTTGTTAGCTGCTACAGTTTTACTTTTAATCAAATGTATACATGTGTTTTAAATTAAACAATTAATTGATCAGATTTAAATAAAAACTTCATCAAAAATAAACACGTTCAACTATACCTTAGAACTTGAACACTGAACAGAGAGCTTCGTCAACAACAAAATTTATCTTCAAGTTCATTACATCCGGTTTCTTCATTGTTCAGATCAGATGAAGTAGGAGCATATTATCACTAATGGTGACTGACCATCAACAGATTGCAACAGCTACTTAAAGACTATATCATTAATGTACATTACGTTAAGACAGTTACTAAAAAAAGGTAAATATCTGGAGATTTTTATTTCTTCAGTTAGAGGTCTTCATTTCTAGAAAATGCGTAAGCAAATTAGAAAGTTTCCCACCATCCGTGCACTAATTTAAAAGGGCAATGAAATCGGAAATTTTTTTGCTTGATTTTCTCCCAGCAAATTTTGACAAATCTGAAGACTAACTTTATTCAATTTAAGATTTTTACAACCTTCTATTCCTGAGATATAACAAATTTAATTCCCCCTTAAAAAGGCTTTTTCCCTTTGAAATTTTGCCATAGTTGCTGATTAGAAAAAAAAATTCAAAAGTTACCGCATGTTCCTGATTCTCAATAAATGTTTTGCGCCATAGTTGAAAAATGAGCTGCTTTTTAATAACTGTAATCCAGTTTTCCAAAAGTTAATTTTCTCTCACAATACTGACAAAATGGCAACACTGAACTAAGGGGAAAATTGCTAATTTTGAACCGCATTATTTTGAAAATGAGAAGGCATAATAGAACGTTCAAATTTGGTGAGAATGCGTTAGAGGCTTATCCAACATTTTGGCCTAAAGTGATTCCCTTTTTAAGTTGTAGAGGAGGTTTTGTGCTGTGCCAAAAATATTTTTGCATTGTCTATGCCAAATTGGTAAAAAATTTTAATTTTGTGCATTAGACTTCTCTGGCGCAACCCACATGGCATATGGCAAGCACAGTAAATGTATTTAACAGCAATAACATAGAAAAAAACTACAACCAGGTAGCCACTTTGCAGTTTGCAGAAGACAAAAATCTAACCTTTACACTAAGCCAAATTATTTTTGTTTATAAATTGCCACTTTTTACGATGATTAGCTGCCTTTAACCATATCGATTTTTCATCAAAAGATTCTGGAAAATCTCTTCTTTCTTGTAAAGGACTGTTTTTTTAGCTTATACATAAACTATACATGTAAAGTCACTTCTTGAAAATAAAGTGCATTCAGATTTGGTTTCATAAGTCTTTTCCACAGCGCTATACTGACAGAACATCGTGTCACCATTGGTTGCAATACTTTTTTATTAGCTTGTTGTAAAAAAGATGGTACAGTTGGGTAGCCACTTTGCAAACATGCCAAAAATTAATCATTTTACGACAGGTTGGAAAGTTTAATTACAAAGCGCAAATTTTCGCGCCATCCTTAAATCCATATAATTTTTGCACTGTGCCAATTTACACAAATACAATTTGCCAGAATAATTTCTGCATTCTCTTTGCTCTGCGACTTGACGCGGAGAAGGCCTTGCCAACTTGTTACGCGCTTTAGCGTAACACACTGAGTATAATGAAAGATTTGATTTTTATTTGTTTAAACATCTGTCATAAAACCCTTTATTGGTAAAGTTTTAAAACTTTGATTTTCGGTTGATGTTTTGGACTAGACTGAGATCCAGTACAGATGGCATAGAGTCCCAGTTCAAAAAACAGTGCCAGGTCATAAGGCCTAATTTTTTAAAACACTTTTTCCTGAACCAAAGTTTTTGCAAAAAATGCTTTACTTTGGTACACACTAGATTTTCTGCTTAGAAGGTCTATTGCAGGCCACTGGTATGAAGATAAGGTTACTAATACTTAACTTTGGTACTTACAGAAGTGTTTCCAAAAAAAGAAAAAAATTTGATAAATAGTAACTGGCAAAATACATTCAAAACATAGGGGCCAGCTATAGTGATTCATTTCTATGCCGTCACTTCATATTATCGAATCAAGGTGGCTGTGAACTACATACAAAAACACTGCAGCAAACTCTAAAGATTGAACAGTTTAATAGTGGACACAGTTTTTTAAGAAATAAGAAAACTAGGTACTGGAAACAAAAACAATGGCAAGTTATGATTATTTCACAGGCTTTAAAGCTTCAAGGCGACTTTAACAGAACAGTAAAAATTTGTAAGCATTCATTTGGTAATGAAAAAGTTAGTTGTGCTTATAAAAAAAAGCAATACAGTTATTATAATTATTTAGCAATAAAAATGCGTTTTGGCAAATAGTTGCAAAAAAGCTGCATTAAGCAGACTTTCAGAATAGTAACAAAATTTTGAGAAGCCATAAGAAGCACAATCTCCAACTAACTACTGGTTTCATAGCTAAAATACTTACTATATAGAAGCTAAATAATTTCCCTGACATCTCTGAAAGGTGACTTTATGAGTACCAAAATGTTTTCTTTTAGTTGAGCACTTGACCCCTCAATAAAAAATTTACCATACTTTAACCCCAAAAAAATGTTTTTCAATTTTATTCCGATAACAACTTAGTTGATACACATACATATTGTTTACAAGTTATTTTGGCACTTTTACTGCAGCTCATTTTTGGAACACTGAGGCTTAGCAGGCAACTTTCTTAAATGTGCCTTTTTACCCCCTATAAAAAATGTTTATTTACCTACGGTATATAAAGAAATGCCCAAGTCCCTTGAGTACATGAAGAATATTGTACATACCTACCATCTAATATGCAACTTGAGCCAACATATATCAGTGATCAAAATACTTTTCTGATTTTTTATCAAAGTTACCCCCATACCAAGGATGTAGGACTTTACGGTACACATATGGATGTAGAAAACTGGTAATTTTTGTTTATAATAAATTAATTGTGGTGTTTTGAGCTGTTTGTAATTTTTGATTGATACATTCAAATCTAATATTGTTGGCAGAGGCTTTTAGTGTTATGCTACGCAAAATACTGAATAAGAAAATTGCTATTCTAGCCCTAATCCCAACCCTAATGTTAATCCTAACCTACACTCAAAATCTAACCCAAATCCTCCATAACTTTAAATAAGGATGAATGAGCGCTCACTCTGTGCTCTTTCATTCTCTTTATGGGACTTACATAACAACCATAACATAACACTAACCACTTCCAATATTGCTTAATGACAATACTAGGCTAATGCTATGACGTAACAACAGGACTGTGGGTTAGACCTTTTTGGGATAAAAAAATTTTGTAAATAATTGATTGGTGGTACAGAATTTAACCATAGCTTTAAATAAAACCGGGTTCATCTTTTATTGATTTGGTAGCCTTGAAAAAGGCTGTTTTAAGGTTTAAACGCTTTCGTCCAGCTCTCTTCAGAAACCATCGCTAGAAAAAGATAGAATTTTTATTTTCATTCTATCTTTTTCTAGCGATGGTTTCTGAAGAGAGCTAGATGAAAGCGTTTAAACCTTAAAACAGCCTTTTTCAAGGCTACCAAATCAATAAAAGATGAACCCGGTTTTATTTAAAGCTATGGTTAAAAAAATTTTGTAAAAAAATTACAGTCTTTATATTTTAAAAAGCCATACCAGTGGGCTAACCGAAACAGCACATTATCTTCCATTATACTCCAAACAAATAATATTCATATTTGTAGATGAAGTATCTTATCTCAATTTTTTTTCTTTGGTGGATTAAGACTACATTAGCTCTAAGCATTTCATTTTCAGAATGTCTGCTAAGTGGCTATCGGTACCCGACTGAACAGCATCTGAAAGAATTTTTCAATTATTGACAATTTGTACTCATAGTTCAAAAAACTCAGCCTGCAATTGGTTAAGCTGATCAGCAATGTACCAGTGAGCTAAATCAAGTTTAAGACAATTTCAATTGAATTAAACTTGAAGTATTATACTCCAAATCCCAAATCTTTGCTGTATGTAACTACTGTAAAATCTTATTCTTCACGTTAACTCAAATTTAGTGTCTTTAAAATTATTTGGAAACCAGAATATTATTGAAGCCCATGCGAAGCATTTGTTGTTGTTTTTTTTTAAAGAAAAACAAAGATTTTTGAGGATAATTTGGCTTTAGAGTAGATACAGACCTTTTTTTATTTTATTCATCATTTTACTTTTAAAACTTTTAGAGATAGAGTTTTTCTGCATCCAATTATTACGAGTTTTTGCAAAAACAAAACAACTTTTGTAAAGTTTTGAGGGATTCCAGCTTCGGGATTTTTACCTAGTTGATCTGGAAACAATAAAGTACCGTAACTGTAATTACATTTTTAGTTACCAAGTTGCTTTAGCTAAGAGACAGCAAAGAGACATTTTGATCTTCGAGTCAAGCTGCCCCTCGCCCATTTGTCTAAACAAAGTACAGGCTTCACACTGATCTTTTTTTAACTGAACTTCAAACAAGAACGCTGTAAATACTGAATTTTTATAGTCTTTGTTTTGTTATGACGAAGAATTAAACCCAAGTCTACAGTTTCAGTAGCAAATGCTCTATCCACTCGACTAATGATCAGTGCAGTAGTTGTAAACTACAACATGTTTGTTAAGATAATTTTGAATGATAAAACATTGTCTATACAAACATAAAAATCATTTCTAATTGTTATCTTGGGATTCTGACTATAAATTTAGCGTGTCAGATGAAATGCATGCATCTGATATTTCAAAATCCAAACCACTCAATTTTTTACTTTAAGTTTGCAAAAAAATGCGATACCTATAACTGGGTTGCAGGAA
This sequence comes from Trididemnum nubilum, assembly GCA_963965965.1. NCBI lineage: Eukaryota > Metazoa > Chordata > Ascidiacea > Aplousobranchia > Didemnidae > Trididemnum > Trididemnum nubilum. Next base: position 35,913,344 of record OZ014478.1, on the reverse strand, counting down.
TTCAAAAGTTGTCCAAAATCGTTTTGTATAGTACTCTACAGTATTGAACAAAGAAGAATTTTAAACAAAAACACATGGTTTAAGCTATACACTTTTTGTTTTTTATAAAAACCGGTAAATTAAACAAACTTTAATCATGATTGCTGTTAAACAAATCAAAAATGGCAATACCAAAGAGGCCCAGCAAACTCTGCTGATTAAGTCCAAATGCGTTGTACTAGCATGTGTTCCTAACATTATTTTTTTCATGCTGAAGCTGGCATTATTCTCAAATTATTCTTAAACCTAAAGCAAAAATATAAATCTCGTGTTCCTTAGCAATTCTTTGTACTAAAAAGCATTTTACTGTGTATTATTGACATGCCAAGTGTTTAACCCTTTGTTGAAAAATTAAAAAATGTTCTCACTTTTTTTCTTAACTTTAACAGCTAGGGAAATTTTTGACTCATTCAATTGAGCTCATATTTTGTGCAAACTGTTTTTGAGATAAATGGTGGCTTTTTGTTACCTTTACATTGATGGAAGTGGCTGGTGTTATGTAACATAATGCCCATGAAGAAAATACGAGAGCAAAAAGTGAGCGCTCATTTACTCTTTTTTGTTTTTTAAAGTATCGATATGGTTTGGGTTAAATTTTGAGTTTAGATTAAGACCAATGTTCGGGTTAGAGTTTGGGTTAGGTTTAGAGCTAGAATAGCAATTTTCTTATTCTTATTTCTTACATAACGTAATAGCAGCCTCTACCTATATTTACTAACTGGAAGCCCGCAAGGTTACTTCACAGTCTCCTTGTCAATGGCAACTTGGCAAATAAACCTGCATTATAATTACAATATTACTAAAGCAAAAAAAAATTACCATTAGCGATCTGGCTTATACTGCACAACCAATGCGATGCTTTTCGTAGAATGATGAGTTTTGAAATATTATGAGCGATGATTTCCAAAATTGAAGTTTGAACACGTGATAAACGAAACTAATTATTTCCAGAAAATTACCTACAGATCATTGCTGGGAAAAATCTATTTATTTACTGTAGGAAGGTCCCTTCTTAATTTTGACTGGTTTTTTGAAGTTCAATGAAATAAAAATATTTACATAACTTGAAAGCTTTTCATTTAATTGTTCAAAAAAAAATACTGAAAATTCAAAAAATATTTTAGTAGTACACTGTAGAACTGTATGATGCTGCATATACAAATAAATAAGCAGCCCTTTTTTTACCAAGGATACTATTCCGCAGGTCAGGTCTAGTTATGTAACGTAAGCCTACTCTGAGTTGTTCCTTTATGTCTTTAGACCTAATCTTTTTGCCAATTTTGCATGATGATTGAAATTCAGTCATGCCTAAACAATTTGCACAAATCCAGTTCTTTTGTTTTTGCTTGCGGCAGAAATTTTTGTTTCTTTTAAGGTACCAGTACGCTAAGCCATAATTTTCTTTGACTTGGCCACCTATCATGATACCAAATCATACATTCATGGCAAAAGACTATGATTAACATTGGCGTTATTTCGACATTTGGAGACAAAATAGTCCTATAGCTATTTTGCCTCCAGCTCCTACATAGCCCAGTAGCCCTAACCCTGAGCTGTAACCCTAACCTCACTGCCTCAGACCTTAACCTAGCCCTAACGCTAACCCCAACTCTTAATCCTAACCAAAAGAAAGGAAAATACTATCGGTATTTTGCCTCTTGAGACAAAATAGCTACCGCCACTGAAATTTGATATAAGTACAAGTTACCGTACAAGTTCAAATTTTTTCTATGGTAGTGTCTGCTGCACTGGTCCAGTTTTTGATACAAAGATGCTGCTGCACCAGCAGTCAGTTATATTGCTTTTTTCTCATTAATTTAACTTTAATACAGCACTTTGACGCATCAACTCTGAACTGCGTACTGGTAGCCCCGGCCCCCGGTGGTGTAGTGGTAAGGCACTCGCTGGTTAAACTCAACGTTTGAGTTCCATTTGTGCTGAGCGCGCTAGGCTCGTCTCGCGATTGAACACAATCATGCTGTGTTATTTTTATTTCTTTTTCTTCAAAATTTTGCATTAGACTTAGAGTTACAGGTAGGGTTCCCGGTTTGGGCAGCAATGCCAGCTTGAGAGATAGTAACTTGAAGTGCAAACACAAACGATTGGTGCAGCAGCAATTTCATGTTGAAAACTGGAGCGGTGCTCTAGACACAGCCTTTTTCTACGGTGCATGACATATGTAGGCCTACTGTATTTCATAATACAGTTGCACAAACTTCTGGGGCACAATTTACCCCAAGGACCAAGATAGGTCTGGGAAAAAGTTCCTCCTAGTTTAAATATGCCTAATATAGTGCTAATTATCGAAACAATAATCAACAATTAAATAGGTGGGCTGTAGCCTACCAGTAATAACTGCAATTTTGCTTTGTTTCATGTCCGAAATTACCCTTATCAGCTTATTGGTTGGGATCGCTTTGGGGACAGTTTTAGATTAGGCATTAGTGTTTGGGTTAGATTTGAGTCAGAAATAATAAAAAAGTAGGCTAGATAAAAATTTCCGGAGAAATAAAACCTTCCAAATATAGTACCGGTAATAAATAGCGGATAGCCTTCTGTAACTTAGTCCAGTAGCCTAGTCTAGAAGCCATTTTTACAAGACAATGCTACATCACTGAATCATGGCATGGTAAAACTAATCCCAGCACTACAACACAAACCGTTAGAACCATTACCTCCAATCCTAAACTTAAACCACCGGTAACTCTTAACAATTGCTTAAACCTGTAAATTTTTGCCTGAAACTATCCACCCAAGCATTAATGCTATATAGGCTACTGTAAATACTTGAAAAACTAGATTTTGTGATGCTGTTCCGCTTCAGTAATTTTGTTTTTTCGTTTTTGAAATTTGTGAAGGGTTTAGCTCAAGCATCTTTTGTTTTACAAAGAAATTAGACTAAAATATATAAAAACTACTGATTGGTGTTGCAGATTACTTTGCCAAAAAGTAAAAATTATGTTTTAAGTAAGGTTTGGCCTCACCATAACAAAGTTTTTTCAAGTGCTTGCTCCTGAAAAATCACAAAAATAAACATGGATTTTCGACATAAAAACGTCTAGGCCTTGTTTATAATTCAGCTAATTCTGATCCCTGTTCAGCATTTTTGGAATGAACAACCTAAATTAATTACAAAAAATTGTCGGTAGTTAAGAAAAATTTTATCCACCAATGTTGGCCTGGGGCTGGCATCCAACGTTGGCCCTGTATTGGCTGAAATGCATAATGCCGATGTTGGCAACCGATGTTGAGCCAATATTCTAACAACGTTGGCTGAATCGTAATACAAAAAAAGTATTTTTGGCAAATTGAAAAGCTATAAGTAAAAGAAAATGGCCCAGAATCTTTACACAATCGTGAAAAAATTCGAGGAAACTTCCTACTACAATAATTACGGCGTTTGCAGAGATGTTGGCAAAACATTGGCAACATTGGCAAAGCGTTGGCAAATTTGCCGACGTTTTGCCAATGTTGCCAACTGATGGCCAACATTGGCCCGATCTTGCATGTTTGCTGGGAACGTACTGGTACTAATAATATACGAAAAAAATTTAAAAAACGGCATATTTCCTTTTAAGAAAAGCAATGACTTATATTTACTGTTTGTTTGTTTGTTTCAATACTTGTTGTGATCCAGGCTTATACAGTAAAATAAGACCTTCAAAAGAAATGTCAAAAGTTAGTCTTGCCCCGTCTGCCCAGAAGATGTTGTGGTGATTAAACATTTGGCCAAATAGAAAAGTTGTAAAGCAACTAATTATATTTGCGCTGGTAAAAACTAAATTGTAATTATTGTAATTGTAATTACATTTTAATCACCAAGTTGCTTTGGCCAGGAGACAGCGAAAGGACCTTTCGGTCTTCGAGTCAAGCTGCCGCCTGCCCACCTATCTACCACACACGGCGGAGGCTTCATACTGTCCCTTTAATTGCTGAACGTCAAGCAGGAAAGCTCTGAATACCAATATACCAATGACGCGACTGGTAAACGAACCCGAGTCTACCGTTTCAGTAGCAGATGCTCTATCCACTCGACCACTGATCGGTTGAAGCCGTGTGCCTGAAAAAGCCGTGTGCCTGAGAAAGCGTAAAAGCCGTGTGCCTGAAATCAGCCCAGTTTTTTTTTATAGAAAGATGGTTGGGTCTATACTCATGCGCCAAGCTACCAACGTTTCTAGAGCCGAGTGCCATGTACCCGTTGAACCATTCTCGTTTAGGCTCTGGCAAAAATACCCAAAATTGAAAAGCAGTTCTTAAACGACGTGAGTAAATAATATACTTGAAGTCGTTTTGATTAAAAAGCGAAATCGTTTATAACTTTGTGATTTCTTGCATGTTTTCTTTGTCTTTGTTTCTGCGTTCGCTAATCATACACAGTCCACTATGGCAATCTTCCCCAGAGGTTGTTCGAGCCAGGTTTTCACTCGTCTCGGAGTGGTAAAGGAACGTTCCACAGTACAAGTAATAAATTGCAAAGTTAAAGCATAATCACTAAATGTTACATATGTAGTGATATTGCATACGAGTACTTACGGCTTCATGTGTGAAAATCCAAGAGGGCATGGCCCCCTCTGCCTCCCCCCCCCCCCCCCCCCCTTGCCGACGCCTATGCGTCTTGCTATTTAAAAATTACGATTTTCAAAACTAAAAAACTCAACAATTACTTAAATACTCCTGAGCGGAAATTTGGAATTCCATACCCAGCTATATTAGAGACCGATCATTTAATCGGTTTTTGAAAGAAAGCAAAAAAAACCATATTATTTAACGTTTTGTGACGCTGTCTGTCTATTTCAAACTTTATGCTTGGAATTGTAAAAATTATAATGATTATTGCACTGTTTCATTTTATTTCTCTTCATTCACTGCAAATCCTTAATATTGATGGCGAATATTTCAACCACTGGCATTGCTTATGCTTAAAATTTAATAATTTATTTATTTATTATTTTTTAGTTCCATTAATATTATGATGTTTCAAACTGTCTTAATATGTTTTGTTATAGACCGGCAGCCCAAAAGGTTTATTTACCCCAAAGACGGCAGAAGGTTTGATGAGCCTAAAATACACGTCTTTACTCACCTTTTAAGAATATGTTTTACTGGCAAGCCAAAAGTTCGGCTACGACCCCCCAAATCCACAATTTATGGAGGGTCAAAATGGCCTTTGTTTACCCCCAAAGACGGCATGGATAAAAATTGCGTAAAATCGTTCTCTGGGGTCCACTGAACATAAAAATGGCAAAGACAGTAACTTTGGGTTCGGATAACCCCTTGACAGTAACGAATTTAGGGGGGTCAAAAATGGCTTTTATTTACCTCAAAGACGGCATGGATAAAAATCGCTCAAAAACGTCCGTTGGAGTCCACTGAACACAAAAATGACGAAGACAATAACTTTAGATTTGGCTAACTCCTTGACAGTAACGAATTTATGGGGGGGGGGGCACAAAAAATGACCTTTATTTACGTGGAAGACGGCAACGGTAAAAATTGTTAAAAAACATTTCTTGCAGTCCGCTGAACACATAAATGGTTAAAACAGTTACTTTCGGTTCGGCTATCTCCCTGACAGTAACTAATTTAGAGGGAAGCTTGCAAAAATTGCCTTTATTTGTGTGAAGACGGCATGGGTAAAAACTGCTCAAAAACGTTTCTTGGGAGTCCACTGAAAACAAAAAAATGGCAATAAACTTTGGTATCCTCTAAGTGATTTCTTACTCTTACTGCAAGAGTCATTGCAGCACTAAATATTGCTTTTACAGTATTGTTTTTGAAAAAACTCATTTTAAGTTGATGACGTCATCAATAATGAAGTAACGTAATGGTCGATTTTGGCAAAAATGCCGTCGTTTTCAATGTCGTTACATGTGAGCAGTTATCACGTTTTCACAAAAATCGTACAACTTCCAAGATTGCTCACGAAACTGTTTTGCAGTATTGATTACGTCGTCGAGCCGATCAGTGTTTGAGTGGATAGAGGGTCTGCAACTGAAACGGTAAACGCGGGTTCAATTCCCGGTCGGGTCAAACCAAAGATCCTAAAAATTGGTCCTCACAGCTTGTTTGCTTGAAGTTCAGTATTGAAAGGGTAGTCTGAAGCTTTCATCGTGTGGGACAGGTGGGCTAGAAGACCAAAAGGTCTCTTTGCTGTCTCCTGCCCAAGGCAACTTGGTGAATAAAATATAATTACAATTGTAATAATTTCAAGACGCACCGGTCCCCCACAGTTAATTGTGCTGCGGCAAAATTTAAAAAATAAAATTAAGTAATCGCAATGTACAGCAACCACAAAATTTGGTGCATTTTAGGCTTAGGCCTATCACTTTTATTTATTTACATTATTTACAATTTCACTAAACGAACGTTTTCGGCACTGCCACTGGCCCTCTTCAGGAATATCTAAATAGCAATAATAACTTTAAGAATCCGAATCAAATAATAAACTAATCTTCAAAAGGTTAAAACATTGCTGTACTTTTTTTTTTTTTTTTTTTTTTAGTGTCTACTAGCCTACGTTAAGCTCAGCAAGAACGATTCAAATTTACAATTGAAATGACAAGAGTTAGCAATTATGACGAAACAAGCATTATGATTTCAGAAATATAGCAAACACTAAGTATGTCCAACAACTGTCATAGAATTTTATGGTTAAAAAACTTGCAGCAGAAATGATGATCCGTTGGCGTAAAGTTGACGATTGAGAGCAGGAGAGTGTCCTGCTCTCAATCGTCAACTTTACGCCAACGGATCATCATTTCTGCTGCAAGTTTTTTAACCATAAAATTCTATGACAGTTGTTGGACATACTTAGTGTTTGCTATATTTCTGAAATCATAATGCTTGTTTCGTCATAATTGCTAACTCTTGTCATTTCAATTGTAAATTTGAATCGTTCTTGCTGAGCTTAACGTAGGCTAGTAGACACTAAAAAAAAAAAAAAAAAAAAAGTACAGCAATGTTTTAACCTTTTGAAGATTAGTTTATTATTTGATTCGGATTCTTAAAGTTATTATTGCTATTTAGATATTCCTGAAGAGGGCCAGTGGCAGTGCCGAAAACGTTCGTTTAGTGAAATTGTAAATAATGTAAATAAATAAAAGTGATAGGCCTAAGCCTAAAATGCACCAAATTTTGTGGTTGCTGTACATTGCGATTACTTGGTATAAAAAGTCGACCTCTTTGCCGAAACTAAAATTAAGTAAATTTTCTACGTCTTAAATCACACCACCAAAACTGCGTTCATCTTGCAACGATTTTAAATAGTGGATTTGAACTTCCTTAAGATGATATTAGACTCGTATGGAAATTTGGAAAGGGGTACTAAGCCCTCAAATTTGTGGTGGTCGACCCTGCTTATTGCAGAGGAATGATCTCATTCCTTGTAATTTCGTGAAGTTGTAGTGATTCTGTAGGAAACGAAGAATCGCGAGTTGGAAACTGCGGAAGCGGATCGCGTTGTGGCGGAGTCGCGACTCCAGCTCGAGATCGGGACACTGTCGGAGAACCTGAACAGCACGAGAGCGGAATGGGTGGCGTGTACGCAGAAGATCGACGTCATGGGACGAGATAATGATGAGCTCAAAGGACAAATTATTGTACTCAACGTAAGTGGCAAATTCTCAAAAGAAATTTTTTTTTTCAAATAATTGTTGACATTTAAAGCAAATCCTTCTTTTCGCAATTTAGCATTTATATCATAGCGTTTCTAACGGTAGTTACAAACTAGATCTGCCGACTTAGGAAGCTTCTCTTAAATAAATTTTAGTGTTTTATTTGGGAGTACCAAATTTTTGATGGCATGATTTCTTCAATGCGTTTCTCAAAAAATTATATTACAGTACTTGGAAAGAGTAATTTTTTCATAAGATTTAAAATGTGAAGTATTCAGTACTAACAACAATTGAAAAAAGACGCTATTTTACCGCCATGCGATTATTGATTGGGGAATCCCGAGTTTTGGTGTTGTTTTATCGGTTATGTTTATCAAAGTTTGCGTCATATTTACTATTTGACTAAGCGTAATTTTTCAGACTACAATCCAAAACAACAACGATGAGCGGCGAGCATTGTTGGAACGATGTCTGGGTGCCGAACAACAAACCGAGCAACTGAACGGAAAATTAGGTGAAACTAGGAAGAAGTTAGACGATGCTCATTCAGCTATGCATGAGCTTGGGAGGGAGAATCAAGCGTTACAAGTGAGCAATTTCTGCTGCTTAGTCTAGAAATTCTGGCTAGTTTGAATATCGAGAGTCGGCAGCGTGGCCGAGTGGTTAAAAGCGTAGTATTTACGACGACCCCGATCGCATGATGCGTGCTCAATCCGCACCCTGGTCACGTTGTTGTGTCCTTTGATAAGACGCTTTACGGTGATTATCTCTGCTTGGTGGCTTCAAACAAGCAGCAAAATTGAGTGGACAAGAATTCAAAAAATTTACAGAAACATGGATTGAATCACTGGCTAACTCCTAAGCAGGTGCGGCATAAGCACGAATTAGTCGTTTCAATGAAAAGTGTGGGGATCGTCAAATAGTAAGCATCGGACGCTGTCCGGCCACAGGAGAATAAATATGCACTACAACAAAAACAATATGCACTACAACAAAAACAATATGCACTACAACAAAAACAATAAATATGCACTACAACAAAAACAACTAAGGCATTATTACGTGATTATTTCGTAACAAATGGCTTTGTTTTTGACGCAACAAATAATTCCAAAGCAACACGGTGTCATTCGAATACCACGTCATTTAGTAAATTATAGTTAAGGTGATAATGTCATGCAAATTGAAATCAGTATTTCATGTTGTTTGGTCTAACAAATGCCGTTTATTATGCTACACTAACAGTTTTGATTTCTTTGCTTCTAAATCGGTTTACTTGCGGTCTAGTTTTGTGATGCAAAAGCAAATTTGTCTTGAAAGCCCCACATTATTTGACAAGCGTTAAGTTGATAAGCAGCTACAATGGAAAAAATGCTTCTTTTTTATTCACTGTTTTTCAAGTAAAGTTGTTAAGATATACCAGAGAAATTGATCCATTTTAATCGCATGTAACATGAGAGGGAGAGACAAAAATGCACCATTCTCTGTTTTCGTGTGATGTACATTAAGGAAAAAGCTTTTTATTTTGAACTAACCCTGTGGTTCTCAACCAGTGGGCCATAGAGCATTTTGCGTTTGGCCCGAGCTATTAGAAAAATTGGCTTTTTGGTTCAAAAAAGTTGTATTTACGCAAAAACTCGCGCATCCCGATGCGATCACCTTTTTTCCATCGAAGATAGTCTGACAAGTGGCGAAAATTGCGCACTCCGACACGATAACCTTTTTTTGTGGAGATTGTTTGAAAAATTGCGGAATCCGACGCGATGACCTTTTTTTTTGAGTTCGTGTCAACATTTGCAGAAACTTGCGATGAAGACCAAAAGGCCATGAGAATATTTTCAAAATAAAATAGGCCACGGTTATAAAGGTTGAGAACCATTGAACCAACTTGCTCTTTAGTCAAATTTAATCACAAATAACTCCTCGAAATTTTAAGTTGATGGGTTGCGGAAAAGTTTTCCATTTTTGAAGTTTGCCGAAGTCGTCTCACCAAAGTTTGGGCATTTTTGGCCTATATTTTAATTAAATGACGTCAAAAGACGTTTTGTGACGTAATCGCTTTGCCGTTGGCATTTTTTCATTCAGATCCAAAAACAAACTTGCGAACGAAAGTTAAACCGCCTATGACGTCGTTTTAGTAAATGCGGTGTGACGTTACTATGATAATGTCATCTACTCAAAACCTTTTTTCTAAAAAATGAGATGAAAACAAACTTATCTTACAACCTACTATGCTAACTATGGTTTTCCAGTGACCTTTGAGTTAGGAGTTAGGGTAGGGGGCGTTTTTGGCTTCCTTGAAAACTTAGTTGGTCAAATAGCGCAAGTAAAATTGGTTTGATTTTACCCAAACAGCAGTAATCGATTATCGGTTCATCCAGGAGAATCTGGAATGATCAGTTTCTGGTGGCAATACACACAAAAACAACTGTTTGATGTCTACCACATAAATGAGTATTATTTGAAATTTATCTTTGTTTTCAATTGTATCAGTGTTGTGTTTGTCAACATTTCATTTCCTCTTCGTCATATTCATGCCGACTAATGTCTACTGCATTAACCAACCTCTTGAAGTTTAAAGAGACCACATGTGCTCAAAGTAATGTGAAAGGAGGCCACAAAAATAAAAAGCTTACAAGATCAGTGGCATACAATTTGTTTAAAAAACAATACAAATATTCTGCTAATGTTTGTGCCAAGAAAAATATTATTCCGTAATTAAAATACTGGTCAACTGAATGGAACACTTAATTAACTCTACTAACTTTCAAACTTTGTTTATTCATTTGCAAATGTACTGAATTTCATACAAAATGCATGATGTTCAATAGAAATATTTTCAAAGGACTGCAGTATCAAAGTTGGCCAGCGTGCGTTCCGAAGTTTATTGTGTTCTAAGCTAAATGGTAGATTTTGAAAGTCGGAACTAAATCAGCTACTTGTTTCAAAATTTGAAAACTGTAAAATCGATTTCGTCCTAATAATTTAATCTTTTTGCTTGTTATTTGATGAAGCAAATGTTTTGAATTTATTACTTCGATCAAAAATGTTTGTGCTGATTTTGCTTTACCATGTTTGAAGAGAATGCAAAATCGCCAAATTCTGTATTTTATAGTCCGTTTTAAGGGAATTAACGGTGAGTTTCATCGATGCTATCTATCAATAGTTTTCACTAATTTGGAACCCCTAAAAATTAATAGAAATGCTTTTGTACTTGCATCTTCTTCTTTCCTAATTGCCCGCTTTTCCAAGCTCAAGATTAAGCCGTCACATTTTACGGTCTTCCATCACCTCCATCATTTCGCTTGAGTGGAGTCCCAAGCCATACCATTCGAGATCCTCAATGTAATTGGCACATCTAGTGCTAGTTCGTCCAACTGGTTTTCTCCCATTTGCTTTGGCAAGTAAAATTTGTTTGGGAAGTTTTTCCTGAGGCATTCTGCTCACATGGCCAAACCATCTAAGCTGAGATCTATCAATTCGGAGAAGTAACGGCTCGATGTTAAGAGATTTTCGAATCTCAAAGCTGCGCACCTTGTTAAAGAGTTAGCTGTACTTGCGTGATATATTTAAATATTTATCCACGCTCAGTATAACGGCTGCAACGCACGTCTTTTCGGATGTTATTATTACCGCAGTGCCACCGATAATTGTTATTTTACTGCGCCACGTCTTTAAATGCTTCAATACTATAATGGTTTCCGCTTCAATGTTATGACTGTATTCGTCGTTTTTCAGTTGAATTGTTAGTTGTCTTTTGAATTAATTTATTGATTTTTGTCAACAAAAGAGCGGCAAACTTTTGCGAAATCTTAAACTGCACACAGTTTTTGTTTTTCAAAAAAAAAAAAAGACTTCATATACATCGTTCAGTTTGATGATCTCGCACCGACTTGCTGCGCTCTCATTGGTCCATCTTTTCTGCCAATCATGGCTTGCTTGTTCTAGCTCCTGTCATTCTTGACCTTCTGTCAAAGTTTTACCTGGTGATTTTAGGCTTTTTGCGTAACTAATAACTTGCATGTTTTACTGCAATTCAAATTGATTGCCGTACAAAATTGGCGAAAATAGTTTTTGGGTTCGGTAGTAATAAACAACAGGGACTATTGGACATGATGCCTAACTGCTTTTGCCCATTTTCAAAATACAAATTTAACACTTTTGTTGCAATTTAAGGCTATCTCACAAACTTTGCATTCTGTGTATTTCGTCAGACTGGTTTTATTGGGGTCGGTCAGTGTCCTTATCAAATCATGATTCAACCACAAACATTTTGCACTAGTAAACCTCAAACATGAAAGACTCAAAATTTTCTGTCCATTTAATATTAAGTTTTAAAATAAAAGTCTTTAAATAGTTTTCATGAACTAACTTTCAAATTTCAATGTACCGTTAAAGACATAACAGCTAGCTAGATCAATTCAAACCTGCATTATAATCGCTGAAATAGACCGAAGCGTGTAACGAGTTTGCGGTCCCATCTCCTCGTCATTGCACCTGCGGGCAACGGAGCTCCTTTCGAAGAAATGTCGCAGCGGTGGCGAGCCGTTGGCAACACTGTGTCCGATTTGACCGGCTCGAGATTTAAATCTCAGGCCTTCAATTCCAGATACAAACAAACATTTTACCCCTCGATTAACTGGCCGGTTAGCCAGCAAGGTATGTGGGAAATGTTGACTTTTGAAAATTGAGCAAATATACCAAAGCAACTTATTGTGATTGTTGTCTTGCAGCTGTGCTGTGCAATATGTGTGCTCTTTATTTGATGATCATTTCACAATACAATTCACATTATCAATGTTTTCATACTTTAAACATCGGTGTACTTAAATATCAGTAGTGGCAACGTATATTAGTTGGTGAAGCGCGTGGTTAGTGATCGAAAGATTGCTGGTTCCAGGTTTAGTTTTCCATCTGCATTGCGTGGTAGTGTCTTTGGAAAGACGCTTAACTCGTGTTTCTCGTTAGGGACAAGCTGTCAAACCTTTTTAGCACAAATTTTATAAAATTTCTTTTCAGCAAGACAATTTGAAAAATGCCAGGTAAAAGAGGCAAAAATGTTGTGAGCGACACTCCTTTACATGGTTACGGCCCAATTTTAATAGTTTTGTTATGTATTTTTTCCAACTAACATTTTCTTTTGTTCAACTATCTCCAGTGGTTACCAAGTCTTCAGCACACAATAATCCCTTTATTGTGTTTTTCAATCATCCATTAAAGCATCCATAATAGGAAAGATCGATTCTAATTCTTATTCACGACTTACCAAATACAGTATTATTTTCCATTCGATTGTGACAATGCAAAACATTCAAACTAGTGGTTAATTTCATCAAGTTGTAACTTATTAGCACTTAAACCAAGAAGTAAATGAAACACGTTTCCAACAAGGATGCACACTTCAAAATAAGCGATTTTCGAATAAGTTCACGCTTTCATCGCAAGAACAAAGTCGCGCAATTCAAGGTAGATTTACACAAGAGTATCCGATTTTTTGTACGTTTTTTCTACATGAAAAAGTACGTCTTTTTTTCGTCTGCATTTTTATTTCATGATATTTCTTAGGTGGCTGCTTGACTCGGAAGCAGCTCTCCTAGTCTACACTCAGCTAAAAATGTTGTATATCATTGTTCCTATTTTTTGAGACAAAAATGTGATTAATTGATTCATATCCGGACTAACCAGACTGTCACATGCTGGACAAAAGTTTTCCGAAAAAAAAAAAATTTGTAGAGGAAAACAGCCCTATTTTGAAATATCGCTCTCATCGTCCATTCACAAAATTTATATCAATATGTAACAGTTTACTTGTGCGGATATGGACCTATAAAAATTCGGACGAAAGAGCACAATTATTGTAGGCCTTTATGATACAGGTCAAAATTATCAATGTTCTTCGATCAGCCTAGGCCTATTTTTTAAGTTTCTTTCTAAGTGCACCAGATCAGATCGAATATCTTTGTGCTAAAAGAAGAAAAAGCAAACCAATGAGCCTAATTTTACTTCATAAAACACAATTTTTTCGCCAAAACTGCATCAGAAGCCTGACAAAAACACATTCAAACCCCAAAGCTTACTAAATGACTAAGTCGGTTTTAACCACGTTTGCAAATTTGATGTTGCCACAGCCGAATTTTGTCCCGTAAAGTCAAAATCTTTCCAGTTAAAGCTACAGTATTTAATGCCAAAACTTAAAAGAGCGGGACAAAAACGCTGGTATCTCAATTGTTTTGACCAGGAATATAAATTAAATCAAGTTTATTAGTTCAACTGGTGGGGCAGAATACTTTTTTGCCAATGTTTCGATAGCTTATATGCTCAAGGTATGAACTACCTATCTTCGCTAGTCACAAACACTCATTGGATCCTATTATGCGACAAGGACCAATATATCAAATTCCATGCCATGACTGTGACTTTTTATACATTGGCGAAACAAAAACGCAGTTTTTCCATCCCGAAAAAAGAACACTTAGCAGACATTCGGCAATCGGCATCTACGATTCGATAAGTCAGCACTGACTGAGCATGTTTATGACAACAAACATTCTAAGGATTGGACCAACGCTAAAATTTTAGACTTCAAACTTGACTTCACAAAACGCCGGTTTATCGAGTCATTTTTCATTAACCATATCCCCAGCATTATGAAAGATAAGAAAAATGACAAATCCCTAGCATTTTTTTGGCTACGCTACTTTAAATCCCATGACGTTATATTATTGTTTTTCACCCTCCTCCAATCTGTCACTTTTTTGCTTCTAATTCGTAATACTTTTTTGCATAGGTGGGCAAGTTAATGCAAAACGTTAGCTTCGTTAACCACTTGTCCGTTAACAAGCTTTGCACCTCCGTTAACGTTAATCCGTTATTTTCAGCTTTAATTAACGAAAGTTAATAAAGTACGTTGATTCGTTAATATTTTGTGTGTAGTTTACATTTCTTTTTATTCACTCGCTTCTAGAACACGTATTGACGCTGTTGAGCTGATTGTAAGGAAATATTTATTGCTGTGGTGGTCTTTTTGTGTTTTGGAAGTTATATTTTACAGTCTAATCTAATTTCAAGGTAAAATTAAGTTCAAATGCACTGACGAAGCTGCGATTGGAAAACCTTTAGAAATTGTGAACAGCAATAATTAATAGACCTATGAAGCTGCAGCGTATTTATTATTTGCCACAAAAAAAGAGCTCCTTTCTTCGCTTTCTTCTATAAAACTCCTGCTAAGACGCAACAAGTGTTACCAGTGCAAACTGGTTTGTACCGGTACGATAAATAAATGGTGCAAGATATTAACTATAGCCTAAAAACCTTAACGGAAGTTAACAGAACTTCACGGAAGTTAATTTTGTCCGTAAACAGAACTTAACGGAAGTTAATTTAATCCGTTAACATGAAAAAACTTTTTAACGGATTAACGAGTTAATAAAAAGTTAGCTTCGTTATTAACGGATTAACGATTAACGGACTTGTGCCCACCTATGCTTTTTTGCGTTAACTTGTGATTAGTTTTGTCACGTGGTTTTCTCATTAATTTATCGAAATGCTTGTTTTTAACTTCGGCTTCTAGCCTTGACGAAGATGTAGATTATAGTACATGCACTGAGCATAGCTTATCGAAACGCTGGTAAATAAGTTTTCTGCCCCACCAGTTAAGCTAATAAACTTGATTTAAAAACGTTGGTAATCAATTTTTTGCATATTTATTGTTAAAATTCAAAAATTGGGGATCAGTGCCCCATTAAGTCCTCCATATTATTTTTCATCGCTTTGATTGAAAGAGAAAGGTCTACTGAAGCCGTAGCAAAGTGGAAAATGAAAAAAAACAAAAAGTTACCGTTTACACTCGTACCTTCAACTGAAATAACATAAAGGGCAAAGCAATTAAATAGAACTAGGTAAAAAGAGTTTTGATAGTTTAATTACAAACTAATGCAAACAAAGCAGTTTATACTACCATATATTCACTATAAAAAACAAAGCATTCAGATTTGCATCTTCGCATTACCGATTGTTTTTTCTCTAAAAGTTCTTTAAAGAAACAGTTCAATAAGAGTTAAAAAAATTTTGGATCATTTTTACCCCACCCTACTGGGCAACTTAATTCTTAAACTCCCTTCCAAATCTTAGCAATTATGTTTTTTCAAATCGCTCTAAACAAGTTCGAAATGTGTTCCAATTAAGAGTTAACATGGCTATTTTTTCCGAAAAAACACAAAAATCGTCCAGCGGCTGGGAAATTTGCATTCAGACCCCCATGTCATCTGGTTGATGGGGGCTATTCTCCCTCACCTCCGTCTGCAATACGTTTGAGTCGCACTAGTTGGCTCGCACGCGGCCCATTTGTGACATTTTTCGAACAATAAATTTTAACTTTCAGTATAAGCTTCCCCACCTTCACAAGCAAAATCCTGATTGCGCGCCTTCTAGGGTCTACAAAACCACGAGTGAGAAAATGACTGAATGTGTTTCGGGATACATACTAAACAGAACTTTTACGGTTTCAGTGATAATTTTCGAACGATTGATTTTGCTGCTTTCAATTGTTCTGAAAAGAAATCAAACACAAGTTGGAAAAAGACTTGTCAAGTTTGTTGATTGTTTTGGTTTGTTAACATTAGGTAATAATTTATTTCAAAATTTTAAATCGATGACATTTTCATCTTTAGGTAAAATCACATCTTTGCACGCTACAAACTCGTACGTATTAAATGGGAAATTGTTATCTGATTGCCTCTTGTCTATACAAAATCGTTTTAGTATAATTATCAGTCATTTTTTTAGGCAATATACCAATCATAGAGCGCTTATATACTTGGCAATAATCACTTAATTTTTGTGGGTGCTTTTTTTTAATTCAATGTTAGCCTTCAAATTGTACTGAAAACAAAAATTGGTTTACTGAACAATTTTATTGGACTGAGTAAATAAAATTACTACCAAAAGAAGTGCAGCTAAAATTTGTTTGATTGGCAATCCTAAATCTGACCTTAATATCAGCTGCTTACTGACCAATGGTGGTCACATATGTTACTTTTTTCACATTTCCAAAAATCAAATGCCACAACAAAAGATGCTGTAAAGCGAAAGATTGAAAATGTAACTGAAATTTGGTTAAAATCAGGAATTTCTGTAAAAAGTGATTGACTGCATTCAATACAAGAGAAGTAATGACTTGTGGACAAGCCTTTCCTGTCAGCTACTTGAGTTTTGGATTTGGATGTTTGGATTTTCTTGGAAGTTGCTCAGATACGGTTTGGTTAGAAGCATGAATGCGTTTGCTTGAACACGGGCTGATTTCTTCTCCAGAGGTTTCAAATTCAGAATGAGAGGAGGAGTCTTGCAAATAAATTTGGTTAGCCGTAGGCTTGTCTGTTTTGCCAGATAAGACTTGTGTTATTTTGAGATTTTCAGTTTCGACTCTTTGACGTTTTCTTTTCCATTTTTCTCTTGATTCACGATCCAAAGCAGATATTTGCATTTTGCGAGCGTTTCTTTGGTCATGCAAAAAAGCAACATCTTCCTTTTCAGCTTTTTCGGTTCTTAGACGTTCTCCAGAAATTTGTTGCTCAGCGTTTTTAGCAGCAAGATCAAAAATAATGCTTCCAAACTTTCACAAAATTTTTTCTGTTGTTTCTTTAGGTGTTTATATCGTGCTTCTTACTTTTTTTTGAATTTTTTTCACGATTCAAAAATTTTGAGATGTTGTTTAAAATGTAGCCAACTACTTTTCAAAGAAATTCCTGATTTCAACCAAATTTCAGTAACTGCTTCAATCGTTCGCTTTACAGCATCTTTTGTTGTGGCATTTTGATTTTTGGAAATGTGAAAAAAGTAACACATGTGACCACCATTGGTCAGTAAGCAGCTGATATTAAGGTCAGATTTAGGATTGCCAATCAAACAAATTTTAGCTGCGCTTCTTTTGGTAGTAATTTTATTTACTCAGTCCAATAAAATTGTTCAGTAAACCAATTTTTGTTTTCAGTACAATTTGAAGGCTAACATTGAATTAAAAAAAAGCACCCACAAAAATTAAGTGATTATTGCCAAGTATATAAGCGCTCTATGATTAGTATATGCCAAAAAAGATGTTGCACATGACTGATATTATTTGAACTGAAACGATTTTGTATAGATAACCGTTTTTCACTTAATACTTAGCAAAGTGTGCAAAGATGCAATTTTAACTAAAAATGGTGACGTCAAAGATTTAAAATTTTGAAATAAATTATTATCTAATGCTAATAAACCAAAACAAATACAAACTAAGACGCAGAGGGTCATTCTGCATCTGTTGATATGTCACTTGCCAGTGTTTTCCGAAAAAAGTTTTCACTTTTTTTAATGACGTCATAAACCAAAATCAAGTTGCGCAGCTTCTAAACATAAAATTTTTTTTGTGAAAATCGATTAGAAAATGGGTAATATAACGGGAAAAGTCGTTTGGAGCATCACTTTTAAAAAAAAAAGTTTTTTTGAAAAACCCTACTGTACGGTGACAGAAAGGATATATATGTCACAGTAGAACAACAGCAAATTAAATATATGATCTTTTTCTGATCTTATGTTGCGCTATCGGAACAATACCTTGGTAACAAGTGCTTTGGATTGGCAACCATAGCTATCTGTATAGCCCGGGGGTTTCGTTTCCATAGTAATTAAAATACAGATATTTGTTAAGCAGGGCTGCAATCGAGACCGACTCGGCCGAGACCAATACCGAGACCGCGAAATTTTTCCGAGACCAAGGCAGAGACTCAGATTGGAAAAATAATGTCATCATTGCTTTTTTGATTTTTTGTAAAAAAATTGGGACTCAAATTTGCTCAGAAGTTGGTTTTATGATTATATAAATTGAATCAGAT
Organism: Trididemnum nubilum; assembly: GCA_963965965.1. Taxonomy (NCBI): domain Eukaryota; kingdom Metazoa; phylum Chordata; class Ascidiacea; order Aplousobranchia; family Didemnidae; genus Trididemnum; species Trididemnum nubilum. Next base: position 35,894,824 of record OZ014478.1, on the reverse strand, counting down.
GAAAAATTGCTTCAACCGAAGTGATTACGTTATCAAAACAACTCCTGACGTCGTTTATTCTATATTTTCTTGGAAATTGTTTTCAAAGAGTGCCTTCAACTAAAATTAATTGCCTCGTATACTAGAAGATCGGTGCATGATCACTTTTATTTTTTTCAGGAATTACGTTTCAATATAACTGACTAAAAGTTAGACTAAATAAATATAAAAAAAATTTTATAAAAAGCTTGTTGTTGATTTGAAGTACCGTACATAGCAGCAATAAAAACTCAAACCCAGCCAGGATTTTCGATTGGGGAAGGAGCATTTTAAGGCGCGAAACAACAATTATGCTAAGAGGAGGCTTAAACCGAACAATAAAATCTTTTATCCGAAACATATATCTTATCTTGTTGTCGTGCTGAGCAAACAAATGTAACTTAATCGTATCACAACCAAAGGTTCGCCTCCAGTCGCTGGGCGACTTTTGTGATTTTTTGTCAAAAAATAGCCATTTTTACGCCTTTTGAATAATATTTCACACGTTTTTAGAGCTATTTGAAAGAACTTAGTTGATAAGATTTGAGAGCTGTTTGAAAGAATTGAATCAAAAAAAGAGAAAAAAAGAGAAGAGCTGAAGCCCACTTTGCCCTCCTGTTTGGGTCACTGGTCATTTTACGTTTAGTTTATACATCATAAACTAGTAAAATTTGCCAATTTTTAAGTGAGTAGTTTGTTTGCTGTTGACAAAGAGACAAAATATGTAGATTATTATCATTCTTTTAGACAATCGACGATAAAATAATATGCATAATTATGCACACTCTTTTTTTATAAAACCAGTTAATTTTGAGCTGTGACTTGTTGTTTTTAATTTTTTGCCAATTTTCAACCTCATTTGTTTTTAATTTGTTCTTAAATTTTGAGAGCATCCGATCCATTTTAATATCGGGCATGTATGTAAAACAAACTATTTATTTTCCAGTGATCTGTCTGTTGAGTAAAAGCTTTTTTGCTGCTTTTGCAGCATCGCAAAAAGGGCAAAAGAGAAAAGGTGAGCCTTTTTTAATCGTCTTGAACAACTGCCAAAAATTTTCTCAGCTGCTTGCGCAGAGCCAAGCTATGGATAAGCATAAAGCTTCCCCTAACCGACATTTTATTGGCGATTTTGATTGCTCATTTTCTGCATTTTATGCAAGCTGTTCAAATTAACAGGGTGAAGTGGAACAGCCTGCAGCTGGAGGACTCTCTTTTTCTGCATGCAATGCAGACTGTTCTAATCAATTGGGTGGCAGAGAACTTTATAATCTCAAAATAGTTGCAATTTTGCTAGCAAACACAAGAAAATGACAAAAATTTCATTGTTTTGAATCAGTGCAAAATTTGAATCAGTTCAAAATCGAGACAACGCTTAGCCTCGTACGAAACTATTTTATTTTATTTTATTTACTTTACAAACAATTGCTCGGTCTCGAGACCAATTTTAAGCTACGAGACCGAACCGCAATGGTTCGAGACCAAGACCTAGATCACAAAAAATTGGTCTTAATACCGGTTTTGTGGTCTCATTCTTGGTCTCTTCTGCTTCTTCTTCTTCTTTCTTCATTGCCCGCTTTTCCGTGAGGGTTGCGGGGGCAGTAGTTCAAGATTGAGCCGCAACACCTCACGGTCTTCCATCACCTCAATCATTTCGCTTGGGCGAAGAACCCAAGCGATTCCATCCAAGATCCTCAATGTAATCCATGAATTGAATACACTCTTAAGCGGTTCCGCGTTGTGTCAAACAAAAGCAGTTACTGTTTTTATCATTGTTTATGATGTGCGCCTCAAAACAAAAAAGATAAAAAGCTATAACGTTTGAAATCTTACAACAAACACAATGGAATTTTATTTTTGATGAATCCTAACAATCTAGTGATATTTTCATGAAATGTGATGATTTCTGGAAAAGAGCCTGCGGCAACATCGGTGATAGTAGCTTACTTGACAGCCTTTAATAGTGCGTGTGGCGTAATCATTGCTTCTTGCATTGAAAGGTGCGATGCATCAAATTTTGAGGATTTGAAGTTAAGTTTAGACTTACAGTTTCATATTACATTACTGCTGTTAGTTTTACAATATAAAAATTATTTTATATACACTAAAATAATACTGCAGATCAAAGTCCATTTGAAGAGCGCTTTTCGAAAATATTGGCTGATTGTCCACTAAATGATGAAAAAGTGGGCGGATCGTCCAATCCAATAGTAGGCGTCTGACGGTGTCCGGTGACAGAAGGATAAATACGCACAACAACAACGAATTAAAAGATGATCCTTTTCTAACCTTGAGTTGACGCTATTCGAACAATAGTAGCAGCTCAGTTGCAGTAACCTTGGCAACTAGTGTTTTGGGTTGGCAAACATAGTTATAGCCTTGGGACTTCGTTTCCATAGTAATTAGAATACCGGTAGTTGTTCACTAATAACATAAAGTGAATGCACTCTCAAGCGGTTCCGCGTTGTGTCAAACAAAAGCAGTTACTGTTTTTATCATTGTTTATGGTGTGCGTCTCAAAACAAAAAAGATAAAAACAGGCCCGGCGCCAGGATAGCGTGACTGGAGGGGCAAAAATAAATTTTAGGGGGGCACGAGAAATTTATTTGTGTGAATTTGAGAGGGGCACGGGGGCACGAGAAATTTATCCCAGTCTGGATCAAATGAACAAGGTGAAGACCAAAGATTCAAAGGGATTTTCCGGCCAAAATCGCGAATTCAAGCGGTTTTTCCGGCCGAATTCACGTGATCTCCAAAAAAAAAAAAGTTATCATCCCAAAAATGTCATGAAGTCCGGTGCCAGTCCACAAAAAGCACGAAAATAACAGTGCAAACACCAATTTCGGCCTCGATTTGCACTCCAGTAGCCCCGAGCCTGTTTATTTCTTCGGGGCACAGTCCTCGCTTGGGAGACACAATTTTCGTTTGGGGGGCACAAGTAGTCATTTGGGGGGGCACGGCCCAGGTATGCCCCCCCGTGGCGCCGGGTCTGGATAAAAAGCTGTATCGTTTGAAATTTACAAGAAACGTGAGGAAATCCTATTTTGTCTGTTTGTTGTAACGCATTAGTGGAAAGAAAAGGTGAAAGAGTTTACGTTTGGTGACTAATTTTCATTCTTTTAATTCTATGGATTTGTGCACTCCAGTTGAATAGAATAAAATCCAGGTCTATTATTGTACAGCGCAGACATATTTACAGCACTTACCGAAGTGTTACCCTGTAATCCTCTTCAAACATATTTTACCACGCACAATGCAAGACAAAGCCTCGGCCGCTCTGTAAATTGTTAGGGTTTATCCATTGATCAAAAAGTAGCTGGGGAATACTGTTGGCTAAATGTGCTATGAAGGCTGCTGACATCGGGTTGCCGCTAGGAGTGGGGGTTTCAATCCAAAGCTAAAAGTCGTTTGCGTTTCGCAGCCGTTAAAGCTGCTTATTCGATACGGTTCAGTGCCCACAAATACTATTTTGATTACTGTATGACGTCTGAGTGAGCACAGAATTGTTTTAAAACTAAGCAGTGTTCGAACTTCTAATCTTTTATTTCTGCGGTCAAGTTCATACTGTTACAAAGTCGGCTACCGTGGCATCTGATGCGCTGAAGCAAGATCACGCTTACGCTTTGATTCAAGAAGCAAAATCGAGCAATAAAATTTAATGCTGTTATTAACTCCAAATTTGTTGCACTCTCTCAGGTTTTGATAAATAATTTCCAATTAGTCGCTAATCTTAATAACAGAGATGGAGTCCTTGAGGACACATTTTCAAGTCCTTGGCCTTGGCCTTGAAGCTCAAATTCTTGGCCTCGAAGCCTTCAACTCTCAAAATATCCTGTCCTCGGCTCAAGAACAGCACTATATTTTGATTCGATAAAAAAAAAGGAAAATTTGTGGAGATTGCCCGAAACTTGCAGAAGACGTGCGGTTTGTTACGCGATGACCTTTTTTTTTGTTTTTTTGGAGATCGCTTGAATAATCGCTAAATATGTGCGGTTTCTCGCACGTTGACTTTTTTTTTGCTTGGAGATCGCCGAAAAAATGTGTCCTTGGTCCTTGGCCTCGAGCATTCCTGTCCTTGGCGTCGAGAGGGTCTGTATTCGAAAAGTCAGTCCTTGGCCTTGGCCTTGGTCTCGGATTTTTTTTAGTCCTTAGCCTTGAAGGTTGGGTCCTCGACTCAACCTCTGCTTAATACTACGCTTACGATAATTCTCAAAATCTATTATTATTAATGAGCAACGGGCAAAGTGAATCTGCCACCGTTAGGTAAAGTCGACCTTCTCATTGCGTAGGCTACTTTGCAACTGTAGCTGCTAGGTTACTGCAGTTTTGTTTGGTTACTGGTCGAACTCAGAAAGCCCTCCAGGTTCCTTTAAGTGACGTGGTTTTGTTTACCTAACTGATTTAGGCTTCTAATGCAGTTGAGCACAGTAACGTAGCCAGAACGGAATTTTGGGGGGGCAATGGTCTTTGCGGACTAAAGGGCCAATTTTGTCACCGACATTGAGTGAAGACCAAAAAAAATGTCTTCACTCAATTTGAGCCGCATTTTCTGGCCGAGATAAGGTGAAGACCAAAAAAAAGTCTTCGCTCAAATTTAGCCAAATTTTCTGGCCAAAATTTGGTGAAGACCAAAACAAAAAGATCTTCTCAACTGTAGGAGCTTAATTTCTACCCAGTTTCTATTGCGGTTTACACTACACAAGGTCTTCGTAGGGTTAAGACTAGGATTTTCTCGCCATTGTTTGACTTTTGACTTGTTGCACCAAATTATTTGGGGGAGCAAAAGAAAATTTTGTGTGGGCAAAACAACAAATTTAGTTGTAAAAAATGGCTTTTAACTGAAATTATTTGGGGGGGCAGCTGCCCCCCTGCTACCCCTGGCTACGTCCCAGGTTGAGCACTGTAATTGATGTCACAGCGCACTTTATGAGTGCTTTGATAGCTGCCTAGCTATCTACCAGCACAGCGATACGTTGATTGTGCATTTTTTCCAAAAGCAGGTTCTTTGCTACTTCTGAAATAGCTTGGACTTCTGCTTAGAACACATTGCTGTGTATTCCAAGGTTTAAAAATGTTTTTTTGTGGAGTTGTTCGAGTATTCTGCATAAAAACCTGCACCCACTCTCCCATGTAGTTTCGAGCCAATAGTGTAAACCAGGAATGTGTAAGCGGAAGCGGAAGCTGGAAGCGGAAGCGGTGGAAGCGGATAAATTTTTGTGGAAGCGGAAGCACTTTGATAAAATAAGTTGAAAGCGGAAGCAAACTCGGAAGCGAAAGTGTTGAAAAGGAGCTGGAAGCGGAAGCAATTTTTTCAAAATCAGGCGCTTCGGGATTTTCAAACTGGCTACAACCGTTGGGGTTAAATGTAACAATAATAATAGTAGTATAGAATCGACAACCAGGGAACGGTATGGAATGGTATAGAAAATGGAACGGAAATTTCGGCATGGAATATGAAAAATGCTAGAATGAAATGGAATGGAAGATTTCAAGAATAGAATGGAAGACAATCTTCCATACTTTCATACGAATTCCATACCAGATTTTGTGCATTGTATTTGTAGAAAAATACAAACTGATGTCTGGCGGTGATAAATAATATTGTTACAAAAGTATTCAACTTCAATATCTACGCGTATTTTTCGTCGACAAATCGTAGTACTTTGGTTGTTTATACTGCGCAAACAGCGTACGTATTGTATCATAGTAAGTACATTGCAATTTGTAGCGTTGATATTATAGTTGACGACTTTGACAGGTTTGACTTGTTTTTTTTTGAGATTGACAATTAACCTAGTCCTAAATTTTGTTTTCTTGCAGCGTCACAAAAACTCGTATTTGCTATTTCATTCCCGTTGCAGTTTAATTTTATTTATATTTTTAGTTTTTTAGCTTACAATAATTCTTTTTGGTGTTAAAGTTTGGTATTTCTATTACGTAAATGTTCTTCAGCAGTTTGGGTATGATAAATTTTATAGTTGATATGAGAGCAAACTTGTACGGTAATGATTAAGTCATAGGCGTAGCAAGAAAGGTCCTGGCCCTCTGCTTCCCCCAATTGAAATGCTCCCAATGATAAAAATTATGACACAAAGCCTATTGTTCATTTGATTTCTTTTAGCAGTTTTCGAGTGCAACAGCACATGCGTACAACAGCAATTAAGCAATAATATTAATATTGATAACAAAGGGATCCAAGCTATCTCAATTTATATTTTTGCCAACCAATTTGAATGTACGGGCAGGAAAAAATTCAGTTTTTGCTCTAAAAGATGCAATCTCAGGCCTTCTTCTAACTTTTTTATGCAATAATATGTTTTAGGCCCCAGCTAACTTTTATATTACCACAGCATGATTAGTAACCATATATTGCATCCAGTGTACCAACTTGAAATAACTTTAAGTTCCATCTTCACCATCTATCAACTTTAAATAACAATCCATCTCCATCTCGTCAGTTTTCACGCGACAAAATGCTTTTGAAAAAAGCTTAGCTAGGGAAAATGCTTATTGAACAAATTATTGAAATTGAATCGAGGGTATCTGGGCTCCTGGTCGTACATATTCCTAAAACTCGTTATTTTCATGACAAAACAAAAATCTTAAAAGCAAATTTTCGAGTGAATAATTTAATGTTAAAAATGTTGCAGAAAGCAATGTACCTTGATTCCCCTGACCAGGCCAAGTCACAAAATTTAAGCCCAAAATGCAAGATTTTATACGTGTTTTGGACTTGACCTGTAAGTAAAGGGAGTGATTTGTTCAATTGGCTTTCAATTCTCAAAAATTTTGTTTTTTCAAATGGCTCTGAAAACGTTCAAAATGTGATCCAAGTGGCATTAAAATAGCAATTTTTTTCCAAAAACTTACAAAAAATCGCCCACCGGCTGTGTGCTTCGCCCCCAAACTCCAATAGCCTCCGGCGGATGTCGGCTCCGCCCTCAGGCCCCGTCTGTGACACGTTTGGGTTGCACTATTTTGCTCACCACGTCTCCCAATTTTGGTATGTTAGTAAAACTTTTTAACTTGCGTTTTTGGTCTTTTCCCGTTAGCAAATTCTGGTTACGTGCTAAATCAGACCTCCAGCATTTGATCTTTCATTCTTTGTCCCATAAAAAGTATCTCTTTTCGAAAATTTCTTCTAACGTCATTGCATATGATTTACGGTTTAGCTCTCTCCCCCAATCCAAAATTCTGGCTACGCCTATACATTAAACCATGTGCCATATGATGCATATCAGATACCAGTTGTTGCATCGTAGTACTATTGAGTGTTGACGCACCTTCACGAGCGGTTGCTCACAACATTGCAAAGATGCAAAGCAGCATAATATACGTTGCATTGCTTCCAGCCTAAAATTTCTTTGGTGTGAAAGTATGGAATGGAATATGGAAGAAAATTTCAGTATGGAATGGAAGATTTTCAGTATGGAATGGAAGAAAATTTCCAGTATGGAATATGGAAAAATCGTCTTCCCTTCCATTCCATACCATGCCCTGTTGACAACACATGTCAAATAAAATAGCTTACAAAGTAAACTTGCCTGTTTTTTTTACACTAAATACAATTAGCTGTTTTATATTGAGCAGGGATGTGGAAGCGGATGCTGGAAGTGAAAGCGATGAAAGCGGTTAAATTTTTGTGGAAGCGGAAGCACTTTGATGAAAGTGACTGGAAGCGGAAAGGAACTCGGAAGCGACTAATTCTATCCGGAGCTGGAAGCGGAAGCAAAAAATTCCAAAGGTGAGGAAGCGGAAGCAAACTCGGAAGCATAAAACTTCAAGAGGAGCTGGAAGCAGAAGCATTCAAAAATTGACTGCTTCCACATCCCTGCTGGTGTAAATCCTGATAGTGTTCTGATTTAGCGTGCTTTCAGATGTGAAAGTATTCTTTTTATCCATAATTTCGTTATTGAAATTTCTCTCAAATACCCTGTTTTCATTATTCGGTCAGCTAGCATTTGCAGCAGAGATAAGTATCTTTTTGCCTCATTGCAAACATCAACATGACTTTTCGTTTTCCGAAAGGAACCAACGTGGTTGGCAAGCCAGAGTCCACTAACAGTGATTCTGTATGACCCTTGCACTGCCTCAGCCAACAAGATTTCCTCAATGGGAGTTATGGTTTTCTTATGATTAAAAAATTGTTCAAGCTTATTTGTCACATGTATTATGGTAATTTGAACTTTGTCTTGCAATTTCTACCGAAAAAAAATTTTTTTTTCAAAGTGAATAGAAGGTTCTTCAATATAACAAAGTTAGAAAAAAATTTAAGAAAGTTTATGTAACAGAGGGATGGACTGAGAATGGGAACTATTACAACAAGATTGTGTGAGATGTTTTTGTTCATAAATTAATGCATAGACATATACGAATTAAAAATGCGATATGCTCGTTCAAGTAAACAAATCACTAAATTGCACTTGTATTTAACTGGACACAGACTAGACCATTTGATATAAAGATCAGTGTTGGTGTTCTTGCGATAAACTGTGGTTTTAATAAAGTCATTATCCCTGTCAACAAAACATCCAAATAAGCCAGTTGATTTTCATGTTCAAGTTCTTTTTATAAATCTAATTTTTGCGTGAATTGCATTGAGTGTGTTGAAAGAATCATTGAGCTGCGCTTCATTATTGAGTATACAAAACAGATCATCGACATACCGACGTAAAATTGTAGGTTGATGTAAATTCGCGTTATTCAATGTTTGTTTCCAAATTCAGTTCATGCATACATCAGCCATGCAAGGAGAAATTGGTGAACCCATGCTAACTCCATCAATTTGTTTCTATATTTGGTTGTTGAATTGAGATGTGGTTCCAGAGCATGACCAAATTAATAACTTTTTTGGCTGGGTTTTAGTTAGTCCGTGAAAAGTTTTAACATCTTGCACATACGTAGATTTGGTCTTACATTAAATCAAGTTTAAATTGTGGTGGGATTTTCGTAAAAAGATTTTTAACATCAAAACTAGCCACTACTTTGCTATTAATAGATCAGCCACTGATATCATTAAAAAAATCGAAGGTGTCTTTTACGATTGATGTAACTTGACGTAACGGTATGAGGATCTCCGATTACCAAGCTGAACATTCATGATTGTTGGAACAGCTCAAAATTGATCTCTTATTCCGTGATAGAGCGCTTTTTTTCTTTTTCAATCGAGCCTAAAAACTTTAAGTGTTTGAGATTAGATAAATTGTAATCGGAATCCATTTCCTTAAATTTTTACGGATCAGTCAAAATTACATTCCTTTTAACAACGTATTCTTTTTTCAGAAGTTACATAGCAGATTTGGAGCTAAAACTTTTTTCACAACTGTAAGGTAGCACTTCCTCACTTATCTGCTTTCCCATCTGAATTCACTTACAGCCTATCCTGGCACCCCATCCGAACCTAATCTGAGAATCTGAGAAGAGGGTACGATGGCAAGTGCAGAAATTGCCCTCGTGTGTGGTTTGAAGGTTCGGGTGGGCTGCCAGTATAGCCTATGTGTGAATTCAGATGCTGATGAAACACTAGCCTAATGGGAAAGCAGATACCTGAGGTAGTGCTACCTTACAGTTGTGAAAAATGTATTCTTTTTTGGTAAGTACCACAACTCCATTCCCTTTGTCTGGTTTGCATGCAACTAAATCTTGGTTATTGTCTAAAGATTTGATAGCAGGCAATTTTTCATCCGTAAGGTTGTTGTTTACGTTATCCGATTTTGCGAGAAAAAAATCGGACTTATATTTGCCGTGAAGAATCATTAACATTCACTTTAATTCAATTCTGTCTTTCCAATTCTTTCGAATTCATTTTGAATTTCAATTAATTTCCTCTATGTTACGTAATAACGAATATCCGCGACGTTTTATATATTAACAAATCCGAAAATTTATGAACAAAAACACCTCACACAACCCTGTTGGGCTATTCTATTATAATTCAACAAATGCCAAATACCCTAGGTCGGAATATTTATATATAATGCTTATCGATCATTTATATAGGATGACACAAGTTTTATAAAAAAATTTTTTGAAATCGGACTGTCTGTTAATGAGATATCGAAAATCACCACTAGATGTAAGGTGAGATTACGTAAAAATACAAAAATGAATTTTGAGGCCCTTACTTATGGCAGAAAGTTGGTTTTTGTGTCAAAGTATATGTTTTTGGGGATGGGGAATCTAAATTTGAGGTTTAATTAAAGCTAATGTTGTTATAAAATTGTGTTTTGATAGTTTTTTAGGTTTTTTTGGGGTAAATTTGGGTCAAAAATTGGGGATGAAGGATTAAATAAAATTTTAAAACAAAAATATTTTGGGGTAGAATAAAAGTTGTTCTTTCTTTTTGATACAGAATTTACGATGACAATTGATTAGCAATGTGTGCAAACAGAACAATTTGTTTTGATGTTATACCACGACCTGACTATTCAGCTACCAAGATAATGCAATAAAAACAGCACAGAAAAATTTCTTCATTTAAGCGAAATGAGAGTATGGATATGAAAAGAGACAAATTTTGAGTATTTTAGTTTTTGTACAATGCAGCTGCGCAAATAACACTACAGCTGCATGTAACATGTATCGAACATTAGTAGACGTTTTGGCCACAAATTACACATAGCATTAAGTTGGTCTTGCTGACTCATGAAATAAATGCTACAGTCAATCACAAGATTGGTGTCATTGTTGCAATGGCGTTTAGGACATTTTTGTTAAAAAATGCAATTTTAATCATAGCAAAATCTTTATACAGGGTGTTTTAAAAGTAACATACCAATATACTGGTATTATTTCTATAATATACCGGTATGTTTTTTTTGAAACATCCTGTGTATACTGTATACCTTTTAACTACAAAAATATCACGAGCAAATATTTTAGTAATAAGTCAATTATGATGTTTTTGACGTTTGCAGGCCAGAGTTTTAATGTTTAGTCGTTTTGCGCGCTTCTGGCCTAAAGGCTACCAGCGCGGAAGCCTAGGAAAGAGCCTCCAGAACGGCGACTACTTAAAACAAGCAATGCGAAAAAGTTGTCTTCCCACAGGATTCGAACCTGCAGCATTTGGATTACAGGTTTACTGCTTTACCGCTTGAGCTAGAGAATACTTCTCGCATGCTTACTTTTGGCTATTTAAACCCAGCAACTTGCTTGTTCTATGATTTAATAATGAGTCAATTATGATGTTTTTGATATCATAAGTATATGATATAATACGAGTACAATAAGTCAATTATGACGTTTAAATCATAGAACAAGCAAGTTGCTGGGTTTAAATAGCCAAAATTAAGCATGCGAGGAGATGTCTTCTCTAGCTCAAGTGGTTGAGCAGTGGACGGGTAATCCAAAGGATGCAGGTTCGAATCCTGTGGAAAGTTAATTGCTTGTTTTAAGTAGTCGCCGTTCTGGTGGCTCTTCCCAAGGCTTCCGCGTTGGTAGCCTGTAGGCCAAAAGCACGCAAGCGATTAAACAAAAATGACCAAATATGTTGGCGCAAATGATAAAATATTATACACATGGTTTTATCTTCATATCACTGCTACTGTATGTCATTTAAAAGAATATGAAACTAGCATTGCAAATTTAATTATAGTGCAATTGCAATTTCACTTGGAATGAAGTTATATGACCGGCCAGTTGGTCGAGCGGTAACGCGTTTTTCTCTGGAGCGGAAGGTCAAATCCCGGGCCAATCAAGTCAGACAGTGTTGCCAACGGCTCGCTACTGCAGCAACATTTCTTCGAAAGGAGCAGTGTTGCTTGGGCGCAATGACGAAAAGATAGGCCCGCAAACTCATTACATGCCTCAGCGTAATACGAGTAAAAAAACTAGTAATTACTTAATACATAAGTATATTGATCTACGTGAGAAAGCGATTCAGATGTTTGATAATATGGCATTTTTTAGTAATTTCTTTGTTGTAGCCTACATCTTTTTTCATAATGAGCACAATTAAAAAGTTACTCCTTATAACATTGAGATGCACAGTTTAATTGATTTTTTGTTAAATTAATACCAGTAACAGTCTAGGTTTCAGGCGCTTAGCCAGAAAATTGCATGGGGGGAGGAGTGTTTTGGAGGCTGGAAACAGCATCAAACGATCTTGACCCAGATTTTGATCGATCTTTAATCAGATTGAGTTGTTTTTTTTGTCCAAAGTAAGGTGATCTCAAAAAAAAAACGGTTTTTCAGTCCAAATTAAGATGATCTCCGAAAAAAAAAAGGTCTTAAGACAGGCTGAAACCCAGTTTTTCTGGTCTAAATCACATTTGGTCCTTCACCAATTTTCATTGTCCATACCTTTGGGTGGGGCTATTTTTGTTTCTAAAGCAAAAATTTGATGTTGAAGAAAAATTTGATTTTGATTTGATAAAGTTAAATGACAAGTTTTTCAGTCCAAATTCGATAAAGTTTTTCAGTCCAAATTAAGATGATCTCCGAAAAAAAAATGTCTTAAGACAGGCTGAAACCCAATTTTTCTGGTCTAAATCATATTTGGTCCTTCACCAATTTTCATTGTCCTTACCTTTGGGCGGGGCTATTTTCGTTTCTAAAGCAAAAATTGGCTTCAAAAGTGCTAAAAGCGAGGTATTTTGCACACTCTTCAGGCCAATGGAGGGCTATAGCCTCCCGTTCCCCCCCCTGGCTACGCTACTGCTAAGTTTGTTAATTTTTTTCACTTATTTGATAATGATTGCGTAAATTTTGAATGGATGGCCAAAAAAATTGAACATTTTGCTCTCAAATTAACTAAAAAATTAAAATATTTTGCATGCAAGCTCTAAAATAATGTATGCGAAATTGGTGAGAATGATTAAAATAACTTTGATTAATTTTAATTAGCATTTTATGTAACCTAGCACAAACAATCACTAATTGATATCATTTGGTGAAATATAATCAAATGAAAATCATTCATGGCAACTAACTCATAATGTAGCACTGGAGAGAATGATCTCTGATTAGTGCTCAACAAGGTAAAGTTCTTGATTCTGATGCGTAGACCAGCCATATTTTTGTTGCGTAAATATGAAACAATTGTAATTGTTTTGAAACAATCAATATTTGTATTCATACAAAGCAAGCAATAAATTTAAAATTTAAAAAACAAAGTATGAATTTTTGGAAGCTTGTTTCAAAAAATTAGGCATAGTTGATGAAGACTACAATTGTCATGGAAAAACGAAAAAGCAATAAAAAATGTTTGCTGTCAAGACTTTAAGGCATATTTTGTTATTTATTTTGTGCAATCCTTCATTCCCATTTTCGGGCCTCAACTTATCCCCAAAAATTAAAAAAAACTTTAAACAACAGACTTTCCTGAGAAATTATCATGAAAATCACCTGAAATTATGATTCCTTGCCCTCAAAATCATGTATTAAGACACAAAAACTAAGTCGATACCTTTAGCAAAACTCGAAAAATCTAAATTTAAAAATTTTCATACTCGCGTCTGCCATCTAGTGGTGACTTTCAATATTTCCGCAACCACTGGGCCGATTAAAAATGCTCAAATTTTTTTTTGAAATTTAATGGCACAGCCCTGTTGTAATAGTTCCATTCTCAGTCCATCCTTCAGTTACATAAACTTCCTCGAACTTTTTTCAAACTTCCTTATAACGGAGAACCTTCTATTCACCTTGAAAAAGAACTTAAACATTTTTCAAAAGAAATTGCGAGACAAAGTTCAACTTACCATAATACATGTTGTCGTAGCCACGCGCCTGCTCTTATCAATGACGTCAAGAATCGAGCAACGCAATAGCAGCAACCAAAACGCGAAGCCAGTAGAATAGGTTAATAATTCAACAGATTAAATAGCTGCTACGCTGCGCAGTCGAGCCGGTTAAACGCAATCGGACCGCGCTCCATCAAACCCGCCTCAATGTGACCAATAAACTGAGTCAGTTTTTTAATCATAAGGAAAAGCAATTGTTATTATTGCGTAAAATGTTGTCTATCGTCTAAAATGTTCGTGTGGTAGTTGCTATATTGGTCAAGCTAGAAGAAACATAAATCCAAGTTGGAAGTACACAACCCGGAAGCTAAATTTAGCTACAAAACGGATGTTACAAAACGTTTTCTAAATAATCCGCAGCATACCGTTGATTTTGACCATTCTGAAGTTTTAGCATCAACTTCCAATTTGAAAACGCTATTGATCAAAGAAACTATTTTAATTCAACAACATACATCAGATATTAACGTTGATGACTCTTCTCTACCTCTCTATGTTTTCCATAACTGATTTTTTATTGCTCATTGGTTTATTATATTTCCTCCTTTCTGGTCCTTTATTATCGTAATTTTGCCATATATTTTAGTTTTAATATTTATTTTATTCTGTAGTATTTTGAAAATGACTTTCAATAAAGTCGATTTCATTTTGCTTTCTCAATAAGCCTTTCGGACAGAACTCTTCAGTTGCGATCTCTGTCTGGTTTGGTATGTGGTGAACAGGATCTTTTAAAGACCAAATGCAGTAAGGAGAAATGCACTCTGCAGTAAGGAGAAATGGATTTTAAGGAGATTGCGCAATAGTAAGGAAAAATGCAATTTATCCAATAACAGCAGTCTTTGATCTTACCCAAACAGTTGTAGAATGAATACGAACTGCTTTTGCCTGCACAAATCTGTTTTTTTCCCTGAAATATAAACCGCTTCCAACAGGCTCAAGTGAAACTGAGAGCGAGCTGTAGTTAGGATTTTAAACTGCGAATCAGAATAGTTGCGTGCCCACTGATTGGATTCGAACAAATGTTGGCCAATGGCTGAATCGCTTTCTGGGTCGAATTGAGTCTCACTTTTTGCTTTGCATTTTCTATTTGGCTGGGCTCTGGTTGGTTGAGATCGGTGGGTTCCCGGTTCCTGAGTAAGAGTGGTTTTTTGTCTTATTGCTTTTGGAACATGTTGCTTGATGCGTTTCTGAAGCCTTTGAGTAGTGCGACCTACGTACCGACTATCACAGTGGCACACGTATTCATAAATAATCTTACTTCTTTGATTGGCAGGTAGCACATCCTTTTTGGCAGCAGGTAGCATGCATTGGCTTGAGAAAATCAAGCGGGGTGACACTGCTCCGTAGCAAGTTTGTACAGCACTTTTAACTTGATGTTCTAATTGCTGAGAAGCTGAGCCTATCCACGGGGCTCTACGGTACACTGGACACTTTTCTGGTCCAAAGGGTTTGGCTGTAGAAAATTGTGCAATTTTCTTGGATATGTGCTGGAGTACTACATCTTCTGGGTACCCGTTGCCAAGCAAGATCTTTTTGATAAAATCAATCTATTGCTTAAGCTTGTTTATCGTACATATCATAAGTGCTCTGTGTACCAGCGTGGCGATTAGGTTCGTTTTCCGTTTGCGTGGACTGAAGGATTCCCAGCAGATGCATTGACCAGAAAAAGTGGGCTTTCGGTATACACTAGTCTCGAAACCAAGTTCAGTTCTTTCCACTAGAATGTCTAGAAATGGAAGTTTGCCATCATGTTCTTTTTCAAAAGTGAACTTGAGAGCAGGATGTAGACGATTAAGCGTGACCAGGAAATCGCCAACACCACCCTTTTGTTTAAAGATGGCAAAGGTGTCGTCAACATATCGAAAATAAATTGTCGGTTTTTGAACACAGGAAAATAGTTTGGACTCATCGTATCCAACAAAGATGTTCGCTAATGCTAGGCCCAGTGGTGAGCCCATCCCTACTCCGTCAGTTTGCTTGTACATTGTGTCATTGAAGTTGAACTTCACGGATGACGTATCACTTTCCATAAGTTCAATAAATACCGCTTGGGGGATGGGAGGTGTGAAAGAAGGGTCTTTGTACAAGGCTTCCGCACATATGCCGATCGTTTCCTTGAGAGATACATTGGTAAATAGGCTTGAGATGTCAAATGATCACAAATAGACATCTTTTCCTTCTAACCTGAGGTCTTGCATGGTTTGTGCGAATGTAAATGAGTCTTTTATGCAGTTGGTGGAAAACTGCTCAAGCACTGGCTGTAAAATGCTTGCTAGCCTTTTGGCAAGTTCGTGGTGGGAAGAACCGACCATGGACAGAATTGGCCTTAATGGCGTGCCTACCTTGTGTGTTTTAGGCAAACCATGCAAGACCTCAGGTTAGAAGGAAAAGATGTCTATTTGTGATCATTTGACATCTCAAGCCTATTTACCAATGTATCTCTCAAGGAAACGATCGGCATATGTGCGGAAGCCTTGTACAAAGACCCTTCTTTCACACCTCCCATCCCCCAAGCGGTATTTATTGAACTTATGGAAAGTGATACGTCATCCGTAGAGTTCAACCTCAATGACACAATGTACTAGCAAACTGACGGAGTAGCGATGGGCTCACTACTGGGCCTGGGCTGACTGACGGAGTAGCGATGGGCTCACTGGCTCACCACTGGGCCATTTTCTCAAGCCAATGCATGCTACCTGCTGCCAAAAAGGATGTGCTACCTGCCAATCAAAGAAGTAAGATTATTTATGAATACGTGTGCCACTGTGATAGTCGGTACGTAGGTCGCACTAAGGCTTCAGGAACGCATCAAGCAACATGTTCCAAAAGCAATAAGACAAAAAACCACTCTTACTCAGGAACCGGGAACCCACCGATCTCAACCAACCAGAACCCAGCCAAATAGAAAATGCAAAGCAAAAAGTGAGACTCAATTCGACCCAGAAAGCGATTCAGCTATTGGCCAACATTTGTTCGAATCCAATCAGTGGGCACGCAACTATTCTGATTCGCAGTTTAAAATCCTAACTACAGCTCGCTCTCAGTTTCACTTGAGCCTGTTGGAAGCGGTTTATATTTCAGGGAAAAAAACAGATTTGTGCAGGCAAAAGCAGTTCGTATTCATTCTACAACTGTTTGGGTAAGATCAAAGACTGCTGTTATTGGATAAATTGCATTTTTCCTTACTATTGCGCAATCTCCTTAAAATCCATTTCTCCTTACTGCAGAGTGCATTTCTCCTTACTGCATTTGGTCTTTAAAAGATCCTGTTCACCACATACCAAACCAGACAGAGATCGCAACTGAAGAGTTCTGTCCGAAAGGCTTATTGAGAAAGCAAAATGAAATCGACTTTATTGAAAGTCATTTTCAAATTCTGCACAACCTCAAAATTGTTCACTGTAAAATTTTGGTAAGATTTTTTTTGCTTTAACACTTTCATTTTGGTGTTTTGGTGTTCTCATTGGCTGAATTACGTAAGCTTTTTATATTTTTTTCGTTTACGACGTCACTTGTTTTTTGACATTTATCATAATTACTTGTTTGCTGAAATAACATGTTTGTTTATTTTTTCAAGAATCTGACCCGGAACAGCGAAGTTAACGGCGATTTCAAGCACTATCTCGGAATAAAATAGCAGAAAATTTATTAAAATCTGGCCGTTCTATTAAATTTACAAGATTAGTTTTGATTGACAACTGATGATGTTCACCTTGTGTGAACGAAATCGATCTTGTAAATTTAATAGAACGGCCAGATTTTAATAAAATTTTCTGCTATTTTATTTATTTGCTGAAATAATCTTTAAATTGCATTTTGCATTTAACTGAACGGTGGAAGGTGCTAAAACTTTTGCAGTACTATTTGAAATTCTTTTATGACAATTATTGGCTCAACTGGTCTGGGTTGTCAGTTTGTGGATATTGCTTTCAAGAAACGACAGATCAAAATAGGATTTTTTTTAATTATTGGGAATTTTGGTTAGGGTTCAATATTCCAACCCTTTTGGAGCTTTTGGCAATTTTTAGTAATTTAGAATGTGGTTTAAAGTTTACTTTTACAATTTCAGTCACTGGTATGGTTGATAACGTAAATGTTGGATATGCCTGCATTACTACGAAGATATATGTGGATCAAGTAGTGTGTCTGAAAGTGAGCGTGCACAGGTTAATTACAAGTATTACTACTTATAGTCAGTAGCGAGATATATAGTGATGATTTGAAGGAAAACTGGTTGCAGGTATCTTTCAATTTATGAGTGACTGCTCGGGTTTTGTAATTTTGGTTTGACTTTCATACTGTCTTCAATAAAATTGGGTTGTGTAAGACAGTTTCTAGATGTGCTTTGGCGGTTGAATGGATGAGTGTCCCTTGGTTAGATTTAATATGCCGTTATAAATTCAATACTTACTACCTTGGTTTGGGCACATTCTTGAAAGCAATGATGTCTTCGCACTGTAGAACTATATTGCGTTAATTTAGGTATTTTTTGCCTGTTTTGTTCAACTTAACCTTGCAGGTTACCTATTACTCTAATTTTACTTGAGCATTATTTACAGATTGACAACGACTAAAGTAATTAGTGAAAATGTCTCTTTTTAAATAAAATGTTTACGACAGCTTCGGCTCTTTTCTTCAAAGTGAAACTGTTTCTCAAGACCAATTATTGTGCTCCTATCAATACCAATTTTATAGTACTGTATTTTATTTGAACTTACCGGAAATCGACTCAAATGTACTGTTTCAATAACAGACGTTTTATCCACTCGACCACGGATTGGTTTAAATATCGGGATATTGCGATGGATTGAATAATTCCACTTGGACTGCCAGTCGATATACTCGTACATACAATACGAAATATTTTGCAAATATTAACATTATTATTATTTTCTTTATATTTGTTAATATTGGTATTGCGTACTATAATTATTGCCATTATAGTGTTTTCATTTTCATTCAAATCTTTCAAGCAAAATATCGGATTTTTCTGTTATCAGGATCGCCACAAAAATTTTCAATGTACGTTGTTTCCAAAACGTAATCAAATAACTGACAATATAGCCATGATATAACAAAGACATTATT
The DNA here is from genome assembly GCA_963965965.1 of Trididemnum nubilum. NCBI lineage: Eukaryota > Metazoa > Chordata > Ascidiacea > Aplousobranchia > Didemnidae > Trididemnum > Trididemnum nubilum. The sequence goes on along the minus strand of OZ014478.1, from coordinate 35,875,982 downwards.
AGCTATTGTGTACATTGTACGTAGCAAACTCATATTGCAAAATTATATATTTGAAAAGCTTGTTAGTGGTACAATATTTCAAAATAGCTTTTAATAGCGTCGGAGCTATCATTTCCACTCTTTGAGAAATGGGTAGCCTTGAAAATGACTGTTTTAGATAGAACGTTTTCGTCCAGCTCTCTTCATGATTCTACGCTGGAATGAAGGAAAACTAAATGCAGTGGTATTAGATTTAAGTTGACTAGATGGAAGTGACAATGGGTTGCTATTATGACGTAAGATGGTGCAAAAATCATCTAAAATAGTATCAAGTTAATGCGAAAATATAGAAAAATTTTGTGGTATATTGATTGGTTAAAATTTGTCATTTTTACAATTTGATTGGTGGAAAAATATTGTTTCATTTTAGTCAGAAATGTGCACAAGAAATTAATGCAAAATTTGGAGTGAATAAATAAATTCTTTATTTCGGCAAACAATAGGCTGTAAGGAATTGATTAGATTTTTTCCAAAACTGATAAGTGGAACGAAAATCTTGCTATAGCCAAAACGGAAAATTGTACGTCGTCATAATGTTTGGCTCATTCTTCATTCTATAGTAAATGCTGTTCGATGGCAGAATTACAGTAGACACTAGGTGTGCTAGTAGGGGCGTATTTAGGGGAGGGGGTATGGTGCCAGTATAGTATGCTTAGCTCAGAATAGTACGTGTTAACTGATTGGTTTTAATTGCATCTGCTCTTCAATCAATTACGCGTTAAAGAAAATTCAATTTTTAATTCCAACTTTGATGTATGATAAAACAAAACGATCCAAACCAACAATGATAACCACAAGAAGCTAGTCATGCAGAAGTCACGCAGGCAGTCGCAATGAAGAAAAACGGTACGTCGCTTTTGTAAGCGAAAAAGCTGCTGCCACGTAATTGCTATCCCTTAGGCTGGCATCGCTGCCCCAACCTTAACTATAATGCTAGGTTTTCAAAGTAAAACAAGATTGCTCCGTGCATTTCCTTTCCCGTTCCTGCATACTGCTTCTATGCTCCGAATAATTCCATTCCACGCGTTCATAACCCAAGCGCAAATCGAACCCGCGTACAATAAATGGAAGGCAAACGCTTTAACCACTACACTACGCAAGTCGCATCACTGCCATGGCAAAATGTCGTATTTAAACCAAATGTATGAGAAAAAGGCAATAGAGGGTTACGCTTAAATACGGTTACCTGCGTGACTTTTGCATGACTACCTTCTACTATGATAACCGAAGCAGTGAAAACGAAGTTCTGAAAAACGGTTTCTGAAAACGTAAATTTTTATAAATAATTTTACCAACATGTAAACACATAAAATAAATACAGGAAAGTGACCTTTCTACTCTTGCATTGTAACAAACTGCAATTAGTTATGAAGTTAATTAAAGTTAGAAATGTTTGAACCAACAAAATTTTATTTGCATAGCGTGTATGTATGTAGCAAAACCACCCGATATAGCATCATTTAAGAATTTCACAATAATCATCTTTAGTGTTAGTGCATTAAACAATAGGATTATAACCTTAGAAGTAAAACATTGAACATTTCATTTACCAATGGGTTTTCGGATGCAGATGCAATAATTTTGTTAATTGGACCAATATTGATAGCTCGAACTTGGAACGGTAGATCAAACTGTCTGACTAACCAAAAAAAAGGGGGAAAGGAGTAGGCTAAGCGAGGAGAATGCCAACAAGCACCAAAAATAAATGGGCAATGGCTCCAAACTAAACTGAGTTCAAAGATCTAAAATTACGGATAATTTTGCTGTACCAAAAAGGTTTCTAGAATACGGGCAATTTTCCGTCCTAAATAATTATACTGTAACTTGAAATGCTTCGCTTGCTGACTCGTTTCTTCACAAAGGTGCCTCTGCACTTTACAAAAACTTTTGCTGAGTGATTTTACCGTTGCAAGTTCTAGCTGAGAGAAATACAAAATTTGCACCGAGGTAAGTCTAAAACGCAAATTAGTAGCACGTCATACAGAAACTAAACAGAGAACCGGATCAAAGCAAAAGAGTGCTCACAATTATGACCCAATGGCTAGCCACCGAATTGGCTTTAGCAACAATCGGAGTTCTAGACTCGGCAAGCACACGAAGGTTGCAAAAAAACAAAACTAAAATGGACTAACAGTACGCGAAATTGCGGTATGCCCCCGCTTTGGAAAATGGGCAGAAAAATTTGAGCAGTAAAACGGACTGAACCTGAGTGAAGACCTTTTTTTTGATCTTCATGTTTTTGGTCTTTATGTACGCTAGTTTGGAATTAAGATTGTTTTTGTCTTCTTTCCAAATTCCTGGCTACGCGCCTGCCCTCCTTTCGAAAATCCTGCGTACGCCACTGGATGCTAGCAATTTTGCATTTCCGATTAGGCAGATTTTTCGATGGTCTTTTGTCGCTTCTCTTACATCTCGGAATGTGCTGATTAATTCTGTCCGCAATCTTTGGGAAGTTCGACCCACGTACCGACAGTCACAACGGCACACGTATAGATATACAACCATACTTTTTTGAAGGGAGGGTGACCATGTTTATGAATCGCAGGCAAAATTTTTCTCATAGGAAAAATAATGCGAGGTTCAACAGCTTGGTAACCTCGGCTGATAGCAGTCTTGGTTTGCTTTTTTGGTTTCAATATACGACGAAAAATTTTCTGTTTTTTTGCATTAACTTTGCGCCATTTGGGTGATTTTTGAGGCATCTTACGTCATAATAGCAACCCATTGTCATTTCAATGCAGCCAAACTCTCAACCACTGCATTTTAGTGTTTCTTCATTCCAGCGTAGAATCATGAAGGGAGCTGGACGAAAACGTTCTATCTAAAACAGTCTTTTTCAAGGCTACCCATTTCTCAAAGAGTGAAAATGATAGCTACGACGCTATTAAAAGATATTTTGCCAAATTTATATTGCAAACAAACTTACAAAAAATACTTCCAAAAAGTGCTCAATGATTTCGTGGAACGATACTGAGAAAATCATTAATAGTCTATACAAATTAAAACCTAAAGCGAACAAAAAAAAAAAAAAATACAGCCTATTTCGTCTTTCGACTCATTAGGAGCTACTATTTAGAGATAAATTATGGGGTTTTAGTTTGTTGGTTTTAGGTTTTAATTTGTATTGCTTTTGAGTAACTAATTTTGTTTGAAATGGATATATAATATTTTTTATTTCATACATTTTGTAATCTTGCACGTACATTTACTGGAATTTCAATAAACCGAGCATCAAAAACATATCGATTCCCTATAAAGCCTCTATAAACTCTCTATAAAACCTTTATTATTCCATGTAAAGACTCCGGCACTGTGCAAACCATTACGGTTTGTCCAGTTTGGCCGAGAGGAGGCTGAGGAATATCTTTGGTTTAGGGCTGCTGATGAGAGCTAAAAGCTCGAAACAGCGCAGTCCAGCTCTGTGCATAAATGATTCGAGACTGTTGCGGCTGCAGGGTTGATGGTTGATCTGGCCACTTAACTGCCAGTGGAAGTCTCTTTGACTTTCCAGGAGTTGGCCACAAACTACGTCAAGCTTTTTCAAAAAATTATCAGTCGAGGTTTTGCAATTTTGCTGGGTGAATTGTTTGGCTATCCTTTTTTTTGCCAGCCATAGAGTGCCATGCAACCTGTAGTCCCTGGAATGGCAGTCCGTTCTCTCCCCTCTTCATTGCTGTGCTTTTGCTCCGGAAACCTAACATTCTCCTCTTTGAAACCTCGAATTGGCAATACTTTGAAAATTTCTGACACTGTGCCTGTTTCAGAATAGCCTTCACGATAATTCAGGAAAATTTGCACTTGCCCAATGCAAATTTGTTTTACTCAAGTCAAAGAAAGGCTTGAACTTCCAATGCCAGTACCACAAGTGGAACCCCGGTAACACGACCACCATTAGGACAAAGGAAAACTGACCTTAAACCGGGGTGGTCGTGCTACCGGGATCAAACTTTTTTGCTACATAATTTGAATTTGAAGTGCTGCTATATTTAATTAATTCTAAAGGTACAGACCATGTAAAGATTGCTTCGTTTGTGTATTTTGCGCATTTATTTGCTTTTCTTATTAGATTTTCTCACGATAACGCAATTATTTTCACTCGCATTCCTTCTTTTAACGCGTAGTTTTGATTGAACAACGGGAGCAAATCAGTCAGAAAACTAACTTGAAAACAAAGAAAGCAAAATGAGTGGTCGCGTTACCGAAGTCGAAACAGATAGTTGGGACTGAAAAACGTTGGTGGCGGTCCGAAAATTGAGGTGTTCGCATTAGCGAGTTTTCAGGGCGTTTAAAATGATAGGAAATAATTCTAGACTTCGTAAAACTGGTCGTCTAACTGGGGTGGTCGCCAACCGGGGTTCCACTGGTATTTTTACTGAATTGCCTTTTATTTAAGTACAGTGGATGAAAACTTCTTTGGTAGTTTTGTTTTCGCGTGTGCTGTCGTATTTTATAGAGTCATTTTTCGTACATTTTGAAGAACACTCACACAAATCTTTTTTTCCTGTTTTGTATATTACTCGTGCAATCTCAAAACTTCTACGAAACTCCAAGTCCAAAATATACCTTGGATTTCATCTCAACAGTCCTAGATGATGTTTACTTTGGGCAGGTGTTAATGTGTACTACAAGAGCCAAAGTTGAAATCCTATAGGCGTCACCATTGTCAATCAACCAGCAAACAAACATAATACCTTTTTCAACAAGTTATTGGCTGCCTATATAAGCTATTAATTTGCCGAACTTTTGTGCCTTGTAACAGATAGTTTCAAGATATAGAACGCTTATAGAGATCGAACCGCTAATTTTTGTTTGCCCGCTTCATCAATGCTATATACTATTAGTACGATACAGTTGAAGGCAGAGACATAAAAGACCGAGAAAAATTTTGATTTAACCTTATTATGTCGCAGAGAGTAAGAATAATAAAACAAAAAAGTAATTCTTTTACCGAAAACTATACATGAGAAATAATCATCGCAGGTTTTTCGATTACTTGTTTTAGGATCAAAATTAAGTTTTGAGTTAGGGTTTGGATTTGGATTAGATTTTTAGAGACTTGGGGAAGAAAAAAAATTGAAATAAATTTCGTTGAAAACGTCTCCTTCTAAAGCAAACCGCATGTGAAAAAAAACAAAAAATTCCTTTGGTGTAATACATTCTGCTACAGAATGCGTAAGAGCAGTGGTCTGTCAACTTCATTGCAATGCATAATGCTAGCTGATTAAATTTGTTGAAAGTTTAATGGTGTTGTTTTATTTGTTTCTTTAACTTTTCTGCTGCTTAATAATAATCAAGGCAGCTAGTGTGCAATTGTACATCTGAAAAAGCACAAATTTACAAAATTTGATAACTTATTTGTACGCCATGTTAATGACGTAATGTAGTTGCCATAATCATTAGTGACTAAAGTCCGGCCCTCGAGCAAATTGTGTCCCGCGAAGAAATTTAATCCGGTCGTACTGAGAAAGCAGCCTTGGCCCGTCATGACAATTTTTTTCAACAACCGTGAATAAAAGATATTGGCGTGGCAAAGTTGTATACTAACTTTCACAAGCCTGTTGACTGAAAGGTAAAGACGGTAAGATTACACAGGCCCGAAAATTGTAAAAGGCACTGCCAAACTTGAAGTACCCGATTGGTTTGAATATTGATCTCAGTTACAGCATGTAAACACCGCTTCCAAAGAGGTTCCTTTTGCTGTGTACCTATAGGTACCTATGGTAACTGTGCACGGTAGATCTCTTGAATGTTTTGATGAAATATCTCAGAAACGATAAATCGTACAAAACTGAAATTTTGTAAAAACTAGGTTTAAAAATTCTTTATTCTTTTCATAACTGTGAGGTAGCACTTCCCTCATATATGTATAATCATGTATATGTGAGGGAAAATGCCTATATGTGAGAGAAGTGCTACCTCACAGTTATGAAAAGTTTATGTTCCAAATCTGCTACGTAAAATTTTTATTTTTTGCTCATATAATAACATGACAACTCTTTTTTTTTCAAAATTAAAAACAAATTAAGAATGCCCGCCTCGGCATGAATAAAATGATCGAGAGCACTGTGTCTAAATTAAAAATCAAACAATCAATTTTGATTAACTTATATAGTATCGTAAATCGGAACGAAATAAACAAAATTTTGTAAATCTTATTGGACTGTTTCTATACAAAACACAACTTTTTACCAAACAAGATAGTCCATGGGATAAAGGAATTTGAGAGCCCGAATTCTGGGCAAATGCTATCATATACACGGTAGAAACAATCTGAACTAACGCAAAATCAGTCAATTCATTTAAAATCAATATATTAAAAACTAAAATGCTAAAATCGATTTCGGTCTCAAAGGAACATCATCAGTATCTGAAAAAAGCAAAAATTTAGAAATAGAAAGACCGGGCAAAAAGACTGCAACAGCTACTGCAAAAACTGTGGTGCATAAAAAAGACGTCACTGCGCAGAAAAAGCAAGTATAAACAAACGGTAGTCCACCTTTTCAAAAATTTGTAAACAGTTTGTCCAACATATTGTTCTGAACACAGCTTGCAAGTCGCATACACCGTAGCCACTGGAAAGCCAATACTCAACAAAAAAAATGATAGGGTAACGCTGCTCTCCGTCTCCATTTTGCTAACTTTCACCAAGACCAAATTAACCCTCAGCTTTCAGAGTGCTACGAAATTATCTATGTATTTAAACCCTATGACCCTAGTAATTTAGATATTTATGAGAGTCAGTGAAACTATAAACTCAAAGCGAAAATTAACATTAACAAAACCATATTTTCTGTAATGTAGTTTCCTTGCTGTACTGTACACCGTTACACTTTTTGGTCTTTTTACTGTTTAGTCTTTACTACTGCTTTTTTTTGATGCACTGTACTGCGCGTTTGTTTATACTTGCTTTTTCTGCGCAGTGACGTCTTTTTTATACACCACAGTTTTTGCAGTAGCTGTTGCAGTCTTTTTGCCCGGTCTTTGTATTTCTAAATTTTTGCTTTTTTCAGATACTGATGATGTTCCTTTGAGACCGAAATCGATTTTAGCATTTTAGTTTTTAATATATTGATTTTAAATGAATTGACTGATTTTGCGTTAGTTCAGATTGTTTCTACCGTCTATGAAATTTATCCACAAAATCGTCATCTGGTACTTTTTTGGTCTGGGTTTGATTCTCAGTGTCCTCCCATCGATAATTATGCTATCATATACAGTATTCTTGGAAAGCTATCGAAACCCAGATTTCGATTTTGTGTGATCTGTCGCTTAGCGTCATTGTAAGTAACATCTCAATATGTAGAACATGCATTTTTTAGCATTTCAGTACCGGTACCCATAGTCAATGCGTTCAAAACCGTAGTGAACTAAGAGTATTTGTCTGCAAATTATCCGCAATCGATTAAACGAAGACAAAAGGCAAAATCAATGGGGGTATCTAAAGTTAGGTCAATCGCATAAGACTAGATTGGCGTTAACTCCGTTCTTCTTGGCCCAACCGTTCTAGCGATATTCTACTTCAAACACGACGTATAGGTGCTCTAAATGAGTCTAATGTCATAGTTTTTATTGGCGATCCTGACGTTGACGGCATTTAATTGGAGAAAAACGGTAAAGAACCCTGCCGTATACGGTCTATAAAGTAACCTTACGCTCTACCAACTGCAAGAGCTATCGCCGCCAAAAAAGGACAGTGTGAAGCCTCCACCGTGTGTGGTTTACAATTGGGCAGCTGGCAGTTTAACTTGACAACTGAAAGGTCCCTTTGCTACCTCCTAGCCAAGGCTACTTGGTGAATAAAGATGTAATTACAGTACAATAATTACAAAACAAAGAATAAGAATTTTGGCGCGTTAGGAAATGTTTTTTCTGGTCGAACTTGAGGAGGCCTAGTTTGCAAAATTTTTGATCTTGGTTTTTGGCTTTTCGAATTGTAGAGGCCTTTTTTCGCAAATATGGCGGTTTCGGTAAAAAATTGCCTTCAATTTCTTCAACTGTTGTTTCAGAAAAAAACAACAACAACAACAACAACAACAAAAAAACAAAACTTCAAGACATCAGCAAAGCAAAGGTTGCTATGAAATAAACAAGATTTAAGTGTTCTAGCCAAGCATAACTTGTTCAGTAAGCCAGGCAGGCGCGTAACCAGGATTTTGTTTATTTTGTTGAAAAAAGTTTTAGTTTTTATGGTTGATGTAATATAATTTTCGATTAATTTGCATTCAAATTTTTGTATCCGCAAAATTGATAAATTAAACTTGATATAAAATCATTTTTACAAAACAATTCTTTGGAGTTTCTGCGTTTGTGAATTCAGTATCTTTTGCGGTATAAATAAGATTTTTTTAAAGATTAAAACAGTTTCGTAATACTAAATTTTATGACATCGTTTAGGTAATTTGGTAATTTTTAATTCGGCAATTTTTTGAAATGCATTAAAACTTTGTCTGTTTTCGCAATATGGCATCATACGAGATCAAAGTTCTTAACTCTATTCAACCAGTTGAATAAATTACTACGTATGTGGCAAACTAAGCAATTTTCGTATAGGATATTGCATGTTTTGCATAGCGGTGGTGGCTTTGGCATTGCTTGTAATAAGAATTAGTCAATATTAGGAAAGTTTTGCCCCACGTTTGTGCAGGAAAAACTTCATCAAATTTGAAGAAATTTTTATAAGTTTCTATAATAACCAGAGGTGGAGTCCTCGAGGACGTCCTTGGCCTCGAGGACGTCCTCGAGGACACATTTTGAAGTCCTTGGCCTTGGCCTTGGCCTCGAAGGTCAAGTCCTTGGCCTTGGCCTTGGCCTCGAAGCCTCAAGTCCTCGAAAATTGGCCTGTCCTCGGCTCGAGGACAGCACTATTTTTTGAACAGTTGAAATTTCGTTGGAAAACGCCAGAAACCTCGCAGAAATTTTGCGAACACCTTTTTTGTTTTCCTCACTTGGAACATAAGCGTAGCCAAGGGGAGGGGGCAGGGGGTCCGCCCCCTTCCCAATTGAAATTTCACCAATGACAAAATGTGACAAAAAAGCCTAATTTTTTTTCAGTTTCAGTTTTTTTTTAGCATTTTTCGCTTACAACAGTATAACTAACAACAATATTGAAGACCAGGAGCTCCGGGTCCCCCTCAATTCAATTTTTCCCAGCCAATTTAAACGTATAACCCGAAGAAAACGGAAAGTTTTTGTCTTGAAAGTTGCTATCTCAGGCCCGCATCTAGCCTTTTTGTGAACGTAATGCATTAATCAGAGCTGGATTTACCATAATATGACGGAGTACCAGCAGTAGCGTTGCCATGGGGGAAGCGGGGACTATAGCCCCCCATTGGCCTGTCAACCAAAATGCTGAATAAGGAAAATACCACGTTTTTAGCTCTTTTGAGACTGTTTTTTGCGCTGGAATTGACTAAAAGTGATTTAATGCATCATTTGAAACATGTATTCAACGGGGGCTAATTGTCAAAAATTAAAGTTACAAATCAATGAAAACTTTGAAAAAATGCCCGAAAATAAACAATCAAATTTGATCGCTAATTTAAAAACGCCAAACATGGGTTTTATCAACAAATATATCATCAACTCAGGAATATGGGGGAGGGGGGCTATTCAGTGTTAGGTAATTACCAGTCACTTCTCTCAAATATCTTTCCATTAACCCTTCCCCCAATTATTTTTATAAAATATAGGCGAAATAGATTATTACGTGTGAGTTTTATTGAATAATAGGATTTTTTGATTTACCAGCAGGTAAACAAGAGAACTGCAATGTTATCATCAGCCACTTCCCATATAGCCCATTAATGCAACTATAGTTGAATCATGTTGGGTTGCCAATTTCTATGCCACGTTCTAAAAGCATTATTTTCTATTAAAATAGCTTTAAAATTAAGTTCATTTTGCAAAAAAATGCAAAATTTTCGAGCGCTGGGGGCTTCGCCCCCTCACCCCCATTGGCCTCTGGTGACTGGGGGCCCCGCCCCCAGACCCCCAAACCGCCCCCACAGTGCGAATTTCTGGCTACGAGCCTGACTATCAGTTAGTGGCCCCGAGCTAAAATCGTAAGACTTTTTTTGGTCTTCACCTATATTTGGCAGAAAGATGTTAAGAAAATCTCCAAAGCGCCAGGGGCCTAGCGCGATGTAAATCCAGCCCGACAATAACATGGCTAGTTGAAGTTAACTATCTATTTTACCATTTTTCAATAACAATTCAGTAATTCACCTCCAACCTCTCCGGTTTTTACGCACAAAATACTTTAAAAAAAAATTAGCCATGGAAAATGCTGATTGAACGAATTATTGAACTTCAATTGAGGGAGCCTGGGCTTTCTGGCCGAACATATACTCCTATAACTGGTTATTGTCATGACAAAACAAAAATCTCTAAGGAAAATCCTCGAGTGGAATATTATTTACTGCTAAAATGTTGCAAGAGACAATGCACATTATAATTAAGACAACGCACCCTAGCTGGACCAGATCACTAACAATTAAATTTAACTCCAAAATACAAGATGTTAAACATGTTTTAAACTTAAATTGCGAGTAAAAGGAGTATTAAACAATTTGATTTTTTCAATTGGCTTTCAAATGTCAAAAATCTAGTGCTTTTAAATGGCTCTGAACATTTGCGAAATGTGATTCAATGGCATTAAAATAGCTTTTTTTTTCAAAAAATTACAAAAAATCGTCCAATGGAGACCCCCCGTTTGTGATACCTTTGAGTTACACTAGCTTTCTCAACACGTTTCCAAAGTTAAATATTTGCGTTTTTGAACTATTAGCTTAAGCCCTATCCCTTTGCAAAATCCTGGTTACGTGCTAACGGGCAGCGATATCAGATCTTCCATCCTACGATAAGTTTATCCCACAAAAACTTCCTCTTTGGAAAAATTTTGATGACGTCATTTCATTCGATTTGTGGTTTAGGCTTATCCCAATAAATTCTGGGTACGCCAACGAATTGGAGATCGCCTGAAAAAAATTTTTGAAGACTTTTTTTTTGGAGAACACTTGCGCCTGTGTCCTTGGTCCTTGGCCTTGGCCTCGAGCATTCCTGTCCTTGGCCTCGAGAGGTTCTGTCCTCGGAAGGGCTGTCCTTGGCCTTGGCCTTGGCCTCGGATTTTTTTTGTGTCCTTGGCCTTGGCCTTGGCCTCGAGCCTTGTGTCCTCGACTCCACCTCTGATAATAACAAACGAGGTAATCATGAGTAACTATATGCACTGACATCACTAAAATAATGCATATGCCTGTATTTGAGCTCACTACAAAACATTTTTTTAAAATCAAACTCAGAGCTCATTAAGGCCAAAAAGGTTTAAGTCAAAATAAAGTCAAAATTTATTTAAAGTCAATTTTTGTTTTTTCGGTCAAAATAGAAATGGCTCTACTCATAACCCCAGCTGGATGCTACACAGCTTTAAGTTATACTCTTGCAGTTCTGCAAAAAGTACTCGAAAATTGTAATCAAGTAAAGTCAGGAAGTAAGTAAATTTTATTTTTGGACTCAGCCACATACAATCAACCAATAAACTAAAGCATATAATTAATACAATCAAAAAATGTATAACTAAGTCGTATATGATCTCGAATTGCAAGGAGCGCCGAACAACCGTGAGGTATATTAGTCAAGGAGTGCCTTGACTGGTATACCTTATGGTTGTTCAGCGCTCCTTGGACTCAGAGATTATGTACGATTTTATTACTGACGAAAAAAATACTGAAAGTAAAGTACAAAGTACTGACCAAAAATAGCACTTGAGTAAAAGTACATAAGCAGTCTTTTTAAAAGTACTCGAGTACAGGTATTTCTGAAAGTATTCAAACAAAATAAACAATCTATTCTACCGACATATGACAGCTAATTGACCACCTTTGCATCACTGCCCTAAAGCGCTTGGTCTTTTAATCTCTCACTCTCAAGAAGTCATGAATAAGTAATAACTGAAAGTTTTTTTGTTATTATATTCAAGACAATTAATCAAAAAGAACAGCAACAGCAAGAATTCAAGATTTAAAAATCATACCATACAAATTTAAATCGAATCATTTCATAATATTTTTGTTCAAATTCTCATTCACTGTCATTGTTAAATTAATATGCAAAAAAAAATACTCTGGACTCGCCTTATCAGTGTACTGTATAGTCTACTGTATCTATACTCTACAGGGTGGGAAAAGTCTCGCGCCACAGCCAAGTCAGTATATTCTGCGATTAACTTTTTTGAATTAACTCTATTTTACACAGGCTATTTGACAAACGCATTCTACATGGGAAAGGGGGCAAATTGTCCCCTATCCCACATATTAAATTTGGCATGCGGGTTGGTGTTCATCAAATTTTTCTAGAACAATTGGTATTGAGCTGATGACGTCGTCACAGTGTTGTCACGTCCATATTTCCGAAAAATGATGTTATTTTTGTGATGACGTCACAAGTGGTTCAAATTTTGTTCATAGATTTACTTAATTTTTGATATTTATCATGAAATGTCTAAGTCTAAGTAGTTACGTCACAAAAACGTCTTATGACGTCATTTAAGATAAATGTAGACCAAAAAATGCTCTGATTGCGGAAAGTGACTTCAGAAAAAGGCAGAATTCGGGAAACTTCCGTTACCTTCGCAACTTCAAAGTTTTAGAAGTTATTTGTAATTAATTTTAACTCATAATCAAGTTAATTTAAAATCAAAGTCTTTTTGTTGAAGGTATTTACAGTGCTGTTAATAATTCAGAGACTACCCTGTGAAAATGGTCAGTTGCAAAGTAAAGAGTCAATTTTACGTTACACGCAGGGGCGTGTTTAGGGGGGGACATTGGGCCTTGGCTACCCCCTTTGGATTGCCAGGATAGTATAATTAGCATAGAATAAAATGCAAAGTTGTGGCATGGCACCCTCCGTCGTAACTTGGGCAGAAGGTTTGTACCCACAAACGGTAGGTGAAGATATGTGTTTTTGGTCTTCATCTAATTTTGGGCCAAAAACAGGACTAAATTTGGGTGAAGACCTTTTTTTTTTGGTCTTCACTTAATTTTGGGCCAAGATACGGACTAAATTTGGGTGAAGACCTTTTTTTGTTGACCTTCACCTGATTTTGGGCAGGTAAACGAACTGATTCTGGTTGCAGAAAATTTTCATTCTGGTGTTCGTTATTCTCAAATTTTCTGAAATTCCTAGCCCCCACTTTCGAAAATCCTGCGTACGCTACTGGTTACACATTTGACTAAATATGCTAAAGTTATACATTTTTGAAAGGAGTTTGATTTCTAGTTTCATAATGACTCAAGTTTAACGTTTTTTAAAAATAGTTTTGCCAAAAATGCATCCCATATCATGACGTTATCCATGAAATCTCTATTTTTCATATTTTATGATACAGAAATGCAAAACACTTTCAAAATTAATTTGTAGGAATTTTTAGCTTGAAATAATTGCCAAACAAGCATTGTAGCCCAATGTGTTGATGTCCCACGTCGCGATCATGCATGATTGTTTATTTGTAGCGTCATATTAAAGTAGTTTTATATATTTTAGGTTTTTCCTGTTTAATCGTCTTTACCGGTATTGGATTTGTGCAAGTTGATTCAGAAACTAAATAGGCGTTAATTTGTAAATATGGAGAAGAAAAATGTTGGAAATACAATTTCAAAGGAGATTTGGCACCTAAAACAGAAACGTTCTAGAAGTGGAATGGCGGTGTGGAGTAATGGAGAGTCAAAGCACCAAACTCGATTTTTGAAAAGAGCGGTAAACCAAGGTAAAACGAGAAAAAATTGCAATCAGAATTTAATGATTTAACACAAAAATTAGTTAGGTGGGCCACAGCGTTTGTAGTTTCTAGTTATTCACATGCGGATGCCATTCGCAGCCATGCAGTGATACATCTCTATGCCAGAATTTAGTGTAGGTTCTGTTATTCTCCCATGAGGTCTTTTCTAGGATTTCAACTTTATCTGAATTATTGCTTTTGGAAGACAATGATATCCTAAACAAAATTTCTCTGGTTATTTCCTAGATTCAACGCTTTCTTCGAAAATCGAGTTTGGTGCTTTGACTCTCCATTACTCCACACCGCCATTCCACTTCTAGAACGTTTCTGTTTTAGGTGCCAAATCTCCTTTGAAATTGTATTTCCAACATTTTTCTTCTCCATATTTACAAATTAACGCCTATTTAGTTTCTGAATCAACTTGCACAAATCCAATACCGGTAAAGACGATTAAACAGGAAAAACCTAAAATATATAAAACTACTTTAATATGACGCTACAAATAAACAATCATGCATGATCGCGACGTGGGACATCAACACATTGGGCTACAATGCTTGTTTGGCAATTATTTCAAGCTAAAAATTCCTACAAATTAATTTTGAAAGTGTTTTGCATTTCTGTATCATAAAATATGAAAAATAGAGATTTCATGGATAACGTCATGATATGGGATGCATTTTTGGCAAAACTATTTTTAAAAAACGTTAAACTTGAGTCATTATGAAACTAGAAATCAAACTCCTTTCAAAAATGTATAACGTTAACATATTTATTCAAATGTGTAACGTAAAATTGACTCTTAACTTTGAAACTGATCATTTTTATAGGGTGGTCTCGGAATTATAAACAGCACTCTATCACAAAAAAAAAAAAACAATTGGATGGTGGCAAAATGCTCCTCTCTGCGTAAAATAGGTTAAAAAAATTGTGAATTTATTTTACGATATGTGAAGGCAGGACAAAGCCTGAAAAGATATTACGTCACTGAATCACACAAAGTCGTTGTGGATAGCTCATTTGGAGGTCTGAGTCTCTGCTGTGACGAAATTAATTATCATTGAAAACATTTTGTAATTACAGTGCATCCTCGATTATCCGGCCCCCCAATTAACCGGCCCGTCAATCAACCGACCTGATTCAAAAGGTAGGTACATTAAATTATTCAGTTTAAAATCTACACCTTTTACAGTGGGTAAAAATAGGAAGCCAACAAAAATGTTGTCAAGAAGCTCGTTTCTTCTTTTGTATTTGAATTGTTTAGTAGCTAAACTTGTTTTCATACTATACTTTCGTTTTTTCGTTGTTTAGGTTTTTTAAGTGTAATGTAGTAGAGATGGCAACAGCGCAGCGTACGCGGCCGCGCGCTGTTGTTGGTGCACCGCGCCGCGCAGCGTGGCAACCAAAATCTGTATTACGTCACAGCATCAGCGTAGCGCCGCGTACTATAATTTTTTACATTTTTTTACAATTATTGCAAGTGAATTATTTTGTTATTAATAACAATGGTAGGTCATGATGCACCTATAATATGAATTGAAGACAATAACAATATCATGTTGTGACAATACATAGATTTAGGGTACTAAAACAGTCAATGGTGCCTGCGGTGGAAGCAATCATTGCTTGAAGTATATTTTTTACAATTCGGAGCATCCTAAAATAGGCTATTTTGGCTACAACGAACTTAGCTTTAATTGGCTGAACATGTTTCTTGACACCAAAAAAAAGATTTTGGCTTTGGTAGGCTAGACTAGGAAAAGTTTAGAATGTTAGGTGAGAAGATGGAACAAAGGCAGATTTTAAAAAATGTTGATGAAGCAGGTTTGTGTGAAACAAGCATCAGAACAGAGGCACATAGCCTAGCCCTAAGCAGGACCTCAGAGAGAAAATTTTCCAGGGGTTATGAAGGTCGATACCGGGCCCCCTAATCTTATTGGGCCCCCCAAGCCATAAATCAATGACCCAGCACCAAACTTGCGCAAATTTTTTTTCCGATTTTTTGCCCAAAATTTGCTAAGGGAGCAAAAAAAAGGTCTTCACTGAAATGTGGTTTGATTTTTTGCCCAAGGTTGGGTGCAGGCCTAAATACGCCCCTGGGTGCAATAGGCTACCAAAACTTAACGCGGAAACCTGAACTCTTCCAAGCCCACCTAGGCCTGGTTACGATGTAGGCTCGAGTGTGATGTACCCCCTGAATCCCCTCTCGCAGGCTCTGGCCACGAGGTACACACCCAGTTTGCAGTAGACCTATGGTATTGATACAACGCTTGCATTTCAGAGGGACAGAGTTAGTTCAGTGTAGCCTATAGCATTCGTCAACAGGTCATGACATAAAGCATTACCTTTTAGTCCTACTGTAGATGGCTGTATTCTGTCTGGTACAAGGTACGTAAGAAGACTAGGCTAAACAAAGTTGCAATGACCCAATAGCCTATGTTGTGGTAGCGGATGATTAGAGGGTTCTAAGTAGAGTACAAAGACTAGGCTACACAAACTTCCAGTGACAAAATAGCCTACGCAGTAGCAAAATTTATTCCACAATCAAACACACCTGCATACGGCAAAGGTAGCCTATAAAACATGGAGTAGTTTCACACAAGTGTAGTAGCTTGTGACAGCATGCAGAGCACATGATACCTTATATTTCATTATTTGAGCTACTGGTTGAGGATCAGAACAGTAGTTGCATGGAATAATCAGGTAGACTGGTAGATTATTTTTGATTGCCAAAACATGGTGCAGAAAAACTGCTAAAAAGCACTCGTAAGGCAGATTAAACCTGAAGGCCTATGATTGAAACGACTGATCTCACGTCACATGTTTTTTAGTTTTTACTTGGCCATTTTCAAAGTTAACGAGTGCGAAGTTTCAGACTTTTACTTAAAACTTGATAATGGTTTGGTCTAGCTACATGAAATTTTGACAGCAGTTTGAGATTCATAAGTTTTGTGTATGCCAAATTTCAAGGCAATGAGTCTTGTAACTTCAGGTTTAGGATGCAAAAACTACTTCAAAAGTTTGGTGTAAAAAGCGGTCTTATTCAAAAACGGCTTAAATATGGCAAAAAATATTTCGTATAGTTATATGACATAAGATACCCTTTCATCCCTACCTACACTTTTAGCGGCAATGAGTTTTTTTTTCTTTTTTTATTTTTTGCTTTCTAAATTTTGTGCACTCTTCTTCTCCTGAACCACACAACATCCATATCTAATTTTTGTGTAAATTTGTTGAGCTGCAAATGCAATTTTGTCTCCTGAAATTTTTTGAGGCTTCTCCCCAGAACCCCCCCAAAATGGGGCCCTAAAAAGCTAATTTTTTTAATTGCTCAAGCTAAGGTGATAGTTTTTTGCTTATATTGGTAGATATTTGAGCAACAAATAGTTTGACATAGTATGAAGGTACCACCCCCCCCTCCAGGGGCCCCCAAATGGACTCCCCAGAAATTAGTATTTTGAATGGCTTAAGCTAGGGCATTACTTTTTTTTTATATTGGCAGATGTTTAAAAAACAAATATTTTGACATGGTTTGAGAGAGCAACCCTTTTGAAAACTCTCCAAAATAATACCTACCATCAATTTTTTTATATGTCGTAAGCTAGAAAGCTAATTTTTTTGTGATGTTAGTAGAAATTTAAAGGAAATTTAATTTGCGGTGCGGCGCGGTGCAGCGTGAGCTTAGTTGTGTTTGGATGCGGTGCGGTGCAGCATGCGGACAAGGTTTGCGGATGCAGCGCAGCATGCGGATGCATTTTTTGTTATCCGCGCCATCTCTATAGTGTAGGTGGTGGGCGGTGGATATCCTATGATAGATACTTCTCTTATCCGGCCAAAATTTTGGAAAAAGGTTGCCCAACCTGACCGGATAATGGAGGATGCACTGTACATTGCAAAATACAAACAGTACAATGCATATTCTATATTGCATTGGTGTGTGAGTTTTTGCTCACTCTGTAAAATTAAGCTTTAGAAACGTTTAGTAATCATAGGACGCATTTTTGGCTAATTTGTATTTCTCTGTTTGCTTCTTTCATAATTTGCTTTTAACAAGAGTAAACATCTATGCCAGTATGCGGTGAAGAGCAGACACAAAACAATGTAAAACAAAAACCATCTTGAACTGCCATGCGCCTGACTGGATCGGACACGTACGCGCAGGCTTAGAAAAAAAGTATTGCGACAGTCGCTGTGTTGGTCTGGTTTTGACGCAAGATTTGCCAGCCAAAAAAGGAGCAAAAGGCAATTAACTTAATTAAACAATTGCCGGAAGAAAAGTCAATCGTTCTGACAAATTTGTGTTTCAAATTTAGAATTACAGCAGTTTGTACTTTTCTGAATCAAAATTCTATTTGAGCAGCGCTATTTCACACTAAAAGTAAGCAAGTTAAAGTAAAAGTAGCCAAAAATGAACTACTGAAAAAGTACTCGTTCCCGGAAAAAACTAGTTGAGCAATTTCGTTATTTTATACTCAGTGGCATTGTTATAGTTTAGTTGGTAGAACGTTGGAATATTGAAAGGTTGCTGACTCTGATTCGATTTCCAAAAAGGAAATGCATCGTTGTGGGTGGGTAAAACACGCTACTTATTCCACATAGAGGCCAAGCTTCTGCTGTGCTTGTTGTGAAGGCTGAGCCTGACGAAAGACTGGCAAACAGAACCAAAAAAGAGTGCTCTGCGTTGCTAGGGTTAGACAGATGCAGAATATCTGGTTCAACAAATGAGTAAAGTTAGTTTAGTTTGAGGTCATCGAAACTATAAACATAGAGAAGATGGTTGCACTAGTTTCTCGTTGTGACTCTTTACATCAATCTTAGACATCACGATATGGATTATAAGTGACACAAAAACATCCCTCGACTTTAACGGAAAGACTCTCAGCAATATGATATTACTTGGAAAGGAGCGGGCAATGCGATATTGCTAAGGGGATATTTTTTCTTTCGCGTATAAATTTATGATGTGATCTCTGAGATTGATGAAAAAAAGTCACAACGAGAAGCTAACATATAAGTAAATAAACTTTTAATTACATGCAAAATTTTAGCGCAAGCGAGTATCTTGACGATAACCATTGTTAATTCTGTTCCCACAACTACTGTAATTTTTTCGTAATTTTTCCAACGAAAATTTTTTAAATAATAACGTTTCTGTTTTTTAAATAGCTTTTTTTTGGGATAAAACAAAATATGCGATGGTGTTTATAAAAGAATAAACGTTAAAAGTGCAGAGACAGCTAGATACAGTCATAAGAACCTCAAATGCAGTTAAGCTAGTAGTAAAGGAACATACATTTGCCTCCACTCATATCAAAATTACTATCTTAAATGAAATTAGCAAAAAGCTTTAGAGTTTGCCCTAAAACTCTAAAAAAATGTAGTAAGTAAATAAATAAATAAAGATAAAACGAGTGTAAAAGACATGTTCCAATGTAAGATTATATCAATAGGAAGGAGATCAAACCAGTAGCCTGAAATTGTTTGATTTTGTAATTTTAATTTTTTTTATTGAGTAAATTTTAAAGTAATGAACCACAAAAATAAAGATAATTTCTAGATTAAGTCACGAAAGAAAGTCATCTGAACCATAACAGTTCACAAAACATTACTATTTACAGCACAGGGATAAAAAAACAAAAAAAACAATTGAAACAAGTTCATTTTCTAAAATGAACTTCAAATTGTTCTTACGTTTTGTTTTTATAAAGACAGAAGTTTTGACCAGATTAATTGCATTCAAGTACAGTGACATATCTGGTTTTGAATTTGAAAGTTTACAACGGTAAATCAAAAATCTTGCACAATAAAGCAATCCATTAATAAATTAAAAATTAACACTTTGATCTTGAAAGCCTAACAATTTTTGAATTCGATTTAATGTAATATTAATCCTTAAAGATATTGCGACATGATTTTTCGGGTTGACTATAAACCTTACACATCAAACAAATAAAATTTGCGCATTGATATAAATAGTCATTACCTTGCTAGTAATTTTAGTGCGCTTCAGAGTTATTGATGTTATGTTAAGCTGTAATTCTACTCCTATTTTGACAACTAAAGTACGTATTGCCTGGTTGTTCTCGGAGGACTTGTCTGCGCGCGAGTGAAAGAATAAAAAAAATTATCGCTTTAAACGTTACAAAATTTGATCCATGACGGCAACGAAAGTCGTGCAAGCAGAATGCCTAAGCGCTTTTTTTTTTTCGTTCAGCATTGATAATACGCGCTTACTGCAGAAGTTGTTTTGCTCTTTCCCTACACTTGATCCCAATTTACAGCAGTTTATAGGCTGTGAGACTTTTTTTTGTTTTGAAGCTACAACGTTGTTATGGTTTAAGATGCTACAAAACTCTGTAGTTATAAAGCACCAAAAATGCACTACAATGTAATAAAAACTAGATGGAGGCTTGCTGAAGAGCAAGCCCTTTGAACGATCGACGTATGTTGAATAATGAGATTTTCAAAAAACTTTTCACTTTCCCACTAAGATAGCCATTAAAATACTTTCTTCTTGACTACCCGGGACGGTTTGGAAAATATCGACCACATAGTGATTAATAATAGAAAAAAAAATTCTACCCAAACTTAAGCTGTTTAATAATCAAGTGCTGGGGTGCGCGTTCGGGGAGTTTTTATCATCATCATCATCATCATCATCATCATATTTATTTATTTACTAAGTGACGTCATATCACAAGAAAAAAACTGCAACTTCCTCTAGGTCTATCACCAAAGCATCGAAATATGCAATTCCTTTAAAACCAAACACACAAACTTGCAGAGTCAAAGCGATATGTAGTCACTTGGTGAGGAGACAGCGAAGGACCGAAAGGTCATCTAAGTCTACTGCCACCTCACCAAGTTAAGGTTAAAAAAAACAGCTTCTAGATTTTCTCAGTCTGCTACTTTCTATGATAAAAAATTTTACGCAAAATTAAAACAAAGTGTTGCAAAGATATGTACATTTTGTACAGTGTATACACAAAACTCACAGTCACCATGTAAAGAAAATGCAAGACAACATTAGAATTGTTCTAATTCTAAGCATACTAAAAAATAAAAATGCTGTAACTACAGATTGGATAGAAATAAAATTAATAAAGTTCATAATGCTTATTTATGTTTTATAAAATTTAAAGTGGGCAATTGGAGTGAAAAAAACCTCCTTGCTTTGTTTTGTATTGTTTGCCAATATGTCATTAGTACTGGAACAATTTCGAATACCAGTATATATCAACCTCAGTCAGTTATTGCAAAATTACTAATAATTCAAGGGCACATCAAAATGAGAGATGACGTATTGTAATAAATGTGTGATAGATGAATGCACCAAACTCATGCTATTCAAGCAATAGAATAGGTTATTGTTGAACTCAAGCATAAATACGCAACTATGATTCCTGTACTTATACTACTGCATTGCTGATAGAAAGCTGTTATTCTAGCTTTTATCGGTTTTATAGTTTGATAAAAAATGAGCTTTAACAGCTTTTTTAAATCTGTAGAATGAAACTTCTTTCATACTGCTTGGAATTTCATTCCAAACTTTAATTCCTGCGAATGATAGAGACTTTTGCCCTAATCTTGTTTTAGTTCTTGGAAGAAAGAAGTTGTTTTTGTGGCTCAATCTTGTCGTATGTGTATAGCAGTTTTTTATTAGGTTAAACTTATCTGAATTTGCAAAAGATAATACATTATTGTGAATTTTGTACATTAGATTTGCAGTTTCCAGAGAGTAAATATCCTTGAGTTTTAAGCATTTAGCTCGATAGAACAAAGGATTAGTATGCTCACGATATCCACTTCCAGTTAACAATCTGATACTTTAGTTTTTAAATTGTGATCCTCCAAATCTTTTTAAGTATTTACTAACTTTAAAAACATTTTGCTTAAACCGTTTACAACACATTGGGGATCCATTTGCTCCATGTCGGAAAAAAAAAACTCAAGTAATTTTGGACAAAATGTCCGAAAAAATTAGATAATCCCAAATAGTTGTACTAATTTTGCTTACCGGTACCACTACATGATTGACTTAAATCAGCTATAACCTAAAACGTGATTAAGCCAAAACAAATAAAGCAACATTTGCATTTGCTCTATGTTTTGTCTTAGAGAGTGTATTCAATTTTGCTGAAACGCGATCCAACAGAAAAAATCATTTTGCCTTTGAATTTTGTTATAGTAGAATTTGTCAGTTAAAACTTACACCATCAGTACTTTAAATGCGTATATTTTAACTTACACGAGGACCAGAGGCAAAATCAATGAGGGTATCTGAATTTAGGGAAATCGCATAAGATTGGTGCTAACTCCGCCTTTCTTGACCCAACTGTTCCAGAGATATTCTACTTCAAACACGAAGTAGGGGCTCCAATTGAGTGTAATTTTATAGTATTTATTGGCAACCCTGACGTTGATAGCATTAACGTTCGTCAGCGACGCTATCCCGGTTTTAACCTAAAACAACGCCGCTATTAAGCTACTGCATTGAGTCGTTTCGCTGCGCACTGATCAGTTTGATCTTGTCAGCAGAATATATCCGAGCTGGTTAAAAGAGTAGGCTGTTTGGTAGCCTGGGTAACAAACGTCTGAGAACAACCGAAAGTAAAGGTACAACGACTTAGTTGGAATAGTTTGTTCTAGAGTCATAAAATACTGTAAGCAAATACAATAAGCCTACTCAAATACTGGTAGGCTTATTATCAAGTATGAGTTTGTACTTGAAGCCTAGTTATAGAAACCTTATTGCTACGCTAGGCTATGATTTAGATTGAAATGTATTTGACAGCTTGATTTTTGCTGAGATTGCTAGGCTACCAAACAGTCTATTCTTTTCCCAGCTCGGATCTGTTTTGCTGACAAGACCAAACTGATTAGTGCGCAGCGAAACGACACATTGCAGTAGACTAATAGCGATGTTGCTGTAAGTTAGCTCTGAGATGGCGTTGCTAACGACGCTATAAGGCCATCAACATCAGGATAGAGGCTCCTAGGTCGTGTTTGAAGTAGAATATTCTGGAACGGCTGGGACAAAAAGGATGGAACCAACGCCAATCTAGTCTAATACGATTCCATTAAGTTTAAATATCCCCAGTGATTTTGCCTTCAGTCCTAGTTTAAGCGAAAATTCCAAACGTGTAAAAGCTGTTGTCTAATGTTCACAGTGGAACAGATATATTCACATAAGACACTTTGCACTGTAAGTTTTTCCAGATCTTTTTTTTGCGTTAATAACAACGCAATTCCAAACTTTATTTCGAACAGACGGCTAACTATATTTCTAATTTTTTATCTTGCAACTATCCACTAATTTCAAGAAAAAAACTGTTTTAGCTCAAAAAGTAAAGATTTGAGGAATCTACTTAGTTGGTTACCTGGGAGGGGGTTTCGTCTCTAAACCATGTCCAAATATTTATTTTTTGACTACCTTCTGCTATCAAAACCAATTAGCGCTCTAAATACGTCGTTTAAAATTTGTTTTTCCGGGGTTTTTGAGAGAGTGGCACTCCTTAACTTTATTACAATATTTGTCTTAAACGTTAACTGATGTCAAAAAAATTAGCACCCTAGCTTAAAACCATTTAAAAAACTGTTTTGGGGGGTTTCTTGGGGTACCCCCGAAGTGTGTCCAAGTATTTGTCCTTTAAATATCTATTAATATCAAAAAAACTAGCTCTTTAGCTTAAGCCGTTAAAAAATTGATTTTGGGGGTCCATTTGAGGGGGTTTCCGGTGGAATGCCTTCAAACTATGTCAAAATATTTGTTTCTTAAATATCTACCGATATAAAAAAAATATCGCCCTAGTTTGAGCCGATCCAAAAATTGATTTTTTGGAGAGGGATTCCTGAGTGAGTGGCCCCCAAAACGTTTGCAGCTCAACAACTTTACACAAAAATTAGATTTTAATGTTTTGCGGTGTAGGAGAAGAAGAGCGTACAACAAGGTTTGGGAAAAAAAAAGAAATAAAAGACAAAAACTTCATCGCAGCTAAAATTGGGTTGCTAAGGATGAAACGGTATCTTGGGACACAACCACGAGAAACATTTTTTGCTGTACTTATAGGCCTTACTTGGCTCCTACTTTAATAATCTTGCTTCCGACTCCTGTGTGTTCTGGAGGTACACAATCTATGCTTGCGAGATCCATTTTTTGCTTCCTTTGCGTTCGTTGTGATCACACTACCCGCAGGCCCTGCGCCACGGGGTGGTATTCCGGGGCCGGGCCCCCCCAAATCATTGCTTCTGCCCCCAAGCGAGGATTGTGCTCCAAAGAAAGTAACAGGCTCGGTGCTACCAGAGTACAATTTGAGGCCTGAGACTTCTAAAATACTGGTTATCACCCCAGACTTTGTCAGCAAGAACTATTTTTTTGCAGATTTTTTCAATAAAGAACTTTTTTTTTGTGGTTCCACCCCAGAATTCGTGGAAATTTGCGCTTATTTTGAGATAAAGCCCTTTTATTTTTTGCTTTTCACCCCAAAAATCGCGCATATTTTGAGATGAAGACCTTTTGTTTTTGGTCTTCACCCCCACAATTTGTAAAAATCCGCACATATTTCGAGATGAAGACCTGTTTTTTATTTTTTTGGTCTTCATCCCAGAATTCGTGGAATTTTGCAATGAAGACCTTTGTTTTTTGGTCCTCACTCTCGAATTCGAAGTAATAAAGCTTTTGTGCCCTCCCAAATTTGTTTATATCCCCCCCCCCCCCCTTAGTCACGCTTTCCTCTCGCTGGGCCTGACTATCTGACTTCTCTATGGCGTCACAGAGAGAAAAGTTCAGTTTATCGTTCGCTACTACTATAGTTAGCTACTCCTCTGGCTTAGATAATGCTTAGATGAACTTTTACACCGCTCTGTATGTATGACCAGGATTTACGAAATAAGCAACGGCAGCAGATTCGAACCATTTTGAAAGCCTTCGAGTCAGTGCTGTCGTCAGAGCAAACGAAGTGAGGGGGCAGTAGCCGAAAGTAGGGGGGCACTAAAATAAACTGAACTTTTTCAGTTAAAAACTGATTTTCAGATCTTGTATGGCTACAAATATGCGTAATTTCAAAAATTCTGTATTCGTGTCTAGAAAAAATATAAGGCCGGCAGCGTTTCTTATATAGCTTGTTTCGTCTGTGGCCCATAATCGCCTGCAAAACCTATCTACAGCAGTGAATGCTACTGGACACGCAACTAGAATTTTGAGCCGAAAGCACGAAAACTGTCTGATTTAGGCCCTGTGCTAAAGAAACTGATGCAACTCAAGCGTGTCACAAACGGGGCATAGTCACTAAAAGTGTAGTTACAGTGGACAGGGGTCTGAGGTAGAGCCCCAAGCTGCTGGGCAATTTTTGTGATTTTGCAGCAAAAAATAGCAATTTTAAAGCCATTTTACGCACATTTCGAACTTTTTAAAGCCATATGAATAACTAAATTGTAAAAATTCAAAAGTCATTTCTAAGAGTTAAATTGCTTAGCCTCTTCAGCCCCCTCCCCCCTTACTTCAGGTCAAGTCTAAAATACGTTTAAATACTAGCCTGTTGAGATTGAATTTTTTACTTGGCTAAGGGGGCTTAAGCCCCTTCACCCAGGATGCGCCATTGAGTGCGACCTCAAAATCTTGAGTGTGCTCTAAAAATCAAAACAGCTGGTCTTTGAAAAAATGTTTTTACGTATTGTTTCATGTCATAATCACTAACGAACTACCGGTAACCATTTTGGAGGCTTACGTCTCTTTTCCGCGACACATTCGTAAAGGCACGTTAGTAAGACGGATTATTGCATCAGATGCCTACTTAAGAGCAGTTGGTAGCCAGCAATTTGGCAAAGAATCGAGAAAACGTCAGAAAAGAATTACATTCCTTTTTCCATCACTGTCTGTAGTCTTGCCGTTACGTGATGTTCCAAAAACAGTATTATGAGTAACCCAAAATGGGGGACACAAGCAGTCGTTAGGGGGGCATGCCCCCCCCGTAGCGACGGCACTGCTTCGAGTGAAAAGAACCTAACTCGCTTGCATTTCGCAGCGATTTGTACAGTACTGCGTTAAGTAGACGCGGTTAGAAGACTCAGCTCAATGAACAATCGTCATTGTGACATCACCATACCCACTTTTGTCATAAAACACCAGCTGAATATTTCGACGAAAATTTATGTTCGTAATTGATCATGTCACAATCCCTTTAATTTTGCTAAAAGCCAATCCCTTAAATAAATCATTCCAAAATTTATCTACATCTGAACAGTGAGAAAATGAATGCAGTTTCCGATTCAATTGAAGCTTTCCAAGGCAGATTTCCGATTCATTGAATGCAGTTTCCCATGAACTTTCGATTCATTCAAGCAAAATCCACATTTGTCGCTATATCAACAACTATTGTAATTCAAAACCACGAAGTTGAATATTTGTTGCTATTGACTGCACGTTTAGTCTAATTTGAAAAGAACGTAATTTGGATTCAAATTGTGGAGAAATAATTAGTTTCATGCACTTTTTTTCCAATCAAGGGCAACAGATGACAATTGTAAATTTTCGCACCATTATTTTGCTGTTTTACGGATAAAATTTTTGTTTTATTTCTAAGAAACTGATATGCCTTTTTATTTAAAATTTCTTAAACGTTAAGTTGTTCAAAATTGTTTTTTTTCAATGATAAAATTTTTCGTGGTAGATGCAATTCTGTCTGTTATCCAGTTTGTAAGTGCTCTTCGCCGTTTTAGCATGGGTTGGAACAGCGCAAGCAAATAAGCCAACTTTCGAATAACCATATTAGTTAATTTACAATATTTGAACGCAAAATTGTTAAAAACAAAGAGTGATTGAGGCACAAACTTTCAATAATTTTCCAACTAGCATTGTGAATTTCATCTAGGAATTTACACAACCATTTAACTTTTAAAGCCAAAAAACATGGTTTCAAATCAAACTTTTTTGCCCCACCTGAAGTAATATCACAACGTAATTGATATCATCCACTTTTTTCCCCATTTAGAACCCCATATGAATTTATGGATGACTTTGTTAATTAGTTTTATAAAACTTTCTGGAAAATGTGCAGGCTAGTAAGTGGCTTTGTGTACAACTTTGGGAATTACCAAACTTTTCACAACAGTAATTTTTCCAAGTAACGGCAATCATCTTGACGGCCATAAATTTGAAATCATTTGCATATCACTTAAAATAAACTGTAAATTTACTATAAATGCAGAAATTTCATCAAATTGATTAAATGGAATATTAGCACCTAAATATTTATTGGAGTTCTCAGGCCATGATAAACCAATTGAAGAAAATAGTTTATTAGTGTTTTTTCGACTTGATTCAATAGTGCAGTAATAAAAAAGCACATGCTCATTTTAATCGCACATTTAGATTTTATGGAAAAATCATTGATAATACCGTACAGAGTTGTAAGTCGGGCTGGGCTTTTTGGGTCGGGTTCGGGCCTAAAGTTGACAAAAATTTCGGGCTTAATTCGGGCCTGAGACGTACTTTTTGTCTTAGGTGTACAAAAAAATAATCAAAATAACCTGGCAATATTGCTAAATTTTTTAGACCCAACTTAACTGTCGGATTTTTTCGGGCATGATTTGGGCTTCAAATTAATTTTCGGGTTCGAGCCGGGTTCGGGCTTGTAGTTTCGGGTTCGGGCCGGGTTCGGGCCTGAAGTTGTCGGCCCGTTTACAATTCTGATACCGTATCTAACACACATTTAAATTGAAAAGGACTACCGTCTAAATAGACCACAGTATCATCAGCAAAAGATATTTTGACACTGTCGCGACCGTTGATACTCGGCTAGAGTACAACCTTTAATCCCTAGAATTGCCCACGTCGGCTGGAACTAGAGAACGACTGAGATGTTAATTGACGAATCGAAAATGGCAGTTGACAGTTCCTTTAGCTTCTTGAATCTCAGAAACAGCACACCAATCTTAAATTAAAACTTCTATTTAAGATTGAAACACAAACCAACTAACTGAGCAAAATCGCTCCACTCACACCTCTTACTAAACGGCTATACGAGCCAACCCCAGATACGCAACCTTGGCTTAACCGCCTGCAAAACTAATACCTAAAAATTATCCACTTTTAGAATATTAGAATCATGAATCAAAAACGACCCGCCAATTTATAATACGGCAAAAGCTATCGAATACCCCAGAACAATCCATGATACGTCACAATAGAAAAAAATACACGAGCTTACGATAAGATTTCAACATGATTATGATGTCACAAACTTCAAGCCTAAATATAGCAATTAAGACAAGTAAACAACTAATTATTCCGGTGACTAATAGAAGACAGTAGAAAATACTAGAAAGGAATTATCCAGAATATCCCGAATATTCTTAATTAAAAAAAAGCGGCAAAAGCAGTAAATCAGTCACGTATGCAGTAAAATACAGCAAATAATCATATATCAGGCATTCAAAATTATTATTCGTGACAGACACAGTATTCATTACAGAGTTGTAAACCGACCAAATAGATTAGGCTTGAACCCGAAAATATAAGCCTGAACCCTCCCCGAGCGCGAAAACTAATTTGATGCTCAAATCATGCTCGAATAAAAAATGAAAGTTAAGATAGGTCTGAAAAATTTAGCAAAGTTGCCAAGTTATTTTGATTATATTTGTGTGCATCTAAGACAAAAAACACGTCGTCTCAGACCCGAATTAAGCCAGAAGTTTTGTCAACTTTAGGACTGAACCCGACCCAAAAAGCCCGGCCCGACATACAACTTTGATTCGTTAAACTAATTTAATCTAATTTTATTTTAACTACTCAGCTATATTTGTTTATCGTTATACTCAGTTTACGACAAAGAAATTGTTATTGAAAAAAGTTGTTGATATGAAATCCGTAGTACATAAAACAAATCTTAGAGAAGATAAAGGATCACCTTGTCTTACCCCTTTTTTGATATCGAAAAAACAACTACGAAAGTTGTTGTGACTTTCAAAAAAACACAGTTTTTTCAAAAAACACAAGGCAATATATTAAAATCAATATGGTTTTCAAAGTAGCATTTTCTCGTCACATGAGATGTCGGACGTTGTCACCTCATTATACGACAACATTCATGATTATTCCTATGCGGGATTAGCATTTGTCGATTTAAAAAAAACATTTTATGCAGTATCGCATAACATTTTACTGACAAAGTTAATAAGTAACTATGGCATTCGAGGCGTAGCACACACTTTAATCCACTCCTTTCTTGATAACATACAACAGTTTGTAACATAAACCAAAATCAATCCAACCAAAAACAATTAGAGTTGGGGTTCCCCACGGATCGTCACTAGGTTCTATGTTTTTCTTGATATACGTTAACAATCTCAATAATGTACTAGAAAGTGAGCTAAGATTATTTGCGGATGATACGGGTTTATCAGTGAAAGGTTCAAATTTCGAACAACTCGAGATCAATCTCAAAGCAGAACTATATCATCTTCATTTGTGGTGCAGCGTGAATAAGCTATCCGTCATACCACCTAAAACCAATATCGTAACTATTCCACTTAAGCGAACTAAAGCGTCAATCTCTCATTTGAACGTATCACGTAATGGAACTCCAGTAAATATAGTCAGTAGCGCCAAATACGTAGGAGTTATCATTGATAACGAGCTTAACTTACATTAGCAAATTAAAGTAATGGAGGGTAAAGTGGCGCGCTCAGTTAGAATACTAAATAAACTAAAACAAACTCTTCCTCAAACTGTTATGTTGCAACTTTACTATGCATTAGCGTATCAGTTACTATTGCATGGTGTAATTATTTGGGGAACCACGCATCCTATACTTATTTACAGAAATTAAAATCCTTACAAAATCTTGTGATAAGAGCCGTTGTTGGTGCTCATTTCCAAGATTTATTAAACCATATCACTCACAAACGAAAATTCTGCAAATTGATGACTTGTTTAAATTCGAAGTCGTCAAATTTATTTATGGCTCTTTAAACAACAAAACTCCAAATTTATTTTCCAAATATTTTTGTAAAACTAATGACAGCTCAAGTCAAACTACGAGGCAGTCGACTGATTCTAACAATTTAACTTTGAATTGTATTTGTAACAAATTAACAATTTCAAATTTCAAATTTACGATTGTAACACCTTGTTACCGAACTAATAAACTACAGAGGTTTGTTAAGTATCATGGAGTCAAGATTTGGAATCGCATTGCCGAAAATATTAGAGCATTCTCGCACGAAAAATTCAATGCAACAAAAACTTTTTATTATCTTGGTACAAATATTAGCATCAAAGATTTTTTGTGTACGCAGTTTGCATATACCTTTTCATGACATAATTAAGCAGATTTTCGCTTTGGCGAAATGAAAAGATTCATGCTGATGGCGGTCGTCATTTTTTGAAATCGTCGAAATGTCGCTACTGACTTAGAAAAAGTAATGAACACCATCCATCATACTGCCTTATAAATTGCCTCTATGACAAGAGGATGGTTGCTTGACTCGATGACCGGTAGGTCTTTCGCAGCTTCCCTATCTCCTTCTTAAATAAATGCTTATATAATTTCTATAGTACTTCGTGCTGTTACTGAGCGACGAAACAATTTTGTCTTGTCTTGTTGCTTGTAATGCTGCATATAGGCTTTTTATGTAATTGTTTTTTTTGTTTTGATTGTTTGCTTTGTTTAGTTCCTTCAGCGTGTGCGGCTGTGTTTAGCTTTAAAATTGGTAGTCACAGCTAGATTTAAACAGCCGGGAGTACGAGCCACAAACTTTTTGGGGGGTTCGAAATGACGTTGTTAGTGAAAAAAACGACTTGGTCTATCTGAATGAGGATTAGCTAAATAAAAATACATGACAAAATATTATCATACAGGATAGGTTATCTGAGTGCAGAATTGCAGATTCTTTGCAAAGATTGTGCTCTTCACAGGTAGTGTGTAGAAAATCCAATAAATAACAAATACAACTCAAAGAAAAATGTGTGGAATTATCTTGAATTGTTGTTTGTTTCACTATTAGCAGATGATAGCAGTTTGCTTTCTCTGTACTGACACAAGAATTCATAGTTTGATTTAGTTTAATTGGCGTGAATACGCTTTTCCGTGAAGGTTATGGGTACAACTGTTTGAGATTAAACCACTTTACTTTAGAGTGTTTTGCTTTTTTTGGTTTCCTATCTAATTGAAATAACGGAAAAAACGGAAAAGCGCGAAGTGTGACAGCTTGTTCTTGAGCTTTTTCGCTGAAACCCTCACGAAAATGCAGAGAGCGAGAGAAAGAAAACTTTTCAAATTGTACAGAGTTACTAGATACCAATACCTTAACATCGAGAAGTGAAGGTTTATTAGATTAGCAGAGAGTTGTAAGTGGGGCTGGGCTTTTCGGATCGGGTTCGGGCCGGGTTCGGCCCTAAATTTGACTAAATTTTGGGCTTAATTTGGGCCTGAGAGGTAGTTTTTGTCTTAGGTGCACAAAAATATAATCAAAAGAACTTGGCAATATTGCTAAATTTTTCAGACCTATCTTAACTTTCGGATTTTTTCGGGCATGATTTGGGCTTCAAATTAGTTTTCGGGTTCGGGCCGGATTTGGGCTTATATTTTCGGGTTGGAGCTGGGTTCGGGCTTAATTTTTCAGATTTTAGCTAGGTTCGGGCCAAAACTAGTCGGCTCGTTTATAAATCTGGATTAGCACCTTTTTGATTACGGTACTCATCAAGCCCAGATTTACATTGCGTGGGACCCCTGGCACTTTTGGTATTTTCGTTGCACATTCGGCCAAATAAAGGTGAAAACCATGAAAAAGCTCTTACCATCTAAGTGCGGATACTTTGGCACTGCACCAAAGTGCCATATGGTAAATCCAGTCCTGTACTCGATTACTCTATATGTATTACATTGACCTACGGTGGGCAAAATGCGTCTCGTCGACCTTTCCTTTGTGGCTCTTCGTTTAACCCTATACCTACCGGGCTATTTTCACTATCTATTTGTACAGGGGAGGGGCAAATTTGTTCCTAATCTAAAAACTGTTTGATAAGTAATAGAAGTGAGATTTTTTGCTTGTTGAAGCTATTTTTTGTTAAATTTTTTTAAATTAAATATTTTGAGGTTGTGACGTCACGAAAACGGTGATGACGTCATCAAAACCAGAAAATCCTTCTAACAGCTTGCAAATTTTTTTAAATATTGCTAAATATTATTTTCAGTTTGGGCTTTTGTTATTTCAAAGACATCTCTGATAAAGCCACCGCAGATTGTGACGTCACATTAATGATGACATTACGTGCATGATGACGTCATCGTTAATATATTGCGTTGATTATTGTTCGTTACTTTTTGTGGCTGAGATATAGTATAATTCACAAACCTTTAGAATACTGCAGCATTATTTTCATTTTGTCATTCAAAAGCTGATGACAACGACTTTTTTTGTGCAAATGCAGTTTATTTCGAGAGAAAGCAGAAAAATGAATAGTTTTGAATTATGATGTCATCAATGACGTAATGATGATACATTACATTTATCAGTAAACAAAATATTTTATTCCAGCTAAAGATTAGCATCGATGATGAATACGCAGTAGAATGAATAGAATAAGTTCGTTCTTAAGTATGCATTGCGCTCAAAATTGTCTAAAACTACTAAGGTGCCTCTGGCAAAGGCAAACATGACGTCACTTTCAGTTGTCCGGCTGACCCAAACTTTCTGAAAATGTTTGTTATTAAATTTGATTCATAGTCAGGGTGCATCAAAGCAAAACTTTTTTTAGTTTAAGAGCTATATTAAAATAACTAAGAGGGGGGAAATTTGCCCCTTTCCCGCGGTACAAATTGGGTTAGACGATGATGTCGTAATTTAAGTAACAGTATTAACTATATTGCTGATAATAATTTAATTGTGACGCTTTTTTGTTTGCAGGCCATAGTTTTACTGTTTAATCGTTTTGCGTGATTCTGGGGCTGCATAAGTCTGCAAGTTCGAATCCTGCGGGAGGATAACTTTTTCGCATTGGTTTTTTACAGTCACTGTTCAGGTGGCTCTTTACTAGGCTTCCGCGCTGGTAACGTTTAGGCCAGAAGCACGCAAAACGATTAAACATTAAAACTATGGCCTGCAAACGTCAAAACCTCATAATTAAATTATTACCAAGAAAGGTGGAGTCAAGGACACAACCTTCGCGGCTAAGGCTAAGGACTAAAAAAAAATCGTAGGCCATGGCCAAGGACCGACTTTACGAGGACAGACCCTGTCAAGGCCAAGGACAGAAATGGTCAAGGCCAAGGACAGAGGACAAAATTTTTCTAAATTGTGGTTGGCAAATTTTCATTAAGTCTTATTTTTGAGCGCGAAAGTCTTTTAAGATATTGCAGTTTGTTGATTTTCTAAAAATAATGATAAGTTTTTGATGATAATCCGAAAATAGCATTTTCTAAAAATAATGAATGTCATTTTGAAGTTTTACACGTTAGCAGGAATGTTGCTTACGTTCCGTAGCGGTATCGTGGTAATGAAACAATCAAGGCAGTAACTTGTGAATTGGAAATGAGAATAACTTATAACTACAAATTCTTAACGTGGAGATGGTTAATTTTTAGGTCTCAATTTCATCAGTTAGGGCGCCGGTGCAAACGTCCACTGATTATGGATCCCCACTTTTTCCGTAATTTCTCAAACACAAACCTTATTGTTTGGTTAAACGTTTTCTTTTCACAGAAAATTTTAAATATTATCATAGTTTTTAAGCATTGCTTAGCGACTACGATATTATTAAATGCAATGGAAAATACGGTAAATTTTTTATTTTTGAAATGAAATAAGGGACCGTACTTGCTAGCTCAAGTCCTTGGGAAAAAATGGTTCTGCGGGAATAAGAAAAGTCCCCATGCCTCCGTTGAACAATTTTAGTAATTTTTTTTTGTTTTTTTTTCAGAAAAATAACGATTTCTATGACTTTTACAAGAGCTTACACAATTAGATCAGTGGTCGAGTGGATAGAGCGTCTGCTACTGAAGCGGTAGACACGGGTTCGATTCCCGGTCGAGTCAAACCAAAGACTATAAAAATTGGTATTCACAGCTTCCCTGCTTGACGTTCAGCAATTTAAGGGACAGTGTGAAGCCTTCATCGTGTGTGGTAGACAGATGGGCAGGTGGCAGCTTGACTCGAAGACCGAAAGGTCATTTCACTGTCTCCTGGCCAAGGCAACTTGGTGAATAAAATGTAATTACAATTACAATTACAATTACAATTAGAGTTTTAAAGCAATTTGAAAAAGGAAAATACCTTAAAAGTAAGAAAAACTTTAGTTTCCCAACATTTTCCCAGTCCTAATGTTAAGCCAATTTTTTTTTTACGTTTCAGTTCAAGTGATGTTTCTCATAGTCTTGCATCAAATGCCTATCAATGAATGAGCGCATACGTTTCGGCGGTCAAAAGATACTTCGTAAAATTTAACATATAAGTTATGTAACTGGAAAAAGTAACCTGAGAATTGCAGCAGGGCCGTTTTTAGGAGGAAAGCATTGGAGGCATATGCCCTGGGGTCTTCCTTCAAAAAAAAAAACACAAATTGTCGAAGCGTAAAAATTAGTGTTGTTCTTTCGTATACCAAAACAAATTCTTCGCAATAATCGCTCGCGTATTTTCAGCAGGGCATGGTATGGAATGGAATGGAAAATGGAATGGAACGGAAATTTCGGTAGAGAATATGGAAGATGCCAGAATGGAATGGAATGGAAGATTTCAAGAATGGAATGGAAGGCAATCTTCCATACTTCCATACCAATTCCATATTGGATTTTGTGCATTGTATTTACAGAAAAATTCATACGGATGTCGGGTAGTGATAAATAATATTGTCATAGAAGTATTCAACTTCAACATCTACGCGTAATATTTGTCGACAAATTGCAGTACTTTGGTTGTGTATTTTGCATAAACAGTGTATGTATTGCATCATAGTAAATACATTGCAATTTGCAGCATTGATGTTATAGTTGACGGGTTTGACAGGTTTGACTTTTTTTTTTGAGATTGGATAATTTGCAATTCGTAATTTTTTTCCTTTTATCGTCACGAAAATTCGTATTTGCTATTTCATCCCAGTTTCAGCCTAATTTTATGTTTTTGGTTTTTAAGCTTATAGTAATATTCTTGGTGGTGTTAAAGCTTGATATCTTTATTACAGTAATTTTTTTCAGCAGTTTGGTCATGCCAAATTTTATGGTTGATGTGAGCGCAAACTTGTACGGTAATCATTAAGCCATGAGCATAACAAGAGGGCCCAATTAACTAATTAAGCCATGAGCATAACATTTGAAAGCTACCAACGATAAAAATGATGACACAAAGCCAATTGTTTATTCAGTTTCAGTTTCTTTTAGCATTTTTCGAGTGCAACAGTACACGTGCACAACAGGTCAACAGTGATTAGTAACAACATTAATATTGACGACCAGCGGGTCAGGGCCTCCTCAATTTAGATTTTGCCTACCAATTTACTATAAGAATACTTAGGCCGGGATAAAGTCAATGTTTTTGTTCTGAAAAATGAAATCTCAGGCCCTCATCTAACTTTTTTATACAATAATGTTTTAGGCCCATAGCTAACTTTTATATTGCAATAACATGATTATAGTAATTATCTACTGCATCTAATGTATCAACTTTAAATAACTTTAAATCCACCTCCACTACCTACCAACTTCAAATATCAATCCACCTCACCCTCGATAGTTTTCACGCGACAAAATACTTTTGAAAAAAAACTAGCTTGTGGAAATGCTTATTGAGCAAATTATTGAATTTGAATCCTGGTTGTACATTTATTCCTAAAACTGCATATTTTCTTGGCAAAACAAAAATCTCCAAGGCAAATCTTCGAGTGAATTAGTTAATGCTAAAAATGTTGCAGAAGGAAACGTATACCTTACTTCCCTTCACGTGGGTCAAGTCACAAAATTTAATCCCAAAATGTAAGCTTTTAAACGTAGTTTGGACTTGACCTGAAGTGGAAGGAGGGATTTTTTCAATTGAATTTCAAATCTCAAAAATTTTGTTCTTTCAAATGGCTCTGAAAACGTGCAAAATGTGATCCCGAATGGCATTAAAATAGCTATTTTGTCCAAAAAAATTTTGAAAAATTGCCCTGCAGCTGGCGGCTACGTCACCTGGCTTCCTCTATGATACGCTTGAGTTGTATTAATTTGCTCACCACGTCTCCCAATTTTGATATATTTGTAAAACTTTTTAACGTACGGTTGCAAAGATGCAAAGTATACGCGTTGTATTGCTTCCGGTCTAAAAGTTTTTTAGTATGGAAGTATGGAATGGAATATGGAAGAAAATTTTAGTGTGGAATGGAATATCTAATGGAGGATTTTTAGTATGGAATGAAAGAAAATTGCCAGCATGGAATATGGAAAAATCCTCTTCCATTCCATACCATGCCCTGATTTTCAGAACAATAGCTGTCGTTCTTTGTAACGTTTTGTTAGATGTAGTAGGGCTATATTGCATGTAACACATTTAGTATATCATAAGCCTTTCCTGGTCACTACATTGCTTTTCTTTATCAGGCACATACTTTCTTATGATTCCACATTCGCATAGGAACAGTCATGGTTTAGTATTTGCAACTCCAAAATGTTTGCGTCCGGACCCTCAGAACCCTTGCTATGGCCCTCAATGGTTTTAGTGTTTTGCTGTTAGTATCAGCCTCCCCGGAAGTATTAGCAGGATTAAAAAGAGCTATCTACGCAGCGTTTCGCCCTCTCGTTCTCCGATAAAAGCTTTCACACAATGCCATTAAAAATAAGGTTTACTATGACTTGGCTATTGCATATTAAGTTATTTTTCATATAAGGAAAGAACACGAAATGACAGGCCAGAAGTTATAGGCGTAGTAGCCAAGTGGGGGAGGAGGGGCACGATTGAATTGCCACCAATAATAAAAAAGATGACAACAAAGCCTATTGTTTATTCAATTTCTGTTTCTTCTAGCCCTTTTCCAATTTACAATAATATTAATGTTGACGACCAAGGGCCCCAGTCCTCTTTAATTCAAACCTTTGTCAGTCAATTAAGATGCATAATTCGGGAGAAATTCAAGGTTTTTGTCCTAAAAGTCACAACCTCTGGCCTTATCTAACTTGTTTAATGTAAAACTATGATTACGGTAGTAACCATCTATTGTACCAACTTTAAACAATAATCCACCTCCGCCTCGCCAGTTTCTACGAAACAAAATATTTTAAAAAATAGCTAAGAGAAATGTTTATTAAACATACTATTATGAATTTGAATTGAGGGCCCCGGGCCCCCAGGTCGTACACGTAATCCTAAAACTGCTGTTTTCAGTACAAAACAAAGATCTTCAAGGAAAATAAATCGTCGAAAGAATTATTACTTACTGCTGAATATATTGAAGAAGGCAATGTAACTTGCTTCCCTTCCCCTGGACCAAGTCAAATGCTACGTTTTAAACGTGAATTTAAGCAAAGAAAGAAATGAAAAATTTATTTTTTTGAATTGGTTTTCAAGTCTTAAAAATTTAGTTCTTTCAAATGGCTCTAAAAACGTGCAAAATGTGATTCAAATGGCATTAAAATAGCTATTTTTTCCAAAAATAAAAAAAATTTTCACAAAATAGCCCATACCCTCCGGTGGCTAAGGGCCCCGCTCCTAGACCCCCGTCTGTGATACATTAGTTTCTTCACCGTGCCTCCACGATAAAATTTAACACATGATTTGAAAACATTAACTTTTAGTTCAAGCTTTCCCCCTTTAGCAACGTCCTACTTACGCACAAACCCAAGCCCCAGGCTTCTGATCTTCCATTCTAAGATATTTTTGTCCCATAAAATTTCCCTCTTTTGAAAATCTTTGATGACGTCATATTGCGTGTAATTTGCGGATTGGTACCCCCAATCTGACTGAAATTCTGGCTACGCCTATGCCAGAATTCAAGAAAATTTTATGTTTGGTTAGTTTCATTTTCAACCAATCAAAAACAAGGCTGTCCTCGAGCCGAGGATAGGACATTTTCGGGGACTTGTAGGGTTCGAGGCCACAGGCCGAGGCCAAGGACTTCAAAATGTATCCTCGAGGACGTCCTCGAGGCCAAAAACGTCCTAGTACTACGTTTAAATAGCCAAAACTAAGCATGCAACGAGATATCCTCTCTAGCTCAAGTGGTGGAGCAGTGGACCGGTGCTGCGGGTTCGATCGAATCTCGTGGGAGACTAACTTTTTGGCACTGCTTGCTTTTAAGTAGTCGCCGTTCTGATGGTTTTGCTTGTAGGCTTCCGCGCTGGTAGTCTTTAGGGCCAGTAGCACGCAAAACGAGTAAACAATATTGTTATTAAACAATATCGACTCCTCTTCACACTTAACAATATTATTGTTTAATCACAATATTGTTATTATACAATAATATTGTTATTAAACAATAACGAGTGAACAATATCGACTCCTCTTCACACTGATGATGAAGTCAGTGGACTTCGAAACACGGGAATGCTTCCGCGATAGGGGGCTCCGCCTCACCTGCGTCACTAGGGGTTGAAATGATTACCCATTTCGACGCGGAGACAGCATTAAGGTGTTGTCAAATGAAGTAGGATTGTAAGACGTCATATTACGTCTCTGTGAACTATTAAATTAGTTCTGCCTATTTCACTTCAGGAATAATACTGTTATTCTTATATTAGTTTCATTTCTCACAATAGTTAGTTTTATATTGTCTAACGTAATAGCTTACTTAGTATTCACCAAGGTAGGACGCTATTAATCAATTCTCAATATAGCGTATATACAGTCGAATCTAGGTCAAGAGAAGACAGAGTACGTAGTAAGCACAGTCACAATAAGTGCCAAGTCGGATCATAGTATGGAAAACATTCGTTGTTCCATTGTAAACATTGCAGTGCAAAGTGTGAAGTATAGGCATACAGATCAGTCTCAAAAGTACAGTAAGCAGTAAATTTAATGTACAATAGTGTACCGTTTCGAACTGTCAGTTAATGATACTGAAATCGAAGTTGCAAGCATGCTAAACAAACTGATATAGCTTGTATTTTATAACTTTGCATTTACTCTAATAATACAGATACGTGCAGTTAAAATCATACAAAGTTAATCTTTGAAAATATTTTTCGAAATGTTTTGATCACTCTTATTCGTCAAGACAATACAAATTTCATTTATCGCTCAGTTACACTATAATGGTATTAATCAAGATTGATTAGAATTGCGACAGGAAAGTTGAAAAGAAACCTTGCGGTCATCAAGTCAAGCAACCACCCTAATTATCAAGAGAAGTTACTGATTTAGCCAGTAATATTGGGATTTGAATACGATTTTTTAGTGAAACGCACCGTTGTTAGATTTTATTTACTTACCAGCACGTCATCGGCCAAACCGTTTAAGCTTCCAGTGGAGTAGGAAGATATAAATAGTTATTGCAAGGTGTGCAAGCAAACCTAATTGCTACTGATTTAGCAAGAAAATTTTTATTCTGAATTTTATATCTTTTATAAGATAACATCCTGATGTCTTGAAAAATGGAATTCCAGATCTTGACTCCCTGATACTTAATGCACTTTTGCAATTTTTTCGGTAGTGTGGAATATTAAGATTCGAGTTATCACTGGATTGCCTCGTAATTTGGCTCGAATATTCAACAGTTTTACGAAAATAATTACGAAACGAATTAGGAGTTATGTTGTTTATATGACAATGAACATTTGTAGCGACTTTATACTTTAATAGATCATCAATTTGCAAAGTCTTATATTGAATGTAATATGAGTTTACTTCATCTCGGTAATGACATCTAGTGACCGCTCTTATTGTTCAATTCTGTAACGATTTAATCTTTAAGTAGACTATAGGTGGGATA
Source organism: Trididemnum nubilum (assembly GCA_963965965.1). NCBI lineage: Eukaryota > Metazoa > Chordata > Ascidiacea > Aplousobranchia > Didemnidae > Trididemnum > Trididemnum nubilum. The sequence goes on along the minus strand of OZ014478.1, from coordinate 35,836,284 downwards.
AGTGACTACCCACATACCGTAAGATAGGAACGGATGCAATGATGCATTGTAAAGTTCTAGCGTAATGTTTTGATGAAAGAAGTGATTTAATTTGGATAATACTTCAACTGGGCGAGCCATCTTTCCTTCCATCATTTTAATGTGCAGTTTAAAATTGAGTTCCTTATTGATCACATCTCCTAAATCTTTAGCGCTCTCAACAATATTTACTGGGGATCTATTACTTATCAAGTGAAGATGAGAAATTGCTGCTTTCGTTTGTTTAGGGGGAATAATTGTGATGTTTGTCTTGGCAGGGCTGATCGAAATTTTATTTACGCAACACCATTGATGGAGATTTTGTAATTCCGAATTAATTTTGATTTGTAATTATTCAGGATTTAAGCCTTGCACAATTAAATAGATGTCGGAAACAAAAGTTTAGGTTGGCTTTGAAGGTAAAACTTAGGTCGTTGATGCAAGTGATAAAAAACAAAGGGCCAAGCATTGAACCTGGGGAATCCCACAATGAATTAATTTTAGATCAGATTTTGATTAATTGCTAGATTCAAACTGTTACTATTATGAAGACTATCATGATACTATTACGAAGATAAGAGTGAATCAAATTATAAGCCACACCCCTAACACCATAGTTGTTTAGTTTTACCAAATGTGTTTCATGAGACATTGTATCGAAAGCTTTCCTTAAATCGACAGAAGATAAAGCTGTATAACACGATTCATTAATCTTATCATAACAGGAGGTGACTACATCCGGCATTGCATGTACTGTAGAAATATTACTTTGGAATCCACATTGATTTTTGCATATTACATTCTTTGAGGAATTTTTAGAGTCGTGCACTCAGAATTTTTTCAATAATTTTAGAAAAACACATGATTTTCGAAATGGGCCGGTAATTATTCATGTCATCTTATGCTCCGATTTTGTAGATAAGGCGAGTCTGACAAATTTGCAATTACTAGGAAAAATACCCTCAGTAAACACGTATGGGGTAAAGATAAAGATATGTAAAGATAAAGATAAGTAAAGATATGGGGCAATGAAAAATATGCATGCTTTAATAAAAAAATGGCTGAATGCTATCTTCTATAAAAAATAAGCCAAACCAATAAATAAATCACGGTTGTTCAAACTTTGCCTTTTTTTCTGGTGTGTCAAATAAGATTGCGCGAAAATGCTTGCGGGCCAAGGTGGCAGCACTTTGCCGGTGCGAATATTTGGCAAAAAAAAATAGTAAGCGTCATTGCGCCGGCAGTTATAAGTTATACACCACTCGGACTAACAAGTTATTATACCAAATTAGGTAGAAAAAAGTTAAAGGCCATTTGCGGCACGCGTGGTTATTCAGAGCCGAACTTTGGACACTTATACGCGAGCACCTTCAGTAGCTACATTTTTTTCCAGCTATAAACGTTGCATAACACCGCGCTATGCGTCGATGCTGGGCTCACATTCCAAGGATGAACGTCCTACATATGCAAGCAATGAAAGTTTAGTTGAAAGTATCTAGGCACTCCTCTTAAAAATAGGTTTGGGGTTAGCTTTAGAGTAAGGATTCGAGTTTGGGTTATATTCGGGCCAGAATAAATGAAAAAAGTGGATAAAAATTGAATAAAAAAACGTAGACGAAATAACCTCTTCCTTTGTTTTACACCTTATGTGTTCATCAGTATGACTGTAGCAAAAGAATTTATCTGCAAATTAACTTCATCGTCGTTTGCGCGTTCCATCCGTGTAAATTTAGTATAGCAGATTGATCAAGAATGAAAATGTTGCTATATCCTCGAATCACTTTTGCACGCTGACTAAACCAATGAAACATTCCAATTGCGTCGATCTTTAGGGTTATCGTTTTGAATAAATGACTAGCAGGATTGATCGCTCTCTTAATTCTTGGCATTTTGTTGAAAGGCTAAAGCAAAGTTATAAAGTTTCACGCAGTATTTGCTATCAAAACCAAAGAATTAGTTTGTTTATCATTTTTTGTAACAAGGCAACAATAAGTTTCGCGTGTGATGGCGAAGTTTTGCCGGTTACAATTTTTTACCTTAATCTTCCGTTCGCAGTCATGAAGCAAAAACTTGCCATGACTCTCAGAAAGTAAGAACTTTATCTTTCATGGATTTTTTTACGTTATTCTTCTGTTGAACCCAATGCATACACCTTCAAACAGAATACATTAGCCTAACTCACGAATTAGATTAAATCTCAAAATTATTGCCAATACTGACACGCAACTAATCATTATAATAATCACTTTATTTACATTATTTACTAGAAATACGCCAAACGTTTTCTGCAAAACACTATGCCCTTGACAAAGCATCTAAATAAATATAACAAACTTTTAGTTTTCTCATAGAATAAAATTTAAATTGATATTTGCTTTCGCTAACTTTTGCTTTCGCTATCAGCGGCGTAGGAGCATACGTTGCCGCCTCTGGCTTTCGTTGAAAATTCCGCCCTCAGTAGACTGTAGCAGTTTTTGAAATACCTTCACTTTCAAGCAATCTTAGCAAATAAAAACCACTAGTTAGACTACCTGCATAACCTAGGAATCACACCTACTAAGCCGGAAGAGTCTTTTCCCGGGATACGACGGTAGTATACCTCGCGGTTCAAATTCTAGATAAACGCCTAGCTAAAATTGTGATGCTTGCACAGAAAACCCATGTTGCCCAAACTAAACTGAATCTTTAGTGCCAGCCAACTCTCGACACTATGTCCGCCCCAGTACTTTTCCCATCGCTAAAACAATGAAAAGCATCAATGTCTCAGCTTTACTGCACCCGAGCTTTAACTACAGAAACTGGTGTAGAGTACTGACCGCTGAGACAGAGATTACGCCCAAGTTACGCCTGGTGTATCCGGGCATGTTGCCTCCTTTCAGGGCATCGGGGGACACGATATTTGCTTGGCGAAGCACGACGGGATCCCTTTCAGTCTTCGCCCACAGATACAGGGGTGAAGATAAAAAAAAGATCTTTAACTTGAAATCCAGGTTTTTGTCATAGTTTTTCCCTTGAATTCAGGAGTGACGACCATAAAAAAATCGGTTTTGGTCGCGAAAGCTAAGTCTTCGTCGTGACGTTCACTCGTGTTTTCGTTCTAGAACAAAACTTTAGTCAAGCTTGTGGGGCACAAGCCGCACTTTGGGAGCACAGTCCCCGAAATGCACTCCAGTCGCACTGGGCCTGTTACTTTGTTTTGGGGCACAATCCTCGCTTGGGGGGCACATTTCTCGCTTGGAAGCACCAGCAGTGGTTTGGGGGAACAACGCTCCGAAATGCCCCACGTGGCGCCGGGCATATATCTAGTACTTAAATTGTAGCGGGGACACGGGGGGACGCGTCCCCCCATCGAGACATAGTGTCCTGCGATCCAGATTCAGCATCCACCTATCGAGATTTAATGACTCCTACACCAAAAGCAAGACTTCTGGACATTAAGACAAAAAAGTGGCGGATAATGGCAATTGCTACAAAACTCCGGCTAAAGTCAGTACCACTTTGCGAAGAAGATCTTTTTTTGGTCTACACCTAAGTTTGGTCGCAAATTAGCGAAATTCCGGACTAATTTTGGTGAAGACCTGTTTCTTTTTATTTTTTGGTCTTCACCCGGATTGCTGCCGCACTCCGATCGCGTCAAGACTTGACCGCGAAAGCGTCCACTCATGCAACATTTTAGAGTTTAAGCGCTGCCTGTATCCAACACCAAGCAAAAAGCAACTCAAACTTTAAGTTTTTTAATGTCTGCTAGCTGCCTTTTTAACGTCAACACATGCGATCAGACGAAATAAGCAGTGCAGTTAAACGTTGGAAAAGCGAGCGAAAAGGATTCTTAAAGTAGTCACAGTAAATCTTTAGGATAAGTTTCAAATTACTGTCAAACCAAATGACGAGTGAACGATCAAACACTACCGAATCAATCAAAATATTTTTAACAAGAACGAAGAGCCATTTCCATATAGCTGCCTCTTGAGCTTCGGTTTGTATTTTTTAATTAATAATGCTTCATGAATTTTGGTGTCGTAGTCCGAAGTACACTTTCGTAAAATTGAATACGGCTTTAAAATATCATCGTATTTAACACAATTATTGCAGTCTAAAATATGCTCTTTAACAGCACTTTTCCGAGTTGTGCTGTTTAATGCCCAGTGTTTCTTTACTCTAGTTACCAAGTGCATGGCTGACTTACCAATGTAAATCAGATCCGCCTCGCGCGGACATGAAAAACAATAGACAATGTAGGACACTGGAGGCGTAGGAGTACATGATTTTAAATTGAAATAATTACCAACTTTAAACGTTTTGTACGTAGGTATCAGTTTTACAGAAGTCAGATTAGCTATTAACCTAGATAGTCGTTTCGTGAAAAGCTGTGATGATTTGCCAAAGTACGGTACACTGAAAAACAGTTTTTCTTCGTTTACATTTTCTTTGTCTTTTGACCGTGGTGCCTTAATTTTCAAAAACTTTTCGACAGATTTATCGAAAGACCAATTTGGGTAGCCGTTGGCGTGGAACATATGCTGTAAATTTTTAACTTCTCTCCAAAAGATATTGTCTGTTGAACGAATTATTTTTGCTCTTTTTAAATAAACATTGGATAAGGCCGGTTTTTCACTGTTCAGGACACACTGCATTAAAGTTGAGAAGGACACCAGTGTGTGTTGGTTTCCTCCAAATTCGAGTTTCGACAGTGTTTTGGTTAAAATTGATTTGTACGTCCAAGAATAAGAATGTACCAGTTGACTTTTCCAACGTAAATTTCAAGTTTTTGTGTTGATGGTTTAAAACATTTAAAAACTTAGAGAACGACTTTTCTTCTTCGAATATGGCAAAAATGTTACAGTATATGGCAAAAAACTATTGGGCATAGCTACACAAGGGATGTTTCTGTACAAAAACAAATTATATCAACTCATTGACGGAGGAGCTATGGGATCACCACAAGGTCCCACACTCGCTAACTTCTTTTTGGCCAGGGTAGAAACAAAACCTCTGGCCCAAAACTTGGACTGTCACCAAAACTTTATGTAAGATATGTGGACGACATTTTTGCCATATTCGAAGAAGAAAAGTCGTTCTCTAAGTTTTTAAATGTTTTAAACCATCAACACAAAAACTTGAAATTTACGTTGGAAAAGTCAACTGGTACATTCTTATTCTTGGACGTACAAATCAATTTTAACCAAAACACTGTCGAAACTCGAATTTGGAGGAAACCAACACACACTGGTGTCCTTCTCAACTTTAATGCAGTGTGTCCTGAACAGTGAAAAACCGGCCTTATCCAATGTTTATTTAAAAAGAGCAAAAATAATTCGTTCAACAGACAATATCTTTTGGAGAGAAGTTAAAAATTTACAGCATATGTTCCACGCCAACGGCTACCCAAATTGGTCTTTCGATAAATCTGTCGAAAAGTTTTTGAAAATTAAGGCACCACGGTCAAAAGACAAAGAAAATGTAAACGAAGAAAAACTGTTTTTCAGTGTACCGTACTTTGGCAAATCATCACAGCTTTTCACGAAACGATATCTAGGTTAATAGCTAATCTGACTTCTGTAAAACTGATACCTACGTACAAAACGTTTAAAGTTGGTAATTATTTCAATTTAAAATCATGTACTCCTACGCCTCCAGTGTCCTACATTGTCTATTGTTTTTCATGTCCGCGCGAGGCGGATCTGATTTACATTGGTAAGTCAGCCATGCACTTGGTAACTAGAGTAAAGAAACACTGGGCATTAAACAGCACAACTCGGAAAAGTGCTGTTAAAGAGCATATTTTAGACTGCAATAATTGTGTTAAATACGATGATATTTTAAAGCCGTATTCAATTTTACGAAAGTGTACTTCGGACTACGACACCAAAATTCATGAAGCATTATTAATTAAAAAATACAAACCGAAGCTCAAGAGGCAGCTATATGGTTAAACCCATAGATGAGCAAGTTAATGCAAAACGTTAGCTTCGTTAAGCACTAGTCCGTTAACAAACTTCATACCTCCGTTAACGTTAATCTGTTATTTTCAGCTTTAATTAACGGAAGTTAATAAAGTCCGTTAACCCTATCTGGACTGGGGGGGCTACATGTGCACGCGCTTTTTTTAAACGCCTATTGTTTTAAAGCTATTTGAAGATAGTCGATCAAATTCCTTGACTTTTTAAGTTAATAAATTCTGCTTCCATTGATAACAATTTCAAAATTTTTTACAAACTATAAAGCGAGTTATTAACTGTTAAAGTCAGTACATAGGTCAAGTTCTGATTTTCGTAAATAAAGAGAATAGGCGAGAATGAGCCACGCATGCTTAGCGACGCATATCGAAATTATGCGTTCTGAGTGAGTCATTGAAATTCTCGGCCGTCAGTAGAGTGCGGAATGGCAAGGCGCTATGACGAATAGCATTTCGTCATAAAAACGGCTGTTATTTTTGTTCAGAAAAATCTTATTGATCGTAGCAAAGAATCTTTTACAACTAAGTGAGATCATCAATCAAACAAGCAAATAATTTGTGTTTCCATATTACGGTCTTTCAGTCGCCTGGTCAAAGTTTCATTTTACTGTTTGTATTACAATTTGTGCGTACAAATTACAAAACCAACAAAATAAGTTCAATGTTACAGTTTTATTGTGCTTATTGTTATTGAGGTAACGCTTTTTGAATATGTTTGAAAAACAAAACCATAGTTTCGACTCAATGGGCCAATTATATTTAATTTTTCCAATTTATTCCTGATTTATGTACTGCATATTGCACAAGTACGTGGTACAAATGGTACATACAGCAGATGCAAAGCTTGAGAGCTGTCAATCGAAAGGTAGTTGCTGGCTTCGAAAATGGTTTCTTTTATCGCGTTTCGATACATATTGGCTATTGCAATATTTACGCCGCATTTTAATCAAACAATTAATAGACAAATAAGCAACTTTGACCAGCTATGTCTTACGCCAAAAGCGTTTATATATTTTTTTCTTGTTAAAATGCTGTTGCCACTGCCGAAGTTGCGTTTTTTGTATGCACGTATGCAAATTGCGTTTCAAATATGTGGGTTTCAACTTTCAATATTGTATTTTTAATAACTTTATGATAAACTTGACGACAAGATGGCTTCGATACAACGGTGGAAAAATTACAGTGCTTTTTTTTTCTAAAATTTTCAAAAACGCGAGACAAGATTTAGAAAAATTCTGGAATTGGGATAATGCTATTAAATTTAAAATAATGTGCATTTAATGCAGTATATATATTTTTGCTGCTGCTGCGCAAAAATTGCGAAAATCAGGGCGCCACCAGAATTTTGCTAACGGGGCTAGAACCTTCGGTTAAAATTGTCTGCATTTCAAAGTGGGGGTGTGGGAGCCTAGCCAACAGCTGCTTGAAGAGCCGTCACAGCCCACAGCAAACGAACTGGGTACTTGCCAGGGGCGTAAATCCCGGGGGGGATGGGGGGATGTATCCCCCCAATAATTTTTGAGGGGGGATGCGGGGGGGATGCAACCCCCCCAATCATCCCCCCCAATAATTTATCGTACGCTGCTAATATGGTTACGGATTGCTACAGCCTTTTTTTATTCACGCACTCAATCAATAAAGTACAAACGTCAATCGTTCGCATTGCAGAAAATAAGATAAAGCTCTGCTTTCTTTATGCAGCGGAACAGAGATGCAGTAAAAAAAAAAGAGACGAGCCTTGCAGATAGTAAAAAAATTTCTAAAAGAAAAAAGCGCCGTGAAATTGTTAAAAGTAAAGTCTTTGAGCTTCTTTGCCAGAAACAAAATACAGTATAATATAATAAAATTGGCTGACCTAGCCAAACATAATTATGTAGGCTGTAAAATCAAAAGTATAGTCTAGGCGCTTTCCGAAACTCTCTGCCTTTTTTTCTTGCTTTCGCAGCTGTTTTACGTTTTTACAATAATGCTAAATTTGCTTCGGATTCATCTACATGGTTCTTTTTGCAATTAATGTTTGCGCCCCGATTGTTTATTCAATTCGTCGTATTGTGTATAATGTGTAGGCTATTGCTAAATGTTAGTGTTGTACAATACAATTCTAACGTTCTTTGCTTGCTCTTTAATCTTTACTGGTTTCCTGTGCATATTATACGTATACCGGTACCGTAATTTCAAACTTCAGCACAAGTGAACTTGCATTAAGTTTAGATTTTAAGGCTAACGTCTTTATCAGTCGTTAACAGATCCAGAGGGTTCCAGGCCCTCTTCCTCTTCCCCAGCTTAACCAAGGCAAACGTAAAATGATGCGAAAATGGTATTTAATACATGCCCTCCGGCAGTTATATTACCTCGGGCCCCTCTCTTGCAAATTTTCTGGATCTGTTTCTGCTTTATACAAGTTGTTACCAGTGCAGTAGCGTAGCCAGGAGGGGGGGAGCTATAGCTTCCGTTATTGGCGAATAAGGAAATATGCCGAATAAGGAAAATGCCGAATAAATGCCCAAAATGCCGAATAAGGAAAATACCACGTTTTTACCACTTCTAAGACTCTATTTTGCACTGGATTAGACTAAAAATGATTTAAAGCATAGTTTGAAACGTTATTTGGGGGGGGGGTCTAATGGACTGCCGACCAAAATGCAGAATGAGAAAAATACCACGTTTTAGCATTTCTAAGACTGTCTTTTGCACTGGATTAGACTATTTTGAAATGTTTATTTAGGGGGGGGGCTAATGAACTGCCGACCAAAATGCAGAATTAGGAAAATACCACGTTTTTAGCCAGTAGCGTAGCCAGGGGGGGCCGGGGGGGCTATAGCCTCCCCATTGACATGTCGACCAAAATGCAGAATGAGAAAAACACTACATTTTTAGCACTTTGAGACTGTTTTATGCACTGGAGTGGACTAAATAGTGATTTAAAACATCTTTTGAAACATATAATTAGGGGGGGCTAATTTGTCAAAAATAAAACCAACAAATAAATGAAACCTTTGATAAATGGTAAGAAATAAGCAATCAAATTTCATCGCAAGTGAAAAAATGCTGAACATAGGTGTCATCAACAAACATAGGTCCTACTATAAACTAAGAAATAGGGGGGGGGCTATTCAGTATTTGTTAATTACCAATCATTTCTCTCAAATCTCTTTTCATGAGCCCTCCCAATTATTTTTCTCTATAAACTGTACACGAAATAGATTATTCGATTTTATAATTTAACAGCATCTAAACAAGAGAACTACATTTTACCAATAGCCACCTCCCAAATAGCCCATTTATGCTACCAGTTTAATCTTGTTTGCACTGCCAATTACTAAGCCACGTTTTGAAATCATTATTTTTCAATCAAAATAGCCCTAAAATGAAGTTATTTTCGCAAAAAAAATGCAAAATTTTCGAGCGCTGGGGGCTCTGCCCCCAGACCCCCGTGCCTCCGGCGGCTGGGGGCTTTGCCCCAAAATCCCCAGACCCCATTGGCCTTCGGCGGCTAAGGGCTCCGCCCCCAGACCCCCAAACAACTCCCCACCCATTGCGAATTTCTGGCTACGCGCCTGTACCAATGGCGTAGTTTTTGGGGCCAGACCAGCCTCCCTCCCCCTCATAGGCCTAAGTAACGTCGCAATTACATAAATCACCATGTTTTTCCACTACTGGAACCCTTTGGGCAACTTTAATAAAGCATTGAATTATGGGCCTATGCTCCAAAAACGCTTATTTTGGCTTTAAAAATCGTAAAATTTTTTCAGCGACGGAGGCTTTCCCCATTGCTGTGATTGTCTCTGCAATGTAAATCCACTCCCATTGCAAAATCTTTGCTACGTCACTGGTTGTTAGTAACCAAAGGCTTGGGCGGATGTGATGCTTATAAGACGCAGTACGGCTAATATTGCAGCTACGCAACTATACGCTTTTTTATAAGTGCAACTTTTGTTGGCTCTGTTTCATCCCCCCCAATAATTTTTATGGATTTACGCCACTGGTACTTGCCGAGAGTGAGGGAGCACTATATAAAACTGAACTATTAAAATTGATCTCGCACAATTGAAAGTATGTGCAATTCACAAAATATTGTGTTCATGTCTAAAAAAAAAGCATATAAGGCCGATAGCGTTTCTTAGCTTTTCGGTTCTGGTCCACAATTGCTTGAAAAATTTATTTGCAGCGGTCACTGTGATCTAAACAAGCTTGAGTATGCTCTAAAAACACAAAGAGCTAGCCATTAAAAAAAATAAAAACTAACTATTTTGTCAGTCGACATCTGTGTACTCCTACACATTAGTAAACATTTTGAACCAAGATTTTGCTAAAGGGGGAAAAGGGAGCTTGAACCAAAAGTTGAAATTTTTTGCTTGATAAATGCATCAATTTTATGTCCAGCTAAGCAAAAATGGTGCAATTCAAGGGCATCATAGATGAGGGTCTGGGGGTGAAGCTCCCAGCCGCTGGAAGATTTTTTTTCATTTTTTGAGAAAAATAGCCATTTTAACGCCATTTAGATCCCATATTGCACGTTTTTAAAGCTATTTGAAAGAAATAAATTGCTAAGCTTTGAAAGCCAGTTGAAAAAATTAAAATATCAAGTCCATTCAGCCCTTGCTTTACTTACAGGTCAAGTCCAAAGCACATTTAAACGCCTGCATTTTCAGGTTAAAGTTACCAAGTGATTTGGCTAAGGGGGGGGGGGGGGAGAGAACCCCTTGGTTGTATCACTATCCCTAAACGTTTAGCAACCTGATGTGCATTCCGATTCATGGTTTGAGAAACACTGACTTTAGGCTTACCATTCTTTGAATTGCATATAATGCAAACGCTCGTGATTTTGAAATTCATATGAATAGCCTAATTCATGACCTAATGGGTTTAGAGGTATAAACCGTGATTGCTAAAGCTGGTATTTGAAACTTAAACCACAGTACTTTTAATATTCAAAAATATTAATTTACTGCTGGAGTGCAGATAAGGTTGAACGTTACCATTTTTTTTTCACATAATAGTTAGTTGTCTTTTTGTAACGTGATGTTCTAAACAAGTATCTTTAGTGAACCAAAAGGGGGGGGGGCACAAGCAGCCGTTAGGGGGCATGGTTTGGCCACTTGGCAATATTTGTAATTTTCCAAAATAAGTATTAATGCTATTTCGATGACAATTCGCTCATGTGTTGAGCCATAAGCAACTAATCATGTAAAGATTTGGAAACTTTTTGACAAAATTATATTACCGATAGCCAATTCAGTTCCCTATATACTTTTTGTCAAAAGAAATAGTTCAAAGCACGTTTTAAAGCATGCATATTTGAATTAAAATTCCCAAGTGACTTGGATAAGGGCAAAGGCTTCAGCCCCCTTAGCCCCCACTGGTTACGTGGCCGCTACTGGTCAAAATAAAGTAGAAATTCAAAGCCACAGCATTCAATTAAGATTAGAAACAAATTGTTACATACTACTGCGGCAAAGATTCGCTGTACATTACTTTGCGATAATTAGCAGTCCCATTGTCAAGGGAGAGTCTGGGGATTCACATAAGGTTTATTTTTTTCCCCACCCAAATCTTACTTGCATTATAGTAAGGTAAAAGGAGCGAAAAATCAGTAAAAATCATTGACAGTCAGTTGCTTGATTGCATAATGCAGTATATGGTAAATATCCGCATACTTTTCAATTTTTAATTACATAATTAATCGACTGGTAGGCTACAAGCATGTCATTTATCGTTTGGTTAGACAGAACACAAAAATCCGTTTGTTTAAAAATTGAATACTGTACAACAACCTATACCGGAAATTTCTTTTTCTACTCACGTTGACAGTTCACTAACAAATCAACAAAGCTTTATCAAAAGCTCAGACATTGGTAAGATAATAAACTTTTGAAGTAAAATTTATATGCAGTATTGCATAAATTGACAACAAGTGGCCTATATAGCTTTGAAAATATGAAAAAAAATTTTAAACCTTACGTGTTTGATGTTATTTAACAAATTGGGAGCTGTAGTTTTGAATAATATATTGCGCGATTTTGCTAAATGTAGTTGCATGAAATGCACGCATCAAGAATCACAAATATATTGTAGTTCGCAAAAACTTGCTGCTTTACATTTCATTAATAAAATAATTACAGCCCTTGCCGGGAAAAAGGAAGAGGCTTCAAGTTCGTTTTTGTTATATTTATTTGGGAGGGGGCATAAATTTCTTTAAAAATTTAACCTAAAAATAACAGTAAAATAATTCGATCAAACATGATCAAAGTTGATTGCTTGCCAAAAATGCTTAAGGTAAGCTAATCAAATAAGTGTTGATGTTTTAGGGGGGGCATGGGGGATACTCTGAGATAAGTTGATAAAACTTGATAGTTTTTCAAATAACAGATTTGTATCATGGCTGGAATTAAAATGAATAAAATTTTCTAATTACTATTAGAGGCATCGCTCGTTTAGCTTTTTATTGAATAAAATTTTCTAATTACTATTAGAGGCATCGCTCGTTTAGCTTTTTTACGCAGCCATTTAAATCATGCTTTGCATTCCTGTTATGTGCGGTCTCATAAGCAATAATTTTAACCAAAATAGGCCTGAAATTGTTTTTTTGGTTTTTGCAAAAAGCATCGCAAAATCTTTGAGCGCTGGGAGCAAAGGCCCCAAAACCCATTGTTTCTGGTAGCTGCGGCTTTAACCCTAAACCTCTAATAGCCTCAGGAATTTATTATCACTAAAACTTTTCATAATAACAAGAAACGAATGCAAAACTTCTGCAAATTGCACTAGCAAAACAAAAATTATTTGTTTTAAAACCATGTAGTCACCAAGATGATCGAAAAGATATCGCTCTTCCTAAACTATCCTGCTGGCTACGTGTCTGATAATTAGAAGAACGGTTTGATGAGCTACAGTGCGCTACAGCATAAAAGAAAATCAATTATTTCCTTTATTTGATCTATTTGTGAACTGCAGAGTAGTGCTGCTGGGTCCTCAGAGGCAAAGAAAATTATGTAAAAACTACCAACCGTATCAATTACCATCATTGTTGCAGATTATAAGATATAATTGTAGGTATATTAGTGGCGTACAACGGAGTGGAGAAAAAACCGCCAGGGAAACCATTGCCCCGGGGCGCAACAGCCATTCAGCAACATGAAAACCTTTTTGTTCGTTTGTCGTTTGTATTACTAGCATAAAGCAGTCCCTTTTTAAAAACGAAACCTTTTATTTTTGGTCTTTACGTACATTTCGTTTTCGCGGGCGGAAAAGGCAGTATGCGGACTTTCAGCTCAAGCCAGATTTTTATCTATCATCATGCACGTAGTCGAAATACTTATTGCCAATGCACAACGTTACAAACAGATCAGGGTAAACGAAGTTGTGGGGTCAAAACCACAAACTAAACTATTGAAAATGCTAAAGTTTGCGTACAAAAACTGATTTTTGCGGCTGCAAATTTTTAATTGTGCATATGTGTAACTAGTTTAGTTGCTCATTTGCTGGTTGCTATGTTGCATGGTGCGCTACTATAAGTCCTTATACACTATACAGTCTAGTGCAGAGGCGGCTCGTGACTATTTTGAAAGAGTAAGCTGCCAATCATATAAAAACATTTGGACTCTAAAAAGTCAACGTCGTAGACAAATTCAACTGCGACGAAAAAGTGTAACTAAACTTATTTCCAAAAATGAGCTTTCCATGTCAATTGTAATGTACTTCGCAGTTACCTTTGTGATTAATCAAAATTTATGCCTCATCTATTGTAATGTCTCAAATCCAAAAGCGGTACGGCGAGACCCGGGCACGGACAAGAAAAACTAGTTTAGATTGGTATCCCTGACGTCGAAAGTTCGATTCAAGATTTCGCCGTCGTTACCAGCGCGTGACTGAAGACATGTTTCAAAACCTTATGGATAGACATTATTTCTCCTTAAACATTAATTCTTTATTTAGATATGCGTTTAACCATGGTTTAACCTAAAATCGCTCGTAGCAGCCCGGCAGTTTTACTTTTAGGCGCTGCTTTAATGATTGGAATTCTTTAAAAAACAAAAATGCCCACGTAAAAACTTTATCTGATCTAATTAAACAAAAATTGCCGAAGCGTAATAAGTACTCTTCTATAGTTTAGTCATTACGACAGGTATTTTAACCACGAAGAAATACTGATCTGCAATATTAATCAGACCAAGAATGGTATAAAAGGCTTTGGCTGTACAATTATAGAATTAACGTTGCGTGATTATTATTTTCAATTTTTTGAGACATTTAAATATCGAAAGCACATAACCAGAAGCTGTCAAAGTTAGTGAAAAAAATTTGAAAGAGACGCATTTAAATTATTCATCTGACTATCAGCAACCACATGTTAACAATGTCATTTAACGCAATTTGGTCGCTATTTAAAAGCATAATAAAGTTCAGTCAAATTTGGATACAGCCGCGAAGTCCCCGGATATCACTTGCGATGTCACGTTCTAGCTTAGCGTATATCTTTCCACGACTCTACAGCCTACACCAACCGCAGTATCCTACAACAGAACAAGATGTGATAAATTCAATTGTTCAATGCTTGCCATCCAGAAACACATTTTTACATTTCTCAACAAGCCAAAAAGCTACACGAGCCACAGCTTATTTTTGTCTATTTATCAAAACAGGGAGTGAAGATAGACTAGCTGTGACGTCACCGCGTATATTTTCAATGCGTTATAAAAGCTGCAAAGTGAGCAGCTTTTCTAAAGAGTTTCCAAAATTTTTTTTTAATTAAAATAGCTATGAAAATGCAATAATTTACTAATTTTTGAGGTCAAGCGGGAGAAAGGGGGGTAAAGATGATTAATTATGTACGGGTCGCCACAGCTAAAAACCTCCAAAATAAAAATATTATTAAAAAAAGAAAAGCGATCAGACGATGCAGGATATGCTGCTGTTTTTTCAACTTCCATCAAGCCGCCCCCGGTCTAGTGCTTTGTTGTCAACAACTTCTCAAACTATTTTAAAGATTTTATAAAATCTCAAATGAAGAGCAAAATAAAAGTATTCAATTACAATTTTGTTACTTTGTGGTTACCTTAGTGGGCGGAAAATATATATATTACTGTGTGCAAAGAATTAACTACGCCAGTATTCACAAACGTTTGGTAAAAATTTACCGCAAGTTTAATTGTTATGTTCCATCCTTGGCTGCGTTTAGAAAATAGCTAATATTTTATGCGCTTCTGCGCCTTGATATCACATATTATTAGATTTCCATCAATATAACACACTCAACGGTAACGCCTTTCTTTGAAAAGGGCCCTGAGTAATTTCCAAGAAATGGCCATTGTCTTTTCGCAAATTTTCTTCAGAAAGATTGCTCTGCATTTTTTTTTATTGTTTCATTTTCCTGCGTGACTCGGTATATTTTTGTTTGCAGGAAAAAAATCAAAATTTTCAAATTGGGTCTATTTTCTTCCGTGGACTTGCAACGGCAGCACCAGAAATATTTTAGAATTTTTTCAGCAGCATTTTTTGGTAACTGCGAAAAATTCGGAATATCATGAAATTCGCTAAATCCCAATATTGAAGTTCCACTGGAGCATAATGCGTCAATATAGGTTTATCAAATCTTTCGTCACATTTCAGAAATAAGCCAGAAAAGTTTCGCCAACTTTTATGCAAATCGATAAGATTTTTACTAAACACGCATAATTGCTGGTCGGAATTGTTTCAAACTAATCATACAAACATGTTTTGATTTTCCACATTTTTACACTTGAGTGTTTGAATATTTAGCATACTTTTGTTCATATAGGACGCGACTTAATTAACTGCAAATTACAATTGGTAATTATTATTTTGTAAAATAAAAATGCTCGCTAATTTGATTGCTAATTCAATGTCATAATTATGTGTGAGTCAGGTGGTTTAGCCAAAAAGCTTTGGGTGTCATAAAAATGTTGTAATGAACAGTAGTGATGACGCTCGAGGAAAAACAAAATGATAGCTGTAAAATTGCTTATTGAGGTGTTTTAGTCATGTTATTGAAGAGCTAGATTTTCGCTTTGCCCTTTTGACTTGTTGAAAAAGATAACAGATGAGTCAAAAGTCAAAACGCTAAGGTGGTCTCGCGATAAAAGTTTTGCGTGTCATTGAGTCATTCAATCGCAGCCTGTCGACGCGTAACCGCTCTTGTTTCTTTTTTCTCTTTTTTCTGAAAATAAGCTGATTTTGAGTGGGGTCACAAAAACTAATAATTTCTTAATTATCATAAAGTTTTTTTGGAATATCAAACTTTGGCAAAAAAGTGTTTAAAATTCTTGGTACATTGATGTTTTTTTCGAAACTTTAGCACGTGTATTTACAAAGATATAGGCGTTCAAACAGCGCGGTTAAGCTTGACCCCCCCCCCCAGTTTTCTATGGTGACCAAAAAGCCCAGCCTTGAAACGGTTAATCCGTTAACATTATGCGTGTAATTTACATTTCGCTTTATTCACTCGCTTCTAGAACACGTATTGACGCTGTTGAGCTGATTGTAAGGAAATATTTATTGCTATGGTGATAATTTGTGTTTTGAAAGTTACATTTTACAGTCTAATCTAATTTCAAGATAAAAACAAGTTCAAATGCACAACAAAGCTGCAAGATATTAACGACAAAAACGTTAACGGAAGTTAACAGAACTTTACGGAAGTTACTTTAGTCCGTTAACAGCACTTAACGGAAGTTAATTTAGTCCGTTAACATGAAAAAGCTTTTTAACGGATTAACGAATTAGTGAAAAAGTTAGGTTCGTTATTAACGCATTAACGATTAACGGACTTGTGCCCACCTATGGTTAAACCCTTCTCCTTCCAAACTTCGAAATGGTCGCAGATCTTTTACAATAAAAGACACTGAAGCATTTAGCAAGTGAACTTGTAGTTCTTTAGGTATCTTTGATTTTTTTTTTTACGAAAGCCATCATATTCGTTTGAGTTGCATCTACATCTTTTTTGGTTTTATTGCAATATCATTTCATGTGTGTATTTAAACGTGTAGTCCCACTATTTTTCTAGTCATGTTGAAGTGGTTCGTTACATTAACTACATACAACGTATCATGTACAATTGCCAGTCTTTCTCCAATTAAGTAAGAAAACTTATTCCAAACTTTACTCTTTTTTTCCGGTTAAAGTCTCTTTCGTCCCTTTTTTTTCAGCAGTCTTTTAGCATTATCAGCAGATTTTAATATAACGGTAGACATATTGATTTTGCTTTTACATTACCTACTTAGGCTACTGGAAAGCACAAACCTACATTAACAACAATTGAACAAGATTAAGATTAGCTTAACTTTAGCCTACCAAATAGTTATTCTCCTTCTATAAAAATGTGAAACCAATAGCCCTAGCTCCCTACACATAGCAAGCCTTCCGTATAAACACACCACGGCACATAGGCTAGCCTAGCATATTGGTACCTGCCCTGCAGGCTACCAGCATCACTAACCAACAAACCGTCTACGCAACAAGCTGACTCGGGTGACGATGACTCAATATAAAGGCTAATATACTACCGTACTAGAAGGCATTATTTGAAAGTGTTGTAGTTTACATTAGCGTATTCAATTTACTGGCTTATGACAAGCCAACCACACTGTATTAAATACCGGTACTATGCTGATCTTGTACGGCCTGTATTTTGTCACACTTGTTTTCAAGTGGAATCAAACCATAGTCTACCACGCCAGTTGGAGTGACATTATTCGAATTATGACAGTATCCAGAACTACACTGCATTTAACTATCCGCTGGACGGCTAACCGGGTAATTGCATATTCTGATTTTTCATCTCCAGAGAGCAAAAATAGTTGCTTATTCTACTACTACAGCTTAAAAGATTACTTTAAAGTCAGATTCCGGGCTCCCCTCTGGCCCCTCAATTTTTGTTAAAATTGCCACTAAAAAAAATGCAAAATCCGGCTCCGACTCCGCTTCGGCTCCAAGCTCCACTCTAGTGGGAACTAGACTGCAAATTAAGAATTAAATCGCGTATTTAAAGGGGCACTGAGCACCATAATTTTTGAATCTCAACACTAAATATATAAAAAATGATTGATTACCAATTTGTCCCGTTTTTTCATTATTTGACGTTTAATAGTTCAACGGGAAAGATTTTGACTTTACGGGACAAAATTCAGCCGCGGCGACATGGCTGCATCAAATTTGAATACCTGGTTTACCGAATTAGTTACGTGGTAGGTCCCTAGATTACTATCTAATCATCAACGTCGATGGAAGCAAATATTTTGGTGTGCACTTGCATGGTTGCATCATTTCGGAAATAGATAGCTTCATCAAAGGAGTAAGCGCCTGAGTAGTGACATACTGTATTTCACATCCAGATTGCTTAATCGTAAAAAAACACACTCTACTTTTGACGGTTTGTGTCTAGGACCTAAAAATTCAAATTTCTCCTATCACCTGTACTAAGGACTTCAAATGATTTTACCTTTTTAAAGTAACTTTTTTCTTATTTCTGTTGGTTATTCGTTGTGACTGTTGTTTTGCAAACCACAAAAAAAACGACAACTACTGTACTACTGTACTGCTTCACTATTTTATCTGCTTTATCATTTTGTGCTTTTGAAAAATAGAATATTAACGCTTATAAACGTTTTAGCATTAGCATTAATTTTGATTATAAGTCAATAGTGATGTTTTGACGTTTGGGGGCCAGAGTTTTGTTAATGTTTGATTGTTCACGTACCATCTGGCCTAAAGACTATACCAGCGCGAAAGCCTCAGGAAGAGCCACCAGAACGGCGACTACTTAAAAACCAGCAATGCAAAAAAGTTGTCTTCTCGCGGGAATTGAACCTGCAGTCTTTGGATTACCGGTCCACTGCTCTTCCACTTGAGCTAGAAAAGACATCTTTTCGCATGCTCAGTTTTAGCTATTTAAACCCAGCAACTTGCTTCTTCTACTGTATATGATTTTAATAATAAGTCAATTGTGATGTTTCTGACGTTTTCAGGCCAGAGTTTTATTGTTCAATCGTTTACATTCGACTATGATGGCAAATGGCACTTAAGCGATTAAACATTAAAACTCTGGCCTGAAAACGTCAAAAACATCACAATTGACTTATCAATTATACATTCGAAAAGATGTCTTCTGTAGCTCAAGTGGTAGAGCAGTGGACCGGTAATCCCAAGGCTGCAGGTTCGATTCCTGCAAGAAGACAACTTTTTCGCATTGCTTGTTTTTAAGTAGTTGCCTTTCTGGTGGCTCTTCCTGAGGCTTTCGCGCTGGTATAGCCTTTAGGCCAGATAGCACGTAAACGATTAAACATTATCTAAACAACATTGTTAAAAAATGTTAAAAAAACATTGTTTATGTTCATACTCACTTTGTCTATTTAAGTGTAAATTACCTCCATACAACTGATGATGAACTGAATATGATAGTTTACTCGTAAAATATTAAAATGTGAATTCACCATTAAAACTGTATTTAGTGTTTTGCTGTGTTTTCTAATCACTTGTTTAGTGTTCATTTGTTGCAATATCTTCACTGTTTTATAGATAAACAATTTTGCAATGTTTAAAGCTTCAAAGTGCTAGGAAAAAGCTGCTTCAATGACATTAGATTGTAGTTAAACTTGCCTAATCTATATTATATTTAAGAATTACTACTTTTCGCTTTTAATGCTTACAACTATTTTTGTCGTAAAAATGATCTTACAAAATGACTCGAAGTGCTTGGAAAAACAATATTTTTGTTGGATTGTAGCTTTAGCTTGTTGATTTATTTCACTTTTTGTGAATTTAAACCTCTCGCTTTTTCACTGTGCAAATACTTTTGAAGTAAGATGATTGATTACTTTTAAGTTGGTGCTAGATGAAATGGTATTTACTGGATCTAGCTCAGGGGCGTCCAACCTTTTTCAGCCGCGGGCCAAATTTGCTGTTCCAAAAGTTTGGCGAGCCAAAATTTATGGTTTATCGTTTTTTCTGCCAAAAAGTAGGTGAAGACCAAAAAAAAAAGGTCTTCGCTCAGATTTCATCAGTGTTTTCTGCCAAAAAGTAGGTGAAGGCCAAAAAAAAAGTCTTCGCTCAGATTTGATCGGTGTTTTAAAAAAAGGATTTTGTGGTATTTTTCTGCAACTCACAACGTCAGCGCGGAAGTATCAATCAACCTACCAACCTCAAAACCTTTGGTGGGCCATTTCAAAACCTTTGGTGGGCCACTTGTGGCCTGCGGGCCGCGGGTTGGACGCCCTTGATCTAGCTGAACTTGCCATCTTATTTTACTTTTTTGTGAATTTGTACTCCTCGCTGTTTTGCCGCGCTGAAATTGTCTTTTTGTTCACTTTTATGGTGTGTAAATATTCTCGTTTATGAAACATGTTTATTGTAATTGTAATTAATGCAATTACATTTTATTCACCAAGTTGCCTCGGCTAGGAGACAGCGAAGGGACCTTTTGGTCTTCGAGTCAAGCTGTCAAACAAAATTGCTGATTATGGTGAGAAATTTTGTGTGGTAATAAACTTATTTTCAAAAGCATGCGGAATTGCCTCAAAAACGACAATAAAATTGAACCTTTAAAGATATCTTAGAAAGCCTCTATAACATTTTTAGAGAGACTAAATCGAACCTTTCAAGATATTTTGGGATACTCGAAAGTAATCTTCGGAAGATGATATCGAACCTTGAAATGCTTCTTTGTAGTAGGCCTACAGCTTTAAGGGAGGCGAAATTAAACCTTGAGGTATTTTAAGGGTCTTGGAAAACCTTTCGAAAGACAAATGGAACTTTACTGTAAAAGGTATTTTTGAGGTTCTTAAAAGAACCTTGACGGTTACAAAGTCAAATCTTAATACCGTGTTTTCCCGAAAATAAGGCAGGGCTTATATTAATTTTTACTCCAAAATATGGCACTAGGGCTTAATTTCGGGGGATGTATTATTTTGATATATCAAAAAATGAAGTTACAAAGTAAAAATTACGAGATTTTAAATAAACAAAAATTACGAAAAAAGATCTACATTTACTTGCCATTAACATGTTTTTTATTCAGAAACTCATTAGCAACAATTTATTCAAGAACAATCATATCATCATCCTCTGGAATGTCTTGCAAGTCATCAGTTTCCAAAATTGCAGCGAATCCGCTCTCAACTAGGGCTTATTTTTAGGGTAGGGCTTACATTAAAATTATCCTCAAAAATCACGCTAGGTCTTATTTTGTGGGTAGGTCTTATTATCGGGGAAACACGGTAGGTATTTTTGAGGTTCTCAAAAGAACCTTGACGGTGTCTAAATCGAACCTTGAAAGGTTTGTTTGGTAATCTTGGCAAGGTTGTTTTTCAAATATCGGACCTTAAAAGGTTTTTCTATTCTTAAAGAACCTTCAAAATATCCTTCAACGGTTTTTTGACAATGAAAAAACCTCTATTTTGGTAGCTCATTTAGAATTCTTTTTTTCGTACCTTTTCAAATAACCATGTATCTCAACTAGAGGCCATGGAAGCACAAAAATTAACATGTGAGTAGGAGATTTTGTAATTGATGACGTTAGAACAAATTGGAAAATGACGTCATCGGCTTTCTTAATAATGCAATGATTTTGATGCATTGTCTTTGCTAAACCCCAAAACCAACACTTTTTCATAACTGATAAGCTTCAAACTTTCAAAAGCCATTTATGATTAAATTTTACTAAATGTCAAGATGCTGGGTAAAAATAAGATCGACGCTTTTTGCATAAGATTTGTTACGCAAAAAGGTAAGGCATTTTTCTTCTTATACCAGCAGTGGAAAAACGGATTAAAAGAAACTACTTGCGTTATACCAATTCCTTCTATACAAAATCAATTCATATAAACGTTAAAAGCATAAAGCTTTTGTGGGTAAATTAATTTGCACAATAATGGTATGTACAGATGTACATAATACAATATATATTTTTAAGACGTTGAAAGTGCATCTTTATTAGTTCCCTAGGCCTACTTGTAGAAAAAATACTATATTATTTCTGTTAAGTGGAAAAAACAAATAACGTGGTATGATGGATGAAAATAATATGACTCCATTGAGGTTTCCGCCCAGTTCTTTGGTTCAACAACATCATGGTATTCTGTAAGTAGTGGTATTATTTTGAAGTCTTTGTTTTTAAACCTTTTGCGCTGTAAAATACACTTCGTTTTTGTAGAGCATATTTACAGCATATCCTCCTGTCACCGACAGCGTCAGACGTTAACTGTTAGATGATCCATTCACTGAAATTGTTCTCCCGGCGTCAGTTTAAACTGACGGCACGCAAAAGAATACTGGAGCGACCAAAACATTTCGATGATCAAAGCTAAGTGTTTTGTGAACCAACGCGCAGTGACCTTATCATAAAAAAAAACACAAAACTTTTTTTTTTGATCCAAAAACAAATCAAAATTTTCAGTTTGTAAAAACATACCTTTTTGTCGTATAAACAAAACTCTCCCCTAAGTGATGCTAAAAGTTTGTTAAAATCAACCACAACAACAAACATGTCACTGCAATAGTGCGATTAACTTGACAAAATTTTGAGCATCAACTGTAACGGCAAGACATAAGAAAAATTGAATTCTCATTTTAGAAGAAGGACTAGTTTCCATCGAAGTTTTTTTATACTGGTGCTGTAAATAATGATATTTTGTGAATTATTGCGGTTCAACTAATTTTCTTTTGTGACGTAATTTTTAATTCATCTTTATTTAGTAGATCTTCGTGGAAGAGCTTGGTTTAATCAGCCATATTGCAACAAGCAACAAAGTTTTAGAGCAGATGTCATTTTTGTTTAACGGTAAATGTTTTCGACCATTCTTCTGGTCCTCTGCAGAGCAAAAATTTTACGTAAAAAACGATATCTGCTTTAAAACTTTTGTTTGTTTCTGCAATATGGCTTATTACTATCTTTATTTTTGTATTGTGTTTTTGTTTTTTATTTTTAATTTAAAATTTACTCAATGAAAAAAAAATCGCATGTGTTAAACAATTTCTAAATAACGTAAACTAAATGACCAATTTTTCACTATGCATTTGATCTGCCAGTGACATCCGATGATTGTTCCGTCAGTTTGAACTGATGCTAGGAAGATAGAGTGCAACTAAATTTGAAATTTTAAACTCTATGGTTCTTCGCCTGTTGTACGTACAAGCATTACTCATGGAAGACATTCAAGTTTGTTACTTTGTTGCCTTCTTTGAAACAATCGATTTTGGTGTTACGTGTTTATTAATTCATTTATATTTATTTTCTTTTTTAGTCTTTTTGCTACTGTAATGAGTGCAAATATCAGACATTTGCTTAAAAATCATAAGCAGTTGGGTCTAGCAACTTGAAGTTTAGACAGCGGTTTGGGGTTTGTAAGATCTTTCTTTTTGAAAAAGAAATTAGTGTATATGTCTAAAAATTCATTAAGAATAGATGGGATCAGCAACAAAATTCGGGATCACAAACATCAATTCCTCCGAAAAGACCTGGTATGGGGAGGCAGTAAATTACACGTCGCAAATGTTAATCGGAGAAACAACCAAATAATAGGCTAAAAACTATGGGGTGCCATGTGTAAAATTATTTTTCAAAAAAGTCTACTGTTTTTAGGCATATTTAAGACACTTTCTGATTTAACTTTCTGATTTAACTTTCCGATTTAACTTTCCAATTTAACTTTCCAATTTAACTTTCCAATTTAACTTTCCGATTTAACTTTCCAAAGGCATATTTAAGACACTTTCTGATTTAACTTTCCAATTTAACTTTCCAATTTAACTTTCCAATTTAACTTTCCGATTTAACTTTCCGATTTAACTTTCCGATTTAACTTTCCAATTTAACTTTCCGATTTAACTTTCCAATTTAACTTTCCGATTTAACTTTCCAATTTAACTTTCTGATTTAACTTTCCAATTTAACTTTCCGATTTAACTTTCCAATTTAACTTTCCGATTTAACTTTCCAATTTAACTTTCCGATTTAACTTTCCAATTTAACTTTCCGATATAACTTTTTGCTTGGCAACACTGAATGAAATTGGCGGGAACTTGTTTTGGAAGTTTTTCGCTAAACCAGTGGTCAAGGCTCCTGAGAGTTTTGTGATGTGATCATATGAGTGGTGACTTGTGTTAAAAAAGGCAAAGAGAAATTGAAGTAAGGGATGCCATGAAAATTGAGCATAGCCAAGCAGTATGCGTCAAAATTCTCGAGAGCTAGCAGGACGGCTTGGCAATAGAATGAGTTATTCTGCCTACACATACTGACTAAAAGTTAAACTAGGCTAAATGTGTAAAAGAAAAATTATTGTATGATTGACAAGTGCCAGACTAGGATAGGATATCAAGTACTACAGATTGGAGTACGGATACTTAGTAAGATTAAACTAACTTATTCCAACAGTCCAGTAAGTGGTAACCACAAGTTCACAACGTAGTAGTTTGTTAAAGCAGCTGGGTGAGGGACATTTATTTAACCTCTCATATTCGGTAAAGTAGCCTAGTTTTTGTATGTGCAGTTTTAAGTGCGATACCTCTGCAATTAAGATGCAATCTAATATTAACATTAGAACCACTTTTATCTGTAGGTTTTGATGCATCCTGATACATCACACGCTTGATAGGTAAATCATTTGGCATGCTCAATAATGAATAGCTAATGATTATGGTCAGATTGTAATATGTGTAGGCAGAATAACTCATTCTATTGCCAAGCCGTCCTGCTAGCTCTCGAGAATTTTGACGCATACTGCTTGGCTATGCTCAATTTTCATGGCATCCCTTACTTCAATTTCTCTTTGCCTTTTTTAACACAAGTCACCACTCATATGATCACATCACAAAACTCTCAGGAGCCTTGACCACTGGTTTAGCGAAAAACTTCCAAAACAAGTTCCCGCCAATTTCATTCAGTGTTGCCAAGCAAAAAGTTATATCGGAAAGTTAAATTGGAAAGTTAAATCGGAAAGTTAAATTGGAAAGTTAAATCGGAAAGTTAAATTGGAAAGTTAAATCGGAAAGTTAAATTGGAAAGTTAAATCGGAAAGTTAAATTGGAAAGTTAAATCGGAAAGTTAAATTGGAAAGTTAAATCGGAAAGTTAAATTGGAAAGTTAAATCGGAAAGTTAAATCGGAAAGTTAAATCGGAAAGTTAAATTGGAAAGTTAAATCGGAAAGTTAAATCGGAAAGTTAAATCAGAAAGTGTCTTAAATATGCCTAAAAAACAGTAGACTTTTTGAAAAATAATTTTACACATGGCACCCCATAAAAAACTCTACCAAAATTCACTGCAAACCGAGGATCACTACTATAAGCCATCATGATAACAAGATTTGCATAATTGGTACAGAAAATTGATTGATAACGGTACCAGCAAATTCCAAAGCAAAGCTATTTGGTTAAGTCATAGAGCTCAGTCAATTTTTTGAACGAACTACCCCCACAACATATTAACTATTTTAGTGTACTGTGCTAATATTAATTATGTATATAAATTATTTTGCTTACAATGCTCTCATTCAAAAGTGGCTTCAGTACATTAAAAATATATACAGTATTTCACGCAGTTACCGTATATACAGTAAATTATTAGCACACCCATTTCATTCGTATCAACCCATTTTTGGCCGCGAAGTGTCCTTTTCCAAATTTTTATACGCTATTCTACTTCCTAAAACCTTTAACTTACATAATTTGTGGTGGCAAAAGTACTATCCTACCAGGAGCTCCCCAAAATACCCGTGAAATTGGCTTTTTGGATGGCCAAAGCAAGCGGAAAAGTTTTTGTTAGATTCAGTTGATGTTGGGGTAAACTTGTTTAGGGGGTGCCATTCTTTATTGAATGTCCCCAAATCGATGTTTTTTGAACGGCATAAGTTAGTTGGATACTTTTCTTGGGATCAGTAGATGTTGGGATAATAAATATTTTGAAATTGTTTTGGAGTCTCCAGAGGTTCGTACGTATGGAACCCTAGTCCAAAATGACTTAACCTCTTGTAGATCGATTTTTTCAACGACTCAAGTTGATGGGATGGTTTTACAAATGATCAGGGTACATATTTGACTAGTAAACATTTTGACGTTGCTTAGGAGTCTTATCTCATAGTAACCTAAAAATGACTCTCTTAAAAACTGATTTTACTATTCTTTGGACGAATTTGCACTCGCGTAGGAGTAAGGTTGACTAAATTCTATAAGACCATTTAAATTTCAGCCACAAACATTGACTACGAGTACTTGATCATACTCACAAAAAAAAGAGATTATGTCGTGATTATACTGCCACGCGCTACTTCCAAAAACGCAGCAACATACGTGATCAGTGTGAATTGAACTAAGATCATGTCATTAAAGTCGGCGTATAAACGACACCTCAGCCATTTTTTCGGCCACACTACCGACTGATTTCCAAATACTGCGCAAAATGCACATAATGCACTCACAAAATCATGGTCAATGTAGTTATAGTAATGTTCTTAAAAACCTGTTGTGTTATATACAAGGATGGCAGTACGGTACGGTACGTTCAGAATTTGCGTACTACGTACCTTGCACCTTGAACCGTACCGTACCAGACCGTACTTTAGTTCAATTTTTGAAGCGTACCGTACCAACGTACCGTACCCGTACCATTACAAAAAAGGCGTACCGTACCAGCGTACCGTACTTCTGAGCAAAAATTGAGGCGTACCGTACCGTACTGCCATCCTTGGATATATAGCTCCGTATCTTCCTATAGCATCAGTTTAAACTACCAGACATAAATTTGTCCTTATTTCCGAGAATATTAACAGGTAAGCAAAACCAACATTAATTTTAGTGAAGTTGCACTAAAACTAAGGTACCGTAGTTATAGTAAAATACTGATAAAAATTAATTCCAAGATGGCATTAGTTAATTTCATTGCGGTGCGTACTTTGTGCTTGAATGCTGGGAGAAATTCACACCTACTTAAAGGTTCCTCTGGTCAAACAATCCTGCAGATTTCTTCGAATTCTTGTCACCTAAATTTGCTGCTTGTTTGAAGTCATAGTAAAGTATCTTATCCAAGGACGCAATAATGTGACCTTAACCAAACTGCGGGTTAATCGGTTAAACTCAGACCAGACAATCGAGGTTGTCGTAAAAATAACGCCTTTGCCCGCTTGGTCACGTTACCGAAAATCTGGTTGATCCCTCCACTTCAATATGAGTGTGTGGTTACTTTTCCGACTTTGGGTCGAAATAGAGGGACAAACTTTCCGATGGTCTTGACAAGAAAATCCATCCTCTAAGCCTAGATTGTGTTTTTGCCAAGCCGCCTGCTGACAGATCGCAACAGGGCGTTTTTTACCGATCCCCCTCATACTCCTCCTAATCCTGGCCTTGCTGCTCTTTCCATAAAAAACCCGGAAAACCCACTTTTTTATCAGCATCCTCCTTCGGCCTCATTTTCTTATCTGCTTGCATCTCCAAACTTCTTGAACGGTTGGTAACCATCTTCTTTTTTCTTGGCAGGTCGAGTATTGACTTGGCAGGACAAGTCTCAGGTAAATTCTTGTTTTGTCTCAATCTATCTGGGACGGCTTCCAAAAGAAAAGCACTTCCAGATCAAAAATTTTTGGCCACTGTTAACTTTTCGAAAGCTTTTCATTTGCTCCGCACTTCTCCTTTTTCATTAGAATCTATCTCTTAATCTTTCCCATGCTTGATGTTTGATTGACTTTTTTCTTTTTGACCGAAGACCCCTAGTCCAGCTCGATGTTTCCTTGAAACGCTGCTTTCGTATCAGACAGGACTTTATGCTGCTTTTGCACTGTTTTTTCTTACTTCCACATCAAACCTAGTTTTTAAAAGATATTTTTGTGCAGGGGAGAAATGCTTTCGAGGCTTGAGCGGCACGGTTTGCAAGGTGCGTGTTTATATTTTTTAGAATAGTGCAGTTTCCCTATTGCATATTTTTCTTCCAAAATTTACCATTATAATTGCAGTAATTTAACGACAATGAGATTTTATTCAATTAAAAATTTCGTGCAATTAATTTATTCGAGAATTTTGTTAACTTTCATTGTAATCTATATGCAAAAGTTGCTTTGCAATACCAAATTAGAGAAATTACCACCAACTTTGCCGGATTCGACATATTTTAATGTTAAATATTAAACCCTTTCAAATAATTACCGATTTTGAGCTCTTATCAAAGTTGAGCTGAAACTTTTGCTTCATTTTACTCTCGCAAACTAAATCTTCGAAAGGACATATACAGGGATATATGTTTGCCTGAAGGAGCAAGGGCCCAGAGATAGGCTTTGTCTACTCGTTACACGCTTTGGGGTAATACAGCGAATATTTTCTTAATTTTTTTTATTATTATTTCTTTTTGGCAAAATGCAACAAACTAATGTAATAAATGACACAGAGATGAATAATAGATTTCAGCCTTAATGCTCCTCGTCACAGTTCCCACGAGAAGTCCAAACAGGTGACCTATAAACACCTTTCAAATTAGAGGTGAAACATGGGAACTGCGACTAGAAAACAATAATCGAAAAATAGTGGCGTAAACAAAAGCAAAGGCAAGCACAAAGCATGGCAAAACAAAGAAAAAAACAAACCAAGAAAACACAAGGAAATAGAAATTCTAACGTGATTTTAGACTGAGCAACGTTCAGAACTATGGTGGAAGAGAATGAGTATTTGCTACAGAAATATTTCTTTAATTTATTTTATACGAAGGCTTGTTTAATTGTGCGAGTGACGAATTTTAACTGGGATATCATTTCTAATTTTAGCATCGTTATAAAAGACTCATTAGCGACAGATTAATTTTTTCATGCATGGGATATGGATATTGTTACACTTTCTGGTTTGACGCGGGTGCACTGCAGAGTTCAACTTAAATGATTCAGTGAAACATTGCTGGAGCATACTATGGAAAAATTTGTAAACGAAACAGTCAACTTCTAATTTATGAATATCCAACATTTTTAAAATCTCAAACTTTTTATACATGACATCAAGAGTTATGAAAAAATATAGTTCGCAAAATTTTGTTGCAGCATCGTAGTAAAGAATCTAATCGGTAAAAATTTGTGGTGCACCATTTGGAAATGCAATGGCTGTAGACAAAAGAGAAAAATAATTGCATATAAAATAATTGCATATAAATAATTCCAAATAGCTTGTAAGACTTGTAAGACTTAATGCCTCTCTGCAAGTCATTAAGGTTTGCCAGTTAGGCCAAGATGTTTGTTCAGCTGGGAATACCTTTGAAAAGATAGCTGAGGGCTGCCGATGAGAGCTAAAGGCTCGAAACAGCGCTGTCCAGCTCTGTGCTTAATTGAGAAAAATAATGTTAGCATACACGAGCGTGTCAAATTGTCACAAGATTTATAGATTAGTGCAGCGCATGCGTCGAGTTTGTTTCGAACATAACCATGAACACAACGCATGTAAGCTTTCCAGGAAAGATTCTTTGACATAATACCGCCAATAAATTTAAAGTTATCCACTTCAGAAATTGCGACATTTGCCTATTTTAATTGGTTTCCAGGCTAGTTTTTGCCTTGTGGCTTTTAGGGAAAAAGCTCATGAATTTGGTTTTGGCTGTATTCACAATGAATTTTTTATTTGTCAACCAACTAAAAACGCGAACCAGTTGTTCATTTGCAATGTTTATCACATCAGTTCTATAGATTTGCCTGGAACGATTAAAGTCATGTCACCTGCGTACATTATTTATTCGGCTGTTGTATTTAGAAACAAATCATTGACCTAAATTAGGAAAAGAAGCGGTCCTGGGTTCGATCCTTGAGGAACACCAGTATCAATTAATTTTGCGGCTAAAAGTTTACCGTGGATATAAACTTGCTGGGACCAATTTGCCAAATAGCTTGTAAGACATGGTTGCGATAAACCGCAAACCCACAGCGATAACATTTCTCGAGGAGAATTTGATGATTTAATACGTTAAACGCTTTGCTTAAATCAGGAAAACGATAAATGCGATTTTATTATTCCCGAAATGTTTAGTTATTGTATTAATAAGGCAATTGCAAGCAGCAGACGTAGTAGGATTGGGGCATAAACTGAACTCGAATTTTAAGGTTTTCCAGCGATGAAGATAGGAGAGCATACGTGTATGAAGAGCTTTTTCCGGGATTTTAGAAAAAGCATTAAGAAGACTGATCGGTCTGTAGTTTTGTTAAAGTAAAGGATTTCTTGTTTTATAAATTGGTATTACTTTGTCTTTTTTGAATGCTTCTACAAATTTACCAGTTACAAAAGAGTGGTTCATAATAGAAGCTATGGTTTCTAAGACAGATTCAAGTAACACCCTCGGTAGTTTTGCTGGGAAACCGTTTAGCAAGGAACTGCTTTTAGGTTTCGAACTTAATATAATGCCCTAAATTTCAAACATCGTCATGGCGGGATAAAGAAAAAATAGTTTTTAGTATCCAAGTCCTTAAAAAAAATTTTTGCTGATTAGGAGGTGGTACTTGAGTAGTCAATTTTTTTGCTATGCTAGGGAAGTAATGCATATGTATTAAAGTGATCTACTATGTTTTGTTCATCAGATACGACCGTGTTATATTGTATTTACTTCAACACAATTCGGAGATTTATAACAACTTTTTCCACAATTTTGTTTATCATATTCCATGAACTTCTCGCGTCGGTACGATACTTTTCTAGCTGCTGTAGCTTTTTTTGGCTTGGTGACTCGTTCTAAATGATTTTATATTTTGTTGTACTCGGTTTTGGAAAAAAGAAATTTAGAGTTGGCTTTACGCTTTTGTTTTTTAGTCTTCTGAGTTCTCCGTCAAAGCACGTATTAAAGACTGTTTTTGTGACTTTTTCTATAGGAATCTCATCGATAAAAATTCTATTAAGAGTTTCAAAGAATTTAGAAAAACCGTATAATCCGGATAAAGTTCAGGGAGAACAAAACCCCAATTTATTTCATTTAATTTTTCCGAAATTTAGTTAAGAGATCTGGGTTTATGTCTCTAATTAGCTGATAAGTTTGATTAGCGTTTCTTTTGGGTACTTCAATGCAGTGAATGATTGCGAACTAATCATATACTAAGTCGTTTAAAATGGCACTACCAACGGAAAATTGTTAATTGCTTGTCCAAATGCTATCAATTTAAGTCATTGAAGTCCAAATGCAGGCCGGTTTGTTGATTAACTGAGAGGTACGGTTAGAAAACATTTCATCGACCAAAGCTTCAGTATTGCAATCAGGATTCAAGAGACTAAAATTAAAATCTCCCATTATGTAAACATTTTTTTTTTCTTTTTTGACTAGATTTAAGATATTTTTAAGAATTCTCATGAACTCGATAATAGTTTGAGCGTTGCTACTCGGAGGTCGATGTATGGTGCCGCAGATAATGTTTACATTATTGAATTAAAGTTAAAAAAATGACGACTCAACAATCCCTTGTTCAAATTTATGTAGATCTTTCCTAGGCTAATGTGATTGATTTTCGTCAACATAGGATCCTACGCCGCCACCTTTGCGTGTTTTACGTGTCATGGAATAAATCTATAATTTGGTAAATTTAAAAATGGCCCTTTTTGATTAATAGACAGCTTAAGTTTCAGTAATGCTTAAAAAAGTGGGGCAGATGGGTAAATCGTTTAGCAAGGACAAAAATTACCAATGTTTGTAGTGTTGTCGAGTGATCGAATATTGATGAACAAACTGATAAATGTCCAAGGTTCTTGTGCCTAACCATGTTAGAGAGACTGATTTAGCGTACATGTAAGGGCTAGTCATGAAACATGGGGAGTTTGGGGTGTTTAAATCTTTGTATTTATTTAAATCTTAAGCGATATCATTTAAAGATTCATCAAAAAGAGTATTTAGAGAGCTAGGGCACGATCACGGTAGAGCAGGATCGCTTCATGGGTCGCATTAGTACAGATTAACAACGCCGAAGACAAAAATGGTAGAAGTTTGCAACGGTAAAGTTTACTACTCGATTTTAGTCAGCGGTCAGCGTTAGGCGACACAAAAACTTCCCAAAGAAGGGAAACTAATCATTATAATATAGTTGATAATAAGTCATTTACTTTAAGCATTTGAGCAGAAGGACAAAAGGGAAAAAAATGGAAATTGTAAAAAAGGCAAGAATGAAATTGGTAATGAAAGCATGCTGATTGTCAGTATTCATTAGGATGTAATGTATATTCAGTTAGACTTTTTTGCAGTATATACTAGGTGTGTCATAAAAGTTATAGGACTGTGCTCACTGTGTGAGTATATATTCGTATAAACAAAAAAAAAACATGAAAAAAAACAAAAAAAACAGCTAACGTTAAAATTTGCAGTTTTGTAGATAGTTTTGCAAAAGGAATTGTCTACTTTGGTGAGTTGACACTGTGGTTTGCAAATGGGGCACTCCTGTAGGATGTGGTTCTAGGTTTGAACTTTTGAGGAAAAAGAAAAGTCTTAGCATCGACAGAATAAACACTAAAATGGTCATGGCTGATCCTCTGCGCAATGTGTCCGTGGCAGGGGCGTATTTAGGGAGGGGGGCCATTATGCCATGCCCCCCTTTGGGTTGCCAGGATTGCAAAATTGCATAGAAAACTAAGCAAAATTGAGGCATGCCCCCCCCCCTTTGCAAGTTGGGTGCAAGATTTGAACACACAAGGGGTATGTTCTGTGCC
Source organism: Trididemnum nubilum (assembly GCA_963965965.1). Lineage (NCBI taxonomy): Eukaryota > Metazoa > Chordata > Ascidiacea > Aplousobranchia > Didemnidae > Trididemnum > Trididemnum nubilum. The sequence goes on along the minus strand of OZ014478.1, from coordinate 35,803,672 downwards.
TTTCTTCTAGGCTTTGGGCTTGAAATCGGACTGAATTTGAGTGAAGCCATTTTTTTTTGCTCTTCACCTAATTTTGGGGAAAAAATCGGATTAATTTTGAGTGGAACAATTTCTAATTCAGATCTTTACTGGTCCGTGGCCAGCTGTAATAACGGATCTAATCCTAATAATCCGCCCTTGTTAGTGTCAGGTCTCCATAGACCTGGCAAAGTGCCGTTACGCATACTGCAGATAAATATGGAAGGATGGACCTCTGCCAAACGATACTTCAGCAAATAACAGAAAAGTATTTTGCCAATATATTTCTTGTTCAAGATACGCACCGAACATGGCAAGATCAGTTAAAACTTTTTAAATTCCAACTTGCTGATTACATTCCCAATGCACATCATGACATAACTACTTTCGTTAAGAGCAACTTGAACTTCTCTCATGTAGGAAAGTTGAACGATTATAACCCCACCGAATAAATGTCTAAGAAGATAAAAAACACTACTATCGTGAACTGTGTAAGTTATAGTCAAGCTATACGACTAAGTTAAATGGTAGAGGATTTAACAACTTCTTGGGAGTATGTAAACTCAATTTCAGCTCACTGTAACATTTATTTTGCACTTCAGGAGTAGAAGAAAATAGTTAACATAGTTACTATGGTTTTACAAATTTTATGTTTTTGCTCGACAATTTTGTAATGACAACAGAGCACCAAACCAACCTAAAATTTCTGGTCTGTTTGGAAAACCCTCTTTCAGAAGCTCTCTGTATGCTTCAATAACTCTACAAAGAGCAGACTTTGTCTCGTTCAATAGTTCCTCTCTGGGACAAAAGATTTAAAGAAGAACGTGATAATGTTGAGGATAATCCCTGGTGTGGAACGCCTTCCACCAGTAGAAATGAAACTAATGGCGAGCGTCTAAAGAAGATGGTGCGTGGAGATCGTCGGTTAACTGCGCAACTCAGTGCTCTCAAATAAACTCGGATTAAACCGAAATAGCATTTGGCAAATAATCACAGAAGATCTGGGAATGCGCAAAGTTTGTGCAAAGATGGTGCCAAGGTGGTTCCACTCGTAAGATTATCCTCACTTCTTTTTTTAAATCTTTTGTGCCAGAGCAAATTGCTAAACAGTTACAGAAACCTTCAGATAATTGGAACGACCGACGCTTGCTTCGCATGTGCTTTGGTTTTACTCTGCCATTTTTCAATCTAACGAGTGCGAAGTTTCAGACTTTTGCTTATAACTCGAGAACGGTTTGGTCAAGCTACATGAAATTTTGATTGCAGTTTGAAATTATTAAGATATTTCTTTGTATCAAATTTCGAGGCAGTAAGTCACGTGACTATGGTAAATGTCCCGAAAGTTTGGCGTAAAAAATTGTCTCATTCAAATACGGCTGAAGTGCAGCAAAAAATATTTCATATGGTTATGCCTTGGGATACCTTTTTATCTTTACCAATCCACTTTCAGCAGAAATGAGGTTTTTTTGTTCTTTTTTCTTTTTTTTGTCCTCTTTTTTCTTTTTTCCTTTTATTTCTTCTTAAACCTTGTACGCTCTTCTTCTCCTAAACCACAAAACATCAAAATCTAATTTTTGTGTAAAGTTGTTGAGCTGCAAACGCAGTTTTGTCTCACGAAATTTTTTGAGGCCACTCGCCCGAGAACCTCCCAAAATGTGGCAGCAAAAATTCAAGTTTTTGAACGGCTCAAACTAGGGAGCCATTTTTAAAAATATTAGTTGATATTTAACAGACAAATTATTTTGACGTAGTTTGGGGGTACCACCCTTCTCGGAAACTTCCCAAATTGACCCCGTAAAATCACTTTTTTGAACTGCTTAAGCTAGCGCACTAGTTTTTTGATATCAGTTAACATTTAAAGAGACAAATATTTTGACCTATTATTGGGGTACCACTACTCAGGAAAACCCTCCCTAAACGGATTCCCCAAAAATCACTTTTTCAAACAGTTTAAGCTATGGCACTAGTTTGTTTTTCTTAGCATCGGTTAACATTTAAAGAGACAAATATTTTGACATAAAATTGGGTTACGACCTCTAAAAAACCCCTTCCCAAAGAGACTCCTGAAAATCAATTTTTTGAACGGTTTAAGTTAGGGTGCTAGTTTTTTTGATATCAGTAAATGTTTAAGAAACAAATATTTTGACATAGTTTGGAGTACCATCTCGCCGGAAACTTCCTAAATGGGCCCTCCAAAGTCAATTTTTTCAATGGCTTAAGCTAAGGCGCTAGTTTTTTTGAAATCTGTAAATATTTGCGTCGGTCGTTCAAAGGGTTTGCTTCTCAGCAAGCTCCCATCTAGTTATTATCAAGCTTCGACTTCTTTGTGTTCGACTGAATTGCTTATGTCTTCACCTTAAATTTAATGACTTGAGTTTGGACCAAAAGCTAGTGTACGATACATTGTAAAACTATTCTAAAATAGACTTTTAAAATCACAAAGTTTTTAGTAGTATTATCCTTTAGACATTTTAGTATTATCCAGTGATGACCAAAAAAGTAGCTCAAAATGTTATTGCTAAGTGATACAAAAATCATCTGCAAAATTATGATAAAATTGCCAAAAAAATACAGTTTTTTAGCTTATAATCTTTTTCTGATTAAAATGGAGCAAAAACTCCTTTCATAGCAGATATAATACGGCCCTATTCTGATCATTTCGGTTCGGTTGCTACAGAAACGGCCTGTCTGGCTGCAAGACAAAGTTTTTTGAAAAAAATGCTGCTTGCTTTTGTTTTGGTTGATTAGCTACAACTTTCTGGAAAATTCAAGAAATGTTGGACAATTTTGGCCCTACATTATGTCCTACTATGTACAAGTATTTGTTATGAAAAAATTTATTTGGTAGGCCATGCTTTAATATTCTAAGCTTTTTAAATCCTTGATTGATAATAAATCAACTAATCACAGCAATTAATCATTATGTTTTTGGATCAATGCAAAAAAAGCGATTTTTTCCATAGTTTAATTTTTGAAGTAACGGGAAGTGCCTTTGAGGTTGTAAGTGTGTTATTTAATATTTATATTTTAATCGTACCATTATTAAGTTTCAACGTTTGCAGGTACACAAATCCAAGTGTCGTTATCTTTGTCTACTGATGCTACTCAGTATTTCTTTATCAGTCGATACATCAATCGCTTTCTATGTAATTCGCTTTCTTCTTTGCAGTCTAATGGCAAACATGGAGACTATTTTCATAAATTTTCAGCAACAAAATTGCTTTAGCTAAAGTTTTCAGCATTTCGCCATGAAACCTCGGAACGAAAAAGATTTCTCAGACGCTTAAGAGCCGGTCTACACTATGCATATAATCGTGTACGTACGAGAGCATTTTCAGTTTATTTCAAACAGAAATTCGGTACGCCCGTCGTATCACCTTACCTGCCTACAAATGCAAGTTGGTTAAAATAAACAAAGGATACGCTCGTACGCTCACGATTTTATGCGCAGTGTAGACAGGCCGTAAAGAGTGTTTCAAAATCTTCTTTACGTTGACAACGAAAATGTGACGTTTTTTTTTTATACTGAACTGCATTTTGCAATTGCTCCAAGGCACTTTGCAAGCGAGAAAGAAGTTACTGAGCCCGTAAGCCTTAATATACGTGTGCAAAAATAACCTCTTGCCTTTAAGCGCCTCTTAACCGTTTCAAGGCTGGACTTTTTGGTCACCGAAGAAAACTGGGGGTGAGGTTGGCATGTGCGCGCTGTTGAACACTTGTATTTTTGTAAATACACGTGCTAAAGCTTCGCAAAAAACATCAATAACCCGAGAATTTCATAAACATTTTTGTCAAATCAAATCAGTCGAGCGGTAACGCGTTCGCCTTTGGAGCAGGAGGTGTGAGGTTCAAATCTCGAGCCTGTTTAGACGCAGCGTTGCCAGTGTAGCGCCACCGCTGCAATATTTCTTCGAAAGGAGATGTGTTGCTCGCAGGCGCAATGATGCAGAAATGGACCCCACAAACTCGTTACACACTTTAGCGCAATACAGCGAGTATAATGAATGATTTGAACTTTTTGTGAAAGTTTAATATTCGTAAAAAACTTTATGGTGATTAACATACTACTAATTTTTGTGACCCCACTCGAAATCAGGTTATTTTCATAAGAACGATAAAGCTTTACGCGTCATTGAGTCATTTACCGTCAGTGAGCTGATCGATAAATGACTCAATGACACGCAAAGCTTTATCGCCAAGCTACCTACGATTATTATGATTTATTATAATTATGATTTATTTGGTTAGAGTTTGGAGTTTTGACTGATTTAAAAATTAGCTTTGATCGTTTTCAACAAGTGAAAAGGGTAGCAGAAATCTTGCTCTTCAATAACATGCGAAAAAACACATCAATAAGCAGTTTTGTTATATCATTTTGTTTTTCCTAGAACGTCTTCACCACCATCCTTTACAACATTTTTATCAATTACTGTACATTAATTAACATTTTAATTTCATGAAAAATAATGGCCAGCGCATTAGAGTTAATTAGGCCACGTCCTATAACAAAAATAAAATATAAAAACTGTGCGAAATATTCAAATTTTCTTATTGAGTAAAAGTGTGGAAAATCAAAATTTTTTTGTACGATGTCGATTAGTTTAAAATAATTCCGATCCGCAATTGCGCGTTTTTGATAAAAATTTTATTGATCTATTTAAAAAGTTTGCGACAAATTTTCTGGCGTTTTTATGAAATGCGACGAAAGATTTGATGCACTCATATTGATAGATTATGCTCCAGCCGAACTGCGACAATGCTGTGGCAGATTTAGCGAATTGCATAATAGTCCAAAGTTTTTGCAGCAATCAAAAATGCCACGGAAGAAATTCTAAAATATTTGTGGTGGTGCTTTTCAAAATTCTCGAAAGGAATTTGAAAAATTTGAATTTTTTTTTCAGCAAACAAAAATAATATCAAGTCAAGCAGGAAAATGAAGCAACAAAAAAATCACAGAATAATCATTCTGATGAGAGGTTGCAAATTGACTATGGCCATTTCCCGGAAATAACTCAGCGTGCTTTCCAAGGAAAGGCGCGGCTGTCGAGTAGCAGCCTATATGTACTGTAACATTGTTGGAAATCCCATGTAATATCAATACATAAAATAGTGGGTATTTTCTTAATGCAGCCAAGGATAAAAAATGGCAATAACACTTGCGGTGAATCTTTTATCAAAATTCTTGTGGATATTGGCGCTGCTAATTCTTTGCACTCAGTAGTAATTAGCATACATTTGCAGCCCAATTATAAGTTACCATGTTGTAACAAAATTGCAATGAAATAATTTTATTTCGGTCATTGTGGTATAGTGAAGTAATTGGAACGGCAAAGTTTCACGTAAACAACCGTATTTTTGTTTTCGGCGTCTTTTGTATAGAATTTGCATTCGGACAGTTTGTAAACGACGCTGCAATCTTTCTACGTGTTAGTTGACTTTTGCATTTAGTTACAGCTTTATAGTACAGTATTCTTGAGTTACTGAAGTGTATGGTTGAGTAATATTACGGTATTGAAGTTGTTCAATGGGTTATTGCTAACCTTACATTTGTGTTTTAGATATGCTTAGTTTTGGTTGATTACAAAAATTTGTGATAAGTAGTTTTCATTACACTGTTCTTTTGGGATTTTCTAAAACCAGTTGAACAGTTTGAAAAGCTGTCGACAACAAAGCACTATACTGGATTGGGACTTATTATACAGTAGTAGTGGTTCGTGCAATATATAGTTGCACATTTCAATATTAAAGATTTGCAGCAGCAAAACTTGGTTTGGATACACAAATTTTAGCTTTTCAAACTCTTTAGTTCGTGCTTAGGGGCCTACAACTTTGTTTGCTGTACTAAAGCGAGCGTGGAAATTCCCTTAACACGAGCCTTGGTTTGGTAATTTTGATGTATCAAACAATAAACTTTTAAACTAGACACATCACCTCAGGTCCTCGATCCTTGACCCCGTATCCTTGACTATTGACACGCGTGATTTTTGACATCTGACGCTTGAATTTTTATTTTTGACCCTACAACCCCGCCACTTGACCTATTCATACAGTATACACAAAAGTAAATGTGGAGAAACAGCAGATACAGTTGTATGCATTACGATAAACTGATTTGCTTAGTTTTTATGCATGCCAACGATAAATTCTTAAGCTTTGCGCCAAACTTAACATTGCGGGAGGTATTTATTCACTACATTTTATTTATGATGTAAAAGACGTCTTATTTTACGACGAGTTGTGACGTCATAATTTGAACTCATCGCTTTCTTGTATTGTTTATTTGATCTTTTTATTTTTAGACTATATTGAAGTTCAGCCCCGCAAGAGTCCATATAAGGCTAAATAGACAGTAGGGCATGTTAAAATGTGGTAGTCTGTAAGTACTTAATAATTCATATCAAATTTAGTTAAGGGGATTCAGGACAAGAGGACTTGGAACATTGTTTCACAAAATCAGTAATTTAATGACAATATTATAACAATTGGATTTGAGCTGTCGCGATGAGTTTTGTCCTTACTCAAGGGTTTCATCAGGCGACAAAGGCAAATTTTGTTTTATTTGCCAAAAAAAACTGTGATTAGAATAGGTCCCTCTACCATTTCTATTTGTCTTCCAGTGCAATATTGCTACTTCAATTTTTTTTGCCTACAGCTACCGACCACCGTTTTCCTAAACCTTCAAAATACCACTGCTATAAATCAACTATCTATTACTGAAATCTACAGGCTAGAACTACTTGTACTGCAACCATTGCAATTTGGTCTGGAGCGGGAGGTCTGGGATTTAAATTTTGAACCAGTCAAATCGGACACTGTGTTGCCAACGTCTCGCCACCACGGCGACATTTCTTTCAAAGGAACTGTGTTGTCCGGGCGCAATGACGCGGAGATGGGCCGCGCAAACTCGTTACACGCTTCGGCGTAATACAACCAATATAATAAAAGATTTGATTTGGTATTAAGTTAAATTTGAAATCTAGCATATGTGTTGAAATTAATACCGAAAAAAAACCCATTATTGTCAAAATATTGCAAAACATTACGTAAAGAGTTTGATCAAAAAAATTAAAGCCTAAAATATATAAAACATATTTGAATTAGAACCGGTTCGGTTTATTCTTAAACCACTATCGATCTAAAACATAGAAAGGTCACTCAAATAACTACATGTACCGTAATCGTTATTACAAACGTGAAAGTTAATCCCTGTTATCAACCCGCCGAGGGAGCAGCTGCGAAGTAAATCTGGAACGGTACATTTATGATATGGTAAAGCTAAACCAAGAGGCAACTAACTAGATAAAACTTATCGAAAAACATAGCTCTCGAAAAAGAAGACTTACCGCTGTCATAACAGAGTACGTAAAACTAAAATAACTCAGTTAAATTCCACATTAACAGATGAAAATCACCAAAAATTAGCAGAAAAAACTAAACCAGCTAATGCTGTTGTCTCGAACTTTTATTAAAAAGGAAATTAGAACAAAAAGCATAGGAATATAAATGTTATTATGACATATCACAGTAAGGATTAACTTTCTTTTATTGCATATTGTATTAGTTGATAACAGGGATTAACTTTCACGTTTACGTTCACAGTATTAAAGATTACGTTACATGTAGCTATTTGAGTGACCTTTATATGTTTTTAGATTAATAACGGTTTAAGAAAAACCCAAAACGTTTCTAATTCAAATACGTTTCATATATTTTTGGCTCTTATTTTTCTGATCAAACTTAAGTGCTAAACCCGTATTACTTACGAGCTTTACACAATCGAAAATTTTAATAAGAGACCGCAACGTTATTCGAATTGAAATTTTCTCTCCACATAGCACTAACTCAGAGAGTTCAAACTAAAAACTGAACTAAAAAGTGAGCAAAGTAAGTAAGTCGGTAGCTGTAGGCAAAAAGATTTGATGCAGCAATATTGCACTGGAAAACATATAGAAACGGTAAGGCCTAATCCAAACACACGTTTTTTCGGTTAATAAAACAAAATTGGCCTTCGTCGTATGATGAGACCCTTGAGCAAGAACGAAACGCGTCACGATAGCTCAAATCCATTTATTGTTATAGTGTCATTAATTCATTATTCATTTTGTGAAGCAATGTCCCAAGTAATAATTTATAATAATTTAAAAGTGATGTTTTGACGTTTGCAGGCCAGAGTTTTAATGTTTAATCCTTTTGCGTGCTTCTGGCCTAAAGGCTACCAGCTAAAGGCAAACGTCAAAACATCACAATTAAATTATTATCAACATCATAGTACTGGGTTTACATATCCCAAATTAAGCATGCGAAAAGATATCCTTTCTAGCTCAAGTGATGGAGCAGTGGACCCGTGATCCAAGGGCTGCGGATTCGAATCCTGTGGGAGGGTAACTTTTTCGCATTGCTTGTTTTTTAAGTAGTCGCCGTTCTGGTGGGTCTTCCCGAAGATTCCGCGCTGGTAGCCTTTGGGCCAAAAGCACGCAAAACGATTGAATAATAATTTATATCCACATACAGCCAATAAGCTATATACTTGTTTAATTTCTTGATTTCGTTTCGTAATCCGTCGATGTTAAGAAGTCACAATTTTATTTAGTTCACTTTTATGACATTTTATCATGACCTCATAATAGTAAAATGCCATAAAATTGACGTTTATATTAAGGCAGATGATGAGGTCATGATAAAATGTCATAAAAGTGAACAAAATAAAATTGTGACATCTTAACATTGACGGATTAAGAAACGAAATCAAAAAATGAAGCAAGTGTAGCAAATAGGGAAGTAGAGAACAAAATTAATGAAAAGACAAACAAAAACAACTTTACAACAATACTCTATATTTGCAGAGGCTGTTAGTTATATTGGGATTGTTTGATGATATTGAAATCGAAACATCTTTTCTTTTTTGTTAAGTTTAAGTTCAAAGTTCGACTATTTTTTTTAGTTTCACTTTTTTTAGGTTTGTTTGGAAATGGAGAAGAACGAATACCTGCTGAATTTCTTGTGGAGTCAGGTAAGTTTTTATTTGTACATTTTACTATAAAGTTATTCAGGGCCGAATTTACATTGCGCGGTGCCACTGGTACTTTTGGAATTTTCGATGCACATTCCTGCCAAATAAATCCAAGAAAGGTCTTTACCAAGCGCGAGGCCCCCAAAACTCGAGACCTCCCGCGCGCGAAGCTCCCCGAACTGTGCTTTTATGCCATATGGTAAATCTGGCCCTGCAATTATTTATATCTAAAATTAAGAATATATCGGAACATTAATTTCCAAGTATGTATAGTCTTAATAAAATACAGTAAAGTACACTGAACCTACCAAGAATGTATGGTCCTGCACAGACGCCGGCAACGAACCTACCATTAAATGCAGAATTGATTGCCACACAAAGGCATACCAGCAAGGAGCCAAACAACGAAAGCTGTGCTTGGCCGAAAAATACTTCATCCTCACTGCAGACTCCAGCATCACGTTAAGAAAACGAACTTAGCTAGCTGGTCAAGAAATGCCGCCATGAAACAAAATATAAATTAAACCGCTGTAAATTTAAAACATCTTTCATTTTATTTTCGGTATTACGCCGATGCGTGTACGAGTTAGCGGGGCCCTCTCCGCGTCATTGTTTCCCGGCAACACCTCTCCTTTCGAAGAAACGTTGCAGCGTTGGCAACACTGTGTCCGATTTGATCGGTCCGAGATTAAAACCTTAGACCTTCCGCTCCAGAGACGAACGCGTTACCGTTCGACAAATCATGTATAATATGTTTATTGGTTTTAATGTTGCTTTTCATTTTACGTTTATTTTTTTGTTTTGCCTCTTCTGAAAGATCTTTTCTCTCCTTTTTTAATCAAGTGGTTTTTCCCAGTAACGAAACACCGATTCTTTCTTCTTAACGGCTTTTGTTGTTATTTTTTTGCTAACGTAATTGTTCTAAGTGATCTAAGTCAGGGGTCGGCAACTTTTTCTGTACTGCGGACCGGTTAAAAACGGAAAAATTTTCAAATCAAAAATACTAATGTTTAGCAATGAAAATGTAAGTCTACTTCGTTAAAGACCAAAAAAAAAGGTCTTCACCTCAAATTGGAGCGGATTTTGTGTTCAGCGTAAAATGGGGAACGGCAGCCAAGTCAAATCTTGCCTGCTAATTGATGATCAATTTGCGTTGTTGCTGTAACAAAGCTGAATTATTATAGTACTTCCTGTGAACTAAAATTATTTCATCAGAAGAAATTACAAATGTTTTCCAAAGTATTTAACCTGGGAAAGTATACGGCCCGGTAGCAAAGTCTCCACGGGCCGGTGGCAAACTCTCCCAGGACCGGCACCGGTCCGCGGGCCGTTGGTTGCCGACCACTGACCTAAGTTACAATTTGTTGCCGTTCAAATTTGCGCTAGTTCAGTGCAGCTCAATTGCTTGCTTCAAAAATGAAACCAGTCAGGATTTTCTGGACCCGACCGGTAAATTTCAAAATCTACGCCAGTTGACCGGTTTCTGACCGGCCCGGTCGACCGGATTTAATAGAGAAAGTTTTTTTTCACTGTTCAATGTATCTGGTGAAAAATTTTCAGAAGGGGGGCATGAGTGAGGTGTTAAAATTTAAGACTCTGGAGGCGGGGATCTCAGGAAAAAACGCAAAAAAATTTTGCGTTTTTTGCAAAAATAACTCAATTTTAAGACCTTTTTGGATTAAATCTCGGTTTGAAAAACCTATTTTGAGCAGCGCAAAACGTGCACAAAATAAGCAGAAAAGGAAATGGAGGGCACAAGCTAGATTATTAGACGTTCTTTCTAATGATATTATGCGTAAAGCCAAGAAAATAAGTCAAATTTTATTAGCTATTGGTGACAGATTATTTGTAATTTGCCGAGCAGAAGCAATAAACTGCTATGGCATTGTCTAGAAAAGTTTTGTAAAGCAATGTGCCCCAGTAGTTTGTAGAAATGCTGGTTCAGAACAAGCCCTTGCTAGTTATGTATAAAAACTAAGAGCTATGTCTTTCTTGCTCGGTGTAGAGTGTGGTAAATTTAAGTTGAAAAAAGCTTTTCAAAGCGGTAAGATTTTAGCTTGTACTAAAAACTTTGCAATCTGTGCCACTTCTACTCTCAAGCTGATTAAAATGATGCAAAAATGCCAGGTAGCATAAGCCTCTTCCACCTGCATACTTTATAATAATCTGATTACGCAATTTTAACGTATATTTTGCACTTGTTTGCTTTGTGCCGTGGCCCAAAGTGGGAAGGGAGGCATGGCACAATCTCCCCCTAAATACGCCCCTGGATATGCATGTCGTAATGGTCACAGCATATTAGTCACACAGCTTGAAACCATACAACAAGTGTTTTCAAAAGTTATGGTTTGTCAATACTTTTTTTTTCATAAAAAGTTTCATTTAATGAAATTCATATGTATATTTGCGTTGATGTTTAGATGTCTTTTAGTTTCAAGAAAGGAGAATTTGACCGGTGTTTCAACCGGCTGGACAGGCCGGTCGAAGAATCTCGACCCGACCAGCAACCCGACCGGCCGGTCGACCCGGCCGGTGCCGGTCGACCCGACTGGTTTCCATTTCTGGCTTGTTTGGAAAGTTTTGACTTGGTTTTAAATTTTAGATTTCAAGCTTTGAAGTTTACATTTTGTTTGTCTACCGTTTAAACATTATTTAGATTTACCTCTGATAATTCCATTTACGGGTGAAACAAGCTGTTATAGATTTCATGGTTTTTAATTTTCAATGTTTTTTTTATGTTTCAAAACTATGTTAATCTGATGTGAACATCATGCTGTGTACAAATCTTGATGCTTGTATAGTCTTCTTTACTTCGTTCAATAGCTAAGTTTTACTTTAAAAGCGATAAAAAGAAAATAGTGTTTTCGGCAAAACCTGAATTTCAGTTCTGTACATCCTTAGTTAAAATATAATAACTATGATAAAAAGTAAAAAAGAAAAGGTAGCAGAAATTTGGCTCTCTTAATCTCAATAGAATGCAATCCAACTCCACCAGTAAGTCCTCCCGCTTTCAAAACTACTTTACTAAAAAGTTGATCTGGGATAGGCTATACCGCGTAAACTGGTAAGTTTGAAAACTAGGCAATAGGAAAATGGGTAATTTTTTTGTCAAAATTCTTAAAATTTTTTTCCAAAGCACTGTGCAGGACTCAAGTTTTGCTTGATACCAAAGCTCTTCAGCAACGCAAACTCAAATGACAAACCCAAATTTAAAAATATCAAGCCCATTTGAATCACATTTTAAACGTTTTTAGAGGCATTTGAAAGAATTGAATTCCTAAGATTTGAAAGCTGGTTGTAAAATTAAATTGTTCAATCCTCTCTTTGCTTACAAGTCAAGTCCAAAACACATCCAAAACCTTGCATTTTTGGGCTAAATTTTATACGTGACTTAGCCCTGGTGTTGGGAAACAAGATACATTGCTTACTGCAACATTTATAGCATCAAATTATAATACACTTGAAGATTTGCGTTTGAGATCGTTGTTTTGTCACTAAAATTGCCAGTTTTAAGATTACATGAACGTCTAGCCATGGCGTTTGCAGGAATTTTAAAGGGGAGCATGCTATAAAAATGGATCACCAGCTGGGAGCAATGCTCTAGCAATGCTCCCAGCCACCTCGGATACTGGAGGTAAATTTTTCATCTTAGATCTTTTTTATTTTTGATCCACAATATGCTTCGAAATCTAGCCTTACATACAAAAATTTTTTACGCTTGACTCAAATATTTTTTAAAAAATGCAAAGAATAATTTCTTTTGCTTGTCGATTTCAAAATGTTCCAATCACCACAACATTATCTTTGCTGCAGATGTTATTACATCACAGTGCTACAACAATTATGTTTTTATTAGGTCACTATGATTTTTTTGCACTCATCACTTGCTCTTAGCTGATTGGTCAAATAAGTAAAATTTCTGAAGTTCTGGTGGTGTTGTAACTTGTAGGCTAGATTCAAAGAATAACTCTGGTGCTACTCAAAAGGCTAACTTTACTGCAAACGTGCTAACACTTCACAAGTTAGGATCAACTAGCTTCATCAGAGCATTACTATCATTCATAGGTGGGCACAAAATCGTTAATCGTTAATCCGTTAACAGCGAAGCGAACTTTTTCATTAACTTGTTATCCGTTAAAAAGTTTTTTTTATGTTAGCAGACTAAATTAACTTCGGTTATAATCCGGTAGAAAAAATTTATAATAAGCTGAAATTTGGCACCGGAAAAAATTTATAATAAGCTGAAATTTGGCACGATGGCTCAGGACCATGTCCTGAGCCACCAAAAAAAAATGCCCATGTTTTGGACGTGGGACTTCCCCCTTTTTCGGCCTTTAAAGTCTGCCATCTAGTGTCAAAGAGCTTTTACTATTCAACAGCCTATCCAAAAGTTGTAAAAGTGCCAAGTTTTGAGTAATAGTTTGTTTTCAAGTACAGGTATAAAAAAATTTAGTTTGAAATTGATGACGTCATCGTTGGTGACGTCATTGCCAAAGTTTTTGAAAAAAATGACATATTGAAATTTTTGAAAAAAATAGTAAATGAGAGTTAGGTTTTTGGTTCCAAATAAAAATTGCTTAAATCAAAGTGATGACGTCACAAGCGTTTTTGATGACGTCATTTGTCAAGAGTTTTGATCGTAAATCTGAAAAAGAGTGTTTGACCAAACGAAACATTGCAACACTTTGGGAATACCAGCATCATCATCATTCGAGTTTTTAAGGCATCTTCAAGTCCTTGGCCGAGGTCTTGCCTCATCTTCCTATATGCAGTGATTCTAAAAAATAATAACTTGTGTAATTATATGCAAATTGAAACGAATATGTGCCGAGCACGATGATATATCTGATACGAACAAAATTTCTACCGGTTTGCGATGTCTGACAATACTATTATCTTACGCAAAATATTGTCCGACAATATTATTGTCAGGTATTATTTTGCGTATTTGCGATATTATTACAATGTCTGACAATCTTATTATCTGAATTTATAATAACCACGCTAATATTTGACAATTCGCCGCCTTAATGATTTTTTTTATCGTTCCTCAAGCCTGCATCTTACTAAAATTGCAGATTAACTTTAACTGCGCGTGGAAGCTTTCGATAAACATTCAAGGGTTGTTTTGATTAAACTGCAAAATGCATTATTTTATTTTAATCCCTTATTGGCAGTGATAAGCAAATTACTGTATAAAAATAATGACACTACGTCACGAAAAATTACTGTAAAAAAGTAATTAAATTACCGTATTCGTTGCTTCTCGGAAAAAGTAGTCAGTAATTGTCGTTATAAATTACTTTGAATGAAAAATTTTACCAAAATGACAATATTTTACTCTACATCATTATTTCTAAGGGCATAAAAAAAAAACTAGATTTCGTCCGGGATCCAAGTATGATTATCAAGTTATAGCTTTCATTATGCTACCTCTTCGATACGGCTCAGTGCTCGCCAATATTATTTTGATCACTGTATTACGTTTGAGCGTCGATCCCATGGTCTGAGTGAGTACACAATTTTTTAAAACTAAGCGGGTTCCGAATTTCGGGTCTTTTGTTTCTGCGGTCAAGGTCGTATCATAACAAGCAGGCTACTGTGACTCCTGGTGCGCTGAAGCCAGATCACGCTTACGTTATGATTCAAGAAGCAAAATCGAGCAATAAAAATTCAATGCTGTAATTAACTCCAAATTTATTGCACTTCCTCAGGTTTTAATAAATAATTTCAGATAAGTCGCTAATATACGCTAATAATCTAAATAACACGCTTAAGGTAATTCTCACATAAAAGTGCTATCAAATAAAAAAAATTTAAAAAATACTATGTGATTGATTTATTTGTTGGTCGAGCGGTAACGCGTTTGTCTTTGGAGAGGGAGGTCTAACGTCTAAGGTTCTAATCTCTCCCCGGTCAAATCAGGCACAGTGTTGTTAACGGCACGCCACCGCTGCGACATTTCTTCAAAGGAAGCTGTGCTGTCCGGGCGCAATGACATGGAGATGAGCCCCGCCAACTCGTTACACGCTTTGGCATAATACAGCGAGTATAATGAAAGATTTGAATTTAAATCTGCGTTAATTTTTTATTTGGCAATCTTTGCAAAGACTCCGTAGTTTTCAGCTTTTGCCCTAAAATTTATTTCGGTTAAAATGTTCAAAAATATAAACTGTTTTGGACAAAATACTGTCCTTTTTTTGTATTGATGTAGTAGCTATAACAAAATTTTACCCATTGGCGTATGAAAGAATAGGGTATTGCAATACCTATCATCGGTTTTTGCACAGCATCAAAATTTGATACTACGCGAAGGTAGATAATAATGTTAACCATAGATTATTCAGATTGATGTTGGTTAATCAAAGATACAAAACGAAACTTTCCTAAATAAAGCCTGCTGGGCATGTTTATAATTAAGCAAGCAAACAACAAAATACCGCCACCGAAGTCTCCTCCGTGAAACCAGCGGAATTAAAAAACTTGATAGTATATTTTCTATTGCTATTGCGCTTTTGTTGCATCCCTATGCAGAGTTGTAAACGGGCAGAGTAGTTCAAGCCCGAACCCAAAAATATAAGCCCGAACCCGAAAACTAATTTAAAGCCCAAATTATGACCAAAAAAAAAAAAAACAAAAGTTAAGTAAGGTCCGAAAAATTTAACAATGTTGCCAAGCTATTTTAATCATATTTTTGTGTACCTAAGACAAAAAGCACGTCTCAGGCCCGAATAAATCTTGAAATTTTTGTCAAGTTTAGGCCCAAACCCGGCCCGACTAACAACTCTGTCCCTATAAGCTCTATCAACGACCGATTGTCTTAGACGAAACTAGCACTGCATGTACAAACCATTCTAGTACGCAAAGACATACGGCCCATGGTACGATCCTGTGTCATTCTCAACAGAAACAACTTTTTGATTGGTCGGTTTTATACACTAAGCAGCCAGGCAAGCGCTTCTACTAGATGGTAATATTTACAAAGTAGCCTAATTTGTAATTAGTAATTTTAACACCTCTAAAAAATTATAAAATTACCACAAAAGATACTTTTTTAAAAAGTAGTGTCATTAGTGTAAAAACTACTAAAAAACTAATTCGTTATTGCCACCACTGACTATTGGGTGGTCTAAATTTTATCTGCTTGATTGCTACCTCAGAGTTTTACTGACAACACAGTTTTTGACCTGCAATCGACTGAATGAATTCACAATATAAATCTCCCAAGTTTAAAGCTAATTAAAAAAAAAAGTGAGCAATTTTTCGTTTGGTCAAACACTCTTTTTCAGATTTACGATCAAAACTCTTGACAAATGACGTCATCAAAAACGCTTGTGACGTCATCACTTTGATTTAAGCAATTTTTATTTGGAACCAAAAACCTAACTCTCATTTACTGTTTTTTTCAAAAATTTCAATATGTCATTTTTTTCAAAAACTTTGGCAATGACGTCACCAACGATGACGTCATCAATTTCAAACTAAATTTTTTTATACCTGTACTTGAAAACAAACTATTGCTCAAAACTTGGCACTTTTACAACTTTTGGATAGGCTGTTGAATAGTAAAAGCTCTTTGACACTAGACGGCAGACTTTAAAGGCCGAAAAAGGGGGAAGTCCCACGTCCAAAACATGGGCATTTTTTTTTGGAGGCTCATCGTGCCAAATTTCAGCTTATTAAAATTTTTTTCAGGGTAAAAGCTATTTCTACCGGACTTTTAAGTATCCTAAACTTCCGTTAAGGTTTTTATCGTTAATTTCTTGCTACATTAATTCATCGTACCGGTACAAACCAGTTTGCACTAGTAACATTTGTTGCGTATTAGCACGCGAATTTTTTAGAAAAAGCGAAGAAAGGAGCTCTTTTTTGTGGCAAATAATAAGCTGCAGCCTCATAGGTCTATTAATTAATTATCGCTGTTCGCAATTTCCGGAGATTTTCCGATCGTAGCTTCGTTAGTGGATTTAAACCTGTTTTTTTCTTGAAATGAGATTAGACTGTAAAATGTAACTTCCAAAACAGAAAAAGACCACCACAGCAATAATTTTTTCCTTACAATCAGCTCAGCAATGCCATCACGTGTTCTAGAAGTAAGTGAATAAAAAGAAATGCAAATTACTCTCAAAATGTCAACGAATTAACGGACTTCATTAACTTCCGTTAATTCTAGCTGAAAATAACGAATTAAATTCAGCGAAGGTATCAAGTTTGTTTACGGACTAGTGGTTATCGAAGCTAACGTTTTGCATTAACTTGCTCACCTATGCTATCAGTAGTCACAGCAAATCGTCATCAACTGCTGAGAGCAACAAAGCAGAAAACGATCCCACAGCACATTGCTGTAGCAGAATATTAGCGAAAAATGTTCAAACAAGGTTCAAGCAAATATTCATTGCTACCAGGCGCTTAGCCAGAAATTCGCAATGGAGGGCTGTTTTGGGGGTATGGGAGCGGAGTCCCCAGCCGCCGGAGGCTAATGGGGGTCTGGGGGCGAAGCCCCCAGCCACCGGAGCCTGGGGGTTTGAGGGGAAAGCCCCCAGCCGCCGGAGGCACGGGGGTCTGGGGGCCGCACCCTCAGCGCTCAAAAATTCTGCATTTTTTGCAAAAATGACTTAATTTTAGAGCTATTTTGATAAAAAACAATGCCCTCAAAACGTGGCTAAGACATTGGCAGTGCAAACCTGATAAAACTGGTTACATAAATGGGCTATTCGGAGGTGGCTAATGGTAAAATTTTAGTTCTCTTATTTAGATGTTGGTAAATTATAAAATTGAATAGTTCATTGAAACTTACACGGAGTAATCTATTTCGTATACACTTTATACAGAAAAATAATTGGGGGCGGGCTAATGAAAAGAGATTTGAGAGAAATGAATGGTAATTAACTAATACGGAATAGCCCCCCTCCCCCTTTATTCCTTAGTTTAGATTATATTTGTTGATGACACCTATGTTTAGCATTTTTATACTTGCGATCAAATTTGACTGCGTATTTTTGACCATTTTTTTTTATTTGTTTGTTTTATTTTTAACAAATTAGCCCCCCCCCTAAATATATGTTTCAAAAGATGTTTCAATTACTATGTAGTCCACTCCAGTGCATTTAACAGTCTCAAAAGTGCTAATAACGTAGTGTTTTCCTCATTCTGCATTTTGGTCGACATGCCAATGGGGGGCTATAGCCCCCCCCTGGCTACGCTGCTGATTGCTACAGCAGGCAACGTCATACACATAAATATAAAGGTGCTTACAAAATGAATGTTAGCAGTTCGTTCAAAAATAATTTTTCCGCATCAGCATCGCAATAAAATTACGGTAAAACTAATACTAAAACGAGTAACCCCAAAAAAATTTAACACAGGGAATTAAGCAATTTTTTATAAACTGCAGGGAATGCTAACCCATCGTTTTTGTAGAGCACTTGAAGCTTTTCATTGATGTACCAACTTTCAGTAAAAAGACGTTTAGAGTAATCTTGTTCCACTTTTTAAATTTTGACTTCAAACCAATTAATTTGGTGATCAGTTTCTATTGAATGCTGGCAAAGTGCTGATTTCTCGGGCCGTTGAAATCTTATTGCTCGTTGATGTTTCGTTATTCTGGATTTGAAGTCCCGTTTTGGTTTGTTCGAAAAAGTGATTGTTCAAAATTGAGCTCTTTTGTGGCAAAATCAAAGTGCTTAAGTTTGAATCTAATTAGCATAACGAAAAAAACAGTCTGGAATTTCTTTATTTAGGCAAGGATGACGAGCAACATTCTGCAACAACGAGACTGGAAAGTTTTTTAAATTTATCAGGTAAGCTGAGAAAGCAGAAATTATTTACTGAAACAAGTTTTTTTGAATATTGCGCAAAAAAAAAACAAAAACGCGCAATATACCAGGGTAGCATTGAGGCATCGAAGAGTCTGGGCCAACGGAACGAACGTTTTCCAGAGGGTTCCCGATATAATGTTGCTAACAGAAAAGCTCGACATAATAACAGTACCGGTACCCAATTTAAATGCGAATTGCACAAAAACTGCGTGCTATATTTTTACAAATATGCGAAAGTGTTGATGAAACTAAAATAACAAAGAATACTCATGCCTACAAATTATACCGAATTCATTTTGTGTAGGAAAGGACAAAAGATGCTCGCGTACAAAATATCAGACGGTAGTCTAGGGGACAAAAACCTCCATATTTGGAGATTAAAGTGTCTAGTGACCCCACCCAATTAAGCGTGCTCAACAGCAGTCAATTAAAGCCTGCACTTGTTTGTTACCGACTTACTGGTATCGCATTGCCGCGTTCCAACCCGGGTTTCCTCTCACTATTACTTACTGTCCCCTTTTTTCCGGTTTCACCGTCGTTGTCCAAGGAGTCTTGCTCCAAGTTGAGTATCCAGTTAATTAATTATTATAATTTTATTCAATCTTCTGACTTCAGTTCTTTACACCACAGCCTATACCATCAGGATTAGCGAGGTCTACACCCTAATTTAAAACCTTGTTCAAAAAATCAAAAGTTAGTAATGAATAAAAACATGCACAACATGACGCTACTTAATTGAAATCAGTCACCCTAATTCCTGTTATTCGCTGCTATCAAACGGTTACAAATATCTGCTTTGCACAGTCATTGCTTTCAGAGATACAGGCAACTTTGCAGCCACAGATTAAACGCTGCGCAGCATCGACGAAGATTTCATCATGCGCTTTTACAGAAAACAGCGCCAGAGCGCGTATTAAAGGATTTGACTGCCGGTGAGAACCATGATGACTACGGTTTGACACCAACTGAGGACACTGACCTCGACAACATTATTTCTGCGCTAAAATTTTTCGTGGGTTGATTAACTTACCTATCTAGCCTAGCCATGAGCCAAGCTGATGAGAGGCAGTACTTAAATTGTAGGGGTGAGCGGGGATACGCTTCCCCCCATAGAGAGTTACCGTACCCCCATCGAGATTTAGCGTTCCCCCATCAAGATTTAAGTGTCTCCCCATCGAGATTTGAGCCCTGGATGATCATACGAAAAAGAGCCAGCCAACATGAATAAATCCTACAAGTTCCGGCCGAATATACTACCAAGTTGCGGGGGAAATTGATTTTGATGAGAAACACTCCATTTGCCAGCGAAGACCTTTTTTTTCAGTCTTCACCTAATTTCTGCCAAAAAAACTCTTAATTTTCGGCGAAGACCTTTTTTTTGGTCTTCATTCGATTTCGGCGACGGAATTAAGTAATCTTCACTGAAGTACTCTTGCATGCCAAATGTGTTTGGTCACAGCTGCAAAAGCGTCCCCCCCCCCCCATGCAAAATTTTACAATTTAAGTACTGATGGAGAGGTGATATTTCTTGAAACTGCAGCCATACGAGGCTGCTATATTTTGTGGATAAAAGCTAAGACACACATGTGTGTGTGAGGTGGTCCAATTATTTTTGTTAATTTTTTCCTTAAAAGTGTACCTTTAATCGTTGTAATTTTTACATCTAAGTTACTGAAAATGAAATAGTACT
The DNA here is from genome assembly GCA_963965965.1 of Trididemnum nubilum. Classification (NCBI taxonomy): domain Eukaryota; kingdom Metazoa; phylum Chordata; class Ascidiacea; order Aplousobranchia; family Didemnidae; genus Trididemnum; species Trididemnum nubilum. Next base: position 35,783,136 of record OZ014478.1, on the reverse strand, counting down.
TTGACTGCTCTCAACGACGCGAAATTTGTTCCATCTGCTTTGATTGAACGTCTGTGACCGCGTTAACATACTCTGTTGCGAGCAGTTTCAGTGAAAAGTATGTAAATTAGCGTTTAGCAATTTAGAAATTTATACCAAATTAAGGCGTAAGATATCACTGCAGCAATAACACGTAGGCGTAGCCAAACTTTTTGATTGAGGGGGGAACCACAAATCGCATGCAATGACGTGATGAAAAATTTTAGAGAGAGGACCTTTTTGCGGAACAAAGATATCGTAGAATGGAAGATCAGAAGCCGAGGACTGTGCTTGGCAATTAACTAAGATTTTTCTGAAGGGAGATGGCTAAAATCAAAAGTTTAAAGTGAAAATGTCTGAATTGGGAGACTCATCGAATGAACGAAGTGTAACTCAAACGTATCACAGATGGAGGGTCTGGGGGCGAAGCCTCCAGCCGCTGGACAATTTTTGTAATTCTTTGGAAAAAAAAAGCTTTTTTAATGCCATTGGATCAGATTTTGTACGTATTCAGAGCCATTTAAAAAAACTAAATTTTTAACATTTTAAAGCCAATTGAAATAAATCAATTGTTCAGTCCTCCTTTTACTTACACTTTAAGTCCAAAACACCTTTAAAATCTAGCATTTTGGCATTAAATTTTGTAGGTGATTTGGCTCAAGTAGGGGAAGTAACGTAAATTGCCCCCTGCAATGTTTTAGCAGTAAATAATAACAATGGCCAACAAAAGCAATTAATTGTTTGTCGTGGCGTCTAAGATGTTTTAACTGTTTTTACCAAATTTGAGAGCGCTGATTCCAAAAATGCAGTCACTTTTTCTCTATCAGGTCTAGTTTTCTGCTATGGTATACTCCTTTTTGAAGGAAGCCGATAGCTACAATAAGGGTAGGCAAATTGAAGAAACGATATATTCAGTAATTTTATGATTCATATTCATGGATTCACGCCAAAATATTCACAATCAAGTATGAAGTACTAAAAAATGCTAAGGATTAGACACCATCAGCCAGAAATCAACGCTTTACTAATTTAATGGAATGTGAGGCTCCGGCATCGTCGCGCTTAATTGACTTACAGTAATCTGCAAGCATGGTACATACCAAAGACCTTGATAGCGAACTTTCATGTCGTTCATGTCCTGATGAAAGAGCTCTCCTTGCTCGTCGCTCACATCACTTAGATTTTATGGAAAATGGTCAAGATGACTGTTCAAAAAAGGTTATTTGATGCTCATACAGTATTTGCACCCAGTTCATGGAGATTTGTAAGTAATGCTTTAACAAGCTGTTCGTAGTTGGGCGCTTTTGTTTTTCCCATGAGGAATTTTACCACATTCGTAAACGCAGTCCAGACAACAGTTCTGTCGGATTCATAAAATTACAAAAAATTGCGTCATTCATTAATTTTCGAATCTGGGGTCCGTCAAAAACTCCAGCTTTTAGTTTCTCTATAGATAGGCCTGGGAATTTCACGCAAATGTCAAATGTATATAAAACCAGTGGCGGCTCGCCCATAGGAGCTGCAGAGCTGCAGCACCCCCAAAAAAATCGAAACTTAGTCTGGCTCCCAATTAAACATTTTTTGTCTTTCTTTTCATTTTATTTTCAATGAAATGCTTGAAACTCAATTTATGTTAGAAAAAAAATATAAAAAATAATTGGCAACATCGCTTTGGTTTTGTGCACCTCCAAAATTTTTTCTCGCTTTAATTTTTTTATTATGACGTAAAATGTTTCAGATAGTTCTGAATAGAGCAGTTTGGCTGGTGGGTTGAGCTGCAAATTTTGCAGCTCAAGACAAAAAAGTTAGGTAATTCTTTTGGTATTTTTGTTCTCGTTAGGCTTCAAAAACTTTGGTAAGCAGTGCTTCTTCAAGTGATTTTGCAATTAAGTGAAAGGTGCTTTGAAAAGAGTTGCAGTTTGTTAATTAGGCCTATTTTAGGCTATTAGAATAAGAATTACAAAAACAAGAATGTCTCTTAAGTTTAAACAGCTACCGTAAGTCAAGAACTGAAGAAAGTTTGTGCACTGATATCAGGTTCCCGGTATAGGCTGTAGTAGTTGTAGCTTAAATATTTTTATATTTTTGCATAATTTTGTACTTTTAAGACAATCTGTCAGTAACTCTGCATCAGTAATTTTTAGCACTGTTCAAGTGGTACAAAAAAACAACTTTTTTTTATTTGGAAGTAGGCTAACTTAAATTGTTAAAAAAACTGTTAGATATCTAATGTTGGTCTATAGAGCTGATTTGAAATAGGCCAGGGTTTGATGGTGGTTTAATCTGTGAAATGCTTGTTCTGTTTGATGTAAGCGTACCTGTACAAGTTTGGGTTAAAAGTTTGGAAGTGGCTATTTTGTCTCTTAAGGCAAAATAGTGTTTTTCCTCTGTTTGGGTTAGGATTAGGGCTATTTTGGCACTTGCGGCAAAATAGCCCTTAGGACTATTTTGCCTCCAAATGGCAAAATAGCAGTGGGCTATTTTGCCTCCAGAGGCAAAACAGCCACTGCCTAAAAGTTTAGTTTTGGAAATACCGGTGACCTACTAACCCTCTCTCCTGCTCAAATTTTTCTTCTAACAGTGGCCCACTGAGTACGGTATATATACTGTAAGTCTGCAGTTAGGCCCAGCCGATGAACATCAAGCTGAATACCGTACCAGTTTGACAGTTGCAGATAGGTTAGAAATAGCCTAATTCTAGTAAAAGCTTTTGTCCAGTACGATTTGCCTTTCAGCATAGCCTACCAAAAATAAAGAATAGAAAGTTTTTATGGTGATTTGCGCTTTGTTCAAACTAAATTTAAAGTGCTTTAAGTTTAACTTAAATTCACAACCAAATCAAATTCAATGATTATCGCAAAAAACTGCGTGTCAAAATTTCTAAAGCTACAAAACGTCCTGTACCAGTATGCTTTGAAAACTAAATATGATCGAAGTAATTGCCATGACATTGTCAGGTAATATGTATTACCTATTTGGTCATTGTGCATGAACACAAATGGCGAATTTGCAGTTGATGGCTGTTGTACAATGTCGAGTAACAGCCAGTGATTCCTACCTTTTTAATCTTATGGAAGAAATAGTTTTAGCTAAAAGACTTTGTTATTAATTTTGTGCCAGTGCCATTATACTAACTTGCAGAAGTATTGATCTTTAGTGTTCACATACTGGTACTTCAGTTAATAGAGTTGCTCCTTTTGTTTTACTAGTATTATTTGATTTTTAATTTTACTTGAATAGGGCATTGACTCAAAAGTAACCAATAATTTATATTGTTGAGTTGTAAGGTAGCTTCAGAACAATGACATTTAGGAAAATTTACCTCAATATAGTGAATGCAGTTTTATGATTAATTAAGATCAATGTGCTGAGAAAATTAATAATAAACTATAGACAGTATCCAGACTTCAGAGTCTTATAGGTACAATCAAACCTTTGATTAACAGCCTTAGACATACTGTTTCGGAATCGACATTCGTCTTTTATTCATTGTCAATATAGCTAGGACTGCAGGTATGAAGATTAGTGTAAAATTTCGCCTTTCTATGCTCGTATTCATACCTGTAGTCCTAGCTATACTGACAAGGAATAACAGATGAATGTCGATTCCAAAACAGTATGTTGGAAGCTGTTAATCAAAGGTTTGATTGTACCTATACAACTCTGGAGTCTGGATACTGTCTAATAGCTTATCATCAGTTTTATACTGTTGTGCGTATTGCAAATTATACTTTATGCTGGAAAATTTGGTTTGCTTATGCTTAAAAGTATGTATATGGTAGTGACTGTTTCATTGAAAATTTCAAGTTAAAGTGAATAAAACGAAAATGAGAAATATTCATCTGTGCTTTTTTCATTTGCTTTTCTAGGGGTCAAGATTAGGGTTTAAGTTAGGGTTCAATTTGGGGATAGTTTTAGAGTAAGCATTTGAGTTGGGGTTAGATTTGAGTCAGAATTAATAAAAAAGTAGATAAATATTTCTGGTGAAATTAAGCCTTCCAAAGTATATTAATATTCTTTGAGTAATACACAAGTATGGTGCTAAAGTATTAAACCTTTTATAAGTAACAACACAAAAGCTACTCTTACTTGAGTTTGCATTATTATAAATGATACAAAATGCTTCTGTTTTTACATGCTTTTTGTTTATTCAGAATTTCAGAGATAAGTTGTATGTATTCTGTAAATGTAAGTCAATTCAGTATGTGTAAATAATGGTAGCATGCTTAAATCTAAAGAAACTTTATTTTCCAACCCTTTGGTGACAATGTTGAACTAGGGAAAGTCTTGAAGATACGAGGTGAATCCAGTCATCGATGTTGATGTGCACAACTGCAGATAAAAAACTGTATGTGATGATGATTACTGCTGATCTTAACCGTAGATTTTGCAAATGAAAAAGCTTTTATTGAAAATCTTAAATGTACAATAGAAGAATCAAAAGTGAATCTTTAAAGATTACTACCTAACAAAAGATCTTATTCTAAAAGAAGATGCTATTACAATTGTTACATGTTGTGTTTCAATATGTTAGTAACAAATTGTGGATAGACTTTTCGCTAATTTTGAAGTGTGTGTACCCTCAGATGGTCAACCTGATTTTACTTTGTGTATGATGCTTTCAAGAATGATCCAAATCTTTAGAATGGAATGAATACCATAAGTTCTTGTGCCATTTAAAAAATGACGATTTATCCTGTCTATTTTTCTCGTGATTTAAGTTTGTTGATTTGTAAAGTGGCTAATATCATGGCATGCATTGGGGTGCTTTCTCTTACACACTTCTTTTTTTGAAATAAATCCTTTGATGACTTAAAATTGTAGTAATTTCACTCCACAAATTTCTCTCAGAATCATTACATAAACAATCTGACAATGGTTCTTCTTCACAGCTCATACCACTAGAGACATAATAATTCTGTTTCCGAACAATACATATGTTTCTGGTGGAATGAGCTGTGAATAACTGAACTGTACTAAAGAAGAACCATTGACATCATGTTTATGTTATTATCTTACAAAACCAGCTCATGTTTTTCCAGACAATGTAGCAACTGATTTGGTGCTTTTATACTCTGGAAATGAAGCTAGTTCTTTTTAATACAATTGTTCGTCTGTTACACATACTGTAACTTCAAAACTAATTTGCCATTACTGTAATTCCATTAACTTAATACCCGTGTTGCAAGGAAGCCACAAGCGCGTTCATTTTGTAACCAATATTGGGTGGCGTTGTCTTTACTTGTATTTCTGGTCTTGTGTTGATGGCATTCTTTGTTTATAGCATTATCCTACTTGAATGAGCATGATTAGTCCAGTGAAGCCTACAGCAGTGCGTATTGCATATTGTAGCGTAGATTTAACACTTTAAGTGTTACATATTGTTCAATGTTACTGTAGGTACTGCAGTGTTGATATTGCATTGTCTGTAAGCCAACTACACCCGAATCATTGTATGATTTCTTTTTACTGTTCTTAATTTGATACTGTAAGTTTGTACTACTATTTTTTATCGAAGTTGCATCATTGCTAATGCTATATTTATGTTGACAGATTTTTGCCACTTTCATTTTGCCGTATGGATTTGTGATTAGACCTTGACATTGATACTCTTGTCTGAAAAAAGTGGCGTTCATCTCTTCATGTTTCTATGAAAACTAGCAATCTATTGCAATTTTTAATTTTACGTTTTTGAATTACAGTAGCACCGGTACTTCGTTAAATAAAAGATTAAGTGAACAATGTAATGGTTTTTGGTTTGTCCATGCTCCGGACTCCATAGATTAGTCAATAAATATTGTGCTATTTTACAAGATTTAAGAATGAAAATCTTGCTAATTTTTGTGTGTCGCTTTGACTAAACTAACAACTTTTAAGCCCTGTCTATCCACTGGACGTAAAATCGAGAGCGTATCCTTAGTGTATTTTAACTAACTGGCAGCTTGTACCCTGGTGAAGGCAGTCCGCCGGGCGTGTCTTAATTTCTTCTAAAATAATCAAAATACGCTCGTATACTCGCGATATTACGCACAGTGTAGGCGGGGGCGTAAGTAATAGAGCTTACTTTCTGGCCTATAGGTAAGTTAAAATTGTAGTGTGAAGTTGTAAGTGTCACAGTGTAGGTGTAGCTTTCGTGAGGGGGTCTGGGGGGCGAAGCCCCCCAGACGTTGGAATGGCAATACTTTTGCAGCACCACCAAACATTTTTGTCACGAGCCGCCACTGTATAAAACAGTCGCCATTTTTTGCTAGACCCTTCACAAACTGTTTCATGATGCCAAGCTTTATGCGAAGAGGAGGAAATACAATTTTGGAACGTTCCACCATAGGAAGAGCTAGATCATTGAGAGAGCCAGGAATCAGCTCACTGCGCATTGGCCAATCTTTCCTTGTCCAGAGCTCTTTTCTTGCCCTGTTGTTCCACAAACACAAAAAGCACGGAAATTTTGTGTAGCCGCTTTGTAATCCGAGGAGAAACTCAATCATTTTCAAATCGACACATGTGATCCATTGGTGCTGTTTGTTTGCAATTTTTTCCAGAACAAATTAGATTTCATCATGTTCTTCCTTGAGGGTTGTTGAATGGCCAAGAGGAACTGATCCATATAAGTTTCCGTTATGAAGAAGAACACATTTTAAGCTTCTTTTGGAACTGTCTCTAAAAAGGTGCCAATCTTGCGGTTCATTCTGTTGAACGCCAAACTGCCGCAGCAGGCTGGCAATATCGTTGCAATATGCGATGTCGGTTTTTTGAGTGAAATACTGCAAGAACTCACAATGGCGTTTTCTGTAGAAGATTATGAGAGTTCCAAGCTGAAACAGATTTTTTTCTTTGAGTCTTGAAGTTAAAAGTTCAGAAAATTCGAAAGATTGAGATCTCTCGTGAGATCATTTAGTTCTCTTTGAGACAAAAGCTGCAGTAATGAAGAAAGAGTAAAATCGACCTCAAATACAATAGTTTCACAACTGTCAGTGGACAAAACGGAGTCTTGATCTTCTTCAAAACCACGCAATTCCTATTCGGGCAAGCATTCAAACCAGTGCCGTCGCCAGAGCAAACGTAGTGGGGGGGGCACTAACTGAAAGTGCGGGGGCACTAAAAAAATAAACTGACTTTTGCCTACAAAAACTGATCTTCAGATCTTCTACGGCTACCAATATGCGCAATTTTAACAATCCTGTAATCATGTCTAAAAAAAGAGAGACCAATAAGGCCGGCAGCGTTTCTTAGCTTGTTTTGTCTGCGGCCCACAACTGCCTGAAAAATCTATCTACAGCAGTGAATGCTACCAGACAGACAACCAGGGTTTTGCTAAGAGGGGTGAACGAAAAGTAAATTTTTTGCGCAAAAGTTGTCTGATTTAGGCTCCGTGCTAAACAAACTAACGCAACTCAAGCGTGCCACAAACGGGGGCATAGTCACTAAATATATAGTGACTGTGGGCGGGGGGCGATTTTTGTGATTTTGCAGCCAAAAAAAAGCAATTTTTGCGTCATTTTAATTGCACTTCGCACGTTTTAAAGCCATACGTACGTTTTAAAGCCACTTCGCACGTTTTAAAGCCACACGTTTTAAAGCCATACATACGGAGAGATCACAAGTTTGGTACTTTGTACCAGCTAATTATTTAGACCCAATGTGGATGGTGTGACTCATATTGCTATATGTTGTGTATAATTGTTTTGATGCATATGTATCGATTGCAAAATTGTTATTGTCTTGATGCTATGACCAGCTGCTACTTGAAAGGGTTTCCGGACCCGGTGAGGTTTCATTTTCAGGGTGGTTTTTCTTTCCTCACCATGCTCCGTTGAGCTAAACATAGTTTTGGGCCGGTTGCGCCACCCGTTGACCACCTACGTAACCGTGCCTGGCCTTGCACTGGTCACTGTCCCTCTCTTTTCTCTTTATCAATCATTCGAACAACTACTCCAGTCGTTAGTTTTACTTCCATCTTGTGTGCCTGCGTGTATGTTGATGATTGTGATTGATTAGGCCTACAATGTACTTTGAGCTGGTGTGACAGGTGTAGCAACCATGCAAATAAAAATCGCTTTTTTGTGTTCAGTATCCTCTGCATGTCTTAACGTCTGACGTTGTGTCGCTACTTCCTTTTCCTGACTCTACGTGTTATTATTGTGTTACCATGCATTTGCTATTGTTGTGGTGGTCAAGAATAAAAAAAGAATGAATGAATGAATGAATGAATCACTAAATAGCTAAAATTCAGAAGTTAGTTCAAAGAAGAATTACATTTTTTAGCCCCTTTAGCTCCCCCTTACTTCAGATCAAGTCTAAAATACGTTTAAAAGCTCGTATTTTGAGATTAAATTTCTAAGTGACTTAGCTTAGAGAGCTTAAGCCCCGTCACCCTGGTTGTGCCTTAGACCGCGACCTCAAAATCTTGAGTGTACTTTAAAAATCTAAACAGCTGGTCTTTGAAAAAATGTTTTTACGTATTGTTTCATATCATGATCACTAACGAAGTACCGGTAACGATTCTGCAGGCTTACTTCTTTCTTCCGCGACACATCCGTAAAGGTATGTTAATAAGATGAATTATTACGTCAGATTTATGTACAGCAGTTCTGCGTTGGTTGTCAGCAATTTCGCTAAGAATCAAGAAAACTTCAAAGGAGGATTATGTTTGAACGTAATTACTCCTTTTACCATCATTGTTGTTGTCTTGCAGTTACGTGATGTTCCAAAAATAGTAATTTGAGTAAACCAAAATGTTGGGGCACAAGCAGTCGTTAGGGGGGGGGCATAGCCCCCCTCCTCCCCCCGTAGCGACGACACTGCTTCAAACACTGGAACAGGAATTTCATGTCAATGTGGAATTGGCCTAATTTCTGACTCGAGGTTTGGATAAACCAGTGAATTCCTGTTCTTTCTGTTGATTCCCTTAGTGCTGACAGCACAGCAGTAGCAATCATTGAAATGATTTTTCGGTTCACTTACGACCACAAGAATGCCAAAGCGGAGTGACTTTCTAACCTTTTTTGTCCACTGTCGAAAATGCTCAACACATTGCTTTGACACAATATGGGGTGCCCATGCCTTAACTTGATCACCCAACATTTATTACTTTGAAGCAAGCAAGATAAGCATGCTTCACAAATTCACTGATCCTTTTCCAATTCACTGAGCATGCTTCACAAACGTGTATTCCCCGCAAATATAGCAAAACAGATTTGGGTTGTTTAAACAAAGTCGCCTTGAAGAGGATGTAACCATGCTTAATTTTTGCTCTAAAAAACTGCAATGCAAGTAAAATAATGCAGCCTATTTATTTCCTGTTTGACTTAAAAATGAATTCCTAGCATTAAATCAAAAAATAAAGCTTGCTTTGACCCAGAAATTAACAAAAATATGCCGCAATCGGTCGGCCTACCTACTATACTCAGTATCCACTTGCTTCCAACTGCATACTTCCTAGGCCCTAACTCCTTGTATAACAAATTTGAAAATTGATTTTTGCTTGAAGGTTTGTAATGTCATTATTATTTAACATATATCACAACAATAATATACAAATAAAATGCTGACGGTACAATGTGTATAAAAATACGCCTAAGTTCCAATTATGAATAGTGTAAAATAGCAAATATCTCAAAAACTTGACCTGATGAGTGAAAACTACTATCATTTTTGGAATCAGCACCCCCCTAATCAGTCTTAATGAGCTTAGGAACCTTGGGCACCAAAAAATGAGTTAGCCAGTGTAATCTATTCAAAAATTTTTCTTAGGGATTTTTGTGTCTTGTCACGGAAACACCCAGTTGAAGAGCACACGTACGGTTAGAGGTCCAGGCTCTCTCAATTGAAATTCAATCATTTGTTCAATGAGCAATTCCCTAGTTAATTTTTTCAAAGGTGTATTTTTGCATTTGTATTTTACTGGCGAGGTGAAGTAATAGTAGTCAAGGATGGTAGTACGGTACGGTACGTTAAGAATTTGCGTACCACGTACCTCACACCTTGAACCGTACCGTACCAGCGTACTCTACTTCAGTTCAATTTTTGAAGCGTACCGTACCTGTACCATAACAAAAAAGACGTAACGTACAAGCGTACCGTACTTCTCAGCAAAAATGAGGTGTACCGTACCGTACTTGCGTAACGTACCTAACTGCCATCCTTGCTTTAAATTACTCGCAACTTTAACTGACTTTGAAATCACTAGCCTAAAAATCAGCGATCTCAATTCACCCATTTGGCGTCGGTTTTGTCAATCTTTTGACTCTGCATACAAAAAGCCGTCGCAATGTGCAAAAAGTCTGGGATTTTTAAACTACTGCGTATTAGTGCCGTCGCCAAAGCAAACGAAGTGAGGGGGCACTGGCCGAAAATGGGGGGGGCACTAAAATAAACTGGACTTCTGCACATAAAAACTGATATTTAACGGCTACAATTTTGTATTCATCCTTGAAAAAAGAGACGTATAAGCCTGACAACGTTTATTAGCTCATTTTGTATGCGATCCGTATAATCGCTTGAAAAGTCTGTCTGCAGGAGTGAATGTGACCAGAAGCGCAACAAGGGTTTTGCTAAGAGGGAGAAGGCTCGAACCATAAGTCAATGTTTCTAGCACAAAAATTGTCTAGCTTAGGTCCCGTGCTGAACAAACCGATGCAACTCAAGCGTATCACAGAGGGGGCCTAGGGGCAGCGTCCCCAGCTGATGGATGATTTTTGCGGCAAAAATAGCAATTCTAACGCCATTTTAATTACATTTTGCATGTTTTTAAACCATGAGAATAATTACAGTAAATTGCCAAAATTCAGAAGTCATTGAAAGAATTAAATTGTCTAGCCTCTTGAGCTCCCCGTATACTTTTGGTCAATTAAGTCTAAAACACGTTTAAACGATTGTTTTTTTGATTATTTTTTCTAAATCACTTAGCTAAAGGGGGCTAATGCCCCCTCATCCCCTTCTCCCCGGTTGCGCAACTGACTGCAACCTAAAACAAATCTTAAGTATGCTAAAAAAAAAAACAAAAAAACAGCTGGTCTTTTAAAAAAATGTTTTCACGTATTGTTTCAAGTCATAATCTCTAACAAAGTACCGGTAACGATTTTATAAGCATACATTCCTATTCTGCAACACAATCGTAAAGGCGTGTTTATAAGACGGATTATTGGTCACATTTATGTACAGCAGTTGGTGGCCAGCAATTTTGCAAAAAATTGAGAAAACTTCAAAAGAGAATTATCTTTGAACATTATTATTCATCTTTCCATCAGGGGCGTCGCCAGCTTCGCGAGATTGGGGGGGGGAGGGCAAAGCAGAAAACCAGCGTTGAGCTTGACCCAAACTTTCATTATTCCTTGATTGGATTAAGGCGAAGTTTCAGTGAAAATCAGGTGATCTTCAAAAAAAATAAAGGTCTTCGCCGAAACCCGAAGGCTTTTTCTGGCCGAAACCACAAATTCAAACGGTTTTTCCGGCCAAAAGCAGCAACTTTTTCCTCCCAAAAAATACCGTGGTGGGGCAAGAAATAAATCGGTGGGGGCAAAAACGAAAATCGGGGGGACAATGCCCCCCCGCTGGCGACGCGCCTGCTTTTCATTATTGCCTGTTGTTTTGTAGTCACGTGATGCTCCAAAAACGTATTCTGAGTAATCCGATATGGGGGGGCACAATCAGTCGTTAGAGGGCACGGTCCCCCCTTCCCGTAGCGACGGCACTGATGCGTATTCAGCTAAAATGTCGCAGTTGTTTCCATTGAGATTTTTTTCCAATTTATGATATGCCACGATAGTCATTGGCTCCTACCATCTATAGGCAATAGTTATGACATCACAATTAACCATACTTGTGATTGTGACTTGTGACATCATCATACAATTGTAACGACAAATTAAGCGGCTATAATGATTACTTACGAAAAACCTAGACTATGTGCACGCCGAGCACGGTTGCAGGAATCTTCATTGTCGGCCGCACAATGCACATAAAACGTTTAGAGGGTAAATTCAAACAGCGTACCAACCTACCGTACCCGTACCACTTCAAGAAAGGCGTACCGTACCAACGTACCGTATTGTACTTCCATCCTTGGTAGTAGTAGTAGTAGTAGTAGTTTATTTCACAGCCAGCGAAGTTTAAAATCACAATTAAAGGTGCGTTTAGACTGGACGCGAAGCAAAGGTTGGCGACCTTCGCCAACCTTCGCGAGTGGTCGATTACGTCACTAATCTTCGAGTGGTTGCTAATCTTCGCGACTGGTCGCTTCATAGGCTAATTTTAATAACATACTTTTAAAATGTATTCAATGAGCAGAAAGCTTTGTGTACTTTATTATTGAAGCGCTATTATAGTAATCACAGGTTCTGTTTCGTCATAGAGCGCTGGAATTACCGGTAAAATGAAGATTGAGTTTATATTGTGTTATCACGCAATAACCGTGAAGAAGAGTCTAGACTAATAGCTCAGGTAACAAAACAATCTTGAGAAAAAAGTTTGTGAAGTTTAAGTGAAAAACGAAGTACAGTAGATCGAATTTGGAAATAAAAAGACTAGGCATTTCTTCAAAAACGTTGTAGGTCTTAGCCTATTTACTAGCTATCAATGATTTGTTTAGATCCTTCCACTGAAAACTTGCCCTAATCTGTTTTGACGATGACAGTTCTGGGTTTTAATGCGGAAACGCAAAAAGCTGGAAGCAGATGTCAAAAGTTCTCTTTAGGTGTTTACTCAGTTAACCAATCCTTAAACGCTTTCACCATCCATGTCTCATTATGGTAGTGGTAGATCAACCGGTAGCTTGTAAAGTGTAAACCAATAGGCTAGTCTACAGGTATATTTAAAGCATAAACTATGTTGTTTTTTTGATGTGATTTTTCTTTTTCAGACAATCATGTTATGATACCTGTAGTAAGCTTAAACAGTTGTTTGTATTTGTTATTTAGTGCTGTTTATGAAGACTCCCAATGTTAACGCTATGAGTGAAACTGAAAGCTGGATTTGTCATCAGTTATGCAATGGATTTTTTGCTTATTGTGCAATGGATTGCTGTGTTGATTTGCTGGAGAAAGCAAAAAAACATTGCAGATTTTGCATGATTTGACACTATCATCGAAGGACAAGAATTTAGCACAGTGATACCTGATACCAGCAGTTGCTTTGAGGAAAAGTCAGCCTCTAAATCTAAGTTTGATGTTTTATTCGCTAGCGGAGCGCTTGTCGATGTTTAGTGCGAAGTTAAATGCTATCGAGAGCATTTTATTAGTTTGCATTTTCTTGCGGTACCAGTAGGCTACGTTGCGACGGTTGCGTTTACCTCAAAGGGCTTCGCTCCAAACCACCGTTTGTAAGATACAGACAAATTTATAGCTGTAAGGTCAAGCCCCCTCTTAGCAAGTTTTTGGTTATGCCCCTGAAAAAAAAAACATTTAGATTTTTTCAAGTGAAAATTGTTACTCAAGCATCTGAATAAAAGTGTTGTTGGTTCTCACATTTTCATGTAACTGACGCTTCCTTTCCCAGTCCAATTATTTTTATTATAAATGCTGTATCAAGTTTTTTGTTTAGTTTAGAGAATGGAACAATATTAATGAACTTGCTTGGCGGGTACTTCTCTACCAATAACAGTAACCTCACCAAAAAAACAGAGCTCTCTTTCTACTACTTAGATATATATTGGCTTTCTAGTTCATCTAAATACACTGACTGTAATTGCAATGATTGAACTTCAGACTTAAAATTGTTTACTTTGTCACTTTATTCACCATGCAAAGCAGTTAAAATTTTAAGAGACAGTAAAAATGTTTTGAAATTCACAAACCACTAAATTCAGATATTACACTAAGACACAGTAAATGAATATTTAACACACTTGACACTTCTATTTTCATCAATTAGGACTGGAGTGAAAAATCACCACCAGACTACAATATTCATAATTATAAAACTTGTGGTAGTCCAAAACCATTGCTTCCAGTTCAACTTGATCACGGTCACAAACCTTCAGAAACAAGAAAACTTATAAGAGGACATTCAGAAAAAAAATTCCATGTTTGTAGCTATTCAAAGAAGTGACTACTAATTAGGCCAATCCAAAAGTTCATAGGAATTTTTCGATCTTCTGTATCGATCTAGCTCTTGCATGTAGCAGTGTAGCTTGAAACCAATTCTAAATACAGTTTTATTCACCAAGTTGGCTTGGTCAAGAGGCAGTGAAAAACTTTTGCGAGTTTTCCAGTATTCAAGGAATTGTTCAATTGTGGTTACTTTTAAAACAACAAGCTAACAAGCAATGGGTAAAAACACTATCAACACACTCAAAACTAGCCTGTTGGTGGGTTATTTTATATTCTGAAAAAAAAAAAACATCATGTTAGTTTAAGTTTACTTTAATACAAAAAAGCAAAAGCTGCTCAGCCAAAACAACCACTGGACTGATACAATAGCTTCTGCTATGCTGCACAGAATAAAAAGTTTTGTTTTAAAAGCTAGATGTCGTGGGGCTAGGCCTACTGCTTTGTTGTATTCATTATAATGAAGCTCTGAGATCCAGCATAGCTATGAAAAATCACTCTAGGATTTACAGCCTTAGCTGTCTAGATCCAAATTAACTTGGCTAGCCTAGGGCTATCGCGAATCTAACTTTGCCAACAACCTACTCTTTGGACTGATAAATAGGCGCTAAACCATACAAATAAACTATTTAAATTATTTTCTAGCAAACTGCGATTGTAAAAATCCAATCAGTGAATTAGTTGGTTATCTTACTACAGCCTGCAAGGAAGCGCTGTTGCGCAACTGCTCACGAAGGTTGCGAGCGGTTGCAACCTTTCGCGAGTTGTCGATGAGTCAAATTTTGGTTGCTTCGCGTCGCTTCGCGTCCAGTCTAAACGCACCTTAAATCACAAGCAAAGCATATTAACGATCCTATTTACTGGGAATAGGGTGGAAGCGAGGTGACCAAAGTGGTCTTCAAGTCTACTTCTACCCTCATGAATAAAGTTACAAAGTTACGAGATGGAATTTGGAAGATCATGGCCAAACAAATATTTACCACTTTTGCTAAACCAGATCGAGGTTTCATACATATATTTAAATCAGAACGAGATTGCATTACATCAGAAAAATTAGGACACTAACAGAAAACAATACAATTTTTATTTACAAACAAGCAAAAAAAGTTCTATTTACATTAGAATGTGGTGCAATTAATTGTTATTGAAACATGGTAAGTACAATAAGTGGTTACGCTTATTAACTAATGTATTGCCTGGACCGAATGTACCTATATTGCCCAAGACCCCTGGCACTTTGTGGATTTTTGCAACATCTTCCTGCCAAATATAGGTGAGGACTAAAGAAAGTTTTACCATCTGAACACGGGGCCCTTGGCACTGTGCCATATGTCAATCCGCTCAAACTTAGTTGTTGCATTACTTCATAAAAAGGTTAAATGAAGGTCTGAGGCAGCAACTTTCAAGAAAAAAAAACCTTAATCTCACCCGGGTTATACAGTTAAATTTGTTGGCAAAAATTGAATTGAGGGGCCCGGGCCCCCGGGTTGTCAATACTATAATATGGTTAATTACGTTTACTGTGTGTAAAAAAATGCTAAAAGAAACTGAAACTAAATAAACAGTAGACTTGTTGTCACATTTTTATCATTGGTGGCATTTCAATTGAGGGACCCCTGGCTTCGCCTATGAATGAACAACACCAGACAAATTAATCGCTAGGTCAGCCTCGCATAGATCAACAGTAAATAGACTAGAAAGTACATGCTAACTAACAGTTAACCAAAGCATAGAATAGTAAACATTATGATTTAAATCACCGACTGTTTTTGTTTAAGGCAAACAATAATCGAAGCAATTCAAAAAATAGCGCTGTAACTGGCTTATTCAATTATAAACAAGGGACCCCGGAAAGTAGCTAACGGAATACAACATATCTAATCCAGAAAACAAAAGTAAGCTATACTGCAGAGCTGGTCACCGCAAATTTATTCCCTATACCGCACCCGCAAATCCTCAAGTTTGCTGTACATTTGCAGTAATCTTTTGCATTTCCGCGACCGCAATTCGCTTTTTACTTTCGCAAACTTGAACCGCAAACTTTGCTGTTATTTTGTCCTGGTTTGATGAATGGAGGAGACCAATAGCAGTAACAATGTGTCGCAGTTCCTGCTCCAGCCAATGACGTTGTGGAAGCTAGCAGCGAAATACACGTAAGCAAGAAATACTTGGAACCGATAGCTTCTTAAGCCGACAACCATACAGCTCGTAGGTTGTTCAACCGAGCCTGTTAACCACAATCGGAACGCGCTCCTTGTAACCCGCCACAACTGGTGACACCGACGTCATTGGATGGTCGACGCTGGCATAGTCGACGTTGGCAGGCCCTTTCTACCACTACTTGCAGAAAGAGGGAAATGTGTCGCAGTTCCTGCTCCAGCCAATGACGTTGTGGAAGCTAGCAGCGAAATACTCGTAAAGCCGCATTTACACGGGCGACTTTTAGCTGCGAGAATCGACATTTTGCCTTTTTTCTTTCTCAAATCGCGTAGGTCACTTACACGGCGCAAGATTCACGTGTGAGTTTGTCTGCGCGATATCGCCAGACACGCCCCCCGAAAAATCAAATCGTAGCTGTCACTCACACGGGAGAGATATTAACGCGGCGCTCGCATTCGATTGCAACTCGCTGAAGTCACTTACACGTTGAAACTGCGTGCCAGTGATTCTCGCAAAATCGAGTCGGCGGAAGAGTCGCTATCGCACTGGTTTACTTACACGGTGCGAGATAGTTTCAAAGCGCTGCTTGCTGGTTTTGAATTTGCAAAAAGCGAACTGCTGCAAAAGCACTTCAAATGCGCCGCTTGTCAGCTTTTGCGTTTGAAGCAATCACGCTTTGGAATTTTGAAAAGAAAATGAATGAAGCCAACGCAAGCGTAAAACAAAATACGAAAAATACTATTAAGCAGCTAATGTCAAAACTTGCAATGAAAATGCAAGGTGAAAGATGAAGCAGCAACGGCGGCGTGCTGCTCGAGCCGAATGTGTGATACGTAAATGCTATTTTGAGTTGGCTTGGATGGAGCAAAGTCAAGCGGGCATTAATGCTCATAATTTATTATAAAATTCTGTCATTTACCCTTTAGGAATTGGTTTTTCTCTACCGCAACCCATCTCTGACTGTGTGTCTTGTTTGGTTATGCATAATGTTGGGTAAAACAATAAAATTTATCAATATTTTTGTGCAGTTAATTCTAGAAACACTTTTGAAATTACTTTTTCTCCAAGCATGTGTAACTGACAAATTCATGTTGTTTATTTACTTAAAAGTGCACAAGTATTTTAGTATTTTATAGGAGATCTGTGCTGTCATATACTATACGAAATGCTAATGGTTAAGTTTTATTTTTGTTTTTAGAAGTTTACTTTTTGAGTTCTTCTGCAGTGATACCAGGCGCCTTTTGTCACTGCAGAAGTACTGGCTCTTTTTCAATTAAACCAACATTCAAAAAATCCACATAGCATTCATATAATATGTGTTTTCATGTAATTTTTTTATGGAGCTACTAAACCACTGCTGTTACATTGCACCAATATCCACAATAATAAAACAAGCAGCGCATGCATTTGCTAAACGCTAGGCAATTACAGTAAGTATAGTGCGGAGGATGAATTATTATGAACTGAGCAAAAATACGCCAGTGACTTCATGTCAAAACTCATTCCTGGCGTTATTCAAATGAAAAAGCCCCATAAAACCACTCGAAATTGAGATCATGATTTCATTATAAACATCATTTTCATGAAATTAATGTTTAATCACAATATGCGGGGCAGTAGGTGTTGTGCTTCTTCACTTAACTGTGGTTATTTTAACCGCAAGAATTGCCGGTAGGCTCTAGCAATCTCGGGTCAGAAAAGAAAGCAAACGCTAACACGTTTTTAGCCGACAAAAACCAGTGGATGGTACTTGTATACAAAGTGCTGGACCCAACGAGTGAGCATAGATGTGAGCCTATCAGCCTACTCTGCCAGCACTGTCACAGCACCGATTGACCTTTTTTGTGTAGCCACGCTCTAGTTTTGATCCGGCCGCTTTTTCCTTTTAGTTTGCTCAGTTTGTGCTCCTCACTTTAGTTCCTGCTGCCAACGCTTTAAAAATTACGCGCTTTTTGGTAATTCCTGCACGCCTTTGTGTTTGGCCGAGTTACCTCTGTTCTGGCATTCCTTTTCATTCAAGCAACTAGCAAACAGACGTATTTCATTTTCAAGACCGCTCGTATGGCACTCTTTAAGTTCATTATTTTCAGGCTAAATTTCAGATATATTTTGCCATGCCTTACTGTTCCAAATTATGCATTTTGTCTGAACAATGCAGTTCAACTTGAAGAATTTCAATTGTGGTTTGCCCAGACGGACACGGTGAAGGCTCCATATTGTAACGGAGGGCTTCTGTAACAAGCACCTCCATTTCCAAAATATATTGTCCAAATGCTATTACTGTGAATTCATTGTCTTAGCTATTCTAGGGTTAAGAACAACCGAAAAAGAAGAAATGCCAAATCAAAAAAGAAACTAAATTCTGTACTGATTCGAAACAAAAGAGCTTGAATAACTTCGACAGTATAGAGTGTTATTGCGCATTGGGCAGGTAACAAAAAAACTTTTTGGCTCTCTTTCAAACGAAAATTAGAGCTTGCTTTTTTGCTTTCCGCAATTTTACGATGCTGCAAAGGCAGCTAAAAAGGCGTTTACAAGCAGACAGACCATTAGGTATTAACAAACATTGTCGCTATAATTGACATCAATGATCTCAAAATTTAAGAACCAATTAAGAGCAACTGATGCTCAACATTGGCAAAAAATTAAGAACAGTCAGCCTCAACTCAAAATTTACTGGTTCTGATGCAAACAGTGTACTTACGGTATTATAAAAACGAAATACAATTAAGGTACTGTTTCTGGTGGTTAATTTATCATACATTTTATTAAGGGTTAAAGCCCTGCTTGATTGGCTTCACAGTTATCAGCAATCAGCTCATGACTGCCGTATCTGCAGTAGACCAGTGCCAGCATCAACAACAAAATTATTTCTTCTTCGTTTCAAACTAATATGAAGTAAATTTAGTATCGAAATCACAATTAATTACGGTAAAAGCACTACAGATTATTTTGTACTATGAACACAATACTTTATGAAGCAAATTTAGGGTAATCGCAGCCTGCGACTCGCAAAGCATTTGTGCATTGCGCTATGCCTGGGCGACTCGTAAATTGCATACGATTTGCTGTTTACACGAGCGCGACTTTGCCCTGGGACTCTCGAGACGTTGAAATCGACCTCGTGTAAGTGATCACGAGCGAGAACGATTGTTGCATCGAGTCGCGCAAAATATAATCGGCATCGCAAATCGCAGGTGTTACTTACACGGCGGCGATTCTTCTCAAAAGCGATCGCGGCAAGCGAGTCTCGCCTCGTGTGAGTAACCGCTCTGCGAGAGAGATTTTCACGCATAAAAAATCTTCGAATCGCGTTGCAAAAAAGTCGCCCGTGTAAATGCGGCTTAAGCAAGAAATACTTGGAATCGATAGCTTCTTAAGCCTACAAACCATACTGCTTGTAGGTTGTTCAACCGATCCGGTTAACCGCAATCGGAATGCGCTCCTTTTGACCCACCACAAATGCTTCATGTTTCCTGTGTAGACTATTGACTTGTAACAAACACCAGAAACTTTTCTTGATTTATTTAATATCCTGTTTTTGTGAGTCAAAATATACATGTCAGCAACATGGCGGAGTGGAAATGCACGCAGGTTTTTTGTTTAAACAAGCTTGCGACGGGAGTTGGATTACGGCTGTGACTCTGGTGGCTGGAGTGGAGACTTGAAAAAGCGCAGCCTCGCCTGCCAGTCACTTTCGTCACTCGTTCTAACTTCTAATTACAGTATCTTCGTTGAGTTAAAAATCCTCGGTTGATTTGCATACTTGTACTTGTCATGCACAAATCTTTACAGAGATGCACAAATCTTTACTGAGTCGCTGTACGTAAAAACTCTATTCGCACGAAGTTGCTTTTTTGCATTCTTGAAAATGATACTTTACAGGCTTCTGGCTACTATTTACTACTTGAGTGACGGAATGGGAGGCGGTTCGTTTTCGATGTCCCCTTTCTGCTGCTTCATCACGCATTGTAATTTGCAGATCACAATTAAAATAACTCAGTTCAAACGCAATAATTGTAGTTAACGTTTTTGTTTGTTTTTTTGCTACAACTGTACTGGTGCAAAAATATTTTAAATTGTTTAGAAAGGTGTTCATAGAAGCAAACTTTTGCTCAGACGAAAATGTGCCAGGTGTAAGAAGAACAAGCCAAAAATTCGGCTTCTTTGTATATTTCATTTCAGTTGCTATACAGTCCTGATTGATGTTTATATGAAATTCTAATGCTTAAATTTCTAGTCGAGCTTTAGATAAGAGCGGTCCTTTAAAAGCTTTCAAATTGCATACAATATAATTACGGTATAAACACTAATTTTGATTAAAAACTCGCTTTTGTTTTATATTTTATGTATCTGTTTCACGCTGAGCCGTCAGCACCTAAAGGTAATTGCAAAAATGGAAAGTTTAGGTTTTAAAAGTTGGTTATCGGTATGCAACGCAGGTACAATCAATGGTCAGTGTTAAATTAGAAATTTGTTTTGACAAAGGACGGTTTGCTGGTGGTGCCAAAAATCTGCAAAATCAAAGTACGGTAGTAATTTATCCAGCAAAAAGTTTGTCAATATTAGTAACTTAGCTCGTGAATTTTGGAGTAACGCTGCCTAGTGCTCAGAAATATATGCCATTTCTTGAATGAAAAAAAGGCTAAGCATTTTGACGCATTATTTGCATAATACACAAGTTTGGAGAATCAAAAACGCATTGTTCTATGATGTATACATCATCAAATATCACAAGACTATCCAAGATACAAAAATTTTTTTAGGATTTCAAAGCAGGCAGTAATACTTATTTCCAAAAATCTTCAGAAATTTCTTGAGCGGCAACGCATGTAGTCCAAAGTATGCATTCCAAAAACACGATTAACGAAACTAAAAACAAAAAACTAAGAAGACAAAGCTAAGATTGAAAATGGTGGTAGGCCTGCAGTCTATTTATTTACTAGACCTGCGGAGCATGTCACCAAAGTCGTCTTGCGCAAACCTTGGTCACGGACTTCCAAATATTAGCATCTGGATTGGAAACGAAAGAAAAAAGCAGCTCGTCGGCGGCTAAGTTGAGGCCTGCGCAGCAGTGCGTCTGCGCATCTCCGCCGCTATCGCATGTAAACAAGCAGCGACTTTCCACTTTAGAATTCTTAATTCTTTTGTGCTGCAGACATAACCACAGTACTGTATACTAGAGGTAATAAGAGTGCAATGTTAGTTATGCTTTATTTGAGTGGTCTGTAAGTAGGTAATTTTGTTATTAACAGTGCAATGGTCTACATCAGACATTAGTTTTAGTAAGCTGGTAAGACAAGGCGATTTGCTATTGGTTAGCTGAAGTAAAAACTGTAATTTTAGGTATAGTATCAATCAAATAAGTTTGTACACTAGAACTGCTTTGGCTAATGGATGAAGAAGCATATTGTTTGAAATGAAAGACAATAACATTAATTCGTTAACATTTTGGTGAAATTACACCAATACAAGCAAGCATTATCACTACCGGCACTAGAGTAATATTTAGCGAAACCTATGATAATGCTGTAGAAGCAATAGAAGAAAGATTGTATAATGTAGGTTATTGGATTAAAAAATGTATCCTAGATTAAATCATTTTTCCTAGTGCTACACTGTAGTAAATAACTGAAAAATAAACGTGCAATTTTCTGATTAGACATTACAGTAACCGGCCAGTTGATCGAGCGGTAACACGTTCGTCTATGAAGCTGGAGGTCTGAGGTTCAAATCGGACACAAGTAGCCAATGGCTTGTCACTGCTGCAAGATTTCTTTGAGAGGAGCTGTGTTTCCAGGGCGCAATGACGCAGACATGGGCCCCGCTAACTCGCTTCGGCGTGGTGGAGCGCGTACAATGAAAGATTTGATTTGAGAGGTTACAATAGGCCATCACTGGGTAAAGGAAGTCAAGCATTTAGTCAAAACTCGGTATTGGCTAGGGAAACAAGCTAAGAAAGCACTGCTAGTTTTGTGTGTCTGGTTTGCATGGGTTACATCAGCCCATTTTCGCTCGTCTGAGAAGTTAGAGTTCTAAAATTTTTTTGAGTATTAAGCTTGTCAAACGATCGAGTTCTAGTTGAATAGTTCGCAGTCCAGAACGAAGCTAAAAATGTTTTATTTGGCTTCGCACAGTATGTTATTTAAGCTACAATAGCTGTGAAAACCAACAATGTGTGCGTCATCTAAAAGTTTCCATGTTGCATCGTCATTTCTAACATTTATATTACGCAAAAATTCCCAAACTGTAATAGAATTTATAAAAAAAAATCAAATTTACTACGTCAACGGGAGCATAAATTAGCATAATGTAGCGTTCCAACCTAATAAATTATACATCTGAGCCGTTGTGCAGCTTCTGCAATTAATGACATGTGTAATCATTTTATTATACATTATGTTTGATTTCGATTCTTGTCGGATGTTGAAAGGATTCAATCTAGATAAATGATGGACCTCCTTAAGGGGAAATCTTGTACATGATTTCGGCTACAATCGTTTTGTAATATTGTAGAACCATTGCTTAATAATCATACAGGGGCTGACTAATCAATGGTCGATGGCTAAATTGTAGCGTGCATAATAAATCATGATTTTACTACTTCTTAAGTTAGCCTTAGCTGACTGTTACAACATGCGTTCAAAAAGCATAGGTTATTTACAAAACTTGATGTACTGTTATTATCTTGTTGTGTGCTTTTGATTTTCTGGAAAAGATTATAGTAGTACACGTATTACTGTTCCTTGTTTGTGCTGTTGTTTGTTTGTTACAATTTGTAAATAGTTCTTAAAAATCTTGTAAACACTTTGTGTAGTGCCTATACAGGTGAAGCAGCCATGGTACAATTCTGTTAGCTGGATTGTATTTTATTGTTAGTTAGGGTTACCGTACGTCCTCTAGTTTGGAGGATTAATGAAAAATAACTTGTCCTCCGAGGACGTTAAAAAATTCCCAAATGTCCTCCTTTTCGGCATTTTGAACAGATTAAACATGTCCACTCACGCAGCCTTTTAGTGTATAAATATATCATCAGTTAGATCATTAAAAGTAGGCCTATATATCGCGCACGGTCTATAGCTTACGTCTTACCAGGTTTCTCTAAGACAGTCGAGGGTGTTTATGACGTAAGTTTGGACAGAAAAACGGACTAAATCTGAGCGAAGACCTTTTTCTTTTGGTCTTCATTATCCTCAAATTTTCTCCCTCCCTCTTTTCCAAAATCCTGCTTACGCTAGTGGTAATAACACTTTGACCTATGGCTAAAATGATTGTTGCTTTCGTTTGTCTTTTGCCGTATAGGCGATGCAGAACAACTAGCTGTTAGTAAATTTCATTAAAGGCGGTGAATCATCCAGCCAATTCCGGTGGTTTACAATAGCTAAAATTGAACTATAATTTTTGATATTTTTTGTTTTGATTTTGGGGCTGTGTTTGCAAAGATATTCAACAAATACAAAAAGATGTCCCCCCGAAAAAAGTTTTTGGAAACTCTTGAGTTTTGCTCTTCCCGCCAAAACCACAGTTCTCTAAACTGTTAGGCCTACTGTAATCTAATTAAACTATTAGGCCTAACTATCTCTAAACTATTAGGCCTAACAGTTTAGAGATAATTAGGCCTAAACTATTTAGAAATAAACTATCTCTAAAGTATTAGGCCTACCACAGTTCTCTGAACCATTAGGCCTACTGTGGTTTTGGCAGGAAGAGCAAAACTCAAGAGTTTCCAAAAACTTTTTTCGGGGGGACATCTTTCTGTATTTGTTGAATATCTTTGCAACCGCAGTCGCAAAATTAAAACAAAAAATATCAAAAACTATAGTTCAATTTTAGCTATTGTAAACCACTGGAATTGGCTGAATGATTCACCGCCTTTAAAAAGGTGTTTTCCTTTTTGGTGATGAAAATATGGTAACCCTATTGTTAGTGAGCATGTTATAACGTATATCGTTTTTGTTACTTCTGCCTTTTTTCTCGATCTTTTGCTAGTTTTTGTGTTGTTGCTTTGTGTTTTGGCGGTCGTGGAATAAAATACAAAACTAAAAAAAATACATGTATATTTCATGCAACATACATATATTCCGTAATTATGTAGCCTATGTGTGACCAAATGCATTCCCATGGAAAGTTTTCATTGTGATAACAAACATATATGAAGCTTCTGCAAACGCATGGGCAAAACAAAAATGATAGGTTTCAAAACCATACAATTGCAAAGATTAAGGAAAAAAATATTGCCCCCTCCCAAGTTTTGCGCTAGCCCCCCTGAAACTTTCGATCTGGCTGCGAGCCTGATTAGCAAGCTTTTTTATGTTACAGGAATCTAGGGTCTAAATCTAACGTGATTTTAAAGTTTATGTTTTAGTTAATACCAGTTTTATTAATTGTGGTCAGTAATTGTTCAGCTCTCAACTGCAGGTCTGGTTATTCTGGTGAAACAAAAGATCCCAATATCACTGATATACTTACTACTGATTTGTCGCTCACTGAATTGCGACTTGTTGGCTGCTGAAACGTTCTACAATGTCGATATTCAATTTTTCTATGTCACTAAAAGACTAAATTAATGATTTGCTGGTATTACTCTCAATATAGTGATATAGCAATCGCTGATAAATTTTTTGTGGTACAGTATTTATTTTTTATGTTTTTATGCTGATTAATGTGCTTGAAAAGCTACTTTTGAGAATACATAGTTGTTACTTTTTTATTCTGAGTATAAGTTACATCATGTTTATGAATGGTTATTGTACTTAGAAGCATCTTATTCCTGAGGGCACTTAATCATACTGGGTAAAAGTTTTAAATGATTACAAGGTCGAGTTGATTTGTGAATTGCTATTCGCGTTGAATATCAATTTTTAGGTCATTGCCTTTCCTAATTAAAATTGATGTGCCGAGAGTTACTTTATGATTCGCTAAAATTTTCATTTGTATATCAACGAGCGATATTTTTAATTTTACGTTTGCCGCATGTCAATAAAAATGTTTTAAAGTTCCAAATTTGTGATTATATCGTGTGGTTCCTATCTTTTCAGTATGATTTTGGAATTATTATATCAGTTGCCAGTGAAACTACTTCTACGCGAAAACAAAGAAATGATTTATCTGCAAAATTGGTTTGTTGACTTAAGCCTCTACTTGTCTGCGCCGCGATTTTCGTTTCCAGTCCAGATGCTAATATTGAGAAGTCCGTGCCTGGGTCATTTCAAAAAGCCTAAATTTTCCTTCAGAAAATAAGCCGTTGGAAGTTTCTTGACGTTAAGCTAGCTCGTTTTGCTGTAAAAATAGCAGCACCATGGAAAACAATCGTTCCACAGCAGCGGAACATGGCAAGGGGGTGTTGTACTTTATAAATACTTCCACCCAACTCAGTCGATGCTTTGAACCCTAAAAACTAGTTTTTTTATAAAATGCAAAGAAACATCCCAGCAATGTTGTAGCTTTGCGGATTTGCGGTAGATTTCAATTTTTTTTTAGATTTGCGGTAGATTTCAAGAAGTCGGTTCGCAAATCAAAACTTTGGGTCCGCTACTTGTGGACCGATCTGCGGAAGTGCCCAGCACTGCTTAGATGCTAAATTGATGGAGCGCAACAGTTCTAAGGATAAAGATTCACAAAGATAAACGAAACGGGACTCCCCCAGGACAAGTTTGACGGAGTCTCGAGGAGCGACTGCAATACCAGCCAAATAAAGTGTTGATCTGAATGCAATTTCTGATTCTAACACAATTTTGAATTCTGAAATAAATTCTCAATAATCCAGAATAAATTTCAACGTACTTCCTCAACCAACAAATTTGACTGACCCCAAAAAATGACATTCAGTATAAATAATTTCAAATAGTTGCACAGCAGCTAATTTTCATACTGAGAAAAGCGCAATAAATCGCTCAACTATTTGTATCACGTGTCGATGCGCGATATTACATCACAAGAATACTCGCCAAATTTGCGCCAAAATTTAAATGCATCAAAGTCAGAGTTCGAAACAACCAAGAATAGAAAGACAAAACTGAAACAACGTAACAACTACTATTAAATGTAAAATGCCCCGCCCTATTATAAATACCGTAAGGCGAATTAGCCATTGACCATTAATCACCTATCACAAATTTTCTCGCCCATCAAAGGTAAGCTTCTGCTGACAGCAGAAGTGTTAAGTTTTGTCAAAACTTGTCACAAGTAGGACAACACTAGAGTATATCAATAAATTCAAAAAAAAGGTAAAAACGCTATACCATTTAACCTTTACGCTAGATTTATTTACTGTGTACTGTAGATCTGTTCAATGTTCATATTTTAACTTTCTTTGATTTTGATACGGCTTTGCAGTGTTTTTGAAGCAGATTTTCATACTGATCCAAAAACTAAAAGAATTTTCTTGTTTGGTTGAACGATTTCCATGTTACGCAATGATTTCCGAGCCCCATTTTTGAAAAAAAAAAGACTTTTTTGACACTAGCAGCTGCTGCTTTAAAAATATACTTAAAACAGTAATTCAACTAAAAGCCCCTCTGCATTTTACATCTCAAAAAAAAAAACTAAGCGAATTGAAATTCTGGTTCAGTAGTTATGGCCGTTTTAGTGATATTATTTGCAAAACTTCCTCTAGTGGCCAAAATGTAATTTTTTCACTTTTTAGTAATTTATTTTTAAACTTGTGTATATTTGGTAAAAGAGACTTTAATTTTGAATTCGAGATTTTGCTGCAGTGCCACTAGAGGGAGTAATTTGCTATTTATTTCAAAACTGCGTATTGATTACAGTTATATACACTTAAGTTAATGCCACTGCAAAATTTGAATAAATTATGACACGGTGCGATTTTTTCTTGTTTTTTTTTTTGATATCGACCTAGATCATGTGAAAAAGTTAGCATTTAATGCAAAAATGCAGCAACAACACATACTGTTTGTTGCATAAATATAATTACAGTATTACTGTACACTTGTGCAGTAGCCTACTGCAATATTTTGACTTAAATTTAAGATAATCGCTACAGCAATTTCAATAAAGTTGAAATGCTCCTTTGGTGAACAAAGAAATACAATTCAAACCGATATTTGCAGATTATCATATTAAAACAAAACAGAGTTAACAAACCTCAGCAAATTTCAAAAGTTTCTAAACTTAATAAAAACAAAAAAATATCAGATATTTTTGAAAAGGTTTGTTTTGATGTGGCAAAAGTCCTGCGAGTGTGTTGTACGACCTGAAGTATGCTTCGTCGTTGTTGTTCATTTGCGGTTAAAATTTCATTCTAGTCACTGCCAAATTTAACTGAACGCCCAGCTCTATAGCTGATAACTTCCGATCGTGAAACAAACTGGTTGATTTGTTGAAAAAAAGGGTTTTCTTTCCAGCATGCTACTGGTTCCATACTTAAAAACGTTGATTTAATTCCAATTGCTGGTTGATCAAAAAATAGCCACGATTCATTAAAGACAAATCCTAGCAGAGTGCTGTCTTCATATATTTTTGTAGTTCTGGCTTACCTGTTCGGTAATCTGTTGTGGGATATTTCAACTCGGTAGTAGCGGTGGCTTTCTTGGTTTTATCACCAACTAAATTTGAAAATAGTGCAAGTGATATGTACCTTGGTGGCAGATACCAAGTATGCGAGTCGACATTGCGATTGCAAGCTGAACATAGAGCTTTATCTGGCACTAATTTGCAACTTTCCAAAGCATTAGTGTCAAATAAGGAACATCTGCAGCAACTTGTGAGGAAACCAATGACATGCATTAATCACCAAAGCACATACCACTAGCACTATCTTCAAATTTAATTAGTAAGGATATCAAGAAAGCCATCGCTACTACCTTGTTGAAATATCCCAAAACAGATGTAGATAAGCCAGAGCTACCAAAAGTAAATGAAGACAGTACTCTGCATGGAATTATAAATAATGAACCATGGCTGTATAATTTTTTGATCTAATTGAAATTGAACCATCGTTAAAGAGACACTGCTTGAAATCGATTTTATTGAAAAATTAAGAACTTTTTGGGTTATTAAATAGTTGCCCCAAACCATTTTCCACAATCTTTTTATTCACAAAAATACAATTTAATCTGTTTGATTTCATACCATTGGTAACCCTGCAGTTTGCAATTTTGTGACGTTCCAAACGGCATAATTTTGCAAAAATTAAGAAACGCGATACCAACTGGAAGCAGTGAGTAGCTTGTAACCAAATCTGAAAACTTGGCTACTACTCCTGAAACATGCAAACCTAGGCTACCAGGGCTGATATACAGCACGTCTTTTGTGATGTCACGAAGTTGCAAAATGCAGAGTTGCCAATGGTATGGAGTCGAACTGATCAAAACATATTATTGCAAATAAGCGGAATCGTGGAAAAAGGCTTGGGGCACCTCTTTATTACCTCAAGTAGTTCTCATTTCTTCAATAAAACCGATTTCGAGCGGTTGACTCTTTAAGTATGGAATCAGTAGCATGCTGGAAAGAAAACCCTTCTTTTCAACAAATCAACCAGTTTGTTTCGGGATCGGAAGTTATCAGCTATAGAGCTGGGCGTTCAGTTAAATTTGGCAGTGACTAGAATGAAATTTTAACCGCAAATGAACAACAACGACGAAGCATACTTCAGGTTGTGTAACGCACACACAGGACTTTTGCCACATCAAAACAAACCTTTTCAAAAATATCTGATATTTTTTGTTTTTATTAAGTTTAGAAACTTTTGAAATTTGCTGAGGTTTGTTAACTCTGTTTTGTTTTAATATGATAATCTGCAAATATCGGTTTGAATTGTATTTCTTTGTTCATCAAAGGAGCATTTCAACTTTATTGAAATTGCTGTGGTGATCATCGTAAATTTAAGTCAAAATATTACAGTACTGTGGAATAGGAACTCCCAAAAAACAAAAGTTTTAAAAGTTTGTACTCCGTAAGCGATTTTGGGATCACATCACTAAAAAAACTTCCCATAAAAATTTTCAACCCACCCGCATGACGTTTAGGGGCGGCACCACCCCCCTTATTAGTAGCGCTTACCCCAAATTTTGATAATTGATTATTTTGTCCAATTTTTGAAATAAATATGTAATGTCACAATTCATTTTCAATAATTTTTTATCAGAAATCCGATTATATTGTTAAATAAGCTCTAATGTTAAATTTTATTTTACCCGATTTTCTTAGATAGTGCAGAAAGGTCCTATGCTAAAGCAAGAATGTCCTATTTTGACATATTTTTGCTGCTCAGCTGAAACTACAGCCAAATTTATTGAAAGAAGTGCATTATGCATTGGTAGCACATGCTAATTTCCAGAAAAATAGTTGTGCTAGAATTAGCAATAAAAAAACGAAATCATGCACTATCAGTAGGGCATTTCAAACACATCACACATAACCCAGTAAGCCCAGCAAAGTACAGTAATATCCTCAATATCAAATTCACAAGCATTCAAGTACTCAGGATATTAGTATTATGAGCAATTGAACATTGAGCATTATGATCAATGCACACTTAATCGCAGTGAACGCTTCTGTTTGAAGGCGAAGCTCGCTGCAATGCGGTGTTTACAGCTACTTTGAAATACCATCAACCAGGTCCCGGATACAACAGAATCAAGACAAAAAAGTTCAGAACAAGCTAGTTTTAGAATAATCTTGCGTCTACGGTTTGTGTTCGATTAATTACTCTTGACTGTAAGCAGATTTAGCCTAATAAAATCGCGTTTGCAAGCAAGTTGCTAACAATTCACTTGATTGCAGTGTTCCCTTGATGGCTCCTATTGCAAGCCGTACCCAGAGGAGAGGGCCAAGCAGGAAAACTTGAGCCCTGTCTCGAAAAGTTTCACATGATGGTGGTACTGTCTAGTGACATGCCATATTAGCTATAAATAACGTCTCCGATTATCTTAAAACTAAAATATATCCTACTTTGGCTTAGGACTAGCTTTTTTAATCTCTACTTCATGTTTGGAAATTGGCTCAAATTTTTGCCGAGGACGGTTTTACTTTTTATTTTTTTGTCTTCTTAATTATGTACGAAGTATGTTGAACCCTGTTTGAATTTTTTTGAGTCCCGTTTGAACAATTCACGCATCTCGCTACGAACTTACGGTCCTCTTCTATGGCCTGTCCAATCCATGACCAAAACTGCAATCATTTTTTAAGTTTGATTTTAGTGGATTTAAAAATAAATAATGAAATGGCTTGCAAATTCAATAACTGTTGACTAGGCATTGTTAGTGTTAAACCAGGTTGAACAACAAATCTATCACATATTAGATCCTAGCGTGACCATGTGGTCACGCTTGACCGCCTCAGTTTATATGACTGTATTATTCACAGCGCTTCGTTGTTTTTGAAAATATTGTTATTGCTCGGCTATGCTAGACTTACCCAAGCTATAATCAGTTTTGCTTGTTTGAAATTGTTTCTTATCCTGGACTTATTCCTTGTTGATTTTGAAGAAGTTTAAAATCGGATCAAATTACCATGTGAGTATATAGTGTACTTTTTCTGCGTTATTTATCATATAGTTACTTTGACCTAAATAGTTTTCCTTTTTGTTAATATGACTTAGTACTAAACCTAATACATCGATATATTGCAAGATCTTGACGTCCTTCGTGGTCGACTCCTGGGAAGCCATGTCAACTTCCACTGGCAGTTAGGTGGCCAGAACAACCACCAACCCTGCAGCTCCAATGATATTTCACATTGTAGCTCAAGTCAATTAAGCACAGAGCTGGACAGCGCTGTTTCGAGCTTTTAGCTCTCATCGGCAGCCCTCAGCTATCTTTTCAAAGGTATTCCCAGCTGAACAAACATCTTGGCCTAACTGGAAAACCTTAATGGCTTGCAGAGAGGCAGATGGTTAGTAGGGAATAAACGATTTTTCACTTGTGGTACTTTAGAAACAAGTGAAAAATCGCTGGATCCTTGTAGTAAGGACAGCCATAGGCTATCCTTACAACAAGGACTCCCCTCTGCGTGACCACGGAAATCAAAACTGCAACATCTTGACGTCCTTCGTGGTTGTTCTGGTCACCTAACTGCCAGTGGAAGTTGACATGGCTTCCCAGGAGTCGACCACGAAGGACGTCAAGATGTTGCAGTTTTGATTTCCGTGGTCACGCAGAGGGGAGTCCTTGTTGTAAGGATAGCCTATGGCTGTCCTTACTACAAGGATCCAGCGATTTTTCACTTGTTTCTAAAGTACCACAAGTGAAAAATCGTTTAATCCCTACTAAGCATCTGCCTCTCTGCAAGCCACTAAGGTTTGCCAGTTAGGCCAAGATGTTTGTTCAGCTGGGAATACCTTTGAAAAGATAGCTGAGGGCTGCCGATGAGAGCTAAAAGCTCGAAACAGCGCTGTCCAGCTCTGTGCTTACATCGATATATGTTGGTTACCAGTTTGCTTTTTGAACTTGAGGGTAGAGAAGCGAAAAGACTT
Organism: Trididemnum nubilum; assembly: GCA_963965965.1. Lineage (NCBI taxonomy): Eukaryota > Metazoa > Chordata > Ascidiacea > Aplousobranchia > Didemnidae > Trididemnum > Trididemnum nubilum. The sequence goes on along the minus strand of OZ014478.1, from coordinate 35,751,480 downwards.
TGGCGTGACCATATGGTCACGCTAGGCACAAGCGGGGTCAAAAAATAATACCATGCTTCACCAAAACAAGTAAGTTTGACAAAGTTTTTGGTTATAGGTTTTCACTGAAAGATGTTGTTGATGTGCTACTGGAGGATGAAAATGAGGAACTTGAAGTTGATGGCATTTATATAGCTCCTCCTCAAGTAAATATTGTTTCAGACGAGGATAGTGTGGATGAAGATCAAGGAGGACTCATTGATGAACTGACTGGGCGGCAACTGCGTGCTGATGCCGAAATTGCTTTGAGAAACGGGAATAGAATTAGCAATGAAGATGAATTACGCGGCGCCCATCACCCCCCCCCCAGCACTCCACTGCATGCCAACGACAATTGGACTCGAGACGATCTTGTGACACAAGATCACATTTTTCCGGAAGCTAATCTTCAGCAGTACCGAGATTTGTCTCCGGTTCAGTTTTTTGAGCTTTTCATCGACGAAGAAGTTGTGCAACACCTAGTTACGCAATCAAATCAATATGCTCTTTTTAAAAACTATCCAGAATTGAAGTCAACTGCTGAAAAGTTGAAAGGCTTTTTGGGAATTCTCATAAACACAGGTTACAACGAAAATCCACAAAGAAAGCTTTATTGGGATCAAGGTGACGATGTGCGCAACTACATGGTATACGAAGCAATGCGCAGAGATCGATTTGTACAAATAATGCAAAGCATGCATTGCCCTGACAACACAGCTCACTTGAATGATACTGATAAGTTTACCAAACTTCGCCCACTTCTAGATTTGCTGAAAGGGCGGTTTTTAAAGAATTTCAACCCAACACGTGATCTTTTCTCCGACGAGAGCATGATCAAGTATTACGGAAAGCATGGATGCAAACAATTTATTCGTGGAAAGCCAATAAGATTTGGGTACAAAGCCTGGTGTCTAAACCAAACAAATGGTTATCTGGTAAATCTTGAGCTTTACCAAGGGGCGAGACCAAATACCGGAGAAAAGGATGCGCTCAACGTAGGAAAAGCTGCAACTCCATTGATTCTCATAATTGACGAATTGCCGGAAGATATCATGGAGTTACCATTCCGATTTTATTTTGACAATCTATTTACCGGAATAAACTTGTTGTATCATTTAAAATCATTAGAGTTTGGAGCAACTGGAACCATTCGGCAAAACCGAATTCCAAAAAGTGTCCCATCATGGATTCAAATGAAATGAAAAAGAAGCCCCGTGGTAGCATGATCATGCTTCCGATGGTCGAGTAATTATTGCGAAATGGAAAGATAATCAAGTAGTCTCCATTGCTTCAACAGCCCATGGGTATGCGCCATTATCTACGACCGGGCGCTACTCCAGACAGGAACGAAAACGAATCTAAGTCTCAGTTCCGAGAGTTTTTCTCGAATACAATAATGCTATGGGTGGTACAGATCAAATGGATGGCAACGTGGCCAAATACAGAATTGGGATTCGAAGCAAGAAATGGTGGTGGCCAATTTTTACGTGGTTGATTGACGTAAGCATCAACAACGCCTGGATTTTAATGAAAAGCTGTGGCAGCAGCATCTCACAGTTAAATTTCAAAAGAAATATTGAGCAGACCTATTTGATATCATATCGCACGATGCCAAGAGGGTCAGGCCGGCCAATTTCTAGTAGAAGTGGTGGTCGTGTGCTGAATTCCACTAGGTATGACAATATCGGTCATTATGTTAGACCTGTTCCCATGAACAAACGTCGAAGATGTGCAGCAGAGCCTGTCAGTCGGTCGGGCGAACCATGTGTGGAAAATGTGATGTCGGTCTCTGTGTAGCATGCTTTGAGGACTATCACACTAAACGCTAATGACTATAATGTTTGGTATTGATTTTTCAACAATGTGTTAACTTTGTTTTTCAGCCTACAATGCACAAAAATTCGTTTACAACCATTGTTTTATTTATACTCACAGAATTGATTCTGAAAACAAAAGCAGACACAAAATCAAATAGTTTTTATTCGCATTGCGCGAAGAATACGGTTTCTATTTGCTTTAGCTAACCCAAATACGTCATTATGACGTAATAATGACACCCCGCGCCGACACACTACTTCAAAAAATTCTAAATGCAAATAGGTAATATTTTAATTTCAAAATATTGTAATTTTTGAAGTCAAAATAATCCCTACTAATAAATTTATTCATTTCGACTGCGTCATGATGACGTCATGACAGCGTCATCAACATCAAAACCTTCTCAACACTCTTTCTGTGTCAAGTGTAGCAAACTACCAAGGTTATTGAATAAGATTTAACTACTAGCAACCTAGTAAAAAGCAAAGTCATTACAAAACATATCAACCCCAAAATACTTAGCCTAAAGTCCTAGCGTGACCATATGGTCACAAGAGTTTTTTAGCCTCAAAACAGCCTAATCAAATTGTAAAAAACAAATATTTGTGTTTTTCATGGTTTTGCTTTTCAAATGACTAATTTATCTAATTTAGACCAAAATTTGGAAAAAAAAATTAATTCAGGAACTAATAAGTTCATCTTGCTGTGCTAAGCAGACTATTTATTTGAAACCGATTTAGCTGCATTATCCATAGGCCTACAATAACATACTAACAGTAACAAAATGCAGTAATGGCATTTAGAAATGGTCATATGTCAACATTTAAGAATTAAAAATACACTCTATGGCTTGGTTATAGTAATTAGCAAAGTTGAGCACCTGGTTGAACAATTACAGTATAAGTGCTTATAGGTATGAAGCCGATAGATTCACTTCTTGAATGCTTTCTCTCCGTAAACTTAGCCTGTCAGCTGTCATGTTTAAGGTCAAACGTAAGCTTAGAGGTCCAAAAAACACTCAGAAATCAGAATATAATTTTATTAAATGATATACAGCTTTATTTTGTGTTCGTATTAAAATAAAAGAAAATGAAAAGCAACAAATCGATTTTTAAATTTTAAAAATATCCGAAAATAGGTATAATTGTTCATACAAAAAAAAAAACACGTTGTTTAAGGCATTTGATGAATGCTTTGATAGCATGTCAGCTGATTATGATTTTTCCTATATGTTTTCGTGATATTGGCATATATTCTGCTCTTTGCAAAAGTTCTGGTGCTGATCTTTATCTTCACTCATGTCACTCTAAAATCTTCCAGCTTGTAAGTGATGTATAGCTGGCAGCTCTGTGGCGTTGTACATTCAAGCTAATTAGTTACTAAAAGGCTTACAATAATTCTTGGAAAGAAAAAAAAAATCGGCAATTGATTGAAAATGATTTTCCTACACATTAAGTTTACCTCATCAGGACCTACATAGCCTGCAAACATTGCAATAAAGTACATTGATAGCAACTTGCTTGCAAACGCGATTTTATTAGGCTAAATCTGCTTACAGTCAAGAGTAATTAATCGAACACAAACCGTAGACGCAAGATTATTCTAAAACTAGCTTGTTCTGAACTTTTTTGTCTTGATTCTGTTGTATCCGGGACCTGGTTGATGGTATTTCAAAGTAGCTGTAAACACCGCATTGCAGCGAGCTTCGCCTTCAAACAGAAGCGTTCACTGCGATTAAGTGTGCATTGATCATAATGCTCAATGTTCAATTGCTCATAATACTAATATCCTGAGTACTTGAATGCTTGTGAATTTGATATTGAGGATATTACTGTACTTTGCTGGGCTTACTGGGTTATGTGTGATGTGTTTGAAATGCCCTACTGATAGTGCATGATTTCGTTTTTTTATTGCTAATTCTAGCACAACTATTTTTCTGGAAATTAGCATGTGCTACCAATGCATAATGCACTTCTTTCAATAAATTTGGCTGTAGTTTCAGCTGAGCAGCAAAAATATGCCAAAATAGGACATTCTTGCTTTAGCATAGGACCTTTCTGCACTATCTAAGAAAATCGGGTAAAATAAAATTTAACATTAGAGCTTATTTAACAATATAATCGGATTTCTGATAAAAAATTATTGAAAATGAATTGTGACATTACATATTTATTTCAAAAATTGGACAAAATAATCAATTATCAAAATTTGGGGTAAGCGCTACTAACAAGGGGGGTGGTGCCGCCCCTAAACGTCATGCGGGTGGGTTGAAAATTTTTATGGGAAGTTTTTTTAGTGATGTGATCCCAAAATCGCTTACGGAGCACAAACTTTCAAAACTTTTGTTTTTTGGGGCATCCTACTTTACAAGTGTACAGTAATACTGTAATTATATTTATGTTACAAACAGAATGTGTTGTTGCTGCATTTTTGCATTAAATGCTAACTTTTTCACATGATCTAGGTCGATATCAAAAAAAAAAACAAGAAAAAATCGCGCCGTGTCATAATATATTCAAATTTTGCAGTGGCATTAACTTAAGTGTTAGGGTGGCTCGAAATCACGTTTTTTTTTTAGAAAAATTTTGCATTACCGCAAAAATGTGCCAATCTGTGAAAAAACACATGTGTTAAAATTTGAGAGCTCTGCGACAACGGGAATACTTCGCGCATCGAACCCAAAGTATCGAATTTTTGCTGAAAATGCGCATTTTTTCAAATATTTAAAAACATATTTTAATGCCATTATATTCGTTCGCATCACCATTTAAAAGTTTGTTTAGAGGTATAAGATGATAGTTTTAAAGTTTCGTTAGAATACGACAACCACAATACTTCGCGCAAGGCGTTCAAATTAGGACCAAAATTTGAACGAATTTTCGCGATTTTAGCAGCTCAGCGGGCTAAAAAAGCGCCATTGTTTCCAGGCGCGTAGCCAGAAATTCGCAATGGGGGGGGCTGTTTTGGGGGTCTGGGGGCTTCGCCCCCAGCCGCCGGAGGCTGGGGGTTTGGGGGCAAAGCCCCCAGCCGCCGGAGGCACGGGGGTGTGGGGGCGGAGCCCCCAGCGCTCAAAAATTTTGCATTTTTTTTGCAAAAATAACTTCATTTTAGGGCTATTTTGATTAAAAAATAATGCTTTTAAAACGTGGCTTAGAAATTGGCAGTGCAAACAAGATTAAACTGGTGGCATAAATGGGCTATTTGGGAGGTGGCTAATGATAAAATGTTAGTTCTCTTGTTTAGATGCTGGCAAATTATAAAATCGAATAGTTCAATAAAACTCACACGGAGTAATCTATTTCGTATACAGTTCATAGAGAAAAATAATTGGGGGGGGGTATTGAAAAGAAATTTGAGAGAAATGATTGGTAACTAACAAATACTGAATAGCCCCCCCCCCCTCTATTCCTTAGTTTATAGTATATTTGTTGATGACACCTATGTTCAACATTTTTACACTTACGATCAAATTTGATTGCTTATTTCTTACCATTTTTCTGAGTTTTTATTTATTTGTTGGTTTTATTTTTGACAAATTAGCCCCCCCCACCTGAACACATGTTTCAAAAAATGTTTTAAATCACTATTTTTAGTCCACTCCAGTGCATAAAACAATCTCAAAAGTGTTAAAAATGTAGTGTTTTTCCCATTCTGCATTTTGGTCGACATGTCAATAGGGGGGGGGCTAGGCTATAGCCCCGCGCCCCCCCCCCCCCCGGCTACGCTACTGGCTAAAAACGTGGTATTTTCCTTATTCTGCATTTTGATCGGCAGTCTATTAGCCCCCCTTAAATAAACGTTTCAAACTATGCTTTATAGCATTTTTTAGTCTAATCCAGTGCAAAAGACAGTCTTAGAAATGCTAAAAACGTGATATTTTTCTTATTCTGCATTTTGGTCGGCAGTTCATTAGCCCCCCCCCTAAATAAACGTTTCAAAATAGTCTAATCCAGTGCAAAAGACAGTCTTAAAAGTGCTAAAAACGTGGTATTTTCCTTATTCTGCATTTTGGTCGGCAGTCCATTAGCCCCCCCCCAAATAAACGTTTCAAACTATGCTTTAAATCATTTTTTAGTCTAATCCAGTGCAAAAGAGAGTCTTAGAAGTGCTAAAAACGTGGTATTTTCCTTATTCTGCATTTTGGTCGGCAGGCCAATGGGGGGGGCTATAGCCCCCCCCCCGCCCCCCCCCTGGCTACGCTACTGATTGTTTCTTGAAACAATAAGTTTCGTTTGATCTGTATTTTCAATTAAATGCCGTTTTAATCCCGAACTTTATCTCCAGTAAGCAATTACGTTGTTTACGTGAACTAATTACAACAATTTTAAGTGCTGTTTTGTTTTTTTGTAACTAATTTTATTCCATTTGTTGCAACATTGCTTATCACTATAGCTTTAATGATAATTTGGAGGTTAATAGAAAATGTATCGCCCTTTATTCCGCTTATCCGGCTCTCAGCATATTTTATCAAACAAATATTTATTGATTTGCCAATAAAATATCCCAGGACTCACCACGTGGAGGTGGCCGGTACCGAGTTCCACCCTACTCCAGCCCAACCACCCAACCTTAAATGCTAGAATATTAGAACATAGATTTCCACTGACATTTCGAATTGAATTGTGGCATCGTTGCTCTTGATCTGAGTTTGTTCCGAATGTATCCTTCTCTATTTAAATGATCGCATACAGAAGAAGAAGCTTCCGTTACCAATTTAATGTGGCGTTCCACGCTTTGCGTGTGACATGGCAAAGCAGGAATTTTAAGGTCCATAAACGTTCTCTTCCTAATCATTTCTTTTATGTAATCGGTCGTTACGGAAGCAGTGAACACCGGTTCGGAACGAGGAATTTCGCTCCAGTCAGTCAGTTCTACATAACTTGAAGCCTTGATGTTTAGTTTTGGGACCCTGAAGTTCCGGATGACGCTGGAAGAAACGTTTTTTTCTCGACAGCGCAGAATTCTTCTCCATGCAAGTTCTCTGTGTTTTTTGTCATACTTGAAATCATTGCACACAATATGGACTCAGGATGAGCGCCGTATGCATTGCGCTCCACAACAGGTATCACAATATCTCTGACTTTTAAAGGCAACATCTGACATTTTGAAATTGTTTCAAAGACATGCAAGGTGGCATGAGAGATATCATGTTGTCGCTTAATTCTAAACCACATAAGAGTGTACACCTGCATTACATACAGTAGGCTACCGCCAGTTTTAAATTCTCGGGAGGATCTTCTGTTGAAACGTAGAGTCGGAGGGCTCTTGATGCAGTCGTTAACCAACGAGAGTGTGCCATTACTCCAGGCTTTCGAGATGCTAGTGACGGTTGGCATACACATGTCGATACTGCCTGGTACATTTCAAACAAATACCTTTGATCTGAAGATAGATCAGTGGAATAGTCTTCATCGATCTCAATTACGTCAGCAGGAATTGGTTGAAAATCAACAATCTGAAGGTTTTCAAAATTTGTTTCGTAAAGCAGCCTTCCAATGGGACCGGTAAACTGACGGGGCCCACTTGTCTTCCCATCCAATTGAATTAGCAAATGACGGAGTGGTAATTCGTTGCTATGAAGCTGACATATGATCCAGTGTAAAGGTCTTTTTAGTTTTTCTTCTAATCTTCGTAATATGCCGAATTTCCAACCAACATTGACGTTAGTGCCGTCGCACCCAATGGAGTCAATCCTAGTGACATCAATCTGCTTTTCCTCACAAAACGCAAAAAGCCCATCTGCTATGTCCTTAGCATTACCACTTGTTGGTGAAAAGTGTCCCAAATACCTACTTCCAGGTTCTGCTAGAACGGTAATGTGTTCTTCAATGATTTCTTTTCTAGCTCGTCTTTCTGCAGATCTTTCCATCACCAACGTACGATCCTTTCGCCCATCGAAGTAGAGACTTGTAACATTTCCATAATCAGTTGATCCAATGCTTTGGACTCTTGATTTCTTTCTTTCTCTTGAAACTTTATTCCTGTCAATAATGTTTGGGTTGCCGAAGTTGATATCATGTAATGCGGCAGTGACAATCATTGCTGCGGCTCTATTTGATACGCCAGTTCTATCACAGGCCACGGCAACATTTTGCAACGGATTTGTTTCCGCTGATGGATACTTTAGTCTCCATGGAACCTCGTAGTCGGAAATCTTCGTTTGAAGATGAGGCGGAAGATGAATATGGTTCTGCACCTACGGTAGGCTCATCTTGTTGCGAGGCGTTGTGTGTAGCGAAAATTTTTTTGTTCAATTTTCTTTGAAGGGATTTTTCTAATGGCTTTGTTACCTGTTGATCGATCCGCCCGATGTACATTTTTCTTTCCGGTCGTTGGTCAACTATAAAAAGACGCTCTCTCATTGGTACTTTCTTCTCTTTTGGACAAGCACATGATGTAAAATCCGTGCATTTGCAAGCCAATATTTCAAATAAACCAGAGATGCTTTTTTTGAATGCTGCCAATTTCACCTTGAAGGTTTCAGCCTCTCTGCGACCAATACTCTTTTTTAAACTAGCGTAGTTATCCAGTTTATTCTTCAACAACTTAGTCACACTCAGTTTTGATAACGTTGGCACACCGCTGGATTTCCATATTTGAAGAACTGAATCTACTATCTTGGAGAGCAAGCCGATAGGCTTTTCTACGTCTGATTCGTGCTTTAGATACAAATAGTACTTCAGAAGTTCTTCCGTTGTCGCAAGCACATTGGTCTTCAAATCTTCCGGCTTTCCTAAAATCGGACAGAGCACTTGTGATCTTGAAGTCGGCTTTCCTGGAGCTGAAGTCATTTCGTTCTTCATATGGCTTTCATAAAACCTTTGCGAAACTGTCAAACTGAAAATGATTTTTTCCCTGTTAGCCAAGCCTTAAAAAAGTCCGAAGTCCGTGGGAAAAATCGGACATCAAACGGAAAGGATCTAGCGCTAAAATAACGATTCCACGTTACAGCAGCAGGGGGGTATAAAGTTAGGTCAAAATTCACTTGACGAAACTCTTCCAGCAATTAAAATTAATGCAATTAGTTCACGTAAACAACGTAATTGCTTACTGGAGATAAAGTTCGGGATTAAAACGGCATTTAATTGAAAATACAGATCAAACGAAACTTATTGTTTCAAGAAACAATGGCGCTTTTTTAGCCCGCTGAGCTGCTAAAATCGCGAAAATTCGTTCAAATTTTGGTCCTAATTTGAACGCCTTGCGCGAAGTATTGCGGTTGTCGTATTCTAACGAAACTTTAAAACTATCATCTTATGCCTCTAAACAAACTTTTAAATGGTGATGCGAACGAATATAATGGCATTAAAATATGTTTTTAAATATTTGAAAAAATGCGCATTTTCAGCAAAAATTCGATACTTTGGGTTCGATGCGCGAAGTATTCCCGTTGTCGCAGAGCTCTCAAATTTTAACACATGTGTTTTTTCACAGATTGGCACATTTTTTGCGGTAATGCAAAATTTTTCTAAAAAAAAAAACGTGATTTCGAGCCACCCTATTAAGTGTATATAACTGTAATCAATACGCAGTTTTGAAATAAATAGCAAATTACTCCCTCTAGTGGCACTGCAGCAAAATCTCGAATTCAAAATTAAAGTCTCTTTTACCAAATATACACAAGTTTAAAAATAAATTACTAAAAAGTGAAAAAATTACATTTTGGCCACTAGAGGAAGTTTTGCAAAAAATATCACTAAAACGGCCATAACTACTGAACCAGAATTTCAATTCGCTTAGTTTTTTTTTTTTTTGAGATGTAAAATGCAGAGGGGCTTTTAGTTGAATTACTGTTTTAAGTATATTTTTAAAGCAGCACCCGCTAGTGTCAAAAAAGTCTTTTTTTTTTCAAAAATGGGGCTCGGAAATCATTGCGTAACTCATTTTTTTCAAAAGTGGAACTCGGAAATCATTATGTAACATGGAAATCGTTCAACCAAACAAGAAAATTCTTTTAGTTTTTGGATCAGTATGAAAATCTGCTTCAAAAACACTGCAAAGCCGTTTCAAAGTCAAAGTTAAAATATGAACATCTCTGCCGTGCTACGTTTAAATCTTAAAAGACACGCTTGAAGTATAATGCTTGTAATACTCTGGAATTCAGCTGTTGGGATTTGTCCAATGGGCTGAGTGTTGCGTGTGACGTGCTGATTGTTACTGTATCGTATGTTTTTTTTGTTTTTTTCGACAATGAACTGAAACGGGTTGCGCTTCTATTTTCACGTGTATTTTAACCAGTTATTGTACAAGCAAGAGGGAATTTTTAATGTATGACCAAGCTTGTGAGATAATTTGGAAAAATCTATAACTTTCTGGAAGACCGTGAAGTGTGGCAGCGTAATCTCAAGCTGCTGCTCTGGCAACTGTCACCGAAAAGCGGGCAATGAAGAAAGAAGAAAAAGTATTTTTCTTCTGTTTATTTCAACCAATGCTTTTCAACAACTGATTCCATAATTGCTGTAAACGTTTAATCAAAAAAAAGTTTAATAGCTTAGTATTCTATTCAAAAATTTGTTAATTCATTTGTATCCTCCTGTCACAACGGAGTGACAGTCACTTAATTCAATAGGCAAACCAAAAATGGCTTAGAAATTGACTGCTTTTTTACTTTTCTAGTCGGCGTTTAATTTCTTTCCATATAAATTTCCTTTTATTTAGGAGCGACCAACAAAGCTAATTAATCATTGCAAAGCCTCTTATTCTAGAAAGCAACAACGTAAATCAGCACTGTTCATCGTAATACCTCCCTAAGCCTACTACGATCAATGGCAGAGGCGACCAGGACGAAATGGTTGGGGAGGACAAATCAATAAAAAAATCAGAAGAATATTTTCTTGAAACACTTTTCAAAAACATACCATAAAATTCTTGTTCTGGAGCAAAAAATTGCATGCCTTTATATGGTCACTTTTCACGTAAACTTAGAGCAATAAAAAGAGAAAGATAAAATTCCTAGCAAAGGCGTTTTGTATTTTTCAAAATAGTTTAACGCGTACAGTATATCTTCAAAAATCAGACTTCGTTGCCCCTTTAAAAATTTTTTTCCAAAAAAGTGTGAACTCTGTATGCTGCTATTACTAGCTATAGACCAACTACCGGTAACTCCCTGTTTACTTGGATTTTAGTACATGCTCCCACTTTTATAGTCTAAAATTTAGCCTGATTTGTGCAACACAGAACATGTTTTACCGTACAATAACAAAAACTCACTCTTGGCTTATAGTTGAAATCTTATGCCAGCGATTTTGGCAATCACGTATTACCAGTGACGCCAGCGAGGGCTCTTCAAAAAGCATCAGATAGCAACAAATTCGCAAAAGCAGGCTTTTGCAGGAAATTTTGAAAAGAAACATCCAATAACAGGAATGAAATTGGGCGGAAGATCTTTCTTTTTTTTTCTTTTTTCCGACCGCTTTTTTTGGAAAAATTGAATGCAAACCTTTTTTTGTGGAAATCCCCTTATTTCCAAAGTTGTTTGTCCATAGATTCTTTATTAATAGACTGGGAGCTGACAGTTTTGTTTTGTTTTTTTTTCTTCACAATTCATTTGTTCTAAATTATGCCGATTCGTGCAATCAGCATGAATTTTTTTCTTCATGCTTCCCTCGTTGTACGAATATGTCCTCATCACAGCAGTCGAATACGCGTGACCGCCAAAAACCTCCGCAACCTAGAGCAAACTTTTTTTATTATTTTTTTCTGCGCGTCTGTTTCTCGTCTACTAAAAAAAAACTCTATAGTTTTTCAAATGAAATAGGGTGAATTTAGCATTCTGTAATCTTTTTACGTAATTCACACCAAATTTTCATCAAACATTAGATTTGATCCTGAAAGCAAATTACATCAGATTTCCATCAAAAACATCAGACATCAGATTGCAAATCAAAAACATCATATCATGCGCCATATATAATATAGGCAATTATCATAGGCCATATATAAAAACATCATTGGCCTATTTTGACAAAAATGACTATAGCATGGAGAATACGCCCCTGCTTTGCAGTCCACATCCACCCATTCCGCTTATTTAACGCTAAGAGAACCGGTTGTTAACGATTGCTAGCATAGAATTTTCTTCTTGATCCGGTGAAAAATTAATACTGACTCTTTTTAACATCAATAAAATTTCGGTAAAAAGGTTTTCGCGCATTTTTGGGCCTTGAACCGACAATTACCGCCGAATGAAGAACCAGATTTCTATCATTTTGATAGATCTAGTTAGATCCGGCATTTATTACATTTAAATAATACCACCGTTTTTAATTATAACCATACAGTAAACGTCGATTCTTCAATATTGACGGTTGTCATAGCAATCGGTTGTTTCCAGTAACATTAATTGTTTATTTTGCAGCGGAAAGTGAAGCTTGCATTGATGAAAAAAAATATGATCAAGCCTATGGCGTTTTGATGAAGCAAATTCAACTCGGACCAAAAGCAAATTTTGCTTCAATGCTAATAAACCACTACATGGTGTTGGTGAGTACATTTCAACATGATGATGCCATCAAGGTCAAGATGGAGTTTATTTCTATTTTGGACAAGCTCATACATGCAACACCCAAAGATTGCGAGTTGCTAGGCGATAGATACAGGAATAAACAGGATTGGCTTTAAGCAATTTTACTCTATCAGGCAGCAGAAACTTTGTATAAGAAGAAGATTGATTCTGATGAAATCATTAACTGTTTGCAAGGCTGTGCTTTGGGACTAAAACTTGCTATTGGAGAGTTGATGAAGGAGAGACCTGATTTACGATCAATCGTAGCTAAAGATGTCGTACCTGCCATGCGTCGAGTTTATGACAATTTGAGTGGAATGGTTGCTGCTCAGACTGAGAAGATGGTTCTGATTCGTTCTTTATGTTTACATCACATCGAAACAACTGAACTGATTTCTGAAGATAACACAGTCCGTGAGGATACTTTAAGAGAAGCTGTTGCTTTAATGGATGCGTCGTTTGAGGAAAATGCGTCAAAATATCACTTGTACAGCGCTCATTTGAATAACCTTGCTGTAACATGCATGACCAAGGAACGACCAAAAGAAGCTATTGAACTTTTTGAACGAGCGATCGAAAGCAGGAAGGAAGCTAAAGATTATACCAGCGAACAGGAAAGAGAACAAGATCTAGAAGCAAGTGTTGGTGGTCTAAAAAAGGCTGAAGAAATGCTGAAATACATGCAAAAAGAGTAGCCAATTACAGTAAAACAATTTACTGCTTTCATCAGACTGGAAATATTTTTAGCTCTTGCATATGCTGTAACATATTTTGTAAAGAAAACTATAAAAAAATAAAGTGATAGTAATATTTCTGTAATAAGAGCATACTCGTAACTGTAAATATTGCCTTAAAGGGGCATTCAACTCTAATTTTTTCTTTTCACTAAAATGTTGGGAGCGGCTTAAAATGCATTCTCATCAAGTTGAAACATTCCAAGTTTTCTCTTTTACATGCTATTGCAGTTCAAAATTTACAATGTTTTATTACTTCAGTAGTGCCATTTCGTCATTATTGTGACAAACAATTAACTTTTAAAAAGCTGGCTAACATTTACTTAAAAAACAGCTGATTTAAAATTCTGGCTTTTTACTTTGCCTTGACGACACCTTTGCAGCAAAACCCTCATTGAGAACTACAATAAGAACATCCAGTAACTTAGTGAACTTTTGTTCTTAATTGGCAACCCTGGCAAAATTTCTCGGAAAAAAAAGCCTTTCTAAGGAGAATTGCAAAATTCAATCTATTATATATTGGAAACGGAAGATCGTAGAAAGCTCAAATTTGGTGGAAGTTAGTCTTTCTGTCGGTCAAAAGTCTTTTGAGCGAAAACCGAGCAAAAAAATTCTCCGACTTAAATGCCCTTTTAAAGTCATAACGTATTATAGTTGGTTGATGTGAAATGCATGACTTGAAACCATTCCTAAAACTGAAGATAACATTTCCAATTAAGTTTTTTTGTTTTGTTTTTTCTGTTTTTTTTTTGCAGAAGTTTTGTTATTGTACACTTTTTTTGTTTTATAAGAACAACTTTATAAGAACTCGAGGCTCATGTTTGCTCAAAATTTAAGAACAAATTACCAGTAATGCTATAAATAGCCTCAGCAGCAAGAAAAAATTAAAAACAAACTGAAAAAATGAACTTCAAATCAAAAAAAAGCTAAATTAAGAACTGATTTGAAACGAAGAAATTTTAGTGATTTTCAGTCATTTGCAAGCAAAATTGCAAAGTTGTTGAGATTATAGAGTGCTGTTCTGCACTGCACAGGCTACTGTGAAATTTTTTGGTTGTCCATAAGTTGAAAAGCTTGCTTTTACGATGCTGCATTAAAAATAGCAAACAAGCGTTTACTCATAAAGACAAAGCATTCCGAATTAAACAGCTTTACACACATGGTCGCTTTAATTGACATCAATGTTCTCAAATTTTACGAACAAATCAAGAGCAAATGAGGCTGAAAATTGAAAAAAAAAAAAAAAAGAACAACCAGCCTCAATATAAAATTTGCTGGTTCGTATTAAAAGAAGAGTAATTGCAATTACATCTTTAATCACCAAATTGCCTTGGCTAGGAAACAGCGAAGGGACATTTGGAGTCTTCGATCAAGTTGCAACCTGTCTAGCACACACAATGAAGGCTTCACACTGTCCTGTTTCACTGCGGAGCATCAAGGAAGATATACAGTAAATACCAATTTTCATGGTCTTTGGTTTGACCCGACCGGGAATTAAACTCGAGTCCACAGTTTTAGTGGCAGACATTTTATCTACATGACCATTGATTGGAAAATCATTGTTGTAACCGTTTCTAACATGGGCTACAGTACATAGGCGTAGCCAGGATTTTTGATTGGGGGGGGCCCAAACCACAAATCACACGCAATGACGTCATCAAAAATTTTCGAAAAAGTAATTTTTTGTGGGGCAAAGATATCGTAGAATGGAAGATCTGAAGCCGTAGCCTGATGGCACTTTGCCAGGATTTTGGTAAAGGGAGAGGGCGAAAACTAATTGTTGAAAAGTGTAAAAGTCTTAACTTGGAAGACGTGTTGAGTAAGCTAGTGTATTCAAACGTATCAGAGACGGGGGTCTGGGGGCAGAGCCCCCAGCTGCCGATGGCTATGGGGGTCTGGGGGCAAAGCCCCCAACCGCTGAGCGATTTTTGTAAGTTTTTGGAAAAAAAAACTATTTAAATCCCATTGGATCACATTTCGCACGAGTTCAGAGCCATTTCAAAGAACTAGATTTTTAACATTTCAAAGCCAATCGAAAAAATTCAGTTGTTCAATCCTCTTTTTGCAATTAAATCCCAAAACACGCTTAGAATCTTGCATTATGGTGTAAAATTTTAAGTGTAAGTGATTTGGTCTATAGGGGGAAGTAACGAACATTGCCTCCTGCAATACTTTAGCAGTAAATAATTAAGTTTATAATAACGTTAAACGAGGGCCTGGGGTGGCAACTTTTAGGTCAAAACTCTTAGATTTCTCACAGGTTTTGCATATAAATTGTTAAAAATTTGCATTAAGGGGCCCCTGGCCCGGGAACCTTGGTCGTCAGTCAGGGGCCCTTGGGCACCCTGGTTGCCAGTTAGAGGCCCCGTAGCCCCTTGCTTATCGGTTAGGAGCCCAGGTCCTCTGGTTGTTAATTAGGGGCCCTGGGGCTCCCTGGTCGTGAGTTAGGAGCCCCGGGCCCCCTGGTCGTCAGTTAGGGACTATAGGACCCCTTGGTTGTTGGTCAGGGGCCTTGGGGCCCCCTGGTCGTCAATTAGGAGGGCCCTGGGGCCCCTCGTTGTTGGTTAGGGGGCTACTGGCCCCCTGGTTGTTGGTTAGGGGCCGCCTGGTTGTTAGTTAGGGCCCTGAGGCTCCCTGGTTGTGAGTTAGGGGCCCCGGGGCCCCTGCTTGTCAGTTTGGCCCTCTGAGGCCCCTGGTTGTGGGTTAGGAGCCCTGGGGCCCCCTGGTTGTTGGTTAGGGGCCTGCGCTCCCCTGGTTGTCAGTTAAGGGGCCCCCTGGTTGTTGGTTAAGGGTCCCTTGGTTGTTAGTTAGGGGCCCTGGGGTCCCTGGTTGTCAGTTATGGCCCCCTGGTTTTCAGTTAGGGGTCCCGGACCCCCTGGTTGTCGGTTAAGGATTACAGGGCCCCCTAGTTGTTAGTAAGGGCCCCCCTGGTTGGCTGGTTGTTAGTTGGGGGCCCCGGAACTCACTTGTTGTCATTAAAATTATTGTTAATTACTGTTATATGCGTAATTACTGAAAAAAAACTGCAACTAAACATCGCCACGCTATGTTGTCATAACTTTTTGTCGTTAGTGGTATTTTGATTAGGGGGGGCCCGGGCCCCCTGCCCCCCCCCCCTGGCTACGCCTATGCTACGGTATTCGACCATCGCGTTTTACACAGAAGGCAAAAATGACCTTCTCTATTTCAAAACTGGAGGTTGGGAACACCAAACTTGGCATGCACGTCGGTGTTTTACAAATTTTTTTAGAAAACTGGTTTTAGTTTAAAGAAGTCATCGCAGTGACGTCAGGGTCAAATTTTTGTGATGAAGACGGCTAGTTTGGGCTGACAAAACGTCGGCAATAGCCTAGAATTTACACGAGTTGTGCAACACTAGTTGAAGTCTTAAAGGGGCAGCAAAGTCTAATTTTTGAATTTTAACATTAAATATGAATAAAATAACTGATTACCAACGTTTTTGTCCCGTTCTTTGATTGTTTGTAGTTAAATAGCTTTAACGGAACAGATTTTGACTTAACGGGACGAAATTTCGGCTGTGGCAACATTACACCATCAAATTTTCAAATGAGCTGTGTTTTCAAACGAGCTTTGCCAGATCGTGGGTATCGATCGGGGTAGGATGGGTTTTTGCTGTGCCTTTAGCAAGTAAACTTGCTTTTCCAAAGTAAAATTACACTTTTTTATTTGAGTTTGTTTCTTTTAGCAAAAGGTATTCGATTTGTTGCACTTACAAAGAAACTTGAATCATAGGCCTAGGCTACCACTGAAGTGACAGTGAAAGTTAGTTGTTGCCTGTAATTTGTAGAGGAAAACTTAGTGTGAAAAAGCACTAGACTAGGCTTTATAGCTTTTAAAATCTATAGGTAAGTTATTGATAGTGAAGGAGGTCTAAGGTGTTGGTACCAGGCCTATGATACCGTAGCTTAAATCTGCAATGTGTCGGTAATGTACCGGTAGGTTAAGAAGACCACGAAGTTTAAATCAACTACAATTGTATTAAAGAAATCTAAGTGCGAATAATTTGCCTCTTGATAACTACAGAAGTGAAACAGCTTTTAGTTCTAGTAGTTCAGTTACCCAGTTCAGTTCAGATTTACTACGGGTAGGTTTCAGTTATCGTGGGTGAGCACAGAAGATACTGATACAGGTTAATACCGTAGAATAGTGCTGAACAGTTTTTTAATGTGTTCATTTTTCAAATTATTTTATACCAGTAGTAGTGTCAGCTTTTTTCCCTACAGTACAGTACGCCATTATTGACTTAGGCCTACCTGTTGCAAACAGCTTGACTAGCGTCGTTATGGTAGCAACAGAGCACAGCGACACCAACGGTAGAATTCAAATTTTTTTAAAAAAGTGAAGGAAATACTATAAATAGCGGGAAAAAGAAATGCAAATACCTTTTGATATAGAAGTCGAAGAATTCTAAAGTTAGTCTCAAAAAAAAACTTTAAAAATATAAATTTTGTTTGCATATGAAAAATTGAGGTAAAATTAGACTTTGCTGCCCCTTTAAGTTCTTCATTTTGACTTTGAGACTACAAACGGCATTTCATTTACGAATTTTCTAATTTTGTTCTCAAACAATTTAAAAATTAATTAAAATCTAATGTGACATTACTTCAGCTTTTTTGTTGCAGTGCTAGTCTTGTTGCCAAATTGTGTTAAAGTTGGAGCACACACCTGCCCGTGATCAAATCTTTTAACTCTATTGTACACGTTGGGCTTTTTCGCCGCTCTCAGTTTTTTTGTCATAAATCCCTTCAGAAAAATGATTTTTGTTTTAAATTAACCTAACGTTGATTCAAAATCCATTACAAATAGCTTCTGAAAATTTGAAGTTGCTAAGGTAACAGAAAGCTTCCCAATTTTTGAGGTTTGCCGGGGTCACTTTCCGAAATCTGAGCAATTTTTAGCCAATACTTAACTTAAGTGCGTCATAAAAGCTTAAACATTTTATGATTCAGAGTCAAAAAACAAATCTATGCACAAAATTTGCACCGCCGGTGACGTCATCGCAAAAATCACGTCATTTTTAAAAATATGGCCGTGACGTCGCTATGATAACGTCATCAACTCAAACAAATCCAATTTTTCTAAAAATTTTGGTGAACATCAACCTGTATGCCAAATTTTACAATTTCATAACTTTTAGTTTAGAAATTAGATTGGGGGCATTTTTGCCCCCCTCTCGTGTAAAATGCGTCAATCAAATAATACCCCTGTGAAATAAATTTTAACAAAAAAGTTATACTGTTAAAGAGATACTGCTCGAAATCAATTTTATTGAAGAAATGAGAACTACTTAAGGAAATAAAGAGATGCCCCAAACCTTTTTCCACAATTCCCCTTCACTGCTATTTAATTCCACTTTAACTGCAATTTTTCCAAAGTTTTGCTTGCATGTTTTGTAGGAAATGTTCTGATTTAAAAATACCATTAAAGCCCATTGGTGTTAAATTACTGTTTTTAACTAGTGTTTGCACAAGTCCACACAGTACGTAGTCTGAAACTGAAATTAGGTGACATTGTCAAGCAAGCATGCAACAGGCTTGAACAAAAGGCTTCCTACACTCCCTTCAATGCACTTCGGTAGCTTACAGTATTTTAATTGATTAGTGTTAGTGCGAGCCAGAGTTGTAAGTCAAGTCTGGCGTTTTTGGGGTCGGGTTCGAGCCAGATTTGGGCCTAAAGTTAACAAAATTTTGTACTTAATTCGGGCCTGAGACATGTTTTTTGTCTTAAGTGCACAAAAATGTAATCAAAATAACTTGGCAACATTGCTAAATTTTTGAGACCTAATTTAACTTTCGGGTTTTTTCGGACATGATTTGGGCTTCAAATTAGTTTTTGGGCGCCGGCCGGGTTCAGGCTTATATTTTTGGGCCCGGATCGGGTTCGGGCCTGAACTAGTCGGTTACAACTCTGATGCGAGCTTAATTTTTTCTGGTGAAACAAAGATCATAACGGTGGTTGCATCCTCGGCAGCAAGCCTGTATGCATTATTGCTCAAATAAAATGCTTTAGATTTAATTGGGTAATTGCAGTATATTAAAAGCCATGGACTGAATAACACATAATTGAGAAATTGTCGTTCTACCAGCTCTTACTACTGTACTTTTTGGTGATATATTCCTGTCAATTTGCAGCACCATGTATCGTATGAAAACAAACTATTACAGTAATTCTCCAAATTTTTTGGATTGAGGGCTCACTGAGAGAGTTTTGTAAAGTGAACCGTGTATTGTGTAGCCCTAGTTGATATAATGTAGATAGTATAATCATTTTTATGGTAAATGTGTTTTCAATAATATTACTTGTAGTTCCATAATAATCTATAGCACAATATACAGTAGTGTGTAAGCATTAGTCAGTTTTGTCGTAATTGTTTGTTGATCATGTTTATGTTGTCATTTTCAGAATTAATGCAAAATATTGTCTGTTTAGGCACAAAGTAGGCTACCTTCACGTAAATTATAGGCTACTTCAGATAAAAATATAGAAGCTACATAGCGCAACTATTTTAAACCATTGCTGTGGACTGCTGCAAAACTGAAACGAAATCTAATCATATTTGACCAAAGTTACAGGTAAGCCGCTTGCAAGTGGTAAAAAGTATGAACAATAGCCTAGTTACTGAACATTATGTATACCGTAAGAATTGCAAACTAATAAATCGGAAAAGATATTGCGATAATTCTTAGATATTTCAAAACTGGATTTCATTAAGTCATATGCACTTTTTGTGTATAAATCTTTATGGTTCGCAATTTCACTATTGTAGCTCGGTAAAGGTGTGGCTGTTTAGAACTTGCACTATAGTTTGAGTAAAAAAATACTTAGCCCGTTTGTTGCGCTCCTGCCTCTTGTACCGATCAGTGGTCTAGTGGATAGAGTGTCTGCTACCGAAGCGGTAGACTCGGATTCGATTCCATCAAACGAAAGACTCGAATCAAACCAAAGACTAAGAAAAATTGGTATTCACAGCTTCCCAGCTTGACGTTCAAAAATTAAAGAGACAGAGTGAACATAGGGATAGCCAGGATTTTTTATTGGGAGGGGCAAACCACAAATTACACGCAATGACGCCATCAAAAATTTTCAAAAGAGGAACTTTTTTTGGAGAAAGGTATCGTAGAATGGAAGATCAGAAGCCATGGCCTGGTTTGGCACTTAAGCAGGGTTTTGCTAAAGGGAGAGGGCTTAAACCAACAGTTGAAAAGCGCAAATGCTTAATCTGGGAGACTTTGTTGAGTAAACGAGTGTAACTCAAACGATTTACAGAAGCCGTTATGGGGGCAAAGCCGTTATGCGTTTTTTTGTAACTTTTTAGAAAAAAAAGGCTATTTTAATGCCATTGGATCACATCTCGCACGTGTTCAGAGCCATTTTAAAGAACTAAATTTTTAACATTTGAAAGCCAATTGAAAAAATTAAATTGTTCAATTCTCCTTGTACTGGCAATTTAAGTCCAAAACACGTCTAAAATGTTGCATTTTGGTGTTAAATTTTGCAAGTGATTTGGCCCAGGTAGGGGTAATAAGGTGCACTGTCTCCTGCAATATTTTAGCAGTAAATAATAATCCACTGGACTATTTTCCTTAGAAATTTTTGTTTTGTCATGAAATTAACCAGTTATAGGAGTACATGTACGGCTAGGGGGCTCCAACACCCTCAATTCAAATTCAATACTTCGTTCAATGAGTACTTCCCCTAGCTGATTTTTTTTTTGAAAAGTATTTTTTGTGTAAAAACTAGCGAGGGGGAGGTGAATTGTTATTGAAAAATGGTACAATAGATAGTTACGCCTAGTAACCATGTTATTACTGGGCCGGATTTATATTGCGTGGGGTCCGTGGTACTTAAGGAATTATTGCCACATCTTCCTGACAAATATAGGTGAATATTAACTTTAACCGATCAGTGGTCGAGTGGATAGAACGTCTGCTACTGAAACGGTAGACTCGGGTTCGATTCCCGATCGGGTCATACCAAAAACTATAAAAACTGGTATTCACAGCTTTCCTGCTTGACGTTCAGCAATTAAAGGGACAGTATGAAGCCTCCGCCGTGTGTGGTAGACAGGTGGGCAGGTGGCAGCTTGACTCGAAGACCGAAAGGTCCTTTCGCTGTCTCCTGGTCAAGGCAAATTGGTGAATAAAATGTAATTACAATTACAACAATTACAATTAATTACAATTACAATTAAAAAAAGTCTTACCTTATAAGCACGCGGCCCCTGGCCCTGTGTCATGTGGTAAATCCGACCCTGATCATTGCGTTACGTTTATAAAAAGGTTAGATGAGGGCTTGAGGTTGCAACTTTTTGGACAAAAACCCTTAATCTCACCCGGGTTATACATTTAAATTGGTTAGCAAAAATTGAATTTGGGGGCCCCGGACCCCCTGGTCCTCAATATTATTGTTGATTACTGTTGTACGCGTGTACTGTTGTACCCGAAGATGCTAAAAGAAACTGAAACCGAAGAAGCAATAGATTTTTTTACCACATTTTTATCATTGGTGGCATTTCAATTGAGGGGAAGATCCGACCCCGTGCACCCCTCTCCCTGGTTACGCCTGCGAGTGTGAAGCCTCTGCCGTGTGTGGTAGACTGGTGGGCAGGTGGTAGCTTGACTCGAAGACCGAAAGGTCCCTTCGCTGTCTCCTGGCCAAGGCAACTTGGTGAATAAAATGTAATTGCAAGAACAATTGTACTGCAATTTGTGCATGCTGTAAGCTGTACAATAGTTTAATGTTTGCATTTGATCCCAAAATCAAATACGACTGAGCGAATTTTCAGGTATTTTTATCAGTTGCTTTAATTTGATTGGTTGGTTCAGTGGGCACGTAACGCAGTTGTTAAACTGGCTTTTCTAAATAAAGTTGAGTACTGATTGCGTAATATTTCTGTTGTATTGTTACTGAATTCAACCGAATATTACCAAGCTGTTTATGACTAGGCTATCCACAAGAAAGCTACAGCGAACTTTAATGTCATCAACGAGAAATTCACACTCTGGGCCAGGGTTTCCCAAACTGCTTGCCGCGGCCCACTGGTGAGCCGTGAGAGAGCTGCTAGTATTCCGCAAGGTTTTAAAATCTATACTAGGGCTCCCCAAACTTTTTTGCTTGCGACCCCTTTTAATCTTCTGAAAATTTCCGCGACCCTTCTTGTTTAAAATAATAAACACTGTGAGTTGTGTGTTTGTGGTAATTATTGAATGGGAAAAAAATAATAACAAGGCACTGGTACCCAATGCGTATAAAACGCAAACACATATGCAAACACCCTGTTTGCATTTGTGTTTACCGCTGCTTCAACATCATCTGCAGTACGCTTATTACCGTTAGACATTTTAATCAGCTATCTGTTGATTAGAATCTAAGCTGTAGTAGTAGTATGGTAGTTATACCTCTTCTCAGCTATATATATATTACGCTTCTACTCCTCTACTAAAATACCGTACTACAGCAAGGCTCATAGCCAGAATTCTGCAATAGGGGATGGCTGTTACAGGGATCTGGGGGCGGATCCCCCAGAGCTCAAAATTTTTGTATTTTTTTGGCAAAAATAACCTAAATTTTAGGCCTATTTTGATAAAAGTTACTGTTATAATAAAAAGAAAAACTTTTATAAAAAACGTGGCATAGAAGTTGGCAGTGCAACAACATAATTATACTACTTGCATAAAAGGGGCTATGTGGGAGTTAGGTATTGCTAGAATTTCAGTTCTCTTTTTACATGCTGGTAAATCCTAAATCCTATACCGGTAGTTCAATAAAACTCTCAAGGAAAATCTACTTCGCCTCTGTTTTATAGAGAAAGATAAAATTAGAGGGGCTCATGGAATGATGTTGGAGAAGTGATAGGTAGTTATCTAATACTTAATAGCTCCCCCCCCTTATTTCCGAGCTTATATATTTTTCAATAAAACCTATGTTAAGCATTTTTTAATAAGCGATCAAATTTGGATACCAACTTTTAGCTATGTTTCAAAGTTTTTTTTATCTGACTTATGAGTTTTATTTTTGACAAATTAACCCCTCCCCTACATAAACGTTTCAAAATATGCTTTAGATTATTGTTGAGTCTATCCAAGTGCAAAAGACAGTCTCAGAAGTGCTAAAACGTGGTATTTTCTTTATTCTACGTTTCGTTTGGCAGGCCAATGGGGTGACTACGCTATTGACTAGAGCGCTATACAAGCATTGAATTTGGTCTGCATTGTTACATTATGTCATAAACCAAAGTTACAAAACAAAACAAGTTAGGCATCCAGCTGTGCTACGTGATACGAATGGAGGAAAGTTTATCTACTGTCTTCTCATGTAATACATTGTTCAACAATGTCTTACTATTCAATTGCGCCTATTAAGAATGACGTTTTGCAGAATTGAACGATTTTTTTACAACAGTCAGGGGTTGCTGATACTATGCTAATTTTTTCACCTTGTTGTAAAGGTTGGATTACTCCTTGCGACCCTTGAAGTTCGTAAGGCGACCCCTAGGGAGGTCGCAATCTCCAGTTTTGGGAGCCCTGACCGACACGTATGGTCAGAAATGCCATTTTATGCGTGTTTCTTACGTTTGGACATAGTTCTTAACTGTATGACTATAGTAAAAACTTATATCCACGTTAAATAATTTTTGATTTGTTAAATAATTTTTTAATTTTTGACTTCTTAACTGTATGACTCTAGTAAAGAGTTATATGCACGTTAAATAATTTTTGATTTGTGGTACTTAATGTAAAAATATATCAGGTAAAAAATATCATCTGGTGGTGAAAATAAGCGTTTGAGCTACTTTGAAACCAAAACTCTAACCTCATACAGTAGTTAAGATATAAAACCACGATATAGCTTAAAAGATATGACGCATTCAAAGCACTACGTAACCGATACAATACCAAACTGTTAAGTTGGAATTAACACTTTAAATCACAGTTTAGGTAGAGAAGGAATCACGAGCACCAACTAGTGGTGAAAGATAAAACTCTAATCTTGCCCGCTCTGCATTAACCAGTCAAGATAATTCGAGTACTAATGATAAGCAATGAATATAAATTAGAATGATAATGAACTTAAAATAGAAAATCACTTTATAGATACGAGAGAAACAGGATGAGTCCAAAGCATTACCTTATAAATACAATTTACCTTACATTTTAGTCTAAAATAACACTTCAAATTACAATATAAACTAGATGTTTATTTTCCCGGAGGAAAATAATACGGGACTTCCGCCAGTTCCATTTCACCAACATTCTCCCCTTCATACTGTGAAGCTTACCGATGTTTTTGTAGAACTCAATCGCGTGCAATCGAAATAAAGTGATTTTGTGTCATGAAAAAATAAATGTTGATTTTAAATCATTTGTGGTTTGGGTAAAACGGATGCCCGACTAAGTATTTTAACCCAGCTCAGTTCAATAACGATAATTTCAAACCCTGGCGCTTTTAACCATTATGCCAGCTAAGCATATGAACGCAATTGACTAAAATCATTTGTTAAATTTAGCTTTCAAAAAGTGACTTTTGGGGAGATTTATTTGGGTGTTGGTACCCCAAAACAATGTAAAAAATTGTCGTTAAAAGTATTCCCTGACATCCAAAAAAACTATCGCCCTGGCTCAAGTGGTTCAAAATGATTGATTTTTTAGGTCCATTTGGGAAGGTTCTGGAGGGGAGTAGTGAGTACCCAAAACTATGTCAAACATTTTGTCTCTTAAATTATATCTTTTGATGTAAAAAAACCTGGAGCCCTAGCTTAATTTTTAAAAAAATGGAGCCTTTCCTTAGGTAACCCAACAAATTGATTTTTGTGGGTTCACGTGGGAATTTTCGGGAGTCTGGTACACCCATATTATGTCGAAAAAAATGGAGCCTTAGCTTAAGCCGTTCAACACAATGACGTTTGGGAGTTCTTGGGGGGAGGGTGCCCCCAAACTATGTCCAAGAAGTTGTCAGTTAAATATCTACTAATATCAAAAAAAACAGCGCCCTAACTTAAGCCGTTAAAAAAATTGATTTTGGGGGGATTTTTATAGAGAATGAAACTGGATACCCTCTGATCATATCTAACATCAAAATACACAATTTAAAAATGATTTTGTGTCAATCAAATAAAAGCGTGCTGGATTCAATATGATTTTGGAATTAGAAAACCTATGGTCAAGTAGATGATTGAACCCAGGCTATTCAATCACAATGGTTTCCTATGCTTGCGCCTTTAACCACTAGACCACTGCAGCACATGTGTATGCATGACAAAAATCAATCAATAAAATCATGTATTAAACTTCGTTATTGGTTTTGGTGCGCCTGCCACAAACCGCGTGACGTAGCAACTCCAAAAATGTAGTTGCACAACTTCATATATACTGTAGACTTGTGATATCTCCACATTTTAAGTTTATAGCTTTGATGGTTTCAAAGTTTTTGTTAGATTTAGCGTTTAAAAAGTGATTTTTTGTATAGATGTTTGGTACTCCCAAAATGTGTAAAAAAGTTTGTCTCTACTGATATTTCTGTAAAATTCACTCGCATGCAATGCAAACAAAGTGATTTTGTCTAATGAAAAAAATTAATGTTGATTTGTTGTTTGAGTAAAACAGATGTCTACGTAGTAACTCAAACGAAGTGATTTTGTCCAATGAAAAAAATGATGATTTTAATTGATTTGTGGTTGGGGTGAAACGGATGTTCGACTAAATATTTCAACCCAGCTCTGTTCAATCACGACAGTTTCAAACACTGGCGTCTTTAACCATTATGCCACCACAGCACATGAACCCAATTGACTAAAATCAATTGTTAAATTTAGCTGTCAAAGAGTGATTTTTGGGGGGGTTCCTGTGGTTGATACTCCCAGAATATGTAAAAAATTGTCTGTTAAATACCTACTGATATCAAAAAAAAGTAAACTAGCGCCCTAGTGTACGTAAGCCGTTCAAAAAATTAAGTGTTGAGGTCCATTTGAGAAGGTTCCGGAGGGGTGGCACCCCCAAACTATGTCAACATTCTTGTTTCTTAAGTATCTCCTGATATCAATAAGAACTGGAGCTTCAGCTTAATTTGTTCAACATGCGAGTTTTGGGGGTTGCTGGAGAGGGTGCCCCCAAACTATGTCCAAGTAGTTGTCAGTTAAATATCTACTGATATCAAAAAAACCTGCACCCTAGCTTAAGCCGTTAAAAAAATTGATTTTGGGGGGATTTTTGCAGAGAATGAAACCGGATACCTTCTGATCACATCTAATGTCAAAATAAACAATTTAAAAACGATTTTGTGTCAATCGAAAAAAAAATGCGTTGGATTCATTATGACTTTTGAAATGAGAAAACCGATAGCCAAGTAGACGATTGAACTCAGGTCTATTCAATGACAATGGTTTCCTTTGCTGGTGCTTTTAACCACTAGACCACAGCAGCACATGTGTATGCATGACGAAAACCAATTATAAAAATCATGTATTTTAAGTTCTTTTCCGTTTTGGCGCGTCTGCCACCAACCACGTGACGTAGCAACTCCAAAACTGCAGGAGCACAACTTCATATATAGACTTATGATATTTCCAAATTCCACGTTTCTAACTTTGGTGGTTTCAAAGTTCATATCTCCAAATTTGATGATTCTAGCTGTGGTAGTTTCAGAGTTTAATTTGTTTATTTAGGTTTTAAAAAGTAATTTTTTGGATAGATGTTTGGCACCCCCAGACTGTGTAAAAAAGTTTGTCTCTTAAATATCTACTGATATCCAAAAAAAGTAGCGTTCTAGTTCAAGCCGTTCAAAATAATTGAAATTTGGGGTCAATTTGCGAAGGTTCCGGAGGAGTGATACCTCCAAACTATGTCAAAATTTGTGCTGCTTAAATACCTACTAATATAAAAAAAACTGAAGCCTCAGATTAAGTCGTTCAAAAAATGATTTTTGTGGGGTTTATTTGGGGATTTTCGGGGGGTGGCACCATCAAAGTATGTCCAAGTATCTGTCTCTTCAGTATTTTGTAATATGAAAAAAAACTAAAACTCTAGCTTAAGCCGTTCAAATAATAGATATTTGGGGGGTTCGTTTGGGGGATCCTCGGGGGGGGGGGTGCTACTCCCTAACTCTTGTCAAAATATTTGCCTTGTAAATATATAGTGATATCAAAAGCACAGGTATCGTAAATTTGCTTGTGCAAAATATTGATTTTGGGGGGACAACTTTGGGGGATCCCCGGGGGTACCCCCAAACTATGTCAAAATATTTGTCTGTTAAGTATCTGTTGATATCAAAAAACAAATTGGCACCCTAGCTTGAGCCAATCAAAACATTGATTTTTGGGGGTTCCATTTTGGGGGCGTCCCAGGGGGATATTCCCAAACGATGTCAAAATATTCGTCTCTTAGATATAAGCTGATAATAAAAAAAACTAGTGCCCTAGCTTGAGGCAATCAAAACATTGATTTTGGGGGGGTCTTCTGGGGGTTGGCACCCCCAAACTATGTCAAAAAATTCGTCCCTTAAATATCTACTGATATCAAAAAACACTGGCACCGTAGATTAGGTCATGCAAAAAATTGATACTTGGGGCGATTAATTTTGAGGGGTTCTCGGGGGGATTGCACCCCCAAACTATGTCAAAATATTTGTCTGTTAAGTATCTGTTGATATCAAAAAAAAAACTGGCACCTTAGTTTGAGCCAATCAAAAAATTACTTTTGGTGGGTCCATTTTGAGGGCGTCCCCGGGGGGTGGCATCCCCAAACTTTGTCAAAACATTCGTCTCTTAGATATGTGCTGAAATCAAAAAAAAACTAGTGCCTAGCTTGAGCCAATTGAAAACTGCTTTTTGGGGGGTCCCCGAGGGAAGGTGGTACCCCTAAATCACGTCAAAATATTTTCCTCTTAAATATCCACTGATATCAAAAAAAACTGGCACCCGAAATTAAGCCGTTCGAAAAATTGATATTTGGGGTGGCCATTTAGAGGGTACCCGGGAGGGTGGTACTCCCAAACTGTGTCAAGGTATTTGTCTCGTTATTGTTTCCTGATATAAAAAAAAACTAGCACCTTAGCTTAAGCCGTCAAACAAATTGATTTATTTTGGGGTCAATTTGAGGGTTTCAGGGGGTTGGTACCCCCAAATTATGTAAAATAGTTTCGTCCTAAAAATTTCCACTCACAGTAAAAAAAAAACTAGCAGGCTAGATTATGGTGTTAAGAATGTGATTTTTGGGGCATCTTCACAGAGAATGAAACCTGATCACCTCCGATCATATCTTGTGTCAAACAAAACATATTAAAAGCGATTTTGTCGTAATCGAAAAAAAAATTATTATGGTTAATTTGATGATAATCTTGGTTTGATAAAAGCAGTGGCCAAGTAGATAATTGAACCCAGGTCTTAGGTTTCAAGCACTGACGCCTTTAACCATTCGGCCACGGCAGCACGCGCGCGTAAGTGACTACCTCCAAACTATGTCAAAATAGTTTTGTCTCTAAAATATCTACTGATAGCAACAAAAAATCAGCGCGGTGGCTTAAGGTCTTAAAAAACTGATTTTGGGGACGTTTTCACAGAGAATGAAACCTGATACCCTTTGATCATATGTAGTGTCAAACAAAAAATATTAAAATCGATTTTGTCGTAATGGAAAAAAAAATTAATAAGGTAGTTTCGATATAATCTTGGTTTGACAAAAGCGATGGCACCAAGTAGATAAGTGAACCCAGGTCTTGGGATTTCAGCACTGGCGCCTTTAGCCATTCAGCCACAACAACACGAGCGTGATGGGGACTAAAATTACTTAAAAAACTTCGCTGTCACAAGTTTAGGGTGCATTTGCCCCAAACCACGTGATGTAACGCCTCCAAAATTGCAGTGAAGCAAGTTCATGCATAGACGTCTCATCTGTCCAAATTTCAAGTTTTTAGCTTTGGCGGTTTCGGAGTTTTTGTCACCATAATGTGATTTGCTTAATAAACAAAGAAAGAAAAAAAAAGTGCCGGAATCGTCATAAATTATGTTTGGGAGCTGAAACTGCTTGCCCAAACGCTTCTATTCGAAAGTTTTATTCCCCTAAAACGATTAGTTTTCGAGCTCGAGCTGTTTAAACCTCAGATTGGCATTTCAGTTTTTGGCTCGGAAACCCTCATCATGCGACCAATTGCCCCCAAAATTTGCATAAAGAAAGATTCATATGTGGCCCATCTAAGTTCTAAAATTCAAGTTTCACCTTTAGCCGTTTCAAAGATATATTTTTGTTGCCGATTTCGGAAATTTGCCCGGAAAAAAACTTACGGACTTCCGACGCGAAGAAAAAAACAACAGGACTTCCGACGCGAAGCGCGGAAGTCCCAATAAAAAATGAATCAAGAGCACTACCTAGTGGAGAGAGGTAAAACTCTAAACCTTGCTTGTTTTTGCCTCAATCGATTGAGACAATTTGATTAATGATGAAGTATATCGAAACGGTTTGGTTACAAGCTTTTGATTTCTGATCTTATTAAGCAAAATGACGTCATATCTTTGACGTCAGTAAAGTCCATTTTTGTGGGTCGATAGGTCCCTTATATGCTACTTTTGAGGGTTTATAGTGGTTGCTTAATTTTCGCTTGTAAAAACTGTTATATTTATATACTTCTTCTTCTTCTTCATTGCCCGCTTTTCCGTGAGGGTTGCGGGGGCAGCAGCTTGAGATTAAGCCGCCACACTTCATGCACTTGCATCATATCCATCATTTCGCTAGGGTGAAGTCCCAAACGATTCCATCCAAGATCTTGAATGTAATTGGCACATCTAGTTCTAGGTCGTCCAATTGGTCTTCTCCCATTTGCTTTAGTAAGTAACGCTTGTTTGGGGAGTCTTTCCTGAGGCATTCTGCTTTCATGGCCAAACCATCTAAGCTGAGATCTTTCAATTCGGAGAAGTAACGGCTCAATGTTGAGAGATTTTCAAATCTCAGAGCTACACATCTTTTTAAACAGCGTAACTCCTTCGATTTTTTCTAAAAACCTCATTTCGGACGCTTGCACTAATGATTTCATTCTTTCGATCATTTCCCAAGATTCATGACCATAAGTGAGAATTGGGACAAAAACTGCTTTGAAAATTGAGAGCTTTGCCATTTTCGGCAATTCTCGTTTCACAACAATCGAACAGCGCAAAGCTCGCATTACTGCACTAGCCTTGCCTATTCGGGTATGTAGTTCTTCGTCTTGCCTTCCGTCACTCGTAAAATGCAACACGAAGATACCTGAAATTTTCTACCTGTTTCAGTGTCGCTCCATTCACTTGTAACATGCACTGATTAGGGTTTCTTGAAAGATGAAGTACCTCGGTTTTGGCCGTGCTTATTTTCATTCCGGCGGTGTTACGTGCATCTGCAAAGCTATTTAATGCGCGCTGGAGGCCAGATTCTGTGTAAGAAAACAGAATCAAATCATCAGCGAATAGCCAGACGACAGATTTTGCAATTTCCCATCATGGCACACTCATCAGCTTGGCGTCATTTGTCGATCCAATGCATGTAAACAATGAAAAGGAGAGGTGACAAAACACATCCTTGCCGGAGTTTAACGCCGACACGGAACGGTTTTGATTGCTTGCCATTTACCCGAACACAAACCTCCGGTCTGAAGTAAAATGACTTAATGGCGAATAAGAACTGACCATCAACGCCGTACTCTGTAAATAGTGCAGTCGCCAGTAGCGTTCACGAGCACCCAAAAAATGTATTTTTTTTACTAATATTTTCGGAATCCTGCATAAACGTACTTTTGGAATCGCCAATGTTCCCACCCAATTTTCGGTTGTTTTGGCGGAAATCGGGGATTCCCCGGCGAAATGTTGTTGACTTTTTTCGCTGAGATAGGGTTGATTTTGATTCTAAAAATCGTATTTCTGTATGAAGTGGACAGTCGCTTTTAGATTCAAACGAAAGAGGAAGATAATTGCAAACTTTTCATCAAATAATTTTTGGTTTGTTTTATTATGACGTCACGATATGGCTGATTGATTCCAAATTTTTACAAAAAATTTTTAATCAGGGTGCATTTCGTTAGTTATTACAGCTAAAGTTGACGAAATAATGTCGTGAAAGTTGCAAGGTCGATAAACTAGTTTCTTACCGACAAAATGAAACCAAAGTGACATCTTTATGACGTCATTAGAAAAAATTACGTAGTAAAATGCAAAACCGATTAGACGCGCTTTTCAAACAAATTGCACGTGACAGCGAGTATTTTGATCGCGGCGCTGCGGTTTTCATAGTAAAACATCAAAGAAAATCGGTTTCACGTCGCAAACGCACCAAATGACGTTTGTATTAACACTTTTTTACTGTGTGGATGCATGAAGATAAACTCTGTTCAAAATTTAAGAACAAAATAAGAACATTTATTCCTAAAGTGAAATAGATAGAACTAATTTAATAGTTCACAGACACATCACGTCTTACAATCCTACTTCATTTGACAACACCTTAATGCTGTCTCCACATCGAAATGGGTAATTGTTTCAATCCCTAGTGACGCAGGTGAGGCGGAGCCCACCATCGCGTGAGCATTCCCGTGTTTCGAAGTTTAACTGACTTCGTCATCAGTGTTATGCTTCCTCATCAGTGTTGTGCAAAATAAGAACAGTTTTATGGTCGGTGCAAGAAAAACCTTTCAGAATTTTTTTTTAATTTATTGCTATTTTGTGGCAAAGAATGACATTGCAATAGCAAAATGTTCTGGCACATTGTTTTGAAAAGTGATAAAGTTGGTAGAGTAAGAATAAATCTGTTTATAAACGGTGTTTCTATCATTTTCTTATGAAAGAGTATCAAATTTTTGCAGAAAACAATATTGCCACCAGCAAAAAAGCGTGAATAAGCTTATTTGATGTTTTAATTTTCTGTGTTATCCTGAGCGGACTCCTTGTTTGCAAAAGTGTCTTTTAATATAACTGAAGAATTGTAAGTTACAAAAGATATTTGATTATGGTTCATACAGAAAATACTTGTAAGGAAAGGCGAAAATGCTGTCACCACGCATAATCCGTCACAAAATCGTAAGTTGATGGGCGAAGGAGCTAAAATTTTTTTAAGGGGGCGTTGTTATGAAAACTGATGGCTTTGCATTCGGAAATATTAACCGATTTTTACAGTTAAAACAGCTCTAAATCCAGTTTGGGGGATACAATTATTCACATAAACCCTGTTCACCTTACGCTAAAATGGAAATGTTTATCACTTTAGTTCGTTTTAGTGTTGTTGAGATCATCTCATTCAAAATATAAAAAAGATTTTATTGAAAAGGCACTCCTAGCGATGATTAATTCCAGGAGTAAAACAGTCTGTTAGGTTTTAACTTTTTACTGTTGCTGTAAGGTGTACGGTAATGTGCTTGCAATATACGTAGGAACCTATACATGCTAGCTTATAGTGGCGTAACTAGAGGTTTGAACCAGGAGACAAAGAACACTTAACTAGAAATTCGCTCCACATCTTTCTGTCAAGTTTAAATGAAGAAAAAAGGATTTCACTAAAGATTGGTTGCTTTTTCCGTAAAATCTAGTTGAAGTCTAAAAAAGGACTTGACCGAAAATCCGTTGCTTTTTTTCCGTTGAGTTTTAGATGAAGACTTCTTTTCGCTCTTGTCGTTTTGTTTTCC
The DNA here is from genome assembly GCA_963965965.1 of Trididemnum nubilum. Classification (NCBI taxonomy): domain Eukaryota; kingdom Metazoa; phylum Chordata; class Ascidiacea; order Aplousobranchia; family Didemnidae; genus Trididemnum; species Trididemnum nubilum. The sequence continues at coordinate 35,718,756 of OZ014478.1, read as the reverse complement.
CCCATGAATTTGTTATTATTTATAAAGGGCCCACATCTGGAGGAAAATGTCTCCCTGCCCCCCTTCCCCGTCAGTTACGCCAGTGATGCTAGCCCCTGCTATTTATTCACTTTTTTATTTGCTGAAACACTCGAGGTTGCGAATACGGGAAAAGCAGTTTGTTTGTCGGGTTTCAAAATTTTATTTTGACGCGTACTGTTTTTTAAATAGGTTTACGTACTTTTTTAATACAGTAGATACAGATTGGAAAAAAAATCATTAAAGACAGTGTAAAATTAAAACTCAAATCAAATTGTCTTGAATGCAAATGAGTTTGACTGTGATCTACATCTCAAAAAATGAGAACGATTTTTAAATGACTGATTTTATCAAATACCTTAAGAAAAGGAGAAAACAATGTCGATCAGCAAGCTAGTCGATGATCACAACACCACAGGAATTGCACTGGTGAGCATACGCGACCGGTTTCGTCCTTGTTAAAGGGACTCATCAGGCGGAAGAACAACGAGAAAACCAAATTAAGCGATGCAGCGACGGAGAACAGAGCTTGCAAACCGACATTGGTATGGTTCCCCGCCCGCAGTTGCAATATCTCTGGTACCCTTGTGGTTTCCTTGGTGGTTTTATCTAGTTAAATACCTTTGGATTGCTAAAATGATTTATGGTGTCAGAGGCGTCTACGAAATTTCACAAAACTGTTACTTTAGCAAAAACCGTTCAGCGGCAGCAAGTCTGTTTGCAATTAATAATGGCTTTCTTATAATTCAGTTTATGTGTCAGCCTTTTTCAAACATCTTTCGGTTAAATTATTTTGGAACAATCTACAAATTTTGTCTGTCAGAAAAGGCCGCTTCTTTAGACCCCTTAGTAAGTCTAACGGAATATCAGCTGTTGCTGAGAGCTCCGCTCCCTAATCCCTTCCGTGGTTTTGGTTCCTCTGGCATATTAACATGATTGACCAACCGACCCATTATTTAAACTCATTGTAGCGGACGTCACTACTTTGTGCAAAAATTAAGTAAAGAGCCGTACGAGACTTTACTTGATTAGGGTTCCTCTTACAAAAAAGCTTCACGATTGCACTGGCCAGCTTTCTTTCTACCGGCTGCTCTGTGAGAGTAGCCCATAGCTATACCTTGCAAACTCCTGGGATCATTTGCTTAATTATTTATTTTGCATCGGGTCAGTAAATTACAATCGAATTCGTCAAACGGATGTATACGTCACCGAGAACTTGAGTTTAGACAATTTCAGGCAGGTGGGCATGCACTATACTACCTTACGCACTGTGCCAGGGTCATTAGGCAAGAAACCTGCAGTTTGGTTCGAGGTGCCCGAAATTCGTTCAGGAGCATGATAGAGTAGTAAAAAACAGTTCAACGCCGCTAGTTCTATTATTAGCCAAATGCCTTCAAAAAATTTGGATCTTGTACCCATTCGTTTAACAAAATTATGGTAGTACGCATTTTAAAGCCAAGAGCCTTCCAAAATCTTTTTTTATAAAAACCTAAAATTTGAGTTGAGGCTGGCTATTCTTAAAGTTTCACGAATTTTCTGCCTCATTTGTCCTTAACTTTACTGGAGAATAAACTACACAAATTATTCTTTTGATTAAAATTTGTCTTTTATGATTGGTCATGCTTACTCTTAGGCAAATTAACAATGGTAATACCGAGAAGCATAGCAAAAATCTGCTGATTACTTGCAAAAATGCTTTATAAAAAGTTTTATTACTTATCTTCAGCTTCCCGTAGTTTTCAGTCACGTTCAAAACACGTTAAAAAGAGTACCTGGGTTATTTTTCGAAGTGACTTGGCTGAGGGGAGGGGGGCTTCAACCTAATCTCGATAATTACGTCATTGTAGTCAAATGTCACGCTCACGTAACACGCCTATGTATGCGCTCAATGATTTCTCACAATTACCGGTACTTCTACTTTGTTTAAAGACTCGACACCTTGTGGATGATACAGATCATGGTCACAAAAAAGCTGTATAGGCTCCGTTTCGATCCCCAATGGAACTAAACTATAAAAACTGGAATTCACATCTCTGTTACTTGACGATCAAAGGAGATGTAATGTGTAGCATTCATTACTTAGGGTAAACAGGTGGGTAGATGGCAATTGGACACAAAGACTGCAAGTTCTTTTGTTATCTCTTAATCAAAGCAAAGTGGCATTGATAAAATAATTACCTGATGTTGTAGATATTTTCTTTGTAAGATTTTTACGTTTTAAGTTTTAATATTCTTAGATAGAAAAGACCACAATTTTTTGCATATGCAGAGCAATTTGATTTGAAAATTGTGCACTACTTTACACAAACAATCAAATATCTTTTGTAACTTACAATTCTTCAGTTATATTAAAAGACACTTTTGCAAACAAGGAGTCCGCTCAGGATAACACAGAAAATTAAAACATCAAATAAGCTTATTCACGCTTTTTTGCTGGTGGCAATATTGTTTTCTGCAAAAATTTGATACTCTTTCATAAGAAAATGATAGAAACACCGTTTATAAACAGATTTATTCTTACTCTACCAACTTTATCACTTTTCAAAACAATGTGCCAGAACATTTTGCTATTGCAATGTCATTCTTTGCCACAAAATAGCAATAAATTAAAAAAAAATTCTGAAAGGTTTTTCTTGCACCGACCATAAAACTGTTCTTATTTTGCACAACACTGATGAGGAAGCATAACACTGATGACGAAGTCAGTTAAACTTCGAAACACGGGAATGCTCACGCGATGGTGGGCTCCGCCTCACCTGCGTCACTAGGGATTGAAACAATTACCCATTTCGATGTGGAGACAGCATTAAGGTGTTGTCAAATGAAGTAGGATTGTAAGACGTGATGTGTCTGTGAACTATTAAATTAGTTCTATCTATTTCACTTCAGGAATAAATGTTCTTATTTTGTTCTTAAATTTTGAACAGAGTTTATCTTCATGCATCCACACAGTAAAAAAGTGTTAATACAAACGTCATTTGGTGCGTTTGCGACGTGAAACCGATTTTCTTTGATGTTTTACTATGAAAACCGCAGCGCCGCGATCAAAATACTCGCTGTCACGTGCAATTTGTTTGAAAAGCGCGTCTAATCGGTTTTGCATTTTACTACGTAATTTTTTCTAATGACGTCATAAAGATGTCACTTTGGTTTCATTTTGTCGGTAAGAAACTAGTTTATCGACCTTGCAACTTTCACGACATTATTTCGTCAACTTTAGCTGTAATAACTAACGAAATGCACCCTGATTAAAAATTTTTTGTAAAAATTTGGAATCAATCAGCCATATCGTGACGTCATAATAAAACAAACCAAAAATTATTTGATGAAAAGTTTGCAATTATCTTCCTCTTTCGTTTGAATCTAAAAGCGACTGTCCACTTCATACAGAAATACGATTTTTAGAATCAAAATCAACCCTATCTCAGCGAAAAAAGTCAACAACATTTCGCCGGGGAATCCCCCATTTCCGCCAAAACAACCGAAAATTGGGTGGAAACATTGGCGATTCCAAAAGTACGTTTATGCAGGATTCCGAAAATATAGGTAAAAAAAAATACATTTTTTGGGTGCTCGTGAACGCTACTGGCGACTGCACTAAAAACCTTCCAAAGTTTATCCCTAGGAACTCGGTCATATGCTTTTTCAAGATCGACAAAGCATGCAAAGAAATCTTTGCCATACTCCCAAGATTTCTCGAAGATTTGATTCTGAGTGAAGATCTGGGGCCACATACTATGGTCTTCGGAAAAACACGAACGTTCGTGTTTCGTGAAATCGGCATACTGTGGTCTTCGTTACCAATAAAATTTCCGAATCTTCGTTTCGAAGATTTTCATTTTTCCGAATATTCGTAAATATTTCGCCGAACAAAAAATTTTCGGCCGAAGATTTTTTTTCTTCGGAAATTTTTACGAAGATTTTGATTTTTTTCCGAGAATTTCTTGTTCGGCCGAAAATTTTTTTGTTCGTTGCTAACATTTTTTGTTCGTACTAACATTTTTTTTCTTCAGAATAAAAAGTGAAAATGGCTCAAAATGTTCGTGAATTAGCCCGAATTTTTGGATAAATTTACGAATGCTCTAGACCACTTGTAAAATTTCCGAAGATTTTTTTGCTGGCATTTACGCTTGCTTTGCCGTTTGTTAGTTTTAGTTGGTAATAGAGAAAAAACGTGCACCACATTATTGCTTGCTTTCAGCATGGCTTTGTTATATGAATTTATGAATGAGGATAGAAGCTTTGAAAGAAGAACCGGCAGTTTGTTAGAAAGCAAACTGATCAAGAACTTGTCCAAGAATTTCGGTTGAGGAAGGAAGAAATTTGCCTAGTTTGTGAAATAGTTTGGGAGGATATGAATTGTGTGGGTGGTATAGATCATTGGACTTAAAGACGCTGGTATCGGGCAGTTATCAAAACTGCAGTAAAAATTTTATGTTTATTACTTTATTTCCAAAGCCACTGTAAGTCGAATATTGTCCGTTTTTGTTGATGCTATGGTAAAGAAGGCTTCCCATTATATTTACATGCCTAAAAAACAAGAAATTTTACGTGTATTCCAAGATTTTGAGCAAGTGTCTTATTTGCCTAGTGTTACGAATTCGGTTTAAATCTACGTCTGCGTGGTACGGAATTCGTAACACGCGACTTGGTTCAAAATGTTATCTTTTTTGTCCGAGGTCAGCGTTTCAGTAACCAAAAAAACACAAGAAATAATTTACGAAAAATTTAAAGTTAAAAAGTTGTACACTTTCACAAAGCAAATAAACTATATCGCTGGAAGAAAAACAAAATAATAACCTTTGCACTTAACTCGTTATCTCGTCTATACAATTTATAACAAGAATTTACACTAGTATCGTACATTTATTTTACTTACCGATGAATTTGCGTTGCAGACGTAGCTCGTAAACAATAATTGACAATTTGACAGAAAAAACCAATGTTGATTTGGAAGCTGAGACTTGGTATGAATCGAAAATGTAACTTCAGCACTAATGGGGAGCGTAAAAGAAATATTGGAGTAGAGTAAGTCGGTTGGATAACATTCAACGTATGACAACGGGCACTTGAGCAACGGCTCAATGCTAACTATTAAACTTGTCTTTTAAACGTGCTGCAAAGGCAGCAATAACTTGGCTTCAACATGAAAATTCCCTTTTACCGACTACTCCTTGGTCACAGAAACAAAAATATAGCCTCTGCTCTCCGAAGACACTAAACTGAAATGTGTCTCAACACCGCAAAATCTCGGCTTGCAAACTCCAAAAATTTGCATACAACACAGAGGTTGAAAACGATTAATCAAAAATTTCTTACGTCATTAAACAATAAACAAACAAGTACTTACGACACAACCGGATTTGTCAAGTTTCAAAGTCTGCGAATTTTTGGATAATTTGCTTGTGGCCTTTTTGAATCAAAAGATAAATGAAGATAATGAGCCTTGGCGTTGAGTGCGAAATAGAACAAATGAAGAAACAAGGGTTCGAAACTATACTAAGATAAAAGAAACAAAACGGCGCTACACCTAAAGTAATTGGTGCGATTGATGGTTCACATATTCGCATAACTGCACCCTCTGAAGACGAATATGCCTATGTCAATCGAAAAAGATACCACTTTATCAACATTCAGGCTATATGCAATGAAAATCTTATTTTTCAAGATGTGGTAGCCAAGTGGCCTGGATCGCATCATGACTCATTTATTCTAGAAGCTTCCACTGTGCATGATAGGTTTGAAAGCGGCGAATTTGGTAATTGTTGGCTATTAGGTGACAGTGGATATCCTCTTAATTCATTGATGGAATCAGCAATCCATTTCCATTTTTGATCCACCATAACTTTCGTCTTGGAGGTAGAAAGCGAAGATGTGAGAAAGTCATAATTTTGACTAACTAAGCTTACCAGAAGATTCACTTCTTTCTGAGTAAATCTGCGACTCATTTTTGATTTGTCGAAATATAACTTGACAGAACTTTGAGACAACCAAATCAAGATTGCTACATTCAGATGAAACAAAATGTAATACGTGCACAGCAAAGCGAAAGAGGTGACAATGATTTGTTGGGTATTGACAATAATAGACAATTATTTTATGATTGTTACACAATTGATGACGTTTTTTATTCGTGTTTGAACGCAAAAGTAAATGCAAACGGATCCTATACAACTCCCCGAAAAACACCTTCCAGAAATTACATTTTCCCGAAAAACACTTGGCCGAAACTACATTATCCCGAACATACATTTCCCTGAACGTGCATTTTCCAGAAATTACATTTCCCTGAACATACACTTGCCAGAAATTACATTTTCCTGAATGTGCATTTGCCAGAAATTACATTTTCCAGAACGTGCACTTTCCAGAAATTACACTTTCCTGAGCATGCACTTGCCAGAAATTACATTAGCCCGAATGCTCATTTGGCAGAATGTACATTTGGCCGAAATTACATTTTCCCGAAAACTTATTTTCCAGAATTTACACTTGCCAGAATGTACATTTGGCCGAAATTACATTTCCCCGAAAACTTATTTTCCAGAATTTACACTTGCCAGAATGTACATTTGGCCGAAATTACATTTCCCCGAAAACTTATTTTCCAGAATTTACACTTGCCAGAATGTACATTTGGCCGAAAGTACATTTTCCCGAAAACTTATTTTCCAGAATTTACACTTGCCAGAATGTACATTTGGCCGAAAGTACATTTCCCCGAAAACTTATTTTCCAGAATTTACACTTGCCAGAATGTACATTTGACCGAAAGTACATTTCCCCGAAAGCTTATTTTCCAGAATTTACACTTGCCAGAATGTACATTTGGCCGAAATTACATTTCCCCGAAAACTTATTTTCCAGAATTTTCACTTGCCAGAATGTACATTTGGCCGAAATTACATTTCCCCGAAAACTTATTTTCCAGAATTTTTACTAAACAAAATTTACGTTTGGTCGAAAACACATTTCCCCGAAAACTTATTTTTCAGAAATTACATTTCCACAAAAATTCATTTTCAAGAGACTATTTTTCATTCGAAAAATTATTTTATGTTTAGGTTATTTATTTCTAGTAAACAGAACAAACTTTTAGGTGAAATTAAGAAACGTTGCGATAACAGTTAGCTTGCGGAGAAATATAACCTAGCTTTTTAGTCAATTTGCTATCATAAGTTGTGCTTCAAGCGTAACGAAACTTAGCAATTAAAAATCGATGCAAGCATGTTCACAAAGGCAAAGCAAGATTACTTTTACCCAGGTTACACTTTTTTTAGAAGAGCCAATAAATTTTAAGTTGAAGTGGCTTCTCATAGTTTCTTGCCAATTTGCTGCTTCATTTGTCCTTAATATTATTCCTTGAATTCTGAGAACGTTCATGTCAATTTAAACGACCATGGTTTTAAAGTTATTTTGGAGTCCAATTCCGAATGCTCTGTCAGCTTGAGCAAAGACTTTTTTGCAGCATCGTAAAACTGCAAAAGCGAAAAAGTACGGAGTTTTTTTTTGGCTTGAGAACATCCAAATATTTATGAGTTGCTTGCGCTGTTTGAAGCAGCACTCTGTAATTTTAGAATCGTTGCAATATTTTGCTTGTAAATACTGGAAAATTACTAAAATTTCATCGTTTTGAATTAGCACAGCAGTTGCTTTCAAGATTTGAATTTTATTCTTTTTTGTTTCCAATCTTTTTGTTACTGATGGAGGCTGGCATTTTCTTAGATTCTGAGCAACAATGAGCCTCGGGTTTTTATGAAATATTATTATTATAAAAAAAAATAGTGTAATTCGTCTTGCGTTCGCGACAAGATTAAATCTGCAGCTGTAGTACGAAGTACGTAGCCAAAATCTACGTCAAACAACACTTGCTGCATTCTTCGGCAAAAGATTTCGCGCTTTAGCTTATCAACACTCAAGAAAGCAGCAATGGCGTGTATCCGCAACCAGCTTCAAAGAGCTTTTGGTTGAAACCTACCGAGAAAGCCACTTCTACGGAAAGCTCATTATGACGTCAATTCCCGCCATTCACATTTCATACAATTTAGAACATTTCATTCGCAGTTCATGCGAAGGTAGCAAAAAGATAAGTAATTCCTTCAGGTGACGTAACAATTAAAACCTACGAGTCTTCCTGTAGCAAATACTGACCGCAATAATGCAATGTAAGGAACAGTAATGCTACTCCTAGTGAATTTTCACTAAATCTAGTGAATTTTGGTCCGGTCTAGTGACCTAGTGAATTTTACGATCTAGGGAATGTTTTTGTAGAATGTGAAAATACCTGAAAGCTGCTAATGTTTGCTTCCAAATTTTTGGTTGCAGTTTTATATCATTGCATGATTAAATGTGTTGTTCTTTTCGCTAGATGAGACCCTTGAGCAAGGTCAAAACGCGTCGCGATAGCTCATTCGCACTGTATATTACAATAGGAAATTGTATAGATGAATAACTTATGCTTCTAAATGCTAGCCGTGAAGGTGGCCTAAGTTACTGGTCGAAACACGAAAACCTATAGTTTTAGGTTGACAATCATTGAATAGACAAAAAAAAATTTTAATGAACCTGAAAGACCTTTTGTTATTTTTTGGAGATGACCAAGAAAATTACGCGAAAACGCTGCGTCGCTGGCGTGAAGACCTTTTTTTGGGAGATCATTGGGAGACCTTTTTTGATTGAGGGGGGCCCAAACCACAAATCACACGCAATGACGTCATCAGAGATTTTCGAAAAACTAATCTTTTGTGGGGCAAAGATATCGTAGAATGGAAGATCTGAAGCCGTAGCCTGATGGCACTTTGCCAGGATTTTGGTAAAGGGAGAGAGCGAAAACTAATTGTTGAAAAGTGTAAAAAACTAACTTGGAAGACGTGTTGAGTAAGCTAGTGTACTCAAACGTATCAGAGACGGGGGTCTGGGGGCAAAGCCCCCAGCCGCCGATGGCTATGGGGGTCTGGGGACAAAGCCCCCAGCCGCTGGACGATTTTTGTAAGTTTTTGGAAAAAAAAACTATTTAAATCCCACTGGATCACATTTCGCACGAGTTCAGAGCCATTTCAAAGAACTAGATTTTTAACATTTCAAAGCCAATCGAAAAAATTTAGTTGTTCAATCTTCTTTTTGCAATTAAATCCCAAAACACGCTTAGAATCTTGCATTATGGTGTAAAATTTTAAGTGTAAGTGATTTGGTCTATAGGGGGAAGTAACGAACATTGCCTCCTGCAATACTTTAGCAGTAAATAATTAAGTTTATAATAACGTTAAACGAGGGCCTGGGGTGGCAACTTTTAGGTCAAAACTCTTAGATTTCTCACAGGTTTTGCATATAAATTGTTAAAAATTTGCATTAAGGGGCCCCTGGCCCGGGAACCTTGGTCGTCAGTCAGGGGCCCTTGGGCTCCGTGGTTGCCAGTTAGAGGCCCCGTAGCCCCTTGCTTGTCGGTTAGGAGCCCAGGTCCTCTGGTTGTTAATTAGGGGCCCTGGGGCTCCCTGGTCGTGAGTTAGTAGCCCCGGGGCCCCCTGGTCATCAGTTAGGGACTCCAGAACCCCTTGGTTGTTGGTCAGGGGCCTTGGGGCCCCCTGGTTGTCAATTAGGAGGGCCCCGGGGCCTCTCGTTGTTGGTTAGGGGGCTCCTGGCCCCCTGGCTGTTGGTTAGGGGCCGCCTGGTTGTTAGTTAGGGCCCTGAGGCTCCCTGGTTGTGAGTTAGGGGCCCCGGGATCCCTGCTCGTCAGTTTGGCACTCCGGGGCCCCTGGTTTTGGGTTAGGAGCCTGGGGCCCCCTGGTTGTCGGTTAGGGGCCTGGGCCCCCCTGGTTTCAGTTGAGGTGCCCCCTGGTTGTTGGTTAGGGTCCCTTGGTTATTAGTTAGGGGCCCTGAGGCCCCTGGTTGTCAGTTATGGGCCCCCTGGTTTTCAGTTATAGGTCCCGGACCCCCTGGTTGTCGGTTAAGGATTACAGGGCCCCCTAGTTGTTAGTAAGGGCCCCCTGGTTGTTAGTTGGGGGCCCCGGGACTCACTTGTTGTCATTTATATTATTGTTAATTACTGTTATGTGCGTAATTACTGAAAAAAAACTGCAACTAAACATCGCCAGGCTATGTTGTCATAACTTTTTGTCATTAGTGGTATTTTGATTGGGGGGGCCCGGGCCCCTTGGCCCCCCCCCGGCTACGCCTATGCCCCCACCAAAATTTTCTGGATCCGCCAATGAATGCTGCCACAGGCTACTCTTCAAAATTCACTAGAATTTTGTGAAACACAAAAATTTTCACAACGCTTTGTGCTTTTGATTTAAAATTGAGTTAAAAACAAGACAATGAGACTGCTTTTTAGATGATCTCAAAAAAATAAAAAATAAAAGGTCTTCACTTGGTAAGTTACAAAAATTTCTCAAGATCGTTTCACTAGGACACTAAACCGGACCAAAATTCACTAGATCTATATAAAATTCACTCGGAGTGGCACCACCGATCGTAGTTTTTGCGTGAATTTTTAGGTGATCTCCCAAAAAAAGGTCTTCACGCCAGCGACGCACGGTTTTCGCGTAATTTTCTTGGTCATCTCTAAAAAACAAAAAAAGGTCTTTCAGGTACTTTCACATTCTACAAAAACATTCCCTAGATCGTAAAATTCACTAGGTCACTAGACCGGACCAAAATTCACTAGATTTAGTGAAAATTCACTAGGAGTAGCATTACTGTTCCTTACATTGCATTATTGCGGTCAGTATTTGCTACAGGAAGACTCGTAGGTTTTAATTGTTACGTCACCTGAAGGAATTACTTATCTTTTTGCTACCTTCGCATGAACTGCGAATGAAATGTTCTAAATTGTATGAAATGTGAATGGCGGGAATTGACGTCATAATGAGCTTTCCGTAGAAGTGGCTTTCTCGGTAGGTTTCAACCAAAAGCTCTTTGAAGCTGGTTGCGGATACACGCCATTGCTGCTTTCTTGAGTGTTGATAAGCTAAAGCGCGAAATCTTTTGCCGAAGAATGCAGCAAGTGTTGTTTGACGTAGATTTTGGCTACGTACTTCGTACTACAGCTGCAGATTTAATCTTGTCGCGAACGCAAGACGAATTACACTATTTTTTTTTATAATAATAATATTTCATAAAAACCCGAGGCTCATTGTTGCTCAGAATCTAAGAAAATGCCAGCCTCCATCAGTAACAAAAAGATTGGAAACAAAAAAGAATAAAATTCAAATCTTGAAAGCAACTGCTGTGCTAATTCAAAACGATGAAATTTTAGTAATTTTCCAGTATTTACAAGCAAAATATTGCAACGATTCTAAAATTACAGAGTGCTGCTTCAAACAGCGCAAGCAACTCATAAATATTTGGATGTTCTCAAGCCAAAAAAAAACTCCGTACTTTTTCGCTTTTGCAGTTTTACGATGCTGCAAAAAAGTCTTTGCTCAAGCTGACAGAGCATTCGGAATTGGACTCCAAAATAACTTTAAAACCATGGTCGTTTAAATTGACATGAACGTTCTCAGAATTCAAGGAATAATATTAAGGACAAATGAAGCAGCAAATTGGCAAGAAACTATGAGAAGCCACTTCAACTTAAAATTTATTGGCTCTTCTAAAAAAAGTGTAACCTGGGTAAAAGTAATCTTGCTTTGCCTTTGTGAACATGCTTGCATCGATTTTTAATTGCTAAGTTTCGTTACGCTTGAAGCACAACTTATGATAGCAAATTGACTAAAAAGCTAGGTTATATTTCTCCGCAAGCTAACTGTTATCGCAACGTTTCTTAATTTCACCCAAAAGTTTGTTCTGTTTACTAGAAATAAATAACCTAAACATAGAATAATTTTTCGAATGAAAAATAGTCTCTTGAAAATGAATTTTTGTGGAAATGTAATTTCTGAAAAATAAGTTTTCGGGGAAATGTGTTTTCGACCAAACGTAAATTTTGTTTAGTAAAAATTCTGGAAAATAAGTTTTCGGGGAAATGTAATTTCGGCCAAATGTACATTCTGGCAAGTGTAAATTCTGGAAAATAAGTTTTCGGGGAAATGTAATTTCGGCCAAATGTACATTCTGGCAAGTGTAAATTCTGGAAAATAAGTTTTCGGGAAAATGTACTTTCGGCCAAATGTACATTCTGGCAAGTGTAAATTCTGGAAAATAAGTTTTCGGGGAAATGTACTTTCGGCCAAATGTACATTCTGGCAAGTGTAAATTCTGGAAAATAAGTTTTCGGGGAAATGTACTTTCGGCCAAATGTACATTCTGGCAAGTGTAAATTCTGGAAAATAAGTTTTCGGGAAAATGTAATTTCGGCCAAATGTAATTTCTGGCAAATGTACACTTAGGCAAGTGTTCATTCTGGCAGATGTAATTTCAAACAAGTGTTAATTCAGGCAGATGTAATTTCAGGCAAATGTTCATTCTGGCAGATGTAATTTCAGGCAAGTGTTCATTCTGGCAAGTGTGATTTCTGACAAATGTTAATTCTGGAAAAAGAAAGTTCAGGGAAATGTTTTTCTGGCAAATGATTTTCGGGGAAATGTTTTTCTGCGAGGTGTAAGGATACCAAAGCAAACTGCTTCTACGAATACGAAAACGATGATTTTTTTGTTCGGAATTCATTTAAGAACTTTTTACGAAAATTTTTGAAGCAACATTTTCGTTTTAGAAAATAAATAATGAATATCCGAATATGAAAATTTTTTAGTTGTTACATTTAAAAAAAAAAAAGGGAATTCCGAAGAAAATAAAGTTATACTTTCACGAAGAAAAATTAATTCAAACTTTCAAAAAATGTTAGTTAAAATCTATTCTGAATAAAAATTCGAAAACCGAATGACTTCCGAAACACGAATATTCGTGTTTTTCCGAAGACCATAGTATGTGGCCCCTGGTCCATGGTGATGCGACCCGGACCAAAACCGCACTGGGAATCCTCCAGTTTTGATTCCACTATTTCTCGGCATTTCCTTTCAAGGCATTTGGCGTATACTTTTCCTGACAAACTGAGGAGTGATATCCCTCTGTAGTTTGTACATAGCTTGCGATCTCCTTTCTTGAATATCGAAAAAATTACACCTGTTTGGTAATCTCTGGGAGTTTGCCATACTTCCACGCAACTTGACACACTCACGTTAACCAGAGAATTCCTTCTCCAGTCAACGTTTTCGACATCTCGGGTCTGATTTCATCTTCACCAGCAGCTTTTCCAGATTTTGTCTCTTTAATTGCCGTTGCCACTTCTGCTGCAGTGAAAACTTCCTCTTCCCCTAATTGTGTCACGAGTCGATGCCTTTACAGGATTCAAAAAATCTTCAGAGTATTCTCTCCATCGTGAAAGGATTTCATTTTCATCCGTTAGACTTTTACCGGCAGAATCCTTGATGGAGTACGTGACACTCGATCTTGTGCCACATAAACGGCGAATGGTCTGCCAAAATACTCTGTTTTCCGAAACATAATTGGAATTCAACCGACGACCAAACTCTTCTCATGACTTCTCCTTGGATTTTTGTTTCTTTTTTGAAAAAAAAATTGATTGGATAGTTTTTACCCCCTTTTCTTCTGGCTAAATTCTTCATTTCTGATCATTAAAGTTTTCAAATTTCAATAAATTTTGTTTTTAGATACTGTTTCAAAAATCATTAACTCATGGCTAATGGCAATGGACCATCTGTTCGAAATAGTCAAACCAGTCATTCAATCGATAAATCTACGTAAGTTGTTCTTGCTTTTGTTTTGCAGTGTTTTTTGTAAGTTGTGATTAAATGGATATTCTGAAAAAAACAATTACATTTCAACAGCTTTATCGATTTTGAAAGTGGTAGTAAATCAAGAATGTTTGACCAAGTTCTTATTTGGAATGTTACGCCAACATATTACCAATAAATTGCAGCCAAAGTTTTACTTTGTTAAAGAATTCCAACATCAAATTAAATCAAATCTTTCATTATACTCGCTGGAATACGCCGAAGCGTGTAACGAATTGGCGAGGCCATTCTCCGCGTCATTGCGCATGGGCAACACAGCTCCTTTCGAAGAAATGTCGCAGCGGTGGCGAGCCGTTGGCTACATTGTGTCCGATTTGACTGGCCCGAGATTTGAACCTCACATCTCCCGCTCTAAAGACGACCGCTTTACCGCTCAACCAACTGGCCGGTTACTTTGAACATTTCCGTGGAAAATATGCATGATTGTATTTGTGCTTGACCGATTTGGAACTAGCGAATACAATATTTTCTAAGTCTAACTACCGGACAGCGTCAGGCACATACGATTGGGTGATCTGCACAATTTTTATTGCAATGACTACTTCACGCATGGAGGAATCAACACCTGCGTATAAAAGTTTCCGGAGATGCATTGTTCCTGTAGATTTCTTTGAATTCTGTTCCAATAAATTTTCTGCTCGTTCGAAGCGATCTAACAAAGATAATCATCGTAAAGCATCTCATCCAAAGACGCAACAACGTCACTAAAGTGCGGGTTAAACCAAGATCATGTAACCTTAACATGCTCGCGTCACGGACAAGTCAGCAGCGGTGACTAACCACACTATCACAAACGATGTAGAACATACTGTAACGCCCTTCGTAATACAACGCTCAATAACTGATCACCACGCAGTTATGTGCAAAATTAGTAAAATTCAAACCAGTGATAATAAAACACTTTCCCTGCTCTATAAAAAAAAATTAGCTCGGAACCTTTTTCTGATGAACTAGACCAGAAACTGGGAACTTTATTGCGAATAACTTTCCCTTGAACCACAACATTTTTGATGATGTCTTTGATCAGTTTGTGAATAAAATTGCGCAAACAATTGATAAGCATGCCCCGCTTGAGCGTATGCTTCGTAAACAACAAAAACTTGCAAAAAAAGTTTGTGTAACTAAAGGAATACTAAGTTCTATCAGAAAAAAAAGTGCAATGTTTCAAACTCACTTCATTGCTGTTAATACAGTGGACATCAGTTTCTTTCGGCGTTACTCTAACATGCTCACAAAAATTAAATCTTTGTCTAAAAAGATTTATTATTACTCTGAGTTAAGTGAAATAGTTAACTGCAATGTTAGTAAAACTTTGCAAGTGGTCGGTGACCGCTTGCGCAACATTGCAAATAAACGCACTATGCGCGTTGTTTCACGTTGCGTTGTACCAACTTTGTCCCGCGTCCGAGCTTTGAAAGAGCAAATCGTGAGCGTTTTGACAGCTATTCAATCGGTTTTTAGGGTACAAAGAGAACTTCATCACATAACCTTTACAAATTGGTTTGAATATTTAGTTATATGCTGGCGTTAAATCTTTCATAATTTTATAAACACTTTAGATTTTGATATGTACAAAATATACACCAAACCTTATTCTTGAAACCAGTGCTGCCATGAAAAAACTTTCAAATTAAAATGCCAAAAAATTTCGAATTTTTAAAAAACCTCGAATAGCACAGTCGTAGCTTCGATTTAGGAAATTTGGAAATTGCGCGACTATGATTGGGTTGCAGAAGATCAAATGTCCGACAGCAGTATCGCCTAGCCTAAACCCGAATCAAAATGCAAAAAAAAGCAGTGAGAATGGGTTTTTCTTGCAAATTATACGATGCGATATCTTAGGTCTCAAACATTTAAAACTTAGAAAAATATGGTCAAAACAGGGCGAATCATACTGTATGTTTTGACCTGAAAAAAGTGGAGGCGATAGATCTCAGTAATAGAGCGTCAGGCTAGTGATTGAAAGGTTGCTGCCCATAATTCGATTCCCGAACTGGCAATTGGTCGTTGTGTCCTTGGAAAAGACACTTTACGGTTGTTTACCATTTAGGACTAGCAATCTACCCGTTGTCGTGGCCCAGCTTGATGAAAGACTTGCAAAAAAAAAAAGCCAAAAAAAGGCGCTCTGCGTTGGTATGGTTAGACAGACGCAAATTGCTTGGTTCATGCGAACGAACGAACCTGAAAAACAAGTTGTTCCAATTTGATTTTTACGTGATAACGCGTAACAACAAGCCGAGCTTCAAAGATGTGAAAAACCAAATATTTAGATCCGCGCGGTTTGTAAGTTTCAAAGTACCGGTATTTTGGTCGTTAGATGCACAAACATGCAAAATCTAAAGAGTTATTTTTGTTGTTATTTTTCGAATTCAAGTTTTTAAGATTTGATAAACAGTTTTAACGTAAAAAGCATCATTTTTTTTACTTTAAGCAAAAAAATCTAATAAATAGTGAGTTTTATTTAACTTTCTTGCATTCGTTAGGAATAATTTTGTGAAAACCATTTTAAAATTGTATGGTTCCTTCGTCTTGAATGAGATTTTTCCTTAACTAAGTTATAATTAAACTTGTTTAACATATTAATTTTTTTTAATTTCCATGTTTTAATGCAAGTATTTTTGTAAAAATATCTTACTTTGTTTCGCTTGGTTTGTTTTGAAGTGAATATATTCCTTGAAAACGGTAATCTTCATCAGTTTTTTAACCAAACAATTTTCTTAGGTCTCAAATTTTACCAACATTTGGTGGAAAATATTCAAAAACATTAAAACTCCTTTGTCTTAAAGTGAATCACTTAGTTGAAAAGGATAATGTTTATTAATGGTAATCAAAAAGGCTCAACTTTTTTGTTTTCGCAGCGATAATTTTCTAAAAAATATTTAAAATCTGAAGTTTCTTCATTTTAAATTGAAATGTTTAGTAAAAATAATCTTTTTTTCTACTCTGAAACAAAAAATCTTACCTGAAATTAAAAATTTTTTTCAATATATTAGTTTTACTATGAACTTTTTACTAAAATATCGCAACATTTCATTCAGTTACTCTATCCTGAGTTAAACTTCTACTTTAAAACAAGATTTTTGTTATTATTATTATTATTTTCGGTGTCATTCGATATTAAACCTTGTCTTATAGTCTCGAGTTATAAAATTTACATCAGTTTTAGCAATTTTTGTGTTTGCATTAAGATGTTTTTTTCTGAAACATCTCAAAATCTTACAATTTCTTTGATTAAAACAAAAATTCAACCTCAAAACGAGTATTAACCTTTCACTACTTTATATCAAAATTTCTCTAAAACTTGTGTTTTTTATTACTTGATCTTGTTTTATTGGGTATAAATTTCTCAAAATGTCTTAAAACGTTACGATTTATTTGCCTTGAGTGAAAATTGTAACGTAAATAATCGAAAAACTTGCCTAACAGTTAATTAATTTGGAGTATTTTCTTTGCATCAGGATAGCTTGATCAAAATATTCAAAATTGTTTTGTTTCTTTGTCTTGAATACTGTTTGTACTATAAAAGTGTACCCTAATATTGCAAAATTTTGAGCCATTTTCTTGATAGAAACAGTATGATCAAAATCCATCTCATGTCTTGGAATTTTTTTGTCTTGAATAATAATTTTATTAAAAACATCAAACAATTTTTTAATACCTATTTTTTGATACCTATATTTTTTTATAGGGATAAATTCAATAAAATATAATAAAACCTTACAATTTCTTTGTCTTGAGTAAAAATTACAGTGAATAATCCAATAGCTTGCCTAAGACTCGAACATTTTCATAAACTTTGTCTTTATGTCAGAGTGATTTGATCAAATTATCGAAAATCGTGTGTTTCTTTATTCTGAATACTTCTTTTACCTTAAAAGTTTTAGAAATTTTTTTTTCTTTGTAGAAATGATTTGATTAAAAGTAAGAGGGTGTTTGTTGTTGTATTGACATGTAGTTATTAAATGGGTCTAGATTGAGAATGAGTTGAGTTTGGAAAGTCTGGTAGAATTTCGGAGTAAGACCGTCAGATCAGGTTAAGTGTTGATATTTAAATTGTTAATTGCAAGTTTTATTTCGTCTTCCGTAATTAGACAATCAATACGGGTATATTGATGTGATTTAGTTATGGTCGAAATTTCAGCAAGGTATTGTTCAAAAGATGATGTGGATAGCCGCTGGTGCAGTTCCAAGGTTGCTTAAAGCGTTCGGCGACTTCTTGCTGTATTTCGGCAATATTTATGATTGTAGTTTAGTCATCTTTTCAAAGTGCGTTTATGATAGTTTTTTGATGTGGGTGACGCTCAATTTTAACGAAAAATTTTCTTGGTAATTTGTCTTCGACTTGGATAAGAGAGCGTGAACGTACAAATGCGCCTCGTTCTTTATTTTCCTTCAATCGTCTGAATTCGTCAATAAGTGAACTTACATTTTGGGGGTCGGATGTGTTTAAACGTTGGGAATTGAGAGCTTTTTGTCATTTTGAATTAAGAGTGCCTATAGTTTGAAAAAAAAAACTTTAGGCTAAGCTTGAAATTATCCCACCATTTCAAAGGATTTTCGAACCGTATGCGTTTGCTTAACCATTTTTGAAGAAAGAAATTAAAACGTGTTTTATTCAAGTGGGTAGACAGAAGAGAATCGTTTAGTTTCCACCGAGACTCCGGTTGCAACTTTAAACTTGAATCGAATTTGATTTGAATCAGAGGAACAAAGCTATGACCAGAAAAGGTTACGGAAACGTACTTCGAAGAAATTAGTTTGCGTAGTCAAGTTGCAGTGATGTAAATTCGATTAAGTGGTGAGGCTGCATTGCTTCTGATGCATGAAAAGATTTTGATTGAGGGTTGAAAATCCGAAAACTGTCTTTGTGGTTGTTTTGTTGTTGTAACGTTTTAAGAGAGAAGCAATCGACACTCTTGACAAGAGAAGAGGAGCTGTCCAGCCGTGACAGAGTTACATTAAAATCTCCGACAATATAGAAACAGTCAAAGTTTTCGTTTTCAATGTAGTTCTGAAGCGCGATAAACATTTGGTAACGTTGCGTGCGTCGACGACTTGACTTCCCTGACGGCATATAGACATTAATCAGGAGATAAGTGACAGAGTAAGCGCAAAACTTAAATGCTTGAGCTTTTTAAGGAATGATGTTTTGCACTGTCGGTTGCTATACAAAATAAGTTCGATTATGCACAAGCATGGTAGAGTCACTTTTGAAATGGAGTAGAGCTTCATTAACGGACAGGGCATTTGCAAACAAATTGAAACGAAGAACTACATAACCTCCATTTGTGGTGCAGTGTGAATAAGCTATCCGTCAACCCAACTATAAGCAATATCGTAATTATTCCACCTAAACGGACTCAAGCGTCAATCTTTCATTTAAACCTATCAAGTGACGGAACTTCAGTAAATATAGTCAGAAGTGCCAAATACGAAGGAGTTATCATTGATAACGAACTAACTTTCATGAGCAAAATAAAGTAATGGAGGGTGAAGTGGCTCGCTCAGTTGGAATACTAAAGGTGAATCTACACAGTATCCGTTTTTCGTCCGTTTTTTTACGTTTTTGCTTCTCCTTGAAAAAGTGTGCGATTTTTCATTCGCCTTTTTATAAGTGCGTATCCGCGCTATAGATAAAAATTTGGTTCAAACCGATATTTCAAAATAGAGCTGTACCTCTTTACAAAGAAATTTTTCGGATAACTTTTGTCCAGTATGTGCCTGTCTGCTTTGCTCGGATATGGACATATAAAAATCAGAGGTGGAGTCCTCGAGGACGTCCTTGGCCTCGAGGACGTCCTCGAGGACACATTTTGAAGTCCTTGGCCTTGGCTTTGGCCTCGAAGCCTCAAGTCCTTGGCCTTGGCCTCGAAGCCTTAGGTCCTCGAAAATTGCCCTGTCCTCGGCTCGAGGACAGCACTTTTTTTAAACCGTTGAAATTTTGTCGGAAAACGCCAGAAACCTTGCGGAAAATTTGTAAATACCTTTTTTATTTTCCGCAATTGGAGCATATAGGCTTAGCCAAGCGGGCATCCCCCCGAATTGCAATTTTACCAATGACAAAAATGTGACAAAAAAGCCTATTGTTTCTTCAGTTTCAATTTCTTTTTAGCGTTTTTCGCTTACACCAGTAGCGAACAGCAATATTGAAAACCAGGGCCCCCGGGACCCCCTCTAATCAATTTTTGCCAGTCAATTTAAACGTAAACCTGGAAGAAATGGATAGTTTTCGTCCTAAAAGTTGCTATCTCAGGATCACATCTAGCCTTTTTATGAACGTAATGCATTAACAAAGGCCGGATTAACCACAATATGGCTCAGTACCAGCTGAGGGCCCTGCGCTCAAATCTTGACTTTTTATGGTCTTCACCTACATTTGGCAGAAAGATGTTGCGAAAATCTGCAAAGTGCCAGGGGCCCAGCGCGATTGAAATCCGGCCCGGCAATAACATGGTCAGTAGCGTGGCTAGGGAGGGGAGGCGGGATGGGCTATAGCCCCCCCATTGGCCTGTCAACCAAAATGCAGAATAAGAAAAACACCACGTTTTTAGCTCTTCTGAGACTGCCTTTTGCGCTAGAATTGACTAAAAAGTGATTAAAACCATTTTTTGAAACATATATTCAGAGGGGGGCGGCTAATTCGTCAAAAATTAAAGTCACCAATCAATGAAAACTTTTAAAAATGCCCAAAAATAAGCAATCAAATTTGATCGCTAGTGTAAAAACGCCAAACATAGGTTTTATCAGCAAATATATTATAAACTCAGGAATAAGGGGGGGGGGGGAGGGGTATTCAGTGTTAGTCAATTACCAACCACTTCTCTCAAATATCTTTCCATTAGCCCCCCCCCCCCCCGATTATTTTTCTTTATTAAATACAGACGAAATAGATTACTCCGTGAGAGTTCTATTGAATAATAGGATTTTATGATTTACCAGCATATAAACAAGAAAACTGCAAAGTTTTCATTAGCCACTTCCCACATAGCCCGATAATGCAACCAGTAGAATCATGTTGCGCAGCTAAGTTCTATGCCACGTTTAAAAAGCATTAT
Organism: Trididemnum nubilum; assembly: GCA_963965965.1. NCBI lineage: Eukaryota > Metazoa > Chordata > Ascidiacea > Aplousobranchia > Didemnidae > Trididemnum > Trididemnum nubilum. The sequence continues at coordinate 35,697,932 of OZ014478.1, read as the reverse complement.
TTTTTATTAAAATAGCTCTGAAATTAGATTTCATTTTGCAAAAAAATGCAAAATTTGCGAGCGCTGGGGGCTCCGCCCCCAAACCCCCATGCCTCCTTCGGTTGGAGGCTTTGCTCCCAGACCCCCAAAACAGCCCCCCCATTGCGAATTTCTGGCTACGCGCCTGACACATGGTTAGTAAGCAAAACTACCCATCTATTGTACTATTTTTCAATAACAATTCATAAATTCACTTCCACCTCAACAGTTTTTACGCACAAACTACTTTTTAAAAAAATTAGCCATGGAAAATGCTGATTGGACAAATCGTTGAACTTCAGTGGAGGGGGCCTGGGGCCCCTGGCCAAACATGCACTTCTATAACTGGTTATTTTCATGACAAAACGAAAATCTCTAAGGAAAATCTTCGAGGGGGTTTTCATTTAGTGCTAAAATTTTGCACGAGACAATGCACCTTACTTCCCCCTACCTGGAGCAAATCACGCACAATTAAACTTTAACACCAAAATGCAAAATGTTAAACGTGTTTTGAACTTAAATTGCAACTAGAAGGAGGATTAAACAATTTGATTTTTTTGATTGGCTTTCAAATGTCAAAAATCTAGTGCTTTTTAAATGGCTCTAAACATGTGCGAAGTGTGATTCAATGGCATTAAAATAGCTTTTTTTTCCAAAAAATTACAAAAAATCGCCAAACAGCTGGGAGCTTTGCCCCCAGACCTCCTCTGTGATACGTTTGAGTTACTCTGGTTTTCTCAAAACGTCTCCAAAGTTACGTATTTGCACTTTTCGACTATATTAATTCAGGCTCTCTCCATTTGCAAAATCCTGGTTAAATGCCAACAAACAAATTTTTGATGACGTCATTGCATGTGATTTGTGGTTTAGGCCTTTCCAATCAAAAATTCTGGCTACGCCTATAAATTGGAGAGTGCCTGAAAAAAAATTTTGAAGACCTTTTTTTGTGGAAAACACTTGCGGCTGTGTCCTTGGTCCTTGGCCTTGGCCTCGAGCATTCCTGTCCTTGGCCTCGAGAGTGTCTGTCCTCGGAAAGGCTGTCCTTGGCCTTGGCCTCGGATTTTTTTTGTGTCCTTGGCCTTGGCCTCGAGCCTTGTGTCCTCGACTCCACCTCTGATAAAAATGCAGATGAAAAATTGCATACTTTTTTACGGAGAAGCAAAAACGTAAAAAGACGGGCAAAAACGGACGAAAAACGGATACTGTGTAAATTCACCGTAAATAAACAAAACCACAAAACCTAACTTTTCCTCAAACTGTTATGTCACAAATCTACTATTCATTAGTACATTCGTTACTATTGTATGGTATGATTACATAAGGAGCCACGTATTCTACCTGTAAACAAAAATTAATATCTTTGCAGAATTGAGCAATAAGGGCCGCTGTTGGTGCTCATTTCCGAGATTCAGTAAGTTCATATTACTCAAAAAACAAAATTCTGCAAATTGATGATTGTTCTAATGCGAAGTCGCCAAATTTATTTATGGCTCCTAAAACAACAAAACTCCAAATTCATTTTGCAAATATTTTTGTATTTTAACTAATGACTGTTGAAGTCGAGCTACGAAGAAGTCGACTGATTATAACAATTTAAACAAGCCTTGTTACCGTACAAATAAATCACAGATTAGAGTAGAGTGAAAAAATTAAGTTTACAAAAATCTTTCGTATTAGTGAAAAAAATATGTACAGTAATAGTATGATATAATCTTGCATAAAAAACTTGAAGAAACAATACTGACAATCATAGTGGCATCTAAGGTTGCCAAAAGGCAATTTTAAATTTCCACTTTATACCAGTTGACTTGTTGCATTCTTTAGTATTAAATGCGGCAAATTACGTATACCTTTATGACGTCATCATTGTTGGAGACATACATGATTGTGTTTGAACCATGGCGCCCTCAACAACAGGCCATGACATCGTGCAAGCGGCGGCTGTTTGTGGAGGCTGACTGCAAAAATTCTCTATCGTTACAAAATTGCTGATTTAGTGATTTTTAAAGTTATTTTCAATGGTTTAGCTCTCCTCTTTCACAAAGTACAATTAAAGCCACCAAATTGTATTGAAAATAATTGATATTAAAAGCCTTTACAAACTGTTTACTAATAATTCGCAACAATACTTAACTAAGCTAATAACAGTTGTCAAAACGTACCTTATAGTCATAAGCACAGCACAGCAACAAGTACGCTTGGCAAAGCATAGTAAAAGTAATCTTCAGTTAGTATCACAGCATAGCAACGGCGTACGCAGGGGGGGGGTGGGGGTTCAACCCCCCCCATTCGTTTGTCGACTAAAATGCACAATAAAGAAAATCTCACGTTTTTAGTACTTCTGAGCCTGTTTTTCTTGCAATGACATGGACTCCAACGTGATTTAAAGCCACTTTTGAAACATCTAGAGTTTTTTTTTTTTGGGGGGGGGGGGGGAATTTGCCAAAGATAGAACTTAAAAATCATTAACAACTTCAAAAACTTGCCAAAATTAGCAAATTTAATCGCTGAAAATGCTTAACATTAGCTTCATCAAAAATATGGAGATGGGGTTTCAGTATTTGTTAATTAATCAGTATTAGTTAATTATTAATCCAATCAAATCTTGTTCCATTAGCCCCCTCCCCCCCAATTCCCAACTGTCTCACTCTATAAACTACAGAATGTAAATGCTTGTGAGTTTTTTCAATTTATGATTTTGTGATTTACCGACTGGTAAATTAGAGTACTGAAATGTTACCATTAGCCACCGCCCACATAGCGTATTTATGCAAACAGTTTGATCAAGTTTGCGCTACCAAGTTCTATGCAACGTTTTAAAAGCATTATTTTTCATTAAAATAGCCCCAAAATTAAGTTAGTTTTGAAAAAAAAATGCAAAATTTTCAAGCGCTGGAGGCTCAGCCCCCAGACCCCCAAACACGGTCCCCCATTGCGAATTTCTGGGTACGCACCTGGCAACTTTGTACTGTTTATAATTAATTATTTGCGTTTTTTGTAGCTTTTGTTTGGAACAATTTTTTCTTGATCGTTTAGTTGCAAACCTTATGATGTTAATTACACTGTAGATGCACGCCTAATGCTTAATTGTTTTTGTTTGATAAGTTTTATTTGCATTACGCACTGAGTGACTTTGATTCCATCTTGTGACATTGCACTAAGTTATTTATTTGCCAAAGTACAGATCGCGAACAAATTGTTGATGTCATTTTTGACCCCCCCCCCCCCATTGAAAAATCCTGCGTACGCCACTGCAGCATAGTAAAAAGTACCCTACAGTCATTGACACAGCATAGCAAAAAGTTATCTACAGTTATTACCACAGCATAGTAAAAAGTACGCTGTAGTCATTAACACATCATCGCAAAAAGTACCTGAATTAAATGCAGAACACTGTGCATGGAGTCACGAAATGCCTTCACATTAGCAAGTTTTAGTTACATATTGTCCATCAAAGCAGTTTCATTATCCAAAGCAATCGCGAAAATTGATTGGGTGAGCTTTTTGAGCTGGATAATTAATTCATCTTTTAAAACCGAAAATAAACCGGCATCTTTCCACAAAAACAAATTTATTTATCATCTTTTGAATTTCTAACGGCACTTGATGTTCGCTTTGTTGTGCGTTCCGGTACTGAAGGAGTAGAAATCTGGGAGGATGGTACTCCTGGCCAAACAGAAGGAAGATTTTTTGGTCTAAGCTTTCCATCCCGTAACTCAATTGTTTAAATTTTTTTCGGTCAATGGAGTTCACATAAAACAGTATAGCTATTTATAGTGAGATTAGCATTTAGCACTGCTTATATCCATTTTCTTCTTTCTTCAGTATCAGCAGGCAAGCGATACACAGATAGTTTTTTACCAGAGTCTTCAGTGTTAATTTTTTCACATAGTTAGCGCGACATGTGTAAGCACAACATTTTCTAGGCATTAAGATATCTGATATATTTGATCTAATTAAGCTGCAAAAACAATCATCTGTATAGTAGGCAGAGGCAATTTTAACAAGACTGTATACACTATAATCCTCATTCATTCTTAAACTCAGTAAAAATAAGGTACGCCAACAACAGGTAAAACGTACACTAAAGACTAGCATATAGATATGGTTTTGAACCGCCAAGTGGGTACCGACTACCTAGACGGCTATCTGCAGCTCGTGCATGATGTCCCAATGCAGTCAGCGTTCTTCATTGCAAATGGAGCTGTTTGACTCGAAGACCCCTCAAAGGTCACTTCACAGCTCCTTTGCTGACTTTATATCATTTATAAATTATTTTCACCTTTCCTTTTTTTTGTGTGTATTGTTACTGTTAGCAATAAAAAGTGTCTGTCTGTCTGTCTGTCATTAGATTCCAACTAACAGACCTGTTTGCTACTGGCACTCAAGATGTGGCTTAAAACTTACAGTAGCCTATTGCTTTTTGCATCATGTTTTTAGCAAACCAGAGGCCTGCATACAGGCATATACAGTAAGTTTTATACTTACAAACTTTTCTTCGATGCAATTGGTGAAGTCTAATCTAAACGAGATCTGTAGATTAAACTGTAAGCCAAACTCTATTTTTGTAATTTAATTTATTTTCTACTTACTGGGTCATCAACCGTTGCAACTTTGCCACAAAATCTACTACTTAATTGCTGTAGTGAACCAATCTACCGGTTTGCAAAACCATTTCGTTGACTGTGAGTCTATAGTGAGAATGCAGAGCGTGACAAAATAGAGCAAAACCGCGTGCCGTGTGCAGAATGCCAATCGTGCGCAAAATTAGAGCCAGCCTCCACAAACAGCCGCCGCTTGCACGATGTCATGGCCTGTTGTTGAGGTCGCCATGGTTTGAACACTTACGATTTGTGCTTTCGTTTATTTACGATCTGATTTTAGAAGTTTCCATCAATAAGAACTGAATAATATTTTGAAGTGCTGACAGTCTAGCTCAAAATTATCAAAATCAATGCACGAAGGCCGACGGGTTTGTTAGTTTTACCAAGTAGGTCGACAGAATAGATTGCTTTGTAGTTGAAGCTGGATGACACTCTCTGTTGTTGTTTAAAGTAGTATTAGATTAGCGTTCTCGACTATGAGATCAGAGATAGGTGATCCAAAGACCAGTTGACTGTGGTGGCCCAAAGTTTTCAATTCTTGTGAAGAGCATTGGCAACTTGTGAAAAGCTGCCTATCAAACCATTTTATTCAATGTTTGCGTTCTTCCGCACGGAGGTGGAGTCCTCAAAAAATCCTTGAGGATGTCTTAGATGACAAAATTTGAAGTCCTTGGCCTCGAACCGTGCAAGTTCTTAAAAATGCCCTGTCCTGGGCTCGAGGACAGTACTATTTTTTGACTTGGTGAAAATATGCCAAGGTCATAAGCAACGTAGTTTCGTCTTGGAGCAAGCTTTTTTTGGGGGGGGAACACTTCCGCGCTGTGTCCTTAGCCTTCGCATCGAGCATTCCTGTCCTTGGCCTCAAGAGGGTCTGTCCTTGGAAGGTGTGCCTTGGCCTCGGATTTTTTTGTATCCTTGGCCTTGACCTCGACCCTTGTGTCCTCGACTTCACCTCTGTTTCCGCATTTAAATCCCAAAGAGCTGAGAACAGATCAACTTTATCTATACAAAATATGCGATGCAGTGGCAAAACGAAAATGTTCCATTTATCTCTCCTTCGAATTCCAGGTTTTTTAAACCACTCAAGATGGCTATCAACAGCCAACAGAGTCCTTAGAGTGTATATGGCCATGGATCAACCTTCTCAAGAACTAAAAAGCATAGCAATATATATTATATCTGTTTACGCTACAATGCGGCTTGCAATAAAAATTAATTCTTGGTGTAAAGATGGAGCAAAGCAATTTTCCAGTTGATTAAGCAGGGCTCACAGGACAGAACAACTAAGCGAGCTCGTAAAGGCCATTTTCGCTCGCTAAAAGGCGTTAACGAGCAAAAAACTTTGTAGACAAAATGCTATTTCCCAACCGCCTCGTCTAACATGCGTTAAAAATGCTCGCTCGAATTTCTTTGCGAGATGTTGCGTTAGCACGAGATAAATACCTCATTGTGACGTCAGATGCATTTTTATTTCAAAATAATGCGTTTAAGAGTACTGTGTGTTGATTTGTTTTGCAGTTTAATCAATGACATAAAACCAGATGATCCGAAACTGCGCGAATGCGCTCATTTTATTCTCTGCTTGGTCACGCTTGGCTGCAGGCCCCACTCTTCTGCTTTTCTCTGGCACTGGCGATTGGTGTGCAGTTTGAAAAGGGCCGGTTGAAGCGCTAATAATGTGCTTGCACAGTAATTAACGGTGGTTGAAAGTGAACTAATCTGTATTCATGTTCATGTCATTCGAGTGAAAGCGATATCTTGAAAATTGGAGCTGATTTTACAAGTCTTTGGTAGCCTATTCAGAGTAGGATCGTGTCCGTTCTTAATCGTTTAAAGAGTGTGAATGAAATAGTCGAAGTCATACTCATCTTAATATCCAACCAATGTAAATGTATTATCCGGAAGAAACTCAGGCTTTTTGTCCTAAAAGTTGTAACCTCAGTCTCTCATCTAACCTTTTTGTAAACATAATGCAATAACATGACTCGTAACCATCTATTGTACCAACTTTGAATAACAATCCACCTTCATCTCAGCAGTTTTAACGCAACAAACTACTTCTGAAAAAAAAAATTAGCTTGGGAAAATGCGTATTAAACAAATTATTACTTTTGAATTGAGCGAGCCTGGGTCGTGGTCGTTTATGTACTCCTAAAACTGGTTGTTTTACGATAAAACAAAAATCTCCAAGGCAAATTTTTGAGGAAATTATTATTATTTCCTAGCTGCTAAAAATATTACAAGAGGTATTGCATCTTGCTTCACCCTACTTGGACCAAGCCACTTGCAAAATTTAACCTGAAAATGCAAGATTTTAAACATGTTTTGGACTTGAACTGCAAGTAAATGGAAGATTGAACAATTTAATTTTTTCAGTTGGCTTTCAAATCTTGAAAATTTCGTGATTTTGAAATGGATCTACAAACGTGCGAAATGTGATCCAAATGGCCTTAGAAGAGTAATTTTTTCTAAAACATTACAAAAAATCGCCCAGCAGCGGGGGGCTTTGCCCCCAAACCCTAGTCTGTGATACGTTATTTAAGTTACACAAGTTTAGGCTACTCGCCATCTCTCCCAATTTACAATTTTTCGAAAACTTTTTAAGTCTTGGTTCAAGTCCCTGACCCACTTTAGAAAAATCCTGGCTACATGGTAACCCAGGCTTCTGCTTCTGATCCTCCATTTTACGGTATCTTTGTCCCATTAAAAATTTCTTTAGAAAAGTTTTGATGACGTCATTGCTTTGCGGTTTGGCTCCCCTAATCAAAAATCCTAGCTACGCCTATGACGCCGAGCACTTTTTTGGGTCCTACTTGCAAGTCTTTCCTCTGGCTGGGCCTCCATTGCGCGTAGACTGCTTGGCCCTTAAGGGAAATATGCGTCAAAAGTCTTTCCCGAGAACACAAGGACGTATTGCAGTCACTAATTTTGAAAAAAAGGTGCGTTGACGCTTTTTCGCAAGAAGTTGGTAAAATATACGAATCTTCAAAGGTAGAGGGGTTTAAGTAAGACATCAGACGACATTTAGAGTTTTGATAGTACGCTGTAGCTGATGATTTATTTTTGCTTTATCCTGCTGTCACGAAACAACGGTGGCGCTGTATATTAGACAAAACCGCATCTGCTTTGAAGTTTCTCTGCGATCAATTTCAAAACATACCCTTGATTTTTCGCTAAATTATTTTGATGGATTCAAATTTTTTTATTAAAATGCCTCAAAATCGACGGTTTTCTTAATGAAAAAAGAAAAAATTTCGTGAGTGGCGACCCTCTAAAATATAATTAGCAGCCGAAATTTCACGCAAAAATATTACAAAATCAATCTTTTTTGAAAAAAAGCAAAATTTTTCACCTGCAAAGACTCCGCATTCCAACGTAGAAGTTAATGTTTTTTATAAAGATACTTCACCACTGGATAACATATCTTTAAAAAAAGAAATCAAAAACGCACAAACTAACTAATCATATACGCTCTTTTCTAGAACAATTTTATAAGAACTCTAGGCTCATTTTTGCTCAAAATTTAAGAACAAATTAAGAAAATTTCCAGCCTCAGCAGCAAAAATAAATTAAGGACAAACGAAAAAGAAAAAAAAAAAAAAAAAAAAAACAATTAATAAACGAAACTAAATTCTGTACTGATTCAAAACTATAAAATTTCGGTGGTTTTCTAGTGTTTTCGAGCAAAATTGCAACTATTACGAGATTAAAGAATGCTATTGCGCTCTATGCGATTAACTGAGAAAATTTTTGGCAGTCGTTCAAGTCTCAAAAGCAGTAAAAAACGTTCACTCAAGCACACAAAGCTTTGGGACTAAACAACTTAAACAGTTACACAAATATGGTCGCTAAAATTAACACTTTGATCAGTTGAACAAATGTGGTTGCTAAAATTAACATCCATGTTTTCAAAATTTAAGAAAAATTGAGGCTAAAATTCGGCAAACAACTACGAACAGCCAGCCTTAACTTAATATTTATTGGTTCTTATAAAAAAAGTATACTATACGCTGTAACAAAACTACGGCAAGTTTTTTTGACATTATTTAATTCAGTTTATTTTTGCCATTTCTGGTATGGAAGCAACGAAAATTAACATACGCTCTTGACTCTTCAAAGTTCAATGCTACCGAAGCAACAACACAAAATGAAACATCAAACTGACACTTACATATTTAAAGTAGTTCAACCAATTCAATGTGAAACATTTAACATATTTTGACTCAGAAAAGCAGAAGAAATGACAGCAATAAACCAAAAAAAAAAACACTTTTTATATTTACATTTCAGTGATGTCGTAACATTAGGTTGTGATAAAACTTTGATATTTATGTATTTCACGCAAAACTTACTCGAAAATTGGATTTTAGGGGGTAATTTAGTAGTTGACAAAACTTTACATAAATTACGCAAAGCCACAACTTCCAGAGACAACGATATTTGTTATAATTGCTACCCTATTGTTAGTTGAGCAAGGCAAAGGCTGTACATAACAGTCACTGTCAGCAGATCAGCGCGGGCAAAGACAGAGCAAAAATCCGCACAATAAAGAAAAAAAGAGTGGGAAAAAGAATTGCGTATCATCTTGTTTTATGTCATTGGTTTAATCTAACTGCGGAGAGGTTTTATATCAGAGTTGTCGTTCTCCTATATATGCTTACCACAGCTGATGGGCATTACCAGTACTTAAATTACAAGTACTAACGTAACCAGTACTAACGCGGGGGGACGCGTCCCCCCATCGAGAGTCAGCGTCCCCCCATCAAGATTTAGGCGTCCTCTCATCGAGAGTTGAGCGCTGGATAATCAGAGGAAAAATAACCAGCCAGGACTAAGAAATCCTGCAAATTTCCTGCCGAAAATGGTTGGAAATTGCAGTGAAGAACTTTTTTTTGGTCTTCACCTGATTTCGGGGAAAAATCACTTCAATTTCCGCCGAAGACCGTTTTGTTTTTTGCTCCTCATTAAATTTCGGCGACGGAAATACATCATTTCCACTAAACTTTTTGTAAAGTTGGTCAAGGCTGCAGAAGCGTCCCTCCAGGCAAAATTTAACAATTTAAGTACTGGGCATAACCAACCCAGGTTTTAAGTTTTCCAACTATTTTGATTTGAACTATACTTCGTCTCGCTTCTACCATCAGACCTATCTGGCATGGGTAACCCTATCAGGAGAATTGAATCTCCAGCCAGTGCAGGTCTGCAGGTCATTGAGGCACATAGACTTTTCCACCTCGTTACGGTGATAGTTTATGGAAAAGCTATGCCTTGTAGGTCTAATATGCCGAGCTATGTTATACTATGCCATTGCCTACTATGCCATAATAAACCAACTATATTTCATACTTTGATGTCACACTATGCCTACTAAGCTACGGTGCCCACTATGGCCTACTATGCCTGTTGTGCCATAATAAGCCTACTGTATGCCATACTATGCCTACCAGGGTGCCATGTTATGCCTACAATGTCATGCTAAAGCTGCAGCACCTACTGTGGCACACTATGCTTACTAATACTATGCCTATTTTCCATAACAAGCCTCCTGTATGTCATAATCTGCCTACTAAGGTGTCATGCTATCCCTACTATAATATAGGGGAAGGTCGGGTAAGTTGGGTAAGAGGGTAGGTTGCACAAACGTAATTAACTCGTGATTGGCTAAGGGAATTATTACGAGATTTGACGCTTGGAAAGATAGAAGTGTCTTTTATCAGTTCCAATACTTTCAGGTTGCTTCTGTAAAAAACATGGCTGCAGTGGTCAATTATGTTCAAAATATAGTCGTTTTAGGCACTAAACCAATATTGTGAAAAATTATTCTCCGCCTGTTTGAAAGAGAGTCGTGAAAGGTCGCTTTCAACTAAAGTATTTGAGAAAGACTAGGTGCTACAAGTACCTAACAGGGTGTTTCGCTTACCTTTAAACTCAAACAGATTTAGACTGACAGCAGTCTAAACAATATGACAGCCTTGAGGGTAAATCGGACGAATTTTGGTAGGGCATGTTGGACAGTTGTCCATTATTATTATTATGTTGATTATTCACAGAGCTGGACAGCGCTGTTTCGAGCTTTTAGCTCTCATCGGCAGCCCTCAGCTGAGGATAGCTGAGGGCTGCCGATGAGAGCTAAAAACTCGAAACAGCGCTGTCCAGCTCTGTGCATACTTGACTTGAGCTACAATGTGAAATATCATTGGAGCTGCAGGATTGGTGGTTGTTATGGCCACCTAACTGCCAGTGGAAGTTGACATGGCTTCCCAGGAGTCGACCATGAAGGACGTCAAGATGTTGCAATGTTGATTATTATTATGTTGGTGGTTGGACGATGGTGCTATTTTGCTGACGATGTTGGCTATTTCCAAGGTTGGCTGTGTTGTGTATTATCTGCACAGGTTTAGGCCTAATGACTTGGCTACACCAAAATTTTGGTTTGTAGGCTAGTCCTTATTGTGACAATTTTTTCTGATTTAAAGTTTTAAGTTTAAGTCATGACTAGGAGCCGTTTAAATATCATATGACGCGCTTTTTGTTCAAATATCATATGACGAAATTTTAACCCCTCCTCATTTAACAATTTTAAGACGTAGGCCTAATTATATCCATTCTTTTGCATGGCATTTAAAGCTTTTTCCAACCCCACCCTCTTCTGAAAGCGTCATATAATATTTGAACATCCCTCCTACGCTACACCATAAAGTTTTAACCAAAAATGTTAACGGTGTACCGGTACTGTACTTTTTCCTCAGAAAGTTTCGTTATTTTTGATATTTTGTTAGCTTTGCCGATAAGTAGGCCAGATCTTTTGTTGCTCGCAATTTTCTCGGAGCAGAATTGAAGAATGGAGCAATAAGCATGCCACCTAAATTTCGTTATTATTCGTTTAAGCCTATGCAGTAGAGCGATTATAATGCTTTGGCTTTGGTTCCCACCCCCCAGGTCTTAGTGGAGTGATGCGAAATGATATTACGACTGAGTAACTTAGTCTACTAATGTAAGCTGTGGTTTAAATCTGGTTTAAATGTTTTACTGTGGTGTAAATTTCTTAAATTAAATGGCTATTGTTATGTATAGCAGGCCCGTAGCCAGAAATTTTTCTCAGGGGGGCTATGTCCAACGCACCCTACACGGTTGACCAACATACCCTTATATGAGGGTTGTTTAGACAAATTAAGAGCACTTTTTGGATCGAATACTTTGGCTTGAAGGTAATGTTCAACACAAGATTTTTGGCTGTGGTTAAAGACCTAAATGCATGTAATTTTATTTCATACCAAAACGGTTTTTATATCTGCAAGCATTCTCGAGTAATGTGCAATTTACAACTTCAGTGTCCAACTCACCCGACCTTCCCCTACTAAGCTGCAGTGCCTACTGTGGGATACTGTGCGACTATGCCTACTGTGCCATAGTAAGCTACAGTACCTACTGTGACATGCGTTGCTTACTAGGGTGCCATAAGAAGTCTACTTCATGTTACACTATGCCTACAATGCGATGCTAAGCCTACTATGACATAGTATTCCTACTAACCTATGGTGTCATAAGCCCACTACAGTATTTTGTTGTAGCGCATTATTATCCTCCTGTTACCAGACAGCATAAAACGCTAACTTATTGGACGATCCGCACACTTTTTATTGCAGTGACTACTTCGTGATTGGAGGAATCCGCACCTGCTTAGGAGTTTCCGATGATCCAATGTTCCTTTAGATTTCTTTAAATTTTTGCCCACCGAATTTGCTGCTTGTTTGAAGCCACTTAGCAGAGATAATTATCGTAAAACGTCTTATCCAAGGATGCAACAGCGTGACCAGGGTGTGGGTTGAACCCAGATCATTCAATCAGGGTTTTCATAAACAATATGTCTTTACCCATAGGTGGGCACAAGTCCGTTAATCGTTAATCCGTTAATAACGAAGCTAACTTTTTCATTAACTCGTTAATCCGTTAAAAAGTTTTTTCATGTTAACGGACTAAATTAACTTCCGTTAAGTTCTGTTAACGGACTAAATTAACTTCCGTTAAGTTATTTATCGTACCAGTTCAAACCAGTTTGTACTGATAACACTTGTTGCGTGTTAGCACGAGTTTTATAGAAGAGAGCGAAGAAAGGAGCTCTTTTTTGTGGCAAATAATAGCCTGCAGCCTCATAAGTCTATTAATTGTCGCTGTTCACAATTTCCAAACGTTTTCCGATCACAGTTTCGTTAGTGCATTTGAACTTTTTTTTATCTTGAAATTAGATTAGACTGTAAAATGTAACTTCCAAAACACAAAAAAACCACCACAGCAATAAATATTTCCTTACAATCAGATCAACAGCGTCAAATAAGTGTTCTAGAGGCGAGTGAATAAAAAAAAAATGTAAATTACACGCAAAATGTTAACGAATTAACGGACTTTATTAACTTCCGTTGATTAAAGCTGAAAATAACGAAGTAACGTTAACGGAGGTGTGAAGTTCGTTAACGGACTAGTGGTTAACGAAGCTAACGTTTTGCATTAACTTGCCCACCTATGTCTTTACCCATTTGGCCAAGCTGCCAACTATACTACACTTGAATGCTATAGGCCTACTATGTCTACGATGTCATACTACGCCTACTATGACATACTAAGCTATTGTGCCTACTGTGCCATAATTAGCATAGTATGTCTATTGTGCTCAAATAAGCCTACAATATAGCATGTTATACCTATTGTACTATAATATGCCTACCATATCTACAATGTCATACTAGCCTGTAGCGCCTGCTATGGTTTTCAATACTATGCGTACTGTTCCATAACAAGCCCCCTAAATGCTATACTCTGCCTACTAAGGTGTCCTGCTATCCCAACTATGATATACTTACCTCCAGTGCCTACTGTGCCATATGAAGTCAACTATGCCACAGAGCCTACTGTGACACACTATGCCTACTAGGGTGCCATAATAAGCCTACTTCATGTTATACTATGCCTAAAATGCCATACTAAGCCTCCTATGACATACTACGCCTACTGTGGTATGCTATGTCTAAAGTGCCATAAGGCTACTACCGTATATGCCATACTATACTCGCTTGCTATACTATGTCTACAATGCCATTCTACGTCTACTACGACATGCTAAGCTGCAATGTCTACTGTGCCATATAAAGCCAACTATGTCACAGTGCCTACTGTGACATTCTATGCCTACCAGAGGTGAACTCGAGGACGCAAGGATCGAGGCCAAAACCAAAACCAAAAATAATTTCGAGGCCAAGGCCAAGGACAAACTCTCTCGAGGCCAAGGCCAAGGACCAAGGACGCAGACGCAAGTGTTCTCCAAAAAAAAAGAAAAAAAAAGGTCTTCAAAAATTTTTTTCAGGCGATCTCAAAAAAAAAAGGTCTTCAAAAAATTAATCCTGATCAGTGCGTATTACAAGTGAATGGAGCGACACTGAAACATGTAGAGAAGTTCAAGTATCTTCGTGTTGCATTTACGAGAGACGGAAGGCAAGACGAAGAACTCGATACCCGAATAGGCAAGGTTACTGCAGTAATGCGAGCTTTGCACTACTCGATTGTCATGAAACGAGAATTGTCGAAAAAGGCAAAGGTCTCAATTTTCAAAGCAGTTCTTGTCCCCATTCTCACTTATGGTCATGAATCATGGGCAATGACCGAAAGAATGCGATCACAAGTGCAAGCGTCCGAAATAAGGTGTTTACGAAAAATCGAAGGAGTTACGCTGTTTAACAAGGTTCGTATCTCTGAGATTCGAAAATCTCTCAACATCAAGCCGTTACTTCTTCGAATTGAAAGATCTCAGCTTAGATGGTTTGGCCATGTAAGCAGAATGCCTTAGGAAAGACTACCCAAACAAGCTTTACTTGCCAAAGCAATTGGACGACCTAAATCTAGATGTACCGATTACATTGAGGATCTTAGATGGAATCGCTTGGCACTTTGCCCAAGCAAAATGATGGAGGTGATGAAAGACCGTGAGGTGTGGCGGCTTAATCTCGAGCTGCTGCCCCCGCAACCCTCACGGAAAAGCGGGCAATGAAGAAAGAAAGAAAGAAGAAGAAAGTGTACTGAGTCTGAATGACGATATGTACTGCAATTGGTATGGAAAAAGATACTACGGGCCATGCGTTAATATTCTAAGCTGGCAAAATCCTCCATTGATAATAACTAGTTAATAAACAACACAGTTGAAGTATATTTTTGGATTAATGTCATAAAAAAGAACAACTTTTACCATACCACAATTTTTTAAATGACGTAAAGCGCTCCTGAGGTTTTGGTGGGTATACTTTAATGCAAACGTCAAAAATAGGTTTCAAAATTTTTCAAAAGTGAGCAAGCTGAAATCCTTTGTTCTTTTTTATTACCAGTAAATCTATAGTTGAGACTGGCTGTTTTTAATTTTTTGCCGATTTTCAGCCTCATTTGTTCTTGGTGTTTTCTTAAATTTTGAAAGCATTGACATCAATTTTAGCAACCATGTTTGCAAAAGTGTTTCATTTCTAATGCTCTGTAGGCCTGAGTAAAGGCTTTTTTCCTGCTTTTGCAGCATCGTACAATTGTTTTGGCAGTCCTTCAACTTTCTGCCAAAACAAATTCTCCAGCAGGGCTCTGTACTCGTGGAAAAGCTGCAATTTTGCTGGCAAACAGAAGAAAATCGCAAAAACTTTACCGCTTTGAATCAATACAAAATTTAGTTTTTTTCTCTGATTTGATTATTTTTTTGTTTGCTTTTGGTTTATTTTGCTGCCGAGGCTAGCATTGTTTTTAATTTGTTTTTAAATTTTATGCAAAATTGAGTTTCATGTTCTTAGAAAATTGTTCTTATAGAAACAGTTCATCGATATTTTTGTCAACTGGCGCAACTCAATATTTTTTTATCAGTCGATACAGCGAACGGTTCTCAATGCAATTTGCTTTCTTCTTAGCAGTCTATTAGGAAATATGGCAACCATTTTAAGTAATTTTCAGCAAAAATTTGCTTTAGTTAGAATTTTCAACATTTTTTCATTAAATTTCTGACCAAAAAAATTTTCTCGTACGCTTAAAGAATGCTTTAAAATCTTTGTTAAGGCGGCGAGGAAAATGTGACGTTTTTTTACTCGAGTTATATCTCACAATCCATCCAAGCAACTTAGCGAGTGAAAATGACGTTACCCAGCTAGCAGAGCTTCAGATGCACGTGTAAAAATAACCTCTTGCCTTTAGCGAGGATTTTGTTCTGTAGCGCTTCTTAAAAAATTCTCGTTATTAATGCGAGCGAGAAAAATTCTGTCATGTAGGCCCAGGCCTAGGTATTTATCAACAGATCTGAAAGAAATTGTCAACCCAATATACAAAGAAATTCCTTTTTCGCCTACCCACAAATTATTTTTCACTATAATCACCAATGAGGGAGGACATGCCCGTGAGCTTGGGCTGCAAAGGATTTTAAAAGCACGCCATACTTTAACAGCAAAATCTGCGCGACAATTCAGACTACCAACACGTTGTTGCGTCCTTGGATAAGACAGTTTACGATGATTATCCCTGCTTGGTGGCTTCGAACAAGCAGCAAATTCAGTGGACAAGAATTCGAAGAAATCCACAGGAACATTGGATCATCGGATACTCCTAAGTAGGTGCGGATTCCTCCAATCACGAAGAAGTCGTTGTAATGAAAAGTGTGCGGATTATCCTCTAAGTTAGCGTCTGACGCTGACCGGTGGCAGGAGGATAAGTACGCACTACAACAACAATATTTCGAAGGTTAGACTCAACTTTTAGCAGAAATTGGAGTTGTTCTTCATCTTTGACTAGTTTCTCGTTGAAATTTTGAATCAATGCTACCCCACGTTCAGCCTTATTAACAACAGCCAACTTGGAGACAATATTGCGAGCTTTTTTGTAGTCTTCATCATCACACCATGTAGCTGGATCTTTTGTCAAAAATGCTTCTGACAATCCTAGAATCTTAAAAAACTTAGTTGAATTTGTTGTACAAAATTGATCCAATTTCCGGGATCGCAAAAAGGCTGATGTTTCTAATCTTTGGTCGTTTGGGAAAATGTTCGGGGGCAGGTTTTTTTATAGCTGAAACCATGAGAGCTGTTTCTTCAGCAGACAATCTTGAATCAAACAAAGCGAGTGTTACCAGTTCTTCAGATATGTACCATAAGTGGAGGCCTAGTTTGTGACTTGTTGCTACAAAGATGGTTGTGTGAGAATATTCTAACAGTGATCTCATTAAAACAAAATCATTCAGAGGTCATTCAGTAGAGTATGGTGACGTAATCCAGGCTTTTAAGCAAACTTTAACAGCTAAAATGGCCACATCACGAATACCGTGTAACTCTGCATGAATCATTATAAACTGCCTACGAAAAAGCCACATTTTGATGCAGTAAATTATCTTTACCATCCATCTGGCTTTATGCATTGCCCCAGGAGCTTGAAAGTGAATGCCACGGGCAGGTATCTCCCCCAGATATATAAGAGACAGCTCCAAGAATTCTTTAAAGTCGTTACGAGGCTGCTGAAACTCTAATTGATGGCGCATAAAATTAACTAAGTCATTGCGACATGAAGCTGTTTGAACTTCTACTGACGTATCGGTGTTAGCTGGTGCAAACTGGCCATGGTCAATATCCTGCCACTGCTACTGAAATCGTTTAAATATTTGAATCTTTGGTCCAGTTGAAGTTGATATTACTTTCTCAAAAGCTGATTCTATTATGAGCTCCATAATATGGTGACGACAAGGGAAATGGACAGGGGTGATGAAACGTCTGAAGGGCAAGGGGGGCAGCTTTTTCAATGGGCACTTTCAATAAGCCTTCTGTAGGTACGTATACAGTCATTACCACCAATATTGCTCTCTAATGCTGTCAAACAATTAAACACTTCAACAAAGTCAGAATACTGAATATTTCGCGTAAACACTAGGCCTAAAAAATAATAACAAACGAATTATCAATCAAGTAAAGATAGGCTCAACCATTGGAAGTTTTGGGGCAACGCCCCCATAGCCGGAGGCTAGGGGGTCTGGGGGCTTTGCCCCCAGCGCTCGGAGATTTTGCAATTTTTTGTGCAAAAATAACTTAATTTTAGGCCTATTTTAGCAAAATTTAATGCTTTTAAAACGTGGCATAGGAATTAGCAGAGCAAAAACATAACTAAATTGGCTGCACAAATGGGCTATGAGGGTGGTGGTTAATGGTAAAATATCAGCCTTTTTGTTACGAGCTTGTAGCTCAGGAAATAAAAAAAATGACAAGTTTTAACCTGGGGCGACATGACAGAACGTGTTAACGAGCTCGTAAAGGCCATTCTCGCTCGCTAAAAAGCGTTAACGAACAAAAAATCTTCGTAGACAAACTGCAATTTCTGAGCCGTCTCGCCCAACACACGTTAAAACAGTTCGCTCGAATTTCTTTGCGAGATGTTAGTAACCTGTGTTAGTACGAGATAAATACCCCATTGTGACGTCAGATGCATTTCTACTTCAAAATAATGCGTTCAAGCGTATTGTATGTGCTACATTGTTATGGAAAAAGATACTTTAAGCTATGCGTGATTATTCTACGTAAGCAAATTCTTCAACTGATAATAATTAGTAAATGAACGACAGAAGTTAATTATATTTTTGGATCAATGTAAAATAAGAACAACTTTTTCCATACTATAATTTTTTAAATGAAGTAAAGCGCCCTTGAGGTTGTTGGTGGGTAAACTCATACCGTTGGTGGGTAAACTCATAGGTCGCACTATTAGTTTTGTGTTAAACAAGTTTAATTTAGAGTTGACTCGCACATAAGTCTCACTAAAAATCTAGGGATTTAAAAATCCCTTTCCCTAGCTTTTTTGCACTGATAACTTCAAAAATTAAAATAAATTTTCGAAGTTATCTGTGCGAAAATTAAAATAAACTTCGAAAATTAAAATAAATTAAAAACAAATAACTTCGAAATCGAACATTAAAATCGCAAAACCATTTTTTCTCAAAGCGGGGAAAATCCAACGCACGCTGAGGGGTCGCATGTGCGTGTGCGCGCATGAAACTGTCTCGCATTGGTATGCGCGAGCACAAGCGCATGCACCCTTATTCCATAGAACCACAGTTGCAATAGCACATTTCCACTACAATACATGTCTCTAAAGCCGCATTTACACGGGCGACTTTTTTGCTGCGATTTTTTGATAAAAATGGATGTAGCAAAGTTGCATCTATTCAATAATGGTTCTCATTGTGATGAAAGTTATCTTACTGCTGAAAATGACTGTCTCAAGTTGTTTCCATTCTGATAGTGATATTCTAAACCTTTTTAAAACAAAATCGGAACTGATCTCACTGCGATTTTTTATCGCAGCACCGATTCTCTTCTAAAGTTTTCAATTATAACAATATTGGTATGAAAGCAACTTAAGACAATTACTTTCATCAGAAAGGTCCCAATTATCATGATCAAAACCGCCGTTGAGTAAATGCAACTTTGCCAGTTCCATTTTTATCAAAAAATCGCACGCAAAAAAGTCGCCCGTGTAAATGCGGCTTAACGGCGTATTAGCCGGAAAATACGGTACTTGCAACAGCCAAAAACTTTCAATTTTGTTCCGACTTGGTGACGATTTGCACTTAGGTCGAGCGGATTGGTCGCACCTATATTTTTTTTTTTTAAATATAAGGAAAAAGTTGCGACCTATACGCGAGTATATACGGTATGTTAACAGTAACTTTAGGTCTTAAAATTTCAAAATTTTTCAAAAGTGAGCAAGTCGAAGTACACTCTTCCTTTTTAGAACCGGTAAATCTTAAGTTTAAACTGGCTGTTTTTAATTTTTTGCCAATATTCAGTCTCATTTGTTCTTGATTTTGTAAAAATTTTGAGAGCATCGATGTCAATTTCAGCGGGCATGTTTGAAACACTGTTTAATTCTTATAGCTCTGTCTGCTTAAGACTTAAGTGAAGGCTTTTTTCTTGCTTTTGCAGCATCATAAAATTGCAAAAGCAAAAAAGCAAGCTTTTTTCAAGTTGAACAACTGCCGAAAAAATTTCTCAATTGCTTGCGCAGAGCAACAGAACTTTATAATCTTGAATAGTTGCAATTTTGCTTGCAAACTCAAGAAAATCACTGAAATTTTATCGCTTTGAATCAGCACGAATTTTAGTTTCTTTGATTAGTTTGAATTTTTTTTTTGGCTTGTTTTGTTGCCGAGGCTGGAAGTGTTTTTAATTTTTTCTTAAAATTTGAGCAAAAATGAGCCTCGTGTTTTAGAAAATCGTTCTTATAAAAGGAGTGTGTTACTATTTTTGTCAACTTGCACTACTTGGAGAATTTTCCTGCCGTCGCCAGCATATAAAGTCGAAAGTTCGTCGTTTGTACACCTGTTTTTAAATCTGTATTACCTAACGCGTATCAAGTTACCGCTTCAAAAATTGAATAGTTATTGCTGCACTTACTCATAAAGGGTACCTAGCAGGGAGCCTGGAGACTACCCAGGGCATGAACTCGCGACCCGCGTAGTCATAAAGAAAATTCACACAGCATGCAATAAGCCTATGTCAACAAATTATTTAGTTTTTCCGCCACACCTTGCTGCTTAGAAAATCGGTGTCTGAAATTATTGTCTCTGTAATGTCATTTTGGGTGTGGCCAGTTTTTAGCTTTAATAAGATAACAAAAAATATACCTTTTTTCTGTGCGTGATGGTTTAAAAATCGCTATTTGCTTTGTTTTTATTCATTCAGTGAATTTTGAGATACGTTTAACTTGTTGATGCATTGTTAGTGCTGGCAACGCATCTATTAAAAAACCCGTCTGCCCCGTCTGCCTCCGTCTATCCTGTCTTTGCCCGTCTTGCGAAATGCTTTTGACTGACTGTTTTCTTTGCTTGCAATAAAGTTGTCTGTTGAGACTACTTCTACTTTGTTTTACTGTCGAGGAAATAGACGGGTTGGGAAATTGATCCACTTATCAATTTCCAAGATCTGAATTCTCTGGGTCTGAGTTATCCACTACTTAGCATTTTTTTTATCAATCGAAACAGCAAATGGTTCTCAATGCAATTCACTTTTTTTTAGCAGTCTAATAGCAAACATGGCGACGATTTGAATTAATTTTCAGCAAAAATTCACATGAGTTAGAAGTTCTCAACATTTCGCCATTAAATTTCTAAACCAAAAAAATTTCTCGCACGCTTAAAGAGTGCTTCAAGATCCTCTTTAAGTTGGCGAGGAAAATGTGACGTTTTTTTGCTCGAACTGCTTTCCGCAATCGCTCGAAGAAATTTAGCGAGAAAGAAAGACGTAACGGATTTCGCAAGGCTTTACATACACGTGCAAAAATGAGCTTTTACGTTTAGCGAGTATTTTGTTCGTTAGCGCCTCTTAAAAAAAAACTCGTTATTAAAGCGAACGAGGAAATTTCTGTCATGTGCCCCCTGATTCGTCTGCATTTACAAAAAAGATAATTTTGTTAATGCTCATGGCCGTTTACCACCGGTATTTTACTGTTAAGTCTAAACTAGAAATGGATCTTGCTTCAGTTATTGTAATGGATTTTATGAAAGTTCTTCTTTTATTTCTCCGGCTTGAGCAGGGGTCTGGTCTTCTTGAATCCCAGAATCCGCCTCTGGTAACGCCCTCGTCGGTCGTTCTAATTAAAGGCGGAGAATCATCCAGCTAATTCCGGTGGTTTGCAGTAGCTAAAATTGAACTATAATTTTTGATATTTTTTGTTTTGATTTTGGGACTGCGGTTGCAAAGATATTCAACAAATACAAAAAGATATCCCCCGAAAAAAGTTTTTGGAAACTCGGAGTTTTGTTCTTCCCGCCAACTGTTGCAAAGATATTCAACAAATACAAAAAGATATCCCCCCGAAAAAAGTTTTTGGAAACTCGGAGTTTTGTTCTTCCCCCCAAAACCACAGTTTACGGGAAGAACAAAACTCCGAGTTTCCAAAAACTTTTTTCGGGGGGGTATCTTTTTGTATTTGTTGAATATCTTTGCAACCGCTGTCACAAAATCAAAACAAAAAATATCAAAAATTATAGTTCAATTTTAGCTACTGTAAACCACCGAAACTGGCTGGATGATTTACCGCCTTTAAGGCTACAAACAGTGCCGGAACCAGAGCGTTGTTCCATGGGGAGCAAAAATTTCTTTCGGGGGAGGCACTTACAACACTTACCACTATTTTCTACTATTGTCGCTTTGGGTTGGGGAGGCGCCGCCACTCTTGGCCCCTTTCCGTAGTTGCGGCTCTGGCAACAAACGAAGTTAGAAACTTGAATTTCTTGCGAGTAATGCTTAGGCTTAAAAACATAGGATTCTTGAGTTCCAAATTTGAAATTTTGTAGCACCCTATCATCCTAGCTTCAATTTAAACTGACGGAACTAAATCGGATGTTACAGGCTAATCAAATGTATTCAACAAGTTTGTTCATTTATTTTACGTTATTTAGAAATCATTTTACACACGCAATTTGTTGTTAATTAGTGACTATTTTACCGCAAATTTTCAAGTTAAAAAGCATAAAACGAAAATGAGAAATATTCATCCGCGGTTTTTTTATTTGATTTTTCAAGAGTAATAATCAGTGCCCTCTCTACACGGAGGGGGGGCAGGAGTGTTGTGCCCCCCGCTAACGGCTGCTTGAGCCCCCATTTTGGTTTACTAAAAATACTGTTTTTGGAACATCACACAACGACAAGACAACAGAGAGTAATGGAAAAATTGCTGTACATAAATCTGACGCAATACTCCGTTGTGTTAACAAGCCTATACCGATGTGTCGCGGAAGAGACATGTAAGCCCGTAGAATCGCTACCAATTCTTCGTTAGTGATTATGACATGAAACAATTACGTGAAAACTTTTTTTCAAAGACCCGCTGTTTTGATTTTTACAGCACACTCAAGATTTTGAGGTCACAATCAGTGGCGCAACTAGGGTGAAGGGGGTTAAGCCCCATTAGCCAAGTCACTTAGAAAATTTAAACCCAAAATACGAGCGTTTAAACGCATTTTAGACTTGACCTGAAGTAAGGTGGGGGGGAGCTGAAAGTGCTAAGCAATTTAATTCTTTGAAATGACTTCTGAATGTTAGGAAATTAGTTATTCGTATGGCTTTGAAAAGTGCGAAATGCAATAAAAATGGTGTTAAAGTCTCTATTTTTTTTGCTGAAAAATCGCAAAAGTCACCCAGCGGCTGGGGGCACTGCCCCCAGGTCCCCGTTCACAGTCATTAAATATTTAGTGACTATGTCCGTCTGTGACACGCTTGAGTTGCATCAGTTTGTTCAGCATGGGGGCTAAATCATGCAGTTTTTGTGCAAAAAAAACAACTTTTGATTCACCCTCTCAGCAAAATCCTGATTGCACGTCTGGAAGCAATCACTGCTGTAGATACATTTTCCAAGCGATTATGGGCCGAAGACAAAACGAGTTAAGAACTGCTGCCGGCCTTATTTTCAAATTGCGCGTAATTGTAGCCGTACAAGATCTTAAGATCAGTTTTTATAAGCAAATTTTATTGCCCCTACTTTTGGCTAGTGCCACCTCACTTCGTTTGCTCTGGCGACGGCACTGGTTAGTGGCTAGAATTAAGGTTTTAGTTAATTTTGGAGTTACTTTTACAATAGAGTAAGAATTTGAGTTGGGTTAGAATTAATAAAAAATCAGATAAAAATGTGTGGTAATATGGCCTCTTCCATTTTATTATAATTAATTTAATGAACTTTTTAGTGCCACTTAGTGAGAGCATTTGTTTATGATAAAAAAATTTTTTTTTTTCATAAATTGAAAACAATAAAGTTTTTTTGGATAGACAAAAAACGTTTTTACGTTGTATTTCTAGAAAGGCTATTTTGGTTCACAAAATACTAAACTTTAATTACTAGAATGTTTCTTGTAGCTGCAATACTCTCTTGCTTGTTGTCAGTTTAGTCGGGCACAACCGCCCCCCGCTGCCCCTCCTGCCCCCCCCCCCCCCCGTCCCGGCACCACTGGAAATGGAGAACAACCTTTTCAAGTTTCTCCTCAATAAGCGTGCAAGCACCAGAACGATGTCCTGTGTTGGAGGCAGTGGTGTCAAATGAGAGGGCAACGATTTGGTCTCTAAGATGCCAGTCATCCAGTCACTTTACTACCGCTTCAGCTTGTGAAGCACCAGTACCCTAGTTTAACTTGGGGACCCCAAGAAGCTTTTCAGTGTTAGCGCCAGAGACCAAGATTGGCAGTCAATCAATATGTTTCTTCGTTGTAATGTCCTCCATTAATTTGCCATCCCAATGCACTGTTAGTGGCACAGTTGCATCAAACTCCAATTTTAGGTTTTCAGCAGCCTTATACCTGTGCATAACTCTTGCACGTTGTATTGAGTTGATGTTTATATTAATGTCAGAAATATTATGCCCACGACATGTTGCCATCTCTCTTAGGACATACGTTGCATTTCTTGATGACGTCTTTGTCCTATCAAAGACAGCTGTCAGTTCTGGAGTTATTACATTTTTTTGTTGCCTTTTTCGAATTGAAATATTGGCTTGGTTTACAGTGGCCTCACTATCTGACTCAGAAGTTGTTTCAGATTCTTCTGACATGAAGTCTAATGTGGTCTGGCTGCAGCTTGCTTCCAGTTCTTCAGTACATAATTTCTGTCGCTTTACTTCTGCATGTAAGCGCTTTTGCTTCCGCTTCATTTTCCCCACATAAACCCTGTCAACAGGTCGAATTGCACCTGGGCGCCCTTTTTTTCTCTGTGTTAAAAGAAAAGCCTGATCTTCAGGGTTTAATTTGGTTAATGCATTTGCATGTGCAATATCGAACAAATCTTCAAGCCTATCAACGAATTTATTTTCTTTTTCCTTATGTGGTTGTGTTGTTCTTTTCTTGCGTTTTTGCAAACCTTTCCATTCACTGAATACTAACTCAAGCTTCGTTATGGAATGCTGATTGCTGCGAGTTGGAATATTTGCCTTATCCCAGATCTCAGATACTGCTTTTATTGTAGCTGAACGTGCTTCTCTAATTGTTAGCTTTTGAACTTTGTGTAGATACATAAAATAACCAAAAGCCTGCCGATATGATGGAAGTTTCGCCCAAAAATTTCTGACACATAAGAATTAATAAGATACCATTTAGCTCTAGTTTCCATGTTACTCTAACTCTGGAAAGCAAAATTTGCGTTATTGATTGCAAGATACAAAAGATTTCATACTTCTAGTAAACAGTGTTATCTGTTAATTGCTGTAATTGTTATAATATTGTTAAGTAACAAACAATAAAATTGCTGAGTGTGTACTGTTAAATGATGGCTTGAGGGCCACCTCTAAACATTATTCGAATTGAAAAAAAAAAACAAAAACTGGTCAAGTCACTTTCACAACAAGTGAAACAAAATGAGAGGGTGAGAGGTGAAAATTTCAAAGCTTCATTTTTAAGGGCCACTCTAATCCTCCAAAACCAATTTTCTGGCAAGGTTTTGGTACTCTGCTATGATTTCGATAGGACTGCATGTCGCAATTATTTGACCCGAGTATAAGTGCTTAAATGTGCAAAATGATCGTGGCAAAGTTTACCAATTCATATAATATTGCATATGTTGGGCGTGTGAAACTTCATATGCGATGTGGCAACCTAAGATGTTAAAATTTCGCAGAAAGCTTTCAATGTGTTGTTATTAACATGCAACCACGTATTTTTTTGCTATTAAAAATTAAAATTCAAAAAAAACTTTTTTCATGCCATTTTCACTCCACCCTATTGCAGACGTCTATTAAGATGTGTATTAAGTACCGTACAAATAAATTAAGGAGACAAGATTTGGAATTGCATTCCCGCAAATATTAGGGCATTCTGGCTCAAAAAATTCAAATCTTGTTCCAAAAACTTTTTAATATTTTTGTGCAAATATTAGAATCAAGGATTTTTGATTACGCAGTTTGCATATTCTTTTTCATAACGTCGGCAGATCTGTGCTTTGGTGACACAAAAAGTTTTATGGCTATGAAAGGTCGTCATTTCTTTTAAATCTTCGAAACACTTGAACAAAGTAATGAAATCAACCATGATATTGCTGGTATATAAACTGTCTCTCAGACAGAGGGTTATTGCTTGACTCGATGACCGTAAGGCCTTTCGCAACTTTCTTGTCGCCTTCTTAAACGAATGCTAATTGGTTTTTGTTTCGTGCTGTAACTGATAGTGATGAAACGAATTTGTATTGTATTTTTATGCGATCAGGGTCGTTGTAAAAACGACCGCCTTTCCTCTCTCAGCCACGGTTGCCAATGGAACGGTGTCAAATAGATTAAATGTATTTTCACCGATAAACGGGAATTGTGGAACAAGGTTTGAGGAATCTTATTATTATCTTAAGTAGTTTGCAATTCCTGAATAAAACCGATCTTGAGCAGTATCTCTTTAACAACTCCGCCCTCTTGGCTAAATAGACTTTGGTAGGTATTAATCATGCTTTACGGCTGTCGGTATTATACAAAGAACATTTCAATCTTTAATTCAACGCTGTTTATGACTTATACAATATAATGGAAAGGAGAAACGTCCGACACTCGCGTCCCGTCTCTCCTTATTTTTACTTGGCCATTTTCAAACTAACGAGTGCGAAGTTTCAGGCTTTTGTTTATAACTCGAGAGCGGTTTGGTCTAGCTACATAACAACAATGTGAAATTGATAAGATATTTGTTTGTACCGAATTTCGAGGTAGTAAGTCTCGTGACTTTGGTTTTAGAACCCGAAAACCGCCCCAAAAGTTTGGCGTAAAAACCGATCTAATTCAAAAGCGGCTGAAGTGCGGCAAAAAATATTTCACGTGGTTATATGTTTCGCGTGGTTTTATATTTTCAAATACCCTTTCATCCTTGCCACGATAAGTTTTTTTTTCGTTTTTTTTTTCTTAAAATCTTGTACACTCTTCTTCTCCTTAACCACACAAAACCGAGATTTAATTTTTGTTTGAAGTTGTTGAGATGCAAACGCAATTTTGTTTCCCAAAATTTTTTGGAACCACTTCTCAAAGAAACCCCCAAAAATGGGGCCCCAAAAAATTAAATTCTTTGAACGGCTTGAACTATGACGCTAGTTTTTTTTTTATATGTAGCTATTCAAACAACATATATTTTGACCTAGTTTGGGGGTACCTGCCCCAAAATGAACCGCCCCGAAAATCATGCAGTTTTTTTGAACAGCTCAAGCTTAGAGCGCTTATTTTTTTGCTCTCAATTAGTGCTTAAGAGACAAATGTTTTAACATCTTCAAGCGGTTACCCCTGAAAACTCCCCAAATATCTTTTTTGTAATGGCTGAAACTAAAGCAGTAATTCTTTTTGTTCTCAGGTGATGTTTAACAGAAAAATACTTTGGCATAGTTTGAGGATACCACCACCTTGAGAAACCCCGAAATGGGCCCCACAAAATTCTTTTTTAAAAAAAGCTAAAGCTAGGAAACTAATTTTTTTGCTCTCAATTGATATTTAGCAAAGAAATACTTTGACATAATTTGGGGCGTTAGCCCAGAACCCCCCCTAAATATCCCCTAAAAGTGAATTTTTGAGTGGCTCAAGAGAGGAAGCTAATTTGTTTTGCTTTCAATTGAAATGTAGAAGAAATATTACTTTGACGTAGTTTGGGGCTATCCATCACCTCAGGAAGTTTTCAAAAATCTTTTTTTTTTGGAACGGCTGAAGCTAAGAAATTAGTTTTTTTGCCTTCAGTTGATATTTAAGAGACAACCTGCTTGACGCTCAGCTATTAAAGAGACAGTGTAAAGCTTCCACTGTGTGAGATAGACAGGTGGGCAGATGGCAGCACTCGAAAACCAAAAGGTCTCTTCGCCGTCTCCTGACCAAGGCAACTTCGAGAATAAAGAGTACCGGTAATTACAGTTACAATATTTTGACATAGTTTGGGGGTGCCACTCTTGGAAACCCCCCAAATGAACCTCATAAAAATTGATTTTTTAAATGTTTTGTGCTAATAAAGAGCTAATTGTTTTTAATATTAGTAAATATTTAAGAGACAAATTTTTTGACATAGTTTAGGGGTGCCACTCCCTTGGGAACCTTCCAAATTGCTCCCGCTAAATCAATTTTTAAACGTCTTATTAGAGAGCTACTGTAATTGTTTTTAATATCAGTATGTCTAACGCCTTTAAAAAATAAATATTCTAGAATGGTTTAAAGGTGACACCCTCTACTTGAGAACCCCCCCACATACATCCCTCAAATCTTTAGTTTGATTTGAACTAAAACAGTTTCTTCTTTATATCACTAGATATTTAAAAGACAGAAAATTAGAAAAATAATTATAGCCGTCTGTTTGAGATAAGATATTTGAATTGCTATATTTAACCTAAAAAATAGATCTGGGACCAACTTACAGTGCAGAGTAACTTTTGTGAATAAATAGGTTATAGATATTTGACAATAAGTTTGTACGCATTTTGAATTTACGCTTAAGTTAAAGATATAAGCATTTGCAGTTAGTAACAGGGGCGTGTTTAGGGGGGGCATTGTGCCATGACTTCCCTTTGGGTCGCCAGTAACGTATAAATACCTCAGAATAGTACGCAAAATTGAGCCATGTGGCCCCCAATGGAATTTGGGCAGAAAAACGGACTGAATCTGAGTGACGACCTTTATTTATTTATTTTTTTTGGTCTGCACTTAAATCTGCGCAGAAAAACGGTATGAATGTGAGTGAAGACCTTTTTGGGGGGTGGTCTTCACCTAAATCTGAATTTGAGTGAAGACCTTGTTTTTGGTCTTCATTATGCTCATCTAGTTTTTATCTTCCTTTCTAAATTTCCTGGCTCCCCCTGTCCAAAAATTTTGCATATACCACTGGTTTGAACTGATGGTGGAAGCTTTTACAGACAAATTCTACACTTAACAAAGTTCGAAGGTAAAATGATTTTTTTCTTTTTGATCGCGGTACAACACATGCTGTAAGACGAAATAGAGAGCGATTGCCATTTTATTAATTTTGACATATAAGCATGTTCGAAGTTATAGCTAAGTTTTGGGGAATCATGTAATGGATAATACTCTTTGCCAGGGGTCTCCAAACTTTTTTGAAGGTGGGCCAGATAATAATGAAACAATCTCTTTGAGGGCCGGACAGATTATACAAAGTTAAAATATGATATTATAATTGACTCAAAACAAACAAACAAATAAATAAAACTTCAATGATTTATTTTGCTACTGGAAGTCTACTGGCGGGCCGGAGAAAATGACCGTAGTTTGGAGGGCCGTAGTTTGGAGACCCCTGCTCTTTGCGATTAGCTGATTTTTTTAAGACGCCATGTTCAAAGCTGCTTGATTTTTTTCCGACATGGAGCAATTAGATCTCCAAATGATACTTTCTAAACAGCTTAAGCTATGAGAACGAAATGTTTTTAATGTTAATGAATATTTAAGAGAAAAAAGATGTTTTGCACTTGACCTTTTCAAAGTAACGTCAAACCCCGCCATAATTATACATTTAAGAGGTAAATATTTGGGGGCCACACTTTCGAAACTTTCCAAATGTGCACCCCAATAATTAATTATTAAACGGCTTAGGCTGGTGTAGGATGTTACAGTAGGCCTACATTATTATCAGTCATTATGTGGTGGATAATGCATATGTTTTGACACTGCCTGAAATTCCAAACCATCCTGGGTGGCCCAGAAGAAAATATTTTTAATTGCTCTCTTAACGGGAAGCAAAAATTTTTTTGAGAATCTCATCATTCAACTGCGTCGGTCGTTCACCGGCCTTGTTTCTCAGCAAGCTCTTATCTAATTATTGTATTGATTTATTTAATTTTTAGTTTTTTTTTTCAGCATCAATACATTAATCATTGCACATGATCAAATTTTCGTGGGGACTGGTGAGTGTGAATACTCTTTTGATTGACTAGACACTAGAAGACTCATCGAGGTAATGATCGAAAGGTTGCTAACAACCGATTCAATTCCCTATCTGGCATGCGCAGTTAGACAAAACACATGAAGAAGGGATGACGGCAAAATCAATGGGGATATCTAAAGTTATGGCATTTGTATTAGATTATTCTCTCTTATCACTATTTTCTCTTATCATTATTTGGTTTTTGTATGCCGGCAACGCATGGGAGTTCTAATTATTTAAGTTTATCCATCCTGAACTTATCAAACGTTCTAGATGGTTGCATGTAAAGATTTATGTAAAAGTCACAAATTTTTTTCAATATTTCTTTTTGGTGAGTTGCGGTTTGATTATCACCGTTAATCAAACTAACAGTAACTTTTTTAGCAGCATGTCGATTTTCTAAACGCAAAAAAATGTCTCGTATTTTTTTTCCAAATTTTGCCCACAATGCTCTGTTTCGAACCATTGCACCCATTGTTCTATCCGTTACCAATTAATCAAGGTCTTCTTTTTGTTTAACATTTTCAAAAAGAACTTTTCTCGTTTTTTATCTATTGCTACATTAAGGAGCTCTGTTTTGGTTTGCTCAATCTTAATTTTTTAATGATTTTGTTTTATTTTCAATTTTCTTTTTACACTTGCCGTAAACTTAATCGATTCTTCTTGAGCAACACATTTGACAGTAAGAAGCTTTTGAAGTTTTTCTGGTGTTGTAGGCTAGCTTTGAGAAATCAATCAGGTGCTACTCAAAAGACTAACTTTATTGCTATCGTTTCGCCAGTTAGAATTAACTAGCTTCATTAGAGCACTGCTATCAGAAGTGGCAGCAAATTGCCATCAACTTCTGATAGCAAAAAACAGAAAAGAGATTTGATAGCAAAAAAAATAGAAAAATTTGAAAGTTTCCCACTTGACGTGCGGATTTTCTTCACCATTGCCATTAATCGCGTTGAAGTCGGCAATACATTGTTTAAGTTGTTTTACAGAATCAATATTTGCTGAGAGGTTGTTATTATATTTCCAATACCCTTTTCCCTTCGATATCGCAGCAAAAGAAATTTTAATTCATACCAAACTATGGTCTGAGAGAATACCTTTCAGTATATCGCAAGCAATGGTGTTGATAAGCAACACATCTGCAATTAAAATGTGATCGATTCTAGTAGTAGTAAATGGCCGATGGTGAATTCGTGTAAATTTTTCCAATTTTGGGTTTTTGAAACGAAAAACATATTTTAAAGCTATAGTTGTGCCATGCTATTCATCATATAGTGTCTTTAGATCTTGCGTTGGTGTGTGAAGACCCTCCCCTTTTATCCATTTTATTGTTAAATATCAAATTTAGATCTTCACAAATTATAATTTCATTTTTACCATTAGCAAAATTATTGAGACTCTTAAAAAATTCATCACAAAACTCAGGATCATCCTTATTAGGCCCATATACCAGCTCACGAGAGTTAGGTCAAGGTCGTTAATCGATGCATTAATTGCTACATACCTGTCATTAGTATCACTTACTGTAATATAAATTTTGTAGTCGGTTTTACCTGAAATACATATGACAAAGCCCCAACTCTTCTAATTACCGTGAGACCAAAATATTTCACCATCCCAATCAATTACATCCTTATGACTTTTCTAAAGCAGTAGTGGAATGGGTTTCTTCGAAAAAAATACCCAGCTTCGTAACTCCAATTTAAATTAATTTAACAATATTCCTCAGAGCAGGCCAAAAGATCCGATTCACCAAAACTAGCGCGGCAAAACAAGTAGTCAATTTATGAGCTAGCCAGCAATCAATATAAGTCAACTAAAAATGATTATACTATAATACGCTATTGACTTCACTACTAAAAAACAGCTTCACGGCCGTATTGTAAAATAAAACATTAGCACGTTAACATTTTACACAGCCAACTTACTACACGGCTAACATGATAGACTGCACTACCAAAATTTGGGACACTACTCGTATGTCATATGTGCTGTACAAAAGTATCTAATTAGAGCAGTATAGTTGCAATCTTAAAGACTAAGATATTAAAGACCTGAAGACAATGTAGCTAAATTACGACAAAGGCAGCTCTAGAAGATTCTTAAACAAGCACAAAAAAGGGATTCTAAATTGTTTAAAGAATTAATCAACTATTTGCCCACAAAATGAGATTAGACAATTCTAGACAAAAAATTTCTGAACGATTAATCTGCAATGAAAGATGGGAACGCGGCGTGAATTCGTTTCTCACGTTACCCAGTGGCTCAGTCAGTTTTGAGTCAATACAGCCAATGCTTGCCGAAATTGTTTTGTTAAAAAAATCTGAAAATTTAAAGTGAAATAAAAGTTAAACAGGTTTGCTGCTAACTTCAAGAAGCAATTCTGAAAATGTGACCACTGTAGATAAATCAAGAGTTTTTAAACGGCTATTATTGTACGTTTTATAGTAGGTTAAAACATCAAATGATCACCTTTCTATTCCATCAAATCTTTTTTTATGCTAGCTGTATTATGCCGAAGTGTGTAACGAGTTGGTGGGTCCTATCTTCGCGGCATTGCGCCCCGGACAACACAGCTTCTTTTGAAGAAATTTCGCAGCGGTGGCAAGCCGTTGGCAACACTGTGTTCAATTTGACCGTACCGGGATTTCAAACTAAAGACCTCCCGATCCAGAGATGAACGCGTTACCGCACGACTAACTAGCCGGTTTCCTTTCTATTCATTTTATTTACATTTATTTATTTGTTTTGCATCAGGTAATTTACAATAACGAAAGTCTAAGCAGTTCAAAATTTATTTGCTAAGCTATACGTCTAAATGCTTTTATTTTAGAGGGAAACCGATATACGAGAAGTTTTATGGCGCACTCCTCGAGAAATGGTGGAGGTAGAAATGGTGCAGAAAATGAAAATCCTGGTAAGTTATCAAGTCTTAAATATATGCAAAATCTAAAAAGTATCCCTTTTTTTCTGCTGACAGAAAAGTTAAGGCTTTTTCATATAAAAATATTCATTTCTTTATCATTTATGACGTTACATTCCAGAAACAAAAATATTTTTTAAATTGTAAAACTTTGCTACTTTGAGTGCTTGTCAAATGTCTCAACTCTTAGTAGTTTTATTATATTTGATGTTGAAGGTTGAAATTAAGAAAGCATATGCATGATAAGAAAGAATGTCTTCAGAAAGTATAGTTGAAGAAAGTGTGTGTACTAAAGGTATTCCTTGAAATTTTTTTTTAGAATTTAGAAAAAGCAACAGTGCCAGTGGATGAACTTAATTTTCATTATGTAGATTTTTAGGACCAATTTTCATCGTAACAACCCGGCATTAGGTGATGATGTCATCAACGACCATAATATAAGCTCACATTAGCCATTTCATTTGAAAATTACATTGTCTAACAACTCTGCTCTGTATGAACATACACGTTTGAATGAATTTTTACGAAGTATGATGTCATCAGCAATGATGTCATTGCAAAAAATGTCAAGAATATCAAAGTGCAATCGAATCCACAAAAAATATTAGTCAAACAACTGCTCATCAAGCTTTAGATTTCAAAAAGTTTGAGTCTTTACAAGTTTCTCAAAATCGGTGACGTATTTTAAACTTTGGTTTGCTTATGAAAATGTCTGTCAAAATTAACCAAATTCGTATAAAAAGTTTTACCACACATATACTTTCTTCAAAATTTCAACCTTCTACGTCAAATAGAACGCAAGTGATAAGAGTTAACATTTGGTAATCACTTAAAGTAGCAAATTTTTACAATTTTGGAAATATTTTTGTTCCTGAAATGTGACGTCATGAATATTGCTGGAGATTGCCCATGCTCCGCTGGTTCAGTGACCCAAGTTTGGAAGTTCAGGTCCAACCACAAGAGAAGTGAGAGTGAATAAAGTAAAAGTTGGCAACCTAAAATATTTAGCCAACTTTTGCGGAAATGACGTCATTATTACGTAAAGGGCCAAAAAAACTGGGGTGGAGACAACCCCAGCGAGAAATTTCAGATTATATTAAGCATCGCTAATAAGGTAAAAAAATATATCTTTCCGGTCCGGTAAACGCGTTTTCTGACTAGACTATATCTTGTGTTGTTAAAAACTATAGATTTTGGATGGACTTATTTCAAGATCCCAAAGTTAATTTACCTGAAAATTTTATCTTTTTAGCTCAAGATGGTTCAAAACTTCAAAATTTTAAGTTTTGGAGAACCCATTTGGGAAACCCCATCGTGGTAACTCAATTTTACTATTTTTTACTTTCCCATGGAGAAACTCTTTCTTCATGCTTAAACAGTTTAAAACTTTATCACGTAATGTGGTACCTTGGATTGCAGATGGGTACTAATATTCCTGATGTCTATTATCGATCTTTTTTTGAATCCTCTGCGTTCAGCGGTTTAAAAGTTAATAAACTGCAAATAACAAAACAATTTTTAAAGTTAGAAAAGAAAAGGTGTCCCAATTGCATTAGATAAAGATTAGCTATGAAAATAGTGGTTTACACCACGCTCGTGTGACTTAAGAATCCCCAAATTGGCATACATGTTGTGTCCAAAATTTATTGCATGTTGTGTCCAAAATTAAACTTTCTAGCTTCAGTCATTTTTAGTTATAACCAAAACTAATTTGAATCCAATGCTCATTGATCAAAATGGCCCACTAAAAACAAAGGTTCTACGAAGGCGCTTGCGCGAAGTCCAGTAAGACTAACCAGTTTGCAACTGCAAGCATCAAGCAAGCACGCATGGAAAAAGTGTAACAAATGTCATGGAAAAAGTTGTTGAAAGATTATGAAATTTAATTTTGAAAACTGAGAGGAACACTGTTTGGATTACGAAAGTAATATAGTGTTTAATGGAAATTCATTATCAATGCTAAAGTACTAGGGCAGATCCTTTAGGACAGTGGCGTAGCGTGATATTTCAGCTAAGGCATGCAATTATGATGACGTCGTCAGCTTTGATGACGTTATTAATTATCAGGCAGTAAAATAATAAAGCAACTTACACTAATAAATTTTTAGTATTGCAACTAGGCCTCCTCTCCCCATTACACATTAGTGTGTACATTCACTGTCCAAGTACAAGTCTTTCTTGTGGTACTACAGACAGGTATCGTATAGCAGTTTCATATGTGCCAGTAGGCTACCTGGAGGTACCATAGTAAAAACATTAATTGTAGAACTAGGCTGAGCCAACTTTCTGAATAGCAAATACATAGCTTACTTTCATTGCCTCTTTCGCATGTCATTATAATGTATCGTAGCCTGGTAACATCCAGCAATGCTATACAATCTTAAGCAGGCTGGTTGACTCAAGGCTAGTCCAATGTAAGTATGGTTAAGCCTGGCCTTGTTTAGTTTATCGAACAACCAGTAAAGCACAAACGAAGTAGCTAGACAAGCTACCGGTAGGTTGTTGATAGTCGTTAAAAACTTTTTTGCAAACTTAGTGCAAACTCTACAACCTGCCTAGGCCTACTAAGTACTTACTGAACCAAACTACCGGTAACTCCCTGTTTAAATGGATTTCACATCTTGCTTTCACTCTTATTGCTCAACATTTAGCCTAAATAGTGCGAATAGTACCATATCAAAAACTCACTCTGACTTACATTACTTATTGCCAATACCTACCGGCTATCACGGCTTGGTTTCGCTGCTTAGTTATTCGCGTTTAGCATATTGCTAAATTACATAAAATAAATGGCAACACGCATGCAATACTTCAAATTGTATGCTTTGGCGCATAGCTGGTGGCCTGTCTTAAGCTAATTTGCTGTTACAAATCTAAAATCAAAATAGAGACTATATTTTACGAAACCAAGAAACTACACGTATAAAAGAACTTTTGCAGCAAACAATGCTCCAATCAAAGTTTTCAAACCTATTCGATTTTGTTCGTAATCGTATCAAAACATAGTGATCTCTAGAGCCGTTGAATGCAATTTAAAAATTGCATGCGTGTTGCCATTATTTTTTGTAATTTAGTAATATGCTGAAAACAGGCTAAAACTGAAATCAATAAATTAAGCGAGACTATTTATTGCTACTTCGACTTGAAAGTGAATACCTGTAACTACGGAAACTTAGATTGATTTTGTTTTAAGTTTTTACATCTGCTTGTTTAAATTATTATTTTCTTTTCAGGCTAAATGACTAGGCATGCAATGCATGCCTTGCATGCATGGAGAATATGCCCCTGCTTTAGGATCATTTTTTAATTTCAACTTGCATGGGTGTTAGATTTTTGCCTTGAGCCAAAAAAACGGAAATACAAATTTTTTTGAAATTGGACCCCGTTTAGATACTGCCCCCGTAGCTTTTTTGAATCGCTCCTTTTAAATCTTAGAATACTCCAAAATTGGTATTGCTAGTGCTAGATATGCAATGTCAGAAGCGATGTTTTTATTGTCTTTCAGAGCGAAAGAAAATGGTGAACTTTAACTTAGCATTAAAGTTACTTCTAAATTTTCCTAACAACTTAAGTTTTTCACAAGCACATTAATTTTTTAACGTTTTCTTTCAAGTTTTAACGCAACTGTTTGCATGAAATGATGTCTTACTGAAAAAATACAGTTAATTCAATGCAAAAAGCAATGATAGCTTTGATTTTATTGACTAGTATGCGCAGCTTTTCTTTTGACGTACCGGTAGTATTTTTCCGATCCATTGCTTTTTTCTTCCAACAAAAGGACACAGTGCTTTACCAATCTGACTTTTTGAGCCAGCAATTCGTCCACTTGGTGTTGTTGTCATTCACAGCACATTCCATAGACTGCGTATGATTTGGATAATTTAGGTAAAATGGTTTCTTAACAAAATGCTTGATATCTGTGCAGCTTTTGATTAATGGAGGCTCAAGCAACACTAAATATCCTTTTTTGTGAATAAGATATAGGTAACACAAATCTCTAGGCCGTTTTCTTTAAGTGTTATCATTGTATGATGTTGCTGCGAAGATTCTTCATGGTAGATAAAATTCTCGGTCTAGGTCTCATTATCCTTCCTGATTTCCTTCTTCAGCATATCTGATTTTCTGAATAATAGTGACAAATTTTGCTCTTACAGGCTTGTCCTCATGTCCGAGCATAGCCAACACCAACTTTTCAGGATGAGCAAAATAGCAAATTTGCTGCATAAAACCTGTCAATCAGAGATGGAAACCGGTCGGGTCGACTGGCACCGATCGGGTTACCGGTCGGGTCGAGATTCTACGACCGGCCGATCAAGCCGGTTGAAAAACCGGTCAAATTCTCCTTTCTTGCAACTAAAAGACATTTATGCACCAACCGAAATATACACATATCATTTGTTATAAATAAAACTTTTTATAAAAAAACAGTAGTAACAAACCACGCTTTTTGAAAACTCTTGTTGAATGGTTACAAGCTGTGACTAATATGCTGTGACCATTAAGACGTGCACATCCAGGGGCGTATTTAGGAGGGGGCATTGTGCCACGCCTCCCGACTTTGGGCCACGTCACAAAGCAAAAAAGTGCAAAATATACGTTAAAATTGCGTAATCCCATTATGATAAAGCATGCATGTGGAAGAGGCTTACGCTACCTGGCATTTTGCATCCTTTTAATCAGCTTGAGAGTAGAAGTGGCGCAAATTTCAGATTTTTTAATACATACTACAATCTTGCCGCTTTGAAAAGCTTTTTTCAACTTAAATTTACCACACCCCACGCTGGGCAAGAAAGACATAGGTCATATTTTT
Organism: Trididemnum nubilum; assembly: GCA_963965965.1. Taxonomy (NCBI): domain Eukaryota; kingdom Metazoa; phylum Chordata; class Ascidiacea; order Aplousobranchia; family Didemnidae; genus Trididemnum; species Trididemnum nubilum. The sequence goes on along the minus strand of OZ014478.1, from coordinate 35,660,682 downwards.
TACACTGGGCAAGAAAGACATACCTCTTATTTTTTAATATCTAACTAGCCATGGCTTGTTCTGAAGTAGCAGTATTTCTAAAAACTGCTGGGGCACATTATATTTTGAATATTTTCTAGCCAATGTCATAACAGTTAATTGTTTGCTGCTCGGCAAATTGCAAATAATCTGTCACCAATAGCTAAAAAATTTTAACTTGTTTTCTTGGCCTTACGCAAAATATCACTAAAAAGAACGTCTAATAATTTAGCCTGTGCCCTCCAGTTCCTTTTCTGCTTATTTTGTGCACGTTTTGCGCTGCTCGAAACAGGTCTTTCAAACCAAAATTTAACCTAAAAAGGTCTTAAAATTGAGTTATTTCTGCAAAACGCAAAAATTTTTTTGCTTTTTTTTCTGATACCCACGTCCGGAGTCAAAATTTTTAAAACACCTAACTCATGGCCCTCCTGTTTCGATTATTTTTCATTAGATGCATTGAAGAGTAAAAATCGGTCGAGCGGGCCGGTCAACCGGCGAAGATTTTGAAATTTACCGGTCGGGTCGGGAAAATCCTGCCCGGTTCCATCTCTGCTGTCAATATTATAGGCCTATTCAAAAATTACATAGCAGATTTTTTACATACCTGTGAGGTAGCACTTCACTCATTTGTCTGCTTTCCCATTAGGCTAGGGTTTCATCAGCATCTGAATTCACACACAACCTATCCTGGTAGCCCACCCGAAGTTTCAAACCACACACAAGGGCAACTTCTGCACTTGCCAGTGTACCCTCTTCTCAGATTACTGTACTTTGATCAAAGTCTGACACATTGCCCCCCCGATTTTCGTTTTTGCCCCCCCGATTTATTTCCTCCCCCCGCGGTATTTTTGGGAGGAAAAAGTTGTTGTTTTTGGCCGGAAAAACCGTTTGAATTTGTGATTTCGGCCAGAAAAAGCCTAAAAGCCTTCGGATTTTGGCGAAGACCTTTTTTTTTTTTTTTTTGGAGATCCTGATTTTCACTGAAACTTCGCCTTAATCCAATTCAGGAATAAAGAAAGTTTAAGTTCAACGCTGGTTTTCAGCTTTGCCCCCCTGATTTTTACTTTGCCCCCCCCCCCCCCCGATCTCGCAAAGCTGGCGGCGCTTTTGGTCTGACAATAAGATCACCAGAAAGAAGAGTCTTGACCAGTGTTACACTGGCACTCCACTTAGCTCAACCGCATTGTGCTAGCATCACTAAGCATGGATACCATTTATGACATCACGAAACCAATTTACAGCATCAGTACGCTACATGTATATTTCAAACTTGTTTGTTAACGTCAGGCGTGCATAACCGTGTAAATGCTGACAACAAATTTTAAACCCAAATTGCCAAAATAGTTTACTTGCAAGAAAAGCAAATTGCTAAAAACAATGCCAGTCAACGCCCATAAAAATACATGAATGAGAATCTTCTTTCTCTGACTTTGTGGTCAGACTTTAATCAGAATAATCTGAGAAGAGGGTACAATGGCAAGTGCAGAAATTGCTCTCGTGTGTAAGTCAGTGGCGTAGCGTGACATTTCAGATAAGGCATACGATTATGATGACGTCATCAGCATTGATGACGTCATTAATTATCAGGCCGTAAAATAAAAAATGAACTTATTCTAATAAATGTCTAGTATTGCTACTAGTCCTCCTCTCCCTAGTACACATTGGTGTGCACTGAACATTTACTGCTCAAGTACAAGTATTTCTTGTGTTACTAGAGATAGTGACAGGCCTAGCAGTTTTATTTGCGCCAGTAGCCGGTACCATACTAGGCTAACACTGACAGTAAAGTAGGTTTAATAACATTCAAGTAAAATCATTAATTGCAGAACTAAGCTAAGCCAACTTGCTGAATAGCAAATACAAAACACAGCCTACTTTCATAGCCTCTTTCTCGTGTCATTACAATATATCGTAGTCTGGCAACAGCCAGCGATGCTATGCAATATTAAGCAGGCTGGTGGGCTCTGGGCTAGTCCAATGCATGTATGGTTAGGCCTGGTCTTCTTTAGTTTATTTAACAACCACTAAAGCAAAGGGCTAGGCATTACTGTCAAAGTGCTTGCAAATACTAGCAATTAGTTCTTTTAAATGGCTTTACAAACGTGCGAAATGTCATCCGAATGGCGGGTAAATGGGATTTTTTTGCAAAAAATTACAAAAATTGCCCACCAGCAGCAGTCAAGTTTTAGTTTAAGTCCTCCTTTCCCCTTAGTAAAATTCAGGTATGATCATGACCTTTGTATGTAGAGCATCCTTCAACTTCGGAACCGCAAGGAAACCAAACAAGCGGCGTTGGTGTGGCTGGTGTAAAAAGTAGAAGAAGAAGATTAACATCAAATAAGGATCAAAAAAAGGTCATTCCAAATAGGCTGGAGTCTCTGCTGACAATGCAAAGTAAGTTATAGAAAGTTTGATTTCTTGTTTAGCTTGTAAACTTTAAAGAAACTTTATAAACATAAATATCACGCTAACCCATATATAAGGTGTTTCGAAATTTGAGTCCCCCGCAACAGCATGAACTAAAACGGTAAAATTCTATAATTTAAATCAGATTTAGAACAGGCATTTATTCAAGCTTTTTACCAAAACCTGTATGCCTCATAGCCTACATTTTTGAAGAGGTATAATTTTAACAATTAAGTTATCGCAAAAAGGCAGAGAATCAAACTTTATTTTCCCAAGCATTCCGCTGCAAATCGTCGCAGGTTGATAAGAATAACTTGGTAAGTAATTGCAGTTTATTGCACGCCTGTCAAAGCGATTATTTAAGATGACTTTACACTCTTTTTTGAAGATTAATTAGGTCAGAAGAGCTAAAAATGAACCGCATCTCCTGCTTTGTCTAGGTTTGTCCATCCATCTAAATTTACCTGAATCACTAACCACCAGAGGTGGAGTCGAGGACACAAGGCTCGAGGCCAAGGACACAAAAAAAAACGAGGCCAAAGCCAAGGACAGCCCTACCGAGGACAGACACTCTCGAGGCCAAGGGCAGGAATGCTCAAGGCCAAGGACACAAGCGCAAGTGCTCTCCAAAACAAAAAAAGGTCTTCAGAAAAATTTTTCAGGCGATCTCCAAAAAAAACAGAAGGTCTTCAGAAAAAATTTTCAGGTGATCTCCCGAAAAAATCGTTTTCCAAAAACTTTTTCAGGCGCTCCAAGAACTTTTAACAACTCAAAAAATAATCTATCCTCGAGCCGAGGACAGGGCAATTTTCGAGGACTTGAGGCCAAGGACATCAAAATGTGTCCTTGAGGACGTCCTCGAGGCCAAGGCTCTCCTCGAGGACTCCACCTATGCTAACCACAGTATGAAAAATTTATCTAACTCAGTTATTTGAAACGAAAATAAAAACATCGAAATGAAAAATGGATTTGGTAAAAACTTACGTTAATGAACTTCAAACAAGACCATTAAAGAAAACGTAACTACTTTCTATGCAAGAAGTGGAGGAGGGCAGAGATACCCAAACAGAGTTTTGTTTAGATATTTAAGTGTTATTCAGGTATCCCTGAGGGTGGCTCTCATTTCGAAACACACTGTGCTGCAGTTTCCGGCTTTCTTTGCGGTTTTTCTCTAATTGTTTAAAACACGATATTGGTCAATACATAAAACTGGTAAAACAACTCAATAATTAGCAGTCTATTTAAAAAACTGTTATTTTTAGTATTTGTTTTGCTGTTAAGATGAAAAGAAAGCATTCAAAAAATTGTTGATGCATTAGCAATACAAAGTGCTTGAATTCAACTGATTCAAAAATAAAAAGATTGATAGCAGATAGGTTAGAAAGTATGATATAATCGGTGTCCTGGGTATAATGGTAAACTAGTACATCCTTCATTCTGTTGAGAGGTGGGGTCGCACCACAAGGTATTTTAAGCAAGATCATTGGGCTTATTCCGATAACCAGCATAGGACAGACGGCTCCGTTATTTTCTCTATACTGGCAAACATGGTTATCAAATAGAGTGAAGGATGGCGTATGACCCTCAACCTTGACAGCACATGATAATAAAAAAACAACTCTGATTTCAAACCACTGTGGAATGTGAAAAATGACGTTCCATCTCATAATATCTCAGTAAACCTTTTCTTGAAAAAGTTCAGCATAAAATCTGGGTACAAGGAGACCTTCAAAAAGCTAAACTTAACTAGAGGAATTTTCGAGGTACGGTGCCCTTGTGATGCTCTAGCAAGATGACTTTAGATTGGATGACATGACATACCTACTCAGCATTGTAACAACAATATAGAAATGACCAGAGGTGGAATCATCGAGGACGCTTTCGAGGCCAAAATTTGAAGTCCTTGGCCTCAAACCCTACAAGTTCTCGAAAATATCCTGTCCTCGGCTCGAAGACAGCATTGTTTTTTTGCTTTGTTGAAACTAATTTTTTTTTTTTTAATTCGGGCATAGGCGTACCCAGAATTTTTGATTGGGAGGGCCCCAAACCGTAAATCACATGCAATATGATGCCATCAGAAATTTTTAAAAGGAAACTTTTTATAGGACAAAAATATCTTAGAATGGAAGATCTGAAGCCTGGGACTTGGGTTTGCGTAAACAGGATGTTGCTAAAGGGAGAGGACTTGAACCAAAAGTGTGTGTTTTCAAAATATGTGTTAAATTTTATTGCGGGGGCGCAGTAAAAAAAACTGAGGTATCACAGACGGTAAACTAGGGGCGGTGCCCCCAGCCGCCGGAGGTTATGAGAGATTTTTTGAAAATTGCTTAATTTCTGGAAAAATCAGTTACTTTATTGCCATTTAAATCACATTTTGTACGTTTTTAAAAACATTTGAAGAATTAAATTTTTAAGACTTGAAAATCATTTAAAAAAATTAAATTGTTCAATCCTACCTTTGCTTAAATTCACGTTTAAAACGAAGCATTTTGTCGATAAATTTTGTAATTGACTTGGTCCAGGTTCTAGGTATCCCTGGTCCAGGTGAAGGGAAGCAAGATACATTGTCTTCTGCAATATTTTTAGCAGTAAGTAATAATTCACTTGAAGATTTATTTTCCTTGGAGATCTTTGTTTTGTCATAAAAATAATCAGTTGTTGGATTACATGTGCGACCAGAGGGGCCGGGGCCCATCGATTCAAATTCAATAATTTGTTCAATAAACATTTCCCCTAGCTATTTTTTATAACTATTTTGTTTCGTAAAAACCGGCGAGATGGAGGTGGATTGTTATTTAAAGTTGGTTTAATAGATGGTTGCAACTGTAATCATGTTATTGCAGTAAACAAGTTAGATGAAGGCCACAGGTTGCTACTTTTACAACAAAAACCTTGAATTTCTCCCGAGTTATCCATTTAAATTGACTGACAAAAATTTGAATTGAGGGGGCCCTGGCGAAAATGATAAAAAAAACTAAAATTGAATAAAGAATAGACTTTGCTGTCATCCTTTTGGTCATTGGTGGCATTGCAATTGGGGGGCCTGCCCCCTCCCCCTTTGCTACGCCTTTAACTTCTGGCCTGTCAATTCGTTTACCTTTCCTGAAAAATAATATAATGTGGCATAGCCAAGTCATAGTAAACCTTATTTTTAATGACATTTTGTGAAATCTCTAGTGGAAGAATGAGGAAGCAAAACCCAGTGTAGATAGTTCTTTTTATTTCTGCTAATACTTCCGGTGCGCTGGCTGGTACAAACAGCAAAACACTAAAATCATTCATGGCCATAGCAAGGGATCCGTGGAATAGGACGCAAACATTTTTGAGTCGCTAATACTAAAACCTAATCGTCCCTATGTGCATGTGGAACCACGAGAAGGTATGTGCGTGATAACTGATAATGACATGCAATACAGTTACCAGGGATGGCCATTGATATACTAAATATGTTACAGGTAGTATGGCCTTACTACAACTTACAAAACGTTACTGAAAACGACAGGTATTGTTCTGAAAATACGCAAGCCAATACTGCAAAGCATTTGTTTTGAAATAAGAAAGAACTACTCTAATTTTTACGTTTTAACAATTAATAAGTTTTTTGTAGGAGGGCCCCGGGGCAAATGCTTACCTCCTTAATGCAGCCCTGCTGCAGTTCTCAGGTTATTTTTGCAGTTAAATAACTAATATTAAATTACGCAAATTATCTTTTGGAGGCCTAAACGTATTCGCTCATTCATTGATAGGCGTTAGATGCAAGACTATGGAGAAACATCACTTGAACTGAAAGGTAAAGAAAAGATTGGCATAAAATTAGGCTTGAGAAAATGTGGAAACACTAAAGTTTTTTTAACTTATGCGGTATTTTATTTTTCAAATTGCTATGGAAATCTAAATGTGTAATCTCCTATAAAAGTCACAAAAACTGCTATTTTTCTGGAAAAAAATTTAATGAAATTATTCAGCGGAGGCATGGGGACTTTTCTCTTTCTCCCAAAACCAATTTCCAAGGATTCGAGATTGTAAGTACGGCCCCTCATTTCATTTCAAAAGTATAAATTTACGGTATTTTACAATAGTTTTAGATAATGGTATCATAGTCGTTATATTATGCAATATTTAAAAACTATGATATTATTCAAAAATTTCTGTGAAAAGAAAACGTTTAACCAAACAATAAGTTTTGTGTTTGAGAAACTATTGAAAAAGTGAGATTCATAATCAGTGGACGTTTGCACCGGCGCCCTAACTGATGAAATTAAGACCTTAAAATTGACCATATCCACGTTAAGAATTTGTAGTTATAAGTTGTTCTCATTTTCAATTCACAAGTTACGGCGTTAATTGTTTCATTACTACGATACCGCAACAGTGTAAAACATCAAAATGATATTCATTATTTTTAGAAACTACTATTTTCGAATTATCATCAAAAATTCAACAAAATGCGATATCTTAAAGATTTTCGTGCTTAAAAATGATGTGAAATTTGCTAACCATAATTTAGAAAAATCGTCTCCTCGGTTTTTTGCTTTGGCCTCGACCATTCCTGTCCTTAGCCTCGAGAGTTCTGTCTTTGAAAAGTCGGTCCTTGGCCTTGGCGTCGTTTCTTTTTTCGATTCCTTGGCCTTGGCCTCGAACTTCGTGTCCTCGACTCCACCTCTGGCAATGACCTCACGAAGCATTGGAGCCACTGTCGACGAAGGAAATAAAAACGGAGCTTGCTTGTTATGAGTTATGCATAGAGCTGGAAATTGCTGTTTCGAGCTTTTAGCTCTCATCCGCAGCCCTCAGCATATCTAAACCAAGAATATTCCCCAGCCACCTCTCGGCCAAACTGGACAAACCCTAATGGATTGCACAGAGGCAGATGCTTTCCAGGGAATAATCGATTTTTTATGAGTCGTACTTCACAAAAGAGCTGTTAAAAAACCGATGGGCTCTTATATTAAGAACAGCCATGTGTTATCCCTAATATACGGATTCCATCTTTGCGTGACTACGGAAATCGACACTGAAAAAGCTTAACGTCCTTCGTTATCTACTCCGGGGAAGTCATAAGCACTTCCACTGGTAGTTAGGTGGCAATATCAACCACAAACCCTGCAGCCGCAACCAGCTTGAGTCATTTATGCACAGAGCTGGACAGCGGTGTTTTAAACTTTTAGCTATCATCAGCAGCCTTCAGCATATCTAAACCAGAAGTGTTCCCCAGCCACCTCTCCGCCAAACTGGACAAACCCTATTGGCTTGCACAGTGGTAGAGGATTTACTGGAAATAATTGATTTTTGATCTGTGGTACTTCACAAAAGAACAAATGAAAAGCCGTGGTCACGCAGACAGGAAGCCTTTAAATTAAGGATTTTCGTGGTCACACAGAGACTGAGCCGTTATATTACGGATAGCTCATGGCTGTCCTTAATATAAGAGCCATCGGTTTTTCGCTTGTTTTTTGTGAAGTACCGCAAGCGAAAAATTGATTATACCCTCTAAACAATTAGCCATTGAGCTAGCAAATAGGGTTTGTTCAGTTTAACCAAAAAATGGCCGGGAAAAGATAGTGATTGAAATATATTGTGTTTTGTTTCGTGTTTGTGATTTTGTTGAATTAAAAAAACAAATTATGTTGGTTCAAGTGTGCTGAGGGCTGCGAATGAGAGCTAAACGCTAGAAATAGCGTTGTCCAGTTTGCGAAATGTGATTAAAATTGCTATTTTTTGCCAAAAATTGCACATAACTACTGTATATATTTAAAACTAACATATTCGATTTGCACCAGTTTGCTCAGCACGCCGCCAAAATGAGAGATTTTTCAAATAAAAATATTTAAATTTTGGATCAAGCCCCCTCCTCTTCACAAGTTTGTTACTTACAATTTAATATTATTTTTTTATTTATTCAATTTATTTTTTACTTACAATTTATTACAAATTCCTTATTTACTTGCAATTTAAGTCCAAAACACGTTTTAATCCTTGCATTTTGGTGTTAAATTTTGTAAGCAATTTGGCCCAGGTAGAGAGAAATAAAGTGCTTTGCTTCCTACAATATTTTAGCAGTAAATAATAATTTACTCGACGATTTTTTTAGAGATTTTTGTTTTGCCTTGTAATTAGCCAGTAATAAAAGTACATGTACGTCTATGGAGCCCGGGCTCCCTCAATTCAAATGTAATAATTCGTTCAATGAGCATTGAGCATTTTCCCTAGCTAATTTTTTTCAAGAGTATTTTTTCGCGTAAAAACAGACAAGGTGAAAGTGAATTGCTGTATTGAAAAATGCTACAAAAGATGATTACACATACTAACCATGTCATTCCCGGGCCGGATTTACAATGTGAGAGGCCCCTAGTACTTTAAGGATTGTCGCAACATCTTCCCGCTAAATATAGGTATGGACAAAAAAAAGTCGTACTATTTGAGCGCGGGTGTCTGGCACTGTGCCATATGGTAAATCTGGCTCTGGTTATTGTATTACGTTCATAAAAAGATTGGATGAGAGCGTGAGGTAGCAAATTTTAAGACAAAAACCATTAATTTTAACCGGGTTATACTATTAAATTGGTAACAAATATTGAATTGTGGGGGCCCTGGCCCCCTGGTCGTCAATATTATTGTTGATTACCGGAGGTGGAGTCCTCGAGGACGTTCTTGGCCTCGAGGACACATTATGAAGTCCATGGCTTTGACCTTGGCTTAGAAGGTCAAATCCTTGGCCTTGGCCTCAAAGCCTACGTCCTCGAAATTTGCCCTGTCCTCGGCTCGAGGACAGCACCATTTTTTGTACCGTTGAAATCTTGTTGGAAAACGCCAAAAAGCTCGCGGAAAATTTGCAAAGACGTTTTTTTGTTTTCCGCAATCGGAGATCGCCTAAAATATTTTTTTATTATGATTATTTATGGGCAGCGGTGCAAGCGAATATGCTACCGTTAGGTAAAGTCCACCTACACATTGCATAGGCCGCATTTGGGCCCATTGCAACTGTAACTGCTATGTTATTGTTGTTTTGTTTGGTTACTGGTCAAACTCAGAAAGCCTTACAACTTCCTTTAAGAACGTGGCCAGTTTATTAATGTCACATTTTGTTATCACATTTTGAACAGTGGTTTTGGTGATTCCAAAATATTTAACACGAATATCTTGGTAAAGCTTGCAATTGCCAACATGATGATTTGGTGTTATCTCTTCTAGGCTACATTGTGGACACAAAGAAAATTCAGCGCGATCTGTAGTTTTCTTGTGTCGCTGTAGATTGCAGTACCCAGTTAAAACTTGCACTACTCTATTTAATTGAGATCTCTCAAGGTTAAGGAGACGTATTTTTAGTCGAGACAGGCCCGGTGTCACGATGGGGCATTCCGGGGCCGTTATCCCCCCAAATCACTCTTTGTGCGTCCCAAACAAGAATTGTGCTACAAAAAAAGAAGCAGGCTCGGTGCCATTGGAGTTTAGTTCGAGGTTTGAGACCCCCAAAATACTGATCATCACCCCAGAATTCGTTAGCAAGAACCAATTTTTTGCAGATTCTGCGGTGAAGACCTTTATTATTATTTTTTTTCACTCTCGAAATCGAGGGAAAAAGTTTTTGTGCCCCCCCTCCAAAATTGTTTATGCACGCTACTTTGGCGCCGGGCCTGAGTTGAGAAGACGTCCAACCAACAGACTCCTTCATCCTCAAACAATCCTTCCGTTCATTCCACATAGATTCCCATCTATCTGTGGACCACCCCTTAACCGTGTTAGCACAGCTGACATACGGGACTGTAATAAAAGTTTCAGGACCATGTATTTATGATTTGTATCCTGATTTGGAAACATAGTCTGCCATCACTTCCTTACCATGTACCCCTGCATGTCCAGGAATCCAGGCAATGCTGACGTGGTTTTGTTTACTTAACTGATTTAGGTTTTGAATGTAGTTGAGCACTGTACTTGATGTTACAGTGCACTTTATCTTTATGAGTACTTAATTGCTTGACTATCAACCAGCACAACAATACTTTGATTGTGCATTTTTTCCAAAAGTAGGTTCTTTGCCACTTCTGAAGTAGCTAAGACTTCTGCGTGGAATACAGTACCGTAAATTCCAAGGTGGAAAAATGCTTGTTTCTGGGAGTTGTTTGGGTATTGTGCATAAAACCCGCTCCTACTCTCCCATTTAGTTTTGAGCCATCGTTGTAAACCTTGACTGTGTTCTGATTTAGAACGCTTTCAGATCTGATCGCATTCTTTTTATCCATATTATGACATTCGAAATTTCTCTCGAATACCTTTGTTTTCTTTATTCGGTCTGCTGACATTTGCAGAATCTTCTTGCCTCATTGCAAACATCATCATGGCTTTTCGTTTTCCCATAGGAACCAACTCGGCTGACATGCCAGAGCCCACAATAACAGTGATTCTGTATGACCCTCGCACTGCCTCAGCCAATAAGAATTCCTCAATGGGAGTTATGTTGAGCAATGTTTCTAGAGCACCAATAGGAAAAGAAGCGGATAAAATCATCAGGCAAGAAAGTCTCTGCACCATTGTGATTTTCCTGACTATATTCTTCTTTTTGAGACCGCCAACTTAGGGCTCACATGCATACGACATGATTAGACGTATCATAGCTATGTATATTCATTTCATCATAAATGGTTTTATTCCCCACGTTTTACCCACAATTTGTCAACATTGCAATAATGCCGTAGTTGCTTTGCGGGTAATTCGGGTAGTAAATATCGGACACAGTGTTGCCAACGGCTCGCCACCGCTGCGACATTTCTTCGAAAGAAGCTCTGTTGCCCGGGCGCAATGACGCGGAGATAGGCCCCGCCAACTCATTACACGCTTCGGCGTATTACAGCGAGTATAATGAAAGATTTGATTTGATTATGTGATTTCCAAGTTAGCTTGCTGTCCAGAGTAACATCTAACAGCCTTGCTTCCTTGGAAAGTTCAAGTTTTGAACCATTCATTGACAAGGAACCCAAATCTGGATTCCGTTTGTGAGTGAACAGTACAATTTCGGTTTTGTTGCTGCTGAACTCTAGCTCTTGTTCCGAAGCCCAGTTTGCAACAATATTTATTGCTTTCTGGGCCATACCTGGGATCCAAAGCATATTAACACCAGTGAACAACACTGCTAGATCATCGGCATAGGCTTGAACATAAAAGTCCTGCTACGTAACTCTGGCACTAGCAAAAATTTTTTGAAGACCTTTTTTTATGAGATCGCCTGAAAAAAAAATTTTTTTTTTGAGAACACTTGCGCCTGTGTCCTTGGTTCTTGGCCTTGGCCTCGAGCATTTCTGTCCTTGGCCTCGAGAGTGTCTGTCCTCGGAAGAGCTGTTTTTGGCCTTGGCCTCGGATATTTTTTTGTCCTTGGCCTTGGCCTCGAGCCTTGTGTCCTCGACTCCACCTCTATTAATTACTGTGGTACGCGTCTACCTTTGTACGCGAAGATGTTAAAAAAACTGAAACTGAAAAAACAAGTCTTTTTTGTCTCATTTTTATCATTGATAGCATTTCAATTAGGGGGGTGGGTCCCCGCCTGGCTATGAAAAAGGTCTGGGCCCCTTGATCATATATGTACAGTTACTCCTAACACTGGTTATTTTCATGGCAAATCAAATACATTCAACTCTTTGAGTGATTTATAATTTACTACTTAAAATATTGCACTAGGCAATGTACCTTGCTTCCACTCCCCAGGGCCAAGTTACTTAAATTATCCCAAAATGCAAGGTTTTAAGCATAGGCATAGCCAGGATTTTTGATTGGGGGGGCCCCCAAAAGCAGGGTGTCGAACCGTTTCAAATAACGGTTCGGGTTCAGGTTTAGCTCCGGCTCAAAATATTTTAGCGGTTCAGGTTTGGTTCGGGTTTACTTGAGCACCATTTTCGAGGTTCAGGTTTGGTTCAGGTTCACTCAAGAAAAATATTACTGGTTCAGGTTCGGTTCGGGTTCATTGACTTAAAATTTAACTGTCGTTACTCGTTTCGTCCAGAAAAAAAAAGGAGAAATTGTTGATCCTGTTGAAGTTCACCACTGCTCTTATTGTGCGTGTACCAGCGTCAGCGGCATCCGGATATGGAAAAAAAAATATTCTTACTTTTGTTAAAGGTGCAGCTTCGGTTCGGGTTCACTTGAGCACAATTTTGAGGGTTCAGGTTTGGTTTGGATTCACTAAAATAAAATTTTGCTGGTTCAGGTTCGGTTCGGGTTCACCAAAATGAAACGGTTCATTCGGGTTTACGGTTCGGGTTCAAGTTCGGTTCGACACCCTGCCCAAAAGACAAATCACATTCAATGACGTCATCACGAATTTTCGAAAGAGAAACTTTTTTTTGATGCAAAGTTATTGCATAACGGAAGATCAGAAGCAGTGCCCTGGTTTGGCTCTTAACCAGGATTTCGCTAAAGGGAAAGTGTTTAAACCCAAATGACAGCGAAGGAACTTTTTGGTCTTCCAGACAAACTGCCAGGGTTCGGGTTGGTTCGGGCTGGGTTCGGGCCTAAAGTTGACAAAAATTTCGGGGTTAATTCAGGCCTGAGGCGTGCTTTTTTTCTTAGGTGCAAAAAAATATAATCAAAATAATTTAGGAACATTGCTAAATTTTTCAGACCTGACTTAGCTTTTGTTTTTTTTTCGGGCATGATTTGGGCTTTAAATTAACTTTCGGGTTCGGGCCTGAACTAGTCGGCCCGTTTACAACTCAGCACCTGTCTACCACGGCATCACATTGTCTCTTTTAATTCGTTAAGATAAAGCAGAGAAGCTGTGAATACCAATTTTATTGCCTTTGGTTTCACCCGACCGGGAATCGAAACCATGTCTAACGTTTCAGCATCATACGCTCTATCTACTCGGCCACTAATTGGTTAAAAATAGTTATACATAATGTGTTATGTGTTTACTGTTAGAGTTGATTCGTAATTCATTCTCGGCGGATTTTCTGAAACTACGTGACAAACGATGTTTAATCTGCTGGAGATGTGAAACTATTTATTTAGCCAAAAGCAAAAATATGCTTGAATAGCTATTTTTCTAGGTAATAGGCTAGCTCTTGATAGTGCTAATCACTGTTGTGGTTAGCACTACGAAAAAAGTGTTGGTTTTACTTCTTAGCTCATTCTGATGCCTGTTTTATTGCCTTGTAACGACTAGTGTTTCTGATACAGAATTTCTTTTTAACAGCTAATATTTCGACTTCTTTGGAAAAAAACAATGTTTACGAAGCAGCAGGAATGCTCCGTGCATTGTTCGAGCTTGGACCTTCCGTCTGCTTTCTGCCTACAATGATACGGTATTTCAAGGTACTCGTGATGACTGAGAGAGGGGTGGATGCTCTTCAAGCCGTGGACGACATTTATGATATTTTGAAGAACGACTTGCAAGTATCGTTTGAAGAATGCCAACAGCTTGGAAAAAAATACTACAAAGAGCAAGATTATCTCCTTTCGATATTGTTTGATTTGATTAGTAATTTGCTCCTTCCTAATGTGGTGGACGAAGAATGGATCCTTTTAGGAATTGCAAAAAGCATGTCGCGGTTGCTGAAAACAATCACACAGTCTGCGGAAATCTATTCATGCAATGAAACTCTGAAAAGTTTTATTGTGCCAAGGATTCGTAAATCACTGGTGGATGTTTTTTCCAACATTGGAGGAAAAAGCAAAAAATCACTTGCAATAATGGAAGTCGCGTGCAAGCACAAAATGGAGCAAATTGAAAGAAATGTCGCAGACATAGATGCCTCGGAAAAAACTTTGAGAGAATCTCTAGACAAAATGCAGAATGTGCTTGGTGGGGAAGCTGAGAAAATGCATTTACTCGGAACTGTGTTAAACAATCTAGGTTCAACATGCCTGCAACAAGGCAAAATAGTTGAAGCAAAAGATCTTCTTCTTCAGGCAATTGAAGTAAACGGAAATGCCGAAGATTACGACTCCGAGGAAGAAAGAAAACTCGACATATTTCGCAGCACTCACGCTCTTGAGAGAGTTGATGAAATCTTGAAATCAATGAATAAGTAGTGTACAGTTACCAGTGTATAATCTTGAAAAACTTGTTGTAGAGCTAATAATTGTATGCATGAATTTTATTGTTACTTGTTTAGCAGCATAACGTAGTAACGTACCCATTACGATAAATGACTAACAATATTAATGCTGTAAAAATTAAAATCTTTATTGTTCATGGTAGTGGTCAATTTCATCTAGATTGTAGAGTTGAAGATCGATATTCGAGAGGAAAGAGGCTTTTACCGAACGTCCGTATTTACGCATACCCGTATAAAAAACGCATATCCGTAAATATGGATATGCGTATTTACGCAGGATAATTTATTGATATGCGGAAAAATACGCGTAAGTGTATTTCAGCTAGCTTATCTCAAAAGCATGAAATAAATGGCTTGTGAGTTCGGTAATACCTTTCATTTGATTGCTAACATGTCGCTGATAAGATTTCAATCAGAAAGTCACATCATCTATTTTAGTCGACGGTCACACGAGGGCGTAAATGGCATTTTGTAGCTATTACAATTTGTAAAAAAAATTGTGGCGGTCGAAGTTGTGGTATGATTAAGAATATATTATTATTTCCGAAATTTTCCGTGATAAGTTTATAGATTTTATTTTGTTTTCATTGTAAGACCGAAAAATAAAATGGCTGTTGGATAGACTTATACTTCCTTTATGGATCTATATCCAGGCCTAGAATGATTTTTTTTCACTGGACCTGGTTAGGCTTAGCTCCTCTAGTTTCACTCTTGTATGGTTACAGCCGCTCTTACCATCCATGCCATCAGCTCCCATTTCCATGCTGATGCTTTCCCAAACTTTCTGTAACCGTTGTGCGTCCCTGTGTTTATCGCTTTTCATATCGCAAAACATGTGGCAGAACCAATTCGACCCACTTTTCTGTTGTTTGCTCACTCGAGAGCTGCATCTTGCTGGGGTTTTATCATTTACCGTGTATATTGCAGTAAATAAAAAAAAATTTAAGCTTAGACAATACTTTATTCTGCATTAAAAAAAATAGGGTACTTGATAACTTCAGAAAAAATGTAGGGAAGTTAATTGATAGCGTTGTAGGCCTACTTGAAAACTTACCATATCACATTCCCAAAACAGCAATTTTTTTTACAATTGTGCACATAGCATACTGGTCCAACTTGTATCAAAGCCTACGAAAGGGGGTTCAGGAAGCGCATCGACCCGGGTCTACGGGGCGGCGAAAGATCTTAGCGGTATAAGTTCACGCACTCAATTAGTGGTAGTGATATTTATAGTGTGCTCATTCATCATAGCACTCATTTCGGGTGGAACACGATCGTAATTTTTAGTCTCCGCACAGGCACTCCTTGACAAAATTTTCCCTGTGAGGCCTTGGCTGTAATGGCGCAAGCCATGGTCTCCAACGGCTCGGTGCTCCGTCCCCTAGCCTTCGTAAGTAAACACTCTAGTTGGGTTAGCTTGCTCAACAGCTTGCTCAATTGGGACAGTTTAATACAAGAAAATTTTGCTATGGATTCACGCCCTCCTATTCGTAATAACCTCGCTGCGCGCCAGACACCTGATCACTAACCTATCGAGAGCTTCAAAGCTGTAGTGCAACGTTACATATTATAAAAGCCTAGCATAAATCTTTAATCGAATTCGCAGCCCGAAACCGTCTTCAATAAATGCCTAGGCATATTATTCAGAGGTGGAGTCCTCGAGGACGTCCTTGGCCTCGAGGACACATTTTCAAGTCCTTGGCTTTATCCTTGGCCTTGGTCTTGGCCTTGGCATCGAAGCTCAAGTCGTTGGCCTAGGCCTTGAACCCTACAGTCCTCGAAAATGTTCTGTCCTTGGTTCGAGGACAGCATTGTTTTTGATTGGTTGAAAAGGAAAATAACCAAACATAAAACTTTATTGAATTCCAGCAAAGGCGTAGCCAGGATTTTTTATTGAAGGGAGACCAATCCACAAACAACATGAAATATGTCGCCATTATAAATTTTCGAAAGGAAGGACTTTTCATGGGACAAGAATACCTTAGAGTGGAAGGTCAGAAGCTTGGGGGTTAGGCTGGCGTGTAAACAGAATGTTGCTGAATGGGGAGGACTTGAACTAAAAGTTAATGTTTTCAAAATATGTGCTAAATTGTGGAGGCGCTGTGAAGAAAATAATGTAACTCAAACGTATCACCAATCGAGGTCTGGGGGCGGGGCACCCAGCCGCCGGAAGCTATGGCTATGGGTTGGGTAATTGTTGGAAAATTTTTGTAATTTTTTTGCAAAACTAGCTACTGTATTTTAATGCCATTGGGATCACGTTTTGCACGTTTTTAGAGTCATTTGAAAGAACTAAATTTTAAAAAATTGGAAGCATATTGAAAAAATGAAATTCTTCAGTCTTTTCTATGCTTACAATTAACGTTTAAAAATCGGCATTTTTTGGATAAATTTTGTAAATGACTTTGTCCAGGTGAATGGATAGTAAGGTACATAGCCTTTCGCAATATTTTTAGCAGTAAGTAATATTCCGCTTGAAGATTTGCTTTGAAGAACTTTGTTTTGTCCCAAAAATAACCGTTTTAGGATTACATGTACGACCAGAAGGCCCAGGGCCCCTCAATCCAAATTTAATAATTTGTTCAATGCACATTTCTCCTCGCATTTTTTTATTTTTTTTATTTTGTCTCGAAAAACTGGCTAGGTGGAGGAGGATTGTTATTTAAAGTTGGTATAATGGATTGTTACTAATTACATTATATTATTGCATTAAGTTTATAAAAATGTTAGATGAAGGCCAGAGGTTGCAAGTTTTAGAAAAAAATCATTGAATTTTTTCCGGGTTATACATCTAAATTGATTGACAAAATGTTAAATTGAGAGGGACCGAACTCCCTGGTCGTCGACATTAATATTAATGTTAATTATTGTTATACGCAAAAAACCTACAAGAAACTGAAATTGAATAAACAATAGACTTTGTTGTCTGTTTTTTTTTTTATCATTGGTGGCATTCCAATTGGGGGTGAGGGTGGGCTCTCTGCTCCCTTCCCCTCCTGACTTCGCCTATGACTTTTGGCCTGTAAAAGAGTTTTTTTTCTTTATTTGAAAAATAATATAATGAGGTAGCCAAGTCATAGTAAACCTTATTTTTAATGGCATTTATGAAAGCTCTAATTGGTGAATGAGGGGGTGAAACGCAGTGTTGATAATTCTTTTTATTTCTGTTAATACTTCCGGTGCGGGTGGTACAAACAGCAAAACACTAAAATCATCCAGGGGCATAGCAAGGGATCCAAGTGTACGGACACAAACATTTTTGAGATGCTAATACTAAAACATGACCGTGCCTATGTGCATGTGGAATCAGATGAAAGTATGTGCGTGATGACAATGAAACAAAATACAGTTATCAGGGATGGCTTACGATATACTAAATATGTTAAATGTAGTATAGCGCTGATACAACTAACAAAACGTTACTCAAGAACGATAGCTATTGTTCTGAAAATACGCGAGCAAATATACTGCGAAGAATTTAGTTTGAGATAAGAAAGAACAACTCTAATTTCTACGTTTCTACAATTTGTGGGCCTTTTGAAGGAGGGCTCCGGGACAAATATCTCCATGCTTTCCTCCATAATACGGCCTTGCTGGGATTCCTAGGCTACTTTTTGCAGTTAAATAACTTATGTTAAATTTTACAAATATCTTTTGGCGGCCGAAACTTTTACGCTCATTTATTGATAAGCATTAGATGCGTGATCATGGAAAGACATCACATGCACTAAAATGTAAACAAAAGATTGGCTTAGAATTAGGATTGGGAAACTGAGGAAAAACTAAAGATTTTTTCACTTAACTTTTGCGGTATTTTGTTTTCTCAAATTGCTCTGAAAATCGAATTGCGTAATCTTACAAAACTTGCTATTTTTCTGAAAAAAAAATTACTAAAATTGTTCAACGGAGGCATGGGTACTTTGCCATCGTCTCAGAGACCAATTTTTTCCAAGGACTTGAGCATGCAAGTACGGCACCTCATTTCATTTCAAAAATATAAATTAAAGTTTTTTGCAATACTTTTAAATAATAATATAATAGTTGCTCTGCAATATTTAAAAACTATGATAACCTTTAAAAATTTCTGTGAAAAGAAAACGATCAACCAAACAATAAGATTTGTTTTGAGAAACTAATGAAAAAGTGAGGATCCATAATCAGTGGAAGTTTGCACCCGGCCTTAACTGATTAAAATAAGGCATTAAAATTGACCATTTCATGTTAAGAACTTATAATTATTAGTTATTCTCATTTCTACTTCACGAGTTACGACTTTAATTATTTTATTACCACGATACCGTTACGGAAAGTAATCAACATTGCTGCAAACGTGTAAAACTTCAAAATGGCATTCATTATTTTTAGAAACTACTATACTTGAATTATCATTAAAAACTTAACAAAATGCTATAGTTTAAAGACTTTCGCGCTTAAAAATAAGAGAAAATTTGCTGACCATAATTTAAAAAAATTGTGTACTCGGTCCTTGGCCTCGACCATTTCTGTCCTTGGCCTCGAGAGGGTTTGTCCTCGAAAAGTTGGTCCTTGGCCTTGGCCTCGGATTTTTTTCGAGTCCTTGGCCTTGGTATTGGCCTCGAAGGTTGGGTCCTCGACTCGACCTCTGATATTATTGCTTTGGTTTTAAAGGCGGTGAATCATCCAGCCAATTCCGGTGGTTTACAATAGCTAAAATTGAACTATAATTTTTGATATTTTTTGTTTTGATTTTGGGGCCGCGTTTGCAAAGATATTCAACAAATACAAAAAAATATCCCCCGAAAAAAGTTTTTGGAAACTCTGAGTTTTGTTCTTCCCGCCAAAACCACAGTTCTCTAAATTATTAGGCCTACTGTAATCTCAATAAACTATTAGGCCTAACTATCTCTAAACTATTAGGCCTAATAGTTTAGAGATAGTTACGCCTAAACTATTTAGAAATAAACTATCTCTAAACTATTAGGCCTACCACAGTTCTCTAAACTATTAGGCCTGCTGTGGTTTTGGCGGGAAGAACAAAACTCAGAGTTTCCAAAAATTTTTTTCGGGGAATATCTTTTTGTATTTTTTGAATATCTTTGCAAACGCAGTCCCAAAATTAAAGCCAAACCTATCAAAAATTACAGGTCAATTTTAGCTATTGTAAACCACCGGAATTGGCTGGATGATTCACCGCCTTTAAGATTCTGATTTTTAAGGCTTATGCTAAGCCCGAAGTTAGACCATGAACCAAACTTTTCTTGGCTGTGAAATTAAACTTGCTATGACAAAACCTGAAACGAGCAATAGAATATGTGTTTGTATTTTTCTTGATTAATTCTCCCGAAAGTTGCTTCATCCTAATTTCACACATCTTTTTAAAAAAACCACCTTTTTTTTATTTCTTTAGTCTTCACCTCCAAATTTGAGGGAAAACTCCTTACCAAAGAAGGATAACACAGGATTTGGAGCAAAATATTCACCAGATCGCTGCCGCATTCCGAATTCGTCTGGTCTCGGCTGCGTAAGCGTCCCCCGGCCCAAGTTTTTGTGCCCCCTGCCCCAAACACACTACTCTGGCTCCGTGCCAGGTACTGTACGGTTCTATTCGTAGTGCACGATCTATACTGTGGTCTGTGACCAAATAGCCAACAAATCATCTTCATTTGTTGTACTAAAAGCTAGCTAGCATTTTGAGGAAATATCGCGGTAAACCGTCTTTGCAATCTGCAAGTTTTTAGCAATTTATCGAACTCTAATTATTGTATTTTCGTTAAAGAGATACTGCTCGAAATCGGCTTTATTGAAATCGGTTTTATCAGTTCAAATTGACCCGCTACTAGACCACATTATTTGTTCAGCTTTGATCGAAAAAAAATCGGACCATGTGCGATAAACCTCGCCTATACATACAGTATAAGAGCAACGACAAAACGTCACAAAGGCAGTAGCGTAGCCAGAGGGGGGGGGCGGGGGGGCTGGAGCCCCCCCATTGGCTTGTGAAGTATGCAAAATCGCATGCTTTTTGTGCTTTTGAGGCCGATTTTCTGTGAAAAATGGAAAATAGCCCCCCCCCCATTCGAAAACAGCCCCCCCTCAAACGTCTGAATTTGCGAAATTGGACGAAATAGCAGCCACAATTTTGGTGAAGACCTTTTTTTTTTTTTTTTTGGAGATCACCTAATTTTGGGCGGAAAAAAGTTTTGAATTTGGGATTTTGGCCAAAAAATCACTCTGAATTTTGGCGAAGACCTTTTTTTTTTTTTTTTTTTTGGAGATCACCTGATTTTGGGCGGAAAAAAGCTTTGAATTTCCGAGCTTTCCGAGACATTTCGCCTCAAGTTTCGGACAAACCATCTGATTCAAGATCAATGAAAATTCGAGTCAAGGTCGTTTGCACACTCCTCACTCTTTCAAAATAGCCCCCCCCTTTTCCAAATCCTGGCTACGCGCCTGCACAAAGGTCTTGTATGTTCTACTGAACTGAAATAACGTGGTGACAAGAGCAGAGTGAAAACAAGCGGAGAGTAAAGACTCCAAACGGTAACGTGTGAAAATGTGAATTGAAAAAGCTTGGAAGGAGTTTATTAGCAGTAGCGGCAGCGGCCGAAAATTTGCTTAAAAAACAGCCCTGAAGCGCTGCCGCTTTTTCGGCTAAAAAAAGCAGCGGCGCTGCCGCTACCGCTACCGAAAAAGTAGCGCCGCTGTGCCCATCACTGCTTGTTATGGCACCCTAGTAAGCATAGCATGTCACAGTAGGCTCTGTAGCTTACTATGGCACAGTAGGCATGGCTTATTATTGCACGGTATCCCATAGTAGGCACTGCAGCTTAGTATATTATAGTAGGCATAGCATTACACCTTAGTAGACAGATTATGACATACTGGAGGCTTGTTATGGAAAAATAAGCATAGTATTAGTAAGCATAGTGTGCCACTCTAAGTGCTGCAGCTTTAGTATGACATCGTAAGCATAACATGGCACCCTGGTAGGCATAGTATGGAATACAGTAGGCTTATTATGGTACAACGGGTATAGTAGGCCACAGTGGGCACCGTAGCTTAGTAGGCATAGTATGACATCAAAGTATGACATATAGTTGGCTTATTATGGCACAGTAGGCATAGTGCAACATAGCATAGACGTAGCCAGGATCTTTAATTGGAGAGGGGGTCCAAACCGCATATTACACAGGTGAAGGACCAAACCAAAAAAAGGTCTTCACAGTCCGATTTAGGAATTTTGATTGAGGGGGCCCAAAATTTAGTTGGAGGCCACTTTAGGATTGGGGGGGCCCATTCCACAACTAATATGGTGAAGACTGCACGCGAAGACAGCATTGCACGGACTGAAGAGGTATATTTGTCCCAAAAATTGGTCGGTTTTTCTATCCAAATTCTGACAATCTCCAAAAAAAAAAAGGTCTTAACTCGAAATTGGTCGTTTTTTCTGTCCAAATTTAGATGATCTCCAAAAAAAAAAAAGGTCTTCAGCGACTGAACCCGAGGAAAACAAAACTTTTTCGTCACAAATTCATCATCGATTGGGGAGGCCCGCCCCCCCCCGGCTACGCCTATGTAACATAGCTCGGCATATTAGACCTACAAGGCATAGCTTTTCCATAAACTATCACCGTAACGAGGTGGAAAGAGTATGTGCCTCATTGACCTGCAGAGATGTACTGGCTGGAGATTCTATTCTCCTGATAGGACTATCCATGCCAGATACGTCTGATGGTAGAAGAGAGACGAAGTATAGTTCAATCAAAATAGTTGGAAAACTTAAAACCTGGGTTGGTCGTGCCCATCAGCTGTGGTAAGCATATAACCTAGGAGAAGGACAACTCTGATATAAAACCTCTCCGCAGTTAGATTAAACTGCAAAACAAATCATGATGAGCACAAATAATGAAAATTACGTGAACGACGTTAATGGGGCCACCTTCACAAGTGGAACCTCGTCCGGCAGGGGAGCGCCTAGAAACTCCCAGGTCGTCATTCAGCGAAACCCCTACGGCGTCCGAGTCTTAGGCAGAGGGGCTCGTTCGAAAAATAAGCGACAATCTCCACCAGCCAGCCCTAGTGGCAGCTCCACCAATGTGCCCGCTACACGTTTGGAGAGGCGAATGGAGGCAGCGCAGAGTATTCGTACTCGAGATAATGTCGCACACTCACGGGTCAACCATCACCAACTGCTGTTGGGCAATTGGAATATCCTCACCCTCACATGAAAAGAGCAAGAATTGGTTGAGGAAGCAAAACGGTACCATCTCGATATTATCGGAGTTTCTTCAACCAAACGACGTGGCTCTGGAACTGTGGATCTGGATGGCGAATGGAAACTCTTCTTTTCTGGTGCTGACCGTAGTGTGTCTGCTCAAGCGGGTGTGGGGATTCTCACAAGCCCCCGTTTGTCAGACTATGTGTCAGATTGGATTCCTTTGGGGTCACGGGTCTGTATGTTGAAGCTCAAGGTATTGGATTGGTCATTGTGCCCATTGCAGGTATATGCCCCCAATGTCACGAGTGAATATCATGGATTTGTGGATGAAGTAAATGATGCTCTTCTACGAGTATCAGCTACTAAATCTACAGTCCTTATGGGGGATTTTAACGCACATGTTGGAACAGACACAGATACGTGGAAGGGTATGATCGGAAAACATGGAGTCATTGGATTGAATGAGAACGGAAGGTATTTATTGCAGCTCTGTTGCAGCAACGGTCTTCGCATCATGAATACCTTTTTCCAGTACAGAGAGGTTCACTAGTATACATGGTATCGACCTAGTATGGATCAAAAATCTTTGATAGATTTTTGCATAGTTTCGTCAGATTTGTTTTCTGATGCGCTGGACGTTTGAGTGAAGCGAGGTGCTGAATTGTCAACTGATCACCATCTGGTAGTATGTTCCTTACGACTTTCGAAACCTTGGCCAAACAAGAGATCCAACAGGTCGTTTGTGACCTACCGGATCAAATGGCAGGCTTTGGAGGACAAACAAGTAAGAAAACAGTTTGCATCCAGTATATCATCTATGTTCAGACAACTTCCTGATGTATCCGAGGTCATCGAGAAGGAATGGCTGCTGTTCAGATCAGCGATCATTTCATCAGCTGCTGAAAATTGTGGGCGAAAACGACTTAGAGTGGCGGGCAGTAGTGAGAAAAGAACACCTTGGTGGAACCAAGAGGTTAAAGAAGCTATTCGAGCAAAGAAAGATGCGTTTAAGGCCTGGGTACAGGACAGATCGTCATCTGATTTGCAATCCCTGTACACTGAGGTGCGAAAAGCGGCAACTTCGGCAGTAAAGAAATCCAAGGAGAAGTAATGGGAAGAGTTTGGTCGTCGGTTGGATTCCAACTATATTTCGGCAAACGAAGTATTTTGGCAGACCATCCGCCGTTTACGTGGCAAAATATCGAGTAACACGTACTCCATCAAGGATTCTGACGGTAACATTCTAACGGATGAGAATAAAATCCTTTCACAATGGAGAGAATACTTTGAAGATCTTTTGAATCCTGTAAAAGCATCGACTCGTGACACATACGAAGTGACATATCTAGGGGAAGACGAAGTTTTCACTGCTGCAAAAGTGGCAACGGCAAGTAAAAGGGATAAAATCTGGAAAAGCTACTGGTGAAGATGAAATCAGACCCAAGATGTTGAAAGCGCTGACTGGAGAAGGAATTCTCTGATTAATGCGAGTGTGTCAAGATGCGTGGAAGCTTGGCAAAACTCCCAGAGATTGGCAAACAGGTGCGATTATTCCGATATTCAAGAAAGGAGATCGCAAGCAATGTACAAACTGCAGAGGGATATCACTCCTCAGTTTGCCAGGGAAAGTATATGCCTCGAAAGGAAATGCCGAGAAATAGTGGAATCAAAACTGGAAGATGGTCAGTGCGATTTTCGTCCGGGTCGCAGCACCACGGACCAAATCTTCACTCTGAAGCAAATCTTCGAGAAATCTTGGAAGTATGGCAAAGATCTCTTTGCATGCTTTGTCGATCTTGAAAAAGTATGTGACCGAATTCCTCGGGATAAACTGTGGAAGGTTTTGCGGGAGTATGGCGTTAATGGTCAATTGTTACGCGCTATTAAGTCATTCTACTGCAGACCGGAGGTTTGTGTTCGGGTAAATGGCAAGCAATCAAAGCCGTTCCATATGGGCGTTGGACTCCGGCAAGGGTGCGTTTTGTCACCTCTCCTTTTCATTGTTTACATGAATTGGATCGACAAATGCAGCCAAGCTGATGAGTGTGTCACGATTGGAAATTGCAAAATCAGTCGTCTGCTATTCGCTGATGATTTGGTTATGCTTTCTTCCACAGAATCTGGCCTCCAGCGCGCATTAAATAGCTTTGCAGATGTATGCAACACCGCCGGAATGAAAATAAGCACGGCCAAAACTGAGGTACTTCATCTTTCAAGAAACCCTGGTCAGTGCGTATTACAAGTGAATGGAGCGACGCTGAAGCATGTAGAGAAGTTCAAGTATCTTGGGGTTACATTTACGAGTGACGGAAGGCAAGACAAAAAACTGGATACCCGAATAGGCAAGGCTATTGCAGTAATGCGAGCTTTGCACTACTCGGTTGTCATGAAACGAGAATTGTCGAAAAAGGCAAAGCTCTCAATTTTCAAAGCGGTTTTTGTCCCCACTCTCACTTATGGTCATGAATCATGGGTAATGATTAAAAGAATGCGATCACAAGTGCAAGCGTCCGAAATGAGGTTTTTACAAAGAATCGAAGGAGTTACAATGTTTAACAAGGTGCGTAGCTCTGAGATTCGAAAATCTTTTAACATCGAGCCGTTACTTCTCCGAATTGAAAGATCTCAGCTTAGATGGTTTGGCCATGTAAGCAGAATGCCTCAGGAAAGACTCCCCAAACAAGCTTTACGAGCCAAAGCAAATGGGAGAAGACCAGTTGGACGATTTAGAACTAGATGGACCGATTACATTGAGGATCTTGGATGGAATCGCTTGGGACTTCGCCCAAGCGAAATGATGGATATGATGGAAGACCGTGAGGTGTGGGGGCTTAATCTCGAGCTGCTGCCCCCGCAACCCTCACGGAAAAGCGGGCAAAGAAGAAGAAATTTTTTTGAGGTAGTTTTACTCCAAAAGGCACTCTTTAAACATCTGAGACTTAAAAAAATCAAAAAAAAGTTTTTTTTGACAGTATTGACACACCCTAATAAACATGGCAATCATTTTAATCAAATTTTTAGCAAAAATTTGCTTTGGTTAAAGTTTTCAGTATTTCGCCATCAAATTTTTAAACGAAAAAGATTTCTTCAAAATCTTTACGTTAGTACTTACAGAATGCTTCAAAATTTTCTTGAAGTTGGCTACAAAAATGTGACGTTTTTTTACTGAGCTGCGTTCCTCAGTTCCTCGAAGCATTATAACTTCGTGACCGAGAATGACGTTACCTAGCTCGTAAAGCATAATGTACACGTGTATGAATGACCTCTTGCATTTAGCAAGTATTTCGTTTGGTGGTGCCTCGCAGAAAAAAAACTATTGATGCGAGCGTGAAAATTTCTGTAAATGCGGGCCAAATTACCTAAAGCTATAAAAGAAAGAACATGACTAACTCAGAACTAGAGAGCTCAGATCTTGGAAACTGATTAGTGGATCAATTTCCCAACCTGCCTTAACAGTCAAACAAAGTACTTGTAGTCTCAACCAAGGATGGCAGTACGGTACGCTACGTTCAGAATTTGCGTACTACGTACCTCGTACCTTGAACCGTACAGTACCAGCGTACCGTATTTCAGTTCAATTTTTGGAGCGTACCGTACCAACGTACCGTACCTGTACCATTACAAAAAAGGCGTACCGTACCAGCGTACCGTACTTTTTAGCAAAAATTGAGGCGTACCGTTCCGAACTTACGTACCGTACCGTACTGCCATCCTTGCTTTTAACTACTCGCAACTTTAGCAGACTTTGAAATCGCTAGTCTATAAATCAGCGATCTCAAAATTCACACATTTAGCGTCGGCTTTAGTTGTCTTTTGCCTCTGTATACAAAAAGCTGGCGCAATGTGCGAAAAATCTGGGATTTTTTAAATAATGTGTATTTCGCTAAAGCAGTGTTTCTTAACCATTTTTTTCTGCGACCCAAATTCGTATAAAAACCCTATCTGCGAGAACAGCTGTGACCCAACTAAATAGTTAAAAAAACAACAAAAGTTTTATTAAACATTTATTGCCATTTCGCTTCAACAATTTTTGAAATCATGGTCAACATCACTCAACGCTAAACGCATTGTATGCTTCTGCATCAAGCTCGTAGCAAGAAATCCGCAATGGTTGAGGGGCTGTTTCAGGGGTATATTGTGGGCTTTGCCTCCAGCGCTCAAAATTTTGTTGCAAAAATAACTTAATTTTAGGCCTATTTTCATCAAAATTAATACTTTTAAAACTTGGCATAGGAATTGGCAATGCAAATGTGATTAAACTGGTTGCGTAACTTGGCTATGTGGGAGGTGGCTAATGATAAAATTTCAATTCTCTTGTTTACAAGGTGGTAAATCATAAAATCCTATAGCTCAGTGAAACTCACACGGAGTAAACCATTTCGTCTATATTTTATAGAAAAAAGGATTCAGAGAGGGGGGGGCTAATAGAAAGAGATTTGAGAGAAGTGATTCGTAATTAACTAATACTGAGTACTAAATAGCCCCCTACCTCCTATTCCTAAGTTTTCAATATACTTTAAGATGAAACCTATGTTCAGCATTTTTAACAAGCGATCAAATTTGATTGCTTATTTTTGGCAATTTTTCAAAGTTTTTACTGATTTTTTTTTTTGACAAGTTAGCCCTCCTAAACGTATGTTTCAAAAGATGCTTTGAATACCTTTTTAGTCCATTCCAGTGCAAAAGCCTGTTTCAGTAGTGCTAAAAACGTTGTAGTTCCCTTATTTTGCATTTTGGTCGACAGACCAATGCCATAGCCCCCGCCCCTACCTCTGCTTACGCTACTGCTCTGCATCCAGAAGGTTTCTATATTCGTCTTTCATAAATGCCCGAGCAGAAAATCCCATCTCACATAAGTATGAACTTGGAAAAGGGATTATAATTTTTAAGGCTTTTTCATACAATGCTGGATATTCGTTTGCCTAACTATGAAATAAACACAATCAAAGTACTAAGGGCTCTACTTGTGTCAGCTACCCATTCATAGAGCCTTGGCTACCCATGGTTTGAGAAACGCTGACCTAAAGCGTGCCACTTGTTTCCGTTCAAATTTTTCTCTAATATATGACATACTACAATAGTCCTAAGCAGATGTGTTTATCGATGCAATTTTTTTCCAAATTTGGTAATTGCAGTTTTGTATCATTGCATGTTTGAAAGTTTAATGATTCTAAATTGCTGCTAATTTTTGTTTCCAAATTTTTTGTTGCGGTTTTATATCATTGCATGTTTAAATATGTGTTATTTTTTTCGCCTGATGAGACCCTTGAGCAAGGTCGAAACGTGTCGCGATAGCTCATTCGCACTTTATATTACAATAAATTGTATAGATGAATAACTTTTGCTTCTAAATGCAGGCCGTGAAGATGAGTTACTGGTCGAACCAAGCAAACCTGTAATTTTAGGTTGACAATCATTGTATAAGCAATACTTATGACATCACAATTGGCCATACTTGTGACGGTGACTTGTGACATCATAATACAATTGTAACTGGAAATTAAGAGACTATAATAATTATTTGAGAATAGCGTAAACTCTGTGCACGTCGGGCACGGTCGCACGAATCTTCATTGACGTCCGCACGTTGCACATAAAACGTTTAGTAGGCAAATTCAAACAGCGTACCAACGTACCGTACCCGTACCATTACAAGAAAGGCGTACCGTACCATCGTAGCGTACCCGTACCATTACAAAAGAGGCGTACCGTACCAGCGTACCGTACTTCTTACCAAAAATTGAGGCGTACCGTACCGTACTGCCATCCTTGATGTCAACGGACAACTTCATTGCAAGCAAAGAAAACAGTCAATCGAAAGCATTTTGCAAGACGGGGTAAGCAGGGTAGACGGGTTTTTTAATAGATGCATTGTCAGCACTAGGAAATGCATCGACAAGTTAAACGTATCTCAAAATTTTACTAAATGAATAAAACAATGCGAATTGCGACTTTTAAAGCACGCACAGAAAAAAGGTATAAGTTATTTTTTATTAAAGCTAAAAACTGGCCACACCCAAGTGGCATTAAAGAGACAATAATTTCAGGTATCGATTTCCCTAGCAGCATGGTATGGCGGAAAAAACTAATAATTTGTTGACATAGGCTTATTTCATGCTGTGTAAATTTTCTTCATGACTACGTGGGTCGTAAGCTCATGCCCTGGGTAGTCTCCGGGCTCCCTGCTAAGTACCTTTTATGAGCAAATGCGGCAATAATTATTCAACTTTCGAAATGGTAACTTGATACGCGTTAGGTAATACATTTTCAAAAACAGGTGTATATAAGACGAACTTTCGACCTTATATGCTGGCGACGGCAGGAAATTCTCTAGGACGCAATAAGATTTAACAAAGCTAAACAAAAAAAAGATAGCAGTAGTTAGGGTGTAGGCGATGGCGCAACCAGTGAGGGTTAAGGGGGCCTTCTTAGTCAAGTTACTTAGAAAATTTAACCCAAAATAAAACCGTTTAAACCTGTTTTGGGTTTGACCTGTAAGTAAGGGGGGGCGAGGGGGCTAGTCAATTTAACTTTTTCTAATAGTTTTCGAACTTTAGCAATTCAGTTCTTTCAAATGGGTCCAAAAACGTGCAAATGTGACCCAAATGGCGTTAAAAAAGCTGTTTTTTTTCGAATGATCATAAAAATTGCCCAGCAGTAGTGGGCTTTGCCCCAACGCTTACATGGCTTCCAGCGGCAATGTATTTGCGAAGGCAGCTATGACCACGCCCCAAAGAAAACCTTCAACCCTGCGACTTTTACAGAAAATTATGACATCCTTTCTCAATTTAGGGGGGCCATTGGGCCATGGCCCTCCCCTTTGGGTCGCCAGGATCGCATAATTAGCATAGAATAGTATGCAAAATTGCGGCATGCCCCCCCCCCCCCCCTTTGCAAGTTGGGCAGAAGCTTTGATCACACAAAGGGAATGTTTGATGCGTTGGTTTTGGGCCTGCACCCGAATAATCGGACTAAATTTGAGTGAAGACCTTTTTTTTTGCTCTTCACCAGCTTTTCGGCGAAAAATGGAACTGATTTTGGATGGAACAATTCCTTATTCTGATCTTTGTTCTTCTCAACTTTTCTGAAGTTTCTGCCCCCCCCTCTTTTCAAAATCCTGCGTACGTTACTGCCTCGATTCAATCTAATACTGCTTGTTGCTATTATATTGTTATCAAGACGGTGGATACTGGTGCTTTATAACAGCGGTGGTTTAGTGGCATCATAACAAAATCGAATAAAAAACACATATTATACATTAAATGAAAAACACAAAACACATATACACGTGTATTATATGTGAACTAGAAACTAAGTTATAGCACGAAAGATAAAATTGATTTCGGAAACGGGCGTTTTGAAACTTCTGCAAATTTCGTAATCTACTGAACAATTTTACAGTGAACTAAAATCTAAATAAAAAAGGTGAGTTAACAAACGGCTAATCGACAGGCTATACCGGTTCGAATCCTTTCTAGAGTGTCGTGAAGTAACAATTACTGCAATACAAAGTGTGCAAATCATCTAATAGTAAGCGTCTGACGCTGTCCGGTGACAGGAGGATTAATATGCAAAACAACTACAATTATTGAACTGATCGAAAAACGGCTGTCCCATATTGAGTCAAATACAAAATCTGGTTTTGATCAAATCTCTGCAAATAACGTATAATGCTTACTACAAAACGCAAAATGAAAGACTCTGCTCACATCTAACAATCGCTTCAAGTTTTAAGCCAAACGATCGAGATGTCGCACATCTCCCATGTTCCAGTTGAGTGTTGAAGCCTACAGCAAGCACGAATTCGTATCTGCAATACAAAAACACTAATTGAGAAGTACTATACAGCATATGAGACAGTAGCGTAGCCAGGGGGGGGGCGGGGCTCCCCCGTTGGCTTGTGAAGTATGCAAAATCGCACCTTTTTGGTGCTTTTGAGGCCGATTTTTTGTGAAAAATTGAAAATAGCCCCCCTCAAACGTTTGAATTTTCGATTTGGGCGGAAAAATCAGTCTCAAAATCGGTGAAGACCTTTTTTTTTGGAGACCACCTGATTTTGGGCGGAAAAAACGTTTGAATTTCCGAGCTTTCCGAGTAATTCCGTATCAATTTTCGGACAAACCGTGTGAAACTGATTCAAGAACAATAAAAATTCGGGTCAAGGTCGTTTGCAACCTTCTCACTCTTTCAAAATAGCCCCCCCCCCCCTTTTCCAAATCCTGGCTACGCGCCTGATATGAGATATCCTCAAGTCACTGAGTCAAAACCTGCGAACTTCAAAAAATGGTTATAAAACTATTTTTAAAAATTATCATGAATAATTTTGAGCACAAATGATTATTAGTCTTAGTAAGAAATTCAATACTCAAACCACTGAATAAAAACATATCCAACTTTTGAATTTATAATCGTGAAGTACGCCTAGCTTATAAAAATGTTTCTTTGGCAGAAACCAATTCAAACTTAAAAGGATATTCAATGTTACATAATTACGAAGTGTACCTTTTTTTGCATAATTACGAAGTGTACCTTTTTTTGCACTTCGATTTGCTATCTCGTAGGCAGTGGTGGGCAAGTTATTTTCTAAAAGTAACTAGTAACAAGTTACAGTTACTTGGCAAAAAAAGTAACTAAGTTACAGTTACAAATTTGAAAAAGTAACTACTTATAGTTACAGTTACAAGTTACAGTTATCAGACAGTTACAAGTTACAGTTACTGTCCTTGGCCTCGAGGACGTCCTCAAGGACACATTTTAAAGTCCTTCGCCTTGGCCTCGAAGATCAAGTCCTTGGCCTTGGCCTCGAGGCCTCAAGTCCTCGAAAATTGGCCTGTCCTCGGCTCGAGGACAGCACTATTTTTTGAATTGTTAAAATTTTGTGGAGCGCATGAAAAATTTTTTGAAAAACGTTTTTTCGTGGAGATCGCTTGAAAAATTTTTGTGAAGACCTTTTTTTTTTTGTGGAGAGCACTTGCGCTTGTATCCTTGGTCCTTGGCCTTGGCCTCGAGCATTCCTGTCCTTGGCCTCGAGAGTGTCTGTCCTCGGAAAGGCTGTCCTTGGCCTTGGCCTCGGATGTTTTTGTGTCTTTGGCCTTGGCCTCGAGCCTTGTGTCCTCGACTCCACCTCTGACAGTTACTTTTAGTGATTAAAAATTTGGACTAAAAACAGGCCTGTCGGCACTTGCCAGATTACGTCTGTTTGTCTCAAAAGTATATTAAGACCAAACCAAGGATGTTTCTTTGTCACAAAATTTAGTTTTGTCGAAGCGTTAAATTTCTTGCATCAACTTTCAAAGTCGCATTTGTGTAAGAATGCAAAGAAAAAAGGACTAGCTAGATCTAAAAATATGCACTGATAGTTACAAAAATTTTGAAAACAGAAATCAGTTAATTTCCTTTCAAAAAGGCTAACATTTCAAAGTGTTCGTCACTGAGCTCACAGCGTTTTGGTTCCCTAACCCAAAATCCCAACCTTTTATTTTAAACTGCAAAACTGTAACCCACAATCCATAACACCAAAACCGAACTTTAACTGCAAACTCAAAATACGAAACCTGGAAACTTAAACGTTAATCTTAAAGTTGACCCAGAAACTTGATCCAGAACCCCAAACACAATTTTACTATAACAGATGAGATGATCCCTAACCCCTTCGATTCTTCTTGCTCCAGCCTCTTGAACTAAGTTGCACTGATTAGAAATGCATTTCACTTAAATTGCAAACTAACACTGATTGCTAGTACACGTACAGCTGTGCAGTAGCCCTACTCAGCACTAAATCCCCAAACGGTTTCAATCACCACAAAGCGAAGTTGGAAAACTATCACTGCCTTCACTTTAACCAGCAACCACATGTGTAGTCCAGTGAACACAGTGAAGAAAATATGGATAAAAGGTTATGGTTGATCAGACATGCGACTGTGCCTTCTGTGTTGCCAGTGTAATACAATTATTTTGAATGGAATTCATAAAAAATCTGTAATTTGCTTCAAAGCATGTAGTGCAAAAAGTAACTGTAACTGTAACTTTTTCTAGGCCTCTAAACTGGTAACTAGTTACAAATATCGATACATCTGAAAAAAGTAACGAAGTAATAGTTACAGTTACTAAACAAGTAACTAGTTACAGTAACTAGTTACTATTGTAACTGAACCCTTACTATTGTAACTAGTTACTGCCCACCACTGCTCGTAGGCTGGCATCGCTGCCTGAACCCTAACTTGAATGCAAGGTTCTGAAGAAAAGAACGCAGCGCGAATCGAACTCAAGCGCGAGACTTGCCATACGCGCGCCCTAACCACTACATCACAGAGGCAACGATGTCGAATCGTCAAAGTGTCGTATTCGGGGCATGGTATAGAATGGAAGATGATTTTTCCATATTCCATACTGGCAATTTTCTTCCATTTCATTTTCATTCCACACTAAAATTTTCTTCCATATTCCTAGTAGCGTAGCCAGAGGGAGGCGTAGCTCCCCCCATTGGCATGCAGAGTATGCAAAATACCCTGGTTTTTGTCGTTTTGATACCGACTTTCAGAGGTGGAGTCTAGGAAACAAGGCTCGAGGACAAGGACACAAAAAAAATTCGAGGCCAAGGCCAAGGACAGCCTTTCCGAGGACAGAAACTCTCGAGGCCAGGGACAGAAATGCTCGAGGCCAAGGACCAAGGACATAGGAGCAAGTGTTCTTAAAAAAAAGGTCTTCACAAAAATTTTTCAACCGATCTCCAAAAGAGAAAAACAAAAAACGTCTTCGCAAATTTTCCGCGAGGTTTCTGGCGTTTTCCTACATAATTTTAAAAATGAACAAACTCCTACTATTGTAGGAACCGATGCAAATGCACATCACACTATATCAGGATCCTCCAGTATAAGCCTTCGAGGAGAGGATCTGCTGGCGTATTATGTAAGTGCTGTCCTGAATTTCTCTACAAAACATTCAGAACTAAAACGCGTGAAGAGGTTTTAGACTTAACCTTAGTGAACCGGTGTGCGTAGGACCGAGTAGTTGGCTGGAATGTTAGCAACGTGCTATCATTCTCGGATCACATGTACATTATTTTATTATATTAGGATCACTTGTATATTAGGTTCCAGGTTAAAAGCAGAATTCAAAACCAGGCCAAAATGTTTCAAAATGTTCGTCGCACGTGATGGATTAAGTATGTAGACGAACTCGAACAAAAATTAAATGAACGAATTTTACCACCAGTAAGTACCTTCCTCAAAAAAAGACATTGATCTGCTGGCAAACAAGGTTCATTCAGTAAGAACTAAATCATACGAAGCAGCTTGCCCTATGCAAAAGTCGCTTCGTAAGAAAGATAACATTTGGTGGAATTCCGAGCTAGCAAGCCTTCAAAAATCGGCTCGCCGAGCTTTGGGAAAAGCCATTAAAACAAAACAAGATGAAGGTTGGGTGGCTCAAAAGCTCGGCCTAGCCTATTTCAAAAAAGCTGTCAGAAAAGCAAAAGCGCGGTTCATGGCATAGCTTTGTAGAGAGTATGAATAGTCAAACACCAACGGCTCGGGTGGTTAAGATTATTTGAAGGAATGAAACGGTGCGTGTTAGCAACGTAATTAAACACAACGGAGAATTCACAAAGTCTCCACTAGAAACTCTAAACTATCAGCTCGATATCTTATCACTGGGTAGCCAGCAGACAGAAAATCATGCAAACTGGGACCGTATGCAGAGATCTCACTAGTAGCGCGATCTAGAAGTAGTCTGACTACTAGTCTGACTACTAGAACGACTTCGTATTCAGAGATCGCTCTAGAAGTTGTGCTACAAGTCTCACTACTAGTGAGACTACTAGCAAGAGTTCGTATTCACAAATCTCACTACAGCTAGTGAGACTACTAGTCAGACTAGAAAATTAGGCCAAATTTGCTGGAGCGGTCGAGACCAGTCTAGAAGTCTCACAAGCTGCTATTTTCTAACGAAAAACAACGCAACCATTGCTTATTTTTTGTCCAAAGCATTATAATTTTATTCTTATTTTCCCGTTCACTGCAATTTTAATACGACAAAGTGGATATTTTTGTCTGAACCATTGATTTAGCATTGTAAATTTAAACAATAAAAAGTTTCAGAATTTATGATTTTACGGGAAATGCCTGCAACATTCGCTCTCATCAAGCGCAATTAAAAAGAAGTTCTTGTGAATGCGACCATTAGACAGTATCGCCACATACAAGTCATGTATCGCCACATACAAGTTAGTATCGCCACATACAAGTTCTTGTGAATGCGACCATTAGACAGTACCGCAATAAATTTTTTTACGACGCATTTTTGAAAGTTCGCTTTTTAGTGCGGGAGTTGCCAAATTACGTATATTGTTTTGGTTATTGAAATTTACGGCATTTAATTACTGCATATCGAAACATGTCCGGGATTTTTTGTAGTTACCTGTTAACTCTTAAAAAAAAGCAATTTAAAAGAACAGAACCAGTAGAAAAACAAAAATACTAAATTCAGTTGTCAATACAACAAACCGTAGCCCACTAAATAAGGGACCGTTCAAATATCATATGACACCTTTTTTGGCATTTTTGACCCCACCCTCCACCATATGACGCTATTTCGAAGCCCAACCTTTTGCGTGAGATTAAACGCTTATCCGACGCTTTGTGCACCCGCCCCTCTGGAGGCGTCATATGATATTTGAACGTCCTCTAGCGGTACTATAAGAATATTTTGTATCTCACACAATTAAGCAGCAGCGGCTGGCGGCCGTGAATCATTATGATTACAATAGTTTGCTATTAACTTTCGGCAACAGAAAAAATCTTAGCATGCCTAAATGAGTGATGGTATTTTATAGGAAGGATAAAAACTCAATAAAAAGATAACCAATTTTTCTCACTTCCGCATGAAGCAAACTCCTTGATATCTAAAAAGCGATTAGTATCAATAATAATCTTTCACATCAATATTGATTGTGTACAGCGTGCAAGCGAAATAGCTTCCAAAAGAAGCATCGCATTAGATTTCCGAAAACCGTATAAAAAGTTAACTTCGTTAGCTACAGCGCTTTGCAAAATGCAAATTAATATGTTGATGCGGTACCAATAATTGACTAATTTTTGATTTAGTTCAAAATGATCGAACCAAAACCTACATATATTGCAATATGAATTGCCGATATAGCAAAAACAATGATGTAACGCTCGTAATCAAAATAACTTAAATAACACATGTCGAGTTAACATTTTTTGACGTCTTTCTTTCTTTTGCGGTTTCTATGCTACGTAACGAGTTTTTACGTAAATAATCCTGTTGAGTTTCACTTTAAATTAGCGGTTTGGTCGTAAAGCAATGCAAAGGCTACTACAGCTCAAAGATCGCACTAGGTAGTCTCGCCTAGAGTTAGTGTAGGTTAGACCAGTCCAAAAAAGGCGAGTTTTGAAATGTGAGGAGGTCTGCACGTTTTCCCGTTGCATTACCTCTAAAACCATCACATACCAATTTTCAATCGGATTCGTCAACGTTTACAGGTCGCGCAAAGCAATTTTGTATTTTCAAGATTTATGAACTGATTTTTAGCAACCGCTAGATGGCGCAACAGGTAGCAAAAGTTTAAAACGGTGTTTAGACGCGTTTTAAATCAAGGAATGTGATTTAATGTTACTTGGCTCCATTATTTAACCACTGAGGCACATCAATCAACGCAATGAGATAAGAAGTAGCATTAGTTTTTGCTAAAATGGTAGCTTAGCAGGTCGAAACACTTAAAAGAGCTCTGCAAGCGGCACAGACATCTTTGGCACCCTGCCAGATGAAACTGTGAAGCATAAAGCGTTCAAACACTGAAGAATATTTACAAAGGTATCTTCTAAACACACCATGCAGTGGTTTGCATAAACAAAATTTCAAAAATTGTGTAGGAGAACTGTATTACCAAGCAAAAAATTGTGATCGTTTGTTTCTCTACTATCACTGTGCAAATTGCTCAGTCAATCAATTATACCTTATTGTTTCACAAATTAATTATTGACAACATTTTAACTAAAAGTTTTTTCAAGAGTTGCTTTTGCGAAATCTGGAAACCGTTCTCGATGAGCTTCTATCGCTTGCAATTGATCGTGTTTTTGCTGAACATCATCAGAAATTGTAGCGGCACAGTCAATATTGAGCTTCACACCCCGCTCCGCTGCATTCTTTACAACTTTCACTGTTCGTACAAAGTCTCTAGCGCAACAAAAATCAGCTGTCGTAGGCAGCTTGGACGAATGGGTAAAGGCGTCGTTTTTGCAACGACCCTGATTGAATTATCTGGGTTCAACCCGCACCCTGGTCACGTTGTTGCGTCCTTGGATAAAACGCTTTACGATGATTATCTCTGCTTGGTGGCTTCGAACAAGCAGCAAATTCAGTGGACAAGAATTCAAAGAAATCCACTGGAACATTGGATCATCGGAAGCTCCTAAGCAGTTGCAGATTCCTGCAATCACAAAGTAGTCCTAGCAGGGGCGTCGCCAGCTTTGGGGGCCAAAGGTTTTCGCCGATTTCCGAAGGCTTTTTCTGGCCGAAATTTTAACGTTTCTTTCCGGCCAAACGCAGGTGATCTCCAAAAAAAAAAAAAAAAAAAAAAAAAGGTCGTCGCCGAAATCCGAAGGCTTTTTCTGACGGAAATCACAAATTTCAACGTTTTTTCCGGCCAAAAAAAACACCTTCTTCCTCCCAAAAAAATACCGTGGGGGGGGCAAGAAATAAATCCGGGGGGCAAAAACGAAAATCGGGGGGGCATTGCCCCCCTGCCCCCCCCCCCCCCCCCGCTGGCGACGCGCCTGAGTCCTGGTAATGAAAAGTGTGCAGATCGTCCAATAAATTAGCGTCTGACGCTGTCCGGAGACAGGAGGATAAATATGCGCTACAACAACATCGCTACAACAAAAGCAACTTCTTTGCAAACAGATCTTGTCTTTGCCTGACATTACAGCTTCCCGCATGCCTTGTTGGTCGGCATAAAAAGCAATATCTTTCTCCTTATCCGAAACTGTCAACAACCGATTTTCACGTATAGTTGCAACACCATCTTCATCTTTGGCACCAATATCCCAGAGTTTGGCAAGCTGAGACATAAATAACGCTCGTTTTCCGCCGACATCTCGAATCCGACTCTTGCTTTTCGCCAAATCGCACCACTCCTTGTACTTTTTTTGCATCTGCATAACACAATTGTTTTTTGTAATCGTTTTAATGCCGGCATTCTTCAAAACTCTAGTACACGATCCACTACATATTCAGCTTGAGACCATGCTGTCCTCCTGTTTTTTTTTAGTATATTTTTTTGTTCAAGAACACTTTAAAAACCTGCTTTAGAGTGGCAACTTGCAGCCAAAAATAGATTTGCTTGGATATCCAATCAAGAAAAATTCGTTTTGTTTCTAGTCCGCTCAACTATCTTCTTTCTTGAAGTGCCACTGGCGAATGGAATGCTGGACATAACTCTCACTGATTAAGATACAAATACTTAATAAATTAAAAGGCTAATGAAAATCACTGAAACTCTACAAACAAAGGTTAAACTGACCAATATTCTTTCGCGATAGGTCGTCAATGTTTTCACTGAATAGTAGCTGGTATAAACATATCACTTTAAGGGGTTTATCTCCGTAATACTAAACAGAATAAATCTCATTTATGGCACAAGTGTACCGCTGTTTCTAGTTTTTCCTATTATTAAGTGCGGTAATAAATCCTGCCTGGCGAGCTGCCTTTTTCATCAAGTTTAATTGTACAGCAAGGGTTGGCAACCTAGGGGCCGGATCCAGTCCGCCGAGGCATTTTACCCGGTCCGCGACCATTTATTTTCATCGGGCCTGCGACTTTTTTTCTTTCTCAATAATAGTTATGCAGCAGTAAACCGCTGAAATGATCTTCATCTCCTCAACAATTAGGCTAAAAAAAGGCGTGAATTTCTGGCGAAGACTATTCTCTTTTGGTCCGCTGGAATGGTGGCGGCCCGGTGGAACCTTGTTAGGACTAGATGTGGCCCACTAGTTCAAAAGGTTGCCGACCCCTGTTCTACAACTACCATACGTTTTGTAAAAGTTTTCACCTCTATAATCTTTTGCCTGGCAGGACTCCTTAGTCACCACAGCTAATATATTCGTGTACTGTACGCTATTGCACTTTCCGCAGAGCTACATAATAACTACATTGAGTGTATGGGCCTGCAAGTGATGCTAAGTTGCTATTTTGGCAAATATTATTGCTATTGTTAGTGTCGTTATGTTGATTGATGTGCCTTGTTTGCTAAATAATGGAGCCAAGTAACATCAAATCACATTCCTTGATTTAATTGTAATTGTAATTACATTTTATTCACCAAGTTGCCTTGGCCAGGAGACAGCGAAGGGACCTTTCAGTCTTCGAGTCAAGCTGCCACCTGCCAACCTGTCTACCACACACGGCGGAGGCTTCATACTGTCTCTTTAATTGCTGAACGTCAAGCAGGGAAGCTGTGAATAGCAATTTTTATAGTCTTTGGTTTGACCCGACCAGGAATCGAACCCAAGTCTACCGCTTCAGTACCAGACACTCTATCCATTCGGCCACTGATCGGTTCAACGCGTCTAAACACCGTTTTAAACTTTTGCTACCTGTTGCGCCATCTAGCGGTTGCTAAAAATCAGTTCATAAATCTTGAAAATACAAAATTGCTTTGCGCGACCTGTAAACGTAGATGAATCCGATAGAAAATTGGTATGTGATAGTTCTAGAGGTAATGCAATGGGAAAACGTGCAGACCTCCTCACATTTCAAAACTCGCCTTTTTTGGACAGGTCTAGTATAGGTGTTAGCACGATCTCTGAATACGACTCTGAATACGACTAGAGTTCATGCTACTTCTAGTGTGACTATTAGCCCGTAGAACGACTTTCTAGATCGTGCTACTAGTAAGATCTCTGCATACGGGCGCTGGTCGGACTTAGTGGACAATCCATTCATGAGACCTGAAGACACTGAAATGATGACAAACATATGTTCATTTGAGCGCATGGAAGCAGCTATTAACGAATTTATCCATTCAAAGCATCAGGGCCAGACGGGCTCTATCCCGAGCCGTTACAAAAAAGTTGGAATCAACTGAAAGGATTTTATTGTTTGAGGCCATATTTTGGATGAGAAGAAAGAAGAAATTCCGACGACTTCGCATTTAGAGATCAGTAAAGTAATATAGCCACAAGCTTATCGGGCATATACAAAACCAGTCGTAAATTATATACTACTATATTTCATTTACTAAAATCGACTTCACCCCTGCCGGGCATCATCAGTTACGCCTTATTCAAACAGAAACAAATAGAATGCACAATTAAAGTATTGTTGTGCTGGTTGGTAGTCAGGCAGCTATCAAATCCCTCATAAAGTGCACTGTAACATCAATTACAGTGCTCAACTGCATTAAAAACCTAAATCAGGTGGGTAAACAAAACCACGTTAGTCCTGATTGGATTGCTGGTCTTGCAGGGGTACATGGTAACGAAGTGGAAGACTATCTAGCCGGATCAAAATCAAAAATACATGATCCTGACACTGTTATTACAGTCCGTAATCCAGTTGTGTTAGTATGGTTAAGGACTGGTCCATAGATAGAATATGGAAATCTATATAGAATAAACAGAAAAATTGCTTGAGGATGAAGGAGTCTGTAGGTTGGACGTCCTCACGACTAACAATATGTCTTCTTAACCTTACGAGACCTCAGATAAGTAGAGTAGTGCAAGTTTTAACTGGGCAATGCAATCTACAGCGGCACAAGAAAACTACAGGTCGTGCTGAGTCTTCTCTGTGTCCAAAATGTAGCATAGAGGGTAAAACACCAAATCACCATGTAGGCAATTGCAAGCTTTACCAAGATAATCGTGTTAAATATTTTGGAATCACCAAAAACACTGTTTACGTTGTGGTGACGAAATGTAACATTAACAAACTGGCCACGTACTTAAAGGAAGCTGGATGGCTTTCTGAGTTCGACCAGTAACCAAACGAAACTACAGCAACGTAGCAGCTACTGTGGCAGTGGGCCCGAACGAGGACTACGCAATGTGTAGGTAGACTTTACCTCACGGTAACAGATCCGCTTGCTTTGCTGCCCATTAATAATAATATATTGAAAAATTCGGTCATTGTACCGGTACAAACCAGTTTGCACTGGTAACACTTGTTGCGTATTAACTCGAGTTGTATAGAAGAAAGCGAAGAAAGGAGCTCTTTTTTGTGGCAAATAACTAGCTGCAGCCTCATAGGTCTATTAATTATCGCTGTTCGCAATTTCCAAAGATTTCCCGACCGCAGCTTCGTTAGTGCATTTGAACTTATTTTTATCTTGAAATTGGATTAGACTGTAAAATGTAACTTCCTAAACACAAAAAGACCACCATAGCAATAGACATTTCCTTTCAATCAGCTCAACAGCGTCAATGCGTGTTCTAGAAGCGAGTCAACAACCACAAACCTAAATTACACGCAAAATATCAACGAATTAACGGACTTTATTGACTTCCGTTAATTAAAGCTGAAAATAACGGATTAACGTTAACGGAAGTGTGAAGTTTGTTAACGGACTAGTGGTTAACGAAGCTAACGTTTTGTATTAACTTGCCCACCTATGGCTAAAATCGAATTAGTTTTTGAAATTTTTCGTTCTAATTTTGGGGCTGCAGTTGCAAAGATATTTAACAATTACAAAGAGATACCCAAAAAAAACTTTTTGGAAACCCTAAGTTTGTTCTCCCAGCCTGAATTTCCCGAAAAAGATGGGATTTACCAAATTTGAATTGGTCATGTTACTGGAAGAGTAAATATTATTCAATCTCTCTTTTTCCCTCAAAGTTCAGGCTGAGAGGAAAGATTCAGAGTTTTCAAGAACTTTTTAAGGGGCATATCTTAGTGTATTTGTTGAATATCTCAGATCTTTGTAACCGCAGCCTCAAAATGAGACCAAAAAATTTCAAAAGTTATATTTTAATTTTAGCGATTTCAAACTAGTGATATTAGCTGGATGCTTCACCACCTTCAAACACTAAAAATTAACAAAAAAGAAATCTCAGACGGGAATGTAATACCAAATACGAGTTTTTGTGACCATGGAAGAAAAAAAATTTACGACTTGGCAAATTGTCAATCTCGAAATGAAAAAAATGTCAAATCTGTCAAAGCCGTCAGCTATAGCATCAAGATATGAGGCGCCGCTTGGAAAAATATTATATATTTTGTAACACCTCTTTTTTGAGGTTATTTACAATTGAATTTGTCTGATGCATAAATATATAGATATAAGACAAAATACACTCTAAAGTTGGAACGAAAAAGCCTACAAAATATACCTTAAATTTTCGATATTACGACTTATTTTGTTCCAAATTACGGGGTATTATTATGTCGCGAGGTGTTACAAAATAAATGCTTTTTTTCCAAATGGCTCCCCACGCGCCGTTTGCAAAAATGTTGTTTATATTGTAAAACTTCGCAACAAATACACTTTAAGTTGGAACAAAAAAGTCTGCAGTAAATTTCCGACTTATTCTGCAGACTTTTTGTTCCAACTTGCAGTGCATTTGTCGCGAAGTGTAACAAAATAAACAATCTTTTTCCTAACGGCGTGTGCGAAGCCATTAGGAAAAACTCATTTATTTTGTAACACCTCGCGACAAATACACTGTACGTAGGAACAAAAAATCCTACAAAATAAGTGGGAAATTTCCAACTTATTTTGTTAGCGGTTTTTGCTTCAACTTAGAGTGTATTTTGTCGCAGATATATATCGGAAACTTCCGATATATTGGAGATTTACGACATATTTAGTAGGCTTTTTTTGTTCCAACTCAGAGTGTTTTTTGTCGTATATAACTCGAAAATAACCAGCACATATATATCGCACAAATTTTATTGTAAATTAGCTCAAAAACGAGGAGTTACAAAATAAATCATTTTTTTCCAAACGACGCCCCACATCAAGGCAACAAATCGCAATTTACTTACAACGATACAATACCTACTGTATGTGCAATACACACACACACTCGAAGTACCGCGGCTGGTCAAAAAATAATACACGTATATAATTAAATAGATGTTGAATACTTC
The DNA here is from genome assembly GCA_963965965.1 of Trididemnum nubilum. Taxonomy (NCBI): domain Eukaryota; kingdom Metazoa; phylum Chordata; class Ascidiacea; order Aplousobranchia; family Didemnidae; genus Trididemnum; species Trididemnum nubilum. The sequence goes on along the minus strand of OZ014478.1, from coordinate 35,617,908 downwards.
TGTGAGAATATTGTTTTCACTACTCGACATCCGCATACATTTTTTTGTAAATACCATGCACAAAATTTAGTATCGAATTTATATGAAAGTAAGGAAGATTGTCTTCTATTCTATTCTTGAAAGCTTCCACTCCATTCCATTCTGCTATCTTCCATATTCCATACCAAAATTTCCGTTCCATTCCATTTTCCATTTCATTCCGTCCCATACCCTCATCGTATTTAACACAAGTTAGTGAGAAAAAAGCAATAGATTGTAAATATAAAGGCACACTTTGCTAAAATGTTTCCCGGACTAGTCCTCAGATGGCGCGATATTGATACTTGGCTAGAGTACATCCATTTAAACTTCAAAACTGTCCACTTCGGCTTAAACCAGAGAGCGACTAACATGTTAATTGATGAATCGAAAATGGCAGTCGATAGTTCCGCTAGCTTCTTGAATTGCAGAAAGCAGCACACCAATCTAAATTAAGAACTCCGAGCAAAATCGCTCCACTAAAACTTATCACCACGGCTAACAAGCCAGTAACAGATACACAGCAATCTCGGCTAAACTGCCTTAACTACATATGTAATTAATACACAGAACAATAAAATTAATAGAATTCCGAATTATTAGAATGAGCGAAATAGAAAAATTCGCTTATTTATCGACCATTTGGAAAGGATACGAGGTTAAACGAAACAGTGATGCTACATCTGTGGCTACAGAAACTGACTTAGCAAATGTAAAAATTACAATGAACAACCAAGATAATGAGACTGACGTGTGTTTATTAGATAATACTCCTGACTTTGAATATATTGTCAACGGTCATGTATTAAAATCTTGGCTCAGTTTTAAAAAACAGAGCGAATGCACACCAATAATTTTGTATGAAGATGAAGATGATCGGAAAATGCGAAGAGCGCAAGGGAAAAAAATCATTTAGATGCGGTTTCGTTAGGGAGACAAAGCTTCTGATTATTTGCATTCAAGGAAGCTGAAAAAGACAACTTTATTCGCTTTCTTCTGGATTCCAGCATGAAACAATCCAAAGGAAATAAACTTGCTCGTGATTTAGGTCTAATAGCAGAAGTGGAATTCTCGTGGACGTCCTTGGCCTGAAGGACACATGTTAAATTCCTTGGCCTTGGTCTCGAAGCTCAAGTCCTTCGCCTCGAAGCCTACGTCTTCAAAAATCCCCTGTCCTCTGCTCGAGGACAGTCCTATTTTTTGATTGGTTAAAAAGGAAAATAACCAAACAAAAATTAACCTAATCATTTGTCAGTCAATTCATTTCTTTTCCTTATTTGAAAACTAAGAGAATGTGATAGCTTAGAAGTCAAAGTAAATTTGCTTGACATGGCATTATGTTAAAGCTCCTAATCGGAAAATGAAGGGGCAAAAGGCAGTGTAGAATATTTCTTTTTATTTCTGATAATACTTCCGGTGTGGGAGGTACAAACAGCAATGCACTAAAACCATCCAGACCTTAACTGGAGATACGGGAGTCTGGACAAAACCATTTTGGACTTGCTAATGCTAAAACATGACCGTGCCTATTTGAATGTGGATTCAGAAGAAAGTATGTCCGGACGAGTGTCATAATAAAATGTAATGCAGTTGCCAAGGATAGCCTATTACACTAGAAATGTTAGCAAACTTATAGCTCGTAACTAACAAAACGTATCTTGAGAAGGCCAATACTTTTTCTGAAATTACTCGAGGGAATTTTGAGAAGAATTTGTTTTAAGATAAGGAAGAACAACTTGCTGGAATCACTGGAAGCGGTTTAGGGTAAAAGCTGCAGTACATTCGCGGAACGATTTTTGTGCTGATAATTGCCGCTAGGAATCCCAAACAATAAACTGCTATATCAGAAAAAACGCTGCATGAAGAATTGCTAAAAAACCGAGTAATTGTTCGAATGCCTGGAAAGATGCGTGCTGCACTAAATTAATTTTTTACACGACGTCATGAAAATGAGAAGTCGAAGCTCCCGCAAAAAATTATGAGCATTTTTTGAAAAAACTCATGATTTATTATTTTTCCATTTTTACAATAATGGGTATTTTGAAGGTGGGCCCCGGCGCAAATGTCTCTTATGCTTTTCTTATCAATACCGCCCTATTGGGATCCCCAGGTTACTTTTTGCAGTTAAATACCTTATGGTAAATTTTACAAAGTGTCTTTTGGCGGCCGAAACGTACGAGCTCATTCATTGATAGGCATTAGATATGCGAGACTAAAAGACTAGCTTAAAATTAGGATTGGTAAAATGAAGGAAAACTAAAGTTTTTCTTCTATAACTTTTAGTGTATTTTGTTTCAAATCGTTTCGTTTTGAAAATAGTCTAATCTCCTTTGAATGTTACAAAAACTGCTATTTTTCTTTAAAAAAATCACTAAAATAGTTGAACTTAGGTATGGGGACTTTGCCTTTGCCCCCTAGAACCTCGTTTTTTTTTCAAAGACTTGAGCTTGCAAATACCGGATACAGTACCTCGATTCACTTTAAGAATAAAAATTTACAGCATTTTGCAATACTTGGGGATAATAGTATCATAGTCGCTATATGTGATATTTAAAAAAGTGTGATTTATGATAATATGTTAAACAATTCTGTGAAAAGAAGTCTTTTGACCCAGCAATAAGGTTTGTGTTGAGAAACTGTTAAAAAAGTTAGGATCCATAATCAGTTGACGTTTGCATCGGGGCCCAAACTGATGAAGTTAAGGCATTAAAATTGACTATTTCCACGTTTAGAATTTAGTTATTCGTATTTACGTGTTACCTCCTGATTTCACTACTGCCATATCGCTACCAAACGTAATCAACATTGCTGCTAACGTGTAAAACTTCAAAATGACTTTCATTATTTTTAGAAACTACTATTTTCGAATTATCATCAATAATTTAACGAAATGCAGTATCTTAAACACCTGCGCGCTTAAAAATGATTGAAATTTGCAGACCATGATTTAGAAAATTATGTTCTTGGGCCTTGACCTTGGTTTCGACCATTCCTGTTCTTGGCCTCGAGAAGGTCTGTCCTCGAAAACTTGGTCTTTGGCCTAGGCTTCCAATTTTGTTGAGTCCTTGGCCTTGGCCTCTAACGTGGGTCCTCGACTCTACCTCTGGCAATTAAGTACGTTAAATGTAATAGCAAAAGCAAAAGAGGAATATAGCCTATACGTTGGGCTTGGAAAGCTAATGGGTGAAAGAGAACTTTGAACACAAAAATAAAAAATTGAAGCAGTGTATTGTTATTCTCAACTGAAACTGAACTAATCTAAATGATCGCAAATTTTACGTTTATCGTGATGTACTACAGGCAACAATCTGCTTGCAGCAATTTTCAACAAGTAAACCTGCGATAAACTGTGATTTTGTTTGTCTGTTTTTGTTAAATTTCATAGCGTTGATGTCTCACTAACAAAACCTACAGCACCTTTGCAAAGGCTGTTTGATATACTGTATTTGTAGATTGCTTTTTCCTTAAAATAATTTTGAAACTTTTATTGGATTATGGTTGGATGTCAACTAATTTAGCCATAAAAATGAGTACTATTTGAAATTTATCATTGTCTTTAGTTGTATCAGTGTTGTGTTTGTATTTTTTGTCAACACTTCATTTCCTCTTCGACAGTTACATGCCTATTGTTTTATCCAAGCTCTCGCAGGTTTGTGGAGGACACATGTGCTCCCTTCTTAGGTAATTAAAAAGGAGGCACAAACGTAAAAAGTTTTAAAAATTGGTAAAATCTACTTTAGTAAAAGAACTACGCAAATAATTAATCTTCGTTAGCATAAGGGTCATTCTATTTTAAGATAGTCAAAATTTTCAAATTTTGTAACCCACCCGCTCAGATTTTTTTCATACTTGGATATATGAAAGCCATCAAAAAATAATGAAGGTTACAAAAAACAGCATCAAAATTCATCAAGCGGTTTTCGAGTTATGATGGTTTCATTATTACCACTAGAGGGCACTGTTTGGCAGTCCTAAATTTTTTAATTTGTGTAAAAATCTTCATCCTTATGCTATCGAAATAAGCAAAATATCAGTTCTGATAGATTTTGAGGTGAGGAATTCAAAAATGAAATTAGTTTTTAGAAAATTGCAAAGGTAAGTGATCAAAATGTAGATTGAAAATTGTTTGAGTGCCCGATTTCATTTCCGATTATCTCAGAAGGGCAAGAAATTTTTTTTTAATCCAACCATTGCCAAAATCTCAAGAATAGATCACTGTTTGACATATTTAAGTTTGGTTAATGTTTTTTGTTGCATATTTCTGTAATTGGTTTTGAAACATAGCTAAAAACTAACATTGAGTTTTTTGCGATTTTCTGATTTTTTTTGGAACACATGTATTGAATAGTATCTTATAAAATACTAATAGTTGCAAAAAATGAAGTAATCACTCTGTATATACTTTGTATATCTGGTGATCAGCAAAAATTTTGATTTTAACCCTTAAATTGTTACCGACAAGTTTGACGTCCTTCGTGGACGACTCCTGGGAAATCATAACGACTTCCACTGGCAGTTAGGTGGCCAGATCAACCACCAACCCTGCAGCTACAAAGCAGCTCGAGTGATAAGATGCACTGAGCTGGACAGCGCTGTTTCGAGCTTAGTATGGCACAAGATTTTGGGTATATTCTTAATTGAAAGATTTTGGGTATATTCTCAAATGATTGGGTATATTCTTAATTGAATGAGTATGGCACAAGATTTTCTCCCTTTACGTAACGGCGCTTTGTGCACGAGTGATAATTAAATGGGATTCTTTATCAATTAGTTGCAAATAGTCAACTTGCCCTTTTGATACATACTTTACAGTTCAGATTTTATTTGAACAGTTAGCATGAAACAAGGTAAACCCATCAGTTGCTATTGACTGGCAGGAAACCTGGAATGACTTCCATATATGTGACAATTTAAACAAATAAATTATATAAAAATAGTGTAATGTGCATGTTGAGTACTGCAAATTACAATAACACCGTGATATTTATTTAATAGAAACTACAATTGGTTTGCTAGTAATATGTTGCATATACTGTACTTTACAGGGTTTGAAATTAACGCTTGCCCTAGGCAAGTTGAAATCGCCTCGGGAAAGTTATTTTCTGGCTCAACTTGCTCGACAGTCAAGTCAATAAAATTCAGCGTATGAAATAAGCAACTTTGAACAAGATTACTTGAAAACGCAAATTACTGGTGCTGCTTTTGCTACAGTACAATAAATAAATGCAAGTAACGTAAGCTCTTGCTTGCTTTATTTTAGTGCACTCGCCGTGCGTAACACTAAATCACACACACATTGTTAATCGCAATTAACATTTTATAATCGCACGCAAAGTCGTTCGAAGCTCGAAGACAGTTTGCAATTCTATTGGCGCAAAATGTTTCGTTCTTTTTCGGCAAAAATTTTTGCCACGCTTGTCGCTCTGATTGCTCTTTCGGGTATCACAAGTATTACCCTGTGCTGTAAGAAAGCAAAGTCGAAAATTTGTCAACTTTTTTTTTTGAAGATCTTTAGTTCGTTTATCTTTCACACAAAAAAGTCCAGAGCTTTAGCCGGTGCAGTTTGCGAGATATTCGCGATTGAAAAATGCATTTGTAGCAAACGGCAACGTGAATTGTTGTTAACGTAACGATTAAAATAATTACAATCCTTAAATAAATTTTTGTAAATTGTATGATTGAAAAAAACATGGATGGCAATTGAATTGATGACTTCTGCGACATTTGTTATGCAAGAAAACTGAGATGCAATGCAGAATAGAGCAATAGATGTGATTTTTTTTACAAAAAATAAAAGTTTTTCAATGCGATAAACTCGTCACTAGCTTCCGGTAATAGATTTTTTTAATTAATTAGGTTTGTTATCTCAAACAACATAAACTGAAGCTCAGCGACGCGGAGATGGGCCCCGCAAACTTGTTACACGCTTCGGCGTATTACAGCGAGTATAATGAAAGATTTGATTTTGATTTGATTTGACCTAAAACGTGATTTTTGACAAAACAGAAAACAAACAGCAGAACTAATGACAAATATCGGAAGATATTTTTGTTTAATTTTTATAATGGATAATGGATGTTGATTTTTTGTTTGTTTTGATGAGATATTTCTGGAAAAAAAGCGTGCAATGCGATTGCCATCCCACAATAAAAAGTATCTATTACCTCACTCTGATTTAAAAATCGCATACAAGAACAGGATTTTCTCGAAATACGATATTATGCAAATTCGGTAGTACGCACTTTTTCGAAACTAAACAACATAAAAATGCACTCTGCCATTTTGGTTTGGGCAAGATGAGATCTCCCTGGGCAAGTAAATATTTGTTATAACTTGCCCGACAGGCAAGTTGTTAAAAAAGTTAATTTTGACCACTGCTGTATATACACCGCAAAGTGTATTTAGTGGCAAGTACTAAATGAAATACGATAAGTGGAATTCAAAAGACTTACTTAGAAGTAAATACACTTTGGGGTATATCCAGTATATGCAACATATTACTAGCAAACCAATTGTAGTTTCTATTAAATAAATATCAAGGTGTTACTGTAATCTGCAGTACTCAACATGCACATTACACTATTTTTATATAATTTATTTGTTTGTTTAAATTGTCACGTATAAGGAAGTCATTCCAGGTTTCCTGCCAGTCAATAGCAATTGATGGGTTTACCTTGTTTCATGCTAACTGTTCAAATAAAATCTGAACTGTAAAGTATGTATCAAAAGGGCAAGTTGACTAGTTGCAACTAATTGATAAAGAACCCCATTTAATTATCACCCCTGCACAAAGTGCCATTACGTAAAGGGAGAAAATCTTGTGCCATACTCATTCAATAGAGAATATACCCAATCATTTGAGAATTTGTGCCAACACTCCAATTTATGGTAATCCACCCATTTTAGAGGTTAAAACTTTATAAGAGTGTTCCCAGAGGTAAGCAATTGAAAAAGGATGGCAGATGTCTAGCTCTCTCCATACCCATAATAGTCAATGTCTGTCACTTGAATAATTTTCCCTTGGGAAATAACTTGAAGCAAAACTGTATTAGCCTAGCTAGACGTACACTAACCACCAACAATTTAAGGGTTAAAATCAAAATTTTTGCTGATCACCAGATATACAAAGTATATACAGAGTGATTACTTCATTTTTTGCAACTATTAGTATTTTATAAGATACTATTCAATTCATGTGTTCCAAAAAAAATCAGAAAATCGCAAAAAACTCAATGTTAGTTTTTAGCTATGTTTCAAAACCAATTACAGAAATATGCAACAAAAAACATTAACCAAACTTAAATATGTCAAACAGTGATCTATTCTTGAGATTTTGGCAATGGTTGGATTAAAAAAAAATTTCTTGCCCTTCTGAGATAATCGGAAATGAAATCGGGCACTCAAACAATTTTCAATCTACATTTTGATCACTTACCTTTGCAATTTTCTAAAAACTAATTTCATTTTTGAATTCCTCACCTCAAAATCTATCAGAACTGATATTTTGCTTATTTCGATAGCATAAGGATGAAGATTTTTACACAAATTAAAAAATTTAGGACTGCCAAACAGTGCCCTCTAGTGGTAATAATGAAACCATCATAACTCGAAAACCGCTTGATGAATTTTGATGCTGTTTTTTGTAACCTTCATTATTTTTTGATGGCTTTCATATATCCAAGTATGAAAAAAATCTGAGCGGGTGGGTTACAAAATTTGAAAATTTTGACTATCTTATAATAGAATGACCCTTATGCTAACGAAGATTAATTATTTCCCGATTAACCCTTCAATGCCGAGAAAAAAGTGTTTTAATTTTTGAATTTTTTTATGTAATGTACAATAAGTATCAAGTACTGGGTAAATGTGCGTTGAAAAAATTTTTGCGTCATTTGAACTTGACGAGATTTGACTCATGCCATATGTATGTTCCACTGGGCATTAACGTGTACACATTTTGCTTTAGATAGCCAATAGTCTGCATTCTAATTGCACAAACGACTCTATTTATGCAGTCATATTACAATAATTTGGTTTTTTGTGTACATTTATTTAGTACCTTTGTAAAACAAACAACACAGCATTGTGTTACGTACAAGATGGTGTTACGCACAGATACAATGATGCAAAATAGTACAAAATATAGAGTTGTTCATACGTTTTTAAAAAAATGATCATGTGATTAGTTCGCTTTCGTATAGCTTGTACTTTTGTGAAAGGACAAGTTACACCTAAAATAAACCAATATCGCATTTAGAGCACTGGCTAGAAACACATTTAGTACAATTAAACACTGCACATCTTCTCCGCGATTTTGCGAGAGTCTCAATTGAGTAGTGATCAATGCCATTGTACTCCGATTTATCCACAACATGCTTTCTTCCACCACTATGACAATATTTGTTCATGTTTTGATCTTGGTGATCAGTTCCTCCCATGTGCTTGCTATATTCCTGCAATATATAAAGTATATACTGGATTTCGTACCGGAAGTAAATTGCCATGTTACCAGTTTAGTTTTTTGTAAATTTGCAACTCATCGATACTTTTATTGTTTCGGTCAGTTTGACAGATTTTTATTCGACGTCCATCTGAAAGCAAAGCTTCAGCTGGTGCATTGAGTTGACTTCAGGGCAAATTGTCAATTAGACATCATCATTTTCGGTAGCCGAATCTTTATCTGAAGCTCAACCATCATTTGGTTTCATAAAAATTACTGCTGATGCGTCTTCATCTTCCAGAATAGATACTATTTCATGGGACGTATCTCTAAGCAAGTACAGAAAAATGTACTCGCATCTGCCCTTTGGTACATACATGTTCCAGTGAGTTTAAACGCAAATACTGGAAGTGCAGAAAAAATAAACATCAAACTTTGGTATTGGTTAGCATTAGATATTAGTCTTCAACAATATTCAAATACAAAAAATTCGAAATGTTATTCTAAGTTTGAAATAACAACAAAAAACTAAAATGTACCTTTCTGTACCTTGCAGAAAAATTTTCTTCCACTCTATCTGTCTGGCTGATTTCACAGTACTAGTTGCAACTACCGAATAAAACCATAAAAACATCTTGAATGCAGTCACAGACATTCCAAAAACTCAATAGAATAGTTTTTAAAATGTTAGTTGTGCCTATTAAAAGCAATATAATTTGACCGTACGTAATGGACCATATATGTTCCATTGGGCTGATTCGGGTTAAAACGTTGGTTAACTGAATGAAACACTTAAAGGTAGTGAAGTACCTAGTCAATTCCGGTAGCTTACAATAGTTAAAAGCGAAATATAATGTTTGAAATGTTTTTTTCTCACTTTGGAATTGCAGTTGCTAAGATATTCGACAAATGCAAAGACACAGAGTTCTAAGTTGGGCAGGGCAGAGTTGTAAATCGGGTCGGTCTCGGCCCTAAGGTTGACAAAAATTTCGGGCTTAATTCGAGCCTGAGACGTACTTTTTGTCTTAGGTGCACAAAAACATAATCAAAATATTTTGGCAACATTGCTAAATTTTTCACATCTAACTTAAGTTTTGCTTTTTTTTCGGGCATGATTTGGGCTTCAAATTAGTTTTCAGGTTCGGGCCGAGTTCGGGCTTAGATTTTCGGGTTCGGGCCAGGTTCGGGCCTAAATTAGTCGACTTGTTTACAACTCTGGGGCAGGGCTTTTTGGGTCGGGCTTGGGCCGGATTAAGGCTTAAGATTGACAAAATATCGGGCTTAATTCGGACTTCATATACGTACCGTACTTGCTTTGTTGTTTAGACAGTGTTTTAGGTGTCATAAAGGCTTAATTAAAATACCTTTGTAATACTGAATGACAACTTCGCAATTTATCAGGACTAGGTAGTTTTATTTAAACTGCATACGAGCAATAAGCCAACAACCGCAATCATTTTTTAGACCTAACTATACTTTCGGGCTTTTTTGGGCCTGGTTTTGGCGTTAATGATTTTTCGGGCTCAGATTTATGTTTTTGGTTGCGGGCCTGCACTGGTTGGCTCGTTACGACTCTGCAAAGATATATCCCCTTTAAAAAGCTTTGAAGCGACTTCGCTTCAACGTTAAAACTGCATTTGTCGTTTTTCAGTTGATTTCTTACTTGTCTTTTGACTTATTTATTAATTTCTGTCAATACGACAGGTTGTCAAGCGGCCAATTAACAAAAAAAATGAAAAAACCTTGATGGGGTTTTTGAGAAAAAAATGAAAAGAAATGAACTATGGAACAAATAAGAATGAAAATAAAAGAGTATCACGTTAAAATATTTTAGCCAAAACAAAAGTGTCATTTTGTAGTATTTTAGTAAAAAATCATCTTTTATAAACTAATGTTCTCTAAACTTTTTTGGTTTGGTTCAAACCTACCAGCTTAGGGATTTCTGCATATCATTTACCGTCGATATGCAAACATTATTTCACGTACATATAACTAGATGCGCAACCAGAATTTTCTTGAGGGGGTCTTGAACTCAAAAGTAAGTCTTTTTTGCCTAAAAAATGTCTTAGTTGGGAAGCGTGCTGAGCAAAGTGGTGCAACTCAGGCACATCACAGACAGGTGACTGGGGAGGGGAGCCCCCAGCAGGCAGAAACCATGGTGGTTTGGGGGCAGCAAAGCCCCAGCCATTGGGAAATTTCGTAATTTTTCAGCAAAAAATAGCCATTGTAGCGCCATTTGGATCAAATTTCAAACCGTTACCTCTTTGAAGCCATTTGAAAGAACAAAATTGCTAAAATTTAAAAGCTAGTTGAAGAATTAAACTGCCTAGCCCCTTCAAGTCCCCACTCACTGGTCTGGTCCAAATCAAGTTTAAATGCTTGCAATGTTGGGTTAAACTTTTGAAGTTACTTGGCTGTTAGGGGGGAGGATTAAAGCCCCAATTATTGCAACTACGAAAAGAAAGGTGAAATTACTCAAGTATGACATTCCACTGAGCAGTGAGCACACAAGCATTGTGTTGTTGCGTGACTTGAAAGTAAAATGCTTGTGATAAGTTGTGCTGTGAGAAAATCAATGTATTTTACGTCCGTCTTATGGTCCATAAAATACACTAATTAAACTAAAAACTAGCTCATATCCAGGTTGGGAAAAATTATAATTGTAAATGACAAAATTATAATTAATTACACGATTTTGCTGTAATTGTAATTGTAATTGAAGATTTTCAGAAGTCGATAATTATGGTAATTGTAATTGAAAAATTTTCTGCCTATTTTCAATAACAATTACTCTACTACATTCTCCAAGATAGATGATAACAAAATGAGTTTGAAAAATATCAATTTTCCTCTGGTTGCAAATCGATATCGATATTTTCTACCGGTTGCAAACACATCTGACGTCACAAACCAAACATTAAAGTAGGTTAGGAAAAGTTTGAGTTAGTTCATAGGTAGGATTAATCATATTCAAAACCTAAACTTAGCACCTACTCTAATCATAATCAGAACTAACTCTAAGCAAAAAAATAGTCGAACATAGAATTGGCTTATGACGTCAGATATGACTGTAACCGGTGGAAAGTAACCATTGTAACTTCAATGCTATTTGTGATATTAAGATTTTGTGTGCTTTTTTGCTTGTTTGCCCTTGTGTGCATGTTAAAGCAACACTAATGGTTCTATTTTGTATGATCATGCTAAATGTGTAATATTGTTGGTCAAAGTTAAAATAATGTTTCATACAGAGGTGGAGTCCTCGATGACGTCCTTGGCCTCGAGGACTCATTTTGAAGTCCTTAGCCTTGGCCTCGAAGCCTACAAGTCCCCAAAAATTTCCTGTCCTCGGCTCGAGGACAGCATTATTTCTTGATTGGATGAAAAGAAAAAAAAACAGACAAAAAATAATCTAAACTTCTAGCCTGTCAATTCGTTTAATTTTCTTTATTAATTTAAAAAATATTAATATTTTAAAGCCAAGTCATAATTTAGGATGACATCTAAGTTATAATGTTTGTTCTCATAGTTAGACTGGCTTGTATATTTTACTGCTTTTACTTTAACTCAAAGTATTTTTTTTATGTTTTCCTAATTTGGATACTTTTTTTGGTTTGAAATTACTTGGTATAACAAACTAACTTTGATGTAGCTTGGTGTTGGATAATTCACTTTTCACTCTGTGTGTTTGTCATTAACCAACTTATTGTGAATGCTGCTAAATGAAACTTCCATCTCCTCCATACTGAACTGATTTGGGTCACATTGTTGCTGAATTATAATTGGTATGATGATATTACATGTTTGGTATGATGGATGATTTTTTTTTTTTTAATTTCGCCGTGGTACTATTGTGCTGGACCTAAACATTATTATTATTATTATAATAAATTTCATTTTAAATGGCCTTGTGTGAAAGCTCTAATCGGAGAATGAGGTGGCAAAGGCAGTGTAGAATCGTTCTTTTTTATTTTTATTTTTTATTTCTCAAATGCAGGTCATAAAAACAGCAAAGCATTGAAACCGTCCAGAGTCATAACAGGAAATTCGGGGGTCCAGACACAAGCATTTTTGAGTTGCCAAAGCAAAAAAATGACCGCGCCTATCTGAGAGCGGATTCAAAAGAAAGTATGAACGTGATAATGAAATGTAATTCAGTGACCTCTTATACTAAATACGTAAATATATCCCCGATATAAGTAGTTATGTATATGGCGTGTTCGGTGCACAGAGGTCACGTGACTGCACTGTAACCGTCCTTGTGTCTCAAATTAAGAGAGGTCACGTGACTGCACTGTCTCAATAAAAATCATTCAGTGCAAAGCAGGTCACCTGACTCTTAAAAAATGCACTGGAAACAAAATGACTTAAAATGCACTGAAACCGTCCTTGTGTTTCAAATTTTTTTTTAAATCGTGGTTCTCAGTCCACCCCTCCCGATGTTAGTAGGAGATATTAAACTCGCAATTGAGCGCTTGTCACATGTAACCAACTTGTGCTCATAATTACGCTTCAGTCGCGTTTAATTCTTTTCAATAATTAGTTTGATTTTGTCATTTTCTATAGGTTTCACTTTAATTGTAAAGCCATTGCTATCAAATATTTTCACTTTGGGTTTACCGTACGCCTTTTGTATTCTTTCAATGTCTTCTTTTGATAGAACATCACTTGATACTTTTGACCACTCGTGTTTATAAGTAGGATACATGATAGAATCTGTACTTTGTGAATGGGTTAAACCTAAACAATGACCTATTTCATGAACAGCTACTACAAATAAGTTGTGTTTGGGAGGTGTGGCTGTCAACAAACACTGCATTAGCATTTTATTCATTTCAATAATCACTTTTATTTTGTTTATTTATTTATTTGTGTCAAGCACAAAAGCGCTCATAGAAAACGAAAAAAAAAAAAAGAAACACACACACAAAAAAAAGTTTACAGTCATGCATTAATAATTCTAAAGCGCCAGAGAAGAACAGTAAGCTTCTCCCAAACCATTTACACTAAGCAAATCTATAAAGCGAGCAACATATTTCGAACAACGAAATCTGCAAGAGTGAAGTAATGAGTGAACAAACACATTGGTAGACCTGTGGCAACCATTCATAAAACGAAATAAAAGTTTGCGAACAAGGGGATCAAAAGTATCAACATTAGCCTCCACTTGAATCATTGTAAAACACTCGAAGACGTCTATAGCTCTCATGGATATAACAACACCACAGCTGACTAGCATACAATACACAACAATGAGCCCGAAATAACATATTTTTGATATCAGTTAATAATCACAATTATGGTGTATTTGACCAGTATTCTCGAATGTTAGGATAAGCATCCAACATAGCTTTTATATCACTTTTTAGGTTACAGACTTCCGAAAATGAAAGAGTCAGAAATTGAAATCGTGGTAAATTACCGATCAAATCAGCAATTTCTCTCTTCTTTCTGACACTTCGATCACCAATATTGATGTTTTCTTCCACCCATGCTTTCCATGTTTTGTAAATATAGCCTTTTGCTCTTTCTTCTCGCCATAATGCGTGGAGAATGTTCAAAGCTTTTCCGCAACGAACATGAAAGCAAAGAGACTGCTTGTTTACGTTCTTTTCAAGTTGAACACATTTTGTTAAATATTCAGTCAACGAATTGATCGTCTTTTCTTCCGGTTCAATAAGCCCTGGTTGAAAATCTGCAGTGGAAAGATTTTGAACTAAATATTCATGCAACTTTTCGCCAACAAGTCTCTCTTTTTTTTATAAGGAATCGGCAACTTGCTTGAAGGTTTGTTTGGTTCAATATTTAATGGTCCATTTATCTCCAACTCATCTAGGTAATTTAACATGTCTTCATGATACTTTTTATGCTCTCTGATGATTTGCAATTCACTTTCATTCCAATAGTTGTTAATCATTTTATCGCAGCTGCTCCACACTATTCTAATCAACTTGTTGCAACCAACGTAAACGTCTAAATGTTCTTTCTCTTTCATACAAACAGCTTATTAAGCTTGTCTGTGACGTAATCACGTATTTAGTTAAAGTACGCGTTTTTTCCATTGAAATAATCAAGATGCAATGGTCGAGTGGGTAAAGCCGTCTAAATGTCCTTTCTCTTTCATACGTAAACGTCTAAATGTCCTTTCTCTTTCATACAAACAGCTTATTAACCTTGTCTGAGACGTAATCACGTATTTAGTTAAAGTACGCGTTTTTTCCATTATAACAATCAAGACGCGATGGTCGAGTGAATTCATTCACTCGATGCATTCTAGAATGCCGCGGAACCACCAGTTCCGCGAAATTACGTCACTCAAGAGAAGAACATTCTAGAATGCCGCGGAACCACCAGTTCCGCGAAATTACGTCACTCAAGAAACAGAAGACCAGGTTCGAATCCCAGTGAAGTCGGAGAAAATCCAAAATAGCAGGTTCGATTCTCAGTGAAGTTAAAGAAACAGAAGATCAGGTTCGAATCCCAGTGAAGTCAAAGAAAATGCTTGATTAACAAGTTAAACGTAGCTTATCTTTTTGTTTGTCGAAATTTTTACAATAATTTCATTTGAACTTCTAAGCTTTAAATTCATTAATCTGTTGTCATAACGTATTTTGTTAATGTGTTTTATTTTTTCACCATTTTTTAATAGCCCATGATGACATTCCCATATAAAATTATGAACCAAGATTCTATCCCAGTAATCTTCAACAGTGATTTCATAATAACCTCTTTCATTTATGCTTCCAAATGTTGGTTCTCTAGCAACAACATGAACAACGCATCCATCAATGCTCCCAGCGTATGCTTTGTGTGTTGGATGAAAATAAAACTCACGATTTTCAATGACTAATTTATCATTCATTTTTATTTAACTACAGACAAAATTTTCTTAAGCATAAAAATTACTTAAAGATTATATTTCTATTATAATAAAAATGAACCAATCAAATATTTTAGATCAGGCGGTTCCAGATATTGGAGTTTCTACTTTAAAACCGTCACCCTTTAGAAATTTTCCCCCAACCTTAAAGAAAATAGCTCTTAATGCAGCTGGTAAAGTTCAAAAGCGTATAAATGATTTTGCCGATTGGCTGATGGCTTACATACCACCAACTATTAAAGCAAGTGCTTCAGCAGCATTTCAAAAAATTTTAAATCTTTTTCCTAAACGAGTAATTAAAGTGCAGTTACTCAAAACTGCTCTGAAAAACTATACTAAATCTTATGATGTAGATATTGTTGATTTTAACCCATTGAAACAATTGAATGAAACACAAAAAGTCGTACAAGATAAATTACGGTTAGACCTGGTTAAAATGAAAGGATTGAAAGCAACAATCACTCTTAAAATTACCTTTGAAAAACAAACAGAAGACAAAGCAGTAACCAAGACGGCTTTTTTTAACAGCAGAGCAATTGTCATCTTAAATAAAGATGATGTAAGTGAAACATTACAAAATGCATCCAATCAAATAATAAATAAAATTGGAAATTGGCTTAGTGAAGGTTCTGGATGGTCTATATTTTCTGTCGATGGGCACTTCGTTAACTTAGTTCAATATACCCCTCTTCATGGATCAACTTATATTGCATTACCGGAAGAACTTCGAAATGCTAAGAAAGGACTAATTAACATCAAAAACAAAGACAACGAATGCTTTAGGTGGTGTCATTTAGCTAAAGTATACAGTGAGAAAGTAAAAAGCAATCGTGAAAGAATAAGTCATCACAAAAAATATGTAGACACACTAAATTATGACGGTATAGAGTTTCCAGTTTCTATCAAGCAAATACCAAAAATTGAAGAACAAAATAACATCAGCATTAATGTTATTGGTTATGAAAACAAGCAACGCTTTCCTTTATTTGTGTCTAAAAAGGTTTTTGAAACAACTCTCAATTTATTATTGATAATGGAAGACGAAAAGCAACATTATGTTTGGATAAAAGACTTTAATAGATTTATGTATAATCAAAGCAAGCACCAACACAGAAAACATTTCTGCAGATATTGTCTTCAATGTTTTAGCAGCGAGGAAATTCTACACAAACACACACCAAACTGCATAATAATAAATGGAAAGCAAGCAATACAAATGCCCAAAAAAGGTAGCTCGGTGAAGTTTAATAACTTTCATAAACAGCTACCAGTTCCCTTTGTTATATATGCTGATTTTGAAGCAATAACTCAAAAGATTGACAGCTGTCAGCCAAATGATGAAAAGTCCTACACAGAAAGATACCAAAAACACATCGATTGCGGCTATTCCTACAAAGTAGTTTGTTGCTATGACGATAAATTCAGTAGACCAATTCAACTGTATAGAGGTAAAAACGCTGTTTATAAATTTTTGGAAGCTATGTTGGAAGAAGTTGACTATTGTAAAAAAACGAAAAATGAACATTTTAATCAACCTATGGATTTAACGAACAAAGATGAAGAAAACTTTCAAGCAGCTACAAAATGCCACATTTGTAAAAAAGGCTTTTCTGGGGAAGACAAAAGGGTTGGAGATCATTGTCACGTTACAGGAAAATACAGAGGGGCGGCACATAATGAATGTAATAGAAACTTCAGACTTACTCATAAGATACCAGTAATCTTTCATAATTTGAGGGGTTATGATTCACATTTTATTATGCAAGAAATAGGAAAGTTTGAGAAGGATATTAAAGTAATTCCAAACAATCTAGAAAAATACATGGCTTTTTTCTTAGGCAAATATTTAAAATTTATCGATAGCTTCCAATTCATGAGTAGCTCATTAGAAACTCTGGTTAAGAACGTTCCACTTTCTGACCTAAAACACACATCACAAGAATTTCAGGATGAAAAACTAGAACTAATGAAAAGAAAAGGAGTTTATCCTTACGATTATATGAACAGCTTTGATAAGTTTGACGACAGAAACGGGGGGAGTTTCATACATTTCTAAAAGATATGCTAAAGCTAACAACAAATACATGAATAATTACGATTCAAAGCAGCCATCAAATTATATTACATATCTTGATGCAAACAATTTATATGGATGGGCAATGAACCAAAATTTACCAACGGGTGGTTTTAAATGGCTATCAGAAAAAGAAATTGATTTAGCAAATTTACCTAAAGGAAAAGGACTAATACTAGAAGTTGACCTGGACTATCCTGAACACCTTCATGATAGTCACAATGACTATCCACTAGCTCCAGAAAAAATGGAAATTAAACATCACCTCCTTTCAGACTACTGTAAACAATTACAAACTCAGTTTAATATAAAAGTTGAAGGAGTTAAAAAATTAATACCTAATTTAAAGTCAAAAAAGAGTTATGTTCTTTATTACAAAAACTTAAAGCAGTATATTGAATTAGGCTTAAAAGTTACAAAAGTACATCGGGTATTAGAATTTAACGAATCACCTTGGTTAAAAAAGTATATTGATTTCAATACAGAAAAGCGAAAAACCGCCAAGTCTGACTTTGAGAAAGATTTTTTTAAACTTATGAACAACTCAGTGTTTGGAAAAACAATTGAAAATCTTCGTAAACGTGTCAATGTTACTCTGATCAACAAACCAGAAAAACTATTAAAGCATTGTGCAAAACCAACCTACGTTAGCAGCAAAATATTTAATAAAAATCTTGTTGCAGTTCATAAAATTAAAGAATCTTTAACCCTAAACCACCCCGCGTATGTAGGAATGTGTATTCTCGATATTTCAAAAACGTTGATGTATGATTTTCATTATAATTACATTAGAGAGAAATATGGCAAGAATGCAAAACTCTTATTTACAGATACAGATTCAGTAACATATGATATAAAAACAGAAGACGTATACAAAGATTTTTGGGCTGACAAAGACAAATTCGACTTCAGTGGTTACAAAGAAACCTCAAACTTTTATGACCTAAAAAATAAGAAAGTAATTGGAAAGATGAAAGATGAAACCGCAGGTGTGCCAATAGTAGAATTTGTTGGACTTAGATCTAAAATGTACAGCTACGTCACAAAAGATGAAAGAGGTTGCAAAACTGCAAAAGGAATTAAAAAAAATGTAGTGAGGAATCTGTTAAAGCACGAAGATTACAAAAACACGCTCTTCAATAATCGTCAAATGTTTCATAAAATGAAATCAATTAGAAGTGAAAACCACAAAATTTATTCTGTTGAAATCAACAAGAAGTCTCTTTCGTGTTTTGATGATAAACGATATATTCTTTCTAATGGAATTGATAGTTTTGCTTATGGTCATTATTAATTAAAAAAAAAATATATGCTATTATAAAAAAAAGATGGATGAAAATTGTTGTGAAAATCTTGACATAAAAATTATAAATGGAAATAGAACTTGTATTAACTGTGGTGTAGTTCATCACCCATATTTTGTAAACGACTGGATTGATTATAACCCACGTAATGTTGTTTTACGTAAATCAGTTTACTGCAGAACTGCTTATGTTAAAAATAAATTACAACGCCTTGAATTGTCTGCTGATGAAATACAAGCATTTATGAACATTTGGACAACCGTGGAAAACCAACTACAAAGCTTCACTGGTAAAAGGTTTCCCAAGATAGATTTTTTTATAAATAAAATCTTAGAATATTTAGACATTCCCAAACAACCTTCATACAAAATTAGTGATGCATTAAGTAAAAAATATGAAATCATGTGGAAACAAATCGTTTAGCATGTAATTTTTCATAGCTTTCAGAAATTGGTGGACATATATCAGCAACTTGGTCATCAACCATAGCAAGTTCTCTTTTGAAAAACTCGTCAATATCACCAGATCTTAAAAACAATTTTAACTTGTTGAGTAATTTCTGATACGATTGATAAGCATATCTACAAGACTCAGTTTTTTTGGAAAAATTTTTCTGCGTCGTTATTGTCTGTAAAAGAACGCCTGTACCGCTAACAGACGCCAAGAAAATCGGATTTAATGTAACAGAACCAACCACGGCCCCAGTTGTAGTAAAAATAACAGATGACAGCTTTAGAGCTAAGTCCATTCTTTTAAATTTTTTAAACATTTTCTTATAACACCAATACTGTTTGTGATAAGTGTGATACAGTTTTGTCAATTCATTCACTTGTTCTTGAGTCAATTTTCTACTAATGTGGTTAAAGTCCATTGTTTATTTTACGATATACAATTACGCTTCTGGTTGATCACCCACTTCAAGCTGTTTAACTTTAATTACAACGCTGCTCATATTCATTGATACCGAAGAATTTGAAGAAACATAGTTGTATTGTATGCGAAACTCATCTCGAGAAGGATTAGGAAAAACAATGCAGTTTAAATTAAAACAATCGAATGGGGGTGTTACTGTTGTTTTACATATTTTATCTGTTTCTCCTTGACTAACACGAATTATATCAATATGTAATTTGTCTTCATCGTCATAACTGGTAACTTTCACAAGTCCGCTTACGCTTATTTCGATGTAACTGCTGGTTACCTCATCTCTCAAATGAATACTATCGGATTTGCAAAGACAGAAAATCGTTCCCAGCGACAAGAGGTGCACTCACGAAATGTAAATTGTGATCTGTATTAGTACGAACTGAATGAATAGCACTTGATGGAATTGGCCTCGAATCAGGTGTCGAAGAAGCACCCAAAAATATTTGAAATTTTGGGCGATATATATTTCGTTTAAAATAACGTTTATTTATTGCACTGGTAGGTTTGGAAGGTCTACCTACGTTGAAAATGGTATGATTTTTCATATCTAAGTTTCGTGAAATGGATACATTATCGTCTTCGGTTTGAATGTGTTGCGTTATTTGGTCAACATAATTTTTGTTTGCTGCTTCACCCGGTGCTGTGGGATCTCGTAAATTTATGATAGTGTGTAATCCTTGTAAGTTAATATTATCTCTCACATTTGTAACTAAATTTTCAACAAATTGTTTAGTTGCCGCATCAGAAGGTAGAATGGGTTCAACAAGTCCTTTTAGAATCAATGATTCATCTAATTCAATTGATGCGTTGTTAGGTGGAATATTTTCTATACGAAAGACCCTGTTTGGTAAACGACCAAGTACTTCTACACCATATATTTGAGACCTCTGAATTTGAATTTGAGAGGGCGATACAACATATTGATCATCGTTGTTTATACCTAAAGTAGCCAACCTCGAACCAAACTCAGAGCTTTCGGCAAAGTGGACAATGTTGCTAATTGCATTATCCAAGAATCCTTTATTTACACTATCTGATTCTGTTACAGGATTGGCTAAGTTTGTAATTTTGTGGTTGTTTAAGTTTAAATCACCATACATTATATCTCCTGACTTGGAAACTTTGTGTTCAATACCTACAACCTTAACAGTACTTGAAGATTGACTTCCACTTGTTCCAAATTTTGAAATATTCATTTTGTCCTTCTTTATTATAAATGAATATAATAAACTTTGATAAATATTTAAGTGGGGACAACAAGCAAATCAAACATCATTATCTTCTACCAGATTGTCATTACATGATAGTAGGATCGACAGGATCAGGAAAAACAAATTTGCTTTTAAACATGGTTCTCAAGTGGATGAATTACGACCTTTGTTGTGTTTATACTGTTAATCCTGAGCAAGATAAGTATCGATTTTTAAAAGAGCAAGGTATTGAAGTGCTAAGCCCTGAAGACTTGCCTCCAGTAGAAGAGCTTGACCCTCAACAGAAAGTAATAGTTTTTGACGACATTAAGCTAGACAACATGAAAAAACTGATGGAATACTTTTCTTTATCTAGAAACAGAAATTGCAACTGTATTTACCTCACCCAGTCATACTTCAACACTCCAAAGTACATAAGAAGAAACACTAACTGTTTTGTTTTTTTCGGGAACTTAGACAACAAAGATATCAGACACATTACTGACGATCATGCTAAAGGTATAACAAAAGAAGAAATGGAGTCGATTTACCGTGAAGCAACCAAAGATCCTTACAATTTTATGGTGCTGGACAAAACAGCCAAACACCTACCCCTTCGTTACAGAAAATGCTTTGACCATTTTTGGGCTTAAGCTTTATATGCTATATAGTAAACATGCCATTTGTAAATGAAGAAGAGTTGAAAAACAAAAATAAACTTGTAAAGGATTATATTAATAACCGAAAGCTTTTGAAACAAAAGCTGCAAAAAGAAATTGTAGCCAAACAACAACTGCAAAAGTCTGCTTCTGAAATATTTCGTCCCATTACTAAAACGTTTGAAGAAACTCAGAAAAAAACTGATAAAAGGCAAGACCAACTAATTCAACACATACAGCAACAGCTTGCCATTGAAGATAAACCTCGATCAATTTATACTGTGCACTTTGAGAGTGCTTTCGATAACGAAGAAAAAGAATTGCTTACACAAAACAATTTTGAGACTGATATTGTTGAGCTTGTAAAACGCGGGCCAGATTACATAAACACATTGAAAGACAGAGCTAGATTAATCAATCAAAGATTAGGTGGTTTACGAAGAAGACGTGATGCTGATACAGAAGTGATTGATGAGCAAATAAAAACTTTTAAAAAGTACAGAGAAAAATTAAATAAATTATTAGGAGGAATGGAACTTACCTTTGGAAAAGGGCTTAAAGATCCCAACAAACTTTGTGAAAGACTTAATTTACTAGTAGCAGCCAAACAAGCCGGCAATAATAACAAACGTTTGGATCAAGAAATTGCAAACATTTTGAAAAAACTAAAATTAAACAAATGCATTTCACACTGCGACCACCAAAAATTATTTGACAATATATTAAAATGACATCAATACCACTTTTCTTTGACTCTAGGAAAGGACAAGGAAAATCAGAAGATTTTATAACTAGCTTTAATCCACTGTTGCAACTAGACATTAAAAAAAGTTACGAGATGTCCTTAATCAATGCTCAAATATGGTACTCTTGGCATAACATAACGAGCAGCAATAATAAATTTTTTTATTCACCAGATGGAGTAGCTGCACGACTATTATCGATTCCTCCAGGTAGCTATAATATTGAAGATCTCAATAATGAAATCAAGTACTTGATGGAACAGAGACGTGATGACAAAAATAATATAACTATAACACCAAATTTTAATACATTAAAATCAAGAATTGAACTTAAAAATGATTACATAGTTGATTTTCGAATTCCAAATTCAATAGGTGACGTTTTAGGATTTGGTTCGGCATTTTTGGGTGTAAATGGAATTCATAATAGTCAAAATCCTGTAAATATTACAAATATCAACAGCCTTCAGATTCATTGCAGCTTAATTGATGGAAGTTACATAAACGGAGCGTCTAGTGACTTACTTTATACTCTTAGTCCAAACGTACCACCGGGATATTTGATTCAAGTTGAACCTAAGCAAAACATTTACGTTCCAATCAAAAATTTAAGTCAAATTGATAGTATCCGATTCTCTATAAAAGATCAAGATAACAATTTTGTAAATATGAATAATGAACGAGTGACTTACTATGTTCACCTGAGAGAGATTATGTAGTTTAACTATAAATGTTATCACAAAGAGAAACTAGATTTCATAAAAAGAAAATCATAGGTGGAAGTTTGCTTAAAAATGTTTACGACAAGGTAAGGAACGTAATCAGCACTGGTTCTAAGATTCTTAACAGAATTCCTACTGGAGTGAAGACTGAGATTAAAAAACTAGCTGCACCTTTACTGAAAAAAGCCTTAGAACCCACAAAAAAGACATTAGAACCAGTCTTAGAAAATATACCAATAAACAAGCGTATTATCAATGACAGAGAATTAGAAAATCTCAACGACAGATCGAGAGCTATCTTAAGTAATTTAATTGCTGGATCAGGATTTAAAAATTATATGTCTTAATTATAAAATGACAGAACTAACGAATCCATATTTGCAAATTAAAGAAACAAACTTAGTGGACAATTCAATTACTGAGTTTGAATATGTCGAATACCTTCCGAGAGACTCAAATAATATGAACAAAGATGGTCAGCACATTATTGAAACAAAAGATGAAGATGTTTTTCTTCTACCGCATAAAGCATACCTAGAAATCAGAGGAAAACTTCAAACTAATGCGAATGCTAATTACAATAACAATGACGTAATTTCATTAGTAAATAACGGTTGGTCTTTATTTCAAACTGCGCAATATCAATTAAATAACCAAACTATAGAAAACATAAACCTTTATCTACCTCAAGCATCAACAATACTCAATTTAGTTAGCTTTAGTGATGATTATTCAAGATCAACCGCCTCTAACATGCTGTGGTTTGAAGACACTGGAACTGGTTCCCCATCTCTTAAACAAAATTTTGGTGGTGTAGCTGATGATGCGAATGCAAATGCTGTACGTAATGGTCTTAGAGCAATCGTAGAAATATACAACAACAATCTACAAGCAAATATTGGTTTCACCGCAAGACAGAACATTACTACGGGAAATAAGCAAATTACTTTAATGCTTCCTCTTTCCCAAATATTTGGATTTTGTCGTGATATCGATAAGGTTTTTAGGGGTGTTAAACACAGTATAGTCGTGGATAGAGAAACATCTAATAACTATATTTTACGTGCAAATGGTGTTGCTGCTGGTAAGTTTAACATAAGTCATATCTCTTTGTGGATGCCTAAAGTGAAACCAAGTTTAAGAGTTGAATCGGAAATAGATGCTATGTTAGTAAAAGGACATATAAAACAGCTCTACTTTGAACAAATGAGAGTGTATCGAACAATGTTTCAGTCAACAGAAACAAGCATGACTTGGAGAATAACAACCCAGCCGGGAACAGAACTTCCTAGGCATGTGTTTGTTGCGTTTCAATCGAGTGAACGAGATAACAACCAGCAGCTAAATAATATGATTTTTGACAATGCAAACTTAAGACGTATTAGTTGCAGAATAAACAGCATTCAATATCCTGAACGAGAATTTGAATGTAATTTTACTCCACAAAATAGAAATTATTCGCGTTTATACATGAGTTTTCTAGAGGCTGTAAACAAATACCAAGATGCCGACATGGGCTGTCAATTATCAGCTGAAGACTGGGCTAGTTTGTATCCAATTCATCATTTTGATGTTAGTAAACACAATGAACGACTTAAAAACAGCTCGGCAGATATTGAAATAAGGTTTAGTCTTGGTGGTAACTTTAGAAATATTGCAAATAACGCTGACCAAGCTTTCTATGTTTATGCAGTCGTACTTTCTGATAGATACCTTCAGTTAGAAGGACTTTCAGGTCGAATGAATGTAATTATCTGAGTATAAATAAAAATGTATGTTAAAATCGGATTAAATTTATCACAATTTCAAAAAGAAAAAATAAAACAAGCTTTTCAAAACAAAATTGGGCTTACACTCACATTTAATAACCACCAGTTACAGGGATCAGACTTTCTTGGTTTAACAAAGATGCAAGTTAACAAAATAAATGATGCTAAAGCAAAAGGTTCAGGTGTTACTTTGAAGCTATCAAAACTACAAATTTCAAAACAGGGTGGTTTTATTGGAACTCTTTTAGCAGGTTTAGCAGGTAGCTTGCTACCCAGTTTGTTAGGAGGAAAAGGACTTGTGTTACCTGGATGAAAGGGTAAAGGGCTTATGTTGCCTGGAACAAAAAGACAAGGTAGGTCTTATCGCTTCGACGAACCTCAGATTCTCGGAAAAGGTTTAATACTAGGAAAAAATTCTCCTTTCAAAAATGTTCCGATCTTGGGTTTGATTTTATAAAGTCTAATATAAAATGTACCACGATTACTCATTGAACTTGACACAAAATCAAAAGAAAAAAATTGCAAATGCATATAAAAGCAAAACTAGTGTAAGTGTTAGACTAACAAATGCAAGTTTACAGACTAAAGGCAACGTTAGTTTGCAACTGACGAGTCGACAGATAAATAGAATTAACAAATCAAAAGCGTCTGGACACGGTATACAAATAAACTTTAGTAAAACGCAATTGCAAAAACAAGGTGGTTTCTTAAGTAGCTTACTTAATTTAGGAAAACTAGTGTTACCGTTTTTAGCTAAAAAGGTTTTGCCAACTTTAGGATTAGCAGCTGCTTCCGGGGCCATCCAAGGAGCAACTAATAAAGCAGTAAATAAATGAAACCATTAACAAACTTAGACATTGATAAAATCATGATTAAGTGTGACAATTATCGAGGAACATTTAGCAAAGATATGTTACCAAAAGCAATGAATAAAAATGAGTCAGCTGTCGTAAACTTGCAAGATTATTTTGCGGGTAGTGGAACTCATTGGGTTTGTGTTTACAACAAAGAAAAATCAGATAAAGTAGAATACTTCGACAGCTTTGGACTTGTACCCCCAAATGAAGTTGTTAAATATATGAAGACTACAAACAAAAACGTTATTTACAATGATGCACAAATTCAAAATATTAACTCAATTCTTTGTGGTTACTACTGTGTGTATTATATAACAGAGCGAAATAAGGGGAGAACAGCAAACGAACTATTGTTAGATTTTCATGAAAAACCTACACCTTTTAATGAAATGTTTATGAAGTTTTATGTATCATATATTAAAGATGGAAACTTATTGTGTTAGAGAAAAGAAAAAAACTAAATGTGTTCCAGGTTCTGATGAAATTATAAAAGCAAAAGGAAATGGTCGCCTGATGTTACGTTGCATTTGTGCTAGTTGTGGTATTACAAAGCATAGTTTCATTAAAACCAACAAAAAAGGAGGCTTGTTAGACCTTCATGCTGCGATAGGAAAATTACCAAAACCAAAAGGTGGGTTCACTCTTCCAAGTCACAAGTACACTGGGCCATATAATACACTAGATAAGCAGCTTGATGAAAATGATCAGCCTTTTCCTGGACAAGAACCTTACAATCAAATAGATGCTATTGCTATGAAACATGATATTTGTTACCGTGATAATGACAATAAAAAAGGTAAACTAAAATGTGATAAAGATATGTTAGACAGTTTATCGCAAACAAAAACCAAAGGTATTCGAGAATCTTTTGATAAAAAGTTAGTTCAAGCAGCAATTGGAACAAAATATAAGTTGGGGTTAGGTGCAAAAAACGGGAAAAGGCGTCGTGGCAAACAGAACTAGCTGATGAACTACACAAACCAGTAAAGAAAAAGTTTCTGCGACGCCGAGTTATAAGCAAATCAATTGATGAAATATGGGCGGCTGATTTAGTAGAAATGCAAAAGTTTAGCAAATGGAATAAAGGTTACCGATATTTACTTATGGTAATTGACGTATTTTCCAAATTCGGATGGATAGTCCCTTTGAAAGACAAAACGGGTAAAACTGTTGCTAATGCTTTCAAGAAAATCTTCAAAGAAAAAAGAATTCCAAAATTCTTATGGACTGATAAGGGAAAAGAATTTTACAACAAAAATACGAAAAGCCTGTTGGACCAACACAGCATTAAATTATACTCAACTGAAAATGAAGAAAAAAGTTCTGTTGTTGAACGCTGGAATCGCACTATCAAAAATAAAATGTGGAAGCAATTTACAAAACAAAGTTCAACTCAGTACTTAGACATGCTACCTGAGATAGTTGATGAGTACAATAACAGCTATCATTCATCCGTGAAAATGACGCCTGTTCAAGCTAGTGAAAAAGAAAATCAAGGAATTGTTTACTATAATTTGTACGCTAAAATTAAACCAATAAAAACAAAAGCAAAATTTAAAGTTGGTGACACAGTAAGACTTTCAAAATACAAGCGAAAACTTTTTGACAAGGGTTTTACTCCAAACTGGACAGAGGAACTGTTTTTAATTTCTAAAGTTTTAAATACCAATCCACACACTTACGAAATCACTGATCTTCGTGGTGATTTAATTTCTGGAACTTTCTATGAACAAGAACTTTTGAAAACGAATCAAACTAAATTCAGAATAGAAAAAGTTGTTCGCAAAGATAATAAAAAGAAATCGGCATTAGTTAAGTGGTCTGGATACAGCAATAATTTTAATAGCTGGATTCCGATTGAAGAATTAGAGCAACTTAAATCTACATATAAATAAAAGATGTTTTGTGGATTTCAACCTTCAAACTTATCAGTCCCAGAAAATATAGAAGATATAAAACAAAAGTGGAATAAACGTGTTTTAACTTACTGTATCACGAACTTAACACCAAAACTTACAGAAGAATCGATACACAAACAAATTGATTCTGCTTTTAAAGTTTGGGATAAACCTACAGCACTTAAATTTAAGAAAGTACAGCCAAATGAGCCCTGTGACATAAAAATTAGTTTTTGTGCCAAGGAACATGGCGATGGATTCCCTTTTAAAGGTAAAGGCGGTGTTTTAGCTCATGGATTTTATCCAGGTTCAGGAATTGGGGGTGATTTACATTTTGATGCTGATGAAGATTGGACAGACCAAGAAACACCTCCCAAACACAACTTATTTGTAGTAGCTGTTCATGAAATAGGTCATTGTTTAGGTTTAACCCATTCACAAAGTACAGATTCTATCATGTATCCTACTTATAAACACGAGTGGTCAAAAGTATCAAGTGATGTTCTATCAAAAGAAGACATTGAAAGAATACAAAAGGCGTACGGTAAACCCAAAGTGAAAATATTTGATAGCAATGGCTTTACAATTAAAGTGAAACCTATAGAAAATGACAAAATCAAACTAATTATTGAAAAGAATTAAACGCGACTGAAGCGTAATTATGAGCACAAGTTGGTTACATGTGACAAGCGCTCAATTGCGAGTTTAATATCTCCTACTAACATCGGGAGGGGTGGACTGAGAACCACGATTTAAAAAAAAATTTGAAACACAAGGACGGTTTCAGTGCATTTTAAGTCATTTTGTTTCCAGTGCATTTTTTAAGAGTCAGGTGACCTGCTTTGCACTGAATGATTTTTATTGAGACAGTGCAGTCACGTGACCTCTCTTAATTTGAGACACAAGGACGGTTACAGTGCAGTCACGTGACCTCTGTGCACCGAACACGCCATATACATAACTACTGATATAACTAACAAAACGTATCTTGAGAACGCCTTGTTCTGAAAATACGTGAGCGAATATTGCGAAGAATTTGTTTTGAAATAAAGACCAATTCTATAGTCACTGACAAGTGGTCTGGGCGCAAAGTCATATCCGCTGAACGATTTTTGTGTTGAAACCGCTGCTAAGAATTCCATGTAATAAACTAATGCATCTGTATCGGAAAAAATTATTAAAAAAGCTAGTGTAAAATTAAATGTAACTATAATTGTTCGAATGCCTGGAAAGATGCGCGCTGCACGTAAAATCAATTTTTCACTCGACGTCATGAAGATAAAGAGGCGAAGCTCGGCAAAAAACTTGGGCATTTTTTAAAAAATAATGATTTATTATTTTTACGTTTCTACAAATTGTGGGCCTTTCTAAGGGGGATTCCGGAGAAAATCGAAAATGCTTGCAATGCCTTCCTCTCTAATGCAGCCCTGTTGGGATCTTCAGGATACTCTTGCTATCAAATACCTTATGTTAAATTTTATGAAGAGCATTGCGGCGGGCGAAACGTGCTCGCTTATTCATTAATAGGTAATATAGGCATTAGATGCGAGAATATAGAGAGACATCTCGTGCATTAAAGCGTGAAGAAAAGATTGGCTTAAAATGGTTTCAAATTTAAAACAATTAAAAAAAATGGAGGAAAACTTAAAGTTTTTCTAACTTGTCTTTTACAGTATTTTCTTTTTTCAAATTGCTTTCAAATTCTAATCAAGTAATTTATTTTAAAAGTCACTAAAATTACTATTTTCTGAAAACAAATCACTAAAATTGTTCAACGGAGGTATTGGAACTTTGCCCTCGCCCCCAGAACCCCGCTATTTTTCTCAAAGAACTTGAGCTTGCAAATACCGGGTACGGTACCTCAATTCATTTCAAAAACATAAATTCGCAATATTTTGAAATGCTTTCAGATGATAACATCATATTCGCTAATCACTATGTAATGTTTAAAAACTACGACAATATTTTTAAAAAATTCTGTGAAAAGAAGGCGTTTAACCCAAAACCGTAAGGTTTGTGTAGAAGAAACTACAAAAAGTGGGGATTTATAATCATCAATCAGTGGGCGTTTTGCACTGGGGTCCTAACTGATGAAGTTAAGGCATTAAAATTGACCATTTAGACGTTTAGATTTTAGTTATTCCCATTCACGTGTTACGGCCTTGATTGTTTCATTGCCGCGATACCGCTTTACGGAACATAATCAACATTGCTGCTAACGCGTTAAACTTCAAAATAGCATTCGTTATTTTTAGAAAATACTACTTTCGAATCATCATCAAAAACTTAACATCAAAAACTTCTCGCCACGCAAGGAATTTTTATGCACAACGAACGGTTTTATAAACAAGTTGAAGGAATCATAATGGGCAATCCGTTGGGACCAACAATGGCAAATTTCTTTATGGCTCATTTAGAAGAAAAAATTTTTGCGGAAAAGTCTAATGGACCACTTTCACCTAAGCTTTATCTTCGATATATTGATGATGTGTACGCGATTTTTGATAGCAGCCAAAACTGCGACGAGTTTCTTCCGATTTTGAACGCACAGCATCAAAGCGTGAAATTCACAGATGAAAAAGCTACAGATTCATTGCCTTTTCTTGACGTAGAAATAAAGTTTGACGAATTCGGTTTTAAAACTAGTGTCTGGCGCAAACCTACATATACGGGACTGTTGTTAAATTTTCGATCAACTTGTCCAAATGCTTGGAAATCTGGCCTAATTACTTGTTTATTAAAACATGCCAAAATCATATGCTTTGATTATGAATTGTTTAAAGATGAAATCACTAAGCTAAGATGCATTTTCGCAAAAAATTGTTATCCTGATTGGTTTTTTAATAAATGCTTGAAAAAATTTGAAAATAATACAAACCAGACTCACATGATAAAGAAGTTGATAATTATGCATACATACTTGGCTTGCCGTATTTTGGAAAACCATCTCGTAAATTTGCATCCCAATCGTCTACCTTACTAAAGCAAAAATTTGATGTTCGAATTTTTACTTATTACACTTCGCTAAAAACTGGGTCATATTTTAATCTGAAATCCAAAACTCCTGCTGCTCTAAAATCCAATGCGGTATATAAATTTACATGTTCGCGTGATGTGAACACGACATATATTGGTATGTCAACGCGCCACTTGGTGACTAGGGTCAGAGAACACTTGCAGCTTAACTCCAACTCCGCCAAAAGTGCCATAAGCCAACACATTTCTTCCTGCCAAACTTGTCAAAATTCTAATTTGGATGTTAGTTCGTTTAAAGTAATTAGAAACTGTGACAATGAATATGAAACCAAAATACAGAAGGCATTATTGATCAAAAAGCCAACACCACGATTGAATTCACAATTATACGCCAACGGTTGTTCTTTTCTTTTGAACGTATTTTGAACATTTTTTCGCGCGTGTGTGTGTGTCTAATTGTCTACATTGTACCAAATACAGTATTGTTATTTCATGGTGTTGCTTTATTTTTTTATTTTTTATTTTTTATGACTTGATTTTACTATGGAAAAGGTATAACGTATACGTCACAATACCAAATGTATAAAGTTATAGTGGTTGTTATATTGTAACATTTGTGTTTTGCCGATAATATTTTGATAACCTTTCATTTCTAAGTTTTAAAGTTACTGTAAACTGCTTTTTAATATTTGAAGAGGGCCATATAGAAAATGCGCCGAAAACGTTACAGATAAAATAAAAATGCTATCGGGAATCAACTTTCTGCTTATATGCGCTTTGTGGTTTAAAATTTAAAACCTTGCAGTCAGTTTCATCCACTCTGGCCTATACACTGTAGAGCACTTTTTTGAATCGGTTGAATTCAAATTCCACTCGCCATTGTAATAAACTTTCGGTTAATATGCAAAAAGTTTTAGATAAATATTTTTCTTTATTGGCAAAAGTGTCTTGTATTATTTATTCAAAGCCGGCCTTGCGAACACCTATAGTAGTTGCAGGGGCTCGGCAAGCCCTATGATGTAGACTGGACAAGGGCGTCGGCAAAATTGTTTACAAAAAAAATAATGCAGCGGTAGCAATCCAGTTTTCTTTTGACGTTTTCTGGCAACGTTACTAGACTGTAATCCTCCGGCAACAAACCCTCTCGATATAATCTTGCGCTTTGATCGCAAAAAGGCATTTTTCAACTTCAAACGCACTAAACGCACCGACCATGTCTATTTCGTTTCCCACAAAATTTTTTTCTTTTTACTTAATGGAGTCTAAAATTGCCTTTTGTCATATTTGCTGCAACATATTTTTTAAACAGCTAAATAACAACATACCCAATTAAATTTATAAATCTGCATTAAAACCACACAAAGCAACAAGTTTTCAGCCTACTGGTACCGATAATACCAAAGAAATAAAAAAAAAACGACATATTCCCTTTTAAGAAAGGCAATGACTTATATTCACTCTTTGTTTCAATGCTTTTGGTGGTTTAGGTTTATGAAATAAGAAATTCAAACAAAATTCCAAAAGTTGGCCTTGCCCCGTCTGCCCCGAAGCTTTTGTGGGGATTAAACCTTTCGCCCAGTAGAAAAAGTTGTAAAACAAATAACTATTTGCGCTGGTGAAAACCAAAAGTCGTGCGCCTGAAATCAGTCTAAGTTTTTCATAGAAAAGTGGTTGGGTCTATACCAGTGCACCAAGCTACCAACGTTTCTAGAGCCAAGTTCCATGTACCCAATGAACCACTCTCGTTTAGGCTCTGTCAAAAATACCCAGTGTTGAAAAGCACCTCTTCAAACGTCGTGAGTAAATAATATAATTGAAGTCGTCTAGGTGGAAAAGCGAAATCGCTTATAACTTTGTGATTTCTTGCATGTTTTCTTTGACTTTGTTTCTGTGTACGCTAATTATACACTGTCCACTAATGCGATCTTCAGCAGAGGTTGTTTGGAGCCAGGTTTTCACTCGCCCCAGAGTGCTAAAAGAAAGACTCACAGTACAAGTAATAAATGACAAAGTTGAAGCAATTAACAATGTGTGTCGCACAGTAGGATATAACTTACAGTATTGGATTATTATTTCATCTAACGACCTGCTTTTAAACATTTTCAAGTTCGTTTGAATACTTCCACAAATCATGCCATGTGAGTGCTTCGAAACAAAAATTTTCAGTCTCATAGATACTGTCGATTTGCTCTGCTTCGACCATAAAATCTTCTCTCTACAAAGTAATTTTTCGTGTAGGACAGGGGTCGGCAACCTACGGCCGCCAAGGCATTTTACCCAGCCCGTGACCTTTAATTGTCATCCGGCCCGCGACCTTTTCTCTTTTCTCAATGACAGATATGCAGCAATAAACCGCCGAAATGATTCTCATCTCATGGTGAAAACCTTTTTTGGTGGTCTTCGCCACCGATTCGTGCGAAAAAAGGCCTGAATTTCTGGCAAAGATTTTTTTACTCTTTTGGTCCGCAAGAATGGTGGTGGCCCGTTGGAACCTTGTTAGGACTGAATGTGGACCACTACGGCCACTAGTTGACTAGTTCATTTGCTGCCCACCCTTGGTGTAGGATGTAACATCAACAAGCGATTAGGGGCAAAATTTGAATAGTCAATTATTTTTTCGCGAAACACAAATTTATACTATTCACAAAATTCACCTTTTGTGGTTACGGCACCATGATTCCTTTCTAAGCACAAACCTGCGCACCAAAAAAAGAAACTTACACAATCGGTGATTGCTACGATGTTTCCGCAATACGAGGGCTTGTTTAAGGACTTACGGCATCATGTGTGAAAATCCGGGGGGGCCTGCCCCCCCCCCCCTTGCCGACGCCAATGCGTCTTGCAATTTAAAAATTACGATTTTCAAAACTAAAAAACTCAACAAACCATGAAATAATCGTGAGCGAAAATTTGGAATTCCATACCCAGCTATTTTAGAGACCAATCATTTAACAGGTTTATGAAAGAAAACAAAAAAACATTATTTGACTCTTTGTGATACTGTCTGTCTATTTCGAATTTTATGTTTGGAACTGTAAAAATTGGTGATTATTGCACTGTTTCATTCTATTCCTTCTCACACACTACAAAATCCTTAATATTGTTGGCAAAAATTTTAACCATTGACATTGCTTGTGCTTTTAATTTATTTATTCTTGTTTTTTTAGTTTCATTAATATTAATGATGTTTCAAACTGTCTGTGTTCTATTGCAGTAATTCCATGTCGTTGTTTTACGTAAGTTATTGTTTTTTATTATTTTTTTTGTTAATGTCACAACACAATTTCTCAAATACAGTCGTAAGCCATCTCAACAAATTTGATGACATAAGCATGCCATATTTTCATTATGGCTGTTCAGAGTGGTTGTTGACTAAATGACCTAGCGGATCCTCCGCAACCACTTTGACGCTACATCAGTTGCGTAGCCAGGGGGGAATGCAGTCTCCCCCCATTGGCAAGCAGAGTATGCAAAATACCACGTTTTTAGCACTTTTGAGACCGATTTTTGCACTAAAAGCAAAAATAGCCCCCCCCCCCCATTGGCATTGGCAACGCAAACGTGTCTACTTTGATCCTGGACTTGAAGAGAATTAGTCGGTCACAAAAACTGATCCCAGCCTGGGAGAAAACCTTTTTCTTTTTTTGGTCTTCACCTAATTTCGGGTACAAAATCGTTCCAATTCCATGTGAAAACCGTTTTAGTGTGGTTTCATGCCTCCGAAACAGCCCCGATTGCAAATTCCTGGCTGGCTACGCGCCTGCGCTGCATGCAGTCTTTTTCTTTTTTTCGCTTCATCAGTGCTTATTTTTTTGTTGTGGCGTGTCATTAAATGAAACTTAAACTTTTTATTTGTTCATTGAATTTGCAGCGTGTTCAGAATTTCAGGTGCCGTTAGTCATAGTATTAGTAAAGAGTCTTATCCATAGACGCAATAACCAACATCATGAGTTCGATCGTGACCACGATGTGGGTTGAACTCAGATCATGCGATCCGTGTTGTCGTAAAAACAAGCGCTTCTGGGCCAATTTTTGTTATTGAAGGTACAGGGACCATGCCATTAGGTGCTATTGTTGGGTATAGCCTACGCACTTTTACTTTAAATAGCTGTTTTAATTAGCTTGTTGTGATTCAATTGAAAAATTAAAAAAAATTTTTACTTGTAATAGCGTACACCGTTTTGTTGTTGTTTCTGTTTTCTGGTGAATTGTTATTTGAAACGGTTACTTTTTAGTTTCTAAGAATTGCCAGAATCAAAACAATACTACCACTGTCTTGCTAATATAAAGACATAAATAGAGACAATGTTACCGGTACTACCATTATGGTACTACTACTACTATTTTCGGAACTGGACAGTAGGCCTATAGCAAATAATTGAATCGCAATGTGGCGCAAAAGATCCCTCAAACAGAACATGACGTAAAATGAGACAACGCTTCGCATGGTGGCTTCTGTGACGTGTAATAGCGCGAAGTCGTGGAATTGGTACATATGAAAAAAGTCTTTCAAATTGCTGAGAATCGAGAATAAAGCGGTTATCCTGATTCCAGATTGATTTCGTCAATTAATTGATAATTTTAAGCCGTACGGAACACTCGGTAATAATTTGTTTGCGCTCGAGTGAGCAAAAAACAAACTAATAAAATTTCTTTTCTTTTTTAAATTGCTATAACAGTATAATAAGCGGTTTGGTGATCGGCAGTGATATTGAATATTGATGATAGCATTGGAGATTGATGAAGGAATTGTATTTGCAATTTCCTCAAGAATTTTTGCATAAGCCGGATTAGGCTATTCTGTCTCTGGGCTGTGTGCAGTGTACGTGCTATAATGTAGACCTAGATTGAAGTTAAAGCTTAACACAAAAAGAGAAGCCAAAGCTCAAATTAAAATTTTTGATAGACTACCTAAGACAAGAATCGAACTCAAGTAGATTTTCAAAACCCCGATCATACGTTAAAAAACAATACGATTTGCAAAATATGTGTCAGAAGTGGGATTCGAACCCACGCCTCCATTCGGAGACCAGAACACCCAACCACTGAAGCATCAGCGAAGAACCTTGTTCTTGAGTCTGGCGCCTTAGACCACTCGGCCATCCTGACTTATCCATAAACTTACAAATTTGCGTATATAAATAAAGCCGTTGAAAAAGGTTAATTGAATGTTAGGTTTTACAGGTTTAACATTTTTCGTTATTAAATTTTTAAGTAGTAATTTTCCTTAACTCAAAAAATTTAAAGATTTTTGTTGATTCAATAAAATTAGTCTTGAAATTTTGGTTGTATTTCGTAATCTTCAAAGCGTGACCAATTATTGTAAGTGACGTAACGTCGACGTGTATAGTGTGTCACGTGATTACTATTCACTCATGCGGTAAGATTACTTTCCAGCGATCAAATCTGACCGGTAGACTGCTCAAAAATTGTAGCGTGAGGAGTCAGTCTTCTCAGATTTTGGTGAAAAGTCACTGTTGAAAATTGTACTTGTAGTCCACCGTAGAATTTGATAAACTTGATTTTGACTAGAGAAGAAGAAACCGATTTTCGACTCAGAATATACATCAAAAGTTGAATTTGAATCTCCAGCTCTGAGTTGTTTGTCTGTGATTAGCGCCAACGTCCTGACCAATTGTTTTGGTTCTTAAACAGCAAGACAAACTCTTTTATCTGTCAGTTTGTTCAGTGTCGTACAGTGCCGGTGTAGCCTGTTGGTCTACTCAGTACTCTGCTGAAAGTAAATCAGGAGGTTTCTTTTTTATCTTTTACAAACGTCTAGAAAATTACAAAAATGGCAGGTAAGCTTTAATTTTGCATTTGAATTTTTCATATGTCAAGCTGTGTATTGCAGTGAAATTGTCCTACATTTTGTGCATGTCAGGTGGTTCTTAAGTACCGTAATTACTTATTATTACAGTGGTGATACACTACTTGCAAAGTTTGCGCTAATGATGTTGGACGATTGATGATAGGCGTAGTAGCTTCACTACAGTATCTCAGATCTTCAAGTAAAAAGTGTTTATTTTAGCTGATGTGTAAGTGATAATTCAAACTTTTTGGTGAAATGCAGTTTAATTTGCTGTACCACTAGGCTATTGCCTATTATGATTGATTCAGGATTATTTTCTTGTACTCTAAAGCTTTTATTTCGCGAATTTCAAACATTTTCATCAGTTGATTTAAAATTATGATTTTTGGTTAAGTTGATAGAAATCAAACAACTATGGTTTTGCTAATGGAAAATAGAAGTTTTTTAGTATTTAACTTGGCCTACACTCTACAGTACACCATTTTTTATTGTTCCAGATTTTGGTACCGGTTAATTTCTTTGATTAAAGGGACAGGGAACTCAAAATCAATGTTTTTTGAGTATTGAATTGTGTTAATAGTACTTGCAACACCTTATGGAGATGATCCGGTGATATTTTTATAACTTTTTTCAAAACTGAGCTTTTTTTGGTTTTTTCTCAAGTAGCTGTAAACATAGTAACGTTTTCAATCGAGGTATCTATGATGTCATAATGACCTATGACACATGGTTCATTCATAATTATCCAGTGGACTAATCGCGTATGCGTAATAACGTTGCACCATTTTGGTCTGTTTTGAAAAAAAAAAAGCATCGTCTTGCTGGAAAAGCAAGCGTGCTTTTTTTGCTAATTCAATACAACGGGTTCAGTGCAGTATTGCTTAGTGTACAAATGGAAAAGCTGAATGCAAACAATCGCTGATTTCGAGAGAACCTGCATTTTACGTGCTTGCAAAAAGTGCTCAATGTATAAAAACAGAGCTAAAATAAAACATAAAACCAGATCTAAAGCTTTTAGATCTGGTTGTACGTTTTATTTTAGCTCTGTTTTTATACATTGAACCTGCATTTTATCAGAATTGACCACCAATTGACGCAAAATAAAAGTTGATACCAGAGCGTATATGGCCGAACATCTTCAGAGGGGAGATAATGGAGTGCCACGCACCCTCCACTACAAGCAAAAACAGTGCATACTTATACTTTACAATTGGCCTACTATACAAAATTTTATTCTTGTTTTCTGACTGTTTTTGCTAGAAGTAGATGGGTGCCTGACACTCCTTTACCTCACCTAAGTTGTCTATTAAAATCAGCAATTACAGTATTTGCATTCAGCTTTTCCGCTAAAACGTACACTAGGTTACATACAGCTGTGCTATACTGTCCTATAACTAAACTATCGAATTAGCAAAAAAGCAGGCTTGCTTTCTAGCAAAACGGCGTTTTTATTTTCTTCAAACTTTTAAACTTGTATGCTATGACTACCATCTACATTTCTACACTACAGGGACTTGCTTACTGCTTCTAATCACTGAGGTCTCGAAGCACAAAAAAATGAAATTTGCACTAGACTTAGATGATGGCTTTTCGAAAAAGCAGCAGCAGAAATCGCAGCACAGGTTTTGACTGACAACATAGGCCTACTGTGTTATGCAGTTTTTCTATCGAAATCGTGTGAACACTGATGCTGTATATTTGTGCATTCAGCTTTTCCATTAAAACGTACATTACGCTATACTGCGCTACCCGTTCTATTGAATTAGCAAAAAAGCATGCTTGCTTTTTCAGCAAGACGGTGCTTTTTTTTCTTCAAAACAGACCAAAATGGCGCAACGTTATTTCGCATACGCGATTAGTCCACTCGATAGTTATGAATGAACCATGCGTCACAGGCCATTGTGACGTCATAGATACCTCGATTGAAAATGTTACTATGTTTACAGCTGCTTGAGAAAAAACTAAATAAAACTCAGTTACGAAAAAAAAATTTAAACTATCACCGGATCAGCTTTGTAAGGTGTTACAAGTACTATTTAAATGACTAAACCTCGATAAGAATTACAGTTGCGTTCCCTGTCCCTTTAAGTAGGGTTTGGTGGGGTAATTCGAGACAAAAATTTCAGTTTTCAATCTCTATTTACCGACCTAGCACTTCTAAACTTGGTTTATCAACTTTTTTTTATATATTTGGATATCTGACTTATATTTGGTAACACCTTGGTTTTCAATGTTTAGCGGAGTATGGAATAATGGATTTTTAAAATAAGCCACTCCGCTGTCCCGATTTTCCCCACTCATGGGGTAATTCGGGACATTGATAAAAGCATTGTAAAAGTACATAAAAAAAGATGAAAATATGTTTAAAAAGATCTGGATAACATTCGAGAATATTCTGTAAGAAAAGGATTTATGCTAAATGAGGTCTTTATTAGTTGTTTTTTTTTTGATGTCAAAATTTTATTGTGCGGTTTAAAGCATTAAGCCAAGATTGCGGCTAAATGGACTTACAATGATAATTTTTGGAATGGATTTAATGATGCTACTCCACTAATTTTTGAAAAAAGTTTAGCACATTGGATCCTTCAAGACTTAAATTAAAAGATGAATGTAAAGAGATGTTTTTATTACTCCTGTCCCGAATTACCCCAGGGCTGTGTTCCCTCTAACTTAAAACAGTGCCCATATTATCTTAAAACAGTTGTGCCCAAAGCTTTAAAAAGACGTATATGTGCCCTAAATTTCGTACCAATCCAGTATTAAACTATACCAAATGTCATATTTTCACAAATGTGTCGAATTTTCTAAAGCTTTGTTTACTATATTGCCAAAAATTATTTGCCTTTGCTACAACAAATCGCCGATTTGCTGAAAAAAATCGGCTTAGTGGGAACACTGCCCCAGGATGTCCCAATTTACCCCATGTCCCGAATTACCCCACTAAACCCTATCATAATCACTGAGAGTTTAACTATTAGCAAAATTACGTACGCCCATAGCCCAGACAGTGTTCCCACTACGCCAATTTTTTTCAGCGAATCGGCGATTTGTTGGAGCAAGGGCAAATAATTTTTGGCAATATTGTGAACAAAGCTTTAGAAAATTCGACAAATTTGTGGAAATATGACATTTGGTATACTTTAATACTAAATCGGTACAAAATTTAGGGCACAGAAATGTCTTTTTAGAGCTTTGGCCACAATTGTTTTAAGATAATTTGGGCACTCGCTGACTAGCCATAAAGTTAGAGGGAACCCAGAGCTCAGAGCTAATAGTACTGAGTGCACTGTAAATATTGCAAAAAAATGTAATGTGTGGTATTCTCATCCTCAAAAGAGACAACAACTTGCTATGTTTTGCTATTGGTTAATGGTATATTTCCCATATCAGGTACTGTATTGATAAAATTTTATTTTTGCAGTGAAATTTTTGGAAGTTATAAAGCCTTTTTGTGCATTCTTGCCAGAAATTGAAAAACCACAAAGAAAGGTGAGCATTTATTCTGCAAATTTATTCAGTGTTTTTACGAAAATAGCATACCGGTAATTATTCCATTGCTGATTTGAAGTTTAATTGTGTTGCTTAAGAGCATCGAATTTAAATATTTGTGTTCAGTTTTTTTTTTTTTTTCGTTTTCCCAATAAACACATGACCAAGAAACCTGTAATGTAATGCTTTTTGGTATATAGTTTGCTTACTTGTTTCTTTTTGTTTTATAGCATCCATTAAGCTGGCTACTTAATTCATGACAATAATTTAATAGGTCTTAAGTAATTTGATGAAGTTGCCATTTTCAATAGACTACAATCTAAAAGCTTCGGTTGTCTAATTATTGGTGCTCCATTATTTTTTATGATGGCTTAAAATTAAAAGGATCTATGATGTTATGTTTCCATCTCTCTTCAATGATTAAAGACAAAAAGTATATAGTACCAGTAGCTTAGTAATTTGTTGCATCAGTTACAGAGTAACTCCATTTTAACATCATCGTTTAGTGCATAAAGTTTGATTTAAACTCGTGCTGTTATTATTTTTTAAATTGCAGAATATCCTGTGCTAAAGACTGCATAACATTTCAATTGCTCCTTGTTTTAGTAAAGTCTTTAATAGATCTTCATAGTGCTTCTTTACCAATCCAATTACTGGATGATTTTTTCTCAATCTGAGTGATTCAATCTGTTGCGTTTCTGCTTTTGCCGTGGCATTTTTGGGACCAGTTCTTTGCTAAAATAGATTGTAAGGTGTGGTGAATAACACAAAAACCCACTCACTATTCACACCATCTTTAGGTTTTTTAAACATTATCTATATCAACAGATCAAAACTATGTTAAGTCTAACAATGTTTTTGTTTCAGATTCAATTTCGTGAAAAGGTTTTATGGACAGCAATTACATTATTTATCTTTTTAGTTTGTTGTCAGGTAATTATTATTGATTTGAATTACTTGCACAATTAGCTTTGTTATGGCCTGAAAAGCTTGTCCATTTATTTTTTAGGGTTGTTCTGAAATGTGGATTTGTTTGGAATTGTTTGCACTGTTTAACGTACTGATTGTCTGGTACTGGCAATTGGCATGCTTTTAGTCAGATTCTCAGTGGGAGATTGTTTAGAAGAGCTCTTCTGCTGCTCTTTACTCTTTCCTGGTGCAAGATTTGTTGCACTTTAAGTTAAACTTCAGACAAGAATTTGACTTGCCCCAGATAAATGTGCTGTGTGGGATCTATTTTCAATCAATTTTTATTATAGTTGGAATGTTACCAGCAACATATTATTTTGATCGAGAATAAAATTTCCTGCAGTTTTCAACACTCAAATTGGCATGGTCAAATATTCTTTTTGCTGTTTTGGACAATCTATAATGTCAATTGTCATTTCACTTGTTCATAAAAACAGCAGAATGAAAGTAAGGGGGTTCATTTATTTTCATCTAACTGTAAAGGATGATTTGCTGAATCTGTAGAGCAGAACAACCTCTATCTTAATGTAAACATGGTAAACTTCAGTTATGTTCAAGTTTGAAAATGATCTTTCAAAGCAAATTGCAGAAGACAGTAACTGTGCAACAATCATGGTTTTTTATAATTTTTTTTTGAAAATTTTGCTTTTATATAACTTTAAATGTAAAAAATTTACGAACTTACATCAAAATTTTTGAAAATTGTACTACCTATATTACTGTTGTGATATTGGTAATTATTATTTTGTGTGGTAAATGAGCATTTAGTTCAAGCAAGAGTAAATGGTATAACATTTTATAATAGTCAACTTTGCATACTCTTAGAAGTCTGTTTCACCCTTATGGTATCAGTGTACAATTCTACATGGTATGTTGTCAGATGAATGTATAAAAGTGAGCAGTGTTAATAAATGTTGCAAGTTGCTCTGATCTTGGATCACTGAGCTCTCTTTCCTAGAGATTGCCAAAAGTACAGTTAAACATAAATGTTATGTTGCAGATCCCACTTTTTGGAATTATGTCAAGCGATTCTGCAGATCCATTTTATTGGATGCGTGTAATTATGGCATCAAACAGAGGTACACTCATGGAGTTGGGTATCTCACCAATCATCACTTCAGGCCTCATCATGCAACTTTTAGCTGGTGCCAAGCTCATTGAAGTTGGAGACACTCCTAAAGATAGGTGCGACTTGATACAAATGTGTCAAACGTATTCATTTTAGTGAATCATTTTTTTGTTCTTGCAGTGATTTTTAATGTATCAATAATTTGTTGCCATCTATTGCACTTTAGATTGTCCAGTTTTATATTTCATTGTTATTTCTCTATTTATCCAAATTGAACTAAAAAGTAAATTCTGTGATATTATATCACAATTTCCATGTATTTTAACTGTTGCATGGTTGACAAAGCCTAACACAAGTCGTAGCAGTAATGATTTTTTGCTTTTTAATGTCAGCTTATCTCTTCAATTCTGCTGATTTCCTTTTTGATTTTTTCTCAGGGTTTTAACAGAGATTACTTGTTGAATTGTTGATAGCAACACTGTTTTGTTGGCAATCGCCTGCACTTCGACACTAAACTTTTGGGAGTCTAGCGCTTTAAATTTTGGGTGCTGTTTTTTGGCGAATACCAAAAGTATTTTTGCAAAGAATTGTTTTTTTTTTATTACGTTACGTCTAATTCAATAAATCTGGATGAATTTTTTAGTGTGCCATTTGTGTTAATCCATCAAAGTAAAATACTGAAAAGCTTCTCTGTACCAGCGATTACTTACTTAACATTTGCTTATGTTATAGGGCGATATGCAACCTGTTTTGCTTATTGTTTTATTTTGGATTAACAATACAGCAAATTGTTTTTTGCAGAGCGTTATTTAACGGAGCCCAAAAGCTTTTTGGTATGGCTATTGCAATCGGTCAAGCTATCGTATATGTGATGACAGGAATGTATGGTGATCCTTACAGCATGGGTGGTGGTATTTGCTTGCTTATTATTATTCAGGTAAGATATACTCGGGATGCTGTAAAATTACAGTGTATTTCAAAAAGAAAATTAGAATTGTTATCTTTCGGCCAGATCTTCACTGTACCTAAATTGGTGGGCGTGATACGCCCAACATACCGCCTTAGCAAAGTTAAAGCTGCCAGTTGATTAAAATAAACTAAGGGAACCCTCGTACGCTCACGATTTTTCGCACAGTGTGACCCGGCCTTAAACGAGGACTACAGGCAAAATCAATGGGGTTATCTAAAATTAGGCCAATAGTAAAGGATTATACTGCCATTGACTCTATCCTTCTTGACCCAGCCGTTCCAGAGATATTCTACTTCAAACACGACGTCGGTGCCTCTAATGTTAAAAATTTGTTAATAATTTTTATAGGCAACCCTACTTTTAATAGCCTTAGCGTCGTTAGCGACGCCATCCCAGTTCTGACCTATAGCAACGCTGCTATTAGGCTACTGTATTGAGTCATTTCGCTACGCACTAATCAGTTTGATCTTGTCAGCAAAATAGATCCGAGGTGGAAAAAAAAGTAGTCTGTCCGGTAGCCCAGGTAACAAGCCTCTAAGAACAAGCGAAAATAACACTAGTAGAGTTATAAGGGTA
Organism: Trididemnum nubilum; assembly: GCA_963965965.1. Classification (NCBI taxonomy): domain Eukaryota; kingdom Metazoa; phylum Chordata; class Ascidiacea; order Aplousobranchia; family Didemnidae; genus Trididemnum; species Trididemnum nubilum. The sequence continues at coordinate 35,574,569 of OZ014478.1, read as the reverse complement.
GTAGGCTATTGTTTGCAACTTAGATGGAAAAGTTTCTTCTAGTGTCACAAAATACTGTAAGCAAATGCAATAGGCCTACTCAGGTGCTGGTAGTCTTATTATGATGTATGAGCTTGTACTTTGTGGCCTAGTTATAAAAACCTTATTGCTAGGCTAGGCTATGATTTAGTCTGAAATGTATGTGACAGCTTGATTTTTAATGAGATTGCCAAACTGCGACACAGTCTTCTCTTTTCACCAGCTCGGATCTGTTGTGCTGAAAAGATCAAACTGATTTGTGCGTAGCTAAATGACTCAGTGCAGTAGTCTTAATCGCGGCGTTGCTTTAGGTTAGCTATCAACGTCAGGGTTGCCAATAAAAATTATTAACAAATTTTTAACATTAGAGGCACCGACGTCGTGTTTGAAGTAGAATATCTCTGGAACGGCTGGGTCAAGAAGGATAGAGTCAATGGCAGTATAATCCTTTACGATCGGCCTAATTTTAGATATCCCCATTGATTTTGCCTGTAGTCCTCGTTTAAATGTAAATAAAATGTAGATTACGCCAATATAATATGTTGCTGTTTTTTGTTACAAAAACTTTCTTGCTATAAGATATAACTTTGTTTTAATTACTGTTTATTATTTGGAATATGTAGCTTTTCGTGGCCAGCTTGATCGTATTGCTTCTTGATGAATTGCTTCAGAAGGGATATGGTTTGGGGTCTGGAATCTCCTTGTTTATTGCAACTAACATCTGTGAAACAATCGTATGGAAAGCATTCAGTCCTGCAACTGTTAACACTGGAAAAGGTGAGGCTAGTTTAACGTTATCTATGGCCACTCTTAACATATGGTTTAAGAATTGCTTTTGTAGGTGCAGCTGACTTTAGATGACCCTGTGGTCTTTTCGCTGTTTTTTGCCTATGTGTATCTAAGCGTATACACGGTGAAATAAACTTGACTTGACTTAACATGCTTGAAGCGTTCTATTATGCTTGTTCTACTGTTTATGTTGTTGTACATTTCTAGTAACTTCGGAATGAATAAAATACTATATTGTAGATTATCTGAAGATGCTGCAAGTAATCAGCAGAACGGTTGCTTGGCTATTTTGTTTACTGAAAAATACTTTCGAGTTATTTTTCATGTAATCAACACACCAGTTAGAATTTGTAACCCTAAACATATTTTTGCGTTTATTCAGGTACTGAGTTCGAAGGGGCAGTGATTGCTTTGTTTCATTTGCTCGCTACACGATCCGATAAAGTACGAGCGTTGCACGAGGCTTTCTACCGACAAAATCTTCCCAATCTCCTTAACCTACTCGCCACACTCTTCGTGTTCGCTGTCGTCATTTACTTTCAAGTATGTTCAATCTTTGTTGTTGGAGCGATAGCTTCATCTACGAAAATATTTCTTGTAATCACACATTATTTGCTCATGCATCGCTTTTATTTATCACACCATTATCGTAGACTGAAGAAATGCTGCGATAAAGAATATTCTTGACTAAAAAACGTTTTAGAGATAAAATACATGTTTTAAAATACAAAATATGTGAAAGGACACATATCTAACTTGATGTGGGTTGTTTAAAGTACCTTACAAAGCTGTAAAAGTTAACTATGTTGAGGCTTTTTTATCAACTCCTTTGTTAAAGTTCTAGTCCAGTCAAATTAATGATTTTAAGCATGATCAATTCGCCCGCCTTGAAGCTGTAGATTCCTGTTGTGCTCCGAGTCGATTAAAAAAACAAGAAAAAACGAAGACTTATGTTGATATTCAACCTTACCAATAAGCCGCATGACTTTTTGTAACTAGATGAATTTGATTCGATATGTTTCGTAGTATTGTTTATACGTGTGCAATTAATTAAAAATTTTAATTGGACTTACTTGAAAAATTTCAGGGTTTCCGAGTTGATTTGCCAATCAAGTCAGCTCGCTATCGTGGCCAGCAAAGCAGTTACCCTATCAAGTTGTTTTACACCTCCAACATTCCCATCATTCTTCAATCTGCTCTCGTTTCAAATCTCTACGTCATTTCGCAGATGTTAGCCGTTAGATTTCGCGGGAATTTCCTAATCAGTTTACTGGGGGTTTGGGGGGTAAGTGTTACTTCGAAGTTCATATTTGAGTATAGAGTTGGATGAATTTTGGTTTATTTGTAATTTATCTTTGATACTTGAATCATCGATATGCAGTTGCGCTTAGCTTCTATTCCTTTTTACCATGGGTATTCTCACTAGTTTTCAAAATTTACCTTGTTATACACTTATAAGTAATTAGAATTTGTAATAAATAAATGAGCTGTACAAAGAACGAAACGGACTACTAAACGTAGAGTAGCGATGTAATACGACGTAGAATTTTACTAAAACTAAGAAGCTTAGTCCCTTTGTATTACAGTAACATACTTGAACTGTGACTTGGAAGTTATTTTTGGTATTGAAACTATAATTGTGCTTAATATTTTCAGGATGTAGAAGGAGGAGGTCCTGCTCGGTCTTACCCTATCGGAGGGTTATGTTACTACCTCTCACCTCCCGAGTCCTTCATGGGGATGCTGACTGACCCCGTCCATGCGATCGTTTACATTGCGTTCATGCTTGGATCTTGTGCATTCTTTTCAAAGGTACGATAATTGTGCGGAAAATAAATGCCCTCAACAAGACTAATGAAAACATCACAGTATTTGTACTTTGAGGGCACTTTCGATCATTATAATAAAAGAAACATGCTTAGCATCCCGACCACAGTCAATAAAGCATTAGCCAGAAAAAAACAAAAAACACGTGAACTGAAACTTTTTGAAGACTGCGTTAATATACTTCGAATTAGCTCATTATTATTTTATATTATGTCCACCCGTAGGAGGAGGAATTTTGGTGTTAAGCATTGATTTATTAGAAAAGAAATCAAATATTTATTATACTTGCTGTATTATACCGAAGCCTGTAACGTATTTGCGTGGCCCATTTTCACATTGCGTATTGGCAACACAGCTTGTTTTGAAGTAATGTTGCAGCGGTCGCGAGCCGTTAGCGACACGATTTAACCACCCGGAGATTTGAACCTCGGGCCTTGCGCTCCAGAGTCAAACGCGTTTCCGCTCGCCTAACTGGCCGGTGCATTAGTTTTTGAAATAATTTATCGTATTTAGAACGTTACTATTTGAACGTTAAAAACCTCTCGTTTATTTTATGCGAACCACGTTAACTGGTGGCTACTAACGGACCGCAAACCAACTGACCGCCAGCATTAAGAATTAGTTGGCGGTCAGTTGTCGCGAACCCACGTTTTATGCATCAACTCAGTCAACCCACATTTTATGTATCATATAACTCTGTATCGTCATCCTAAGTTATTGATCATCAGAAATTAGTTTTTTTAAATAAATTTTTTCTAGACATGGATTGAAGTTTCCGGCTCTGCAGCGAAGGATGTTGCCAAACAGTTGAAGGAGCAACAGATGGTGATGAGGGGCCACAGAGAGAAATCAATGATCCATGAACTTAACCGGTTAGTTTTCTCTTTGTGAAAATTATGTATAAAGGTATAAGCAGTAAGCACCATAAGACGGTTTCTGAAATCTGAAGCATTAAGTCGGACTATGCTTTTTTATGTGATTGCAAGGCTCATTTTTGCTCAAAATGTAAGAACAAATTAAGAAAAATGCCAGCATTGGCATGAAGAAACAATAACGTGGACTCAATTTACCAGAATCAATTTCTGTTATAAATAATCGGCCGGGCTTTCTACAAATTGCCATTGTTACTTAGCATGAAAACTTCCAATGATCATGATTCATAACTAAAAGCAGCCTTTGGTCAAGCAAAATAAATTTGTGTCCATTTGTTCTTTATTAAAATTTAACACCAGACGAAACTAAAAATTTGTTAACACCAAACAAAACTAAAAATTAACTGGTTCTTGAAAAAAAGTGTGTGTTTGGAATGACATCAATATTTGACAAGTTCAATTATTCCTGAAGTGAAATAGGCAGAACTAATGTAGTAGTTCATAGAGACATCACGTCGTACAATCCTACTTCATCTGACACCATGTTAATGTGTCTCCACGTCTAAATGGGTAATCGTTTTTAACCCCTAATGACGTAGGTGCGGCAGAGCCCCCATCGCGGGAGCATTCCCGCGTTTTGAAGTCTGCTGACTTCATCATCAGTGTGAAGAGGAGTTCACACGATGCACGGAATTTTTGATCACTGAATTAGGCTAATTCAACTGGTGGATTTGAATAACCAAGCTATCGGCATACTAGGCTATCGTCTTCATCTCGTAACTTCAGTTACTAAAAAAGCAGACCTATTTTTTTTTCTCCACGTACTGCTCTGGACTCGAGTTTTGCGTAATACCAACGCTCATCGGCAGAGCTGACGTTCAGACCGAAATTCAAAAGCTAAACTAAGCTGGCCTACAAACCGAAATTCAAAACTGACTAAACTTGCCCATAAAATTGAAATCAAAATATGATTATGAAAAATAATTGCGATTGTAAACATGGTAACCCAAAAACAAAATCGAATAAAATTAAGTTTAGCCAGGGAACCAGGTAAGCTAATAGACAGGGATGAAAATTAATTAAATGAAATGGGCAACATCAATATTATTCTCGGTTTTAATGTTTTACGGGCTCTAAGCTGAACAGCCAGTGTGCAATATTGCCTAGGTTTGATTTGTCAAGCTATCAAATTATTTTCACGGGATTGGGGGATTGCGGATGTAAGGTATGTAGACTCCTTAGGTGTTATGATAATAATAAGCCAACTTCGCAGGGTTCTTAGCAGGGTTGGATCCAATCTTTTTTTAAAGTTTTTAAATTGAATTTCTTTGGCTTTAAAAAAAAAATGAATTCTCAATGACTTTTAGAAATCCACGTTCAAGTTCATTGACTTTTGAAAATTCAAATTCATCGCTTACTTGTGAGCGGATTCAATTCATTTCTAGTTATTAGCAGCTTTTTGAAGTAGCTCAGTTATCCCCCTAATATCCATTTATCCAACCTAGAAATGTTTTCATTGATTGAAATTTGTTTTGTAGATACATCCCAACTGCCGCTGCGTTTGGTGGCTTATGTATTGGAGCGTTATCAGTAATGGCTGATTTCATTGGGGCTATTGGTTCTGGTACTGGTATCTTACTCGCTGTAACCATTATCTATCAATACTTTGAAATCTTCGTCAAGGAACAAGCCGAAGTTGGTGGAATGAGCACTCTCTTGTTTTAGTGCGGCCTTATGACGCAGCGAACTGTAATATTGGCGCGTTTTCGATGCAAAAGTGTATCATTATTGTTGATGTTTTACGAAAATCTATGAGTGACGTCATAGCCTCTATTTGCAATCAAAATTTAAGGCGCAAAGGCTCATTTTATTGTACTGTTGTTTTTCGCTTACGGGTAGTTTCTTTCGGTGATATCTTTTTTCTAATGGAAATTAGAACTAAAATGTTCTAACATTTTTGTTACCCACTGGTTACCGCTTAAAATTATGAAAGAATAGTGCAATTCCACATATTATTTAAAATGATTTCTGGCTTAAAATAGTAAATCAATTAACATTGAGGGGTTACCACTAAATCGTATTCAGTGTGCACACAGTCTCAAACATTTTTGCTTACTTTGACTGCATAGTTCAATCGCATAACTTGATCGATCTTATCATAACAATGCACTGAAAACAGATTCGAAAAAAATACATATTCGGATTAACTTTTACTCACGTTAGTGTGTTACTGTATTGATGATTGGCAAAAGTTTTCCTTGATCGTCACTCCAGTCTTTTCAGAGTCTGTTTGCTCGCAAGAACGCATTTTGTGTTTGTCGGCCAAAATAAAATGGTGTAATTAACGCAAGTGTGGTGAAGTTGTACGATGCTTAGGGTAACTCCTCGGGCCGCTCTCCCCATCACAGAACCACGATCGTTAATTTTTATACAAAGTACAAAATTTTGCTAGTTGAAATTGACACGCGTCGTCAAGAGAGCACGATGCTTATTTTGTACTTACGCGACAGTGACGTAGTTACTGCAATGAAAAGTGTGCGGATCATCTAATAGCGTTGGACGCTGTCCGGTGCCAGGAGGATAAATATGTACCACAACAACAATAATTTGTCAGTTTTATTTTATTCTATAAATAATTATTCGAGAAATTTATTTTCTTAACCAAAAAACTTTTTAAATAAAAAATGATGACAGAAAAGCAACCTCTTAAAATCAGTATTGCATAGTCGTAAAACTTGAACAATAAGAATAATAAAGAAATTGATCCAAAAACCATTGATTCTTTGTTATTTTGCGTGTACAGAGTTAAGGGGCCCGATTCACACGTCTGTGAACAGGCATGCAACTCCTTTCGAGATGTTTGGCCAACACTTCGATATCACCGACCAGAAATTCGAACCTCCTACTCGAGGGACAAAAGCGTTACCGCTCAAACAACTAGTCCGTGAAATTGATTCATCAGATGCTGTGGCGCATCTTGGGGAGAGCTAAAGTTGGCTGCAGCTCCCACCTTAGTCAACTCACTTAGAAAATTTAGCCCAAAAATACAAGCGTTTAAACGTGTATTGGACTTGACTTGCAAGTAAGGTAAGACTGAGCAATTTAATTTTTTCAGACAGACACTTTTTATTTCTAACAGTAACAAGACACACACAAAAAAGGAAAGGTGAAAATAATTTATAGATAATATAAAGTCAGCGAAGAAGCTGTGAAGTGACCTTTGAGGGGTCTTCGAGTCAAACAGCTCCACGAAATTGATAATAATTTTCGATTTAATTGAGAAATTAAAAAACATTTTAAATTCGAGCAAAGTAACTAACTGAGCGTTTGAACTACATAGCTTTGAAGCAATATATTTTTGTACATTTCGCAGAATTTTTTTAGAGAAAGCGTTTTTAAATCTTGTTCTATACTATTCCAAATTTCTACACCTCTATATTTAAACGATTTTTGAAACCTAACCAGACGGAATTTAGGGACATAGAATATTAGTTGAGCTTACTTCTAGTGAAGTAATGATGTACATTACTTGGAAGAGTAAAGTGATTTTGAAATGTATTAGGAAGTTTATCGTTTTTAAATCTGTGCATATTTAAAGCAATTTCAATTTTACACAAATCATGAATTTTTAAAACATCTAGTCTAAAAGAAAGTGTAATATGTTCAAACCTACTATTCCCAGTCATAGCTGGTAGTGGTACAGCAATGTTTTGCAATAGATGTAAGGGTTGCTGTCAGAGGTGGAGTCGAGGACACAAGGCTCGAGGCCAAAGCCAAGGACAGGATTGCTCGAGGCCAAGGACCAAGGGCACAAATGCAAGTGTTTTCCTTAGAAAAACGTCTTAAAAAATTTTTTTCGGTCGATCTTCAAAAAAAAAAGCGGTCTAGAAGAACATCTTTCAGCCGATTTAGAAAATTTTAACCATTCATTAAAATTGTGCTTTCCTCGAGCCGAGGACAGGGCAATTTTCGAGGACTTGAAGCTTCGAGGCCAAAGCCAAGGATGCTTTTGCTGGCAAAAAATTTCTTAATTTCCAAAAAATTCCGGTTGCTCTAGCAACTTTTTTTGCAATGCTTTCGATATGTGATTTATAGCATGCACAGAGCTGGACAGCGCTGTTTCGAGCTTTTGGCTCTCATCGGCAGCCCTCAGCTTCTCTAATCAAAGGTATTCCCCAGCTTTTTTTTTTTTTTTTTGTGGATTTTTGGAAATGTGTGGAGTTAGTGGGATGGTAGTGGGAGTAGTTTAGAGAGCTGCAGACACTGTTTCAAGCATCCACAGCCGCTCTGAGTGAAGGTATTCCCCAGCTGGACAAGACTCTTGGCCGAACTGGACAAGACTCTTGGCCGAGCTAAACAACCCTTAAGGGCTTGCACAGCGGCAGAGGGTTTCTAGGGAATAAACGATTTTTCACTTGTGGTACTTAAATAAAAAAAAGTGAAAAAATCGCAGGACCCTTGAAGTAAGGACAGCCATAGGCTATCCCCACTACAAGGGTTCCCCTTGTGTGACCACGGAAATCATAACCGAAAAGTTAGGACGTCAAACTTTTCGGTTATGTGATTTATAGTTGAGATGTTGGTCCGAATTCATGCCCAGATATTTAACATTAACCGAAGATTTCACGCACACTTCATCAATATTTAGCTGAAATTAAATAGGGATACCTCGTAAAGTGGGTTGAATTACTAAGATTGTAGATTTTGTTGGATTAATTATTAATTGGTTTAAGATCATCCAATTTGAAAGATTATATAATTTAGTGTTAAGTAAATTTTGCAATTCTTCTTCAGTTTTTCCCTCAACTAGTAAACAAGTGTCACCAGCATATAATCTTGGAGTACAATTTACAGCATAATGAAGATCATTTACATAAATTATATAAAATAATGGACCTAGAATTGATCCATGAGGTACCCCCATACTAATGGGTTTCAGACTGGAGATCGATTCATTTGTATTTACGTATTGTTTTCTGTCCGTAAGATAAGTCTTAAGTAAGTGAAGCGCAACACCTCTAACGCCATAGTGTTCTAATTTTGGGAGAAGTCGTTCATGAGAGACGGTATCAAATGCTTTTTTATTTAGACCAATCATTACTAGGCATCAGGGGCGTATTTAGGGGGGAGGCATTGGACCATGGCCCCCCCTTTGGGTCGCCAGGATAGTATAATATTATTAGTATAGAAAAGTATGCAAAATTGTGGCATGGCCCCCCCCCCCCCCCCCCCCCCTTTGTAACTTGGGCAGAAGGTTTGAGCACAGAAACGGTGGGCAAAGACTTTTTTTTAGCCAAAAACCGGACTAATTTGAGTGAAGATTTTTTTTTGGTCTTCACCTAATTTTAGGCAGAAAAACGGGCTTGGTTTTGGGCTGGAAAATTTTCATTCTGGTCTTCATTAATCTCAAATTTTCTCCCCCCCCCCCCCTTTCGAAAATCCTGCGTACGCTATTACCAGGCAGTATAAAATTTTATTATTTGAATTGTCATATAAGGTTGATGTTATATCTAATAACGCATGGATAGTAGAATGGTTTGATCGAAAACCGTATTATTGGGAATATAATAACACATGATGTTTTTCATAAAACGAAATTAATCTTGCTTTAATTAATTTTTCTAAAATTTTAGATAAACGTGGTAATACAGAAATTGGACGATAATTTGTTATTTTAGATTTGTCATCAGAATTATATACAGGAGTCACCGGAGCAATTTTAAGAGCATTTGGAAATATACCAAAGTTGAAAGCCAAAGCGAAAAAATGAGTTAAATATGATGTCAGAACATGCCCAGCTACTTTGATAAAGTATGAGGATAGAGCATTTTTCTTTGCAGATTTTTTTGATTTTAGAGAATTTATTATATTAAAAATTTCGTATGGTCTCGGCGGCACAAAAAAAATTGAGGATTGAGTACGATTTTTTACGTAAATTTTACATTGTAATGGATGAGTTTGAGGAATTTTATCGGCTAAATATTGTCCTATATTAACAAAATAGGTATTAAAAGACTTCGCAATATCCTTTGGATTTTCTAAAAACGTATTGTTCAAAAAATCGCATAATTTCGTTGGAGGATCGCAAAATTTAGTTTGCTTTGCGTTAGTCTGTAGAATTTGTTTTAAAGTTTGCCACATTTTCTTTGGATTAGATTTATTTTTTGTTATTTTATCAAGAAAATAATTCTTTTTGCTTATTTCTTTCAAATGGTTTACCTTGTTTGCATAGTTTTTACATTTCGCAATTTTATGTGGATCTCCTCTTTTGAAATGGGTCTTGTACATCTTTTCTTTTCGGCGGATAGCATCAAAAATATCTTTTTTTATCCAGGGTTTTTGTAACAGACGTTTCTGTTTTCTACTAGCAAATTTAAGAGGTGCATGTTTATTCACCACTTTTAAAATGACTTCGTTAAATATATTAAATTCTTCGTTAAAATTAGCTGGTGTAATTTCGGGTATTTGATTGAAATGATTTTGTAACTCTAATTTCAAATCTTCAACAAACTTTGCAGTTTCGTAATTACTGAAGCAACGAAATTTTTGATTTTCTGCAGTTTCAGAATATTTGCGTTTTTGTGAGGAGCATTGTGTATTCTTTAATATAACAAAAGTAAGCGAGTGATCCGAGATTTGGTAATTAAATACTCTTGATGTTATTTGTAATTCAGACTCATTAGTAACTACGTGATGCAGCAAGGTTTTTGAACTAGTCGTTATTCGAGTTGCAGTAGTTATTGTTTGGAAGCAGCCATTGCTTTATAAAATGAGATCACATTTTTTGCCAAACTTTCTTGATAGTTATTGCAGAGAGTATTTATATTCATGTCACCGATTATATAGTATTGTTTATTAGCTAAATTAAGGTTTGCTAAACAATTATTCAAATTTGTTAGAAATTCTTGTGAGTTTTTTTGAGATGGATGTCGATAAATGCAACCAAAAATGCGTTTATGTTTTTTTAGAGAATTTGTGCCAGCAAATTCAAACCATATTTCTTCCACCCCATTCATATTAAACATAAATTTGTTGGTCCTTGCAACTTTTATATTTTGTTTAAAGTATACCCCTACTCCTCCCACTATAGTTGAAGAATTACAATGAAAAAAATTGTATCTTGGAATATTGAGATATTGATTAAGGGAACCTCTGCAAGTCGGGTTTCAGTTATAAAAATATCAGGTTTATCGCGAAGCGAAACACATAATTCATACAGTTCGTCAAAGTGTTTATGTAACGAGGAAATATTTAGGTGCAGAATAAAAATTGAATCGTTTTCATCAACTTTTATATCTTTCATGTTAAGGTCATGCATGCCACATGGATTAACGTTGAAGGGTGTTTCAGAAACAAAATTTTCAGCAACGTCTGTAAAAGATAATTCATTCAGCCCAACATTTTCAAAAGCTGTTTGACTCGAAAATAAAAAATCAGCATTACTATGCAGAATGTTTACTAATACTATTGAGAAAATTCTACAACGCAATAAACACACAAATGCAAATAATTAAAATTGTACAATGATGATTAAACTAGTCCGAATCAGATTCAGAATTTTCGCCTTCAGAGTCAGTTAAAGTTGGGTTGTGCTTTACATTGTCAATGTATAGACTATATTTTGCTTTTTCGATTCTCCACACACTTCTTTGTTTGTTTTGTTTCGCTTCTTTATAAGCCGAAAGAAGTTTCTTTTTTTGTTGTTGAAGTTCTCTAGGTAGATATTCAGTACCATAAACATAGTTTGTCACGCCGCCGAATGTTCTTTTCCTTTCTTCATTGTATTCTTTCAAATTTTTTAGGGACCTCATAATCATATTTTCAGAGGTAGGCACAAAGAACCGTATATCAAAAGCACAGCGCAACAAAGCGCGACGATCTTTTCAATCTGCAAAAGCGCAATTTAATTTTTTTAATATCTGAAGCGCAGCGCAACTTCCGCAACGAACTTCTTGATTCAGTTAAAACGCAACGCAATTCCGCAATTGCGGAAAGTCATTTCGTACCAAGTTAACCCGAATCTACTCAAGGTCTTTTTTTACTCAGTTTACTCAACGTTGTATCGAAAAGGTACAACAAACTTTGATCGATTTTATCTCGAATACTACTGAAGATATCAAGAAGCGGTTTTCGCAAATTAACGCCAAATTTATTGCTGATTTTGGCAAAATGCTTTTTATCAATTTATTAATATTTGATAAGGACAATAAATGAATTTTAATACGCAACTATACCGAAAACACAAGTTTCTATTGACTTTTTGACGCAAATCCGAGATAATCCGATTAGAACACGTGACCACTAACCAGCGGAGAGACGCAAGCTGTTTACCTTAGAGCTTTGGTAAACACTAAACCAATTTCTTTGCTCATGTGCAAACAATTCTGTAATTCAGTTGTTGCCTGATGTTGTTCTTTGTTTACAAATTACAATGAATATTCAAGATTGCGAGAATAGTTACAAAATGAGATAAGGTTTGTTTGCTCATTTTGATTTTACTCTCAACATTACAGACTACAGAATTATTATTATCGCGGTGATTTCCATCCATTATCATAACTTATAAAATAGTAACTAATAGCCTACCCTATACATTCAAATAGTGTTTCCACTCAGGCCCGTAGCCACAGGTCCGGGGGAGGGGGACGCAGCCCCCCGTAACACCTTGGGCCCCCTATGAAAATCTTGGGCCCCCTGAACTTGGCCAAAAGATTTTAAATTTTATGTGAAAAAATTTCGTAGGCCTAATTATTAATAAAACCATTCATTTAGCGATGCAAAAAATACCTTTGTTTTGAGCACATACCAAGGTGGCGAGTCAAAAATAGCGCTTCTTAGACGTAACAAGGATGGTGATAAATGAGTTACCATGGAAATTCGACAACATAAACGTAGTAAAATTGTGTGCCCCAGCGGGCCCCCCTGAAAAAAAATTCTGGCTACGAGCCTGGTTCCACTATTGCTATTTTTAGGTCGGTGGAAGAAGAAATAAAACTCTTCACATTTGTGGTGTTTTTAGTGTGAAACTGTTTTTTTCTTTTTTCGTTGTTTATCGTGCACCTCTGATAAGGTTTATTTCCGGTTAGGGCGTTTCGCAATACAGTATACGTTATTGTTATAATTTTTTCAGTATATTTTTCAGTACGTACCCTATACTTTGCAGCAATATGCTATTCCCTTCGCAAATTCAAATTCCGTCTATCACAATATGGTAGAAAGATGCAACTGGTAATAATAGGCGACGGAATATTTGGAAATTACAAAATATTGTTCCGATAGTTTGCTGCAAATGAGTCGTAATAATCACTCGACAAAATACAAGGACCGGTGTAATTTTCCAAAAATGTTTCAATCGATGATGTTTTTATATATAGTTACGATGGTGACGTAACGACAATTTTTATTCAGAATATTTCACTTGTCGCAAAGCGCAATCATTATCCTCGTGAGTCGTGACATGCAGTCAAAAATTTTTCCCCGAGCCAGGTATGGCATTTCTGAGATACATATCTGGGCCAGACATAAATCTTCAAAGATAAGCCTGAGATGTATCTATGTATTATCTCTGGGGTATGTCAGTGTATAAGACACGGGCCATGTGCGATCTTCAAACTAGAGCCAAACATGAAAATTACGTTTGTATTGTACATGAATATCATGCTTGAATTTAGTCTGAATTTTGTTTGATTGCCAAGTGTGATATTCTACTCTGGCCAGCACCTGAACTCCATGCTTGGATATCATATCAATGTCATACATGACTCGTACACACACTCCACACCATGGCCAAGTAAGAATATCTAACTTTGCTCATGTTGGAATATTTATCCTGATTCTGAGAAAATATTCTTACTAGTTTTATTTCAGAATATCTTACTTGTCCCTATAGGAAAAAATCTCACTAGGTCCGGATCAGAACATAACGCCTGGCCCGAAGAAGGACATTATACTACAGGCTCATGTCATGATACCGTGTTTGTGTCTAAGAAAAGTCTCTTACTAGGCTGCTGCATGGTGTCCAGATAGCCTACTGTATATCTGCCTATTGGGATAGGTAGATTCGTTTCCTGTTCTTAGCCCTAATAAAAGATACCAATGAAACACTGCAATATGCATATAAAATGGTAAAATGCAATGTAATGAAAGCTACAACTAGCACACAGCAACATTAGAATACAAAAAGCAGTGACGAACTAACACATGTTACAGTATTGTTTTAATTAACACCAAAGGTAAAAAACCGTTGAGGTATAGCGTATTAGGTGGTGGTAAATATTACAGTAGCTTTCATTCATGCAACAATCATTGAAATTTCATCAATTGCATTAAAAAAATCAAATTTTCATTATACTTCGCTGTATTTTACGCGTAAGCGTGTGACGAGATAGAGGAGCCCATCGCCGCCACAGTGCTCCTGGGCGACACAGCTCTTTTCAAAGAAATGTCGCAACGCTGACGAGTCGTTGGCAACTCTGTATCCAATTTGACCGGCCCAGGATTTGAACCAGAGCTCCCGCTCCAGAGACGAACGCGTCACCGCTTGGCTATCTGGCCGCGGTTAATTGCATTATTTGATAAATTCATTAATTGCAATCAAAATAATCGAGAAAAAAATTGGAATAAGTTACAACTTGCCAAAATTGCCGTATTTCCAAAAACCAACATTTGACATACATGACAGTAATAATGACTCTCAGTCTTAGAATCTATTCAAATACCATTCGACGCCTGAAGGGAAGAGGAATGTGGACGATGCTTTAGATCGAACTAAAAAGGATAGGGTATGACGTAATAATATCGTCATATGAGGCGGTTCAAATTTGCCAAAAAATCGTCATATGATATTTGAACAATCCTTAGCTAGTGGTTAAGTGATAACTATATTGCTACATGTTTTTCATCTGTTAGGGTCGCGTTACATCCCTAAGCGTTACACATCCAAACAAACAAAAATCAAGATCAAAACAAGCATTTCAACAAACGAGAAATTCCGGAGTTTACAACTGTGAGAAATTTTGGACTATGAAGAAAATATTGCGAACACAATTGTAGCAAATCTTGGCAGTCAAAGCCAGGTCTTCGCTGTATAATTAATTATAATTATTTGTAAATTTTACACAGTTTCAAAGTACATGATTTTGAAATGCATCGAACTGGCCAATGTTTTGTTTTTTTTTTCTTCGCCGTATAGTCTTATGTGCAGACAGGGGCAAATTCCAGAAAGCTTTTGCTACCATATGGTTGAAAAATCAGCATATTTTCAAACAACACAAAAACGTAACAGAAAATGTTAGTTTGTCATATCACTTCGATCTCAAAATTGTTCTGCGATTCTATTGTTTAGCAAATAATTGATGTTTAGCAAATAAGGTTTAGCAAATAATTGATGAACTTTCCATTCAATTTGTATAACCAAAACTCGCCAGATATTTTGATTGTTTTGATTACTGCATAGTTGTGATTGGAAGACATTCTTCTGTCCTTCTCTGCTAGTATTTTGCTTCGCCAATATGCTTACTGGCTACTGCATAATATTTCACAGTGTGTTTTCGTAAAACTCACCCACTATGTGCACAAAACCTATGAAGCAACAGCTCCGCTTCTTTACTGCTATAGCGCTAGTCAGTAATGTTGTTCACTTTCAGTTCCAAAATAAATAATCGCATGATTTCTGATAACCGATTGAAAAAAGGTTGGCCACTCTAGCCTAAACTAGAAAGGCAAAACTAACAATTTAGCAACTTTGTTGTTAGCAATACGATTCATTTTTCAAAAAGTTTATGAGTAAAAGCATTACGCTGATTTTATAGAACAAAATTCGGAAACAATTTCAGCGAGTAAGCACTAAACAAGCACAGAATCACAGAATGATGCTAGCAATCATCTTAGCAGGCGGAAAAAATAAAAATCGCCTTTGTTAGTTTCCTTCTTGTAACAATTTTATCTGTATGTAGTTTACACTGTCAAAACAATTACGTATCAAATTAGGCTGCAGTTCAGTGATAAATAGGTGAACAAATAATGTTTAGCAAAAACCTTGACTAAATAGCGACACACAAACAAGCACAAATACTAACAGTATTATAGCAAGCGGAAAAAATAAATACAGGTATCACTGCTGCGAGTTTGTTTCTTGCAAAGACGTGAAGCATTCTACACAAATTTGAATTGAATGGTCTAAACACGTAGGTGCCGTACAAAGTTGGCATTGGTTTTTACTTTGGCTCATGCCTTGTACTTTGGAGCGGCGATCAGGTCCGGTGGCTTCCCTCTTACATCGCTTGCATCTAGATACTTTGGCACGTTTTCTTGGATGCAAGTCGTCCTCTGAACTGGCCATTGAAGAAGCCCTAGCCACCTGCTGGTTTTGGGAAGTTTCCACGTCATAACCAAGAACCACGGACATTTTGTTCTTAACGCTAATGTGAAGGCCTGCTAACGATCTTCTTTGAATATGTGGTCGTATCAACGATAGAGCCAAATCCATGCCGAAAGTATGTGCATCTTGATTTCGTGGATCAGCATTTTCGTTCAGAGCAAGAACAGTGCTCGCATTGACCCGGCATACATCTAACATGTATGCAAATGCCGTCAAAGTCCAACGATTGGACTTGGCCTTACATGTATAGGAACCAATCCTGCGGTCCATGACATCAGTTCCTCCTTTCGTAAAATCATACAGTTTGTAAATAGCTGGTTTCTTTTTCCCGTCGTCTTTTGTGACACCAAAAATAGGCTGTGCTGTAGACAGCAATAATACATTGCGTTTGCTTGAGTTCTTAGTGGTGACAACATAGGAGTGAAGCATCAATTTGTTCTCCATCGACTCCCAGAAAAGTTGATAGGAAAATATTTCTCTGTCATCGCTGGTTTTTATTTCCGTGGGAATCCCTCTTCTGTTTGACTGAAAAGTACCGACGCATGATATATTGTGCGATAAGAGCCATTCAGCTAGTGATACGCTTGTGTAGTAACGGTCAAAAGTAATATTGCGCCCTTGCACGTCAACATGGTCCTGAAGATTTTGAACTAGATACTTTACAGTGTCTTCCACCCCTTTGACATAATAAGTGGTTGGTTCTTCGGTGGGTTTTCCACAGTATGGAATTATACAGTGCGTGTATGTATACGTAACTGCATTGATCGATTTGAACAGCAAACCGTATTTAGCCGGTTTGCTGGGGTTGTATTGTCGAAAGCTGATTTTGTTTCTGGTGGGATATAACGTCTCGTCAATGCAGAGGTACTCTTCCGGAAGGATACATTTGGAGCAATTTTTATTAAAAGTTTCAAACAATTCTCTGATTGCTGCAAATCGATCGTTTTTCCATCGCTGTTCTCTCGTGTCAAAATCATCGAAAGATATGCAGGCGTATAGAAACTGAAGTCGATTTTTCCCCATCGTTGCCCCGAAATGTGGTGGTCCCATTGTCGGATGATATAAATGAGCAATGTCATGGTTATTCAAACCAGCCAATCCACGTAGATATAAAAGGCCTATAAAAGCACGCATTTCAATTACATCTGTGTCTCTTGTAAAAGACTGCAGGGAAGCTGAAATTTGTAAAAAAGCTTGGCGTGCCGTTTGAATGCGTTTGTTAGTGAAACGAACAATCGACTCCAGCATTCCATTTGTAAAAAAAAAGCTCCCATGACTGAAGGCAATCAGTTGCGGAGCGAGCGGCCCCAATCGGACCGGGCCTCCCCAATATGACAGAAGACCTTGGCTGTCTACCAACAGTAACAGTATTTTTTGCATTCACCCAAGTTATGGTTTTCGCGTTTGGTGACGGCTTTTCCAAAAAACTTGTGTACGTTTTCATAGTGTTGACAGCGGTTGGAATTTCATCGTAATTTGCTGGATTTAGAGCAGAGCATAGGGATCGAACTAATCGCTTCGACCTCGTAGCTCTAATCCGCCTTCGACTCCTTTGCGGTAAATCTTCTTCTTGTAAAGATTCTTCGTCGTCACTTTCGCTTTCGGAAGAACTCAAGCCTGTATGTTCTCCCATAATCGTCGGAGCTTCAATGCCTGGCTCTTCTCCATCATCGTTTTTATAATTTTGGAGCAATTCATCTAATGCTTCCTCAGTTGTAAAAATTTCTTCCGCCATTACAGTTTGGAAGAATAATAAGTTTGAAAAATTGGACTAAGAAATCGTAAATTTATAAATATTTTGCAAAAAATAATTGCAAATTTATCTGTAAATAATAAGTGCCACTTTTATTAGAAGAACCAATCCAACCCACATAGTTTGAATCTAAACCCGAAATTATATCTATACGGCATTTTCAGTTTTTTCACTATTTTTATTACCGGTTTTATTTTTATTTTTTGCAACCCTTACGGTATATTGTAAAAGCAATCTGCGGCCAAGTGGTTATATGTGCCGTTTTTCAATGACCATCATGATCAAGAAATCTTTTGGTTCAACTCACACCCTCGGTACGTGGTTTCGTCCTTGAATAAGACGCTTTATCGCTTATCTTTGGTTGGTGGAAATAATAAGAAGCAACATAGCATGCTAAGAACCAAGGACAAAACCGAAAACTTTGAACAGTGGAATTCCTAAACGGGCACAAATTCATTCATTGCATACATATAGTGACTTGTTGCTTTTATGCTTTCCCAGTTCCCAAGTATAAATGAGATAAATGAAGAGCGAAAGCAGCAGTGCCTTTACAAAAAAACTAAAATATACATTTGCTGTCTCATTATATTGGCAGAATGGAAATAATGGTATCAAATTATTCATAATAGCTATATGCTAATGGGGTAAAACTAAAAGCAATAATGCAGCCGCTCTCCTGCCAATTTACGGTGCGGAAAAACTGTTGACAACAACATCTTTCTTTCTCCAGCGTCCCTCAATTTTGCTACTACGCTCCCTTACCATAGTCCTGCTGTATTATTCCACTATCTTGACCCCGCTATTGCGTATGCATATATCTAAATGTAACTCGTGCTGTCGTTATTATTATTACTATTATATGCTTTTTTTTGATTTGGTTTATAGTTTTTTGCTTTGCAAGAGTCTCAAAAATAAAAAACACACAGTTTCTGGTTTGAACATTACATGATTTACTTGATAAAAAAAAGCAAATTCTACTCGAAATAAATAAAATCATTTCATTAGGATGGTTAGGAAATGGTCTGTTTATTTTTCGCTAATCTGTTTACACTTACACAATCACGTGACCGAGCAACGCACACCCTCTAAACAGAGCAGTTGTTCAAAAGCAAACAACTAGTAGTCCAAGATAAGCGGATTAAGTGTGCGTCAAATGCAAAAATTCATATACATGTTGCAAAAATGCGTTATTACTCAAAATTTACTTGGTGCAGCGCATTGATTTTGATATCGAATGAAAATATCTTAAAAAGTAGGAAAAGTCAAGAAATTCGAAGGAATTCGAAAAAGAAATTAGCATGTAATTTTACGTTTGAAAATTTGTTGTATCGAAAAGGTACAACGTTGAGTAGATTCGGGTTAAAGCGCACTCTAACTTCCGCAGTTGAAATTTTACACCGCAATGCAAATACCGTTTTTTTCTTGGATTTGAGAAGGACAGAAAAGAAGTAGATAATTTGCTAAAGAAGGTCGATATTTATCAATATTGCCATCGAAATAGAATATGATTAAGTTCAATGTATAGAATTGCGCTATTAACCGAAATAAATTTTGAAAGCGCAGCGCAATTAAAGCGCAACAATTTTTAAAGACTTTAGTCCGCAACGCAACTTCCGCAATTGCGGAGGTTGCGAAAGCTGCGCTTTTGCACTTCCAATTGCGCTTTGCCCACCTCTGCATATTTTTGTCTGAATAGCTAGTTAATTTTACAATGATTGGTCGAGTAATGCGTTTCCTGTTTTTGGTGATAGGATGCTGCGGTAAACGGTGTACATCTGCAACAGCTATTGCGTGAAAATTTGGAATTTTTAGACCATTTTGCAAAAATTGTTTGAATTTATTCTCCGACTCCCCTTTTGTCTCCCATGCAGATTCAGTATCTTCTTCAATACCATGAATCAATAGATTGAATTTTTTGTCATAAATCTCTTTTTCTAGGAATTCTTGCGCAGTTCGTTTTTGAAATTTTTTCAAACTACAATTTAATGTTTTCATGTTGTCCGAGACATTATTGATTTGATTGTTTTTGCTTTTCAAAGCGGCTTCCAATTGCTCAATCCTTTCTTCTAGAGCTTCAAATTTTGTTAACGTCATTGTATTTTGCACAAGTTTTTCGATTTCATCACAACGATCATCAATGGCCTTTATCTTATTAGTATTTTTTGCCAAATTTTTCTCAAACAATTCAGGTCGACTTTCTATTTTTTCTAACTTGTTTAGGACCATATCAAGCTTTTTGTTCATTGCTTCCATTTCTTCGATAGTTGCTCAATTCTGCAGCTTACAAAACTTTAAATTTTCAACGTAAAATTTGCGCGGTAGGATTTTTCTCTGCAAACTACGCACGTCCTCTCACCAACATGCTTTTTGCTCGAGCTATAACATGCTTTTTGCTTTTCAAATGAATCCAAAATTTTAGCAATTTAGGTTTTTGAATTGCTCCAAAAATGTGATTAAAATGACTATTTTTTGCCGAGAAATCTCCATTGGCTGGGGGGCAAGCTTCCAGATATTCATGCATCCGGCAACTGGGGCTCTACCCGTCTGTATTACGCTTAAGTTGCATCAGTTTGCTCAGCATTTCTCATTTATAAATGAGACATCTTCCGAACAAAAAATTTTAACTTTTGGTTCAAGACCTTTTAGCAAAATCCTGATTGCGCGGCTGATCATAACCAGTATACTCTCTATTCGCTGCTGATGAAGGGACAAACCCTGGAACTGCAGACCGAACAGCGATTGAGAATATACATAGACATGAAAATGGCTGCGTTGCTGGAAGTAATTTAGAAAATTTTCATTGGACGTATTTTTGAAAGTGAAATGAGGTAAAATAAGAAGACTATCTTCCTTGCTTTCCTTCCTCTTTTTCGCTTGTTCAATATACTGCAGAAGTAATTTACCCTTTATTTTACGGGCTTTCACCCACGCATTTTACATTGGGGTAGGATAAAAATTCTCCCTTTTCTGTACTCTTGAACCGGAAGTCATAGGAACAAACTTGGCTTGCTGGTTGGTGTTTACCAAAATTTGTTTGAAAAACTGAAGATGATGTCAATGTAGTGACGTCACGGCCAATTTTTGCAAAAGTTACAATATTTTGTTGATGAAAAAAACTAAGCTCTTTTCAGAAGAGATTTATAATGAAATGACGGAAGGACATTTTTGCGGAGATCAAATCAAATCTTTCGTTGTACTTGCTCTATTACGCCAAAGCGTGTAACGAATTTGCAGAGCCCATCTCCGCGTCATTGCGCCCGGGCAACACAGCTTCTTTCGAAGAAATGTCTCAGTGGAGGCGAGCCGCTGGCAACTCGTGTCCGATTTGACCGGCCCGAGGTCTGAACCTCAGACCTCCCGTTCCAGAGACGAAAGCATTACCGCTCGACCAATTGCTCCTGTGTGAGGCAGGGTTAATACTGCTTCTGGTATGTTGTTATAAAATAATTTCTGGCATTTTAATAAATATTTTTGAAACTGATAGAATTTATTACAAATGGTCACTTTTGAAGCTGTTTCGAAATTCTCATTGATTTTCATAAAAACACAATTAATTAATTAGTTATTTATCATTCTTCACAAGCATCAAAACAGATTCACTCGATTTGCAACGAGTGAATAACCGAGATAGAGCATCTGTACTGAAACAGTTGACTCGGGTTTAATTCGCGGTCAAGTCAACCAAACATGTAATATTCATATCTATTTTGCTTAACGTTTAGCAATAAAAAATGACAGAGTGAAATCTCCTCCTTGTGTGGTAGACAGGTTGCAATTTGACCCTTGCTGGTGACATCTAAACTTGCTAGTGAAATCTAAACGCTATTAGCTTTCATTCGAATTAACTGGCAAATTGCCTACCAATATAGGATGGCTGCTTGACTCAAAGACCTAACGGTCCCTTCGCAGTCCCCCTGTCCTTCCCTTGTTAATTATGTACATTATTTGATTATTGAGTTTAGTTGACCCAAAGACCACTAGGTTTCGTAGCTGTCTCGTGATCAAAACTACTTAGTGAATAAAGAAAGATGTAGTTAAATGCTTAGTATGTACAGTTATAGTGCTTAGTATGTACAGTTATAGTAAGTTCAAAATTTCAAATACAGCACAAAAAAAGCATAAAATGCTTGCTAATAAGGAGCAACACTAAACAATCCAAAATAGCGCTAATCCAGGTCTGTAAAAGACTAGAAAAGGAACATCAAATTTACAATATTATGCAACAGAATATAGATTTACACATCCTGAAACAAGTTATAGTAAAACATCCCAAACTTTACACCTTTTGTAACAAGAGGCTCATTTTTGCTGAAAAATTTATGAACAAGTTGATTAATTCTTACCTAAGCACGAAAAAAATAAATAAGAACATGGACTAATGCAGATCAAGCAATTAGCAGGGTTTTATCGGCTTTTCCTATTCAGCCATTGTTGATTTGTCTAACAGTAATCAAAATCTATAAAAAAAAAGAGCTTTACACCAAGCAAGAATAAATTTTGTGCCACATTTTGCTATGCTGCAGTAAAGTCATAAACAAATGAAGCTGATAATTCGTAAAAATTAGAAGAGCCAGCCTCAACCCAAAATTTCTTTTTTTGTCTAAAAACACTTAAAAAGTTCTTTTACCGAAATTCAGAATGATGTATGATTAAGGTGGAGTTACTCGGTTTGTTTTACGCTCGCTTTTGTACAATTTTTTTCTCCTTGAAAAAGCATGTTCTTTTTCGTCCACATTTATATATGTCCATATCCACACTATAACCAGACTGTCACACACTGGACAAAAGTTTTCCGCGAAAAAAAAAGCTTTTGTAAAAAGGTTTATCAGTCCTATTTTGAAATATCCCTCTCATCGTTCGTACACAAATTTTTTAGAACAAATTTTTTATCAATATGTAACAGTGCCGCCGCCAGAGCAAGCAAAATGAGTGAACTCTAAAATAGACCGAATTTTTGCACACTAAAACTGACCTTATATAATACGTCTACAAATTATGTGCAATCTTAAAAATTTTGTATTCATGTCTAAGAAAGAAGGTATAAAGCCAGGAGCGTTTCTTTGCTTTTTTGTCTGCGGCCCGTAATTGCTTGAAAAATCTATCCGCAGCAGTAACTGCAACCTAAACTATCTTGAGTGTGCTCTAAAAAAGAAAAACAGCTGATCTTTAAACACAATAAAAGTTTTCACATCGTATCTTATCTCCGAAAACAAAAGTCTTAGACTTCGAAGCAACTTTCTTGACTCGCTTTCTTGATCGAAAGAAGTCATTTATGCCCATACAGGTAATCAATTTTGTGCAAAGCTAAAATTTGTCTGAATCTCAAGACAGGGTCTGCGTCTGATGTTTAGGGGGTCTGGGAGCAAAGTCCCAGCTGCTGGAAAATTTTTAAAAAATAGCCATTTCACCGCCATTTGAATAGCATTTTACACGCTTGTAAAACCATTTCAAAGAATTTTTGATAAGATTTGGAAGCTCTTTGACAGAATCAAATTACTTTACTTTTCGGCCTCTTTATAGTTCCTGGTCAAACTCAAAACGCGTTTAAAACTTTTTATCTTGGGTTAATAAATTCTATTTTCGGCGCAAGGCCCTTGCCATTGTGTCAATGTCCATATAGTAAATCCGGCCTTGGTTATAACAGTTTGTTGCCAGCATCATCCTGCAAAGAAGCGAGAAAACGCCAAACAAAAATTGTATTAAAACGCTATTATTCTTTTTAGCATCATCAAATTATTACAGGTTGTCTTGTTACATGACGTTTCGAAAAAGCATTTTTGAGCAAACCGAAATGTGGGCACATGCATCCAGTAGGGGATAAAGCCCCTACGTAGCAAAGGCACTGATATGTAACAATTTACTTAGTGCGGGTATGGACTTATTAAAAATGCGGACGCAAAAGCGCATATTTTTTCGTGAAAAAGCAAAAAAGTAAAAAAAGGCAAAAACGGACGAAAAACAGATGCTGTGTTAAATAATTCACCTTAACAAAGATTGAAAAGCACCACAATTTTGGATTTGTTACGAAGGGATGCAAATTCAAAATAAAAAAAACTGGAAACGTTTTTCTGAACTCAAAGCCAAAAACTGTTTTATTTTCAACTGATGCTAAATTTATAAATTGTTATTATTGTCATGTAAGAGTTTTTTGAGTTAAAAGTGCATTCAGGTCGGAAATTTTTCCTGTTTTTTTTTCTCAAAAAAAGAAAAAAAAAATTTCACAAACGTTAAGACTAACTTCACCAAATTTGAGATTTCTACGACATTTTTCGTTTCCGAGATATAACAGTTTAGATTTCTCCTGAGAAAGGCTTTTTCCCTTTAAAAATGTGATAGGGTTGCCAATGAGAAACAAAATTTCAAAAAGTTATTGCACGTGGGTTACTGATTTTCAATAAATATTTTGCTACAGAATTATTGTGCAACAAACTGAAGGTTTTGAACTGTAAAATTAGCTGCTTTTCAATCAATGTAGGCCTGGTTTCAAAAGTCAATCTTCTGTCACAATTCTGACAAAATGGTAATACTGAAGTAAAAGGAAAATTGGTAATTTTGAACAACAGCATCTTGAAAACGCAAGTCGTAGAAAGACCAAGTTTGGTGAAAATACATTTTAAAAAATAAACAATAATAGCAACCAAAAGTTTGCATTTCAATTCAAAAAGCAAATCATAATTAATTCGGGAATATCCAAAGTCACAATTGAGTACAGTGCGTATAGTCACCTAAAAATTTAACAAGTGTCAGCTGAAAAAGAAGTCGTTGTTTTTCTGTTGTTCTTTTTCTTTGGTTTTTGGACTAATTACTATTCCTGGAGCCCAAGATCTCTTCAACTTGGCGCAGAGCGTTTTGGCTGCGCGAAACATCCTGGACTCTTTCTCCTTCGCTTGAGTAATCTTGAGCATTGCTGTTTACTTCTATCGCTTGAAGCAAATAGTATTTTGCGTCACGTATGTTTCCCTTTTGCAAGCAGGTTGAACCAAGATTGTTTAGTACGGTGCCAAGTAAATGCAATTCCTTCGCTTCTTCGCCGAGAACAGACTGAAGTAGATTCAGCGATTCTCTCAAGGTCTTTTCAGCTGCATCGATGTCTCCGACACTCCTCTCCATTTGCTCCAGTTTGTGCTTGTATGCCACCTCCATAATTGCAAGTGCTTTTTTGCTTTTTCCTTTCACTCGCGCGCAAACTTCGAACAAAGAGGAGCGTATCTTGGGAACAATAAAGCGCTTGAGGGTTTCTGTGCATGAATACTTTTCCATGACGTTGTTGATGCTTGATAGAAGTCTTGTAAAGTTTTTAGTTATTCCAAGAAGAATCCATTCGTCATCTATAACATCAATCCAAAGGATATTGCCAATTATGTCAAACAAGATTGACAATTGATAGTCTTTTTCTTTGAAAAAATTTTTCGCCAGCTGCTTGCAGTCTTGAGGGGATACATGTAGGTCTTCTTTTAGGGTGGCACACAATTCGTCCAGCACTTGCATGGCCATTTCACCGCGCTCAGTCATCACCAACACCTTGTAATATCTTACCAATGTTGGAATAAACCAGACTGAAGAGCCAAGCTTATAGAGTGCTTGCAGCATGCCTACGGCTTGATAGTCATCTTCACAATTCATACACGACGTAATTTTATCTGAAAAAACAGGTTGTCTATAGGTTGATTCCTTGGGACATTTTAATTAAAAATTTCATTGCAAGAACATGTGAAGTGAGAGACACCAGGCCAAAGCAAGGGGATATTAAAATAGAGCAAACTTTAAGCATCAAAACTGATTAATAAGGCTGATAGCATATACTGTATTACGCAAAAACTTTCGTTAATTCGTACGCTACTGTTGTTACTGTACTGTACGGACAAACACCACTAACTTTTATTATGGCGGCATTTTCCATAAAGACCAAGCAACAAAGCCGTACTAATTCAGCAGTGCAACCAAAATAACCAGATTTTTGCAATCATTGCCTCTGAGCTGTACAGCTTTCTTCCTGCAGTTTTGACAACCGACAAAGCTTTTACATAACACAACTTTCCTCAAGTAAAAATGAACTACTTGTCCCTTGATTTTCCAATAAAGTTTATGAACAAACGAAGCTGAAATTTTTTGAAAATTAAAAACGAAAAACAGTCTGCCTAAATCAAAAACTTAATGATGCTTATGAAAAAAAAGGGGGGAGTATCTTTTCAACTGTAACATTGATCGTAACTCGAAATTTACCTTCCATTGACAAAATAGATTCCAGTCTACATTTTTGTTTGCTTTTCCTCGCAGTTCGGCCGACCGAAGGATCTACCATTTTCACTCCAGGAACCCTGTTAGCACTGTCCGACGTGCTTGGTTGCTCTTCGCGAGAGGTTGATGCTTCGTTTTCTGGTGAAGACAAACATATTATTGTTGCTACATATTGTATATAGTACTGAGTCCCTAGCCGTGCGGAGTGCTGATTTCATTTGCGCGAATTACCTTGAGCGAGTAAAGTCGTTTGGTGCAAATTGAAAGCAAGGAGACGGAAACATTTCGTTTAAATTTAAGATAATATAAAGCGTTTGTTCGTGCATATGAAGCAGGAACTCTACGATTGTCAAACCGAACCAAAGCACTTTTTTGAGTTCTGTTTGCAAGTCTTTTGTCAGGCTGGGCCACCACAATATGTAGACTGCTTGGCCCCAATGGGTAATAAGCTTGAAGTTTCTTTTCCAAGGACACAGCGACGCATTGCCAGTTCGGGAATCAAACCATAGGTCAGCAACGTTTTTATCCCTAAATCATTTTGTTAAAATTCATGCAGAACTGGCTTAAGCTTAAACTCTTCAACGTACAATAACTGATCAAAACCA
Source organism: Trididemnum nubilum (assembly GCA_963965965.1). Lineage (NCBI taxonomy): Eukaryota > Metazoa > Chordata > Ascidiacea > Aplousobranchia > Didemnidae > Trididemnum > Trididemnum nubilum. The sequence goes on along the minus strand of OZ014478.1, from coordinate 35,548,088 downwards.
GATCTGAGATTGAACTGGCTCAAACTATATTGTTTTGGCCTATCACGCCAGATCAAAAACCGATCTGACACGAATTTGGCTCACACTCAATCTTTTAGATCTGCAATGCCAGATCAAAACCAGATCAGATACCAAACTGACTCAAGCTTAAACTTTTCAACGTACAATACCAGATCAAAACCAGATTTGACATTAAAATATCTTAAACTCAATTGTTTTGGCCTATAACGCAGATCAAAATCAGATCTAATACCAACCAGGCTCCAGCTCAATCATTTAGATGTACAATGCCAGATCAAAATCAGATCAGATACTGAACTGGCTTAAGCTTAAACTTTTCAAGATATAATGCCAGATTAACACCTGATCAGATACTGAACCAACTCAAACCCAATTGTTTTGACCTATAACCCCAGATCAAAATCCGATCTGATGCTGATGTGGCTTAAACTCAATCATTTTAAATTTATGGTGCCACATCAAAATCCGATCTGACAGCAAACTGGCTCAATCTTGAACTCTTCAACGTATAATGCCAGATAAAAACCGGATTTGATATTGAAATGGCTCAAACTCAATTGTTTTGGCATGTAACGCCAGATCAAAACGCGATCTGATACCAAACTGGCTCAAACTCAATTATTTAGATCTAGAATGCAAGATCAAAACCAGATCAGATATCAAACTGGCTCAAACTCAATCGCTTTGACTTATTATGCCAGATCAAAATCAGATCAGTTACCCAACTGGCTTAAGCTTCAACTTTCAACATATAATGCCAGGTCAATACCAAATCAGTTATCCAACTGGCCCAAGCTTAAACTTTTTAATGTATAATGCCACATCAAAACCAGATTAGATACTCGACTGTCTCGAATTCAATTGCTTTGTCCTATAATGCCAGATCAAAATTAGCTCGGATACTGAGGTGGCTCAAACTCAACCATTTAGATCTACAATGCCAGATCAAAATCCGATCTGATACCAAACTGGTTCATGCTTAAACTCTTCAACGTACAATGCCATATCAGTTACCCAACTGGCTTAAGCTTAAACTTTTCAACGTATAATGCCACATCAAAACCAGATCAAACACCGAACTGGCACAAACTCAATCGTTTTGTCCTGTAACGCCAGATCAAAACCAGATCTGATACTGAGGTGACTCAAACTAAATTGTTTAGATTTACAATGCCAGATCAAATTCAAATTAGATACGGAAATGGCTCAGGATTGAACTTCTCAACGTGCAATGTCAGATCAGACACTGAACTGGCTCAAACTCAATCGCTTTGGACTATAACCCCAGATCAAAATTAGATGTAATACTAAACTGGCTCAAAGCTCAATCATTTAGATGTACAATGCCAGATCAAAATTCGATCTGATACTGAACTGGCTTAAACTCAATCATTTTGACTTATAACGCCAGATTAAAACCAGATCAATAACCCAACTGGCTGAAGCTTAAACTTTTCAACATATCATGCCAGATGAAAACCAGATCAAACACTGAATTAGCTCAAACTCAATCCATTTGACCTATAACCACAGATCAAAACCAGATCTGATACCAACCTAGCTCAAGCTCAGCCATTTAAATCTACAATGCCAGATCGAAACCAGATCAGATACTGAGCTATACCGAAATAGCTCCAGCTTAATCGTTTTGACTCGTAATGCCAGATCAAATCCAATTCGGATACCAAAGTGGCTCAAGCCTAAACATTTTAGCTTATAGCACCAGAGCAAAGTCAGGTCTGAGAATGAACTGGCTCAAGCTAAAATATTTGACTTATAACACCAGATTAAAACCAGATCAAATAATGACGGGTCTCAAGTTCAATCATTTTAACTGGTAGTGGCCGTCGTAGTCAGCAAGCAAAGCCGGCCGACATACAAGCAGAGGCAAAGTTCGAGCGCATCGTGCAAGCAAAACGTTCGGAGCCAGCCTGACCTTTGGGTCGAGCCGGCTGCAGCGGCGCTGAAGGGGACCGCGCAAGACCGTTTAAGAACAAAATTCCGAAATGGAGAAAATCTTAATAATTTGAAAAAATTCGAAATATGCAACGTTTGGAAATACGGTGTTAATTGCTTGGCTTAAATTTTTTTGACTAAAAACACTAAAATGTAAAATAACACGTTACCCTAATGTTGTAAACTGTAACAATTTACTTCATCTTTTTCATAAAATTATTTTTGAGTTCTAATATTGATTTTGCTGCGATAGTCCCAAATTTGTGTTGTGTTTGAGGAAATTGAACGCGGGCAGACCCACTGCCTGAAAATTAAACTTTTTTGTTTGCTATGATGAATGTTTACATCCGTGGTTAACTTGCTTTGAACTACACTGAAAGCGCAATAATGTGACGAAACCTGCATTTCAGTTATACAAGCATGCGTTGTGGCCATCATATTGTTTCTTTAAATACTGCGGTTGAGAGAAGGAAAATCTTTTTTATTGCCAAAAAATGAAAAAAAAAAACAATTAAAAAGCGGAAAAACAGAAATTCAATATCGGCGAAGAACAATTTTTGTTGGGGAGTTTTTTTGAAATGTGAACCCAAAGTACACCATGTTGCTTATTAATCTTTTGTTTTAATGTTGCATGAAAATAAATAGATTTTTTGAAATAGCCAACTTGCATGAAAAAGGATTTTTTACATGTATAGGTCTAGGGGAGGTTAGTTAATATAAATTTTACATAAAATGCAACATTTCCTAAACGTTTGCTGGTAAAAGCAAAATGTTACGAGCAAATATAAGCTTGTTCATTGCGCTATCGTTGCCGCAAATTTGGCTGTTCACGCTAATTTGTTAACAATCTGTGGGCGAAAATTTTGCGTCTAAGATGTAACAATGTGCAGTCCTCAGCAGGATAAATACTATATGCACAACCCCGCCATGGCATAAGAAGCTTAATATTTTTTTTCTTACTGTAATGTCATCTGAATAAAGAACAGAATCTTATTTTCGTTAAACAAATATCAAATAACGTGTGTACCCGTATAATAATTGTAAACAAAGCGCAGCCTTTAGTTGTGAAAAGACTTGTCTGATTTTTCAAAGCAAAATATTTTCGTTTTACCTACAGATAAAGCGAATGGCTTGCAGAACAGTAATTTTCTTTGCGCGTTCAACGAGTAAATGCTTTATTAACGCACGGCGTTAATATCTTCTTTCCTTATTTCTTCATTGCCCATTGTGAGGGTTTGGGGGGGCAGCAGCTTCAGATTAAACCGCCACACTTCACGGTCTTCCATCACATAGACGTTGCTAGTTTAATTAGCGAATTAAGAAGTACGCTTCATTATTTTTTATAGGTCCCTGTGTGTCATGCTAAAACAAAACATTGAAGAAGCAATTTTTATTTCCCACGATTTTATTAACTTGAAACAACAGTTTGTAGAGAATGCATTTTGCGCAAAAATTGCCCAGCGCGTCAGCCTTTGTTTTTACGTGCAATCTTAAAGGGATTGCTCTTAATCTTTTAATCAAACAATAATAACCAGTTTTTTGTTGTGGTGTAAAGCACTTCTTAATCACCTGCACTGAAATTTCAATTATTACGCAGAGTTAGAACCTTCAACCACCTATCACTTGTTTGAAATACAATTGTTTAAAATACATTTGAAAGATTCTTACTTGTTTTAATCTGAAAAATTTAACCAATTTCTTATATAATATAAGCAGTGATGCATATCAGTTATATTGTGGCACAACGGCTCCCAAAATTTTCGTTATTAAATGAGTTTCAAAAGTACAAAATTAAAAACTAATTTTGCATTACAGTGTATACATTTTTTTTTTCGTAGAACACTTTATGTACCGGTACTCGACATTACCGGTACCTTACTTATATTATCCATTTTACGCAAAAGATAAATTATTTTTACTTTGTTTTTTATAGCACAGACTTATACAACGTAATGCATTAATATATCCATTAATCATAGAAACAATGCTGAAGAACTTGCTTTAAAACTCAAACAATATAAACTCATAAAGCGCCAATATTTTCGTCAACTCGAACTCGACAAAGATCTTTCATGAAACATCAGTCGATTTCATACCCCTGTAGACTGGTGTTCTGTTAATGCAGTATTATGTTTTTCATGAACACCAGGTTTTTGTAGCAAAATTACTTTCTACGTTGATCTTAATTTCTTACAGTATTAACAGAATTGCGTCTTAGGCACCTAAAAATACATACAAAAGAAAAGAAAAAAAGATTTTTAATATCATGATTTACAGTACTTTTGTCGCAGAATAAAGCTTAGCACTTCGGTTTCCTTTAAAGGCTAGGGAAGAACGAATCAACCACGCCTTTATATATTTTGCGATTTCGTTAGGAAGTCGCTATTCTACAATTATGAAATCACCTGGCTTTTTCTGCAATCTACTATTTCAAATATTTTTTGCACAACTACTACTGTATAACGAAAAGATTTTAAGTTATTAAACAATTTTTAAGGTGGACTCAGTGTTTTTAGCAAGATTTTTAGAATTTAGCTTAATCCTATATTTTCGACTGCTCATTCATAATTAGCGAATTTCAGCGACTTTTTGAACAGTTGCAATTGTAAAAGAGTGACAACGTAAACTCAGTGACAGCTGCATTTTGAGCAGCATTGCTTTACTCGGTTACTCAAAAAGAACGGAAACAAAAGAGTTCAGATATGATATTATGCCTGGAGCATAATTTTTACTCAAAAATGATTTCTAAAGCTTTAAGCTAGATTTCGCACAATACTCTAGTAGATGTAAATCAACGTTAGTTGACACAAAGAAAATTATAGTGAAAACATTTTTATCATTTTCTCTATATAATTTTTTGTGTCGTGTTTAGCTCGGCGAAATCACGGACTTGGGAAATGAAAGTTGAGCTTTTATAAAATAAATGAGCAAGCAAAAAGCGCGTTTGTTAGACTGTTTTTAGGGATAATCTTTTTTGTAAATTGATGAACAATGAAAAGCATTTAAAAAATTGCATACAAATACACAGCCACACTAGATGCCGCAAAATTTTGGTGATTTTGTATTGAAATTGTTTGCTGGTTAACAAAATAGTTAAATGCAACGTCAACGTGGCCAAAAGGGTAAAAGCGTCGACCCCAATCGCATATCTGGGTTCAATCCACACCTTGGTCACATTGTTGCATCCTTGGATTAGGCGCTTTACGATGATTATCTGTGCTTGGTGACTTCGACAAGCAGCAAATTTACGTGGGAAGAAGTCATACGTGAACCGGAAAATTAGTAAAATGGTCAACTTTTAAGCGGGTGAGGAATCGTCCAAAAGAAAAGAGCCGCTGTTGCTTCCCAGCAAGTGGAGGTTAAATATAAATTAATCAATCAATGCAAACTTTGATTCCTTAGCCGAGCGGATGCTCGCTCTACAGGAAATGAAATAAACTGCAAGACAGTATAAATCTGTGAATAACTCAGTAGCGAACTCCTCTCCAAATAATTTTTTGGTCCCGCTATATTGCGACGTGCTTTGTTTTCATTTTCGTTCATTTATTCATATGCGAATGAACCACGCGCTCTGCATTTGTCTAACCTCAACAACGCCTAGCACCTTCCTTTTTTTTGGGTTTCGTAATGCAAGTTTTTATGTCAAGCAGGGCTATCTTGACAAGTAGTTTGCGTAGCCCCACCAACCCTGTTATTGTTAGCTTTTCTAAGATAGCAAAAAGTCTACTGTATAGGAAAATTGAAACCATCGTGATTTCAAGAAAAAAAAACCTAACCGCATTTCAAATTGCCCATGCATTGGTTTGATGGCTGCGAAGCAAGTATCATAAATAAAATTTTTTAACGCAAAAGCTACATCAATAAATTTTTTTAGGTTTGCATCAAATTTGTTTGTTCAAAAAACATAAAAATCTAAATAATCAGTAGAAAAATGGCTGTAAGACAAGTTAAGCTCACAGTAGATTTAAAATTATTTTTGAATTTTGTCCCCACATAAAACTGGCAACTGACAAACAAATATTTGAAATAATTATTATTCATATGTTTTTTAAATCTTACATCTTTTTTTGCTTTTTGCATTCCATAACTTTAAAATAAATGCGCTACAGGGCGTCACTCAGGCGCGTAGCCAGGACTTTGCAGTGTGTGGGGGGGTATTTTGGAGGCTGGAAACAACATCAAACTATCTTGACCTAGACTTTGATCGGTCTTCGATCAAATTGAGTCGGTTTTTGTCGCCAAATGTTGGTGATCTCCCACAAAAAAAAGGTATCCACCAAAACTGGGACGCTTTTTCTGTCCAAATTTACGTGATTTCAAAAAAAAAAAAGAAATTCTTCAGTCAGGCTGCAACCCAGTTTTTTTGGTCGAAATCACATCTGATCCTTGACCAATTATCATCGCCAATACCACTGGGGGGGGTGATATTTTCGTTTTTAGTGCAAAAATCGGCCTCAAAAGTGCCAAAAACGGGGTGTTTTGCATACTCCTCAGGCCAATGAGTGGCTACAGCCCCTTTTCCGCCTCCCCCCTGGCTACACCACTGGTGTCACTACAAAAGAAAAGGTTATGAAAGAGCAGTGCCTTTTGTAATGGGCTAGTAAAAAACTGTGCACTCCAACTTTTACTTAGACTAATGATCATTGTTTAATGACTCATAAAGTTCAGTTTTTGATCCAAAATCACATTCAAATTCAAAATTTCACTTATTTTTATAATAAATAAAGCACTTTAAGAACATGATTAAAATAGCATTTTATGCTATTTTTTAGACATTTTTTATTTCGCTCTTCATTTTTCATTCATAATACACAACGTAATGACACACTATGTATAGGCCTTCTTGTTTTGGATGCTGAAATCCAATCCTACATGATTTGAAAGCTCGGTTTCTATGGACTTAGCCAAAACCCAGAAGGAAATAAGGAAGACATTCAAATTCTTTTGCAACCGCAAAATGTAAAAATACATTAGAAACTGGAAATATTTTTCAACGTTTGCACACTCAAAATTAATTTTTGAAGTCATTATAACGCCGGTTTAGTCCCTGATTTCGCTATTATTAAACATTTTCTACAAAAATAAGTCAAGATTTTTTCATTAGAGGAGGGAGGGGGACTAGTTGTGGTGGCTTTTGCATAAACTAACGTCATTGTAAAAGTTAATTAATTATATGCTAGTTTAAAATATGCAATTTTGTGAAAAACGCTAATTCAAATAAAGTTTTACACAATATTAGCAACCACAAAATTTTATGAGCAAAACTTGCTCAATTTTAGTGTACCTTCGTTTTGGATAAGTAAGCCTCAATTTTTTGCGTTACTTACACATGTGCACAACACATACAGGGCCTATAAAAGGGCGTTCAGGGGACACATCGAACTCGGGCCTAGGGGGCCCAAGATCGGGGGCGTGGAAGATCCTAATTTTTCAAGAATTATGTGTTAGGTATAATTTCTAGAGTGGGCCACAAAAGCTATAAATTTTTAAGTAGCCTTAATTAGTGTCCACAGTTGATGAAACTTTTTTGCAAATTTTTTTCCACGGATAAGGTACCGCTAAATGTTTTAGTAGGTAAAGACATTTGCAAAATTTCCAGTTTTTTCCTGGAATCCTTCGTAATTGATAAAATGTTCGATCCAAGCCCCACAGAGCTAAATTATTCCTGCCGCCTCAACATTGAAATTGTCAATAACAGCGCTCCAACATGACTGCCAGAATTCTCCTGATTTCGCGTTTGATATTCTCTCTTAATCTCTCATCTGTCGGAGGATTATTCTCGTAAAACGGTCTATCAAGTGGTCTGGGGGAGGAGACTGAAATTTGTGGAATACGGAGGCCATGGATTTGTTTGTCCTTTTCAAAATTTACTTGAATGTCTCCTGGAAAGCACTGTTTCTTGTACTTGAGAGTGAGTAGTTGGAACAAGGACCAAGGCGCCCCACTGTTGAAAAACAATTGCGTTCTTGTCAACTGCCCTCTTTCTCGTATGGCTCGGGTGAAGTGTCCCCTCAGCATGTCAATGTACTGCTCCAAATTAACTGTAACTGTAATTATTGTAATTACATTTTATCTAACAAGTTTCCTTGGCCAGGAGACAGCAAAGGAACGGGTTTTGGATTCAAGCTACCACCTGCCCAATGCCCACCCTTCTACTACAGACGGTGGAGGCTTTACACTGTTCTTTATTATTGCTGAAGGTCAAGCAGTGACGCTGTAAATACGATTTGAATAGTCTTTGGTTTGACCAGACCGGAAATCGAACCAGAATCTACCATTTCTGCAGAAACGCTCTATCCAGTCGTCCACTGATCGGTTAAACTCGACCACTGACTATTTTTCCGTCATCGTACTAAAAAAAATTGAGACCAAAAATGCCCTTGTTGTTTTTTTTTTGCACACCACACAGGTATCACTTTCACACTTGTGGTGTGCAATAGAAAAGGCAGGAGTAACTCAGGGCGGCAGGAGTATATCAGCAGCGTGGGGCTTGGATCGAATATCAATTACTAGGCATACGAGGGAAAAAACGGAACATTTTGCAAATGCCTCTACCTGCTAAAGCTTTTAGTGATACATTACTTTTCTAAAAGGTTTACAGGGAAATTTTATCAACTGAGGGAAATATGACCAATTAAAACAATACCGTAAAGTTTTTTGTGCTCTAGCCTGATCTTTAATTACCTTCAAAATAGCCTTAAACCGGTAGTTTTTTTAGATTTAAAAAATATTCTGCCACCGGCCACCAGACTTGCAGGGGGTAATAGTCAGGTCCTTCAACGGTAGTTTTATTCTGGCATTTCTGCTTTTTCCTCACTAGCAGTTAGCAGTTGTGGATTTAATTGGACCAAGAGCTATTTGCTTCTGGTGAGGAGGTCTGGGCCCCGAAGCAAAGCACTCGGACCCATTTTTGACTTGGACCTCTCCAGAGATGCTTCTATTTGTAGTAGAAAAGGGTAAATCCATCCCCCTTCCAACCTCGAAAAATAAGGATTACCACAACTGCCGCACAACCCATCCCCTACCTCAAAAAATTGCTTGTGCCATTAGCACTAGGCAACAAAATTTTTGCTACGTTGAAGTGAAAAAGTGCTCTAAAGTATATTTGGGGCGCTGATTTCAAATCTGCCTTTGTTTTTGTGCAAAGACATCAGGTTTTTTATTTATTTGAGAAAATCAAATGAAAAAATGCATTATATTTGGCATAATAATCTTGTAGCTTTACCACAGCAATATACAAGAAGCATCTTTGATGTATTCGTTAGCAAACAAGTATCACAACAATTTCGGCCAAAGTACTTTGAAAGTTTATTGAGTTAACCCCCCAAACAATATCAACCGAATGTTGCAGTTGGCAGTTAAAAATACTTTGCGCTTTTTGCTGGTTTCTCACAATATACTTAGCACTATTTTCTCTCTGAAGAAACCAGCAGTTTATAATCTGCCCCATAGTCCGGGTTATTCTCCCCTGAGAGCGATTTTCCACTTGTATAAATTTTTGATGAAATCGTTCCCAATGTTAGAAGGGATAAAATCCGAAGTGGAGATGGACAAAATGAATTTTCAGTGATATGCTAGGACAAAGGCTGTTGTAGCTGCAGAGAAAATCTTTAACAATGCTGCCTTATGAAGAAGATTTTTTGCCTAAAAAAACTTGACCACTAAGCAAAATTGATAACCTGCTTCTTTTATGATGAGCTTAGCCTTTCACCAAATTTTCTTTCTTCAATCATTCACTTCCAAATTTCTGTTCACATGAATATTTTAGCAGTTATTTTGGCATTAGATTTGGCGGATAATCGCCGATGCAGATACCCATCAATCCATTCCCATTTAAATCGATTGCTTTATTAAGTTTTTCAAAAGTCCTAATTTGATCTGTATTGGCATTGACATTTTGGTAGGATCAAGTAAAGAAACATGAAAAATCTTGCTCAAAAGATTCTTTACGTAAATGCCAATCTTTTCAAATATACGGTAGTGATATCATTTTGGCTGTCCCAACGACACAAGAAGCATTGATGCTTGGTATAACCCTTGTAAACCAACGAAAAGGCCAATTTGTGATCTCTACAAATATTCCAGTTACAGATTAAATACTTAATCAAATGTAAAACAAACTCCATTGTTTCATAAGTTTCTTTTAATCCACAGGCATGTGCTTAAGAAGCCAACAACAAATGATTTCGCTTATGAGCAGAAGAGCCTCAAATTTGCTTTGCTTGAATCAATGAACTGTCTTTACTCGTAAGGTTTATGCTCAGATCTAAGGCCATGAAACGAGTCATTAATGTTACTGCAATGGCATACATTATTATGTACTGCGAAGCAATTCTGAAGCTTGGTATGCCGTGAACGAAAATAACTGAACATTTAACGGCATGTTGCAGCATGTTCCACTGCTTCAGTCGAGAAAGAAGAAGCTAAAAAAAAATATATATATATTATGTATATATTTTTTGGTTGGTCCCAAATCTCTACCTAAATTGTTTGGGTCATTTTGGTTTAATAGGTGTGGAATTGAGAATGCTTGGGATTTGAATGTGGCTCTTCCTCAAGCATAGCCACCATGCTTGTAGTAGAACTTTTTAATGGTCAAAAAGAATCATTTAATTCTCCTAGCTGCTACCACTTTCTCGGTTTAAGAGCTGCTATCGCTTTCTCCATTTACATAGCCAGTTGAAAAAGAGCAGTAACAAAATTTTTTATCTAAGAGAGGAGCCAAACACATGCCAGTATATCGCAAAGATTTGTAACTATTTACTCCTTATAAATCGATAAGGTACCGAAGCAAAGTTCTTTAGCTTTAATTGATCTCGAGAAAAGAAAAGACGATTAAAGCAAATGTTTTTGAGCTCATTTGGGCAAAATTAAAAGCAAAAATTGCTGCTATTACATGCTATTAGGATGGAATTGTAATATAAATAAATTACAAAACTTGACGTTACAGAAAAAAACTGATAACATTTTTGAAATCTGCGACCCAAAATTAGCCAAGAACAGTTAAAAAACCGTGAGAAGCATGAAAAAAATTTTTTTGTTGCCTAATGTAATTGAACACCATATCTTGAGTATACCGGACCCAACTTTCTGTCTGCCAATTTTAGTGCTGTGTTTTTATTTCAATGCTCTATTTTGCTCTTGACAAACATCGAAAGGGCTAATGCTTCCGGGGCTTTGTCCCGGACTCTGCTGGGGAGCTTACAGCGTTACCCAAGACCCCCTAGCCGAAATTAGATCATAAAAATGTCATCATTTTCACGCTTTCAAATGGAGACCTACCGCACCTGCATAAAGTAGAGAGCGATTAGACTCGACAACAAACAGCCCCAACAAGTTTATTAGTCTTCGTAACAACAAACAGATTTTTTTCTGAGGTCCTCTATACACATAAGCATTGTAACTGTATTTGCTATGCTGCATTTTTGTAGAATGTTTAGCAGCAGTAGCAACGATGAACAACATTTAAGCATCGCTAAAATTATTAGATTAAGAATGAAACCTAATATACAAGTTGTTCAGGTAAATGCCTTTTTTATAATAGACCACAAATCTTCAACATATCGTAATACAGAATTTGTTGCAAAAACTGATCAACCTATGGATGCAGTATCACTATTAGTTAGAGTATGTAGCCTTGTCGAATTGTCATGTTGTAAGCCTATACAAATAATACATAATAATATGAATAACGAAAGAATATTAGACTAATTGGTTCATTTTGCAAATTTTGTGCGGGAATAACATTTTTGCTTTCTAGCAAAGAGGAGTACAACCAGTAAATAAATATTCAGCTTGCAATTGATTTACGCGAGCAACAAACAAATATTTTTGCACAAAAGAAATAATCTTCTAATTTAGTCCGTAATAATTTTCTCTGCGTTATTGAATGAAACTCCATCTGCGACGCCGCGTCACGGCAATCAAATGCTTCTTAACCAGTTAAGTGCGCGTGACGAGTTATCTTGTCCTAAGCTTAAATACGCCAAACTGCGTATGACCAGTATAACAGTCCTAGACTTGTGCTTTTACATAACGTAGCACAAATGCGTTGCACTCTTACACAACGTGACAATCATTCTCCACATTGCATTTAAACAACGTGCAAATTCGTTCAAATAAAATAATCGTCCCTTTATTCTGGAGAAAAAACAAAAATTAGCCCGATTCATCAGTTCATCATTCATCCTAACTATCTCCTACTGGTATAATAACGGTTTCCCGCTATAAAAAAATTCGAGACACTTTTGCTATGGAACGGTTATCACAAAATTATTCTAAACGTTTTTGTCTGCTTATGATGTAACTTCATTGAAATAAGTTATTTTGCTGCTCTTGATACAGTACAGTCTGAATACTTCAAAACCGGTAATGCATCTTCGGTTCTATCTTATCTTGACATGGAACCGCATAGCCAGAGTTTGTCTTTCCACTGCTTTCATAAATATGAGCGATCCCAACTGATCCAACGTTGTAGGTGCCTGGAATATTCTTCAAATGCTTAGTGTGCTAAAACGAACAACTAACATGCTTCAGTTAATTATTGTAAATTGTAACAGCCATTATCGAAAAATGCCTTATAAGCTTCTATTTCAAGTGTCATAGAGCATTTCCAGAAACAAATAAAAAGTTAAAATGTGAGTGACTGTTAATTGGTTGTTGTTGTTGTTTTCATCGAGGCTGCCTATTCATACTGTAAAATTTGAGCTGCATTTGTACGAGAATTTTCTCGATAAAATTAAACTCTAACCTTTCCTCCCGAACAAAAACGCTGCATTCACCCGTGCAGCAGCTTTGTATCAAGTATCAACATTAAATTTGGCATCGGAAAATATTGTTTGACGAACAGTTACAAAACGACAATTATGGTTACGAGATAGATTACTGTGGATTTATTCATCTACAAAGTCTTCACTCTTCAGTGCAGTATTAAAGCAAAGCTCAGAACTTTTATCTACGTACCTGATATGTTGGTGATAAAAATAATAATACTAATACAGTTATTTGCACCGCGCCACTTCCTGCAAGGCAAAAGATTTGTACTTTGCCAATAAAAATGAATTTACTATTTGGACTTTAGGCAGTCTTGTAGTGCGGTTGTATTGGTATGGTTTTACATAGCGTGCTGCCAAGTTTTATTAAGGACTAAGCTCTCTGACGCCAAAATTACAAAATTTTAAATAAATAAGCAAAACGTCTTCTCCAGTATACGGGTACGTCATAAAAATTAGCCATAAGTGGGACATGGTAACGCGGTAATAGGTTTGCGGGGCGGCTTTATAATGATGTTCAACGGTGCGTTTATTAAACATATAGGATATTGGTTAGTTTTGTTTGACTTACGGTCATAATGAGTTCCACCCACACGAGCATGGTCACCATAAGTTGCTTTGCCACGGCTCATATCAACATCCCCCTTGTACGTGTTGCGGGTTCCTCCCAGCTGCGCGTTGTTGCCACGAACTTCACCTAAATCATGGTATACAATTCAACTAAATAGACAAAGGGGTGGTTACTGCCCTCGTATTAGAAACGTGATGCTCACAATTTAATAAACTAAACGTATTTGTCGCCTTTCGCGAGACACTTCTTAGATTGATACATAATTAAACATTAGCACGTATATGACAGAGTTGCAAAGGTTCGCTATGGCTATGACGTAAGAATCAATGTATTCCAAGCGAATGATGCGGAAAGTCGCGCCATTTTTTGCGTGATTAACTACCGAACACTACGCTTAAACCTTATTCAGTGATCTCGCTTATTTTGCTGATGTTAGCAAACTTCATGTTCGATTTGCCTGAAAACTTAATAGTTATGTATTTCGCGTTTTCCACCAAACTGTGCTATTCCTATGACACCAACTTGCGCGTTTCCTCTGACACTCTGCGCAACTACACCAGAAACGTTCGCATGCGGCCAATGTTTTGCTGGTTTCTTCCGCCGCCATTAGCTTGATTTTCCTCGGCGGTTAATTTTTTAGATTCAGTTATTGTTGATAACTCAGATTATCTTTGTATCTACAACTGACTGACATAATGCAAATTTTGGGGATTCTATGCATTTTAGAGAGAGTTAATGTCATTTTAATTGTAAAAACATATCAAATCATAAAAAAATTGTAATTGCGTCATCAATGACGACACTGTATGCGGGTTTGTTGCATTTTAATCCATTTTTTATGATACCAAAACAAAAAAAAACAATAAACAAGTTTTATAATCCGGTAATTATATTTTTACAACGAAAAATGCAAACTAACCAAAAAACTAATAAATAGATAAAAATTCTACTGGGATGCATGTATGACGTAATCAATATGACCTAACAAAAATAATTCTTAACTTCTTGAGCCAAATAGTCATCAACTACTCATAATCCATAAATGCGCTCATTTACGTCACGGATCAACAATATGTAAAATTTCTTCAAATATTGAAAATTTATTACGCACTGTAAGAATGAATTTCTTAAATTAATTACGCAGTTAACTGGTTAGCAACGCGCAGATAAAAAGAAAACCGATCGTGCCTGATAATCCTCTATGTATGACATTTACGCAAGATCAAGTTTGCAAAATAATGTACATTTAAAAACATTAACGTTTTGTTCGGAATCTGAGCTTTTCATGGAGCAAAAACTAGTTTTTATCTTTTTAGTTGGGGAGTTATAAAAGTTTGAACATTTTGAGTAGAATCATTCCTTTTGGGCCATTGATTGTAAAATTTTGTCTGTTTTGAATAGAGTTTACATTGGTAATAATATTTGATAGTATATGATTAACTTGCAGCATTACTGTTTAAAGCATGAAACTGTTTGTATAGATTGCTGGATTTGTTGCGACCTTATGTCGTGGATGGTTTTTATGTAATTTGATGATTTCAAAAAATCTTTTTACCCTTATGCAAATAAAAAACGAAACAGAATAATTAGCATAAAATTGTAAGTTGGGATCACATTTCCTCAAATTCTTCAACTAAAATCGGTCTTCGCTGATTTTTAACTCGTGTTTCTGGCTGCTTATTTTTTTAGAATAAAAAATTTATTTCACTCAAATGCAGAATTTAAAATATGGTGACCTCAAGACTAGGTTCCAAAAATAAATGCAGTTTTCTCAACTTTACATTTGCTCTTTCGCTGTTGAAATTTGGTTCAAAACAAATTCTTTTAGTCGCGCTGAAAAACATTTATTTATAGTTGCAAACATAATAAAGTTTTAATTTTCAAACAGACTGTTTGCGTTTAATTTCCTCAAAACTTAAGGCAGATTTGGAACTATTTATCAATACTGTATAAAGTCAATTCAATTGTATCTATAGTCAATTCAGTACTAAAAATCGAAAAACGATTTATGAAACAATTCCATCATATTTATTCAACGTGTGAAAACAATTATTGCTTTTAATTTTACGCTCGCTTCCTTTTTTTTTTTTTTTATGCGTCATTGCTTTGCCTTTTTTTTTCTTGTGCTTTGCTCGTGACAAGTTGCTGTTGCCTATATCATTTATCTGCTGATGATGAGACTAGTAATGTCTTGAAACGTTCAGTAAAAAATGTTCGCTCACGTTTTGGCTCTTTGCTTTATATTAAGATTTATGAAAAAGTTAATGCAAATTTTTACGCTTTGCAACATTTGGGAAACAGTTTTTTATATTAATGCCTTGGTCTATAGTTAACAATAACGATAATAACAATAATAATACAACCATAATAACTTTGGAAATAAAAGCTTTTTTTCCAAACTTTGCATATTTCAAAATTTTGTATTAAAAATTTTGTTCATTCGAGATTTGGCTCAATTAGGGATTCTGGCCATTCGAAATTTTGTCTATTCAGGACTTTGTCCGATTCGTGATTTTGTTTGTTTGGAATTTTGTCCAGTTCGGGGTTTTGTTCACCAGTTCCGGATTTTGTTCATTCGCAATTTTGTACAATTCAGGGTTTTGTCCATTTTGGATTTGTCCATTCGGGATTTTGTTCGTTTATGTTCAGGGATTTTGCACAAGATACCGCTAAAGCTATAAGCCCGAAGAAAAACTCGTGGAGTGGTACGAGCAAAATAAAACATTCGGCAATCTCGGCAAAGCTAAACGCACAAGAAAACAAGACCCTGGTCTGGACAGGATGCAAGACCTGAGTAGCGAAGCTCGAGCCGACCGAGGTGACGCAGTCAGAGAGCCCGAGCCGAACAACTGCCAATCTCTGAACGCCGGGTGCGGATCACTCGCCGTCTTTGTTTTTTTTTCGAGCGAGCGCAGCTCGACAAGTTGAGAAGCGAGTGCAGGAAAGCATGCATCGAGCAATCCATGCTAAAAATGAGCACGGACGGTGCCTACCGCAGCCGTCCAGCCAGAGGTAGCGTTTCTAAGAACCGCACGAGAAAATTACCTTTTGCATGCATGTATGCTTTTGCTGAAAAGGTCGAAGTCCAGACGCGAGCTTTGCCAAGAATCAACATTGCATCTCAAGGTTGAGCGAGCTCGCGCGCGATTTAGACCGGAAGTCAAGTACAAAGCAGGATGCAGTCGTGATTGACTTTGGATATCTGACGGCCTCAGGTTGCGCCACTAATCCCGAAAACATTTCAAAAATATCCAGATCCTTTCTCTCTGGATGCGGATGAAGTCCAAGTCCAAAAGCAAACTTTTCAATTGGGATTGAGAATGCGGCTCGAAATCGAGAGCGCTCTGCTAGTGCAGGGGCGCCCAAAGCAGAAACGCGTCCGCGGTCGCTATATCGAACATCGGGCGGCTGCCGATCGCGCGTAAAACTACAGCATCGAATTTGTGGCTCGAGGTCAAACGCCACTTTATGCCATAATTTTATACACCACCATGTCCTCTCAGTGAAGTAGACAATTGTCTTTTACAAAAGTATGTACAAAACTGCGATTTTTGACTTGAGCATTGTTTTTTTGTTTTGTTTACAAATATACAGTAGATATATTTAGCGGAAAATGAAATAGTGCAATTAAAGTGTTAACTGAAATCTCGCCAAATAATTTACATGTAACGTAAACCTATCAGTTCTGACGTACAGTGGAGTTTGTTAGGAGAAGGTTGTTATTCAATGTATGTGAGGATGCCGGTTGGGTCTGGAAACCACTGTCTGCAGTCTTCGGAGGCAAGAAGTCTTGGGCAGAATTGAGACTTTAACCTTTTTTTATAATGAATAATTAAACTGAGCCGGCCAGGAAACTAAACCTTCCTTCAAGTGTCAAATGCAATAACTACGTGATGAGTTCAATTTTGGTGTAACACATATTATTTTCCGTTAAATTTGATTGTTTTAATCCTTTTTACGCGGGCTATTTAGTTGACATATTTTTACCAGGTAGCAGGAGAAAATTTATGCTCGTCAACCAAGCTTCTTAAACTGACTTCGTGATAAAAGCGCTCCTAAACGGAAAATAAATTTCGCAAGTGGTTTGATGTTGACCTACAGTAATTTTTGAAAAAGGTGGTTTAAAGTTAACCATATTTTTCTCAGGAAAAGCGTCATTTTTACCCCTTCCAAGATTTTTCTTGATAAATCTTTTCAAAAAAAAAAAGATTTTTATTTCAAATCAACTTGACTTTGAATCAAATTTCATCACAAATAACCCCTGAAAATTTGAAGTTGATAAGAAAGTTTACCGATTTTTGAGGTTTTCCAAAGTTTCTTTCCAAAATCTGAACATTTTTGGACCAATGTTTAAATTACATAACGTCATAAGACGTTTTTGTGACTTGACTGCTGTGACTAAAGCATTTTATGATTCAGTATCAAAAATCAAACCTACAGTGCGTACAAAATTTGAACCGTCTGTGTCGTTATCGCAAAAATGACGTCCTTTTTGTAAATGAGACCGTGACGTTACTATCGTGCCGTCATCAACTCATACACTTTTCTAAAAAATTTTAATAAACACCGATCCGCATGCCAAATTTGGTGTTTCCATGACTTTTGGTTTCGGATTTAGATAGGAAGATACTTTTGTCCCCCCTCCCTTTTGTAAAAACCGTTGATCAAATAGCTCGTGCAAAATAGGGTGACTGATCTCATAGTCGTAACATCATGACTAATATTTTATAGAACTGAAGTCATTCTTTAAAAGGCGAAAAAGCGATTTATAAGTTAGTTTTTAAAAACTGAATCATACCATGTCAAAGTCAATTGTGTTTGCGCCTCAAGAAGTTTATGATATCAACTAAATCACGGTTATAAAATTTCCCTAATTTCGTTAAAGTGCCTCTGACAAACCTTGAAATTAAGAAACTCTCTCTCATAATACCAATTTCAAAATCTTAGAAGTTATTGCCAAGTTTTTTTGATATGAAAATGCTAAGATTTTTTGAATTGAGATGCGAGACTAGACGCGGTTACGTAGGTGGTCAATTTAGCTTTAAAAAAGAACGTTTAAACAACTTGACTTTTTCTGAAGATTGGAGGCTTTTTGCTGTTTTTTTTGGGTTACGGCGAAGAGCTATCAAGTTACTTATAATTTGGGCAAGCTTTTTACAATAAAGTCAATTTTTAGTATTAAGTTGGAATGATATGATTTTTTTGCAAGAACTCTGGATAGAAAGAGTTAGTGTCATATTTTTAATTTGATTGGTCAGTAAAAAGTCAAGTTTTTACTGTTTGGTCATTATTCTTTGAATAGGGCAATAAACTTCATTTTTTTGTAATTATCACTCATTTTTCAGTTTATCATCCACAGCTAGCAACAGCCAGGCTCGTAGCCGGAAATCTGCAATTGGGGGAAGTTTGGGGGTGTGTGGGGACGGATCCTTCCGAGGTTGGAGATTACGCAAGAATTATTTTATTTTAAGCCTATTTTGATAAAATTATTCTTTTTAAAACGTGGCATAGAATTTAGCTTTGCTTGAAAAAACATAATCAAACTGTCTGCTTATGTATAGGCTATGTGGGCTGAGTTGACTTAGTTGTAAAATATTAGTCTTTTTATTACAAGGCAGTAATATCATTAAATCCTACAATTCAAAAAAACTCACAAGTATTAACCTATATCGTGCGCATTTTATAAAGAATGATAATTTAGGGCAAGGGCTTATAATGGAACGAGATTTGAGAGAAGTGATTGGTTAATTAACTAAATTAACAAGACTACTGAATACCCTCTCCCCATCCATAAATTGTTTAATAAAGCCTACTTGAAGCATTTTGCATCAAGCGATCAAATTTGATTGCTTATTTTTAGCCATTTTCAAAATTTTACTAGCAGTGTTGCTGTTTATCGGAATACTTAAAGACTTATTTCGCAATAGCACATAAATTTGTTTTGCAAATTTCGTTGAGAATTTGTGTGGTTTCATTTATTAAATGTTTGATTTAATACAGTAATTCTAAAAAAGTCTCAAGAAATATCCTTTATTCAATCCAAGTTTTGTTTGGCCAATAATGTCAATTTTTTTGTTAAATTTTAAGTCAATTTTTAGGTCAATAAAGCCTTGCCATACTTATAATTTACGCTGTAATATTACAACATTCTTAAGCGAAATTTACAGTATTATGCGTAGTTTTTGGAAAAAGCGTAAATATTTACCATTTTAAAGAAAATACAAGCGGCTTAAAAAAGTCTTTGTTTTACGGTGGAATAGCCAAACGATTAACTTCTTTCCGTATTTTAATTGATTTTACTGAGAATCCGGATTAGAAGTAATAGAGCTGTAATTGCAAACGTTCCTCACAATCACAGTAATAGCGGTTTAAAAATGATGTTTACTTATACGTACGGTCTGTCGTACATACCAAACACGTAAAACTCTGTCTTCATTATGAAACAAGTCTGTGATATCATTAATGAAAGCAGTAGCAGAAAGCAGAAATGGAAGCAAGTTAAGTTTTCCACATTGTACAGGTTGTTGCACAAGCCAGTTAGTTGTAATACCAGAACATTGCATTAGGAGAAACTGGAAAAGTGCATTGAATTTTTTAAAAGGAGGTTTTGTTGTTAATATGCGTTATTGATACACAGTTGTAGCTTACAAGCAGTAGTTCTTGATAAAACAATTATTCGGTACGCAGCACTTCTAAAATCGTTAAATATGAATATTGTATCGGTAACCTTTGAATATGACCAGGATCTGTATAGTCATTAAATGGTTGAAGTCTAGCCGTTATTTTGAGGGGGTTCTATACTAGGTTGGCTACGACCCTGATGAAGAGTATATATGATTACTTTTAGTATACAAAAAGTTTGAAAACATTTTTGTTTTTGAGTTGGGCATAAAAGTTTCTTTTTAGAAAAGCTTGATTTAGTCATTCTATTTTACAGAAAACACAATTTGTCAGTTCATTGCATTGAAACAGAAGCACACTGAAACAAAGCACTTCAGTAAAAAATAACTAAAATTGATTAGTCTTTTGTAAAAAACGCTCTAGCGACTGAAACCTTTTAGTTCAGGTCAATTGCTCTGCTTGCATGCAATATTTGACTGGATTACGTTTAGAATGTCTCAGTCGTATATGCTGCTAACTTGCAACTACGACTACGATAATTTTGAATTGTTGACTGAACTTTGAATTAAGTTCAGAACATTGCAACTAAAACAATACGGTATGATTATTACAGGAGAATTATAACGGAAAAGTAGTTAAGTGCTTTGATTGTGACTAAACTGCGTTGAGTTTTCGTGACACTAAAATACTTGAGAATAATGCTGCGTTTACAAATAGCGGTTTTCGCAATCTGAAATGAAATTTCAGCCACGTGTAAACGAGATTTCGCATCGTCAAACCAGGTTTCGCAACTTTCCTTTTCGAGTAGTTTTTGTGCCTGGATTTCGCATCTCTAGTTGCCAAGCTTGTACTGTATAAGCGCTGTGATACGAAAGCCTCGATCCCGTGATTTTATTGAGTGTTTTTGGGATTAAGGCCTCGATCACATGATTTTATTGAGTGTTTTTGGGATTAAGATGTTCCTCGCGATAACCACGGTAAATGTAGCTGTAGGGGAATAAGTGCTTTTGTTTTGCCTGCGAGGTTGCTTTCGTTTATTTATTTGCACTTCTTTTAATGCTTTTTAGGTCTGAAAACTACTATTTTTTTATCGTTCGCATAGACGCAAGGTTTTCGCTCCTCGTCGTCAAAACCACTTTGCGTAAACGACTTTTTTTGTTAAGTGTAAGCGCGACAGCTTTAATAATCAAAGGCGAAATTAATTTGTCGAATCTATTTGTCAACGAAGCCTAAAATGCCTGAGTACAATATTGTCTTTAAGTGTTGGTTTTGATTTCTATAGGTTCTAATAAAACCGATCTTAAATGCTTAATTTTTCTTGTGTAGTATGTCGGACTGTTGGTTAATACTAAACATTTTAGAAGACTAGATTTTCAAAAAATCATTGAGAATTCTCAAGTAATTATTAGTAATTACGGTAAAGCAGGTGATGCTTTTGTCGGCTCATAGTTTTCTCGTACGATTTGTCTACAGTAGACAATAAACTTTAAAAAAAACGAAGATTAGTGATCAGCTAGCTGCCTTTGTCTCTGTTGATTTTGGCCCCGGGTCAGTTTTGCTTAGCATAGAGTTGTACGCAGTGGAGGACTTAATGGTAGTGGTACAAACATACTATATGGAGAGATTTAGATTAAAGATTTTTGCCACCTTTTCATGTTTAGTTAGTCTATGTTATAATTGACGTGAGTGCTACCGCAAATCAGCGAATTGCTTAAATTAAAAATCGTAAAAACTCCTGCGAGAAAATTTTTGTATTCTAAAATTTCTTTATCTGGCCAAACAAGTGAACATTGCTTTATAATGTTTTATTGTTTTATATTTATATTATATTTATTTATATTGTTTTATATTTAAATTATTTTATATTCTAAAATGTCTTTATCTGGCCAAACAAGTGAACAAGTGAAGTTTTCAAACGCAGAAACTTAAACTTAGACTACAGTGCCGTACAAATAAAAAATCTAGCTTCCCAAGCAAATCAACGCAAAAGTTATACTTAACAAATTGTAAATGCAATAGTTATTACAACCGGTAACTTGCAATAGCTTGCTGCACTGTTAAAAATTTTTACTACCCAAATAGTAGGCAGCAGTTTGACTCCAAAGAAGTTTTTAACTTTACTAATAAATTCGTAAACCTTTTTACTATTTTATGCATTAAATCTACTTTTGGAAAAGTAAACTACAGTAATGCCGCTTAAGTAATTTTACGTTAATTTAACAGTTAACCTTTTCATTACAAATGTAGTGAAATTACATGCTAAAGAGAGTTATTTTACAATGATTTGAGTAAAACTGTTTACTGCATAATAACTTGGAAATACTACTTTGTGTGGTTGCATGAAATACAGCGGAGAAGTAGAATTACTGCCCATCGAGGAGGCAGCAGTTTGACTCCCAAAATCCGTAAATACTTTACTGAAAAATGAGTAATTTTACCAACAGAGTAACTGTAACATTGACAACTTGAGCTCACTTCACATTTCAAATGAATTTATTACATGAATAAGAAGTTGGACACTTGAGATAGCAATTTACACAATCAGTCAATCGTTATAGCCCAACAAACGGTACACATTACACAATTAAAAATTGTAATTCGAACTAAGCAATTATGTTGTGTTGTACCTTGTATTGCATAACAGAAACAGAGAAAGAAAGTACTTTTCACTCCGGAATAATTTCCAGAAGCAGGGGCAAGCATTAGGCCTTGCTCAGTGCTCACCGCCACCGAAACAACTCCCAGCCGAAATCAAAAGATCAAAATCTCTTCACACTTCAAACGACATCGCCACGCTTTAATAATATCATGCTGCTTGTGCTCAGTGGCAATCGTTCATCGCAAGTGACCGAAAGAAAGTTCTACAAGTTCCATGCAGGATGTTACTCAGTTCCGATGAGCAAAAAGGCATTTACTCATTGCTCAAGCTCAAGTAAAAGTTTTATAACCTTTGGGTGGACACCCCACTTTCTCTTTTTGGCAGTCTTTTTCTGCTTATCAGCATCAGCTTCTCCAATCCGAGCAAAGTATCTGCAAATTATACGAAAGTTACCGTATATACATTGAAAGTTTACATATTTTACATACCAAGTTTGCTTGGCCAGGAGACAGCAAAGGGACCTTGTGATGTTCAAGTCAAGCTGCCACCAGTCTACCATCTGTCTACTGCATAATGATAGGAGAATCCCACCAAGTGTCTTTCCCAACAGCACAACAAGTGAAACTTGCCGGCTTGTTCTTGACACTGTCCACTTCAATACTGAGCGTCAAGCAAGGAAAAGTGAACACTAATTTTTAAGACTCGGGCTTGACCAGTCTCTGGAACGATCCAAACCCTACAGCTTCAAAAACAGACGTTCTATCCACTCGGACAGCGGAGCTGCTCAAAGCAGAGCAATGTGCAGTCAGTATTAACATAATCCCAAAGCTGAAAAATCTATTTTGCATTTACACTAATAATTTTACGTACAAAAAAAATTCAAAACGAAAAAATCAACTCGCCGTTAATTCAAGAACAAGTCAAAAATTTATAGCTACAGTATAATCGGCTTACGGATATTCTAAGAGTAATGCACGTAACTTAATCCTTACCTCTGAATAAATTCTAAAGTTCCCTCAACTTTTCCAGGATAAACCATGTTTAACACGAAATAACAGCTAAGCATGTATGCCAATGCAACATAGAAAGACGATGTCTCAAACACCGATCTCTTTTCAATTACGACATAGAATTTCTCGCAGGTTGCAACAATGGCTCCTGAACAAAAACATCGATTACCGTATATACTCGCGTATAGGTCGCAACTTTTTTCTCATATTTTTTAACAAAAAACACGGGTGCGACCTATCCGCGCGACATACCTTGAAAGTTTTCGGCTATTGCAAGTACCGTATTTTGCGGCTAATAAGCCGTTACAGACATGAATTGCGCTTGCGCTTGTGCTCGCACATACCAATGCGAGACAGTTTCATGCGCGCACACGCACATGCGACCGCTCAGCGTGCGTTGGATTTTCCCGCTTTGTTAAGAAAAAATGGTTTTGCGATTTTAATGTTCGATTTCGAAGTTATTTGTTTTTGATTTATTTTAATTTTTGAAGTTTATTTTAATTTTCGCACAGATAAGTTCGAAAATTTATCTTAATTGTCGAAGTTATCTGTACAAAAAAGATAGTGCGACTTATGTGCGAGTCAACGCTAAATTCAACTTTTTTAACACAAAACTAATAGTGCGACCTATACGGTGGTGCGACCTATAGGCGAGTATATACAGTATATCAAATTGTCAAAAAAGGTAGCACTAGCACACACATATGAACCATAAATTTGCTATTACCATCGTTTATATAGCATCAAATACTTTAGGATGTGTACCCGGTGAGAAAAGAATAGTATTTAACATGAGGTCAGATCAAAAAGAAAGAAGCCAATAACAGATCTGGATGGAGGTCAAGCTTTCCCCTACGCAATTAAAGAAAATTATAGCCCCAAAGCAGCACGCCCCAGAAACCACTGATGTCAGATAAATAATAATTTTGCAAGGAGCATGGGTTGAGAAGATCTTGCTTTCTAATCATTGAACTGTTATCCCAAAAGTTTTCATATCTTGACTTGAGGCACAGCGGCCAAGAAGAGGAGCAATCGGGCAACAAGTATAAAAAGGTAAAAAGGCAACCTTTGTATGTTATTAGTTTTAAACAATGAACCTGTAGGATGACATTATACGCTGTTTTTGCTGGTAAACAAAAGCTCAAATAGTCACTCAAAACTTCGGTTCTTTAACGTTTTTACCTGAGCATATTATTAAAGGATGAGCAGGAAGGTTTTGCAGTATCTCGGACAGATTCAAATCCTGAAAAAAAAAATTGAGGCAAAATGCAATATTGCATTTGTAGGCCTACTACGAAAGCTTTTAGCTAAAGCTTCAAAAAACTTAGTCAACGTACGTATCAAAAATGCATAGTTTGCTTACTTGAATAACTACATCAGTAATCAATCAGTTGATAGTACAGTATTACAGTTAGCAGTTAAACTACAGTAGGTATATACCACAATGCATATTGTTATAGCTTGTAAAGCATGTTCATATTTTTCAGTTATAATCGCACTTACTGCTGCAGTTAGTAATACCGACCTTTATCATTTAGACTATTCAGATCAAAAATGCAAGAAAAAATATACCGGCCCGCACCAGTTTATCTTTTACAAGTAATGGAAATAGATTGTTATTGAAGATAGTTAAAAATGTTCATAAATTTAGAAAAATCAGGTGCACAAAACTTACTTCACAGCAATAGACTATAGTAGTCAAGCCTTCTTTAAAATAAGATGCAACTAATGCAATCGAACCACATGATTTCGGAATTTCGTTTTCCAAATGTTGGCATTCCGCTTTAATCTTTCCGATAATCTCGGCCACTTCCGCTTTCGAAGACTTTTTCAAAGCACTGCAAACATAAATGGAATTTTACCACGATTATTGTTCTAAACATCCCAAACGATACAAATTGGTTTTACAAAACTTATTCACATGATCGTGGACCGTGGTTCATCTACACCGAAGTTGTTACAACTTGGACAGAGCATTCATTGTCTTCATAATTTACAAGATAAAAAGACCAATGTAGGTATTAAAAAACAAAGCTATAATGAAACTTTAATAGTATGATTCTGCAAATGAAGAAAAATGTCCGAATCTCTCAAAACTTGCCAGTTTCACCCATCTGCTCCACTAAAGTCAGTCAACTAACTAAAAATCAAAAGGGATGAACAATATTTATAGTATAGAGAGCTCCTTGACTACAATCAAAGCATATGATCACGGCATATATTCAAAATATGTAACATATGCTTTTCTTATTAATATGTAACATATGCTTTTCTTATTAATAAATAGATACCGGTACGTACTTGTACAGTTTGATGGATCCTTCGGACATGTTTTGATTGAATTTCTGTAAATAGTTAGAGCAATTTAGTTGGATTTCCAAATGTTAAAACATGCATTTTTCTTCAAACAAGAAAGGCCATTTTGCTTTGATTTCCGAAACCAAAAGTTTACGATCGATATCTGTTCTCTGCAGAGAATAAGTAGCCTTCATTTGCTGCATTACTTTATTTTCATCATGATCTTGCAAAAAATATGACGATTTCAGTTCTTCTTGAAGAGCAACCAAACTTTGATCGGAAGAAATTTCATTAGAAGCACCATGATTTTTGGCTGTATTGGGGTTTTTGGAAACACTTTTGATGTTTCCTGAACGGAACATAAGCTGCGATGCCAGCGATTGGATACCAGTACCAATTACCAGTCCATCTACCACGTCTCTGAATGATTCTGGATACTTTTGTACCATGGATTCTGCAATCCTTTCCCAGTTCCTTTTTTTTATATTTCTAGCAGTTTTGTGCACTTCTTCCACAATGATGCGAATCATTTGTAGACGATCTCGATGTAAAGGCCGTTGACCTTCCTTGCACACGTCAAAAAGGTCCTGAGGAAAAAGATCCCAAGGAATTTGGAAACAGAAATCCCAATCATCAGTACTACTTGCGTTCGACGAAGTACTGGAAGATACTCGTTCAGTGCTTGAACAGCTAGGCTGATCACCCTTGTCAACAGTGTTCCAACTACTAATTAGTTTCCTTGCATGTACTGGCTTTAATTCAGTTTGAAATTCACTTTCTTTGACATGTCTCAAATTATTCCAAGTTTCAACACCAAGATCTGTTAACGTTTCAAGAACCAATTGCAATTGTGCAGAAGACAGAGATGGAATCAGCTCCATTAACTTATCTGATATTCCATTATCCATGGTTAACAGCAACTACACCGGTAATACTTATATTATCTATATGTTACCTAATTTATTTTCTGGAAAACTTTTTAGCACTGTATGCAAAAAGAAACAACATCTAAGCAGATTGGCAATGTAGTTCCAACAGCAACAAAAACGTTAACAAATAAAAATAAACAAAACCAGCTCTACAGCATGCTTAGAACTCCATTATTTCTTTTTAAATAAAAACGGGAAAATGTTTTTTTAGCAATAACAATTAGGCTTCTAGATTGAGCTCTGCCTAGTCTTGCAGTGTAGCTGATATTTCTTGTGAAAGTCTACACGTGGTATATACAATTTACACTATCTGGTGTTTTAGCACCAAATGACTGCATCCATGAACATTGTTGTATGGAAACAAAGGATAGTATTATTAATTTTTTTCACGCTGTTAGTGACATAATTTTTGAATATTATATAATGTCATTGCTCCATCATTTTAATGTTTTTCGGCATAATAGTACAAGTATTGTAATGTTTGTATGTTTTTACTGTTAGCTATCTTCTGCTGTTATTTTTTTCTCATTCATCTTTTTGCAACTGCTAAGGCAGCACTGGCGAAAATTGTTCTGAAGAAATAAATAAGCTCATCGGTAGTACGAAGCGGTTATGAATAACTATCCCGATGAACGCAACGAGTCCCTTATTTTCATTGAAAACACTCAATTGTTATGACATTGGCTAGAAAACATTCGAAATATAATGTGCCCCAGCAGTTTGTAGAAAGAAATGCCGTTACTTTAGAACAAGCCAGGGCTAGTTTTATACAAAAAAAAACAGCTATGTCTTTCTTGCCCAGTGTAGAGTGTGGTAAATTTAAGTTAAAAAAAGCTTTTCAAAGCGGCAAGATATTAGCATGTACCAAAAATCTGAAATCTGTGCCGCATCTACTCTTAAGCTGATTAAAATGCTGCTAAAATGCTAGGTAGCGCAAACCTCTTCCACATGCATGCTTTATTACAATCTGTTTAAGCGATTTTAACATATATTTTGCACTTTTTTGCTTTGTGTCGTGGCCCAAAGTGGTGGGGCATGGCACAATACTCTCCAGGCATGTAGCCAGAAATTTGCAATGGGGGACTGTTTTGGGCGTCGGAGGCACAGGGGCACAGGGGTCTGGGGGCGGAGCCCCCAGCGCTCAAAAATTTTGCATTTTTTTGCAAAAATTACTTCATTTTAGGGCTGTTTTGATTAAAAAATAATGCTTATGAAACGTGGCTTAGAAATTGGCAGTGCAAACAAGATTAAACTGGTGGCATAAGTGGGCTATTTGGGAGGTGACTAATGGTAAAATATTAGTTCTCTTGTTTAGATGCTGTTAAATTATAAAATCAAACGCTTCAATAAAACTCACTCGGAGTAATCTATTTCGTATACAGTTTATAGAGAAAAATGATTGGGGGGGGGGGCTAATGAAACGAGATTTGGGAGAAATGATTGGTAATTAACTAATACTGAATAGCCCCCTCCCCCCCCATTCCTTAGTTTGTAGTATATTTGTTGATGACACCTATGTTTAGAATTTTGACACTTGCGCTCAAATTTGATTACTTATTTCTTACCATTTTTTAAAGTTTTCATTTATTTGTTAGTTATATTTTTGACAAATTAGCCCCACCTTGAATGTATGTTTTAAAACATGTTTTAAATCACTATTTAGTTCACTTCAGTGCATAAAACAGTCTCAAAAGTACTAAAAACGTAGTGTTTTTCCCATTCTGCTTTTGGTCGACATGCCAAGGGGGGGGGGGGGGGGGGGCTGGCTACGCTACTGATACTCCCATCCTAAATACGTCCCTGGTTGTGCATGTCTTAATGGTCACAGCAAATTAGTCACAGCTTGAAACTATTCAACAAGTGTTTTCAAAAGATGTGGTTTGTTAATACTGTTTTTTTATAAAAAGTTTTAATTATGATAAAATATATAAGTATATTTCGATTGGTGCTTAGATGTCTTTCAGTAGCCAGAAAGGAGAATACGACCGGTTTTTCAACCGGCTTGACTGGCCGGTCGAAGAATCTTGACCCGACCGGCAACCCAACCGGTGCCGGTTGACCCGACCGGTTTCCATCTCTGGGCTACACATTAAAATCAGAGATTAAAATCTGACAAATCAGGGTTCTTCTTAAAGAGCTAAACGAGCCTGTCAAATTTACACACCACAACGCTTTGAGTTAAAAATTAAAATAGGCTGGACACTACCGGTACATACCAGAATAGGCCTAGCCCATTATTGGCCTTCTAAGGCACTCCAAGCAGATACCGGTAGGCCAAGCTAGAATACTATACCATCATTGTGAAGCATCGGCATCTTATCTGCTTATCCAAGGATGCAACAATGAAACGAAATTGAACCACAGCCTTACACTGATGGAAACTTAAAATTTGTAGGCTGCTTCGCCTATTTGATTGTTTTAGATGGTTAACCTAGGCTATGATTGCAGCTGATGGTCTAGCGATCTTTTCACAATCTAGATTGACTATTAAACCACAAACAGGTCTAAGGTGCTTTGCTGCACAGTTAAGTGTTTATAAACGAAATTTAACTGAACACAACTAACATGTTAATATCTTCCATTACACTGACTAGTGACTGCTGAAGTAAGCATAGGGCCTACCGGTAACTGCTCACAGTAGGGCTGTTATTGGAATTTTTAAGCTGGCATAGGCCTACAGCTAAACTAGCCTATCTCTCTGTTATCAGTGTCGGAAGGCGCTAAGTAGCCCTACATCATTAATATACCTGTAGGCCTAGGCCTACACGTGATATTCAGTCAGTTGTACTCTTGCGGACCACTCTAAATGCGCCATGCTGATACGCTCAAGCCCTGACATCCAACTACAGTCCAACTACCGTACTATCGCCATACGACAATTTTCTACTTGACCTGATTGTGATTTGTGGATGTGAGATCGCATGGCAGATTTTACGAAAACGCTGATTGGCTCCTTTCTGAAAACTTAATCACATGACCGAATATTTCGTTTTACTTCATTCGGTAGTTATATTTTAAAAACAGGGTTTGAGTTTAGTCGCGGATTAACACGGATTTTCCGAAAAGGCCATTCGTGTAACCGGACTTACCATAGATAAGATCTTTGAAGTTTTTGTTTCAGGTTTTTTCAAGTTCAGCTTTTTTGAACCGGCGACTTGGTGTGGTGTAATATTTAAGGACTATTGTGGTGTAGCGGTTAGAACGCCCGCCTTGTAGCCGGAAGACTGGGGTTCGATTTGCGGTCGGAACAAACCAATGACTTAAAAATTGGTATTCGCAGCTTCCCAGCTGCTTGGCGTTCAGCATTAAAGGGACAGTGTAAAGAACAAACCGATCAGTGGTCGAGTGGATAGAGCGTCTGCTACTGAAGCGGTAGACTCGGGTTCGATTCCCGGTGGGGTCAAACCAAAGACAATAAAAATTGGTATTCACAGCTTTCCTTGCTTGACTTTCAGCAATCAAAGGGACTGTGTGAAGCCTCCTCCGTGTGTGGTAGACAGGTGGGCAGGTGGCAGCTTGACTCGAAGACCGAAAGGTCCCTTCGCTGTCTCCTGGCCAAGGCAACTTGGTGAATAAAGTGTAATTACAATTACAATTTTCTTGTTGTGCCGTTTAAAACGGCACTTAGCGGGATTCCCCCTTCTTTATGTGGTAAACAGGTAGCTGGCAACTTCTTAGCGCGAGCTCGTACAGCACCTCCATCGCTTTCTTGCAAAGGAGGATAAAAATATGACTAAATAAAATGAAATGAGTGACTTGATCCACGCAATGACGACGGCGTTGTGGTTAGAAGGTTTGTCTCGCATTCGGTAGACACGGGTTAATTCTTGGTCGATTAAACTAAACCAGGGTGTCGAACCGTTTCAAATAACGGTTCGGGTTCAGGTTTAGTTCCTGCTCAAAATATTTTAGCGGTTCAGGTTTGGTTCGGGTTCACTCGAGCACCGTTTTCGAGGTTCAGGTTTGGTTCAAGTTCACTCAAGTAAAATATTACTGGTTCAGGTTCGGTTCGGGTTCATTGACTTAAAATTTAACTGTCGTTACTCGTTTCGTCCAGAAAAAAAAGGAGAAATTGCTGATCCTGTTGATGATCACCACTGCTCTTATTGTGCGTGTACCAGCGCCAGCGACATCCAGATATGGAAAAATATATTCTTACTCTTGTTAGGGGTTCAGGTTCGGTTTGGGTTCACTGTAGCACAATTTTGAGGGTTCAAGTTTGGTTTAGGTTCACTGAAGTAAAATTTTGCTGGTTCAGGTTCGGTTCGGGTTCATCAAAATGAAACGGTTCATTCGGGTTTACGGTTCGGGTTCAGGTTCGGTTCGACACCCTGAACTAAACAATCTTGTTCCACGGGGATGCAAAGTTGCAATTTTACCGGTACCAGATTTTTAGCAGCAAAAACTTTACCAGATTTTGGGCAGTAAAAACAACTTTTTATAGGCGAGATAAAAATTTACTTCTAAAAAAGTTTAATATTACAAACTTGCTGTCTTTTATTTACTAAATTTGGGCGTTAAAACAAAGAACTAATATTTTTAGTAAACACTTACTCCCAAAGACAAGTAAAGTTACAGAAAGTTCATTATTTTACTACCTTAAGATCATTTTTTTACTACTTTTGAGTAGTAGAACAATTAACTCTTTCTGTAAGTAAAACTTTACTTCCTAAAAGTGAGTAATATTACGGATTTTTTTTACAGTGTGTAGTTTTATAAATAAAGTTAAAAATTTTGATATGCTATCAAGCCTAAAGCTGTCATTTAATGTTTGAGATTATTTTACTTCAGATATTTTTTACTTTAAACCTTATTTCATTGTTATCAAATTTTTATGGTAATGTGGCATTTGTCAATTTTTTTATGATTAAACTTAAGTTTATATGATCACTTGATCAGTTTTCATTTAGAGTTAAAGTCTGCAAACTAGTAATATTACAATTACTATATTTTTACAGGAGATTTAAGATTACATTATACTAACCAATCATACTTAAGATTGAAAATAGGAAAAAATTTTGCCAAAGTTATGACGCGGTCAAGATTTAACTTCCCTTAATGTGATGGCTGCGATATCAAGAAAACGTTTGTCTGAGACCATTTTGTCAACAAAACGAAAAAAGTAAACTTATGACGTTGAAAAAAAACTAACTGTGCAAAAACCTGAAGCAATCAAAATCAAGTCAAGGAGCAGGTACTTTAGGTAAGACATTAGAGATCAATATCATAAAATTAAACCATAATTTTTGTTAGTTAAAATACACGGTAATTCATTATCATGTAAATATTTTGTACTACGTAGCTGTTAATGCAAATCAGAGTTGTAAGTCGGGCCGGGCTTTTCAAGTCGGGTTCAGGCCTAAAGTTGACAAAATTTTGGGCTTAATTAGGGCCTGAGGCGTGTTTTCTGTTCTAAATGCACAAAAATATAGCCAAATTAACTTGGCAACATTGCTAAATTTTTCAGATCTAACTTAACTTTCCGATTTTTTCGGGAATGAAGCGCGCTTCAAATTAGTTTTCGGGTTCGGGCCGGGTTCGGGCCTGAACTAGTCGGCCCATTTACAACTCTGATGCAAATAGCAGTGAACATTTGCTATGCCGCGTTAACACAAAATTTTGCTATTGTAGGAGTTACGAAAAATTCTGGAATTCCTTTTAAATGCAGCATAGTTTTAAAAAACTCTGTCACTAATTTATTGAACCGGCAGGTTACTTCTACGTATTTGAAGATCTAAACAATTAAATTTATTATTTTTATGCAGATTATTAAATCGGAAAACTCATGATCTTTTGGATCCCCAACAACCGACGAATAAGGCGCAGCGCGTTGTGCTCTAAAGAGAGGCAAAAGTAAGCTCTGTATTAAAACAAAAATTTCTTCAAAATTTTGGAGTAGCTCACTAACTCATCTTCAGTGCAGTGGTAAAACTGTTTTCATGGAAAGTTAAATTGCAATCTATGAATAGTCTAAAGGGCGTCTGTATATAGCAAAAATAATTGACAATGCTGCGTATTCCTATTCTTTGCTTTATTGGCGTGACGCGTTTCGATTTAGTACATGCATTTGATTAGCAAATAGGAGAGCTGAAAGGGATAAAGTCTTTCCTATGAAGTTTTACGCAAAAAATTAGTGAAATAAATTTTAGCGAAACCGCTTTAAAAAGGTTTTGTTGGTCAAAAATTTACAAAATTCTTCCAGCCGTAAGGCCTCGAGTAGCTGGACGTCAGATAGGTTTGATCATGCGCTTTTTGAATGCTTAAACAAGGGATTTCCTCCCAGATAATAACAAGCTTTTTTTACATAGGCTCTCTTGGCCAAAAAACTTCCCGCGTTAATACCGTTTGCTGTTTACTGTATTGCATGCATTGTGTGTAGATTTTAGAAAAAGACTGGCGTTGCTTAATAATTACTTTGCTGTACTATTTTTGAGATTAAGGAGCTTTTGACAGTGGCCCCATTCCTCCTTGTTCAAAGCAAAAATTAAAATATATAACTTTATATTTACTTATGATTTATCGTGCTTCTTTCTATTTCAATATCTTGCACCTCCGCTGAAAACCTCGTATAAGTGCTGTATAAGTAAGTATTGCGCGAAAGAGTCTTCTTGATACATTTAGATTTGTAGAGTCTTTATGTTTTCGATATTTTCATAAAAAGATTGAAACTCAACTCTAATGGCTTGTTTCAAGCATAGTTTAATTTTAATCGTCTTCGGTGAGAAGAACAAAATTTGTTACCAAAAATCAAAGATTAAAGAGCGTAGAAACAAAATAAATAAACAATGCGAAGAGCTTAAATTTTTATTTATATTTTGCAGACAGACTTCGCAAGTCAACTAAATGCAACCATAAACCCGTATCTGGAACAACGCTAATCAGCTGGTTTGGTAGGGCCGAAGATGAGCTTCGCCAGGACAAGCGAGAAAAAAGAAAACAAGTTGTATATCCTCTGCTAATTCAAATTTCCTTGAGTTTGACCAAACAGCTGTTGTTTCAGGAAACACTGACCAAACTCAACAGACATTTAGAATAAATTTCACATTTAATTGTAAAATAAGATTTCAAAATTGGGTCAACGTGTGTTTGCGTGATGATTATAAAATACTTTGAATGTTGTATCAGATGTCAGATGTGGCCACCTAACCATTTTAGAACTTAACAGTGTTTGAATTTTAGCTCATGCAGATACGAAAGAAATGTCTTTAGCATGCCAAATCAACCTGCGTCATAACGATATAAAAGTTATAAATTTCTCGACTTAAAGTTCGCTTTTATGTGTTGGTTGTAGCGCTCAGCACCGACATGGAAATATCTTTTTGGTAGACCTTTTAACGAAATTCATGACCGATTAGATTTCGCTTTTTGAAACAACTGGACATTGAACCAGGTCTGAAAATGGTTGGGTTGCTCTATCTTCATTATTACGTAGAGGTGCTAAATCTAAAAACTGATTACATGACCGGATCCGAAAATACGATTGGCTTCACGTTTGTTAGGTTTGGTATGCCAGATCTAAAATTGATGGCCTTGCCAGTTTGTCTCATCTAAAAATGATAGGATTGCCCCATCTGCGTTAGACCGTGAAGCTCAATCTGAAACAGATCGCACAGCCAGTTCTGAAAGCGGTAAGGTAGTCTGATCTGAAAATGATAAGAATACCACATCTGGTTTAGCTGGGAATGCCAGATCTTAGACAGATCATCTAGCCAGATCTGAAACTGATAGGGGTTCACCTCGGGTTACGATCGGATTGCCAGATGTGTAACTGATAAGGGTACCTGATCCGGATAAGACCATATCGCCAGGTCTAACACCGGCCATGAAGCCTGATATGAAATTGACGAAGATACCACATCTGACTTAGATCGGAATGCAAGATCTGAAACTGATAGGCTTGCCAGATCTGAAACCGACTGGATTGATAGATCTGAGACTGATCAGGTAGTTACTTCTGGTAGAGATTAGGGTACCTGATCTGAAACAGATAAGGTTGCCAGATGTGGATCTGGTCATGAAAACCGGATCTGAATCTGATCCGCATGCCGGATCGGGTCGACTTTGCATGCTACATCTGGTTTTGATCGGGTTAAGATCTGGTTGAACTTTTGCCAGTTTTAAACCCGGTCTGAAACTGATAGTCGTACCAGATCTGAAAACGATTGAATTATCAGATCTGAAAATGATTGAATTGCCAGATCTGAGAATGATCTGGTTGTTACATCCGATATAGATTGGGGCGCCAGATCTGAAACGGATAAGGTTGCCATATCTGGATCTGATCATTTAAACCGGATCTGAATCTGATCTGCATGCCAGATCGGGTCGACTTTGCATGCTACATCTGGTTTTGATCGGGTTAAGATCTGGCTGAACTTTTGCCAGCTTTAAACCCGATCTGAAACTGATATTCGTACCAGATCTGAAAGCGACCGGATTGTCAGATCTGAGAATGATCTGGTTGTTACATCCGATATAGATTGGGGCGCCAGATCTGAAACGGATAAGGTTGCCATATCTGGATCTGATCATGTAGCCAGATCTGAATCTGATCTGCATGCCCGATCAGGTCGACTTTGCATGCTACCTCTGGTTTTGATCGGGTTAAGATCTGGCTGAACATTTGCCAGCTTTAAACCCGATCTTAATCCGGCCTTATTGCCCGACCTTACCAGATCTGTTCCTGATACGAGCCAGATAAAATGGCTATCTGGGTACATTTTTTTCACTAAGTTGCTTTGATCAGGAGACAGCGAAGAGACCTTACGGTCTTCGAGTCAAGCTGCCAGCAGCCCACCTGTCTACAACACGCGGTGGAGGTTTCACGCTATCCCGCTAATTGCTGAACGTCAGGCAGGAAAGTTGTAAATACCACTTTTTGCAGTCTTTGGTTTGACTCAATTGGAAAGCGAGCCCGAGTCTAACATTTCAGTAGCAGACGCTATTTGCGCTTGACCACTGATCAGTTCAATTGATCACTCTATCCACTTCACCTTTGATGCAATTGCCCAACCACGGGGTCTAAGAAGGAGCGAAGACTCTCTTTGGCCAAGCCTCTTGGAAAAATTAATCTATATGTACAAGATCTTAAACGCTTAATTGGCCTTGATAAGTAAGTCAGGGGAGCTAAAGCAAGCACAAACTTTATATTCAGTTAATAATAATTTTTCGTTCCACCTGTTTAGTAAATAAAAATCACATTCCACCTTACTGTTTTAAAGTCACCATATAAACTCAACTTACCAATAACAGGCGTTTTGTCCACGATGTACAAATTTTGTATGCTACAAAAATATCATACTGTATCAACCATAAACAGAATACTTCGTTTTTGTTCTAGCTTGAAGAAATGATAACTAAAATTTCATGCCTACTAGCTGGAAAAAAGTCCAAGTTGGCTATAATATGTCAATTATAAACGTTGAGAACCTGCTTGTTGGTTGAGCGCTAACGCGTTTGTCTCTGGATCGGGAAGTCTGTTGTACAAATCTCGGACCGGTCAAATCAAACATAGTACTGCCAACAGCTCGCCACCGCTACGACGTTTTTTCGAAAGAAGTTGTGTTGCCCAGGCGCAATGACGCCAAGATGGGCCACGCCAACTCGTTTTACGCTTAGGCGTATTACAGCGAGTATAAAGAAAGATTTGATTTGATGAACGGTGAGAAATTTAAGGCTGCACCGAATCGATAAACTTTGTCAGAACAAGCGCTTCTGTTCCACTCTGAAAAGTACCGCTGGTCAAGCAGCACAGCTTGATAGATTTTTATTTTATTTTTTCAAACATAACAAACACAAGCTTTACAGGAACATGTTTTTACAAAACAACAGTGATAGATATTCACAGGGTTGTTTCATATTTCAGAGATTACCTTGTGAAAATAAGCAGATTCAGACTTCAAATTCAACTTTTCGGTACTGCCTGAGTGACTGAATAAGTTGTGGTACTTTTTTGAAAAGAATTTTATGTCTGGTTTTGTATTAATTCAAGTTTAATTTTTTTCAGAAACATTTTGACCGAAAATTCATCTTAATATGCGCAATCCAAAACCTCATTTTTATGGCATTAAAATGCAGAATTGTTTCAAATGCAATTATTTTGGAGCGCAAAACGAACTGTACTTGCACTTCTGGAAATCGCAACGGTAAAAAAGATCTAGCTCTTACTCTGTATGGTGTTCGAGGTCAACACTAAGTTAATAACTGATTATTGGTCGAGAGGATATAGCATTTGCTACTAAAACGTTAGACTATGGTTCGATTCGCGGTTGAGTCTAACTTAAAACTATAAAAGATGGGATTCACAGGTTCTCTGCTTCACGATCAAGAACAAAAATTGACAGTGTAAAGCTTTCACCGCGTTTGGTAGACAGGTGGGAAGGTAGCAGCTTGACTCGAAAAATAATGGGTCTTTACTTTCGCTGTCTCCTGATCAGGCAACTTTGAACTTGGTAAATAAAAAAAACAATATTACGATTTCTAAGAAGGCTAAAATTAATACTTTTTTATTTTCCTGTTACCAGAAAGAGATGGTTTAGCGTTGTCTTTGGATGAATCTATACTCCCATTCATAGGACTAATGATCAATGATCATGCGTACAAGCGTTCAAGTCAGCATTTGACTTTTTTCATGTTGCTGGTTCGAAACCACTAAGCAGAGACCACTGTTATAAAACGCCGCAACAACTCGACCAGGTTGATCAAGAAATCTTGGCAGCTTGGTAATGGAAACTGACACACACCTTGAAACTCAATAATGCAATTTTTCTTTGAAAGTGGAAAGAAAATATGGATCCAGCATTTAACCAATCAAAAAATGTAGCTAGAACACCACTGAACACAAAAATTAAAACTTACTACGGCTCGTTGAATGTATTAACTTTCGAAGCATGCGACATGATGGAATGACAGATAGGTAATGGAATCAATGAAATGAAACCTGACAAAAACAAGTGTCAAATCTTCACCAACATATTTGCTACAATTCGCCGAAGCATATAACGCGTTTGCAGGGTTTGTCTCTGCATTATTGTTGCTCTCGAGCGACAAAATTCTTTTCCAAGAACTGTCTGCAGCAATCTGAACGATTTGACCAGCCTGAGATATGAACCTCAGACCTCTCGCTCCAGATACGAACGCAAGTTACCTCTCGACCTACTAAAACGTAGAAATTTAGATCTTAATTGAGCATCACAATTGTGCAACTATCTTGATCATCATCAATTGTAATTGATCGCATAAAATTCTATGCTGTTTAGGTTGTACATAGCTAAGTGAGAAAAATATTACTCTTTTAATTTTGCTCAACATTTTTTTGATAATACTAACGGTAGTTACTACTGTACTTTTGCAAATAAAACAAAAGATCAGCGTCTCACCAGAATCAGCAAAAACTCTGTTGATTCAATCTGTTTTTAAGTTGCTTCTTTCTTTTCCAAATCAATTTCAATCTTTACAATGGTTGATTTTATACTTACAATATGTGTATCAAAAAATTACCAAAAGCTATTTCAGTTCTGGAAAATACAACACAAATCTGATAACACGCAGATACATAACTCAAACTACAGTATGATATAATCATATAATTACCTAGGTTTACATATTGAAACAGAACAGAATAGCAATGAGTATGCAGGTGGCAGCTTGGCTCGAAGACAGGATGGTCACTTAAAACCGGTTTTAACAGAGCTTCCTGTGTTGTGACGAGTAATTTTTTTGTTTCGAATGTATGTACACAAAGTTTTTATTAAAATAAGTAAGTTAGCAACGAGCATACATAAGTCAATATCTAAAATAGCATTAAACCGGTCCAAAAAGTTTTATCAGTTTTGAAAATTTTCTCCTTTCAAGAGACATGCTTTAAATGTTTTAGTGTATTAGTTTATGGCGTTGGCTAAAAGACAATTACAAGATGGTTTTTGTTTTTGTGTTTGAACCTGATCAAAAATTCTTGTATTGTTGGCTATTTGCGTCCAGCTAAGAGCAGAGTTGCTATTACTGCAAGCGGTGCAATAATTCAGTAACTGGAAGGCTATAGTCATAAGAAAAATACGGTCGTTAAGTATCACTGTATACGACAAATTTACCCATTCAACAGCAGAAGTAAACTCTTACGAATTTGCTTGCTACAAAATTAAGCTTAATTACTGCTACTCTTCGGCAAAGAGCTTGATTTACCTACCATATTGTTGCAACAGACAAAATTTTTAAAACAGCTGTCATTTTTTATTTTACGCTAAACGCTCTCGACCATTCGTCTGGTCCTTCTCAGAGCAAAAACTATACGTGTTCAAAGTTCAGAGACTAACAACCAAATAAGTTACTTTTAAAAAAGTAATTAAGTTTATCTCTGCTTTGCTTTTTTCAAAAGTAACATTGTTGCAGGTTATTCATTAAAATTTGAACACGTATTATTTTTGCGCTGAAGAAGGAAGAATGATCGAAAATGTTTAGCGTATGATAAAAAACGATATCTGCTTTAAAAATGTAGTCTGTTGCTACAATATGGCTGATAAGCTTACTTGTTTCACACGCAATTTAAAAACTTTAAAATGATCAGTTTACATTATAATCTTTTTAACAAACATGTAAGTTGTATTATTTTGTAAGATATTGGGGAGTTTATTGTTTCACAATGTTACAAATTCGTAAAATTTTACAATAACTAATTTCTCAAAAATTAATTTCTAAAAAATATTTTCTTGAATTAACAACTTTTTAGGAGTTAATCAAAATTGCAAAATAGTTGTTTCAAAACAATTAAGAATTCTGCAAAAGCTACACTACATTAAAATAGTCTACAAAATTGTTCATAGTCAATCTTCTAAAACGGTGCTCGATGAATATACAAAGTAAAATCAGAGCAAAATACAAGTATAAAATCACTGTAAAAGGTTAAAAGCACAACAGTCTGTTTCGTCCTAAGAACTCATCAGGTGCTACTGTAATCTTATTCAAGCAGAAATTTCTATTTGAATAAGATTACAGTAGCACCTGATGGGTCCTTAGGACGAAACAGGCAGTTGTGTATGTAACCTTTTACTGTGATTCTATAGTTGTGAAAGCAATCTAAAACAATTGATCTCCACAATTTTTTCAGTCAACTTTTGCAAGTGTAATAATATTACACAATATATATAGCAATTACGAGTAACTTTATCTGCGAATGCAATAAGCTCTCCCTTAGTTATTATTGATTTAGTTACATTGCGCCAGTTATCAGTACTCCCAAACATTCACATTGACACTAGAATTATATTACATTAAAGCATGTGTATATCATACTGTACCTAGACTATTTTATCAAAACGGTATCCTCTAGGTATAGCCTTTTTAAACATTGTCAAAGCTATTTGATTAAGGCTATTACAGTACCTCCTAAGAACCCCGTTTACATTATCTCTACTTAACAGGAATGTAAAGTATTCTGCTTCATTCACAGAAATACACATTTTCATTTTACTTGCATTTATTAAAACAACAAAAATTAACCACTTTGAACAAAATTAATTCGGCCCAGTCCAGCATGACATAAAAAAGCACTAAAATTTTAAAGCGGCTCTTTTTACTCAACAGAGGTCCTGTTACGACTCAATTTGTAAAACTGTAGACAAACGATCGAAAAGTGCAGTATATTGATTAATAACAAACGATTACTATGTTAAGTTTAAGTTACAGTAGTGGTAAAAGAATGATTAAAAATCAGGCCGTAGCATACAGCAATGTAGGTACATAATGCACTGAAGTACCGGAGACTTCGCCCTTGTAAAGTGTTACCAAAAAGTTAAAGCAAATTTTCCATGGAATCTCTTGCTAGAGCTTTTTTAAGACTTAACTTTTAATCTCCAGCAAATTATTTCAAAAGTTATCCCAAATAGCTTACCGTTTAAACCAATATGCACCAGATATATCAAATTACAAAAACAAAAAACAAAGTTTAACTAGGACTATTTTATCCCAAAGCACTGCTCTACAGTTTTGGTTAGTTCCACAAACCAAATGACTATTATAATTCAAAAATATCCTGACAACTTAAAGACTAACAAGCAAAAAAAAATTTAATCTTGTTCATCGTTCGAATATGTTTTTCTTTCTAGTTGTTCGGTCTTTGACTTGCCAGGATTGTTTAGAATTTCGATAATGATTTACAAATATTTGATTCATGTCAGCCCCGTTGATATGCTTTGGAAAGCGAAGTTTTGGGATAAAATTGACCTCGTTTATTTTTTTTCTTTGTTCTGATTTACTTAATGACTTCAAAAGTGTCAAGTACATTAGTTATTTGGCTAGGGAGTAGTTGGTCGTGTTGGCTTGCACGCTTTATCAAATATGCTAGATTTTTGCCACCCGTTCTACATTATTTATCAGTGACATACTGCAAGTAACATACTGTACATGGCGGACTGAAAGTTGTAATATTAAAGTGCTATACTTTGAGTAGATCTGCATATGTTTTTACATAATACAAGAGTTTTGAAAAGGGTTTTCCAGTTTACTGTATTGTTGCTGTTTTTTTTTTGCCAATTTTTACATTAAGATGCACTAACTCATACAAATTTTATTCCTGCATAAACCTAAGCATTTCTTTGGCTTTTCTGAGGCCGTCCTCGCTTGCTGCAAGATCTTTTGCTCGTTCTTGTTCAGTCGTGTAATCCTCGGCCATTCTCCTACTTTCTATGCTTTTTTCAAAAATACAAATTGCCTCTCTCGGTCGTTCTTGTGTCATACAAAATACACCCAGGTTATTTAAATGACAGCTATACAAATGGTGTTTCCCAGCTGCCTCCCCAAACTCCTTTTCCATCAACGCAACTGCTTCCCTCAATGTGCGTTCGCGAACAGTGTTATCGTCGCATAACAACTCAGTTGTTTCGATATGATGCAAACACAACGACCGAATCAGGACCGAAATCGTCGTTCCAGCCGTTTGCCTGTCGCTCAGCTTGACATAAATCCTCCGCATAGCTGGTACAATGTCGTCCGCCACGATTGATCGCAAATCTCCTCTTTCTTTCATTAGGTCCGCAGCAGCCATTTTCAGTCCCAAAGCACAGCCTTGCAGACAATTAATGATCTCATCGAATTCGTTCGAGCTCTCTTTAACCAGCACTTCACCTGCTTGGTACATCAGAATAGCTTTAATGTATTCCTGATCCTTTCTAAACTTATCACCTAGCAATTCACAATCTTTTGGAGTAGCATGAAGGCTATTTTCCAGAATGATAAAAAGCTCTTCTTTGATCTTTTTTGCTTCTTCATGTTGCAAAGTACTCACCAGCGCTTTGTAATAATTTATCAGCAATAGAGCGAAATTTGAATCCTTGCCTAGTTTTATTTGTTTGTCCAACAACCCGAAAGCTTCGTCGTATTTTGCTTCAGCAATTGCGGATTTACTTTCAGCTAAAATAAAAAAATTAAAATTAATTGTTAAATTTATTTATGCCATTACGTAATTAATGGTGCTGTCTCTCTCGCAAAAATTTTGCTCGCAAGAAGGTTATCAAACTCAAACACTGCTGATCATTGGTCAATATTTTAGACCACAACGTAAAATTTTCATTATTGGACCAAAATCCAGCTAAAAAATAATGCTGTGATCTTTTCAAA
Source organism: Trididemnum nubilum (assembly GCA_963965965.1). Lineage (NCBI taxonomy): Eukaryota > Metazoa > Chordata > Ascidiacea > Aplousobranchia > Didemnidae > Trididemnum > Trididemnum nubilum. The sequence continues at coordinate 35,505,702 of OZ014478.1, read as the reverse complement.
AGTCTATTTTATAATAATACATAACCTTAAACAATGAAATTCGACTGTTGTATTTTTTGGTTAACTTGTAACATTTTTTCGAAAAAAACTAAAAGCTAACTGGACCAAAAGCAATCGTACACAATACTTACCAGACAAATTAAGAAATTTCTGAAACCTTGTGAGATTGTATCTCATTGGCCCAGATTCATCTGAAAATAGAGCTGATGATGTTTTGTTTTGCTGAGCTGTACTGATAGAAATACAATTGGAACGCATATCCGAATATGTGATTACGATTATACTGTATGGATTGCCCAATTCACTCTCCCACCTTGACTTAAATCAGGCCTGCCCAGCCTTTTTACAGGTACGGGCCACATTTACGGGAGAAAAGTTATTGCGGGCCAAATGTATTTTTACCAAATTAAACTGCATATAATTGCAAGATTGTTGTACAATATCGGTGCTCACTTCGGCCAGTATTCCTGTCCCCAAAAGTAGGTGAAGAACAAAAAAAAAACGGTCTTCGCCGCAAATTGGTACTAATTTCAGCCAATATTACAGGAATCTGTCTCAAAAAGTAGGTGAGGACCAAAAACCAAAATCTTCGCCGCAAATCCGATCTAGTTTCGGAGAAACCAAACGAAAGAAGATTTTGGTTTAGACCGTCTTTTCTTGGCCACAAAAGGGTAAGCCTTTCCATGAGGAAATCAACCTCGCAAAAAGACCTTGCGGGCCACACAAAACAGCTTTGCGTGCCACGGGATGGGTAGCCATGACTTAAATTTTAGGCATTAAACCCAACCAAAATTGCAATTGTAATTAAAAGAGTAGAAGACAAGTAAAAAATTTCAAATTTTTGTGAATATGATGTCATTACCAAGTAAAAGAAATAACGGAAGGTAGCCATAAACTTTCAGTCTATGATGAACAGTGCAATATATGCGTAGATTTTGGAATCGTAAAAAATGTTCCATTTGCTGGAGAAAGAAGTTAAACAATAGATGAATTCATGACCACCCCATTCAGCCCATGATTTACACAACACATCTACCATGACTAACCCATAAAATTAGCAACGTTTCAACAAAAAATAATCACCTATAAGCAGTTAGCGTAAAAGTCTAAAATTCATCAAGATTGGATCGGCCACAAGGTAGGGGATCACAAACATTAATTCCGTAGAAAAAGACCCGAACTTAGACTATGATTCATCTCAGTCGCTAGTTTTATAGAATTTCGGGTAGTTAAAATACAACAAAAATGTTTTTCCCCCGCAAGATTGTTTTTCTTAGTGTTAATTCCGTCGCGAAATTAACGGATCTGTATAACTTAAAAAAAATTTTTTTGCTCTAGACTTTGCTGTTGCCGTTATCAATCAATTTTCCTAAAGCTGGGCGACCCAAAGTGCGGCCTGTGCTACAAGTTTTTGCGGCCAGCGACTGGTCTCGAGATTTACTATGAGTTTCTTTTGATACCCAACTCCCAAGCTTTTCACCAAAAATTCTTTTTGTCAAATTGGATGACGTTGGTTTTTTCAAACACTATTTTTTGTGAATGGTATTTGATTAATTACGCCTCTACGAGTATATCAAAAAGTTGCAAATTTGCATTTCGTCGGCCACTGCATAAGCTACGAAGTAACTTTTTTCGTTTCCTATAACTTTATCGCCGGGCAGTTTGCATTGTGAAATGAAGAGTTGCAGCTGTACTATATTTCATAGATCGCCCAAGATGTGTTCACTATGGTGCAACTATTGGGAACAAGCATTGAAAGGCTGAAGCCTCCTTGATTATATATCGCCGTGCAATTAAAAATTTTAGCCAAACATGCTAGCTTTTGAACGTGTTTTGGACGTAACCCAAAAGCGTGGGGGGATTGGATTAGCAATTCGATTCTTCAAGTACCTTTGCCCCCTGATGTTTAACATGATACATTTTCAACGCGCAGCATAGTTTATTAAGACGGCGGGTGCTGGATACAGTACAAACTTCGGCATAGAGAATTACAGGGTGCTCCAAAAAAATGTAACTACTTTAATTTGCTTTCAATTGCACATTTTTTACACAGCAAGCTTAAAACTTGAGATATGTTTAGTCAAATTGGTTGGATTGTTTTTGAAAATCAAAAAAACTTTGCAGTCCACATGTTCAATATGACACCCATTTCTGTTGAAAGATACTTTCACGCGCATGCAGAAATTTTGGCCCACTTTTTTCCATGTGTCGTTGTTTACTTCAGCTGCATAATGTGCCACATTCCGCTCAAGATCAGCTAGCGTTTGGGATCTGTTGGCATAAATCTTCCCTTTTGCTGCTCCCAGAACCAGTAATCAAGTGGATTTAGGTCTAGACTGTGGGAGGCCCACTCATGATCTGTGCTGAGGCTGATCAGACGATTCTTGAAAAAAAACCTTAGGTGCTTCAATGATGCGTGAGCTGTGTGAGGTCTAGCGCCATCCTGCATGAACCAAGCCAGCCTCAACTGTCTTTGGGTCAGTTTCTGAGTCAGGTCACCATGAAACTGGTCAAGAATAGCGATATAACGCTCATTGTTGATGGTAACGGTGTGCACATTTTCTGCGAACCAGTAAGGTCCTAGCAAACCATGCTTTGCATTTAAGGCCACAAACGCAGTGACCTTCTGACCTTTAAGGTGCTTTTCACCAATTTCTTCTGGGCTACTTTCTCCCCAAAACTCGTTGTTGTGGTTATTAACCGCCCCACTGAAATGAAAGCGTGCTTCATCACTAAACCAAACGTGATTGAGCCAGCTGAGAGTTTGCTCAAGCTTCTCATTCAGCCAGTAGCACATCTGATTCTCTACTCTTTGTTGTGTTGCTGCAGCACATGGTGCGTTGAAATTCGAAATGGGAACAGGTTTAGATCTTTTCTCATGACTCTCAAAAGTGTCGTTGGAGACATAGCCAGCTCTTGGCCACGGATTTAATAAGATTTCTTTGGGCTCTTGATCACTGACTCACGGACTTGCTCCCGCTTTTCAGGAGTGATAGCTGATTTGCCGACCACTTCTTTCCTTGTTGAGTTTATGAAAGGTTTTCTTCTCTTCAAAATGCTGCACGATTCTCTGTTTTTTCAAATTTGTTAGAGCAACACAATCAGACTTTGATTTGTAACCTTGGATGGTATTGAACCGACGGCAGTGCGTAGCCAGGAATTTGGATTGGGGGGGGGCTGTTTTGGAGGCTAAAAACAAAATCAAACAATCTTGACCCAGATTTTGATTGGTCTTCACTCAGATTTAGACGTTTTTTCAGCCAAAATCAGGTGCTCTCCTCCCCACTCCCCAAAAAAAGATCTTCATGCAGGCTGAGACGCACATTCCACATCATCTCAGGTTCTTCACCAAATCTCATCCGAATTACCTTTGGGGGGGGTATTTTCGTTTTTAGGGCAAAAATCAGGCTCAAAAGTGCCAAAAACTTAGTATTTTGCATACTTTTTAGGCCAATAGGGGGACTCGAGTCTACCCCCCCCCCCCCTTAGCTTCGCTACTGACCGATGGCGAACTAATGCGGGTGACTTGGTTTGATACCAGAGTTGGGCAATTTGGAACTTTTGTTCTACCGTGTACATTCTGTATACTATGCTTTAATATATCATTACACAACTTGTGTAAATACCCAAAAAAATCTGAAATATACTAAATATAGAAACAGGTTCAAAAATTCAACCTAGTTGACTACGTAACCGAAAAGGGAAAAGTCCGTGCTCGCCGAAATTAATTTTTTACACCCAATCAAAATAGATACATTTTTTGGAGCACCCTCTATTAGCTTTAGATTTATGCTATAGCATCTTCCTTAGCAAAATCCCGAATATGATGGTGCTGCGTTATAAACAGGATTGTTTTTGCTGCGTAATTGGTAGGACAATACAGAATTTAAATGAGCAGTATTTGAAACACTGGCACAACTGGGAGCTTTAGCCCACCTTTTTAGCCAGTCACTGAAAACATCTAACCCCAAAATAAAAGACTTTAAGTGTGTTTTGGACGTGACCTGTAAATTAAGTAAAGGGGGACTGAAGGGAAAGGAAAACTTAATTTTTTTCAAATGACTTGCTAAATATAGAATTTTTGCTCTTTCAAACGGCTTTAAAAACAAGCAAAAAGTAATTGGATTGGCGCAAAAATGGCTATTTTTTGCCAAGAATTAAAAACCTGCCCAGCGACTAGGTGCTTTTCCCCAAGATACCCTTTTTTGATTCGCTTAAGTTTCACCAGTTTGCTCAGCATGCCGCCTAACCAACTAAAGTATTTTAACTTTCGGTTCAAACCCGTTCTCCCTTTTGCGGAATTTTGGTAGCACACCTGATTCGGGATAAAATTTATCCAAACATTTCATGAAAATGGTGCGGCCCGTTGTAAAGCTCAGAAAAAGTGTTATGCGGCCCGCTCCTCAAAAAGTTTGGCACCCCTCTCCTATAGCCTAAACTAACGCTATCTTTATTCACCAAGTTGTCTAGGAGACACCACAGAAACCTTCGCTGTCTTCTAGTCAAGCTGTCACCTATCTTTTTGTTTGCCACACAGCACGGTGAAAGCTTTAAATTGTCTTTTTTTATCGCTGATCGACAAGCAGAGAAGCTGTGAATACTAATGTTTTTAGTCTTTAGTTTGACGCAACATGGAATCAAAGCCGAACCTTCCGTTTCAGTCGTAGACATTTTATCCTCTCGACCACGGATCCGGTCGGGTTTGACACTCAAGCATATCCCCTAGAATAAGCTATATTATAGTTTCCACATATCCGCTGAATTATTTGCTTGCAGTTTTACACAACTCGGATTTGCTACCCAAACCAAATTGTGCACAAGTCTGATTTTATTCATTAAGTTTTTTTATAGGAAATGAGACTCAAACTAAATTTTTTATCAAAAAGTACCCACTGTATTACGCAAAAACGTGTAACGAGTTAGCGGGGCCCATCTCCGCTTTAGCTGTTCAATTGTGCCAGACAGTGCCGTTTAGAAGAGGTAAGGAGGTAAAAGTACCCAGATCCGACATTTTTTTAGGGGCCCACCGAAATTTAGGGGCCCAAGCGGTTTCAATGTATTGAGGTCAACAAGTCCAATCTCTCAAAGTAATCAATGAGTAGAAGCTAATTTTTCTTGGCCAAGAATACTAGTCCAGAACCGGTGAGGACTTTCTTTTAGTCTTCACCAACAATTCCTGAGAAAATTAGGCCCACAACCTCACATACAGCGCAAACCTTTTTTTATTTGGTCTTCGTTTCCAAATTTTATCTTAAAGAGGCCCGCTCGTATTTTTTGCCCCGACCCCACTCGAAATTTCTTTCAACGGCCCATGTGCCAGTTAACGGTGTTGAGTCGAGCTGGACAATACTGTTTCCGATTTGACCTGCTCGAGATTTGAACCTCAAATCTTCCGTTCCAGAAACGAATGCTTTATGGCTCAAATATGTGGCTAAAAAATCAAGATAAATTAGAAGACAACAGATAGAAAGGAAATGAGAATCTTTCATAGAACAAAATTAGAAAATAATTGCTTACCTGAGTCCGTAATTCCTTCTGAGAAGCCATTGAATCTTGGATCGGCATCGCCAAGCATTTCGTTAAAAACTCCACGATTATGTCCTTGAAAAATTAATTTTTAATTAAAATATCATTATATTGAAAAGTTCACTTGAACTCTGGTGAATCAAATTTGAAATATTTAAAGTCTACTGTATACCGTTTCACACGTTTAAATTCTACTAATTCAATACATGGAATCTAAGTGGAAAAGGATGAAAATGAGCAAAGATAAAGGACAGTGTAGACTAGGTTTGAACATTTTTTAAAACGTTATCATTATAATATATTATAGCGTTTGACTTGGGGAAATAAACAGAACAGAGGTAGAAAATAAGTTGAGTATAACGTACCACCATTGTGAACCAGTTGAACAGTGCTACTGCGTATATAACTTGAGATGAGCGAAACCCGTATAGTCATTAATCAATTTTTTGTGACTTATCCACCAAAACTCACGCAAAAAATATTTATTTGCTATTTGCAGAATAAAAATAATACGGCTGTTTAGCATACTGTGCGTGTACACTTTTTTCTATAAGAACTAGTAAATTTTGAACTGAAATTGGCTGTTTTAAAATTTTCACAAATTTTCAGCCTCATTTTGTTCTGAAGGGTATTCACGTCGAATATTTTTTTTGCTTGGTTTTTTCTCAAAATTATTTTTGACAGATCTGAAAACCAATTACACCAAATTTGAGCTTTTGTACCACCTTCTGTTCTTATGTTATGACAATGTAGATTTCTTCTTAGAAAGGCTTTATCTCCTTAGCAATTTTGCCAGGATTGCCAGCTACAAACAAAATTTCAAAAAGTTACTGCATCTTTGTAACTCTCAGCAGGTATTTTCGGCAGTGTTGTAGTCAAAATAAAATAAAGGGTGAAAGTTGTAAATTAGCTGCTTTTCAAGTAAATTCAAGCCCAGCTTTCCAAAAACTATTCTTCGGTCACAATATTGACAAAATGGCAACACTAAAGTAAGGGGAAAATTGGTAACTTTGAACTGCAATATCTTAAAAATGGCAAGATATAGAAAGTTCAAATTTGGTAAGAATACATTTTAGGATTTTTCCCAATATTTTGGTCAACAGTGAAAAACTACTTAACTAACTTAAATGCCTCTTTAAAAGAGTTGTTAAATTTTATTGAAGAAAAAAGTTCCAAAAATTCAATTTTGCTTAGTAAAATCATGCTGGGTAAAAGTTTTGTCGTATGCCAAATCTGCACGAATAAACGGTACAGTCCACCGTCTATGATTGCAAAAACTGGTCATTTCGTTACGCTACATACTGTAACAAAAATTGATTTTTTTGATTTAAGAATTCGGCCTGTGTTTTTAATTATTTCGTTAGGCAGAAAAATCTACTGCACTGAATTTCAAAACCTTACTATGGCAATGATGTTTCAGTTATCAATATAGTTGGAGTGAATTTATATCGTGATTGAGTTGCCATTTGGCCTAGTATCACAGATTGGAAAAACTGTGAAGTTAATTTGTTTAAATTTTGCAAGTCCAGCAATTTTTTCAAGAGTTTTGAAATCCCTATTGGTCCTGAAAAAACAAAAACAAAAACGGGTTGTTCTTACTTTATTGAGAAAGAACCTGTAGTACCAAACTAAACTCAAGTTGAGTCTGCTCCTTTAAACTTTTAACCCATGGCAGAGAGAATTTGTTTGCTTTTAAACAGAAACTGTTCTTTTTAGCGTATAGTCGGAAATGATCGATATCCGAAACTTCTTAAGTTTACGGATGCTGCTTCTCCAGGAGTAGCAAAATGTTTCTCAATATGTGCACAATTTTTCCCATGAAGGCCGAATCAAACTTCAAAACTCTTGAAAAAATTTAACAAACTCATTACTAGTTTTTCTGATCTTTTATTCTAGGCCAAATGGCAATTCTATCACGTCATAAGTTTACTCCAACTATGTGTCAAACATCATTGCCATAGCAAGGTTTTAAGCAAGGTTAGGTTTTTTCTGCCCCACCCTGATATAACAAAATTGCTACGCATGTGAACACGGTTTTCATAGCTGAAATCCTTGCTTATAGAGTTTATTTTCTTGCTGTGGCTATACCAGGAAAATCTGTTATCTTACCCATTAAACCTTCTTCAGCGGCTTGCGTCATCGACATCAATTCCTTCCTGAAAACAATACTGAGAAAAAATCACTAATTTTTTCCGTCTTTGATATGCTGATTTTAGTTGCAGATTTTTTCCACAAGAATTTTTTTTTCAAAATTCTTATTGCTGAATTAAATGTACAATTTATAACCAGAAGTAAATTTTTCACAAAAACTTGTGGTAAATGTTAGCCCACTCGATTTTTTGGCTTAAGATTTTAACACGTTGTTTTTACAGTTTAAAGCAGTGCCGTCGCTGCTGGGTGGCTATGGGGGCCTTTCCCCTGAACGATTGCTTGTGCCCTCCATTTCGGTTTGATCAAAATACTTTTTTGTACATCACGTAACAACAAGGCAACAGATGAGGATGTAAAAGCAAACAATATACCATTGACACACAATTCTCTTTTGGTTTTATTTGCAGTCAAATTTAGAAACTCTTACGTCTGATTCACCCTTATACGGGATCATCGGAAGAGAACTTCCATGCAACATACAAAAACAGCAAATTGATTAGTTACACTTGAAAGATAAATCCGTTAGTGGCTTTTAACAAAATAATGCGTCTAAGTTACTATGTGACAACATTACAATAAGCTACAAAAAACCCTGACTCATTCAAAACAAATATTAACCGAGAGACGAAAGCAATCGCCCCAAACCTATGCATTCAGACTACAAAATTCAAAAATTCCCCAAACGTAACATTTTTGTCATCCTAATTAAAGACCACAAGAACAATTTCTACTGCATTACTCCAAGCAGGCTAATTATTCCGGCCAAAAGCGCAATCGAAAAAATCAGCAAACGATGTTGGATCAAATAAATCACTCAATCCGAAAAAAATAAAACGATCAAACCGGTGGACTAACACAGCTAGTGTCATCTCGCGGTTCAAAATGTCGACTTCCTACAAAAAGAATTCGTGAACTACAAAATCTTGATATTCCACACGAAAAATTTGATACCCATCCATTTCCAAAAATCTGCAACAAAATGTCCTTGGTTTCGCCGCTCGGCAAACCAAAATTTCTGAACAAATTAAACTTTCCAGTCAGTCAGAGGTTTATTTTGTCGAAAAGTTACAGTATAGAAAAAATGCCATACAACAATATGCATACATATTAATCAACTAGGAAACCGGAAGTGACCTTTCAGTCTTCGAGCCTACGGTCACCAGTGAGTGTACAGTAGCTAGTTTTGCCGTTGAAAAATTGAAAATTTAGTGAGATCGACAAATTGAATGTATAAAACATCTAAAAAGTTTATAATCAATCAAATATTAATTTTTGTGTAGTTGCACTTTTTTAAAACAAGTACAATTTATATTTTTGTTTAAATTTGTTGAAGGGTAAAGTTCTGATCTTTAAAGGTATATAATTCCAAATCTTAACTCCTATATATTTGATTGATTTTTGAGCACGTTTTGTTTTGTAAAGAGATAAGTACAAATCATTCTTGTCCGCTTTCCTGGTTTGGCGAGAAGTGATAACTTTAATATAAGAGGAATAATTGTTAAATAATTGCGGTAACTTATTCCTTTGATACAAAAGCATGAATTTAGCAATTTCAAAATTTAGTAGTTGATCAATATTAAATATTTCAAATTTTATGAATAGAGGTTCAAGTTTTTGTTTTATCTGCCAACCTTCTATTATTCTCAAACATTTGTTCTGGAGCATCTGAAGTTTATGCAAATTATTTTTAGACGAGCATCCCCAGAGCAAAATTCCGTACATTAAATGTGGTAAAACTATAGCGTGGTACACAGAAAGCAAAATTTTAACAGGAGCCATAGATTTTAATTTGCACAGTATGCCAATGGCTGTAGATACTCGTCGCTCAATCATTTGAATATGACTGGTAAAATTTAGCGTTGAGTCAAGATGAATGCCTAGATATTTTACACTCTGTCATATTTCAATAGAAATATTGTTAAGGGACAACAAAAACGGTTGTAGCTTTTGCTTGGATCGGGTTAATACTAGAGCTTGTGTTTTATGTAGATTAAGAGTCAATCTATTGGCGATCATCCATTCAGAAACGCTTCTTAGTTCATCGTTGCTTTGAGTTTCCAAATTTACAAGGCTGTTGTTGCCAATCAGGATACAAGTGTCGTCGGCAAATAAAGTTGGTTGATTTATTAAAGAATTTAGGAGATCATTGATAAATAAGATAAAAAGGAGCGGACCTAAGATCGAACCTTGGGGGACGCCGTATTTTATATTAATTCTAGACGATTTGACATTGTCGAGTTCCACAATATATTGAAATCTGTCGGATAAATAACTTTTAATCAATTCATTTGCCACTCCTCTAATTCCGTAGTGGTTTAATTTTTCGATAAGAATTTGATGATCAATACTATCGAAAGCTTTTTTTATGTCCAATAGAATAAGACAACAATGTAATTTATTTTCTAGTTTTTCATTGCATTGTGTTATGATATCCGTCACAGCATGGATAGTCGAATGCTTTTTTCTGAATCCAAATTGACGGTTATAGAATATACTGTGTTTATCCAGAAAAGCAAGTATCCTGACGGCTATTTTTTTTCAAGAATTTTTGAAAAGTTTGAAAGCAAGGAAATTGGTCTATAATTGTCAATTTAGATTTTAAACCCACCTTGTAAATTGGTATAACTTAGCAATCTTAAAACAATCAGGAAAAATGGCAAAATCCAAGCAGCATGAAAGCAAAATGGATAGATATGATGATATAACAACAGCAATTATTCGTAGAAAAAACGAAGACACATCATCGAAACCGGCGATTTATTGACATTTAAGTTTTGAATAATGTTAAAGATTTCATTGCTTGATGGTGCTTCTAGAAAAATAGACGATTTATTTCTGTGTTTCAAAAATTTTTTTAACTTGGAGATCTTTTAGGCAGAGAGTTAGCCAAATTTTCTGCAATATTTCCAAAGAAGTTATTAAATTTTTCTGGAATAGCTTCTATATCATTGATAGTTTTGTTGCCACTCGTTAAACTTTTAGGTGTTTTTTTTAATCTTTGAATGATTAACTAATTTACGAATTATATCCCATGTTTTTTTTGGGTCGTTCTTGCTACTAGCAAATGCCGAAGAGTAGTACAAAATTTTGGCTGTTTTTTTAACTCGAGTTAGGCAATTGTTATACTTCTTATAAAAACTGCGTTCATAAGAATTTCTTTCAAGAAACCACGTTTTATATAGTCTTTGTTTGTTTTTAATTGATGTCCAGATGCCTTTAGTAATCCATGGTTTTTTGACTAGCTTTTTTATTTTCGTGATAAATTTTTCAAGGGAGCAAAATTTTCAATTTCATCTTTTATAAGTTGAAAAAAATTTTTACATACTTTATTAATGTTATTCTTATTAATATGTTCTAGATTGTCGAAATAGATTTTCAATTTCATAGATACACAATCAGCAAAACTTTCTGAGTTAAAGTTTTTTAGGTTTCTTCTAAACATCTCATGTTTCATGTTATAGGATATTTTAAGTTAAGAGATGTAGGCAAATGTTGGAAAATGGTCACTAATATCAGTTTGTAGTACTCCAGGTTTGATTTCTTCTGAAGTAATATAGGTTAGTATATAATCAATTGCAGTTTTAGTCGTTTCTGTTACCCTGGTGGGAATATTTACTACAGAAAAAAAGGCATTTCTAGCAATAGTATTTTTATAATCGGTTACAAAAGGAGTTTCATTTAGTAAATTGACATTAAAATCACCCATAATAATACTTTGACTTTTATTTTTATTAATTTTGCGTAAAGTAAGGTCGAAATTTTCTAAAAATGAATTTAGGTTTGAGTTAGGATGCCGATAGATTACTCCTATCAATAATTTGTGTTGGGGTGTACTAATAGTTGCCCACATATTTTCGCATCCTTCAATTTCTAAATTATATTCCGGTGCAATTTCAAAATTGATATCCTTAGTAAAGTACATTGCTACTCCTCCAGCTTTGGTAGGTGAATTTGCAAATTTTAAGTTGTAACCCTGTATCTCAATGTTAACTGCGGGGGTTTCTTGTATTCGGGTTTCGGTGATGAGTATAACATCTGGCGATCTACACAAATTGGAAATCAGTTAGCATAACACATCAATATGTTTTTGGATTGATCTGATATTTATATGGAGTATAAATAAAGTATCAGTTGAAGGATTATAGTTTGTTAAGTTAGAAAGATCCGAATATTCACAAATTTTGACATTTTCATGCATACTTTCAAAATTTTTGTCAAAGTCAGAGCATAGAAAATGTTTTGTTTTATCCATATTAATCATTCAAGACAATTTCACAAATTACTTAAAATCAAGTCCTAGAAGATAACTTAAATAGCATTAAAGACTGTCTAGGTCGTCCTCGCAGCGTATTGGAATTGCATCATCTGATTCGTTTTTCTTTATCCATATTTGTCCGTTTGTTGTCCAGAAGAGTTTGAATTTTTTTGCTTTGGCAGTTTGCTTTGTTGACCAAAATAGCCTCCTCCTAAATTGCGTTAAATTCTCGTTTTTATGTAGGCTTGTCATTTCGTCAACAGGAAAATCTGTCATTTCTTTTGCTTTCCTCCTTTTTGCAAAAATTTCATTTCTCACCCGTTTGTTGGTGGCCGGGATGCCGAATCATTGGCTTTAAATTTTTTTGGGGGGAGCCTATGAGCGATGGAGATATCGCTCCTTCTAACTTCAACATCAAGCTTTTTTGAAATTTCTATTACAATATTAGTCACATTCTCATTTTTTTGATTTGGTACTCCATCAAATTCGAGATTTAGTCTTCGTCCATACTGTTCTAATTGATCGATTTTAAAAAATTCTTCCTTTTTCACCTTTTCCAAGTCTGTTAGCTCTTTTGAAAGCTTTGTAGCAGTTAATTCGTTTTTCTTGTTGGTGGTAGCCATTTTTTTGATCTCTTTACTGAGTTCATCAAATTTATCGGAATTGAATTGTTGACTAGTTCTTAATTGCTCTAACTCATATTTAACAGCGTTTAATTCTTTCAGATAATCATCTGCAAAATAGTTAAAAGCTTCCTTGACTAAGCCTTCAATCTTTGGTACAACTAGTTTCATAACTATTCCAATAATTTCATTTTGGTCCAAACCAAGCTCGTTCTTTTCTGATTTAAAAGACTTTGCTTGCATTATGATTTGTTTGTCGTTTGAAGTCCTAAATCCTCAAAGTTTTTGCAGCAAAAACACGTCCGTTCTACACAAACGCTGTAGCTAGAATGATTCCAATCGACTCTGCCAAAAATCCCTCCTATTCTGCACGGACAAGATATGGGCAGGGGCGCCGAGAGCCGAACGTGGGCTCGGGGACAGCTCAAATGTGACGGAATTGTGGTTTTGGAAAGTCCAAAATAGACGGAGAAAATGCTGCTCTTTGGTCCGAAAATTGATGTGATCTCCAAGAAAAAAAGGTCTTCTCCGAAATAAAGCTGTTCACATGCGACTTTGATGGGCCTTTAACTTCTCAATGTCATTTGGATGGGCCCCCTTTCGAGCTCATGGGCCCCCTAAACTCGTGGGCCCCGGGGTCATTGTCCCCCCCTGCCCCTCCCCTCTCGTAGGCTCTGGGTATGGGTACAAAAACAACCCCGAATTCTACGTGACAATGGGATCATTTGGTAGCGCAGAAATACGCGAACTAGTAGGTTTTTACCTACTCGACCAACTACTGTATCAAACATACTACCAATGGAATCATTCGGCCTCTACCGCGATGACGATCAAGCAATCTTATCCTGCATTTTAAGACCAGACACGAAGTGAATCATCAAGAGCATGGGAAACGTATTTACAACAAACACTTTCAAAATAACAATTGACGCGGGTATGCAACAAACATGCAACAAACCGGCTTGCAGCTACACCGAAAACTGACGAAACCAAACCGGCAGAAAATTGCAACTGAGGAAAAAAATCCATCAACGGAAATTTCCTGAAAAGCAGCGTAGTGCTAGTTTACATGGTCACCACCTCGTCTGGAATCAAAAGGGACGACAATTACGCCTCATGCCAACGTGCTCAACTGCTTTCAAAAAAACGTTTCAACAACCAAAGCTCTTCGTTTTGCCACTAGTGCCTAGAGAAAAGTATACCGAACTATCAAAGTTGGTTAGGGAGTATAAAAACTAGAATATGACATCGCCAGCGATGTCCGGGGATTTCGCGAAAGTATTTTACTTTGCTGAACTAAAGAACTTCACGATTGCGTTAAGCGTGTTTATAGTTGTTGATAATCACATCTGAAATACATCGCTTTCGAATTTCCTAATGTTCCAATAACTTAGTCAAGTTTGTGTTTAACGGCTTCCAAAATTGAAATGTCTAGAAAAGGCATCTATAAATATCTATCAGATCTCGTTTCAAATTTTAAAGAGTTAGTTGACTTTTCGCTTAGCAGCGCAATGGTAAAATTGCGGTTACAAAATAAAACCCTCGTTAAAACAAATATTTCGACAATAACCTTTTGCTACGATTAAAACACAGAAATAAAAACTTTTGATCTGAAAATGCCAATATGATTTTTGGATTTTGCAAGTTACATTATCTTGATCAGAAAGTTGACACACTATCCGAAATATCAAATCTACACCCTAAGTAGCCTACTACAATATTTTTTTAAGACGAATTTCATACCAGCACATGTATGAACAGTTCGACAAAATTTTCTCAAAATCTAAGAACTAAATTAAACAATGACTGCCTTAGCGATTAGCATGGAAAGAGATACGTACACAAACACAATTTAAAAACAAAAAATCAAATTCTTATAAATTTATAAGTGATATTACAGAGTCTAGCTTTACGATGACTTTACATTGAAAACTTATAATAATTTACTCAACTCTATGCTTTCCAAAACATTAGGGATAATGTTAAAGTCGAACAACTATTTACCGAAAATCATTTACTTCTTTCACACATTGCGCTCCTTATAGTTCATTTTAACAGCTTGGATTTCATTCGCTCTCAATGTTTAAAGGTTTCAAAAAGGTTATCAAAATAATCAAGTAACGTCAATCAAAAACCTATGAGGAGTTCAAACAATTTTTCTCTTTATTACGAAATAACATAGAGCGATCTTTAAAATTCGAGCGATTTTATTACATCAGCCAAACTTAACAATATCCACGGCCAAAAATAAACTCGCATTTTACAACTATTCTTATTATTCTGAGAACGCTATTTAGCAGTGCGACCCAAGGCTAACATATTAGATATATTGTACAGTATATTGTATTACATCCATAATTCAGCACCAAAGCTTTCTTGATAAAATTGTTAAAAAACTTTGAAGAGCAAGGAGAAGATTTTTTCAACGTCATCGCGACAGTTTAGTAAAAATACTCGGCCATACAGCTTAAATCTAACAAAGCCATTTAGCTCAAGTACTTCAACGTGTTAAATGTTGCAGTAATCCCATAGGTTTTAATCTTCTACTTTTCTGTGATACCAATTAATTGTGGGAATTTAACGTACAGTCGTACAGTTTGAAGGTCCATTTAAGAGCTAATTGTCCAACATGGTATTGCCAAGTTTGGCATGTTTTATCTTTTTCTTATATTAGCCTACCGGTTCTCTTCGATTATATCTAGCTGGAGTACTTCATAATAAAAATTTTGAAATTTTAAGGAGCCCATTTGGCATGGTCTCCTCAATGTGGCCAATTAAATTTGTTATCTTTAATCTTTGATTCATGTTAACTTATCCAATAGATTTAGTTTGAATAGCTTTTGTAGTTAATAAGGGAGGTGCTAACACAACTGGAGCACCCCAATAGTATGAGATGCTCGTTTGTTTTTTTTTTTTTTTTCTAGCTAAAGTGGTTAAAGCTTTTGAAGATCCGTTGGAGAAGGACTCTCTAATTGTGGCACTTCAAATTAGTGATATTTTATTTATCTATTCTGATTTCGTCTTTGTTTTATATTTGCCTATTCTGAAAGTTTCATATGTCTAGCTTGAATGGTTGAAAAGTTTGAATTCTGAAGGATCCCATTTTAGAGTCACAAACTTTTTTTCAAATTTTATCTTTTTTTCATTTTTGCTTGTGTATCCTGAAATTGTGATATGTCTAGCTTACACGAGTAAAAAGCGTGAATTTTGGCATCTTCATTTGAGGGGGACTCCCGTTGTGGTACTACCAAATTTTGTCAAATTTTATTTTTCATATTTGCCTATTCTGAAAAATTTCATCAGTCCAGGGTGAGTGGCTCAGTTTTGAATTTTGGCATCCTTGTTTGAGGGGGATCCCTTCATTTTGGTACCCCCAAATTTTGTCAAATTTTATCTTATCTTCATTTTGTCTATCCTGAAACTTTCATCAGTCCAGCGTAGGCTAAGTGGTTAAAAAGTTTGAGTTTTGGCGTTCTTGTTTGAAGCGGATTCCTTCATTTTGGCACCCCAAATTTTGTCAAATTCTATCTTTTCTTCATATTTGAATATCCTGAAAATTTCATGTGTCTAGCAAGAGTGGTTAAGAAGTTTGAATTTTGGCGGCTCCGTTTGAGGGGTAACCCTCATTTTGATATGCCCAAATTTTGTCAAATTTTATCTTTTCTTCATATTTTCCAACCCTAAAAATTTCATGTGTCTAGCATGTGTGGTTAGAAAGTTTGCTTTTTGGCAGCCCCATTTAAGGGTACCCTACTTTTTGGTACTCCAAATTGTTTTAAATTGTACGTTTCTTTTAAATTTACTTACCTTAAAAACTTCATGTGCCCAGCTGTAAAGGTTAAACAGGTTGAATTTTGAGGTCCCCGTTTGGGGGTAATCCCCAATTTTGGAACCAATAATTTTTGTTTGGTTTAGTTTGTTTTTGATATCAACCCACTACAAAACTTTGATTTATCCAGCTTTAAGGTGCGTTTAGACTGGACGCGAAGCAACGCGAAGCGAAGGTTGGCGACCTTCGTTAATCTTCGCGACTGGTCGCTTCATAGGCTAATTTTAATAACTTACTTTTAAAATGTATTCAATGAGCAGAAAGCTTTGTGTGCTTTATTATTGAAGCGCTATTATAGTAATCACCGGTTCTGTTTCGTCATAGCGCGCTGGAATTACCGGTAAAACGAAGATTGAGTTATCATCATCATCAACATCATCATATTTATTTATTTACCAAGTGACGTCATATCACAAGAAAAAACTGCAACTTCCTCTAGGTCTATCACCAAAGCATCGTAATATGCAATTCCTTTAAAACCAACACACAAACTTGCAGATTCAAAGCGATATTTAGTCACTTGGTGAGGAGACAGCGAAGGACCGAAAGTTCATCTAAGTCTACTGCCACCTCACCAAGTTAAGGTTAAAAAAGCAACTTCTAGATTTTCTCAGTCTGTTACTTTCTATGATAAAAAATTTTACGCAAAATTAAAACAGTATTGCAAAGATCAGTACACTTTGTACAGTGTATACACAAAACTCATAGTCACCATGTAAAGAAAATGCAAGGCAACATTAGAATTGTTCTAACTTTAAGCATACTAAAAAATGAAAAAAAATACTGTAACTACAGATTGGATAGAAAATAAATCAATAAAGTTCATAATGCTTATTATACTTTACAGAATTTAAAGTGGGCAATTGAAGTGGAAAAAATTCCTTGCTTTGTTTTGTATTGTTTGCCAATTTGTCATTAGTACTGGTACAATTTCCAATACCAGTATATATCAACCACAGTCAGTTACTGCAAAATTACTAATAATTCAAGGGCACATCAAAATGAGAGACGACAAATTGTATAAATGTGTGATAGATGAATGCACCAATCTCATGCCATTCAAGCAATAGAATAGGTTATTGTTGAACTCAAGCATAAATATGCAACTATGATTCCTATAATTACTACTGCATTGCTGATAGAAAGCAGTTATTCTTGCTTTTATCGGTTTCATAGTTTGATAAAAAATGAGCTCTAACAGCTTTTTTAAATCTGTAGAAGGAAACTTCTTTAAAACTGCTTGGAATTTCATTCCAAATTTTAATTCCTGCGAATGATAGAGACTTTTGCCCTAATCTTGTTCTAGTTCTTGGGAGAAAGAAGTTGTTTTTGTGGCTCAATCTTGTCTTATGTGTATAGCAGTTTTTTATTAGGTTAAACTTATCTGAATTTGCAAAAGATAATACATTATTGTGAATTTTGTACGTTAGCTTTGCAGTTTCAAGAGAGTAAATATCCTTGAGTTTTAAGCATTTAGTTCGATAGAACAAAGGATTAGTATGCTCACGATATCCACTTCCAGTTAACAATCTGATGCTTCTTTTTTGCAGAATAAAGAGAGGTGCTAATGTTGATTTTGAAGCAGTCCCCCAACTACTTATGCAGTATTGTAGATGAGAGTATATGAGGCAGTAGTAAACAGATCTTAACGTTTGCTCATCTACAAAGTGTTTTAATTGATTAAGGGCCCAAGATCCCCTTGCTACCTTTGAACATTGTTCCTTGATTTGTTGTTTCCAGTTTAGATTGTTGTCTATGAGAACACCTAGATACTTTATGTGATGTGATTGCTTGATTGGATTATTATCTATTGATACTTTGAGTTCAGGTTTATTTTGTTTTGTTGTCACTACCATAAACTCAGTTTTATTAAAGTTAATTGATAATTTATTCACCTTGAACCAATTGCTTACATTGACTAATTCATCATTAACATTTTGTTGCAGTGTTGAAACATTAGAATGGGAGAGAGTAAGGTTTGTATCATCTGCAAAAAGATGAATTGTGGAATTTGAAGCAAGTGGTAGATCATTGATATAAATATTAAATAACAACGGACCTAGAGTTGATCGCTGAAGAATACCGCAAATAGCATCTCTTGACTTGGATTTATATTGATTTACAATTGTATACTGTTGACGGTCAGTCAGGTAACTTGCTAGTAACTGCAATGGTAATCCTCTAATTCCATACTTTTCTAGTTTCTTAATCAGTATTGTGTGATTGATGGTATCATATGCTTTTCTTGAATCTAAGAAAATAGAACATGTAATGAGCTTTTTATCCATATTGTCAAGTAGCTTATTGTAAATATCTAAAACGGCTTCATTTGTTGAGCAATTTTTCTTAAAACCATTCTGGTTTGGACTAATCAAATTATTGCTCACAAAATAATTGTTTAGTTGATCAAGCAGACACTTTTCAAATAGTTTGGCAAAAGGATTTAAAATACAAATAGGGCAATAATTACTGCATAACTCTCTTTCGCCTTTTTTGAAAATTGGAACAACTTCAGCGGTTTTTAACACTTTTGGAAAATATCCTGTTGGTATGCATGCATTAAAAATGTTAGTTAGAACTGGAGCTATAACAGAGCCTGACATTTTTATACACTTTGCAGGAATTCCATGTCTTCCTGTACTGTTTGATGGATTCATAGCTCTGATGTAATTTACTACTTCTTCTTCAACTATTGGTTCTAGAAAAAACGAATTTCAACTACTCTGAATCAAAGATGTGGCATTAAATTTGCCATCAATTATAGCTTGTGTTTTGATTGTAGATGCAAGGTTAACTCCTATCTCTATGAAATATTTATTGAACAAGTTACTGATGGCCTGTGGACCGTGTGCACTTTCACTTTTGGAAGCATACATTTTATTAGGAATGTTATTTTTCTTCACATTTTTCAAGTGAATAATTTTATTTATAATTTTCCAAAGTGACCAGGTGTCATGCTTATTATCATTCACTAAATTTTTAATGTAAAGTCGTTTTGCATATTCCTTAATATGAATCAGTTTATTTCTATAGACTTTGTATTGTGCCCATGTATTACTATCATTTAATTTAAGGGCTCTTTGGTACAATAAATTTTTTTGCTGGATTGATATAAGGATTCCTTTGGATAACCATGGTTTGTTTTTTAGTTTTTTTTCCTTTCTGCTTTGTTTTCGTAATGGTGCATGTATGTTTAATGTCTTATAAAAAATGTCAATAAACTTTTCAGTGTAGCTGTCAATGCATTCCTCTTTGATATAACCTAATAGCTCCATTCCTTTAGTTAATTTGTCTAGAAATTTTTCTACTTCAAAATTTTTTGTATCACGAATTAGGGTAACAGTTGATTTTTCACTCTTGGGCAGGCTTAAATTAGAACACACCAATACTGGCAGGTGATCACTTACATCTTCCACCAAAATAAAACTTTTGTGTTCACCCACTACATTGTTTGCATAAACATGATTTAAAAGAGTTGAGCTTGTAGTGGTTATTCTTGTCGGGTGTGTAATTAAGGGAATGCAGCCTAAGCTATTTGTTAAATTCATGAAATCTTTAACATTGATATCAGAGTTACTTTTCAACAAATCTGCGTTGAAGTCTCCTCCAATATAATACATCAATTTTCTACTATTCAATTTTTCAATGGTTGATTCAAACCTCTTGCAAAACTGTGATAATTTCTGTTTAGGGTGTCTGTAAATTACTCCCACGATACATTTTTTGTTATTCCCTAAATCTAGTTGAATCCACATATCTTCACAGTCAGGAACGTTTAAATCAAACTCCTTGCAAATTGAAATTGATAAAGACTCCTTAATAAACAATCCTACTCCTCCCCATCTTGTAGTTGTGCCTTTGTGGTAAAAATGGTACCCACTTAACTTTGCATTGTATACCTGTAACAATTTAAGTTTGGTTTCACTTATAGCAATGATATCAGGTAAGATATCATGATTTGTTAAAAGTTCATTCAGTTTATCAAAATTTGCATTTAAGCTTCTTATATTCACGCAAAGCAAAGAAAATTTACACTTTTTGTTAATAATATTGGCTTCGGCCTGTGAGCAGTATTTTGAGTCAACCAAACCAGAATTTAAATCATTTAGTAAGCTTTTTATCTTGTTGTCTACCTGTAAGCATTTAGCTGGGAAAAACGAATTATTTGTGTGATGAATATCAAAGTTTAGGTTGTCATCATTTCTCATTTCATTTAACAATTGCTTATCATCTAGGGTTTGAAAAGGAAACAATTCACTGTAACAATTTTGGCAGAGGTATGGTTCAGTAGAAGAACAAAGAGTGTGAAATTTAAGGGGACTAATGACTGTGCATTTGAGATGAATCCATCCATCACACATATCACACTGAATAGTACACTGGTTCCTTTTGCAAGGTCTTAAACATATTTCACATGGACATTTAACTGGCATTATCAAGCAGTCAAACCAATGAAAGATTCTACACTAGTTAGACAAAATAGCAAATTTAGAATCAGCCACAAAATATGCAGAAAAAGTTGTTTTGAATTTAAAATGAAAACAGGTGAAAAGTATCTTTCAATATACTGGTAATTATAAATTTAGACAGAAAGGTACAGAAAAAAAAAAGTCAGATCCAACTATGTATACAAAAATACAAAAACTACAAATGTCAGATCTTGCTATGTAGGCACAAAACACCAAAAGAGTGCTGAGTGTCAGGTTGAAGTAGCCTTCTCATTCATACACCCAAGAGTTGTTAGCACAGCAATAATTGTTAAGTTCACCTTCTTTAAACCATAAAGCTATTTCTTTCTATGCTGTTTCCACAGAGTCAAATTCATGACATATGTTTCTCCCAATGTCAATACAATAATCTCCACGAATTGTTCCAGGAAGAGAATCAACAGGGTTAGTCTCTCCTAGCATTCATTATACGATCAGTTTTAACTGCTTCTTTTCCTTCCCAAACCATTGCCACAACTGGCCCAGACAACATAAATTCAACAAATTTTGGGAAAAATGGTTTTGAACTGAGATCTGCAAAGTGCATTTCTAGCAAATCTTTACTGGCAGTCGTCATTTTCATGGCACAAAGCCTAAAACCTTTCTCCTCAAAACGGCAAATTATTTTGCCAACTAAACCCCGCTGAACACCATCTGGCTTCACTGCAATCAATATATTATGTTATCACGCAATAACCGTGAAGAAGAATCTAGACTAATAGCTCAGGTAACAAAACAATCTTGAGAAAAAAGTTTGTAAAGAATAAGTGAAAAACGAAGAACAGTAGATCGAATTTGGAAATAAAAAAACTAGTCATTTCTTCAAAAACGTAGTAGTACTTAGCCTATTTACTAGCTATCAATGATTTGTTTAGATCCTTCCACTGAAAACTTGCCATAATCTGTTTTGACGATGACAGTTCTGGGTTTTAATGCAGAAACGCAAAAAGCTGGAAGCAGATGTCAAAAGTTCTCTTTAGGTGTTTTCTCAGTTAACAAATCCTTAAACGCTTTCACCATCCATGTCTCATTATGATAGTGGTAGATCAACCGGTATCTTTTAGAGTGTAGACCAATAGGCTAGTCTACAGGTGCATTTAAAGCATAAACTATGTTGTTTTTTTGATATGATTTTTCTTTTTTAGGCAAGCATGTTATGATACCTGTAGTAAGCTTAAACATTTGTTTGTATTTGTTATTTAGTGCTGTTTATGAAGACTCCCAATGTTAACGCTATGAGTAAAACTGAAAGCTGGATTTGTCATCAGTTATGTAGTGGATTTATTGCTTATTGTGCAATGGATTGCAGTGTTGATTTGCTGGAGAAAGCAAAAAAACATCGCAGTTTTTGCATGACATGACACTATCATCAAAGAATTTAGTACAGTAATACCACAGGTGCTTTGAGGAAAAGTCAGCTTCTAAAACTAAGTTTGGTGTTTTACTCGCTAGCGGAGCGCGTATCGATGTTTAGTGCGAAGTTAAATGCTTTTGAGAGCATTTTATTAGTTTGCATTTTCTTGCGGTACCAGTAGGCTACGTTGCGACGGTCGCGTTTACATCAAAGGGCTTCGCTCCAAACCACCGTTTGTAAGATACAGACAAACTTATAGTAAGGTCAAGCCCCCTCTTCTTAGCAAGTTTTTGGTTATGTCCCTGATAAAAAAACATTTAGATTTTTTATGTGAAAATTGTTACTCAAGCATCTGAATAAAAGTGTTGTTAGTTCTCACATTTTCATGTAACTGACGCTTTCTTCCCCAGTCCAATTATTATTATTATAAATGCTGAATCAAGTTTTTTGTTTAGTAGTGACTAATGAGAATACAATATTAATTAACTTGATTGGCGGGTAGGCTACTTCTCTACCAATAATAGTAACCTCAGCAAAAAATATAACTCACTTTCTACTGGTTAGATATATATTGGCTTTCTAGTTCATCTAAGTACACTGACTGTAATTGTAATGATTGAACTTCAGACCTAAAATAGTTTACTTTGTCACTTTATTCATCATGTAAAGCAGTTAAAATTTTGAAAGGTAGTAAAAATATTTTAAAATTCACAAACAACTAAATTCAGATATCACACAAAGACACAGTAAATGAATATTTAACACACTTTTTCACTTTATTCACCATGTAAAGCAGTTACAATTTTAAAAGGCAGTAAAAATATTTTAAAATTCACAAACAACTAAATTCAGATATTACACAAAGACACAGTAAATGAATATTTAACACACTTGACACTTCTATTTTCATCACATAGGACTGGAGTGAAAAATCACTACCAGACTTCAATATTCATGATTATAAAACTTGGGGTAGTCCAAAACCATTGCTTCCAATTCAACTTGATCACGGTCACAAACCTTCAGAAACAAGAAGACTTTTAAGAGGACATTCAGAAGAAAAAATTCCATGTGTTGTAGCTATTCAAAGAAGTGACTACTAATTAGGCCAATCCAAAAATTTATAGAAATTTTTCGATTTTTTGTATCTATCTAGCTCTTGTATGTAGCAGTGTAGCTTGAAACCAATTCTAAATACAGTTTTATTCACCAAGTTGGCTTGGTCAAGCACGCTAGACAGTGAAAAAACTTTGGCGAGTTTTCCTGTATTCAAGGAATTGTTCAATTGTGGTTACTTTTAAAACAACAAGCTAACAAACAATGAGTAAAAACACTATCAACACACTCAAAACTAGCCTGTTGGTGGGTTATTTTATATTCTGAAAAAACAACAACACCATGTTAGTTTGAGTTTACTTTAAGACAAAAAAGCAAAAGCTGCTCAGCCAAAAGAACCACTGGACTGATACTGATGCTATGCTGCACAGAATAAAAAGTTTTGTTTTAAAAGAGAGATGTCGTGGAGCTAGGCCTACTGCTTTGTTGTATTCATTATAATGAAGCTCTGAGATCAAGCATAGCTATGAAAAATCACTCTAGGATTTACAGCCTTAGCTGTCTAGATCCAAATTAACATGGCTAGCCTAGGGCTATCCCGAATCTAACTTTGCCAACAACCCACTCTTTGGACTGATAAATAGGCGCTAAACCATACAAATATACTATTTACATGATTTTCTAGCAAACTGCGATCGTAAAAATCCAATCAGTGATTTAGTAGGTTATCTTACTACAACCTGCTAGCAAGCGATGTTGCGCAACTGCTCGCGAAGGTTGCGATCGGTTGCCACCTTTCGCGAGCTGTCGATGGCGTCAAATTTTGGTTGCTTCGCGTTGCTTCGCGTCCAGTCTAAACGCACCTTTAATGGTTTAAAAGTTGAAAATTTTGGCAACTCCGTTTGAAAGGGAACCCCCTATTTTGATACCCCCAAAATTTGTCAATTTGATCTTTTTGTAATACTTGCCTACTCTAAAAATTTCATGTGTCTGGCATAAGTGGTTGAAAAGTTTGAATTTTTTTGGCCCCGTTTGAGGGGGACTCCCCATTTTGGTATCCCAAAAATTTGTCAAATTTTATCTTTCCTTTATATTTACTTACCTTAAAAATTTTATGAATTTAGCTTAAAAGGGTAAAAACTTTGAATTTTGGAGGGCTGATTTGGGAAGAAACCCCCATTGTGGCTCCCCCAATTTTTGTTAGGTGTAGTTTACTTCTAATGTCTACCCATTCTGAAAATTTGATTCATCTAGCTCCAACGGTTTAAAAGTTCAAAATTTTGGAAAACCCGTTTGAGGGCAACCCCATTCTGGCACCCCCAATTTCAGTCGGGCACTAGTCCTCCCTGATATCTTCAATCGCTCAAACTTTGAATACAGTGCGTTTAGCGGTTTAAAAGTAGGTAGCCGCAGAAGAATAAGAAAAAAGAGAAAAATAAAGTAAGAAAAAAGAAAAAAAAAGAAAAATAGTACTCAAGTTGGGGTAAATGAACATAACCAAAAGAAAGGCAGTTGATAGTGAGCTCAAAAATAACAAGCCATTTTTTATCAATATCGGTAATTACCGAGATATATCGGTCAAAATCGTCCACTTTTTGCCTACTTTTGGCCTGTAAAATTTTGGTCACGCGACCGGGCGCCCCAAAACTAGGTTTGCATAAAGCATTTATCAGCACACACATTGTGTCCAAGTTTCAGCTTTGCACGTCAAGTGGTTTTGGAATCATAAGCAATTTAATAACTTTTCACGCCAAAAATAACCTTTTTCTTATGTTTTTTGTCTCAATTCACGATCACGTGACCTAGGATCCCCAAAATTGGCGCACAAGACGCTTTCACTAATTATTATGTTGAGTTCAAATTTGAACTTTCTAGGTTTTACCGTTTGTTAGTTATAAGCAAATCAATCCTTATCTGCCAAATTCGCGAATAAAACCAATAGTCCTACGCGCTCGCGTAAAGTCCCAATAAAGGCCACGACGACCTAATCCAATGGAACGTCATTAAAGAAGCTGCTTAATCCCTGCCGCTGTGGTGCAAAAATATGCAGTCTTTTGTTAGCAGAAAGCTGCAAATTATCAAAGCGAAATCAGACGCACTGCTTAACAAACGTTCCGAGTTTATTTCACAGCGTAGACACAAAAAAAAGCGCTTGCAAAATTTTCCTTTTCCGGATAAATTATAAACCTACCGGCAGTGCTTCTGAGTTTCGTACAAGTCGTTTTAGTGTTGCTTTTAACTCCCACCATTAAAATTTAGTCGAATGGAAGTTACCCGATTATGAGTCACTCAGATTTGAAACGTAATATCCAACGACAAACCCAACATGCGTAGTATTTTGTAAAAACAATGTTGTCCGTCTTTTAACTTAAAAGTCCTATTAAGCAGCCTGATAAATTTTCGAGACCAGGTAGAAGCATTATTTTGCTAATAACCATAGATGGGCAAGTTAATGCAAAACGTTAGCTTCATTAACCACAAGTCCGTTAACAAACTTCACACCTCCGTTAACGTTAATCCGTCATTTTCAGCTTTAATTAACGGAAGTTAATAAAGTCCGTTAATCCGTTAACATTTTGCGTGTAATTTCATTTCGTTTTATTCACTCGCTTCTAGAACACGCATTGACGCTGTTGAGCTGATTTTAAGGAATAATTTATTGCTGTAGTGGTCTTTTTGTGTTTTGAAAGTTACATTTTACAGTCTAATCTAATTTCAAGATAAAAACAAGTTCAAATGCACAACGACGCTGCAAGATATTAACGATAAAAACCTTAACGGAAGTTAACAGAACTTAACGGAAATTACTTTAGTCCGTTAACAGTACTTAACGGAAGTTAATTTAGTCCGTTAACATGAAAAAACTTTTTAACGGATTAACGAATTAGTGAAAAAGTTAGCTTCGTTATTAACGGATTAACGATTAACGGACTTGTGCCCACCTATGCTAATAACCACTAGAAAATTTCAGCTTCAAGTGTAAATAATTAATTTGCTTTTTATACAAGTAGCTAAGAAGTTCTCTTCTGATGAACAAGAGTGAAACAGACTGTTAAGAGTCTCTAAATTTTACTGAATGAAATTACTATATTTAGCTCTGATCTCTGATCATTGAGCTCTCTTCAGTTGGAGATGTTAAAAAGAGCAGTTAATTCTCATTTATTGACGTTTTCTCGGTTCTTGCGTAATTGCTGCCGAGCAACTGCTGAAATCAAGCGCAGTATTAGAACTATGAAAGGGGGGTGTTTTGGGCTCTGAGCCTTCAGCAGCCGGAGGCCATTGGGGTTCTGGAAGCAATGCTCTCAGTCAACGGAAGCAAAGGGCGGATCTGGGGACGGAGCCCCAGCAACGCCCAAAGATTTTGCAATTTTTTTAATTTTTTGGCAAAAAATTGCGATTTTAGCACCAGTTGGATTGCATTTTGCGCGTTTATAGAGTCATGTAAAAGAATTGTATCAGTAAACTTCGGAAGTTACTGTATTTAAAAGAATACTAACCCCCTACAGCCTCCCTACGTACTTACAGATTAAGTCCAGAACATGTTTGAACGTTTGTAATATTGAGTTAAATGTTCCAAGTGACTTGACTAAAGGGGGTTGAAGCCCCCTTAGCCCCATGTCCCAACCCATGGTTTGCACCACTGATACAAACCTTTGTGTTAAAATTAATATGACTAGCCTAATTACTGGATGACTAATGTTGTTTGAATCTTGAACGACTAAACTTTTGATATTAAAATACCTCCATATATTGCTGATGTTGGCGTCACCAACCAATTTCTTAACTCATTCTTAAACTCAATGAATATCGAATAAGCAAAACTGAAAACGTGACAGAGCACTGTGTTGATAAGCCGGATTGTATATCACAATTATGTAACAGCCAGTAGCAAAACCAGGGGAGGACCAACAGCCCCCTCCCGACTGGCCTATCGACCAAAATGCCCAATGAAACAAACCCTATGTTTTTCGCACTTTTAAGACAGTCCAAGCAATGATAAGGACTCTAAAGCTGAATCAAACTATGAAAAGATAAGCACTAAGAAACGCTGCTAGACCTATTATATCTCTTTTTTAGACATGAATATAGATTACCAGTGTTGGGCATTAACTCGTGAAATCGTTAATTTGTTAATAACGAAGTTAAGTATTTCATTTACGAGTTAAAAAGCTTTTGTGAGTAATTTATTAACTATAACTTTTGTTAAATTACTTTAATGTTTGCGTTAATCCGTTAAACTTCTAGGCTACATCATGCGTGTTAATGCCATAATAATAGAAATAAAAAACTAAAACAAAAAAAAGGCTTCCACTGCGTCGATCTTGATTAGAATAGTAAATACCATTATAACAAAAATCAGAATGAGTATTTTTTATCTTGTATGGAAATGGAATCATTTTATTGGGCATCAACTGCACGTTAATATTGAATTTAAAAAAAATTAACTTTTAACTTTAACTCACGTTACCTTTGTTTTTCAGTTAACTACTTAACTTTAACTGAGTTAAAAATTGCTTGAAAATTCTCAGCAAATTAACTCATAACGAAGTTAACGTTTCTCATTAACCCGCCTAACAGTAACACTGCAGATTACAGAATTTTTAAATTGCGCAAATTTTGTAGCCGTACGCGTAAAATATCAGTTTTAATATGCAAAAGTTTGGTCTAATTTTAATGCCCCCTCACTTCATTTGCTCTAGCGACGGCGCTTGTTTTAGGACCAGTAACTTTTGGCAGTGGCCGGCTGTTCTTAAATTTTTACAAATTTTAGATTCATTTGTTCTTACTTAGTTCATAAATTTATAGGGAAAAAATTGACCTAAATTTATTTTTGCTTGGTTAAAAGTTGTCTTTTGGTGCATTGCTTACAAATGAGTTGCACTAGCCCGTGTTCTTAATTTTGTTTTTTCATGCCGAGGCAGGCATTGGTTTTTGCTCCTAAATTTTGAGCAAAAATGAGCCTTGTGTTTTAAAAAATTGTTTCTCTAAAAAAAGTGTGTTGCTTAACTTTGCTTATAATTTTTCATCAACAGAATCAAAGATCGCATACAAAATAGTCAGCGAGGGACACTTATTAAAACGGTATCACAATTATCCAGGAAGTAGCCTCACACTAAAAAAAATGGCAACATACATTAATTTACATTTTTCATGTTTGCAATGCCTTTCGTATTATTTGCGCTGCACTGTATAAGGGTGACATTTCTTTTATTAAGATAGTTGTTTTGTTGCAAGGAAAAAATCAACTTCTAAAGGTGTAGGTAATAAAAATCTTTTATGGGCCAAAGGTTCTAAAACTTTATGCTGCAAAAGAGTCACTGGTATGCCGCGAAAATTTTTCCAACTAAAAGTCTTTTCATGTTTTACGAAGTTTTACATCCAGTTTATCTTATGCTGTGGTGTAAAAAGTACTCGAAAATTGTAATCAAGTAAAAGTTTCGCTACGGAGAAAAACTACTTGAAGTAAAGAACAACGTACTGATCGAAAAAGTACTCGAGTAAAACTAGGAAAGTAGTTATTTTGAAAGTACTCAAGTAGAGGTATTTCTGAACGTATAAGCAAAATAAAAAAACTATTCAATCGATAAATGACAACTGGTCGACTACGTTCACATCACTGCCATAAGCATTTGGTCTTGGGTCTTCTAACCCTTTTCTGTATCAAGAAGTCATAAATTGTTTAATTGTTTCAAGTTTTTTGTTATAAAGTTCAAGACTAGTAATCAAAAAGAGCAACAACAGCAAGACTTCGAGATGTGAAAATCAGAGGTGGAGTCCTCGAGGACGTCCTTGGCCTCGAGGACGTCCTCGAGGACACAATTTGAAGTCCTTGGCCTTGGCCTCGAAGGTCAAGTCCTTGGCCTTGGCCTTGGCCTCGAGGCCTCAAGTCCTCGAAAATTGGCCTGTCCTCGGCTCGAGGACAGCACTATTTTTTGGAATGTTAAAATTTTGTGGAGCGCTTGAAAAATTGTCTGGAAAACGTTTTTTAGTGGAGATCGCTTGAAAAATTTTTGTGAAGACCTTTTTTTTTTTTTTTTTTTTTTTGGAGATCGCCTGAAAAATTTTTGTGAAGACCTTTTTTTTTTTTTTTTTTTGGAGAGCACTTGCGCTTTGTGTCCTTGGTCCTTGGCCTTGGCCTCGAGCATTCCTGTCCTTGGCCTCGAGAGCGTCTGTCCTCGGAAAGGCTGTCCTTGGCCTTGGCCTTGGCCTCGGATTTTTTTTGTGTCCTTGGCCTTGGCCTTGGCCTCGAGCCTTGTGTCCTCGACTCCACCTCTGGTGAAAATCATGCTGCGCAGAATTTACGTGGAATCATTTCATAACATCTTTGCTCAAATACTCATTCACCGTTATTGTTAAATTGTAATATGCTAAAAAGTAAAAGCAATGTGGACGTGTCTTATTGGAGTATAATCCACTGTATCTACACTCTACAGGGTAGGGCAAAACTCACGCTTCATACTGTAGCTGATTCAGTATATTTTGCGATAAAATTTTTTTAGATTAATGAGTAAGAATTATTGCCAATTTTTTTGAATTGAATTTATTTCACATGCGAAGGCAGGCAGAAGCCTGAAAAACATTACGTCACTAAATCATACTAAATTATTGTTGATAGCCCATTTAAATTGTTCTGGGTCTCTGCTGGAACGAAATTGATCATCATAATGAAAGCATTTTGCAATTACATATGCCCAATAATTACAGTACTATACAATAATGCCTATAGCGTATGTCGTGTGTGATTTTTGGATCATTCTGTAGAATTTAGCTTTAAAAACGTTTGGTAATCATAGGACAAATTTTTGGCAAATTTTTATTTCTGTGTTTGCTTCTTTTATGATTCACTTTCAATAGAGTAAACATCTATGCCAGAATGCAGCTGCGGCGATGGGCAAACATTTTAAGCAACTTGAAACTAGATGCATCTTGAACTGCCATTTGCCAGAATGGACGAGACACGTACTGTACTCGAACGTGTAGAAAAGAGGCATTGCAACAGTCGCTGTGGTGGTCTAATTTCTGACGTAAAAGTTGCCAGTCGAAAATGGACCAAAAGACAACTAACTTCACTAAATTGAACAGTTGCCGATAGAAAAGTCGACCGTTCTGACGAATTTGTGGTTCAAGTTTAAAATTACAGTACTTTGAACTTTTCTAAATCAACATAGTACTTAAGTAGCGTTACTTCGCACTAAAAGTAGCCTAATCAAGTAAAAGTAGCCACAAAAAAACTACTTAAAAAGGACTCCTTACTGAAAAAAAAACTACGTGAGTAATCTACTCAAGAAAAAGTATTTTGTTACTTTAGGCCACTGGTCTTATGCTACTGCTGCTTAGATTAAATAATTTTTTAAACAGTTGGCAGCACTTTGTCCGAATCGACCGGTCCGAGATTTGAACTTCAGACCTCTGCTCCAGAGTTCAACGCGTTACCGCTCGACCAACTGGCCGGTAGGTCGTGTTTTGGTGTGGCAAAATTATTTTAATTATGCTTTCATAGCACCTAACTAAAAGCTAAAGCATAAGGCAGGTTCAAATTTAAGTATTAAGCCCGACATTTTGTGAATCTTAAGTTCGAACCCGACCCCCCCAAAAAAAAACGCTAGACTTACAACTCTGCAAACGTGTGTGATGAAACAAGGAGTACCATGACAAAATGGTGTTAGATTTTTTCAAAAACACCATTATAAAATTATTTCTGAAGATTAACAGGCCCTTCAACCCTACCATTGGGTAAGTTTTGTGGTTAGGGTATCATGACCGACATATCTGGCGTAACTCAGAAAAAAACAAAAAGATTCAGTGCTAAAAAATAAATACAAAATTTACAGAAATACTTTGAACCGCGCATTAAAATGGGCAAAGAGTAATCAGTAATCACTATCATAGCGCTTTAGAAAAACACAAAGTGGACTCCAAAAACATGTGGGAAATCGTAAATGAATTAACCTACAACAAAAAACGTAGCCGGACGGTACCTTCTAAATTAATCAATAAGGATGGCACTGTAATCACTAATCATCAGACTATTGCAGACGAATTCAATACATATTCTGTTAATGTGAAGAAATCAGTGGTTGATTTAATAGCACCTGGAAGCTCGAATAAATCTTGTTCAAACAGCTACGTCTGGTCATGAAACAAAGCGAGCTACTCGATATTTCTATCCCCATGTAGTCCGCAAGAAGTTTACATCGAACCTAAATTTATCAAGTATGCAAATTTTGTAATAGGATACCCCAATTTGTGAGTGATCTTTTCAACTTCTGCCTGCAAGAAGGTGTGTATCCTGATTCATTAAAAGTAGCAGAGGTGATCACTATT
Organism: Trididemnum nubilum; assembly: GCA_963965965.1. NCBI lineage: Eukaryota > Metazoa > Chordata > Ascidiacea > Aplousobranchia > Didemnidae > Trididemnum > Trididemnum nubilum. The sequence continues at coordinate 35,474,096 of OZ014478.1, read as the reverse complement.
TTAAAAAAAGGTGAGCAAGACGAAACCACAAATTACCGTCCAATATCACTTTTCTATCAATTTAGCAAAATCTTTGAAAAACTATTGTATTCCCGAAATTATGCTTATTTAGTTGGGTATGATTTTTTAAGCGATTGTCAATTTGGCTTTAGAAAAAATTCCTCCATAAACTTTGCAATCAATAAGATACTCGTATATAACGAAATTCTTAGCAATGTTGATCAAAGGTTGTACACTTGCTGTGCCTTTCTGGTTTTAAGCAAGGCTTTTGACAAAGTAAGTCATTCAATTTTATTGCAAAAATTTGAAAAAAATGTTTGGAGTTTGAGAAAGTGCATTAAGTCTTATGGAAAGCTATTTGACCAATAGCCGTCAATATACAAAAATCGGTGATTCTAAATCAAGAAATCAATTAATTGATTGCGGTTTTCCTCAAGGGTCGTCTTTAGTCCCACTTTTGTCTTTACTGTATGTGAATGAAGTACCCCAGAAGTCACAACTTTCGACAACTTTATTTGCGGTTGATACGCTGCTGTCGCTGTCTGATGCAAATCTATCAAGATGGAAAACAGAGTCAACACGCAATTGCAGTGCATCTCTCAATGGTTAAATCAAAACAAATTGACATTAAATTGTTTTAAAACGACGTGCTTACTTTTTAATAAACAACCGCACGTACGGCTAAGCTCAAAGTTTTCGTTACATATAAATCAAAAAGAAAATTCTAGAAGCGAATCAGTGAAATATTTGGGTGTGTGGTTTGATAATAAATTGAATTGGTCGGCTCATATTCAAAAACTTTCGCTTCAATTGGCAAGGTGTTGCAATATGTTGTATCATATACGTGACTTTGTAAATGCCCGCATGCTCTAGTTGGAACCACCGACGCTCGCGTCGCGTGTTCCTCTGTTTTTACTCGGCCATTTTCCAACTAACAGAGTGCGAAATTTCTGACTTTTGCTTATAACTCGAGAACGGTTGGGTCTAGCAACATGAAACTTGGACAACAGTTTGGGATTAATGAGTTGTATGTTTGTACCAAATTTCGAGGCAATAGATCTCGTGACTTCGGTTTTAGAATCCAAAAACCGCCCCGCAAGTTTGGCGTAAAAAGCGGTCTCAGTCAAAAACGGCTTAAGTACGGCAAAAAATATTTCATATGGTTATATGTCTCAAGATACCCTTTCATCCCAACCAACCCACTTTTGGCCGCAATGAGGTTTATTTCTTTTTTTTTCCCTTTTTTTCCTTTTTTTTTCTTCCTAATTTTTGTACGCTCTTCTTCTCCTAAACCACAAAACATGGAAATCTAATTTTTGTGTCAAGTTATTGAGCTCAAAATGCAATTTTTTCTCCCGAAATTTTTTTGGGCAACTCCACCGGAAACCCCCCAAAAATCGGGCCCCAAAAAAACTCAATTTTTTGAACGGCTAAACTTAGCGTGCCAGTGTTTTGTGATATCAGCAGATATTTAACAGACAAGTATTTTGACATAGTTTGGGGGTGCCACCCCCCCCGGTAACCCCCCAAATGAACCCCCCAAAAATCAATTTTTTGAACGGCTCAAGCTAGAGTTCTACTTTTTTTTTTATATCAGTAGATATTTAACAGATAAATATTTTAACATAGTTTGGGGATGCCACCCCCCCGGGGACCTCCCAAATGGAACCCCCAAAATTCAATTTTTTGAACGGCTAAACTTAGAGTGCCAGTGTTTTATGATATCAGCAGATATTTAACAGACAAATATTTTGACATAGTTTGGGGATGCCATCCCCCCGGGGACCTCCCAAATGGACCCCCCAAAAATCAATTTTTTGAACGGCTAAACTTAGAGTGCCAGTGTTTTATGATATCAGCAGATATTTAACAGACAAATATTTTGACATAGTTTGGGGGTGCCACCCCCCGGGGACTCCCCCAAATGGACCCCCAAAACTCAATTTTTTGAATAGCTCAATTTAGAGTGCCAGTGGTTTATGATATCAGTAGATATTTAACAGACAAATATTTTGACATAGTTTGGGGGTGCCACCCCCCTGGGGACTCCCCCAAATGGAACCCCCAAAAATCAATTTTTTGAACAGCTTAACTTAGAGTGCCAGTGTTTTATGATATCAGTAGATATTTAACAGACAAATATTTTGACATAGTTTGGGGGTGCCATCCCCCCTGGGGACCCCCCAAATGGACTCCTCAAAAATCAATTTTTTGAACGGCTCAAGCAAGAGTTCTACTTTTTTTTTGATATCAGTAGATATTTAACAGACAAATATTTTGACATAGTTTGGGGGTGCCATCCCCCCGGGGACCTCCCAAATGGAACCCCCAAAAATCAATTTTTTAAATGGCTCAAGCTAGGGTGCCAGTGTTTTATGATATCAGCAGATATTTAACAGACAAATATTTTGACTCTACTTTTCTAGAGGTTCCATAATCAGATATTTTTGAATAATTGCTGATTTTACGGTAGACAAAAAGTACTTTTGAGCGTCACAGCATTAGCTCTGCGTCGGTCGTTCACTGGGTTTGCTGGCAAACTTCCGTCTAGTTATGCTTTATTATAGTTTTGTTTATAGCCGTTTAACTTAAGGCATTACTGCTAGGGGCACAGCCGCCCAAAATCAACTTCGTGAGATTGAAGTCAAACTAAACAATGTCATACGTACCGTGCCTTAGAACAAAAAATTTTCTCATGTGAGTCAACTGTATAAGAAACTAGGCTTTCTGAAACTACACGATGTTTACAAATTAAAGCTTGCTAATTTATGCATAACCTTTTTAAGAACAAGCACCAAAATCATGTATTTATAACTTCACAACAATTGACAAAATTCATTATTTTGCAACTAAAAAACCAAGCAGATCTAATTACTTTTTACCTCGAGTCTCTAAATCTGCTGTACAGAATAAAATCGAATTTAGAGGTGCTAAACTATGGAAAGAAATTAGTGAAAATTTAAAAAATAAACCCTTCAATTTTAAAAAGCAGCTCAAAGAAAATTTACTGAGAGAATCCTGACCGCACGGTTAGGTGTTGATAAAGCATTGTTTGCACTGTACCCATACGCGTTTGAACATGTGGGAGCTTCGTCACAAACAACATTGTCTGCACTATTCGTTGTACTTCATCATTTTATTGCAGCTTTGTGTGATAACGTATTGTGCATATTAACGAGGAGCATCTCGACTAGGAAACCTCCAAATGACCCTAAGGTTGGTTAAGGTTATTTGGTGCTCCTTGTGTTTCGAATGTGACCTCTGACTTTTGCGTTAAACCTTTGTTACTAATAAACTACTACTACTACTACTACTACTACTACTACTACTACTACTGATGGGCTGGTTCATTTATTTTTTGACCATTATTGACTTCATGTGAAACCACTAATAACTGTATTGCTATGCTAATGCACTATAAAATACTGAAGTCGTATGTTCATCCTCCTGTAACGGACAGCGTCAAACGCTGGCTATTTGTATGATCCGCACAATTTTCATTGCGTTAAGTACTCGGTGTAAGGATGAATTGTGACACACGCTGCGTGGTTAAAAGGGTCAAGACGTCGTTTTTAGAAAGCCTCTATATAATCGCATAATTCACATTGTTGGGATTCAATCTGCACCATGGCTACGTTCTTGTTGCGAACTTGGATAAGACGCTTTGCTATGATAATCCCTGCTTGGTGGCTTCGAACAAGCAGCAAATTCGGTGGACAGGGATTTTAAAAAATCCACAAAAGTGTTGGATCACTGAAAATTTCTAAGTAGGACTAATGTGGATTCGTCCAAACAAGAAGTAGTTATCGCAATGAAAACGTGCGGATCATCCAATAGTTAGCATCTGACGCTGTCCAATGACCGGATATTATGTAAATTACACTAAGCTTATCAGTGAGCTTTCTTGCGTTAGCTGGTTAAATACCAATTGAAAGTAAAAAGCAAGCAATACTATCACAAACTATTACAAAATCTAACACTGTAAAGCATAGGTGGGCACAAGTCCGTTAATCGTTAATCCGTTAATAACGAAGCTAACTTTTTCTTGAACTCGTTAATCCGTTAAAAAGTTTTTTCATGTTAACGGACTAAATTAACTTCCGTTAAGTTCTGTTAACGGACTAAAGTAACTTCCGTTAAGTTCTGTTAACTTCCGTTAAGGTTTTTATCGTTAATTTCTTGCACCATTCATTCATCGTTCCGGTACAAACCAGTTTGCACTGGTAGCACTTGTTGCGTAATAGCACGAGTTTTTTAGAAGAAAGCAAAGAAAGGAGCTCTTTTTTGTGGCAAATAATAAGCTGCCGCCTCATTGGTCTATTAATTGTCGCTGTTCACAATTTCCAAGGATTTTCCGATCGCAGCTTCGTTAGTGCATTTGAACTTATTTTTTTCTTGAAGTTAGATTAGACTGTAAAATGTAACTTCCAAAACACAAAAAGACCACCATAGCAATGAATATTTCCTTACAATTAGCTCAACAGCGTCAATACGTGTTCTAGAAGCGAGAGAACTAAAAGAAATGTAAATTACACTCAAAATGTTAACGAATTAACGGACTTTATTAACTTCCGTTAATTGAAGCTAAAAATAACGGATTAACGTTGACGGAAATGTGAAGTTTGTTAACAGACTAGTGATTAACGAAGCTAACGTTTTGCACTAACTTGCCCACCTATGCTGTAAAGTACTTACAAGTTGCAACTACAGTATGACAAAAACAGTAACTTACAATTTTCCGAATGGAGAGTTTGGCATCCATAGAGAGCTTGTTTTGCGCATTAAGAATCTTTCAAATGTGTTTTCTTCCATGGTTGGCAAGTTAAGTCATGCAATAAAATGCGAATACGAAATACTGTATCTGAAAAACATGCTCAGCTTGTCAAATTCATTGCAATGCATGATTAGCGTCATATCAGACCCGGTCTGCACTGAGCGTAAAATGTGAGCGTATGAGCGTAATTTTAGTTTGTGTTAAATAGAAATCCGTTACGCCCAGTGTACCACCTTACCAGCGTACGCTAGGCCAGGTGTTAAAAATAAACTAACGATACACTCATAGACAGTGTTCCCTCTAAGCTGTGCGCATGAGTGCGCGCACATTGGTTTCAAAGACTGAGCACACGCATAAATTTAGTGCGCGTAGACATTTTGTTGCACAGACAGATTTTTGCACTGTACAATGAACTTTTTGGGCACAAAAACTGCTCCAATTCTGGCTGAAAACCTTTTATTTAGTAATTTATTTATTTAATATTTGGTCTTCACCTAATTTCGTGCTCAAAGACCACTCCAATTCCGGGAGAAGATCTTTTTTTTTGGTTTTCACCTAATGTACAAATATAAGTCATTGCCGGAAAAGTGCGCACACACCAAAATTTCGGCGCACTCAGACAACAAAAAATTAAAGGGAATTAGAGGGAACATTATTCGTAGGCGTAGCCAGGATTTTTGATTGGGAGAGGTCTAAATCACAAATCACTTGCAATAACGTCATCAGAATTTTTCGAGACAGGTGATTTTTGAGGGAGAAAGATATATCGTAGAATGGAAGATCAAAAGTCGTGGCCTGATTTGGCATTTAACCCAGATTTTGTTAAGGAGAGAAGACTTTTACCAAAAGTTAAAAAGTGAAAATGTCAAAAGTGGAAGACGTGTTGAGTAAACTAATGTAACTCAAACGTATCACCGATGGGGGTCTGAGAGCATAGCCCACGGCCCCCTGAGGGTAAGGGAGTCTGAGGGCGCAACCCCCAACTGCTTGGGCAATTCTTTTGTAATTTTTTGAGAAAAAATAATTATTTTAATTCAAATTGGTTGGCAAGATGAATTGAGGGTGCTTGGCCCCTAGGTCGTCAATATAATTGTTAGTTACTGTTGTACGGGAAAATGCTAAAAGAAACCAAAACTGAAGAAACAATAGGCTTTTTTGTCATATTTTTAACATTAGTGTCATTTCGATTAAGGGGATGGCGGACCCCGTCTTTCCCCACTGGCTACGCCTATCATAACGCTCACGATTTTACGCACAGAGTGCACTGTGTCTTAAACTGCATACTATCAAGACTTGCCAGCTAACCTTTGGACTTGCAGAATGTAGATTGTAAATTTGTGAGCTTACGTGACCATTGCTTGCACAGAAAGCATCACTAAGCCTGAGCTTTGACACTTTGGTCAGCGCAATACTCAGCCAGTTAGTCAAACATACTGCCTTTGAGCGAGAAATTTACAGCACCCATATCGTTTAAAATTAAAAATAACCAAAGATATCTTCTTTCTTTCTTCATTTCCCGTTTTTCCGTGAGGGTTGCGGGGAACCAAAAACATAATTTCATAAATTGAGAGTTCCTCTGCTGGTCAGAAGAGAGAAAAAGATTCATTTATTGATTTCACCAATTCACATAAAAACAACCAAATAAATAAAACACTAAGTGAAAAATAAGTTGAAACAAACACATTTAAAGTGATCGGCAAAGAGGACCAAAGAACGGTTTCATCGGCTATCAAGTCAAGGTGCTTCTTGTCATTCAGCAGTAAACTAATGTCTGTGCACCATCAAGCGATATCAGATATTTCTTAGAACGAACGCGTGAAGATTTCAGATTCAGTTCTGTTTATTTAAATTTTTTTTCTCTTTAAACGCATTAAAACTCAAGGTTTTAAAAGGGCATTCAAATCAAGTTTTTTATTGTAGACCAAAATGTTGGAATATGCCTAAAATGTATTCTCACCAAATTTAAGGTTTCTACGTCTTTCCGTTTTCAACATTTTGCAGTTCAAAATTCGCTGTTTTCGACTTTTTAGCGTTGCCATTTTATCAGTATTGTGACGGAAGATTAACTTAGGAAAAGCTGGCACACATTTATTAAAAAGCAGTTAATTTTACAACTGTTCTAAACTTGTACTTTGCTTTACAATAACTCTGCCGCAAAATATTTATTGAGAATGAAGGGCAAGCAGTAAATTTTTGAAATTTTGTTTCTGTTTGGCAACCCAGGCAAAATTTCAAAGAGGAGAAAGCCTTTCCGGGAGGAAATCTAATATGTTATATCTCAAGAATGGAGGGTCGTAGAAAGCTTAAATTTGGTGAAGTTTATCTTTAAATCTGTCAAAATTTTTCGAAAAAAAATCGAGCAAAAAATTTCAAACCAGTATGCTCTTTTAATTCGTTGTTAATAACAGCCCACAATTACAGTAATTGAAACCTGAAAACGCTAGTATTATTGGTTAAATTTTTTATTGACTAGGGATAAAAAATAATCAAGTGATTGTTTGTGCCTAAGTACGTATTGTGTTAGTGAACAGCATCCAGCTCGGTAAACGATTTCGAAAAATTTCAGGCAATTTATGATGTTAAACCAATTTATAAAAAAGGCCAGATAAATTTGACTTTAGTAAAATTTGGTGATTGATGTATGTGGAAGCAATGACTGCGGATGGAATTCTAACCTATGTCTACAGCAACCAAAAACTTAAACCTGGTTCTGAAATCGCAGCATTGTTTTACGACTCAGGGCAGGCGTGATGTCTCTCCGTATTATCGTACTTCAGGTTTGGTACTAGCAATCAAATCTTTTTTACGTTAATTCATTCACCGCCTTTACGTCATATCTTGCTTCCAAAAAATTTATACTGCAATTGGAAATTCATTCTTGCTCCCTAAGTTGCCTTGGTCAGGAGACAGAGAAGGGAAGTTTCAGTTCAGTTTAGACGATTTTTCCGAATTTCAGGTGAAGTAAAACCAAAAAAAGGTCTTCACCTCGATTTGACTTTGAGTTTTATCGGGGTTCCTATTCTCGATACTTTAAGGTTCTTGCCTAAGATCAGGGGCGTTGCCAGCTTCGCGAGATCGGGGGGGCAAAATTAAAATCGGGGGGGGCAAAGGTTTTCGCCGATTTCCGAAGGCTTTTTCTGGCCGAAATTTTAACGTTTTTTCCGGCCAAAAGCAGGGATCTCAAAAAAAAAGGTCTTCGCCGAAATCCGAAGGCTTTTTCTGACGGAAATCACAAATTTCAACGCTTTTTCCGGTTAAAAAAAGCAACTTCATCCTCCCAAGAAAATACCGTGGGGGGCAAGAAATAAATCGGGGGGGGGGCAAAAACGAAAATCGGGGGGGCATTGCCTCCCGCTGGCGACGATGCCCGTATGGTCGCAAAAAAATTATTTATATTTATTGGGACTTCGCTTGAGCACGTAGTACCTTTGTCTTTGTTCGCAAATTTCGGCAAATGAGGATTGATTTCCTCATAACTAGCAAACCGTTAAACCTAGACGGTTAAAATTTGGACTAAAAATAAGAATAAATAAAAGCGTCATGCGTACCAATTTTGTGGATCCTAGGTCATAGGATTGTGAATTGACACACAAAAAAACATAAATAATGGCGATCTTTGGCTTGAAAATTTACTAATTTGCTAATAACTCAAAAAGCACTTGATGTGTAAAGCTGAAATTTGAACATAATGTGCGTGATTATCAACATTCAACAGTTTAAGCAAACTGAGTTGGGGGGCGCCCGGTTACGTGACCAAAATGTTATGAGCCGAAAACAGGCAGAAAGTGGACAATTTTGAACCGGTATATCTCGGTAGATACCAATTTTGATGAAAAATGATTTGTGATTTTTGAGCGCACTATAGACCGTCTTTCTTTTGGTTATGTTCGTTTACCCCAACCCGAATACTTTTTTCTGTTTTTTTTTCTTTTTTCTTACTTTTTTTTTCTTTTTCTTCTGCGGCTACGTACTTTTAAACCGCTAAACGCACTATACTGAAAGTTTGAGCGATTGAAGATATCAGGGAGGACTAGTGTCCGACTGAAATCGGGGGCCAGGTTGGGGAGATTCCCCACAATCGGGTTCTCTAAAATTTTAAACTTTTAAACCGCAACAACAAGATGGATCAAGTTTTCTGAGTGAATAGATATTAAAAATAAACTAAAGTTATCAAAAAATGGGGGTGCCACAGTGGGGTTACCCCAAGTCGGCCCTCTAAAATTCAAACTTTTTAACCTTTAAAGCTAGGCTCATGAAATGTTGAAGTAAAGTAAATATTAAGGGAAGGAGAAAATTTGACAAAATTTTGGCTCCCAAGATTGGGTTTCTACCTCAAACGCCAAAATTGGAACTTTTTAACCACTAATGCTAGGCACACGAAATTTTCAGTGTAGGCTAATATGAAAAGATAATATTTGACTAAATTTGAGGATACCGAAATGGAAGGTTTTCCTGAAACTGGGCTGCCAAAGTTTTAAACTTTTAAACCGTTGGAGGTAGATGTATCAAATTTTCGGAAATGGTATACATTAAAAATAAACTAAACCTAACCAAAATTGAGGTTCATAAATGGAGAGTCCCCCTCAAATGGGGCCTTCCAAAATTCAAAGTTTTTAATCTTCTAAGCTGGAAACGTGAAGTGTTTGAGGTAAGATAATATAAAAAAAAAGCTAAAATTTGACCAAAGTTTGGGGTACCAAAATAGGGGGGTTTACCCCACGAAACGAGGCCGCGAAAATTCAAAATTTTTAACCACTGATGCAAGACGCATGAAATTTCCAGCATAGGTCAATATAACGAAAAGATAAAATTTGACAAAATTTTGGGATACCAAATGGGGGGCCCCCATCAAACATGACACCAAGTTTTTGAACTTTTGAACCGTTAGACCTTGATGGATCGAATTTTCGGAATGGGTAGAAATTAAAAAGTAAAGTAAACTTAACAAAATCATAAACTAAAAATACAAAACAGGATCAAAGACGTAATCACAAGCAAACAATTTGTAATCGATAGCCGGAAAAAAAACTTTGAATAACAATTTAACATCGAAACATTAAAATTGGAGGTCCCTAGATGTTACTTGCGATGTCATACTCTAGTTGAGCTTTTGTCTTTGATAAATTTGATTTACATGGCTGAGTTTGTTTTTTTTACGAAACTGTCACCTGTGGCGTTGAGAAAGCGTACTTTTTCTTAAGGCTCATGGTTTTTGAAGAAATTTAAGTAAGGAAGTTTTAGAGCTAAATAATGGATTTAAGAATTGTGCAGCGTGTTTCGAAATTAGGGTCCCTCCCTCTACCGCTTACATGAAAATTTATGAGGTTTTCTTTATTAGACTAGTCTGAAGTTCATTAACGTAATTTTCTACTAAGCTATTTCTGATTTGCAATTTTTTTCATTCTTATGTCGTGTAGCTGAGTTCTCAGTACCTCTCTCTTTCTAAGCTAATCTTCACAAAAGCATGCTTGGTAATGATCTCGAAGGATCGCGACAACTGAAGGGCGTATAGAAAAATACGATACTTTACCAAGTTATTCTCATCGACCTGTGACGACTTTTGAGTGAAGCATTAACTAGGGAAAATAAACTTTGATTCTCCGCATTTTTTCGCAATTTGTCAAGTTATGCCACTGGAGAATGACTGCTATGTGGCAAAAGTGTGAAAGATTTAGTAAAAACTTAAATAATTGCCTGTTGTAAATTTGCATAATTTTAGCACTTTTTTATTTTAGTTTATGCTGTTGAGGATTATTTTTCGAATTTTTGTTGAGGCTTTTATTTCGAAACAACTGGTGTAACAAATACTATACTCGTATGTTGAATTGCAATGCGTAAGAGCGTTTTCAGAATACTTCATGGCTGTAAGTTTAGGTGATGTAACGAAATTTGCTTGTGAATCGCAGGAATTTTAATTTCCACTGGCGTTATTGACCGTACAATAAAACCAATCTTTGAACTCTGTTCTACGTGCATGTGCAAACAATATGCACCTTGTAGGTGTATTATTGGCTTGCATACGCACTTCTAGCCTACATGTAAATGATGTAATGTACCAGTGACGTCATCAAAATAGGCGAAGTGAGGCACGAAGACAAAGTTAGGGGGCACTAAAGGTGGATTTACACAGTATCCGTTTTTCGTCCGTTTTCATACTTTTTGCTTCTCCGTGAAAAAGTATGCAATTTTTCATCCGCATTTTTATATGTCCATATCCGCACTAACCAGACAGTCACATACAGTGGCGCCGGGGGCCGAAAGTGAGCCCAGGGCCAGCTCAAATATGACGGATTTCCGGTTTTGTGAAGGCCAAAACAGACGGAGAAAATGCCGCAGTTTGGTCCAAAATATGACGTGATCTCAAAAAAAAAGTCTTCACCAAAATTCTAACGATTTTTCCGGTCGAATTTAGGTAATTTCCAAAAAAAAAGGTCTTCAGACTTCACATGCTGATTACTTAGTGTCATTTCGATGGACCCCCTCAAGCCCATTGGCCCTCTGCTGGGTCCCCTAAAGCCAACAGCCCCATGAAGGGCCTCCCCGAAGCCCATGGGCCCCGGGGTCATTGTCCCCCTGCCCTCCCTCTCGGCGGCCCTGGTCACATACTGGACAAAAGTTGTCCGAAAAAAATTTTCTGTAAAGGGGTACAGCTCTATTTTGAAATATCGGTCTTATCGTTCATACACAAAATTTTTGAGCAAAATTTTTATCTATAGGCTATATAACAGTCTACTTAGTGCGGATATGGACTTATAAAAATGCGCATGAAAAAGCGCATACTTTTTCAAGGAGAAGCAAAAACGTAAAAAAACGGACAAAAAACGGATACTGAGTAAATTCACCTTAGTAGAACGAGTAGTATGGGCTAAGCCAAAAGTATACAGTTTGGGGAGGAAAGGTTTGGGGAGGGGGAGGTTTGGGAGTGGGGGGTTTGGGGCATAGGATGTTTGCAAATTTTTTCCGATTGGGGTGTTATCGAAATGCGGCGTTGTAGTAGTCTTAACCCTGCTCTAGCTCTAAGTTTAGTCTAGTCCTAACCCAAGATAGTTGTAAGAATCAAACCCGAAACTTAGTGTTGACCTGAAGTGTGTCTCGCCTGAGTACCGAACCACCGCAGGTAGTTTGTTCAAGTCTAAAACTTGACCCTTAGTGTCTTTCCTGAGAATCAAACCACCGTAGGTGGTTTGCCTGGCCATGGTTCAAGCTTAAAGTATTATTTAACTGGTTAAAGAAGCGAATAACTAACCTGAGAATCAAACCCGGTAGTTTCCGAATCTAAAAAAATTATCTAGTTTATGCTAAGGAATATTTTATAACTTAGTAAAGTTTCGTGTTACTTGAAACTGTCTTGACCTAGCTGTAGCAGACTTTTCGGCGCCGTGGAGTAATCGCTCGGTCCAGTGACCCGTCCAAAGGTCGCGCTACCTTTTTAACTCTTCAAATATGGGACAATCCAGGCGCAACAGAGCTCGTACCTGTTTTATCCCAACGGTGCAAAGGTCAGTCCTGGTATTTGGCAGTGCAACACGGTTCGCTAGTGCAATAACATCGCCTATAAAAGGTGGTTATTGAACGCTGTTTTTCATTGAATTCGAACTAGAACGAGGCATCGCAAGCGATATCTGGGGACTTCGCGCCATTATCGAACTTTATTACGCTAATAGTGATCTGGTTGCTTTGAATGAATTTGTAAAAAATGTAGTCCTTTATTCAGATCAATAATTGTGAACTATTAAATTAGTTCCGCTTATTTCACTTCAAGAAAAAGTTACTGCTAGGTTCTTGTCTAATCCATAATGTAGACTCCGAAACCTAATTTTCCTCTCGTTAAACGCAACCTCAATGCTCCTTTCCACCAACCCCCACCCTGGAAAATCCCTGCCTGCACACTACCTCCAAGTGCAAATAAATCTTTATTGCAGCAATAACAGGAACAAACCATAACATGGTGAAGCATCAACATACACATTCAAAACCAGGACAACCCCAGTTTAACTCTTACAATTAAAAACAAACAAAATTCTTTATTAAACGTGACCAAAAGGACAAACTCACCGTTATTATGACGACCATAACAGAATGATTTCGCTTCAACCGCACCATGGTTACATTGTTACGTCCTTGCATAATACGCCAAATAATGATTATCTTTAGGCAGTACTTAAACAGAAAAATTTTGCATTGGGGGAAGCTTTTGCAGCCTTGACCAAAAGCATTCGGAATGCAAAAGTACTTTAGTGTAAATTATGTCTTTCCGTCCCCGAAATCGAGTGAATACCAAAACAAAAGGTCATCACCGCGATTTGGGACTAAATTCAGCCGGAGTTTCTGGGATTTATTCGCACTGAAGGGCCCTTTTTTGTCTGATCAACCAGCGCTTAAATCTTGATGGGGGGACGCCTGCCCCTACAATCTAAGTACTGTCTCTAGGTACTTGGTGCTTCCAAACAGGCAGCAAACTGAATGTACAATTCCAACAAATACACAGAAACATTGCACCACCTCAAACCCAAACCAGACACCCCAAACTACGCAGAAGCCGTTGTAATCAAAACTGCGCGTATCATCCTCTATTTAGCGCAGTGGTTCTCAACCGGGGTGCCGCGGCATCCTAGGGTGCCATTTGCGATTCGCTGGGGTGTCGCGAGCTATTGCACATTGTTTATTTGTCTAGGAAAAAGGTTGAATGCGATGATGTTGTTTTAAGTTTAAGGCATAAATTTCAATTCTTTTTGATACAAAAGTGACCTTCAAGTTTATGCTTAGATGAAAATTTGAGATGACTTCGAATAATTGCTTTTTTGACAAATAATTGCAAATTCTTTTCAAATTTTGAACAGCAATGAAGCCTCATTATGACTTTTCGTACTATCTCATTCATACTCCGGCTTGCATCGTGTACGGATGGAGCTCCATCTATGATTGGGTAGTCAAAGGATTTTTGTCTCTTATAAAAAAGTTAATAGTGAAATCATAACAACTAACTGTTTAATCGCTTTGCGTGCTTCTGGCCTAAAGGCTACCAGCGCGGAAGCCTAGCGAAGAGCCACCAAAACGGCGATTACTTAAAACAACCAAAGCAAAAAAGTTGTCTTCCCACAGTATTCGAAGCCACTGTTTTCTTCATTGTGAAGTGCTAATTAGAAAAACATTGAACTCGGACTTAATCCAAGTGTTGAAAGAAGTTATAGAAATGGTGAACTACATCAAAGTTAGACCGCTGAAATCACGATTATTTACAAAGCTCTGCAAAGAAATGGAAGCGAATCATGAAAATCTTCTGTTACACACCGAGGCAAGATGGCTTTTACGTGGAAAAGTATTGTCACGAGTATATGAGCTGAAAAAGATGTTAGCTTTTTTTAGTCTTGAAAAACAAGGGAAATTTTGTAACTTGTTTTGCGATGACAGCTAAAAGTCCATGTTAGCATATTTGGTAGACATCATTGACCACTTAAATAAGATAAATTCTAACATGCAAGGCAAGAATCAAAATCTCTTATCTTCAGCAGACAAAATGAGAGATCTACAAGAAAAACTGAAAGTGTGGTCATTACGAATACAGGACGGAAACTCTGACATGTTTTTTCGTTTTTCGAAAGCGAATAACAAAAAATGGCTTCATCGGTTATTAAACATCTCAAGTCTTTGCAAGATAAAATTGAGAAATCTTTTCCAACAGTGTCCACTGAAAACTATAAATGGGTAAGAAATCCGTTTTTACCCCTGGATACTCATTGTATTTTGAATCTGAAAGAAGAAGAAGAAGAACTTATTGACATATGTAACGACGGTAACATTAAGCTGGTGCACAGGGAGATGCCTCTGGATGAATTTTGGATTAAAATTCAAAATGAATACCCTAACATTGGAGAAAAGGCATTGGTTATTTTACTTCAACTTTCCACAACGTACCTATGCGAAACCGCATTTTCCGTTTTAACAAACCTTAAAACAAGAAAAAGAGAAAGGCTACTTGTTGTGGAGGAAGAAATGCGAGTAGTATTATCGAATGTGCGCCTCAACATTGAGAGAATTGCGCTAAAAATCAAGCACAAATTTCGCACTGACTTTTAAAATAAATTAAATCATTTTTATGATATTGTTAGTGTTCTTTTTAGCTGGTGTTAATCAAAACTGTTTCAACATCGTGTTTTGATGCAAACTTTACTCTTAAAATTGATTTTATTTGAATCGGAATCTCTTAGGTTCATCCGGGTGCCGCAAAACTTTTTTGGTGGTGACAGAGTGCCAATAACCAAAAAAGGTTGAGAACCACTGATTTAGCGCCTCACGCCGCCTGTTAACAATCAGTGGCGTCGCTGAGGATGGTGACACCCGAGGCGGAATTTTGTGGTGTCGCCCTCTCATAATGTATAGGAAGCTGCAAAAGGTTATACTTCATTATAGTAAATAGCAGTTGTTATTTGGCCAGCTCAATAACTTCTCATTGTAAGATTATAAAACTTGGAAACGTAGCAGCACTCGTTTACAATAAGCCGTGTAACCAGAAATCTGCAATGGGGGGCTGTGTTTGGGGGCCTGAGAGCTCCGCTGCTGGCACTCCAAAATTTTGTATGTTTTTGCAAATAACTTAATTTTAGGGTCTATTTCTCTAAAAATAAATAATTTTGAAATGCGGCAGAGAAATCATAAGTGCAAAAACATAAAATGGGCAATGTTTTTTTTTTGATGGCAATTTTGATGTTCGATTTTACCTTTGCGGGAAAACTTATAATTTTGTAAATTCATTATTCCTATAGCCTTCTTTTTTCTCCAAGATATCTCAACTATTATTACTATTCTTTAGGCCAAGAACTTAAACAAAAACGAGTTGTATTTTAATCACAAAAATCACAGCCAATGTTATTGTAACAAGTTTATTGCGAACGTTTCGGCCCTCTTCTGGTGCCATTTTCAACGCACAGTAAAAAACTTAGACGAATAACATCCTGGCAGTGATTGAATTAGTAACTAGAAATAAGCCTATGTCTTTCACGCATTAAAAAGGCGGAGTGGATAAGATGAGGGGTCGAGCTTGAGATTAGGTTTGAGGAGTTGGATGTATAATGATTCTAGGATCAAAAGTTTGTGTTTGTCTGGGCAGGAGGTGAGTATTTGTGGATTATAAAAATCAACTCTGTGGGAAGGGTTGGATTGGAGATGGTTGCAGACTTCGGAGTTGGGGCTTGATTGGTGTTTTTCCAGGCGTTTTACAAGATTTCTCCGGGTTTGTCCAATGTAAAAAGATCCACATGAGCAATTGAGTCGATACACTATATTGCTTCTTGTTAGTTGTCGTTGACGATCTTTAATCGAAAATTGTTGCTTAAGTTTGTTTTTTATTATGGATAAACCTTAACTTAGAGTCCGGCAAGTGAGTTTTTGTGTATTGATGGAGTTCTTTTTTGATGTGGTGGGAAATGGAGCCCTTTTGAATTTTGACTTTTTTGATTTTTGTGGATAAAAATTTTGATTTTTGTGATTAAAATAGTAGCCTTCTCCCAATTATACCGTTTGCCAAAAAACGAGTTGGTTTCGCAACATAGCTGTTAGAAATACTGGATATTATTTCGGGCTCAGGTGTCGGTATAGTGACAACATTGATACTTCTCAACTAAAGTTGCATGCAATTTCAGATTTTTTTGTGTACAATTTGACGTTTTATTTTTTTAACAGTACTACACTGCTATAAACAAATTTCATACAAGTACCATGGGTGAACCAGTGCTGTAATGTCGTTCTTTTATATTAAACACATAGAAAAAATATACTGTAGGTTACAAAGTTTACAATAAATGACAATAACGTTGACCTTGCTGCCCCTTTAAAGAGACATACCGGTACCAAAAGTTGTCCCACAGATAGTTACATTTTCAACAATTAGCACAAGCAGATAGCAGTGTTTTCCCGATTTTATGCGGACAAAATTTACATGGCTGATTTTCACGCTGCGGCATGAATTTTTGTGTTCTAATCTCGTAGCATTTTTTCAACATATTTTAAAGGGCTGCAAGTTAGTCCAACATGCATTTGCAACTGCCTTTTAAAATGATTTCCGAAAAAAAAATGCAGCAAAAAAACTTCGTAATGCTCAATGCTAAACATTAGGGTGTTTCATTTTTTCACCATATTTGAAATTGAAAATGCTTGGGGTCGTGTCTGATAGAGTTTTTGACGCTGATTTCGAATATGTAATTTGTATTTCGCTATGACGTCATTTTGATGTTGCAGCACGCGTTCGAAACTCTGGCAGAGCACGATTTCGGGAATTTTCCGTATCTCGGCAACGGTACGAGATAGCGCGTCGAGATTGGTGTCAAAATGCGCAGAAGGCTCGATTTCCTATACCCTCTCAATGCAACTTTTAAGTGTATCTTGAACAGAAAAGAAGTTATTAGCAAATTACACATTTATCATGCAATTTTGATTTTCAACACACAAAGGCATTATGGCATTCGCAGTAATCACACGCAAAACGTAGTTTATAAGTTCACACAAGAAAAGAAAAGTCAATCAGACTTGTCTAATTCCATATTACATAATAAATAAGCATTTGACCTGTTGTTACTGCTGCAGTTAAAACTGAGGAATGAGGGTAAATTGTGTTCTTGCAAAGCTGTGATCTACTGTACTAACAGATTTCAATGCTGACTCTATTGATTTCAAGTACAAGCGAAACTGAAACGGAGACAAACTGATATAGACTACTTGGATCAGCCATGAACAAGCAGAGAAGAAGACCAATCAGTGCTGTTGAAAAGACTTAGAAGCAACTCATCTAATCTTTCGCCTGTCTGTGACATCAGCGAAGACAGCTCGGAATCATCTCATGATCCAGAGTATACCGATTGCAAAACAATTTCCACTGGGGGTAAAAATTATACTAAAGCTCGAACTTTTTCAGTTACTGAAGAAAGTTGCATTTTAGCTGATCGACATTTAACCTCTATCCGTCAGCAATCTGATCAGCTTCTCTCTGTTGTGGGTTCAGAAAAAACTGCTGCTTCATCACCAACAATTTTTTGCAAACGAGAACAATGTCGTTTGAAAGCATTGTGGAGATGCAAAGCTGACTTGAACAAAGCAGATGCTCTACAACTCCTCTATGATGGCAAAACCATTAACAAAATTGATAGATATGTTTTTAGTGGACAATATTATGACCCCGATCAACACTTCTCTGAGCGAATTATGGCCGTGAAATCGTTTCCTGCAGGTGTATCAGTCACTGCCCAAACAGTTCTTAATGCCATTGTAAATGAAGTCTGCGGTCCATGTATAAACAATGTTTTTTCGACAATGGCTAACACAACATCCCTTAATAGTGATAAAAAGTCCGGAGTGAATCCCTTAATTCATTCACCGCCTTTACGTCATATCTTGCTTCCAAAAAATTTATTCTGTAATTGGAAATTCATTCTTGCTCCCTAAGTTGCCTTGGTCAGGAGACAGAGAAGGGAAGTTTCAGTTCAGTTTAGACGATTTTTCCGAATTTCAGGTGAAGTAAAACCAAAAAAAGGTCTTCACCTCGATTTGACTTTGAGTTTTATCGGGGTTCCTATTCTCGATACTTTAAGGTTCTTGCCTAAGATCAGGGGCGTCGCCAGCTTCGCGAGATCGGGGGGGCAAAATTAAAATCGGGGGGGGGCAAAGGTTTTCGCCGATTTCCGAAGGCTTTTTCTGGCCGAAATTTTAACGTTTTTTCCGGCCAAAAGCAGGGATCTCAAAAAAAAAGGTCTTCGCCGAAATCCGAAGGCTTTTTCTGACGGAAATCACAAATTTCAACGCTTTTTCCGGTTAAAAAAAGCAACTTCATCCTCCCAAGAAAATACCGTGGGGGGCAAGAAATAAGTCGGGGGGGGGGGGGCAAAAACGAAAATCGGGGGGGCATTGCCTCCCGCTGGCGACGATGCCCGTATGGTCGCAAAAAAATTATTTATATTTATTGGGACTTCGCTTGAGCACGTAGTACCTTTGTCTTTGTTCGCAAATTTCGGCAAATGAGGATTGATTTCCTCATAACTAGCAAACCGTTAAACCTAGACGGTTAAAATTTGGACTAAAAATAAGAATTAATAAAAGCGTCATGCGTACCAATTTTGTGGATCCTAGGTCATATGATTGTGAATTGACACACAAAAAAACATAAATAATGGCGATCTTTGGCTTGAAAATTTACTAATTTGCTAATAACTCAAAAAGCACTTGATGTGTAAAGCTGAAATTTGAACATAATGTGCGTGATTATCAACATTCAACAGTTTAAGCAAACTGAATTTGGGGGCGCCCGGTTACGTGACCAAAATGTTATGAGCCGAAAACGGGCAGAAAGTGGACGATTTTGAACCGGTATATCTCGGTAGATACCAATTTTGATGAAAAATGATTTGTGATTTTTGAGCGCACTATAGACCGTCTTTCTTTTGGTTATGTTCGTTTACCCCAACCCGAATACTTTTTTCTGTTTTTTTTTCTTTTTTCTTACTTTTTTTTTCTTTTTCTTCTGCGGCTACGTACTTTTAAACCGCTAAACGCACTATACTGAAAGTTTGAGCGATTGAAGATATCAGGGAGGACTAGTGTCCGACTGAAATCGGGGGCCAGGTTGGGGAGATTCCCCACAATCGGGTTCTCTAAAATTTTAAACTTTTAAACCGCAACAACAAGATGGATCAAGTTTTCTGAGTGAATAGATATTAAAAATAAACTAAAGTTATCAAAAAATGGGGGTGCCACAGTGGGGTTACCCCCAAGTCGGCCCTCTAAAATTCAAACTTTTTAACCTTTAAAGCTAGGCTCATGAAATGTTGAAGTAAAGTAAATATTAAGGAAAGGAGAAAATTTGACAAAATTTTGGCTCCCAAGATTGGGTTTCTACCTCAAACGCCAAAATTGGAACTTTTTAACCACTAATGCTAGGCACACGAAATTTTCAGTGTAGGCTAATATGAAAAGATAATATTTGACTAAATTTGAGGATACCGAAATGGAAGGTTTTCCTGAAACTGGGCTGCCGAAGTTTTAAACTTTTAAACCGTTGGAGGTAGATGTATCAAATTTTCGGAAATGGTATACATTAAAAATAAACTAAACCTAACCAAAATTGAGGTTCATAAATGGAGAGTCCCCCTCAAATGGGGCCTTCCAAAATTCAAAGTTTTTAATCTTCTAAGCTGGAAACGTGAAGTGTTTGAGGTAAGATAATATAAAAAAAAAGCTAAAATTTGACCAAAGTTTGGGGTACCAAAATAGGGGGGTTTACCCCACGAAACGAGGCCGCAAAAATTCAAAATTTTTAACCACTGATGCAAGACGCATGAAATTTCCAGCATAGGTCAATATAACGAAAAGATAAAATTTGACAAAATTTTGGGATACCAAATGGGGGGCCCCCATCAAACATGGCACCAAGTTTTTGAACTTTTGAACCGTTAGACCTTGATGGATCGAATTTTCGGAATGGGTAGAAATTAAAAAGTAAAGTAAACTTAACAAAATCATAAACTAAAAATACAAAACAGGATCAAAGACGTAATCACAAGCAAACAATTTGTAATCGATAGCCGGAAAAAAAAACTTTGAATAACAATTTAACATCGAAACATTAAAATTGGAGGTCCCTAGATGTTACTTGCGATGTCATACTCTAGTTGAGCTTTTGTCTTTGATAAATTTGATTTACATGGCTGAGTTTGTTTTTTTTACGAAACTGTCACCTGTGGCGTTGAGAAAGCGTACTTTTTCTTAAGGCTCATGGTTTTTGAAGAAATTTAAGTAAGGAAGTTTTAGAGCTAAATAATGGATTTAAGAATTGTGCAGCGTGTTTCGAAATTAGGGTCCCTCCCTCTACCGCTTACATGAAAATTTATGAGGTTTTCTTTATTAGACTAGTCTGAAGTTCATTAACGTAATTTTCTACTAAGCTATTTCTGATTTGCAATTTTTTTCATTCTTATGTCGTGTAGCTGAGTTCTCAGTACCTCTCTCTTTCTAAGCTAATCTTCACAAAAGCATGCTTGGTAATGATCTCGAAGGATCGCGACAACTGAAGGGCGTATAGAAAAATACGATACTTTACCAAGTTATTCTCATCGACCTGTGACGACTTTTGAGTGAAGCATTAACTAGGGAAAATAAACTTTGATTCTCCGCATTTTTTCGCAATTTGTCAAGTTATGCCACTGGAGAATGACTGCTATGTGGCAAAAGTGTGAAAGATTTAGTAAAAACTTAAATAATTGCCTGTTGTAAATTTGCATAATTTTAGCACTTTTTTATTTTAGTTTATGCTGTTGAGGTTTATTTTTCGAATTTTTGTTGAGGCTTTTATTTCGAAACAACTGGTGTAACAAATACTATACTCGTATGTTGAATTGCAATGCGTAAGAGCGTTTTCAGAATACTTCATGGCTGTAAGTTTAGGTGATGTAACGAAATTTGCTTGTGAATCGCAGGAATTTTAATTTCCACTGGCGTTATTGACCGTACAATAAAACCAATCTTTGAACTCTGTTCTACGTGCATGTGCAAACAATATGCACCTTGTAGGTGTATTATTGGCTTGCATACGCACTTCTAGCCTACATGTAAATGATGTAATGTACCAGTGACGTCATCAAAATAGGCGAAGTGAGGCACGAAGACAAAGTTAGGGGGCACTAAAGGTGGATTTACACAGTATCCGTTTTTCGTCCGTTTTCATACTTTTTGCTTCTCCGTGAAAAAGTATGCAATTTTTCATCCGCATTTTTATATGTCCATATCCGCACTAACCAGACAGTCACATACAGTGGCGCCGGGGGCCGAAAGTGAGCCCAGGGCCAGCTCAAATATGACGGATTTCCGGTTTTGTGAAGGCCAAAACAGACGGAGAAAATGCCGCAGTTTGGTCCAAAATATGACGTGATCTCAAAAAAAAAGTCTTCACCAAAATTCTAACGATTTTTCCGGTCGAATTTAGGTAATTTCCAAAAAAAAAGGTCTTCAGACTTCACATGCTGATTACTTAGTGTCATTTCGATGGACCCCCTCAAGCCCATTGGCCCTCTGCTGGGTCCCCTAAAGCCAACAGCCCCATGAAGGGCCTCCCCGAAGCCCATGGGCCCCGGGGTCATTGTCCCCCTGCCCTCCCTCTCGGCGGCCCTGGTCACATACTGGACAAAAGTTGTCCGAAAAAAATTTTCTGTAAAGGGGTACAGCTCTATTTTGAAATATCGGTCTTATCGTTCATACACAAAATTTTTGAGCAAAATTTTTATCTATAGGCTATATAACAGTCTACTTAGTGCGGATATGGACTTATAAAAATGCGCATGAAAAAGCGCATACTTTTTCAAGGAGAAGCAAAAACGTAAAAAAACGGACAAAAAACGGATACTGAGTAAATTCACCTTAGTAGAACGAGTAGTATGGGCTAAGCCAAAAGTATACAGTTTGGGGAGGAAAGGTTTGGGGAGGGGGAGGTTTGGGAGTGGGGGGTTTGGGGCATAGGATGTTTGCAAATTTTTTCCGATTGGGGTGTTATCGAAATGCGGCGTTGTAGTAGTCTTAACCCTGCTCTAGCTCTAAGTTTAGTCTAGTCCTAACCCAAGATAGTTGTAAGAATCAAACCCGAAACTTAGTGTTGACCTGAAGTGTGTCTCGCCTGAGTACCGAACCACCGCAGGTAGTTTGTTCAAGTCTAAAACTTGACCCTTAGTGTCTTTCCTGAGAATCAAACCACCGTAGGTGGTTTGCCTGGCCATGGTTCAAGCTTAAAGTATTATTTAACTGGTTAAAGAAGCGAATAACTAACCTGAGAATCAAACCCGGTAGTTTCCGAATCTAAAAAAATTATCTAGTTTATGCTAAGGAATATTTTATAACTTAGTAAAGTTTCGTGTTACTTGAAACTGTCTTGACCTAGCTGTAGCAGACTTTTCGGCGCCGTGGAGTAATCGCTCGGTCCAGTGACCCGTCCAAAGGTCGCGCTACCTTTTTAACTCTTCAAATATGGGACAATCCAGGCGCAACAGAGCTCGTACCTGTTTTATCCCAACGGTGCAAAGGTCAGTCCTGGTATTTGGCAGTGCAACACGGTTCGCTAGTGCAATAACATCGCCTATAAAAGGTGGTTATTGAACGCTGTTTTTCATTGAATTCGAACTAGAACGAGGCATCGCAAGCGATATCTGGGGACTTCGCGCCATTATCGAACTTTATTACGCTAATAGTGATCTGGTTGCTTTGAATGAATTTGTAAAAAATGTAGTCCTTTATTCAGATCAATAATTGTGAACTATTAAATTAGTTCCGCTTATTTCACTTCAAGAAAAAGTTACTGCTAGGTTCTTGTCTAATCCATAATGTAGACTCCGAAACCTAATTTTCCTCTCGTTAAACGCAACCTCAATGCTCCTTTCCACCAACCCCCACCCTGGAAAATCCCTGCCTGCACACTACCTCCAAGTGCAAATAAATCTTTATTGCAGCAATAACAGGAACAAACCATAACATGGTGAAGCATCAACATACACATTCAAAACCAGGACAACCCCAGTTTAACTCTTACAATTAAAAACAAACAAAATTCTTTATTAAACGTGACCAAAAGGACAAACTCACCGTTATTATGACGACCATAACAGAATGATTTCGCTTCAACCGCACCATGGTTACATTGTTACGTCCTTGCATAATACGCCAAATAATGATTATCTTTAGGCAGTACTTAAACAGAAAAATTTTGCATTGGGGGAAGCTTTTGCAGCCTTGACCAAAAGCATTCGGAATGCAAAAGTACTTTAGTGTAAATTATGTCTTTCCGTCCCCGAAATCGAGTGAATACCAAAACAAAAGGTCATCACCGCGATTTGGGACTAAATTCAGCCGGAGTTTCTGGGATTTATTCGCACTGAAGGGCCCTTTTTTGTCTGATCAACCAGCGCTTAAATCTTGATGGGGGGACGCCTGCCCCTACAATCTAAGTACTGTCTCTAGGTACTTGGTGCTTCCAAACAGGCAGCAAACTGAATGTACAATTCCAACAAATACACAGAAACATTGCACCACCTCAAACCCAAACCAGACACCCCAAACTACGCAGAAGCCGTTGTAATCAAAACTGCGCGTATCATCCTCTATTTAGCGCAGTGGTTCTCAACCGGGGTGCCGCGGCATCCTAGGGTGCCATTTGCGATTCGCTGGGGTGTCGCGAGCTATTGCACATTGTTTATTTGTCTAGGAAAAAGGTTGAATGCGATGATGTTGTTTTAAGTTTAAGGCATAAATTTCAATTCTTTTTGATACAAAAGTGACCTTCAAGTTTATGCTTAGATGAAAATATGAGATGACTTCGAATAATTGCTTTTTTGACAAATAATTGCAAATTCTTTTCAAATTTTGAACAGCAATGAAGCCTCATTATGACTTTTCGTACTATCTCATTCATACTCCGGCTTGCATCGTGTACGGATGGAGCTCCATCTATGATTGGGTAGTCAAAGGATTTTTGTCTCTTATAAAAAAGTTAATAGTGAAATCATAACAACTAACTGTTTAATCGCTTTGCGTGCTTCTGGCCTAAAGGCTACCAGCGCGGAAGCCTAGCGAAGAGCCACCAAAACGGCGATTACTTAAAACAACCAAAGCAAAAAAGTTGTCTTCCCACAGTATTCGAAGCCACTGTTTTCTTCATTGTGAAGTGCTAATTAGAAAAACATTGAACTCGGACTTAATCCAAGTGTTGAAAGAAGTTATAGAAATGGTGAACTACATCAAAGTTAGACCGCTGAAATCACGATTATTTACAAAGCTCTGCAAAGAAATGGAAGCGAATCATGAAAATCTTCTGTTACACACCGAGGCAAGATGGCTTTTACGTGGAAAAGTATTGTCACGAGTATATGAGCTGAAAAAGATGTTAGCTTTTTTTAGTCTTGAAAAACAAGGGAAATTTTGTAACTTGTTTTGCGATGACAGCTAAAAGTCCATGTTAGCATATTTGGTAGACATCATTGACCACTTAAATAAGATAAATTCTAACATGCAAGGCAAGAATCAAAATCTCTTATCTTCAGCAGACAAAATGAGAGATCTACAAGAAAAACTGAAAGTGTGGTCATTACGAATACAGGACGGAAACTCTGACATGTTTTTTCGTTTTTCGAAAGCGAATAACAAAAAATGGCTTCATCGGTTATTAAACATCTCAAGTCTTTGCAAGATAAAATTGAGAAATCTTTTCCAACAGTGTCCACTGAAAACTATAAATGGGTAAGAAATCCGTTTTTACCCCTGGATACTCATTGTATTTTGAATCTGAAAGAAGAAGAAGAAGAACTTATTGACATATGTAACGACGGTAACATTAAGCTGGTGCACAGGGAGATGCCTCTGGATGAATTTTGGATTAAAATTCAAAATGAATACCCTAACATTGGAGAAAAGGCATTGGTTATTTTACTTCAACTTTCCACAACGTACCTATGCGAAACCGCATTTTCCGTTTTAACAAACCTTAAAACAAGAAAAAGAGAAAGGCTACTTGTTGTGGAGGAAGAAATGCGAGAAGTATTATCGAATGTGCGCCTCAACATTGAGAGAATTGCGCTAAAAATCAAGCACAAATTTCGCACTGACTTTTAAAATAAATTAAATCATTTTTATGATATTGTTAGTGTTCTTTTTAGCTGGTGTTAATCAAAACTGTTTCAACATCGTGTTTTGATGCAAACTTTACTCTTAAAATTGATTTTATTTGAATCGGAATCTCTTAGGTTCATCCGGGTGCCGCAAAACTTTTTTGGTGGTGACAGAGTGCCAATAACCAAAAAAGGTTGAGAACCACTGATTTAGCGCCTCACGCCGCCTGTTAACAATCAGTGGCGTCGCTGAGGATGGTGACACCCGAGGCGGAATTTTGTGGTGTCGCCCTCTCATAATGTATAGGAAGCTGCAAAAGGTTATACTTCATTATAGTAAATAGCGGTTGTTATTTGGCCAGCTCAATAACTTCTCATTGTATCTTTTCAATAAGAGGCTAGTTGATCTTTTCAATGAAAACGTTGGTCACGATATCCATAAGTTGGAGTGCATGCTTCATGTTAACGAAATTTATTTTTCGCATGTTATATGAACTATCGAAGGAAAAACAAAAGGTTCAGTAGCAATGCAAGACGGTGCGTTGTTATCTGCATTAAAAGCATCAACAAACCCGACATTAACAACATTCTTCCTCGTCAAGAGTATTCCAGTACCGATTACCAATATTGCTTCTCTGCAGCTAAAAGCAAAGGTGGAGTGGTTTTGGAACAAAAAGCCAAAGGTTTTCAAGATGGCAGTTTCAGAAATGATTATGTACTTGTGTTTGCTGGTGTTGGCTTCTTATTTCGTTATGGATGTGCCAGATAATTTGAAATATCTTTTGGAGTACAGACAAGAAGAAATTTCACATTCCAGATGGATCACAACAGCTAGTGGCTATCTAAGGTTGTTATTTTTTGGATTAGGTAACTTTGGAGTTGACCAAAAAAAAATTGTTTAAAATTGCCTCGTATATTATATGCGTTTACGTGCCATCTTTTATGCTTATCAATCCATTTAAAGCCAACAGCATCAGAAGGGCCTTTTCTCTCACTATTCCAAAGAGATATCATTTCGGCATATCGAGACATTGAGCCAGAAATAGCGGATGTAGCACTGAAATACTTTTTAAAACACGCTATATGCTGGCTAAGCCCAAAAAAATGTTGCTTTAAGTGTGAATGGAGAAACTCCTCCTTATAGCGTGGAGGCCGTCAAAGTTTGCATGCTTCCTGATACTGTTGACATCAAATCACACTTGATGGACAGAACTACTCGCCTAAAACATTTCTTCACTACTCAAAGTAAAAAAGCTCATGTATTTTGGATTGCCGAATACCTCCACAGTTTTGGAAAACTACCCACAACAACAACAGATCAAACGAACGCAGAATTGGGAGGCTGAAGAATATAATGAACTAGATGGGAGTTTGCCAGCAAACCCAGTGAACCACCGACGCATAGCTAATGCTGTGACGCTCAAAAGTACTTCTTGTCTACCGTAAAATCAGCAATTATTCAAAAATATCTGATTATGGAACCTCCAGAAAAGTAGAGTCAAAATATTTGTCAGTAAATATCTCCTGATATCATAAAACACTGGCACCCTAGCTTGAGCCGTTCAAAAATTGATTTTTGGGAGTCCATTTGGGGGAGTCCCCGGGGGGTGGCACCCCCAAACTATGTCAAAATATTTGTCTGTTAAATATCTGCTGATATTAAAAAAAAGTAGAACTCTACTTTGAGTCGTTCAAAAAATTGATTTTTGGGATGTCCGTTTGGGGGGTCCCCGGGGGGTGGCACCCCCAAACTATGTCAAAATATTTGTCTGTTAAATATCTACTGATATCATAAAACACTGGCACTCTAAGTTAAGCTATTCAAAAAATTGATTTTTGGGGGGTCCATTTGGGGGAGTCCCCGGGGTGGTGGCACCCCCAAACTATGTCAAAATATTTGTCTGTTAAATATCTACTGATATTATAAAACATTGGCACTCTAAGTTAAGTCGTTCAAAAAATTGAATTTTGGGGGGTCCATTTGGGGGAGTCCCCGGGGGGGTGGCACCCCCAAACTATGTCAAAATATTTGTCTGTTAAATATCTACTGATATCGAAAAGAACTAGCACCCTAGCTTGAGCCGTTCAAAAAATGGATTTTTTAGGGCCCCATTTTGGGGGGTTCCCGGTGGAGTTGCCCAAAAAAATTTCGGGAGAAAAAATTGCATTTGCAGCTCAACAACTCTACACAAAAATTAAATTTCGATGTGTTGTGGTTTAGGAGAAGAAGAGCGTACAAAAATTAGGAAGAAAAAAAAGGAAAAAAAAGGAAAAAAAAGAGAGAAATAAACCTCATCGCGGCCAAAAGTGGATTGGTTGGGATGAAAGGGTATCTTAAGACATACAACTCTATGAAATATTTTTTGCCGTACTAAAGCCGTTTTTGACTGAGACCGTTTTTTACGCCAATCTTGAGGGGCAGTTTTCGGATTCTAAAACCGAAGTCACGTGATCTATTGCGTCGAAATTTGGTACAAACATATAACTCATTAATTCCAAACTGCTGTCAAAATTTCATGAAGCTAGACCCAACCGTTCTCGAGTTATAAGCAAAAGTCAGAAATTTCGCACTCGTTAGTTGGAAAATGGCCGAGTAAAAACAGAAAAACACGCGACGCGAGCGTTGGTCGTTCCAATGACAAAATTGGAGATAAACCATCACAAATGAATAAAACTGACATGTGCTTGCGCGCATTTTTGTGTAATATGGAGTTAGACAAGTCTGATTGACTTTTCTTTCCTTGTGTGAACTTATAAACTACGTTTTGCGTGTGATTACTGCGAATGCCATAATGCCTTTGTGTGTTGAAAATCAAAATTGCATGATATATGTGTTATTTGCTAATAACTTCTTTTCTGTTCAAGATACACTTAAAAGTTGCATTGAGAGGGTATAGGAAATCGAGCCTTCTACGCATTTTGACACCAATCTCGATGCGCTATCTCGTACCGTTGCCGAGATACGGAAAATTCCCGAAATCGTGCTCTGCCAGAGTTTCGAACGCGTGCTGCAACATCAAAATGATGTCATAGCGAAATACAAATTACATATTCGAAATCAGAGTCAAAAACTCTATCAGACACGACCCCAAGCATTTTCAATTTCAAAAATGGTGAAAAAATGAAACACCCTACTAAACATGTAAAAATGCAAAAGATAGAAAGTTCACAGAACAATAAACACTGTATATTAGGGTGTTTCATTTTTTCACCATTTTTGAAATTGAAAATGCTTGGGGTCGTGTCTGATAGAGTTTTTGACGCTGATTTCGAGTATGTAATTTGTATTTCGCTATGACGTCATTTTGATGTTGCAGCACGCGTTCGAAACTCTGACAGAGCACGATTTCGGGAATTTTCCGTATCTCGGCAACGGTACGAGATAGCCCGTCGAGACTAGTGTCAAAATGCGCAGAAGGCTCGATTTCCTATACGCTCTCAATGCAACTTTTAAGTGTATCTTGAACAGAAAAGAAGTTATTAGCAAATAACACATTAATCATGCAATTTTGATTTTCAACACACAAAGGCATTATGGCATTCGCTGTAATCACACGCAATACCGGAGTAGCAAAAAAAAAAGGAGTAACTTTTTTATTTCACAAATCCATTCCTAAGTTGTAGAAGCCCTAAGGTATCAATGTGAAAAAAGGAAATTTTGGGGAGATTAAAATTAAATTTAAAGTTATTAAAAGTAAATTAAAAAAAAAATTAATCTAATAAAAAAAAATTGATTTCGACAATTTTCAATTTAATAAATTTACAATTTTGATTTTAACAAATTACCTTAATAACTTTTTAAACGACTTCCAGTTTTGTTCCAAGCGTATCTCTTTGACTCAACAAAACCATTTCAAAATCTTGTGATTTCAGTGCTTGTCATCCAAAAAAATTTATCGCTTTCCACTTTCGATCATTTCATCAGCACTTTGTAAAAAGCAAACAAAATCTATAATTTCTTGGTACTTGAAGTAATCTTAAACGTTAAAAAATCTTGGGCATTTTGAAAGCTGTTCAACCAGATGTTCGGGTCTAAAGAGAACTTTATCACATAGCGTTTACAAATTGTTTTGATTATTTAGTTGTACACCATCAATTTTTTTGAAATCCTATGAACATAGTATATTAGACTTTAGATTCTGATATCTACAAGACAAACAACAAACCTTATTCTAAAAACTAGTGTTTCCAAGAAAAAATTTTCAAATCAAAGCGGTAAAAGAATTCATAAAAACCCAAAAAAGGACAGTCATATAGCTTCGACTTATGAAAAAACATTACGCGACTATGGTTGTGACACAAAAAAATCACACGTGCGACAGCAATTTTGTCTAAATACGACTCAAAATGCGAAGAAATGCTAGAATGGATTTTTATTGCGAATTATACGTTGCGAAATTTTAGATCTCAAGCATTTAAAACTCAGAAAAATACTGTCATAATATGTTTTGACCTGAAAAAAGCGGTGGTGATAGTGGTTGAGCGTTGGGAAAGGCTGCTGACTGTGGTTCGATTCTCTAACCGGTAATAATGCGTCGTTGTGTCCTTGGGAAAGACTCTTTACGCTTATTTTCCATTTGGACCAAGCAATCAATACCTGTTGTGGTGGATCAACCTGACAAAATATTAGCAAACAAAACCCCCCAAAAAAGGTGCTCTGTGTTGTTTTGATTAGATAGGTGAAGACGAGTGCCTGGTTCATACGAACGAACGAACGAACGAACCTGAAAAACAAATTGCTTCAATTTGATTTTTTACTTGATAACGTGTTAAAAGTTCAAAGATATTAAAAAGCAGCATGTAGATCCTTCTGTAGGTTTCAAAATATCGGTATTTTGGTCGTTAGACACACAAATATGCAAAATCTGAAAAGTTAATTACTGTTGTTATTTTTTCAATTCAAGTTTCTGAGACTTGATAAACGATTTTAACGTAAAAAGCAGCTATTTTTTCTACCTTAAACAAAACCATTGTAATAAATCATAACCTTTGATTACTTTCTTGCATTTGTGAAGAATAATTTTGTCAAAAATATCCTAAAATTGTATGATTCCTTTGTCTTAAACGAAGTTTTTACCATAAATATCATTAAACTTGTTTAACATATTAATCTTTTATTGATTTCCGTGGTTTGATACAAGTCTTGTTGTAAAAACGTATTAAATTGTTTCGCTTTGTTTGCTTCAAATTGAATTTTTTCCTTGAAAACGATAATGTTAATTATTTTTAATCAAAAAGTCTCAACTTTTTGGTTTTCGTAGCGATAATTTTCTTCAAATTTTACGTTTCTTCATTTTAAATTGAAATTTTTTGCAAAAATAATCTTTTTTCTATACTCTGACACAAAAAAGTTTACCTAACATCTTAAATTTTTTAACAATTTTTTAGTTTTAGCCTACACTAATTTTTTTACTAAAATGTCATAAAATATAACCACAATAGATAATGTTTATTAATTTTAGTCAATAAATCTCGACTTTTTTTTGTTGTCGTAGCAATAATTTTGTAAAAAATCTTACGTTTCGTTATTTTAAACTGAAAATTTAAGTACAAATAATCTTTTTTATACTGAAAATTTAAGTACAAAACTAAAACGTTTACCTAACATTTTAAATTTAATAACAGTTTTATAGTTTTACACTAATTTTTTTAAAAAATGCCATAAATTTTAACCAAAATAGATAATGTTTATTAATTTTAGTCAATAAATCTCGACTTTTTTTGTTGTCGTAGCGATAATTTTGTAAAAAATCTTACGTTTCGTCATTTTAAACTGAAAATTTAAGTGCAAATAATTTTTTTTGTAGGCTACTATAGAACTAAAACGTTTACCTAACATCTTAAATTTTTTTTTAGTTTTACATTAATTTTTTTACTGAAATGCCGTAAAATTTTATTCAACTACACTCTATCTTGAGTTAAAACAAGAACTTTTGCTATTTTTTTTTTTTTGGTGTTATTTGATATTAAACCTTGTCTTATAGTTTCAAGGTATAAAATTTACGTTAGGTTTTGCGATTTTCTTGTTTGGTCAAACTGGTTTTTGCAGAAATCAAAATCTTACAATTTCTCTGATTAAAACGATAATTCAACCTTAAAACGAATATTATTTGAAAACTTTTAATCAAAATTTTTCTAAAAAAGGTGTGTTTTTTATTGCTTTATCTTGTTGTATTGAGGTAAATTCGTCAAAATATCTTACACCGTTGCGATTTATTTACCTTGAGTGAAAATTCAAACGTACATATACTTAAAAATTCACCTAAAACTTGAACAAGTCATTAACTTTCTTTTTTTGTGTTGCAATAGTTTGATCAAAATCTTGAGTTTCTTTCTATTGATTATTAGTTATTACGTTTACTTTAAAACTTACCTAATATAGTAAAATTTTTAACCGTTTTCTTGTTGTCATTGGAAAACTTTGACCAAAACATTCAAGGTCTTGCAATTTATTTGTTTCGAGTAGTAATTTTATCTGAAAAAGTAGATAATTAACTGAAACTTTTTTTGTTTTTTTCGAAATAGTGCTGTGGGATTCAAATGCTGGTTGCATCCTGAGTCAAACGTGAAAGCCTGTTGACCCACAAAATTGGACACAAATGGGGGTTTAAGTAATGTTAAAAATATGATGTCTTTTATCAAATTAAAATATAGACAGCCCCTAGTTTTTTTTCTTGGATTTGAGGAAGAGCAAATTCACATTGACTATTTTTAGGTTATTATTACTGTTATGAAGCATCACAAGTTAAAAACCATTTAATGTAAAAGTAGAATTGTAGCGAAGATGTGATTGAAGTGAGCAAACAATTTTAGTTACAGCATAATACATTCATTGCGCACCTCTTGCAGTACGCAGCCGAAGCAAAAAAAAAAAGCAGAGAGTAATTACTTAATGTTTAATAACCAATTATTATTGAAAAATTGATAGCGAATATTTTCAATGAACATCTTTGACAAAAATTGCAAGGTAAATTGAAATTTTCGTAGTGCAAGTAGGTTTTTACAACTCCCTTTTTAACAAAACCCGATTTGGAAATTAAAAAAAAAAGAAACTCAATATTTTTGCCCAGCTTGAACGTAAACAACTTGAAAAGTCAAAAAAGGGAACTCGATTAGTTGAAATTGGTTGAATTTGGATTGCGTCGTTTTCACGATGACTAAAATTCGCATGGTCTTTGTTGACTTCCCAGTTTTTGCGTTTTAATTGGACACAAAAATAAACACAAAGTGGACACAAAGATGAACCTTACTGACGTCAAAGATATGACGTCATATTTATACCGATCAGTGGTCGAGTGGATAGAGCGTCTGCTACTGAAGCGGTAGACTCGGGTTCGATTCCCGGTCGGGTCAAACCAAAGACTATAAAAATTGGTATTCACAGCTTCCCTGCTTGACGTTCAGCATTAAAAGGGACAGTGTGAAGCTTCCACCGTGTGTGGTAGACAGGTGGGCAGGTGGCAGCTTGACTCGAAGACCGAAAGGTCCCTTCGCTGTCTCCTGGCCAAGGTAACTTGGTGAATAAAATGTAATTACAATACAATACAATGTAAGCTTAATAAGATCAGAAATCAAACGTTTGCGACCAACTCATTTGCTCAATATATTATTATTATTATTCGAATTGTTTTAACTGATTAAAAAGATGTTCAGTTCGGGATTTTTTTTGCTCGATTTTTTTCTCAAAAATTTTTGATAGAGAAGACCAACTTCACCAAATTTGAATTTTATACGATCTTCCGTTCCTGAGGTATAGCAGATTAGATTTCCGCTGAAAAAGGCTTTTTCCCCTGAGACGTTTTGTCAGGGTTGTCAATAACAGACAAAATTTCAAAAATTGACAGCTTGTTCTTGATTCTCCAAAAATTTTTTGCGGCAGAGGTATTGTAAAACAAAACACAGGTTTAGATTTTTGAAGTTTGATGCTTTTCAATAAATGTAAGTCAGCTTTTCCAAAGTTAATCTTCTGTCACAATACTGAAAAAAAAACGGCAACATTAAAGTAAGTGGAAAACGGTTAATTTTGAACTTCATTATCTTGAAAGCGGTAAGGTGTAGAAACTTTTAATTTGGTGAGAATGCATTTTAGGTATATTTCAACATTTTGGTCTAGCGTGAAAAACTTGAGTTGAATACCCCTTCAAAACAAAAACAAGTAAGGTTAAGATTTTATATCCCACTGCTAGATAGTGCTCCTAATTCATTTTCTATTTATGTTGTGATTTCAAGCGTTAGTTCAAACTTAACAGTTAAGTATTTTTATCGATTAAGTAACGCTTCGTCCTCTCTTTAGTCTGTATCGTGGTTTTAAATTTTATGTACAAGACATAGGCGTAGCCAGGGGGGGGCCCAGGGGGCCCGGCCCCCCCCCCCCCAATTAAAATACCACCTATGACAAAAATTACGACAACGCAGGCTAGCGCTGTTTAGTTGCAGTTTTTTTTAGCAATTGCGTACATAAGAGTAATTAACAATAACATTAATGACGATGAGGGAGCCCCGGGGCTCCCAACTAACAACCAGGGGGCCCCAAACTAACGACTATGGGGCCCAAACCAACAACTAGGGGGCCCCGGGGCACCTAACTGATAACCAGGGGGCCCCGAGGGCCCCTAGCTGACGACCAGGGGGCCCAAGAGCCCCTAACTAACAACCAGGAGCCCTGGGGCCCCTAACTAACAGCCAGGGCCCCTAACTAATAACCAGGGGGCCCCGGGCCCCTAACCGAAAACCCGGGGCCCCTAAATGACAACCAGGGGCCCCAAGGCCCCTAAATAACGATCAGGGGGCCCCTAACTAACAACCAGAGGCCCCAGAGCCACTAACTGACAACCAGAGGGGTCGGGGCCCCTAACCGACAAACAGGGGGCCTCATTGGCCCCTAACT
This sequence comes from Trididemnum nubilum, assembly GCA_963965965.1. Taxonomy (NCBI): domain Eukaryota; kingdom Metazoa; phylum Chordata; class Ascidiacea; order Aplousobranchia; family Didemnidae; genus Trididemnum; species Trididemnum nubilum. The sequence continues at coordinate 35,439,811 of OZ014478.1, read as the reverse complement.
GACAACCAGGGGCCACGGGGACCCTAACTAACAACCACCAGGGGGCCCCAGGCCCCTAACAGACAACCAGTGGGCCCCGGGGCCCCTAACTAACAACCAGGAACCCCGGGGCCCATAACTAACAACCAGGGGACCCCAGGGTCCTTAACTAATAACCAGGGGCCCCTAACCGACAGCCAGGGTCCCGGGGCCCCTAACTGACAACCAGGGGCCCCGCAGACTCTAACCAACAACAATAGGGCCCCTAACTGACAACCAGGGGGCCCCGGAGACCTTGACTGACAACCAGGGGGGCCCCAATTTACAACCAGGGGGCCCCCTGGGGCCCCTAACTGAGGACCAGAGGGATCTAGGGCCCCTAATTAACGACCAGGGGGCCCCAGGGCTTCTAACTGACAATCAGGGGTACCCGAGGCCTTTAACTGACAACCAGGGAGCCCCAGAGTCCCTGACTGACGACTAAAGGTCCAGGGCCAGGAGCTCCTTAATTCAAATTTTTAATAATTTATAAGCAAAACCTGTAAGAAATTTAAGAGTTTTTCCTAAAAGTTGCAACCTTAGGCCTTCGTTTAACGTTAATATGAACTTAATGCTATAACACTGGCGGTAAAGCAAACCCCCCAATTGAAATACTACCAACGCTAAATGTAATGAGAGCATAGCCAATACGTTGTCCTTGTCCGGAATTGCAGTTTCTCTAATTTAGGATTTAGGCGTACAAAAGTAAGTAATAATAATGACGACCACGTGTCCACGTCATAATAATTTCATGCAATTCTTGTACGTTTCAAAAAACTGTCAAGTGACTTGACTCAAGTCCTCCACACTTTGGAAAAAAAGTTATTTTAAATTTGCTTTAAATGTTTTTTATAAAAAAACTTAAGGGAGCGATCTTATCTCAAAATCATAGACGAAGCCAGGGGGGTGGCCCAGGGGTAAAAAAAAGCTATTTTAATCCCATTTTTACAAACATTTTTAACAAACATTTAACAAACTTTTTCCAAAACAAACATTTTTTTTCAAAAACTTTCCAAAACAATTTTTTCATTTTCCAAAACAATTTTTTTCCAAAACAAACATTTTTTTCCAAATTTTACAAAAATCGCCCAGCGGCTGGGGGCTTTGCCCCCCGACCCCCATAGTCACCGGCGGCTAGGGGCTCCGCCCCCAGACACCCGTCTGTGACACGTTTGAGTACACTAGCTTTCTCAACACGTTTCCTAAGAAAGACATTTTCGCTTTTTAGCTGTTAGTTTTCGCTCTCTTCCTTTACCAAAATCCTGGTTAAGTGACAACAGACCACGACTTCAGATCTTCCATTCTGCGATATCTTTGCCCTACAAAAAGCTCCTTTTTTGAAAATTTCTGATGACGTCATTGCATGTAATTTGTGGTTTGGGCCCCCCCCAATCAAAAATCCTGGCTACGCCTATGGTACAAGACATATTGCTTTAAAGCCATGCATAGAAACAAATCAAATCTTTCATTATACTCGATGTAATATGCCGAAGCGGTAACGAGTTAGCTGGGGTCCATTTCTGCGTCATTGCGCCCGGGCAACACAGCTCCTTTCGAAGATATGTCGCAGCGGTGGTGAGCCGTTGGCAACACTGTGTTCAATTTGACCGGTCCGAGATTTGAACTTCTGACCTCCTGATCCAGAGAGGAGCACGTTAGCGCTCGACCAACTGTTTTTTTTTTCAAAACCGTGCGTATAACATATTGTTTCAAAGCCGTGCATAATATCGATAACTCCGACCATATTACCTTGACTTGATGCGTGTTACAGCGTTATTCGTTTTGCTGCTTCTATTTGTGTAAAAATATTGTTTGTTTTTTATTGAATTGGTTACAATTGTACTGTTCTGATTGAATTATTGCTCATTTTATTAAAATTGTATTTTGGCGCAAATAAAATGAAACGAATAAAAATAAAATTAATAACCAATCCGAATTTAAATTAAGTACCACAAATTAAAAAATTAGTTAACTTGAGGATAAACTTTTTATTTCTTACACTAACGTCTGAGTTCGCCAACATAAATGTTCTTTGAAGAACAAAAATTCTTAAAAATCGAAATATTACAAACCTATCATCAAAATAACTAGAATATGATTCGAATGGTTGAGGTTGAACAAAGCACGTACTGTTAGACTTGCACCAGATTGTAGTGCTCGCAATTCGATTTCAATTTTTTGCTGTAATATGACGTGTCAGTTCAAACTTAAATTTCAGGTGTTTTTATGAAATTATTGAACATGACGCTGGTAGTAACAGCGGCAGGTGCGTTTTATCGGTAAGGGGCTGTTTTTCTTTTAAACTTTCTGTTACGTTTTTCGCACTCTAATTTCATAACCGTTTATATGCTTCTCTTTTGTGACGTAGCATAGCATCATTTCGAGTAAAGGTTTTCTGACAATAGGTACATACGTTAATTTTGATAGAATGACTAGAGCGTTAAAACTCTCGAGTATGTATCGCAGCGAACATGCTTGCTAGTCCTTGTGACACCAAGGCGATCGGAAATTAAACAAATTGGATTATATTACGTCATGCAAGCAAAACAGCGTTTGCAAATTTTAATCTGGCGAGTGAAAACGGTTGAAAAGATTTTCTAAAGGCAATTTGCGACAGGCCATCTGAGGTTAACAGATGTGGCTGCAACAGCTTTTTGTTATTTTAATGCAAAAGCCAAAGATAATACCACTGTTCCATATCGACTCACATATATTCTAGCTGTTGCTGTTGCAATATTTTACGGCAAAAGTCAAAGAATAATATTGACCAACTAGTAAACATATTTCTACGTTATCGATTAAATGCCTTAAAATTTAGTTTTGTTTTTATAATTTTTTTAGATTGAAAGTAACAAATAGTTGGAACCTGCAAACTTCAAAGCGATTTTGCGACAGATAGCCGCCAGCCCAAAGAACGGTCCATGACATTTAAAGTTTAGTCCAAAGTTTAAACTTTAAACTTTGACTAACCGCTTTCGGTAGTTCGATTCCCAGGAAAGCCTTTCAAATTTTAGATTTCAACTAACCACCTGAGGTAATTTGATTTCCAGGGAAGCCTTACAAATTTGAGATTTTAACTAACCGCCTGCGGTAGTTTGATTTCCAGGCAAGCCTTACAAATTTTAAACTTTGGACACACTACCTTTGGTGGTTCGGTTCCCAGAAAGTGTTACAAATTGCAAACTTTAGACTCACCACCTGCGGTGGTTCGGTTTTTTAAAAGTCTTACCAATTTTACACTTTAAGACTCACCATCTTCGGTGGTTTGGTTCCCAACGGTTCTCAGGCAAGTGTTTTAAAGTTTAGGTTTTTTGCCGCATTCCTCCACTAGAGATTCAGTCCATAACCTGAGATTGACAGACCTATTCTAGAGCACTCTTTGAAAAGCATTTGAAAAAATTCGCTTTTAAATTAACAGGAATTTCCCCAAAGGTCGCTTACGATCAGACGCAGTTAGCGATTCCAATTAAAGACGTAAGGTGAATTTACACAGTATCCGTTTTTCGTACGTTTTCGTCCGTTTTTTTAAGTTTTTGCTTCTCCTTGACAAAGTATGCGCTTTTTCATCCGCATTTTTATAAGTCTATATACGCATTAAGTAGACTGTAATATATAGATAAAAATTTTGTTCAAAAATTTTGTGTATGAACGATAAGAGCGATATTTCGAAATAGAGCTGTACCCCTTTACAAAAAAATTTTTTCGGAAAATTTTTGTCCAGTGTGTGACTGTCTGGTTAGTGCGTATATGGAATTATAAAAATGCGGATGAAAAAGCGCATACTTTGTCAAGGAGAAGCAAAAACGTAAAAAAACGGACGAAAACGTACGAAAAACGGATACTGTGTAAATTCACCTTTAATTCTAATCTCATTCAATGAAAAACAGCGTTCAATAACCACCTTTTATAGGCGATGTTGTTGCACCAGCGAACCGTTTTGCACTGCCAAATACCAGGACTGACCTGTGCACCGTTGGGATAAAACAGGTACGAGCTCTGTTGCGCCTGGATTGTCCCATATTTGAAGAGTTAAAAAGGTAGCGCGACCTTTGGACAGGTCACTGGACCGAGCGATTACTCCACGGCGCCGAAAAGTCTGCTACAGCTAGGTCAAGACAGTTTCAAGTAACACGAAACTTTACTAAGTTATAAAATATTCCTTAGCATAAACTAGATAATTTTTTTAGATTCAGAAACTACCGGGTTCGATTCTCAGGTTAGTTATTCGCTTCTTTAACCAGTTAAATAATACTTTCGACTTGAACATTGGTTGTACGTAGTTGGGATGCTGCTCTGGTCAGCTTGGAAGGTTTAAAAGTATATTTCGCTGCACTCGAACCACAGCCAAAAGAAAAACGCCTTTTTACTGCAAAAAAGCAAATCAAACATTTCAAATGGTAAAGCAAACCATCGCAATTTTCTTTTGTCAGGATTTCGCTTGTAGCATGCGATAAGGTGTCGCTTTTAAATTGCAAGGGAAGTTAGGCTGCATTGCGTGCAATTCTCTATGTAGTGTCAAAAACGATTTTCAAGTTACAGCACTTTCTTCGCGAACAAAACAAAAACCTTTTGTTTTCTCGTCCACAACAGTATTCTAAAAATAATAACGTGGCATTTGATTAAACCTTATTCAAAGTGATGGACTGTAACACAACCAAAATATATTATAGTAAACACAGGATGTTTAATTCTCTGTATCTCTTTATTTTGGGTTAAGAATGGTGACCTAAAGTTACTCCACAACAAAGCTATCAGTAATTACGTCTTTCCGCTTCGTAAAGTATTTATGATGACCGACAGATTCTATCGAGAAAATTCACAAACTTGTAGTTTTAAACTACCTACCCGGCAAGGAATTGTCGAAATTCTCGACAAAAAAAAAAAATAATAATAATAATAATCACAATTCTCAAAGAATCCAAACGCTTCGAGCTTTTCTTTTCTTCTTCTACATAACCTTATCTGCTACAGTCATAACAGCTTGCAGCATGCAACGGCTTGGGGAGTTAGCCGAACTTTTGGCTGGCCAGTAAAGCATTTTCATAAAAAATGAGTAAAGACGCGCATTGTGGGCGCATCGAACCTTCCGCCGTCTTTGGGGAAAATAAACTTTCGGGCTGCCGGTCAATAATTGCATCTTTTGTGATTCATTACCAAGAAACTCACGAAATATTAAGTGCTTCCTGACAGATTATCACAAAAACGCAAAGTTTCGATCAGCGTGTGCTTTAGGCTGCGTTTACACACAGGTTTGACGATTTGGTTTCGCTCCTGGTCGTCAAACCTGTCGCGTTCACACATGACAAAAAAAGTCGTTTACATATAGGGGTTTTGACGACGAGGAACGAAACCTTGCGTATGTGGAAACGATGAAAACTAGAGAAAACCAGTTTTCAAACCTGCCTTTTTTGAGGTTTTGAAACCTGAAATGCATTAAAAGAAGTGCGAAAGCAACATCGCAGGCAAAACAAAAGCGCTAACTGCGCTGCAGCTGTATTTGCAGAATATTCATTCCATTTTTGGACTTAATACGGAAAATAGACGCGACACACATTATTCAATAGAAAAGTTATATTTAGCACCATTTTATACAAAAATACAGTGAAACAGCGTTGGAATCCCAAAACAGCGGGTACGTAATGAGAAATTTAGAAGAATTGTGTATCACAAATAAACATGCTGGGATCACTCACTAACTGCGCAATCGGAGTTGGGAGCTCGGGTTGATTTCCTGCAAATTGTTGGCTACTATCCAAAGCCATTGGTTTGGCTTTAAGCTCTATGGTCGAGATCAACTGCTTTGAACAAAGATTTAAATTCCCGATCAAAAACTACATAATCAGCTCTTTTTTAAACGCGGTCTATGATAGTACACTGTGTCGCAAAAACAATTATCCTAAAGTGAAAAACCTATCCCGCATTACTAGAGACAAGTGGCTTTACCAGAGGGGGAAAGTCAATTAGAAAATTCAACCCAAATGTGCATGGTTTTAGACGTGCCTTAAACTTTACCCGGAAGTAAAAGCGAGGAGGGGGGCTGAAGAGGGCCTAGTAATTTAATTCTAATAATAAGTCAATTAAGATGTTTTTGACGTTTTAATTTAATTCTGTCAATAAATGCGAATTGTCATTTAAAAGGCTATTTTTTCAAAAAATTACAAAAACTATTCCAGATTCTTACCTCTACAAGGTAGACAAATTTTAGCTTTAGATTCAAGCCCCCTAAGCAAAATTCTAGTTACGCACCTGGCATGGACTATTCAGTATACAATATACCTGCGTACAAATCAAATGCTTGTGCTTCTCCGGAGAGATTACTGAAACTGAGCACTCGCCGAGTCATATGCAAATCAACATCATCTCAAAACTGTTCAAGAATTTAGTTGTGTTAAAACTAGCTCTTTCACAGCTGCATCAAACCAAAACGCGGAAGAGTACCGTACTATCACAAATTATTGCTATTCATTGGTATAAAAAACGGTATACCACAACTCTGCAATTACTAGAAAATCGACTGAACTCTAGCTAAGGTTAAGATTATAGGGAAGTGCGTAATAGTGAGCTCACAGAAACTATTGATTATTATAACACTACATTTAAATATTTGAAACAGTATAAATATCAGTAAACCTAATCAAATCATACTACAAAACAAAACTTTGAAAAATCGACTAAATATTCAGACTGACAAAGCATATGCTGCAATAATACAGCACCATCTTGCGGTCTCATAGTGTTAAACATTATTAAAGAATAAAGATATACTTTACGTTTTATGCAAAAATTCAAGTTGGAAAGTAACAACTGATCACATGTTCAATTCATTCGACCTTAATTTTGTTTCGTCATCACAGAACGACAAAAGCGAATTTTTTCATTCTTAAATTTCAGTCTGCAAAGTATTAGCATTGGAATTTAACAACAGCAAAGTTCCGAAAAAGGAGTCGTCTTTTCCATCCACAGCACAAATTACTCCAACTAGATTGAGAAGACCAAATGAAATGAAATTCCAAATATGGTTGCTGGCAATTTCCAAGCTGCACCAAATCGTGAGCGGACCCGCTTTATTTTAACCACCTGGAGGTTTGTACGCTGGTCAGGTGCCAAACCGGGCGTACCGAATTTCTGTTTAAAACAAACTAAGAATGCGTTCGTACGCTCACGATTCTTCGCCCAGTGTAAACCGGGCCTACATTTTGTAACTTCTACACCAACAGAAAAAAAAAAGACAATTTTTTTTTGTTTCCATTCGCAGAAAATAGAGTAGATGAAAAATTTCTGCTTCCGCGTAGAGTGAGAAGTATCATACAGGATTGAAGAAATACTCAAATTATCTTCACAAGCATAATATACAAAGCAATTAGAGCGCGTAGTTTTAGTTTCATTCAATGAAAGAAGCAGCGGTAGGTTACAGCAGGATAGTTATGCATTTATAGGGTTAATTAATACGTTTAAGCGCCAACAAATGTGAACTACGTCAGACAAAACGTTAACTCTAAACCTAATCAAGGCTATCGCCCCAACTCTTGCCTCAGCGCCTAACGTACCAACGAACATACGAAACAGAACTTAAGAGAGTGCGTCTAAAGATGTTGCTTCGATGTTTTCAAACATGATCGAGTATAAAAGCATAGCGTGATGCACAGCTACTTTAAACAATATACATGGAAGCAGAACTCTGAACTATTTTATCTTCTTCGTCGCCCGCTGTGATGAGATTCTACTTCAGATTCGTCATCGAGCTGAAAAACATGATGAGTTTAAGCTTTGCCAACAATCACAGAAAATGAGCCGAAATTCAGCAAAAATTTTTAACTTACCATGAAATCAGCAATCTTATTTTCTATGAGTGATATTTCACGCTCACCCGAGAGTGGACGGTCTCACGTACAAACCTTAGAGCAAAAACGCCTTGACTTTTCTCTCAAAGCATCGCATCAAAAAATTTAATCGTAATTACATCTCTATTCACCACGTAGCCTCGGCCAGCAGGCAGAGAGTGAGTTTATTTTTGAACTAAAACAAAAATCAGAATTTACGCAAGTACTGTAGTTGAAACAAGTAAATGTACGAAGGAACCTTATGATCTTCAAAAGTCAAGTTGCCACCTGACTGTCTATCCACCCGTCTATCTACCACACACGGTAGAGGCTTGACTTGTCGCTTTTCAATACTGAACATCAAGCCGGGAAAAGCAATAGAACTCAATTTTTGTAGCCTTGGGTTTGACTCGACCGGAAATCGAACCCAAGTCTAACGTTTCAGTAGCAGATCCTGCATTATTTTGACCACTGATTGGTTCTACACTCTACAAGCCAACAAGATCAAAAAATATTAGATTTTTTCCAGGGCTGCGAACTCGATTGAATTTTATTCGAGTTCAAGTTCGGCAAAAACATCAAGTTTTTTGAGTTCGAATTCAGGCTGACAAAAATGCTAAGTTGACTTTTCGACTTAATCGCTCTCTTTTTTGTAGATATGCTGCTTTTCTAGGTCGCCTCAGCATAAAGAAGTGATCGACAATCTCAATTTATGTGACATGACCAACAAAAAATATTTGTCCTACAATTTTTTAATCTTTAAATTTTATTTTAATGAACTCGAATAGTTTTCATCGAGTTCAAGCTCGAGTTTAGAAAAAATATAATTTCGAGTTCGGGCAAACAACCGAGTTTTTTCGCATTCAAGTTTGCAACCCTGATTTCTTTACATTGTTGGCCAGGGGCTGTATCATGCACGCATCACAAAAGCTACGATAGCGTAAAAATTGATAGGTCTTGGTTGGTGTGGTAGCAAAACCTTTAAAGTCATCCTGCATTTGGTTGGATCTTACCTCGTCCTCTGACTCGTCATCATATTCGTCTTCGTCATCTTCCTCATCATCATCTTCTTCAACAAAATCTTCGTCCTCATCTTGGTGGCTGAAAAGCAATAGTTAGTTATAATGCTATGAAATTTAGGCCATAGCTCAACTTGAAGGAAGACCATCGCTTCCAACGCAGCTGCTTGTTGTGAATCTGTTGTTGTCTTTTTATGTGACGGAACAATGAAGTACTTTTTGAATAATTATGTTCACTTTTGGTTATTCCGAAAACTAAAAAAACAACGAAAAAATAATAGGTACGTATATCACACACTCATATGCAACATTTCAATTTTATTTTATATGCCTTGCAGACAAATTACGCAATGGTGAAATGCCTTTATAAATCCTGGCAAGACATTATATTCGTTAAGAAGGTGAGAAATTACCAACGCTCAGTTATCATTACCTTCTACAATTGCATTGACATATTAGGTTTGTGTTAAACAAACACAAAAAAAAATTAAACGTTTAAAATATAAATGACATCGTAAGCACTGAGTATGACTTAACAAAAAACTTAGACTTAAGATGTAGTATTGTACAGGGTGTCCATAAAGTCCTGCACACATTTAAAATTTTAATATCTCAAAAACCCCATATGGTAGAAACTTTAGATTTTCGACAGTGAATTATACCACCATAAAGTTTTTTCGTTATTTTTCACAGGTTATTTTATTGTTAAAGTGAATACGAATAAGTCATTTTTAATAAAGGAGTAAGGAGTAAGTTTGCAACAAATTATGAAAAATGTTGACCATTCAACAAAAAGCACAATGTGTTCTTTGGTACAATGAATTGAAATCACCAACTGCAGTACAACGTAAATTTAGAAATGAGTTTGGACAAGACCCTCCACACACTAACAGCATTAAGAGATGGTTTAAAAATTTTATGGAAACCGGCAGCATTTTGGATCGCAAACAATCAGGTAGGCCAAGCATTGATGAAGAGACTGTTGATGCTGTCCGTGTAGCATTTCATCGCAGCCCAAGGAAATCAATTCGTGTTGCATCAAATGAACTTGCTATTCCTCGAAGCACAGTTCACAAAGTTTTACATAAACGACTTCGGCTTCATGCTTACAAGTTACAAATTGTTCAAGCTCTTAAGCCGGATGATCGCCCTCGCCGAGCAGCTTTCGTTGAAGAAATTCTTCAGCGCATTGATGATGACAATGGCTACCTTAACAGTGTGTGTTTTTCCGACGAAGCAACTTTTCATGTATCCGGGAAAGTCAATAAGCATAACATTCGAATATGGGGTTCACAAAATCCTTGCGAGGTTTTAGAAAGAGAAAGAGACGGTCCCAAAATCAATGTTTGGTGTGGTTTAATGCACAACCACATTATTGGTCCGTTCATTTTTGCTGAATCCACCATTACAGCAAACATTTATCTGGATATGCTAAAACATTACGTTGTTCCTCAATTAGAAGAGTTCCAGCCGAGGGTTGTGTTTCAGCAAGACGGTGCCCCTCCACACTGGGGTTTGATAGTTCGTGACTTTTTTAATGAAACTTTTCCAAACCGATGGATTGGAAGAAATGGCCCAACACCATGGCCGCCAAGATCTCCAGATATCACCCCTTTAGACTTTTTCTTGTGGGCTTATGTAAAAGACAGAGTTTACAGAACGCCAGTACGTGACGTCGAAACATTGCAGTCACGAATAATTGAGGTTCTCGCCACAGTAAACGGAGAAATGCTGGAGAACACTTGGCGCGAAATTGAGTATCGCCTTGACATATTGAGAGCAACAAATGGAGCACATGTTGAAGTCTATGAATAGCATGGAAAATTAAATTCTTGAAATATGGCTATTACTTAAACTGCTAGAAATTTTTATATGTAAAACTTTAATAAACAAACTTTACTTTGCAAAAAACTGTATGATTTTATCTGCTTTAATTATTTAGCAATACAATTTTAAAAAGTGTTCAAGACTTTATGGACAACCTGTATTATTTTTTTCTGCAAAGCTGAAGGCTTCAACTGAATGCAAATTGTTTTACAGCTCGCATTTCATAAAATATTGATGATTCAATTAAAAGCTAAAACTGCATTTGCATCGAGGTTGTCAAAGGCCAAAGCTGACACTTTCAAGAGTTATTTTGACTGATGGTGTAGAGACTTATAAAATCAAATTTTGAAAGTTGACACTTTCACTTGACTACTTTTACCAATATTCTTAATTCATTGCATATTCTTAATTTACCAATATTCTTAATTCATTGCACTTCTATTTCACAGAATTTCGGGGGATTTTACAGACCTAGGAATAGACGCTGAATAATAAACTGGCAGCGGTCAAGCTAACGATTAAACGCTCCTGGCCACCAGCGCGATTTCTGAACTGGCATGCGTCTTTGTATCCTTAGAAACGCTTATTTCTCACTGTACTAACATAACAGTCTACCCTTCTCAAAGTTCCAAGCCTGACGAACGGCTAACAACCAAAACCCTAAAAATGGGTGCTCTGTGTTGGTGTGCTTAATACAGTGAATACACAAACTAAAAATGCAACTTGTATTAAAAGTCATTTTCATCGTTCACTTTTCCGGCATTTTTTGATATCTTTTTTTTGAACACAAGGGCCACCAAAATGAAGACATGAGAAGTTAACTAAGAGACAGCAGATTAAATTTTTGAAACACAGTTTGCGGGTAACGTTGCTCCATCTATGAACTACTAGATAAAATCTCAAAACGTTTATTAATTTTTTAACTTTTTCGAATCATTCCGAAGGAGAAATGTAAGAAAATTAGAAACCAGGAGGACGTAGATAAAAGCGCAAAAACGACCAAAAATGGGGGTGGAAACGTTAGTATAATAAAATTTGCGACATCATTTTTGGATGAATACGAACCGTCTGTTGCTTCTATAGCGCGGTTTGGCAGCTGGCTTGCGCCGTTGATCTTTTGGTGAGGGGGTGTTATGTAGCGACATATTCGCTGCATTCTTTGCCAGGTCTAATCGTTCCTGTAAGTTGTTGGACGGACGGAGCGAGTTGCGGAAAACCTAGCAAAACATAAAATGATTCATTATGTGTACCGTAGTCATTGATAGACCTTTCCCCTCTTTACAGTTTAACCTTTAGTTTTTTTTAGCCTTTACGGAACACCAGCAACAAAAGCTATCTTTGCTGTTTTCCTGGCCAAGATAACTTGAAAATTAACAGAAACTTTTATTGCCAATAATTTTGTAATTACATCTTTATTTATCAAATTGCTTTGGAAAAGAGACAGCGAAAAGTCAAGCTGCCTACCACACATTGTTCTTCACACTATCCTTTAATTCTAAACGTCAAGCAGGGAAGCTACGCAACTGTTTTAGTAGCAAACGCTTTATGCAGACGACCACTGATCGGTTGTTCATTGGAGACGCTCATTGGTGACTTGGCGGTTAACAACCGCAGTCAGCAAAAGCAGAGGGGAGTTTTAATAAATTTAGAACGTTTGCCTGAAATGAAATCACAATTAAGTTCTTTGGAAGAACTATTCAGTAGAATTAAAAATAGATTAGTTCTAGAGATACCACCTAAAAGTTTAGTACCAGTAATGGTCAAATTAAACACAGCAAAAGGGCCAGCATGGTCCAGTCATTTGAGCGGAAAGTTAATTATTTTTCGATTTTAGGAGAAGCTTTAACAGAAAAATTCCTACACATTGTGTATCCTTACCTCAATATGTTCTTCTTCGTCGATGCTAGTCAGTTCGTTGAAAGCTTGCGAATATATTTCAAGCGCTTTGGCATGGAACAACATTTCGATTTTCACGAATTCCGACAAAATTTTCTATCAAAAATAAAGACTTTACTGCTAAATCTCGTATGTGCTCTCGCACTTGTACGAACACTGACCTAAGACAGCGAAGTAGTCTAAAGCATGTTCTGTGTTGAAGACTGCATCAGCGGCTTAAAATATAAAAATAGGTGCAGGTATGATTCGAATTCAATGATTTTACACCAGTAAGAAATATTAGTTTAATACATAGCTTTATAGTTTTCCAAGCTTCTATGCTTTGCAAACACTCACGTCCAAACTGTCATGGAAAGTTTCTAACAAAAAACAAACACACTTGTACAATGTAAATCAAGTTTTGTAATAAATCCACAGAAATATGATTTAATTACAATACGCACTAAATTCAATAAGCTGCCAGCAACGTAACTTCACACATATAATTAAGTACCGATATAATGAGTACATGTAGTTTTACCTTTAAATCTTGTATTTTCTTCACTTCAAATTCATCGACAGTCTCTTCTAATATTCTAGTTGTTCTAGCAACATCAACCACGCGTTTTTGAAGTTCAGCTTCGGCTTGGGACTGCATAAGCGTGAAATTGTGTTAATATTCAGCGAATGCTTACGGTTAAAAATAACGTTTGTAATTATGAAAGATATCGAAATAAACTCTGAAATGACTAAAAATTAAACCCCAATTCGGACATTTGACAGATATGTCTTAGCGATAAACTAAATCCAGAATTCTCTATTACATTGATAACCAAAAATGCATCTAAAAATTCTAAAATAAAATTAGTTTTTAGTACGTCCATAGATCGTTCCAAATTGGCATAGAATTATGATAGGTTTCAATAACAATCAAAGCCAAAACTTAGAAAATCCAAACTCGGTGCAGCATTCCAATATTCCAAACATCAAAAAACACCAACACGTTTTGAAAAAACGATATCTTTGGCTCAATATTAAAAGCAGGGGTGTCCAAAGTTTGACCCGCGATGAAATTTTATTTGGCCTACGTCCAGCCTACACCTAACTTTCGACCAAAATTACTCTACAGATACGCGAAAGAATTACCGGTACGTATTTAAATGACCCAATATGCCCTAAAATTAGGCCGAAAACTGTTTTCGTCTCCACCTTTTACGCGAACCAGGCCAACTGTCCGCCAAGTGCCAACATTAAGGCTAGGGTTAGTTGGCGGTTAGTTAGTTTGTTTGTGATCTGTTTGCTGCGATCAGTTGGCATGGACCAGCTTTACGACCAAAAAATGTCCTAAGGTAGAGCATAAGACCTTTTTTGGTCTTCACCCTTATAATGAACTCATTGCTGATGTGTGGAATTGGCGGACACCTACGCGAAGTTTCATAAGGCACTTCTTCAGACAAACTTGGACCCCTGATTTAAAGTGACCTCAAAAGCGTGCCATAATCATAACTGGTGCTGATTTAAAGTAATCCGAACTTACCAGCCCATGTCGATTGTTAGGCGATTTATGTTGCATGGTCATCACTCTCTCCTGTTGCTTGATTTCTTGCTTCTGTGCCTTGAACGACTTGTTTAAATCAGCCTGAAAGATAAAATAAGTATCGACGTGGTTTTTGGCTTTAAGTAATTTGGTTCTTCAGGTTAATAATGTGGTTTTAGACCTTATAGCAATTTTACGGAGTAACCTGTTCTGGCTTTTTTGTTATCAAGCACTCAATAGGGGTCTGCGACATCCTGACGCGACCGACCTGACGCGAGAAAATTCACTCTGGTATTCTTGAGGCCAGGGATATCCTGACGCCCTAACTCTAACCCTAGCACTCTCCCTAACCCTAACCCTAATGTCAGGATGTCCATGGCGTCAGAATTCCCGGGTGAAAAGTCTCGCGTCAGGATGTCCTGCTTCGCTCAATAGGGGAGACAAAACCTCTTCTATACAGATGCAATTAAAAATTTTTGGAAAAATTTGAAATGGATTTCACAATCATTAAGATTCATTCTCAAAGCATAACTTTTAATCACAACGCCTCAATTTCTATCAGGTAACAATACCACTACATATCATGTTCAAATGAAAAATAACAACAAACTTGTTGCACTAAATAAGGTATCGGTATTCTATAACACACATTACTCACTTGTGTATGTTTGCATTTTGATCCATAATCGCTTAAAGGTTCGATTACATTCGCCTGTAATCTGTCGATCTGGAATGAATAAAAACACTTATTACTAAATTCGTTTAGACTGGACGTGAAGCGAAGCAACCAAAATTTGACGTCATCGACAACTTGCGAAAGGTTGCAACCAGTCGCAAATCTGCGAGCGGTTGCTTAACTTCACTCAGACAAAATTGTTGATGAATGGTTGGCCTATTTTGAGCAAGTGACGTGAGTAACCACTTACAAAGGTTGTCAGCCTTTGCTTTGCGCCAGTGTAAACGCACCTTTATTCAGGCTGGCTTCGTGTTAAAAGTAGAGAAAACTCATCCAAAAAAAGTAGTGGCGACTGATGATCTTCAGCGAAAGTATATCAAGCACTTTCAAATTTATAAATAAAGCTTTCTTCAATTTTGTCCAGTGAAAAACTAAAATGGAAACACTTTTGTTTCCAGTGATAGGCATCACAATTTAAGTAGAAAATTGCATCGTGCAGGGTGAACTGTCAATTTATACTACAAAGCAAATAGGTGAATCGCAAAGCACAAAAATGTTAGCTTAGAAGCAAATAATGCAACCGTGAATCATTCAACAACAGGAAGTTGCGAAGAGTTCTTCCAGTCATCAAATTAAGCAAAAATTCAACTCAACATACCATTAGTTCATTACCGGTACTGACTAAAAACCATTGACAGATTAGTTGATATTGATTAACTCATATTTTGGGCAAGATTGATATCTTATAGATCGAGAGAGATATCAGCAAGAAAGCCCAATCTATTAAAAATGTAGCTACATTAAAATTTATTTATTGAATTTTGCACAGTAAAATTTTTTTTAGAAACTTAACCGTTGAAAAGATTTTTGAAAATTTTTCATGTAGCACCCACGAATATGGCATATGGCGGTTTTCTAATTCCAAAAAATTGCCCAGGTATCAACGTTTTAAATAACTTTGGTTTCCTCAGGTAGCAATTTAATTTTATCTTACTTCTGCTTGTCTGTAATCTTGAATATTTGAAATCTGCTCAGCGAATCTTGACAAATGCCTGCTCAGCGATCCTTGCTCTTCGCCTGCATATTCCAAGCACGTCTAAAGAATAAAAGATGTTGATTTAAATGTTGTTGGGTTTGGGCCCTATCTTCTCAAGGCAACAAGGCATATTTAAACCATGAGAAAAGATACAAAACTAGATTTAAACAATTGGTCTAAATCACTCTAATAGGCAACCCAGCCAGCAAAGTAGAACTTTAATATGCCAGCTTATAGTCTTTGGGCTCATCTCATATCAATGAAATGGTACAAAGTATTAGCTCTCAAAAAATTGAGGGAGGCTGCTACATTTGACAAAGAGGGTCTGTTAGTGGTATCATAATTTTGTTACCAATGCCATGTTGTGCTAACCAATTGTTTCGTATATAATTATATGCACTACATTTAATGGGCTTGTGGTGACCTAGTGAATAAAATTTAATATTTGCTCTTGTATAAATGCCTGCGGTATCCGGTTATTGGCACATATCGCTCATTGCTATGGGTGGTATTGTGTAATGAACGAACATTGCGAGACAAAAGGAATTTAATCAATGTTGTTTTTGTTCTCACTTTTCTTTGTTCACTCGCTGTATATATACCGCTGCTTTGCTTTATGTCGTCATTATTATTGTTATTATTATTATTAGTTTATTAAACACTACTTGTTGATATTAAAAAACTACGTGTCGAGACTCATCGCGTACAAACTCACTGAATTGGTACCCCGAGTAAAATAGCCCCCTTCGGGCACTCCTCTCATTATTGCCAGTGTGAGCTAAGCTCTTTGTGAAGTTAAGATCTTTTCAACAAATCGGCCCTGAAAGGCATTGAACGAGAAGACAAGGAGAAGTGATCTCGAAGCAAGAATACAAAGAAGACCGAAAATCTCCCATGAAGACTTTGTTACAGCACGAGAAAAGTTGCGGTACGAACTGATACAGTAGATACTGCGATAATGCATTTTAAGTACTTGACGGAACTTTAAAAAAAAAAAGACTTTTAATACTCTTTAAAACAATGTGCCTGTCGTGCCTCACCGGTTTTTGAATAGTGAAGCCGCCAAGTTATGGTGAATTGTAAAAGGCGATTAAAAATAACTTTAATTTTGTTAAATTTTCGTATTGTGCAAGCAAAAAAAAGCCCAAACCTAATCGTATATTTGCAAGGTATGTGGGAATTGTTATCAAACCACGCATACCAATGTAAACGCCAGAGAGGCTTACAAACTTGCATTTTGCTGACTAAGCAAAGCTTAAGTCATTTTTCCTTTAGCCTGAACAATTTTCTTACAGTCGCAGGTTTGAGTTGGAGCAATTTGGAATTATTAATATTACTGGAAATAGTTATGTAAATGGGGTGGTAAAAGGATAAACCCTCGGGCCCCTATTGACAAAAACTTGATATTATTGCGTTTATAACTGAACTGTTTTGTGATTATCAACCGCATGTGGAGCTTATATGATTTTTGAATTTGTAATGCGTCACTCCTGTTATCAAATTCTGATTCCTTACCTACCACAGTTAAGCTGTGCAAGACATGTAAACGTAGTTGTACTGATAATGGGTGTCCGATAATTGACCTTTCCAATGTATGAATTGCGTTTGCGTTTTTCTCGTACCTTAGAATTAGCTGAAATTCCTCTCGTTATCATTAATGTTACATGGCTACTCTAATTCTGTTCGAGTAAAAGAAGTTTAAAGGATAAATAGCAATAGCCATGACCAGTGTTCCCACTAAACCGATTTTTTTCAGCGAATCGGCGATTTGTTGGAGCAAGGGCAAATATTTTTTGGCAATATAGTAAACAAAGCTTTAGAAAATTTTACAAATTTGTGGAAATATGACATTTGTTATACTTTAATACTGGATTGATACAAAATTTGGGCACATAAACGTCTTTTTAGAGCTTTGGGCACAATTGTTTTAAGATAATTTGGGCCCTCGCCGACTAGCCTTAAAGTTAGAGGGAATACAGGCCATGACTCAACAAAATATATCTCGTGCGACCAGCAGAGTTACTGAATGTTTATTTCATATTGTTGTTTTTGTATTTTTGATATTATTTGATTCTGAGCAAAGACTTGATTTATTATTTCATATTGTTGTTTTTGCATTTTTGATACTATTTGATTCCGAGCAAAGACTCGATGATTATATATTACACTAAAGGGCAAGAGAAAAGCCCTCTATATTGTGTTGTTTACATTTTCCACGCTAAAATGCGCTATGTCATCCTGAGAGGAATGACTAAGTCACTTATTTCTGGTCGCTTGGACATTGAAAATAGCATTTCTACTGACATATTTCAGATTTTAAAGCATTTTATCCCCAGCTTTGGTGTTTTTGCTGACTCCTTTTTTAACCCTTATCGGTTTTCTATGTTGCAGTTTTTTAAGAGTTACATGTTTTTTTGTCATGTTACATGTCTTTTTTTGTCACTCAAATTTGCATTTCTTTTTGTCGACTGATGCGTATGCTGGACGGCCTGGGGGGCTATGTCATCCATCATACCCATCATTCTGAGGGGAAGGTCTGTGGTGACTGAGTGAATATAATTTAATATTTGTTCTTGTATAAATGCTTGCAGTATCCGGTTATTGGCACATATCGCTCATTGCTATGGGTGGTATTTCATAACGAACGGATATTGCGAGACAAAAGGAATTTAATTACTGTTGTTTTTGTTCTCACTTTTCTTTGTTCACTCGCTGCATACATACCGCTGCTTTGCTTTATGTCGTCATTATTATTGTTAGTATATTAAATACTACTAGTTGATATTAAAGAACTACGTGTCGAGACTCATCGCGTTTGAACTCACTAAATGGTTAATGCTTATTTTATGGTTTTATACTAAATGCAGTAAGCCACAAACCAAGTAGCTGCTTGATGCATTGCACTTTTTTTTATCCGACTTAGTAAATTTAGGGTTGAAGTTCTTTCAAAAACTTGGCTAAATTTGGATTTCTTGAAAATTTTCATGAATTTTCAGCTTCATTTATTCTTAATAATCTTGTTGAATAATGAAGTGACACAAAATCATTCATTACCGGTACTTGATTTAAAATTGTCCATTGTTATTGATAAGATTATTGATTAAAATAGTTTCGGATAAATCAACAAATTTGGCAATATAGAAAAAAGTAAAAAGCTTTGCTGATCCTACACACAAATGCATTGTACTTGCCTGCCTTCTCACATTTTTTTTTTTATGCCAAGGCTGGCATTGTTCTCAATTTGTGCATAAATTTTGAGAAAAAATGAGCCTTGTGTTCTTACAAAAAAAGTGCAATTTTAACTCAGTGTGTTATCAAAGCAAACAATTGCAATTGATTAAACTGCATTCCTACAATACAGGTAATGCTGAGTCAGCAAAATATTATATATCTTGGCATGCTAAAAATAAGTAAATTTTAAGATAAATCATATTTATGTATGGTTTGATAAAATATCACTAAGCTCTAGCAAATAGATCATAGTTTCCTAAATTACTTGTAGAAAATAGTATAGTTTCATAAACTGCAAGACACATCAGCTTGAAATCCACAAATACTACAGTTATAAGCATCAGTTATAGTTAACTCTACTAGTATTAACTCATTATCATCAATCAAAGCAAGCAAAATTCAAACCTTGGCTAGTTTGTCATATTTATCTCGAAGACGAGCAGTTTTTCTGCTAACACCTCCTATTTCAGTGCATAAATGGCCAAAATATTTCTCAACTTTTTTAACAGACTGCTCCATGAATCTTGATTGAGCATCTCTGAAATTTACAAAAAACTTAAAATGCATTCAACAACGATTGGAGCAGCTTTTACCATAATAAACGCAATTTGACAACTTGTACTACAGTTTCACTCAATAAAAAATACCAATTGAAACAGCTGTAGCTTAGACAATGTTCTCATTCAAGAATCAGTTTTTTCCTGGAGCCCAAAATAAGTGGATAACTTGGCCAATTTTAACATTTTAAACTTATTTTGTATTAGAGCTTAACAAAACTTGCATCATCTAAGTCCTATAGTCTTATCGATCAGATAAATAGTAATTCCATCTTTAATCACCAAGTTGTCTTAGCCAAGAGACAATACGAGAACCTTTAGGATCTTCGAGTTAATCCGCCATATATAGTGCGAAAAACTCTTAAAGAAATTTACAATATGGATAAAATTTTTGAAATTCTTAATGGAAAATAGCCACACAATTTTGAACTTGATAGCTTGATTAGTTTGGCACCAAGAAAAACTAACCTTGCTCTTGCCTCAGGAGAGAGCGGAGATCTTGAACTGTTCAACATTTTCCTGCAAATAATTAGCCTAATCTGCTGAAGAGCTAGATTTAAGATAGCCACAAACTAAAACAGGATAAATCTTAAGAGATACTGACATACCAATAGTTTAGCCCACCGGTAGTAGCTTAATCAGTCTTGCTATGGACCATATTGAAAAGTTTACTCAGTCTCAAAAAAAAAAGCCAAGCCTGCTGGTGCAGATTGTGCAAATATCTATTTTTGGTGAAGCATCAAGACTTTGTCTCAGGATGCTTTGAAGTTACAGATCTGAGATGCACCAAACAACTTCCATGCACTTGCAGACTACCTGTAGCATATACTAAACTGGCACAGAGTCAGGGGTACCGATATAGTCTGAAGCCTCCCATATAATGCTGCATTTTTCTACACAAAGCAAGCCTAGGCTATGCTACCGTACTGCAGTTGCCACCACCAATCTTGAATCCTAACCTATTACAGCACGAAGTGACTACGCGAATGGAACATTCGCGGTATTTTTTTTTCCTCGCGAATGGAGACATTGCCTTTTTCATACATTTAGTTTAAATACGACATTTTATCGCTAAGTCGGTGCAAGCTGCGTAGCGTAGTGGTTAGAGCACGTAACTGCAAACTGATGAACCCGGGTTCGACTCCCATCGGAGGTATAAAAGCGTCAAATGGAAGGTAACGCGGAGTATACGGATACGGAAAGAATATGTGGTAGTCAACCTTTTTTTGCTTCAAAACCTTTCATTACAGTTAGGGTTAGGGCAGCGATGCCAGTCTGAGGGGATAGCAATTCCCTGTAGTATCTATTCATAGCGCCTGCTCCATTCGCGAGGAAAAAAAAGTACCGCGAATGTTCCATTCGCCAAGCCTCTTCCATTACAGCACCGGTACGCCACTACACCTGTTCAGTATTTAGAACAACTACATACTTTACTTGGAATATTAAGAAGTTAAAATCCCAGCTAGAAAATGGTAAAAAAATTTCAAGTTTTATTCATATTCACAGTTCAGTATTGAACAGCGTGATGCAAAAGCTAAATAAATTCTAGGTTGGAGGGAATGTACCAGATCCAGTGCATTATGTAAGAATTTTTCACCAGCACCAGAACACCAAGCAAAAAAAGTTCTGCCTAACCAATAGACCTATAAACCTGAAATTATTGGAAAAGACTATAATTTATTAAAATTTTTACCTACTTTTTCATTAATGCTCACTCAAACCTAACTCTTACCTCTAAACCGTAATACAGTAACCAGTGTTCCCTCTAAGTTTTCACCTTCTGCAAAAATGCCGAATATAGTGCAAACGTTCTAACCTCAATGTAAAAATGCCGAAAATTTTCTCATCTTTTTTGTCAGGTTTCAATGTGATCTCAAAAAAAAAAAGGTCATCACGCCGATAGAGGCATCGTTTTCTCCGATTTTATGTTGATCTCCAAAAAAAAAAAAAAAAAAAGGTCCTTCGTCTAAGTTCTGCAACTTTTCTCCGCGATTTCTGCGACATACGGTACCAGAGCGAGGCGCCGTGAACCGCGGCTGTCTACGGTTTTTGGCAAGAAACAAAAACGCCGGTTTTTAGTGGGAGAAAAAATGCCGAAATTCGCAAAATTTCAGTGCGAAAATGCCGGAAAAAATTTCGCACGTTTTTGCACTTATAGGGAACACTGACAGTAACTCAAATTCTGTTTAATCGTTTGCATGCTGTCTGGCCAACGATGTCAAAAGCCTACACATGGAAGAGTCACAGCTCTAAAACTAGCCTAGTTCCAAATCTCAGATCAAACCCTAACAGCCTACCTAACTCTAACTCAAACCCAAATCTTAACCTTTAAGTTTGAAAAAGAAAATAGGCCTACTGTAAAATGCATGCATGAATACGCCTATTCCTCAGTTTTTGTTTAATCAGTAGGCTAAATAACACAAACAGCACACAGCTGAGCAGACTTACCGGTATCTCTGATCTTCTTCCTATTTCCACTGCAGCCTGGTCTGTTAGCGTTACTGTAATGCTAGATACCGAGTAACGGTACGAGTACCTAGACTGTAGAAGCAAAACTAGCCTAGAATTGTCAATCCTAGAACGTAGAAGATTTTGCCGATCACCAGCTTTGACCAAAGCCTGCCGGCGCTACCGTTGGCCTACAGCAGTTCTTATCTGGTAGCCTAGCTTTTCATCACCAACTATCGCAGCCTACTCTACCAGTACGGTAGCTTATTACATTATACACATCAGGCTATAGTATTAGCCGACCTAGAGTTTAATTTTTCACATCAAAAAAATTCCAAGTAGCGTCGATTCGTCATGCTTGATTAATGTTGCTTCAAAACACTTAATTTTTATTCAAAAAAAGTAGGGACTTCTTCACCTATTTGAAGCGTTGTTTTAAAATAAGAGAGTATAGGAAAATTAAAAATCCTTGAACTTGTAATTGTAATTACATTTTATTCACCAACTTGCCTTGGCCAGGAGGCAGTGAAGGGACCTTTTGGTTCTTGAGTCAAGCTGCCACCTGCACATTTGTCTACTACACACGACGAAGATGTTACACTAAAATCAAATCAAAACTTTCATTAAACTCGCTGTATTACGCCAAAGGGAGTAAAGAGTTGGCGGGGCCTATATCCGCGTCAATGCATCCGGGAAACACAGCTCCTTTTGAAGAAATGTTGTAGCGGTGGCGAGCCATTGGCAACACTGTGTTCAATTCAAGGCAGCAACCAAGGGGAGGCCAGGGGGGCGGTGCCCCTGTCATAGCCAGTGAAAACTTTCCCACAAAATTAACAATAAATAAGATTGACGACCAGGGGGCATGGCGCACTCCCGGCCTTAATTCAATTTTTTCCAACCAATCTAAACGTTTAACCACGGTGAAATCAAGAGTTTTTGTCCTAAAAGTTGCTATCTCAGGCCCTCATCTAAACTTTTTATGAACGCAATGCAATAACCAGCGCCGTATTTGCCATATGGCTCAGTGCCAGGGCCCCGCCTTCAGATTGTAGGACTTTTTTTGGTCTTCATTTATATTTGGCAGGAAGATTTTGCCAAAATTCCCTAAGTGCCAGGGGCCCCCATAATGTAGCCTATGTCGGCAGCGTGGCCGAATGGGTAAAGGCGTCGTTTTTACGGCGACTCTGATCGCAGGATCATGAGTTCAACCCGCACCCTGGTCACATTGTTGCGTCCTTGGATAAGACGCTTTACGATAATTATCTCTGCTTGGTGGCTTCGAACAAGCAGCAAATTTACGTGGGAAGAAGTCAAAACGCCAACAGGAAAGCTCGGAAAATGGTCAACTCCTAAGCGGGTGCGGATTCGTCCAAAGCATAGCGCACCGTCGCTTTCTCGTGATAGGAGGATAAAGATGCACCAATCAATCATCATCAATCTATATCCGGCCCGGGAATAACTAGTTTTGTAAGCGGAACCAACTATTGTACCATTTTTCAATAACGATTCATCTCCACCTCGCCAGTCTTTACGCACAAAATACTTTTAAAAAAATAGCTAAGGAAAATGCTTATTGAACAAATTATTGAATTTTAATTGTGGGGGCCTGGGCCCCCTGGCGGTACTTGTATCCTATAACTGGTTAACTTCATGACAAAATAAAAATCTTCTAAGGAAAATCTTTGAGTGGATTATTATTTACAGTTAAAATATTGCAGGAGTCAAAGTGCCTTACTTCCCTCTGCATGGACCAAATCACTTACTATTAAAATTGTACACCATAATGAAAAATTTTTAACGTGCTTTGGGATTTAATTGCAAGTAAAAGGAGGATTGAACAATTCAAGTTTTTCGATTGGCTTTGAAATGCTAAAAATCTAGTTCTTTCAAATGGCTGTGAACACGTACGAAATGTGATCCAATGGGATTAAAATAGCTTTTTTGTCAAAAAGTTTACAAAAATTCCCAACGGCTAAGGGTTTTCCCCCCCAGACCCCAATAGCCACCGGCGGCTGAGGGCTCCGCCCCAAGACCACAGTCTGTGATACGTTTGAGTACACTAGCTCGCTCAACACGTCTTCTAAGTTAGACATTTGCACTTTTCAACAATCAGTTTTCGCCCTCTCTAGCAAAATCCTGGTAAAGTGCCAACAGGCTACGGCTTTAAATCTTCCATTCTGCAATATCTTTGCCCACAAAAAGTTCCTTTTTTGAAAATTTCTGATGACGTCATTGCATGTGATTTGTGGTTTGGCCCCCCCAATCAAAAATCTGGCTACGACTGTGCTAGCGACACCCCCCAAACTGCCCATATTAGTGCGCAATTTTTTCTCTTGCGGCTCTTTGATGATGTTGGCTCGATTACCGTCCTTTTTTTTTATTGTTGGAGACCGACAGAAAACTCGAAAAGTAGGCCAATTTGGCTCGATGACCTTTTTTTGAGATCAACATCAACTTGCTGATTAAGATAAGAAATTCGTATACTACGAAAAGGCACAAATTTGTGGCCACAATTGCAAACAATTTTGCTCCGCAGGACAACGCTCCAGTTGCGGCACTGGTTCGATTTGACCAGTTCGAGATTTGAACCTTAGACCTCCCGCTTAAGAGACAAACGCGCTTCTGCTCGACCAACTGGCCGGTCCGAGATTTGAACCTTTACACTGTCCCTTTAAATGCTAAACGTCCAGCAAGAAAGCTGTGAATACTAAGTTTGAAATTCTTTGGTTTGACCCGACCGGAAATCGAATCCTGGTCTTCCATTTCAGTAGCAGGCGCTCTAAACGCTCGACCACTGAAACTTGAAATTCAAGTACATTGTTTTCGAAAAATTAGAATATGGCTCGAGTTGCCTGATGGATAGGGTGGGTAGCATTAACTACAACGCGTAGATGGAGACTTTGCCGCTCTGGGTTGATGAGAATGGAAATTCCACTGCTAAGCGCACACTAGCTTAGCAGTGGAATTCCCATTCTGGGCAGCGTGGCCGAATGGGTAACGGCGTCGTTTTTACGACGACCCTGATCGAATGATCTGGGTTCAACCCGCACCCTGGTCACGTTGTTGCGTCCTTGGATAAGACGCTTTACGATGATTATCTCTGCTTGGTGGCTTCGAACAAGCAGCAAATTCAGTGGACAAGAATTCGAAGAAATCCACAGGAACATTGGATCATCGGAAACTCCTAAGCAGGTGCGGATTCCTCCAATCACGAAGTAGTCCTGGTAATGAAAAGCGTGCGGATCGTTCAACAAGTTAGCGTCTGACGCTGTCCGGTGACAGGAGGATAAATATGCGCTACAAGAACAACAACAGCTTCTCTTCTCTCATTTATTGGTATCAACTTAATTTGTCCAAAAATGATGTAGACTTTTTTGGTCTTCAATAAGTACTGTCTTTCCACCCGAAAAGTAATCGAGCACAATTTATTATTTTTGTGGGAACCCTTTTTCAGGGACTGCAAAAGCAAAAGTCCCAATACTCTCCTTCAAACAACCCTGCTGATATAAAGGGTACCCAAACAGCACTTAGGTGTTTTTGTTTTTTTTCTTAGGAGTAAATCTGTCTGGCGAAAAGGAGAGGAAACAGCAAAAAACGAGGTGTGGTTTTCACCGCAATACAGCCCAATAAAAAGTGCTCAAAACTAGGACCGTTGAGAAAGGGAAGACCGAGTAGGCCCACCAATGAGCGGAATTTTTTTGTAGGGACAACGTTGATGTCGGGGGGCATGCTGGTTGAAGCTACGTTTGAATCAAAAGTGAAATGTTACGGAAAACTACTGATCTTGAATTCGGGCAAGAAACAGGCCCAAACTGATTGAAGATCTTTTTTTGGCTTTTATCATAAGTCCACACATGGGGCGTCGACAAAAAAATTTTAGGGGTGCCAAAACTTCGTTAACTAAGAAAAGAGCAAGTATTAACTGCAAAAAATGAATAAATTTTCGAAATTTGGGAGGTTTAAGAGAGTGTGTGAAAATCCAGAGGGCCGTGCCCCCCCCCCCTTGCCGACGAGTCCGTACTGTTAATAGCTGCTAGGTTCAGAAGTAGCCTACTTCTTTTAGTAATGAATTGGCTCCCGAAACTGCTCTCAAAGGCCCTGCTCCAAACTTAGACTTCTTTTTTCTTACGTATTTAATCGCACTGTGCTTCGGCTCGATGGGAAGAAAACCAACTTTTAGGTTTAAGACTTTTTTTCTTCACTAACTTACATTTGGTTTGGCAAAAGGAGGCATCGAACAGCAGCGAAGACTTTTTGGAATGCACTACAGTCTCGCCTCGAAACATAGGTTGCAGTTGCTTTGTTACATATTTGTTCTCCTGTTTACGAAATAGTTCGTGTTTTGAAAAATCCGAACCTGCTTACGTATTTACTGTGGATTTTTTCGAAATCTGGTCCAATGAATTTGTCGTTTGTTCAAAACCAAGTAGAGATATTAATTGCAAGGCGTCTTGTCCAAGTACGCTACAACCATGCAGTCGGAGGTTCGGGTTTGAGCGAGATCATGCGATTACGGTCGTCGTAAATACGGCCACGCTTCAGTTTGCACTAGAAAATTTATGGCATAGCTCGATTCCGTCAAAACCTAAAATAGAACAGCAGGAAGCTGCGAATAAACAACCTTTCGGTCACTGGTCAAACGGCCAATGATCTACACCCAACCTTTTCACGATTTGTCCCTTCCTCCCTAAAGCAAGAACTACAACAAAATGCTATTATAATATACATGCTGCACTTTACGAGTGTTGCTAAGTGGCTGCGATCATTGAAGAACTAAATATACAGCGCTAAATTGGAGTCTTGGGGGATAAAATCGAGCAAGATATGTCTTGAAAAGCAAAATATCCAAATCCGTAAAAAGCAGGATGGTTCCAAACCGAAGTTACGATAAAACTTTTTCGGTATCATACAGACAAGTGCATGTATTTTTACATAACATTCAGAGGTAACTTACAGTCCAAACCAAATGTTATTCGCAAACGCAGGTCGCACAGTTAAACTTGACACACTCTATACACGTACGGTGTGAAAACTTGAGCTTAATACATGATTGAATACAATTGATTTATCGATTTTTCGAACTGCCAAAGGCAAACTATCTAAATTAAGTTGAAATCAAATAAGCTCAGAGTTCTTACAATCTTTGCTAAACTACTTTAACTAATGCATCTTTAATACAAAAATTCGTTATTTGAACCGCAATCATTCCCCGAAGCCCAACGCAAAGCCCAATAATACGTACCGTAAGTAAACTTTTATCAAATTGCATTTTGTGACAAAGCGAATATCATTCTCAAAAAAAAAAAAAAAAACCAAGCACGTAAAAAACATGACTAGGAACGTTATGGAACAAAGGCAAAAACGACAGCAACATCAATCTTCCAAAAAACAATGAAAAAACTTCAGGGGCAAAATTGATTCTAAACAAAAATTATTATTCACTTCATTCAATGAGCCAAATGCCTATAAAATAAGTTTTTAAATGATACAAGATGCCGACGCAGTTTTAATACAACCATTTCAGAAATCCACGTCTTCAAATGCAAAGAATCAGATAGAAGTACAGCAAAACCATAAGCCAAAAAAATTGAAACCTCAAACCAGAAAGGGATTATAACGTTTGATGCTCTTCTGGTGACCATGCTTTCTATCTGCTCATCGATTCAAACAGATTGTGACTATTTTCCAGCCAAACTTTAGTATCCATAAATATTATGACATTCGAGATTTCTGCAATGTTTACACTTGACCACTGTGCTAATGTCACATGCAGTCTAACAGCTTACGATGGATTTGAGTGACAATTCTACGACGATAATAAAATTCTAATTTAATAAGGGTTTAAAATTAATACTTTTGGGGGAATTTTTATTGCCTCCCAAATTGTTACTAAAAATTAACTCATCTAAGGACGGCTTTTGAAATACAAGGCCAAGGTTAATACAAAGTACATTGACTCATGCTGTAGACTGACATTCAACATTTTGCATATTCACTTTTCAGACCGAGTTTTTGGTCCCTAATTACTCTCAAGATACCCGCTTAATGTCGAGTCAAGCCAAAAACAGGCTAATAAAAGAGCTTATGTCACCTAAGAAATATCACAAACATATGAACTCTTTGATTTGCACAGTTTTTTCGTAATTTGGGACTTTTTGGTCCGAGTCAGCATAAGTAATCACTGGAACTGAGCCGGAAAAGTGGGCGAACAAAAACGCAAATTAGATGTTGGCTTTTGACTAATAAGCAAAATAATGATGCAAGCTGAAAATGGGTGGTCACAATTTCTTCAAGTTAAAATAAAGCAATTTTATAAGAACACATGGTAGAACAGAGCGTTTAAACATACTCGTATGGTAAAAAATTCAGCTGAAAATACTGTATGAGGTTCACAATTGATCAATCCAAACTTCTACTTCAAGCTCACGAACGCAGATCTCGACACTCTAATCAGTTCATTGATCGAAAACAGTTCGGAAGTGCAAACTTTATTGGCAACACTTACCAATCTTGACGAAGAGTAGCAGTAATCATATGACATGATTTCGAATAAGGGAAAGCGCACGCCACTACCGGTTATCCGTTAATTACTAAGCTGGTTTCAGAAATGCGATCAAAGTTAAACGTTGTTTCCGGAAGTCTTTAAGACGTACAATGAGTTATGACTCACACGGTTACGTGTGACTTGATTATGATAAGTTCTATGAACAACGAAAATGTGAAATCCCTATTAAACGTGTACACTTAAATGAAGTTGAACCAAAGCACTGAAGAACGGGGTGTTTGAAATCAATACATTTCACGCCGTTTTTTCACTTTTGTGGTAAGGTTTTATGTCAAGATTTTCTTCGTCCACTTTTCAGGCCGGTTTTCGGTTCCACCGTCTGCTGAGTGATGCTAAGAAAGTATTAAACTACGAAAGCGGCATGCAAATCAAGAGTTTTTATAGGTTTTATATCACTGAATGGAAAAAAAATTTTAATGATTCTAAATTGCGGCTAATTTTTAGTCAAGAGTTTTTACTTTAGCTATTTTCTTTTGGTGACGTAACTTTTCTGCATGACTCAGCAAAAAGCAGGGACCGGAACCAAGAACCGGCCTTAAAAGCCGACTTGTAAGAACGCTAATGGTTGATAGCAGTTCCCAAAAGAAACCACAAAAGAAACTAAAAAAAATCGAAAATCAGCAACTCAATGCGGCCCAGAAAAGTGGACTTGTCAAGACGAAATAAAATATTTTCGCCTAACTGCGTAATACACATAAAAGAACAAAAATTTCGAACGTTAGAAATAGTACAAAATGTTGTGGTAAAAGCAATATTAATCATTTCCTGCATTTGGTGATGGTCATGTATAACAACCCCTCCGAGGGATGGGGGTGCAAAGAAACTCCTCCGAGATACAACAGTCGGGCCACATCCCAAGGTCAGAACCATTGGGTGTGACCTAAAACCTTGGTTCAGACCTTCGAATGGGGTTGAATTTCTGCGGAATAACTTCAAAAACGCATTTTGAAAATGCATAGCACTGCACTACCGTACATACATGAATTATTAAGCAACAAACATAAAACGTAAAAAGGTCCAAATCAGGGCAATGTGCAAGACGACGTTTTTTTACATTTCTATCATGGAATTAAAATCTTCACAGTGTAATATATGAAAATTGTCAAAGAATAAAAAACTGGCAATGCGATGTATATTTTTATGAAAGCAACCGCAAAAACAAAACAAACGCAATATATGACGAAAATAACAAGTTATGAAATACGATTGAATTTTTAAAACACATTTTGAAAACACGCAGCGTTATCATCGCACATACACGAATTAATAAGCTGTAAGCAGAAAACGTGAAAACTTCCGGGATGAGAGCAGGTAGACAATGCAATCAATGACATTAATCATTTGCAGCTAATGCCAAAACGACAAGATATAACTTAATCAGCAGCAAACGGTTTCAAATGCTTAATTTTGGAAAAGGCTAAAACTCGAAAAAATGGCTCATTTCACTAAATTTTTATTAACCAAGCTTCATTACATGATAAAGACATCTACCATACCTAGAAATAAAGACATCAGCTTAATTTGTTTCAAAAAAAAAAAAAAATGTCGAGAAAAACAAATATAACTGACAAACGCTATTAAATTAATTTGTTATTAAGTGCTGTACGCCGTGTGTTCAGTGCATTTATATATGGAAAAGTTTGGTGTTAAAATAACCAATAATTTCTATACATTTTAGGAGATACTAAAACCAACTCGTGTACCTCTGTTCAAAGTAAACGCACTCGTAATACATTCCTGTATCATACGAGAAAAACTAAGCACAACCACTTTTAACACAGTTGTAAGAACATCTAGCACCACCGTAATGTGAAAGCTTGTCGATTGCTCTCAAGTTACTGAGTTATTCTACAGTCGTTTGGCACAGGCATTTTTTTCCTTTTAGCTTGTATCAAAAGGTCGTGCTGCAGAACTACCTCAGGAAACGCGACGCCGTCTACGGCAACAATATCTGCAAGATTGTAGAGAGTCGGGACTAATTTGAGCTTTCTACCAAATTTAGAACTAACAAATGGACGAAAAAAAGTCACTAATAGTTTTATGTACCACGAAGCATGCACAATTAGTAAATACTGCAAGTTCTTGTGCAGCCGTTTGTTGATCATCTGATAACATTTTCTAAGCCATGAAAAAGAAGGTACGTTCTTTCGACTGGAACCACCGTTCAAAAATATTATTAAGTATTTGTCAGCGACGATCATATCCAATGTGTGTATGATGTAAAGAAAAAGATTGTCCATAATGAGTTGATAGTTCGATGCACTTCTATCTGGTAAATAACAGGCAGAAAAAACAACAATAGCATTAAGTCCATCACCATAATAACCTCCATGGCTAATTACTTGTCGATATGGATTAACAAGATCGAAATCAAATTCTTCACTGTTATTGTTTTGTTGACTAGATTCGAGAAAACGTGTTGAATTATCGAGAAAAGGCTGAATAGGGGTATCATTGTCCCATTCTAGTTCAATATCAACACGAGTGGATGAACACATCGAGCTTACATCCTCTGCAAGTAATAATTCTTCCAAAGTGAGGTCGATCATTTGTTCCAGTTCTGAATCACAGATTCCGCACTGACTACTTGCACTGCTAGCATTTGCAATGACAGCTCTTTCTAAATTCCGAAGCTGTTGTAACTGTTGCGTAGTTGCAGTACCAGTTTGAATTTTGTGAAAACTTTTTCCTGGTTGCCCAGAAAGTGCGACTAAATCATCGACTTGCATTTCTTCATCAGAATCAAAAAAAACAACTTTATCCCTGAATAATGCATCAGAAAAATAACCTTCTTGGTCTGAAACTTCCATCTTTGAAACGCAATCAAAACGAAAAATAAAAGTAGGCAAAAAATACAAAGGATTTTGTCTGAAAATCTCAGAAAAAAAAAATCAATCTGAAACAACATCCAACCGCTGACCGACACTAAGAAACACTCTTCATCAATACAATTCCAGGCGTTCGATATTTTTGTTCATGTATGGTCTCAAAAATTTGTCTTTAGGCCAATGCAATTGCGACTAGAATCAACAAATTGCCTGCAATTGAGCTTAGCCAAATACAATCTACGGTAAAAATTCTGTTATAGAAAAATGTCAGCATTTTTATCTTTTTTTTTTTTGTTCTCAATGCTTGGATTTTGGTGTTTAAACCACCGTTTCAGTGTTCATTTAAAACCACCTTTTCGGTGTTTCCTCCAACTTTTTGGTGACTTCCGGGAGCCCAAATTTTCTCAAAACAACTGTGCTCAAAGCTGTAAAAACACATTTATGTGCCCAAGTTTTGTACCAATCAATTATTTAAGTAATGTTCAATTGTACAGTAATGTACGGTATACCGGTACTATAAGTCAAATTTTGCTAATTGGCTGTCTTTTTTAAAGATATCTGATAATGATACGTTTACCTTATGACCAAAAATTGTTTGTCTGTGACCTGACATACTGCTAATTCGCTGACAAAAATCAGCTTAGAGGAAACACTGCTTGAAATACTTGCAAATTATAACAACTGTGCTTTTTAATAAACAGCTTGTGGGCTGCAAGGCCAAGATGGTAAGACTGTGTTTTTACGATGACCTAATCACATGATCTTGGTTCATTTCACACCCTGGTGACATTGTTGTGTCCATGGATAAGATGCTTAAAGGTGATTACTTCTGCTTAGTGCCTTTGATCAAGACACAACTTTGATGGACAAAAAATTGTAAAAATGTAGAAACATTAGAACACCGAAAACACATGAGCAGCTGCAGATTCATCCACATATGTACATAGCACAATTATTGATCATATAAAAAAAAAATGCATATCATTTAATAGATGTCTTGTGATGTCGCAACAGCAGAATACGTATTACTGATAACAGTATGCAACAACAAAAAAAGAATTCAAGCTCAAAAATGCAGGGCTAACTAATTTGAAGATAGAGAGCGACTATTTCACTGGAAAACTATAAATTGTACTATAATTGCAATTACATTTTATTCACCATGTTACCTTGCCAGGTGACTATGAAAAGACCTTATGATTTGAAGTCGAGCTGCCACCTGATTAAAGAGAGTAAATTAGAAAGACAAACAAAAATGAAGAACAATCATCCCCAGAGTAAGGACTTGAACTTGGGTTAGATTTGACTCAGAATTAATGAAAAAACTACTTAAAATTTTTAGTGAAATCTGAAATAGTCTGTTGCTTAAGTTATTTGATCCCATTCTGATAATAAAATAGTAGTAGTGGCCATTTCTGATAATAATAGTTAGTAGCTGGTAGGAACTGGTACTGAAACACATTTCACTAAAACATTATTCCAAATTTATAAAAACAAGTGCACAATGCAACACACAAATTTTTAAAAATACTTGCACTAAATGTCAAAAAAATGTTGATTTTGTCTTTGTTTTAAAATTTACTCAAAAAAACTCTAAAATCAAATCTTTCATTATACTTGCTGAATTACGCCTGAGCATGTAACGAGTTTGCCGGGCCATCTCCACATCATTGCGCTCCAGCAACACAGCTCCATTTGAAGAAATGTCGCAACGGTGGTGAGCCGTTGGCAACACTGCGTTCGATTTGACCGGTCCGAGATTTGAACCTCAGACCTCCTGCTCCAGAGAGGAATGTGTTATCGCTTGACCAACTCGCCGATTTTCAATTGATAATGTCACTCATAATAGTAATATGATGTTTGCACAAGTAGCACAAGTACACATGGAAACCAACCAACTGTGATATTCGGCTATTTAATTTTGCTCTAACAATTTGTTACAGTATGAAAAACTTTTTAAATCCCTGATCTCAACCACACACTTAAGTGTAATTTAATTTGAAGCACTAAAAACTGGTCATACTTGATTGATTTATGAACACCACCTGCCAGTAGTTAAAACTGGGGAATCATAGCATAATTCAAGGGATGACATTGGTTATTTCATATTTTTTCATCACGATCCATTCAATTCCTACAAACTTCATTATGCATGTTCTGGTCTACATAACTAATAAACTTGCTCAGCAATGGCTCAAAATAAACAGACTTTGTCTCAAGCAATTTCTTTCACCGAAAATTCTTATCTTTCAAAGCTTGCATGAAATTTACCAGTATATATTACAGTAATTCAAGCTCTTACTAATTTATTGCTTGATTCAATCTTTTTGTGACATATGGCATTCTGCTTAGAGAAAGACAGAACCTGGAATATCTGGCAACCATTTATACATTTTTTTTTTATTCTTGACAACCACAGCAATAGCAAATGCACAATTACAATAATAACACATAGAGTCAGGAAAAGAAAGTATTGACACAACGTCAGACGTTAAGACAAGCAGACGATATTGAAGACAAAAAAAGCAATTTGTAATTGTGTGGTTGCTACACCTGTCACACCAGTTTTATGCACAATGTAAGCCTAATCAATCACACTCATCAGCATACACAAGCAGGCACACGAAACGTAAGTAAATCTAACGGATGGAGTAGTTGATTAAATAATTGATAAAGAAAGAGGGGGCAGTAATCAGTGCAAGGCCAGGCACGATTAGGTAGGTGGTCGATGGGTGGCACAATCGGCCCAAAAACTGTGTTAAGCTCAACGGAGCATGGTGAGAAAAGAAAAACCACCCCAAAAATGAAATCTCACCAGGTCTGAAAACCCTTTCAAGTGGCAGCTGGTCATAGTATGAATATATTAACAATTTTTTAATTGATACACATGCAGTAAAATAATTACATAAAACACCGAACATACTGGTACAGCAACAGAGAGTCACACCATCCACAATGCACCTAAATAAACGAATGGTACAAAAGTACAATAACTTATAATCTCTCCGATATCTCAGTCAGAACACAGCCATACTGATTTTTCATGAGATGAACTAAATTTTGTCTATGCCTTGTTGATTGTGTGTTCCTCAGATCAGTTAGGCAAAATCCGGTGATACTCAATTTAAAGGGTAACAGCTTTAGTTTTCTGGCAAGCAACTGGAATGCAGTTAATTGCCTACATTTGTTGCATAAATAATTTCAAGTTCCAGTAAATTGTTAATTCACTGAGTTCATCAGGTTTTGCACTAAAGTTTGGCATGACAGCAGTGTTCTCACTATGCCATTTTTTTCAGCGAATCGGCGATTTGTTGGAGCAAGGGCAAATAATTTTTGGCAATATAGTAAACAAAGCTTTAGAAAATTTTACAAATTTTTGGAAATATGACATTTGGTATACTTTAATACTGGATTGGTACAAAATTTAGGGCACATTAACGTCTTTTTAGAGCTTTGAGCACAATTGTTTTAAGATAATTTGGGCAGTTGCCAACCAGCCATAAAGTTAGAGGGAACACAGCATGACAGTACTGAAGCACTACTCACAATATATACTTGAACATTTTTGCAGAGCCATGTGGTGTGGTATAGGCCAACACATTTGCTTTAACTTGCTAAATCTCACTTTGTGGTGAAACCACTCTAGACTCTGCACTGTGACAACCAGGGATGTGGAAGCAGAAGCTGGAGTGGTTATCTTTTTGGGGAAGCTGGAACAGTGGAAGCAAACTCGGAAGCATAGGCCTACTGATTTTTGGAGAATCTGGAAGCAGAAGCAATTCTTAAAAAATACAGTAATGCAGGGTTTGAAATTAATGCTTGCCAGCTTACCCGAGGCAAGCTGAAATCACCTCAGGGAAGTTATTTTTCAGCTTAACCTGCCCAACGAGCAAGCTAACAAGATACGGTATATTAAAATATATCTAACAGTCTAACAAGATTATTTAAAAATGCAATTCAGGTTTGCTTTTGTTGCAATAAAATAGAATGTAAGCAGAGAAAGATGTTGCTTGATTTATTCTACCCTGTGTTCCCTCTAACTTTATGGCTAATTGGCGAGTGCCCAAATTTGCTCTAAACAATTGTGCCCAAAGCCCTA
The DNA here is from genome assembly GCA_963965965.1 of Trididemnum nubilum. Taxonomy (NCBI): domain Eukaryota; kingdom Metazoa; phylum Chordata; class Ascidiacea; order Aplousobranchia; family Didemnidae; genus Trididemnum; species Trididemnum nubilum. Next base: position 35,404,275 of record OZ014478.1, on the reverse strand, counting down.
AAAAGACGTTTTAGTGCCCTACATTTCGAACCCAATCCAGTACTCATGTATACTAAATGTCATATTTCCACAAATTTGTCGAATTTTCCAAAGGTATGTTAACTATATTGCCAAAAATTATTTGCCCTTGCTCCAACAAATCGCCGATTCGCTGAAAATAATTGGCTTAGTGGGAACACTGATTCTAGCACTTTACAACCACTACAATGAACACTTTGTTCTGTGTGTAATCATATGCACATAACTAAACACATTTAACACTTCTTAATCACAAGCAAATTTTTCGATACTCAAGACACGCTTGGCAATTTTTTGACACAAACTGCTATGTTTTTCTTTTTTGAGAAAAAATTTTCCACGCTTGCCACGTTAACCACTGTTTCAAATATCACGAATACAATTCTACCCTGCGATGCATGAAGACGTCTAGAATTTTGCAATTTTTTGTTATCATTATTTTAAATATCTTTTAGATCCTATAACTTTTGCAAAAAAATTCAGCTTTCTAGCTGGTGTACAGTAGTTTCCAAAATATTTGCGATTGAAAATGCATAACATTCAAAAAATTAATCAATTTTTGCATAATGCATTTGGAAAAAGTTCTTTATTACATCATCTTACCATAACAGTTACACACAAAAACTTTATTCTTGAAATAGGATACATGTACATTTTTACACATACATGTCAGTGTTTTTACAAAGAAGTACATTTTACAATTTTTTTGTTTTCCAAGGTAAACAGCCTGAAAACTTATTGTGTCCATTTTTTTTTAGCAAGTAGACATTTGATATTCCATGTCTGACAGGCAAGTTGTTTAAAAAGTTAATTTCAGGGTTGCCACAGAAACTGCAAAATCAAATTCCAGGACTTTTTTAGGTCATTTTCCAAGACTTTTCCAGGACTGTTTAAGGTTTTTTTACAGTACTTCAAATTTAATTTTGACTATTACTCTTTCATGCACCTACTTTTTTGTACTTGTGATTGATGAAAAATTTTGATTTAATGCATTTACATTCCTAGTACTGACTACTAGCCAGGTGCAAAACCAGAAATTTGCAATGGGAGGGCTGTGCTTTTGGGTATGGGGGACGAAGCCCAGCCGCCGGAAGCCATTGGGGGTCTGGGGGCAAAGCCTCCAGCGCTCGAAAATTTTGCAATTTTTTTGCAATAATAACATAATTTTAGGCCTAGTTTGGTAAAAATTATTGCTTTTAAAATGTGGCATAGAAATTAGTACTGCAAAAACGTGATTAAACTGGTTGCATAATGGTCCAACAGTATGTGGGTGATGGCTAGAGCTCGACCGATAAGACTTTTTCAGGCCGATAGTCATAGGTGGCCAAGTTATTGCAAAACGTCAGCTTCGTTAACCACTAGTCCGTTAACAAACTTCACACCTCCGTTAACGTTAATCCGTTATTTTCAGTTTTAATTAACGGAAGTTAATAAAGTCCATTAATCCATTAACGTTTTGCGTGTAATTTACATTTCGTTTTATTCACTCGTTTCTAGAACATGTATTGACGCTGTTGAGCTGATTGCAAGGAAATATTTATTACTATGGTGGTCTTTTTGTGTTTTGGAAGTTACATTTTACAGTCTAATTTAATTTCAAGATAAAAACAAGTTCAAATGCACTAACGAAGCTGCGATCGGAAAATCGTTGGAAATTGTGATCAGCGATAATTAATACACCTATGAGGCTGCAGGTTATTATTTGCCACAAAAAAGAGCTCCTTTCTTCGCTTTCTTCTATAAAACTCATGCTAATACGCAACAAAAGTTACTAGTGCAAACTGGTTTGTACCGGTCTGATGAACGAATGGTGCAAGATTTTAACGATAAAAACCTTAACGGAAGTTAACAGAACTTAACGGAAGTTACTTTAGTCCGTTAACAGCACTTAACAGAAGTTAATTTAGTCCGTTAACATGAAAAAACTTTTTAACGGATTAATGAGTTAACGAAAAAGTTAGCTTCGTTATTAACGGATTACTGATTAACGGACTTGAGCCCACCTATGCCGATAGTGATATAGACAAACTTATTAACACCAAATTTTGTCACTATTTTTCAATTAACTTGACACTAAAAGCTTCCATAATCTTCCTAAATAGAAAGGCTATTTCAAACACAGGTCATACTAAACAAATAGAACGCAAGAGTGCTCGTGCTTGCTCTAAAAAATAAACTGTTTGGGATAATTGCGCTAAGCCGATATTTTATCGGCGGTAGAAAGCCAATACGATATGCCAGCTTGGCCATGAGATCGGTGATATATATCGGCTGACCAATATATGGTAATGGTTAAACTTCAGTCCTTGCTTTATTTCCAGCTAGTAAACCATAAAATCCTATCATTTGAAAAAGACAAGGCTTATACAAAAAAAAAAAACGCAATCGTAGCCCTTAAACCCAACCTTAAACTTAACTCCAACTGTAACCCTATAGCTCTAACCCTAACTTTAATCCTAGCCCAAACTCAAAATCTAAACCCCAAATAACCACTACCAATAATAATTTAAAAAATAAAAGAGCAAATGAGCACCCATTCTTGCTTTCTTATTCCCTATAAGCACAGCTCATTTGCACATTAAAGTGTAAATCGACACTTCCTTTGAAAAAACTCATAAGTATTAATCCAAATCGTCTGTATTTTATAAAGCTAGATAAAGATATAATTTGGGAGGAGGGACAAATAAAACGAGATTTGAGAGAGTTGATTGGTAATTAACAGAATTAAATACTGAATTGACCCTTTTTTTACAAAGCCAAAGTTAAGCATTTTTCATCAAGTGATCGAGTTGATTGTTAATTTTTAATATTTTTAGTTACTTGTTACTGGTTATTTTTGACCCTTATGTTATCAGCCCTTCCTCAAAATCATGTTCCAAAAGTGGCTTTAAATTACTTTAGGGTCCATGTTACTGCAAAAAACTTCCGCAGAAGTCTAGTGCAAAAACGTTGCATTTTGCTTATTGTGCATGTTGGTTAGCGGGCCAAAGCTATGCTACTGCGACTAGAGTATCGCATTGCAATAAATTACTGTCCATAAATTCACTTTTCCTAATAATATTCAATAATTTATACATACTGTACTGCAAAGTGCAACTTTTGGTAATTTAAGGAGGAAGTGCTTATTTGCACATTAGCATTCTAGTGAGAACTGCTTAAAAAGAATAAGAGAGCAAAGAGCAAAGGAATAGGCGCTCATATAAACTTTAGGGTAGGAGCTAGGGTTATAGTTTGGGTTAGATTTAGGGTTGGATTAGGGCTAGGATAGCAATTTTTTTGTTTGTGAGCCAGCATACAAATAAGCTCTGTCTCTTAACAATACAATAAAACTTTTAGGACAAACTTTACAATGCAAATTATTTTAACAATGGCTTTGTACAATTACAAGGTACTAGTTATTATAAAAAAAACTTCTTATTCTGTGCTGGTAAATCACGGGAAAACTTTAAAAACATTTTCCCAGGACTTTGCAGGACTAACAAACAAAATTCAAGGACTTTCCAGGACAGCAAAAAAAAATCCAGGACTTTTCCAGAATGTGGCAACCCTGTAATTTTGACCTCTGGTAATGTGTTTCTGCTTCCTTCAAATTGGCTATTGCTTGCCGCAAGCTACGAAATAATATTTAACAATTACAGTCACTGTATATACCAGTAAGCGATAGCATACTGGAGGCGGTACCCTGTCTGCCTGTACCAATCCGGTACTGAGTAGCCTACTACTAACAGCTGTACAGTTTGCACCACAGCTTCCTTAAATTCGTGGCCATAATAATAAGTATCAGTAGGCTAGTAAACTACCGTACTGTAGGATATCAATTTTTCGGCTATGTTGGGACTTGAATTGCTCCCCCAAACTAAGACTAATGCCTCCATTTACTTTTACCAGCTTATTGTGTCGTCTTTGATACCTATAAATCAGAGGATGAGTCCTCAATGACGTCCTTGGCCTCAAGGATACATTTTGAAGTACTTAGCCCTGAAGCCAACAAGTCCTCAAAGGACAGAAAGAACACTTGCACTGTGTGTCCTTGGTCCTTGGCCTCGAGCATTCCTGTCCTGTAGGCTTCGTATGGGTCTGTTCTCAAAAAGTCGATCCTTGACCTTCGATCTTCTTAAGTCCTTGGTTTCGAATGTTGGGTCCTCGACTCCACTTCTGCTACGAGGTATAACTCTAAACTGATATTAGCAATAAGCTACTTTATTACTACCTGCTAACTAAAGATACAATGCCACACAACTAAACTAATAGTGATACTCCACCATATAACATAAGTACCTACCAGATACAGAACTTAAGGGCCGGATTAAGCTTTTTGAGGACCTGGGGCTCTGCAATAGTCATAGGCCTATTTTTTATTTTATTTGTTGTAGCCTACTAAAAACCAACCAAAATTAAAACGAAAAACAAATACATAAACAAAGTATTACCGTACTTTGTAAGCACAATTCAAATGACTCATTTTTTGGATTCAGATAAAGCAAAGCTCTTAAAATAATGTCATCGATGTTCATGTTTTCCAAAAGTTTATTATCATATTAATTTATTTATTTACCAAGTGACGTCATATCACAAGAAAAAAAACTGCAACTTCCCATCACCAAAGCATCCAAATATGCAATTCCTTTAAAACCAAACACACAAACTTGCAGAGTCAAAGCAATATTTAGTCACTTGGTGAGGAGACAGCAAAGGACCGAAAGGTCATCTAAGTCTACTGCCACCTCACCAAGTTAAGGTTAAAAAAACAGCTTCTAGATTTTCTCAGTCTGCTACTTTCTATAAAAAATTTTACGCAAAATTAAAACAAAGTGTTGCAAAGATATGTACATTTTGTACAGTGTATACATAAAACTCACAGTCACCATGTAAAGAAAATGCAAGACAACATTAAAATTGTTCTAACTCTAAGCATACTAAAAAACAAAAAAAATCAAAATGCTGCAACTACAGATTGGATAGAAATAAAATTAATAAAGTTCATAATGCTTATTTATGTTTTATAGAATTTAAAGTGGGCAATTGGAGTGAAAAAAAACCTCCTTGCTTTGTTTTGTTTGCCAATATGTCATTAGTACTGGTACAATTTCCAATACCAGTATATATCAACCTCAGTCAGTCATTGCAAAATTACTAATAATTCAAGGGCACATCAAAATTAGAGATGACGTATTGTAATAAATGTGTGATAGATGAATGCACCAAACTCATGCTATTCAAGCAATAGAATAGGTTATTGTTGAACTCAAGCATAAATATGCAACTATGATTCTTGTAAATACTACTGCATTGCTGATAGATAACTGTTATTCTAGCTTTTATCGGTTTCATAGTTTGATAAAAAATGAGCTTTAACAGCTTTTTTAAATCTGTAGAATGAAACTTCTTTCATACTGCTTGGAATTTCATTCCAAACTTTAAGTCCTGCGAATGATAGAGACTTTTGCCCTAATCTTGTTCTAGTTCTTGGAAGAAAGAAGTTGTTTTTGTGGCTCAATCTTGTCTTATGTGTATAGCAGTTTTTTATTAGGTTAAACTTATCTGAATTTGCAAAAGATAATACATTATTGTGAATTTTGTACATTAGCTTTGCAGTTTCCAGAGAGTAAATATCCTTGAGTTTTAAGCATTTAGCTCGATACAACAAAGGATTAGTATGCTCCCGATATCCACTTCCAGTTAACAATCTGATGCTTCTTTTTTGCAGAATAAAGAGAGGTGCTAATGTTGATTTTGAAGCAGTCCCCCAACTACTTATGCAGTATTGTAGATGAGAGTATATGAGGCAGTGGTAAACAGATCTTAACGTTTGCTCATCTACAAAGTGTTTTAATTGATTAAGGGCCCAAGATCCCCTAGCTACCTTTGAACATTGTTCCTTGATTTGTTGTTTCCAGTTTAGATTGTCGTCTATGAGAACACCTAGATACTTTATGTGATATGATTGCTTGATTGAATTATTATCTATTGATACTTTGAGTTCAGGTTTATTTTGTTTTGTTGTCACTACCATAAACTCAGTTTTATTAACGAAGTGTCTTGGTGCACGGAACGTTCGCGGTTAAATAAACAAAGATTCCGATGACGTCACTCGTTTTCGGAAATTTTTATTTTGATTATTATAGTTATAGGTTTGCGTTAGGGTTTAGGTTAGGGTTTGGGTTAGGGCTAGAATTAGGGTTGGCTAAGGCTAGTGCTTTGGTTTAGGTTTTTTAGCCTTAATTACGAAATGTCTACGTGCACGGAACGTGCGCCAAGCCTTTTCCTTTTATTAAAGTTAATTGATAATTTATTCACCTTGAACCAATTGCTTACATTGACTAATTCATCATTAATATTTTGTTGCAGTGTTGAAACATTAGAATGGGAGAGAGTAAGGTTTGTATCATCTGCAAAAAGATGAATTATGGAATTTGAGGCAAGTGGTAGATCATTGATATAAATATTAAATAACAATGGACCTAGAGTTGATCCCTGAGGAATACCGCAAATAACATCTCTTGACTTGGATTTATATTGATTTACAATTGTATATTGTTGACGGTCAGTCAGGTAACTTGCTAGTAACTGTAATGGTAATCCTCTAATTCCATACTTTTCTAGTTTCTTGATCAGTATTGTGTGATTGATGGTATCATATGCTTTTCTTAAATCTAAGAAAATAGAACATGTAATGAACTTTTTATCCATATTGTCAAGTAGCTTATTGTAAATATCTAAAACAGCTTCATTTGTTGAGCAATTTTTCTTTAAACCATACAGGTTTGGACAATTCAAATTATTGCTCACAAAATAATTGTTTAGTTGATCAAGCAGACACTTTTCAAAAAGTTTGGCAAAAGGATTTAAAATACAAATAGGGCAATAATTACTGCATAACTCTCTTTTGCCTTTTTTGAAAATTGGAACAACTTCAGCGGTTTTTAACACTTTTGGAAAATATCCTGTTGATATGCATGCATTAAAAATGTTAGTTAGAACTGGAGCTATAACAGAGCCTGACGTTTTTATATACTTTGCAGGAATTCCATGTCTTCCTGTACTTTTTGATGGATTCATAGCTCTGATGTAATTTACTACTTCTTCTTTAACTATTGGTTCTAGAAAAAACGAATTGCAACTACTCTGAATCCAAGATGTGGCATTAAATTTGCCATCAATTATAGCTGGTGTTTCCATTGTAGACGCAAGGTTAACTCCTATCTCTATGAAATATTTATTGAACAAGTTACTGATGGCCTGTGGACCCTGTGCACTTTCACTTTTGGAAGCATACATTTTATTAGGAATGTTATTTTTCTTCACATTTTTCAAGTGAATAATTTTATTTATAATTTTCCAAAGCGACGAGGTGTCATGCTTATTATCATTCACTAAATTTTTAATGTAAAGTCGTTTTGCATATTCCTTAATATGAGTCAGTTTATTTCTATAGACTTTGTATTGTGCCCATGTATTACTGTCATTTAATTTAAGGGCTCTTTTGTACAATAAATTTTTTAGCTGGATTGCTATAAGGATTCCTTTGGATAACCATGGTTTGTTTTTTAGTTTTTTTTCCTTTCTGCTTTGTTTTCGTAATGGTGCATGTATGTTTAATGTCTTATGAAAAATGTCAATAAACTTTTCAGTGTAGTTGTCATTGCATTCCTCTTTGATATCACCTAATAGCTCCATTCCTTCAGTTAATTTGTCTAGAAATTTTTCTACTTCAAAATTTTTTGTATCACGAATTAGGGTGACAGTTGATTTTTCACTCTTGGGCAGGCTTAAATTAGAACACACCATTACTGGCAGGTGATCACTTACATCTTCCACCAGAATAAAACTTTTGTGCTCACCCACTACATTGTTTGTATAAACATGATCTAAAAGAGTTGAGCTGGTAGTGGTTATTCTTGTCGGGTGTGTAAGTAAGGGAATGCAGCCTAAGCTATATGTTAAATTCATGAAATCTTTAATATTGATATCAGAGTTACTTTTCAACAAATCTGCGTTGAAGTCTCCTCCGATATAATACATCAATTTTCTACTATTCAATTTTTCAATGGTTGATTCAAAACTCTTGCAAAACTCGGATAATTTCTGTTTAGGGTGTCTGTAAATTACTCCCACTATACATTTTTTGTTATTCCCTAAATCTAGTTGAATCCACAAATCTTCACAGTTAGGAATGTTTAAATCAAACTCCTTACAAATTGAAATTGATAAAGACTCCTTAATAAACAATCCTACTCCTCCCCATCTTGTAGTTGTGCCTTTGTGGTAAAAATGGTACCCACTTAACTTTGCATTGTATACCTGTAACAATTGAAGTTTGGTTTCACTTATAGCAATGATATCAGGTACCGACGTACCGTAAGATATCATAATTTGTTAAAAGTTCATTCAATTTATCAAAATTTGCATTTAAACTTCTTATATTCACGCAAAGAAAATTTACACTTTTTGTTAATAATATTGGCTTCGCCCTGTGAGCAGTATTTTGAGTCAACCAAACCAGAATTTAAATCATTTAGTAAGCTTTTTATCTTGTTGTCTACCTGTAAGCATTTAGCTGGGAAAAACGAATTATTTGTGTGATTAATATCAAAGTTTAGTTTGTCATCATTTCTCATTTCATTTAACAATTGCTTATCATCTAGGGTTTGAAAAGGAAACAATTCACTGTAACAATTTTGGCAGAGGTATGGTTCAGTAGAAGAACAAAGAGTGTGAAATTTAAGGGGACTAATGACTGTGCATTTGAGATGAATCCATCCACCACACATATCACACTGAATAGCACACTGGTTCCTTTTACAAGGTCTTAAACATATTTCACATGCAGTCTTAAACATATTTTATATTTTCAATGCAGAGTAGAGCTAATAAACTTCTCTTTTTCCAACCACTTTTATACTTCTTCATTTCTATTTTAAAATTACTTAAGCCTACATATGGAATCTCCCAACTCCATTTGGAAAACCAAGAACCGAACTGTTTTACAGTGACAATATTTACATGATGTTAATTGAGTGCCTTTATGACATCATATAGACGTAAGACAAGCTTACCAGTACCTTGTAATGGCTGTCTGTACTAGGAGCTAAAGTACAATACTGAATAAGAACTCACAGAGACTTATTAGCAGTAACCTCAGACCTCAGCTAAAAGCAATACCGGTAGCCTACTAACAAACCTATCCAACTCAGAACTAACCTCAGCCTCACACAACACACTAAATCTGCACTACACTAATCGTAATCCTCTCAAAAACCTACAGCAACAGAGAGCAGTTGCAATAGGCTACTAACTCTAAACTGAAAGAAAACCACTACGGTACGTTATGATAATTAATATGCTATCGAGGGTGGGGGCAAAAGCCCCCAGCTGCCAGAGGCACAAGGGTTTGGGGTGAAACCCCAGAGCTCGAAAAATTTGCATTTTTTGCAAAAATAACTTAATTTAAGAGCTACAGTATTTTGAAAAATATGCTTTTAAATTGTGGCATAGAAATTAGCAGTGTCAACATGATTAAACTGCTTGCATAAATCAAATGGGCTATGTCATGTGGGAGATGACCGTAAAACTGACCAAGCAGCCGAGAAAAATCGATTGTTGCGTCATAGTGAGCAAGTTGGGTTTTACAGTGACAGTGCATGGACAGTGTTTTCCATACAGCATAATAGCTGGGAGATTTCTATTAGCGTAGGCTACCTTACTTGTTTTAAGACTTCATTGACTAGGTATAGTGATGGGCCTATTTTTAGTGTGGGCCTGGGGCTACAGCCCATCAGCCTCAACCTTAATCCAGCCCTGTACTATAGTGGAATCGGTAATTTTGTTCCGCCAAAAATTTCCGCCAGCTTAAATAACGATTTCCGCCAGCTGGAATAACGATTTGCGCCAGTTGAAATAGTGGAATCACGATTTCCGCAACTACGCCAAAAAGCAATATTAATCTTGTTGTTGGACTTTCCCAGTTCCACAATTTAAGGATTTTTACGCTTGGCTTGTTTAAAAAGATCTGCGCTACACTTTAAAAAAAAAAATTTTTGTATAAACATGACTTTCATTTTAGCTTAAAATTTAAAAACAAATGAAGAACAACGTCCCGCCAGGCATGCAGCCAGAAATCTGCAATAGGGGGGCTGTTTTGGGAATCCGGGGACAAAGACCCCAACCGCTGTAGGCCATTGGAGGTCTGGGGGAGGGAGTCCCCAGCGCTACAAAAATTTGAATTTTTTTTTGCAAAATTGCTTGATTTTGGGACTATTGTGATAAAAATTAATGCTTTCAAAACATGCTATAGAAATTTCCCAGTGGGCACAAAAGGTCTAAAAGGCGTCTAAATCGAAAATTGGTCTAAATGTTGTCTATTTTGCAAAATGCACAAAGTTGAATAGACGTCTTTACAAAGACGTCGAAAATACGCAAAATTAAACAATGTGTCAAGGTCTATGAGTTACATATATTCGACGTCTTTTTATAGACGTCTTTTCAACTACATGCATTTTTGCAAAATAGACAACATTTAGACAAAAATTAAACCATCTAAATTACGTCTGCTGCATAAATCTAGACCACGTTTAAACGTCTGTTTGACTAATTTTGTGTCCAAGGGGTTAGCAATGCAAAAGCATAATCAAACTGGTTGCGTAAATGGGCTATGTGGGAGAAGGCTAATGGTATAGCGTCCGTTCTCTTAATTAGAAGCTGGTAAATCATAAAATCCTATTGTTCAATAAAACTTACAAAGTAGTAATCTATTTGACTACTTCGTCTATAAGTCATAGAAAGATAATTGGAGGGCTAAGGGAATTTGAAAGAAGTGATTCGTAAATAATATGCTGAATAGCCTCCCCCCCGCCCTTTACTCTTGAGCTTATATTATATTTTTGGTAAAGCGTATGTTCAGCATATTTCAACAAGTGATTAAATTTGATTGCTGATTTTCGGCCATTTTTCAAATTTTTTTACTGATTTGTGAGTTTAATTTTTGACAAATTAGCCCCCTCCTAAATAATTGTTTTAAAAGATGCTTTAAATCATTTTGGAGTTCATTTCAGTGCAAAAGATAGCCTCAGAAATGCTAAAAACGTGGCATTTTCCTTATTCTGCATTTTGGGCGACATGCCAATGTCGGGGCTATAGCTTCCTCTCCGTCGCCCTGGCTACGCTACTGACGCCACCCTTGGAATGTACCAAATGTCAGTTCTGGATTTACCATATGGCAATTTGGCACAGTGCCAAGGGCTCCTCGCTTCGTTGGTAGTTGGAACAAAACCTAGGGGAACACCTTTTTTGTCTTCATCTTTATTTGGAAGGATAATGCAACGAAAACCTGGCGAAGACATTTTAGCTTCGGAGGTTTGATTTCTTCAGCAAGTCAAACGTGCCATGGATCCGGCGCTATGCAAATTCGACCCTGCTGGTTGAGATATTTATAATAATAATAATAATAATGAAGTCATCTGTACAAAGCACCGTTTCCTACAAGGAAGAAGCAGTGGCGTCGCTAGGAAGAACGGCCCCCCAGGGTTTCACCATTTTGGGAAGACACCTTTTATGATGTGAAACCATAACTCCACTAATTTGTGATGATGACTTTTTATTTCATTTTATAAGGTCTCCATCCTCATTCGGACCGAAAACCCACTCAATTTTCGGCGAAGACCTTTTTTTTATATTTTGGGGGTCTTGAATTACTTTGGGTTTGGAGCTAAAACCCACTCATTTTTCGGCGAAGACCTTTTTTTAGGTCTTCACCTATTTTGGACATAATTTTCATAAAGGATGCCACATCATAACGGTTACGTTACATCATAAAGGAGCGACACCTCGAAATCCCGTCCCGGATGCCCCCATCCTTAGCAACGCTTCTGGGTCACAGATCAAAGGTGCTTTACAGTGCAAATTCAGTTCAACAGTATGAAATAATAGCACACTAAGCCACAGGCAACAAAAGTCGGGTACACTACAGCTGGGACATGGCACAATTGTTTAAAAAAACACTACGGTGGAAATAAAAGTGACAAAAAGCAATAGGCCTACTATTTAGCATGCGAAGAGTGTGCACAGTGAGAAACAAACGACTTAACAGATGCTGGTTTAAAGAAGTATGTTTTTAGCAGAACTTTAAATTGATTTGTAGATTTAGCGTCTTTTATGTGTGGTGGTAACTGGTAATGCGTTCCAAAGAAGAAGCCCGTATGCACTAAAGCAGCGAAAGTACGCGGAACAAAAAGCAAATTAGAGTCAGATGATCGCAGGGAACGAGAAGAAACAAGCTGATGGGCGATCAAGTTAGTCAAGTATGTTGGTGAAAGGCCGTTCATTGCTTTGAAAACATGCAAAAGAATCTTAAATTTCAAGCGATATTCGATAGGCAACCAGTGCAACTCAATGAGGACAGGAGTGATGCGATTATATTTGTGGGTACACGAGATCAATCTGGTAGCGGTATTTTGAACTCTTTGCGAGTGTATATTTAGATAACTTGGCAGACCATAGTACAAAGCATTGTAGTAATCAAGCTGAGAGATTACCAGACTTTCACAAGCACTTTACAGGATTCTATATAGTCAAAAACTTTGATTTTTCCAATGTTGCAAATGTGAAAAAAGCACTTTTTTACTACATGTTTAATTTGGCGTTTGATTGTAAAATTGCTGCCCAGAATGAATCCCAAGTTTTTTACAGAGTCTAAAAAGTCCACTTTCGAACTTTGATTGACAGCTTTTGAAAAGGCAATAGCAGATTTGGACGACTTGCAACAAAAAATAATGCTCTGGGTTTGTTGCAGTTTAGCTTCAAGTTATTGATTTGAAGGCAAGACAAATTTATTTCATCGCTCGATGCTCAGTAACATCACGAATTTAGAAGAAGTTATAATCAGCATTCGTTCAGAAGGCGACAGGAAAGCTGCAAAAGACCTCACGGTCATCAAGTCAACCAACCACCCTCTTGCCAGAGAAGTAATTTATATGCCAGTATCGTGGATAGTTTTCATTACTTTGTCTAGGTGAGTTACGACATTTTGACGATTTCAAAAAAATAACGAGCCGAAATGAAGCCACTGTTCAGCAGCAGTTAAGCGTTGGGTGATCAAGTTTTCATCATAGATAGATAAATCAAGACAGATAAATTAACGGAGAAATACAAAAAGTCAAGTATTTCATAGCAAAATAAGCTTATAAAACTAGATGGGAGTTTGCCAGCAAACCCAGTGAACGACCGATGCAAAGCTAATGCTATGACGCTCAAAAGTACTTTTTGCCTACCGTAAAATCAGCAATTATTCAAAAATATCTGATTATGGAACCTCCAGAAAAGTAGAGTCAAAATAATTGTCTGTTAAATATCTTCTGATATCATAACGGACTGGCACTCTAAGTTGAGCCGATCAAAAATTTGATTTTTGGGGGGTCCATTTGGGGGGGTCCCAGGGGGGATGGCACCCCCGAACCATGTCAAAACATTTGTCTGTTAAATATCTGCTTACATCAAAACAGACTGGCACCACAAGTTGAGCCGCAGAAAAAGTTGATTTTGGGGGGTCCGTTTGGGAGGTCCCCAGGGGGGTGGCACCTTCAAACTATGTCAAAATATTTGTCTCTTAAATATCTCCTGATATCAAAATAAACTGGCACCCTAAGTTAAGCCGTTCAAAAAATTGATTTTGGGGGGTTCCATTTGGGGGGTGGCACTCCCAAGGTATCAGTATGTCAAAATATTTATCTGTTAAATATCTCTGGACTGGCACCCTAGCTTGAGCCATTCAAAAAATTGATTTTTGGGGGGTCCATTTGGGGGGTCCCAGGGGGATGGCACCCCCGAACCATGTCAAAACATTTGTCTGTTAAACATCTGCTGATATCAAAACAGACTGGCACCCTAAGTTGAGCCGCAGAAAAAGTTGATTTTGGGGGGTCCATTTGGAGAGGTCTCTGGGGGAGTGGCACCCCAAACCATGTCAAAATATTTGTCTGTTAAATATCTGCTTACATCAAAACAGACTGGCACCCTAAGTTGAGCCATTCAAAAAATTGATTTTTGGGGGTCCGTTTGGGAGGTCCCCAGGGGGGTGGCACCTTCAAACTATGTCAAAATATTTGTCTCTTAAATATCTCCTGATATCAAAATAAACTGGCACCCTAAGTTAAGCCGTTCAAAAAATTGATTTTGGGGGTTCCATTTGGGGGTTGGCACTCCCAAGGTATCAGTATGTCAAAATATTTATCTGTTAAATATCTCTGGACTGGCACCCTAGCTTGAGCCATTCAAAAAATTGATTTTGGGGGGGTCCATTTGGGGGGGTCCCAGGGGGGATGGCACCCCCAAACCATGTCAAAACATTTGTCGGTTAAACATCTGCTGATATCAAAACAGACTGGCACCCTAAGTGGAGCCGTTCAAAAAATTGATTTTTGGGGGGTCCATTTGGGGGGTCTCTGGGGGGGAGGGGTAGCACCCCAAACCATGTCAAAATATTTGTCTGTTAAATATCTGCTTACATCAAAACAGACTGGCACCACAAGTTGAGCCGCAGAAAAAGTTGATTTTGGGGGGTCCGTTTGGGAGGTCCCCAGGGGGTGGCACCTTCAAACTATGTCAAAATATTTGTCTCTTAAATATCTCCTGATATCAAAATAAACTGGCACCCTAAGTTGAGCCGTTCAAAAAATTGATTTTGGGGGGTTCCATTTGGGGGGTGGCACTCCCAAGGTATCAGTATGTCAAAATATTTATCTGTTAAATATCTCTGGACTGGCACCCTAGCTTGAGCCATTCAAAAAATTGATTTTTGGCGGTCCATTTGGGGGAGTCCTCGGGGGGTGGCACCCCCAAACTATGTCAAAATATTTGTCGGTTAAATATCTCCTGATATCAAAACAGACTGGCACCCTAAGTTGAGCCATTCAAAAAATTGATTTTGGGGGGTTCCATTTGAGGGGGTCCCCGGGGAGGTGGCACCCCAAACTATGTCAAAATATTTGTCTGTTGAATATCTACTGATACCAAAAAAACTAGCACTCTAGCTTGAGCCGTTCAAAAAATGGATTTTTTGGAGCCCCATTTGGGGGGGTTCCCGGTGGAGTTGCCCCAAAAAATTTTGGGACACAAAATTGCGTTTGCAGCTCAACAACTTTACACAAAAATTAGATTTCGATGTTTTGTGGTTTAGGAGAAGAAGAGCGTACAAAAATTAGGAAGAAAAAAAGGATAAAAAAAGAAATAAACCTCATTGCAACCAAAAGTGGGTTGGTTGGGATGTAAGGGTATTTTAACACATACAACCATAGATGGGCAAGTTAATGCAAAACGTTAGCTTCGTTAACCACTAGTCCGTTAACAAACTTCACACCTCCGTTAACGTTAATCCGTTATTTTCAGCTTTAATTAACGGAAGTTAATAAAGTCCGTTAATTCGTTCATATTTTGCGTGTAATTTACATTTCTTTTTATTCACTTGCTTTTAGAACACGTATTGACGCTGTTGAGCTGATTTTAAGGAAGTATTTATTGCTGTGGCGGTCTTTTTGTGTTTTGAAAGTTACGTTTTACAGTCTAATCTAATTTTAAGATAAAAACAAGTTCAAATGCACAACGAAGCTGCAAGATATTAACGATAAAAACCTTAACGGAAGTTAACAGAACTTAACGGAAGTTACTTTAGTCCGTTAACAGCACTTAACGGAAGTTAATTTAGTCCGTTAACATGAAAAAACTTTTTAACGGATTAACGAATTAGTGAAAAAGTTAGCTTCGTTATTAACGGATTAACGATTAACGGACTTGTGCCCACCTATGCATACAACCATACGAAATATTTTTTGCCGTACTTAAGCCGTTTTGACTGCTTTTTACGCCAAACTTATGTGGCGGTTTTTGGGTTCTAAAACCAAAGTCACGGGATCTATTGCCTCGAAATTTGGTACAAACATACAACTGATTAATCTCAAACTGCTGTCAAAATTTCATGTAGCTAGACCAAACCGTTCTCGAGTTATAAGCAAAAGTCTAAAATTTCGCACTTGTTATTTGGAAAATGGCCGAGTAAAAACAAAGGAACACGCGACGCAAGCGTCGGTAGCTCCAATTTACTTATTTGGCTCTAATACATAACAGCCTTTATGGTCTACTCTTGTAAGTTATGACCGTTATGACTAAACAGTATACTAGTGAGCCTATATATTGTCCTTCACGCGTTCGTTGGTTATTTCTTAATTTTTATTGGTATGAAGGATTAGGCCCGTTCTTCAAAGGGCGTAAAATAGTGTCCGTACGAGCGTAATTCCAGTATGATAAGTTTATTTCTAACAACTACAGTTTGTACGCCTGTAAGTCGGCACCCCGTGGATATTGAATTTTTCTTCAAAATTTACTCCCATAAAGAGTTATTTGCATTTTGAGCAGGTCAAGCTAGAACCTATCCTCCAGTTTGCCACAAACGGTGGATAAGATTGCATTGAATAGAGTAAAGTAAAATAGAGTAAAGTTGAAGAAGTAATCTGTTACAACAGTGACGCCAAAGTTAAAAATCAGTTGATGATTTCCGCCACTTGGCGGAAATCGAGGACAATTGGCGGAAATACGCGACAGTGTCCCAAATTGAAAGTTATGTGGTGGTCTCTTGCCAAAAAGCGGTTGTTTAAAACAAACTTAAATTTTGATTTCGGCTGCAGCGTCGGGGTGCATGTCGCTTACCCTGCTTATAAATACAAGTTATTGTTGGATCGCTCACCTTTGTTGAGTGGTTAATATGCTTGATAACTAGTTAATTTTGCATGTTCATTCTCTTCAACTTCACCGTACATTTCGCATCTTAATTTATGAATGTTCGAGTAATGAATTCTTTCGTCCTGTTTTACACACTTAATGACTTTGCTCTTGCAATTCAATCATCTTATAATGCTTTGTATATAGTTTGTAAACTATTGGTGAATGGTGAATAAGCAAGCGCATTATTCGCCAAGATGTCAATGACATCAATTTTGACGTTTTGTTCGGTAGCGCTGATCTATTTTATCATTAATTTTCGACTCTACGTACTGTAGCCTACTACTTAGCAGTTGACGTGACGATCGAACAAAGCGTGGGATTGACAAGATAAATTAGTTACTAGATGGGAGTTTGCCAGCACACCCAGTGAACGACCGACGCATAGCTAATGCTGTAACGCTCAAAAGTACTTTTTGTCTACCGTAAAATCAGCAATCATTCAAAAATATCTGATTATGGAACCTCCAGAAAAGTAGAATCAAATATTTGTCAGTTAAATATCTCCATAAAACACTGGCACTCTAGCTTGAGCCGTTCAAAAATTGATTTTTGGGGGGTCCATTTGGGAGGTCCCTAGGGGGGTGGCACCCCCAAACTATGTCAAAACATTTGTCTGTTAAATATCTGCTGATATCAAAACAGACTGGCACCCAAGTTGAGCTATTCAAAAAATTGATTTTTGGGGGGTCCATTTGGGGGGTCCCCAGGGGGTGGCACCCCCAAACTATGTCCAAATATTTGTCTGTTAAATATCTGCTGATATCATTAAACACTGGCACTCTACCCTGAGTCGTTCAAAAAATTGATTTTTGGGGGGTCCATTTAGGGGGTTTCCCGGGGGGGTGGCACCCCCAAACTATGTCAAAATATTTGTATGTTAAATATCTCCTGATATCAAAAAAAAGTAGAACTCTACCTTGAGCCGTTCAAAAAATTGATTTTTGGGGGGGTTCCCGGGGGGGAGTGGCACCCCCAAACTACGTCAAAATATTTGTCTGGTAAATATCTACTGATATCATAAAACACTGGCACTCTAAGTTAAGCCGTTCAAAAAATTGATTTTTTTTTGGGTCCATTTGGGAGGGTCCCCGAGGGGGTGGCACCCCCAAACTATGTCAAAATATTTGTATGTTAAATATCTCCTGATATCAAAAAAAGTAGAACTCTACCTCGAGTCGTTCAAAAAATTGATTTTTGGGGGGTCCATTTGAGGGGGTCCCCGGGGGGGTGGCACCCCCAAACTATGTCAAAATATTTGTCTGTTGAATATCTACTGATATCAAAAAAAAAAACTAGCACTCTAGCCTGAGCCGTTCAAAAAATGGATTTTTTGGGGCCCCATTTTGGGGGGTTCCCAGTGGAGTTGCCCCAAAAAATTTCGGGACAAAAAATTGCATTTGCAGCTCAGCAACTTTACACAAAAATTAGATTTCGATGTGTTGTGGTTTAGGAGAAGAAGAACGTACAAAAATTAGGAAGAAAAAATAGGAAATAAAAGAAATAAACCTCATCGCAGCCAAAAGTGGGTTGGTTGGGATGAAATGGTATCTTGAGACATACAACCCTATGAAATATTTTTTGCCGTACTTAAGTCGTTTTTGACTGAGACCGTTTTTTACGCCAAACTTGCGGAGCGGTTTTCGGGTTCTAAAACCGAATTCACGTGACCTATTGCCTCGAAATTTGGTACAAACATACAACTGATTAATCTCAAACTGCTGTCAAAATTTCATGTAGCTAGACCAAAACCGTTCTCGAGTTATAAGCAAAAGTCTAAAATTTCGCACTCGTTAGTTGGAAAATGGCCGAGTAAAAACAAAGGAACACGCGACGCGAGCGTCGGTCGTTCCAATGAAGAGTAAAGTTGGAAAAGTAGTCTGTTACAGCAGTGACGGCAAAGCTAAAATCAGTTGAAGATTTCCGCCACTTGGCGGAAATCGACGCCAATTGGTGGAAATTTCCGCCAAGTGGCGGAAATTAAGTTTTTTTTTTTCCGCCAAAGATCTTTGGCGGAAACCCCTCCGATTCCAGTAAGGGGCCCCTGTACAGAACCAACAAAGTTTTGAAAATCAAAAATTTGCAAAGTCGACTTTCAGACCTTCGTTTCAGCCACTTTTTTAGACTTTTGTTTTGTTGTTTTACTGTTTGGAAAATCCCTTCACTAAGAAATCTTTCCCCTTTGACTTACGTAACCTAACCTGATAAGTTCAAAATCTTTTTTTTGAGATTTTTTATCTTTAAAAGTAGGGTTGACTTGAAAGCTATTGCAACCATGGATGATCCATTGATCCATGTTGCAATCAATGCTGCCACAAGCAACTTTTCAAAATTCACTAGAATTACCAAAAAATATCACTAGATCTACGAAAAATGTCACTAGATTTCAAATTTCAGGTTTTTTGGACAGTTTATGCCCCTTCACACCAAATTCTGCCACAGGCTACTCTCCAAAATTTACTAGAATTTTGTGAAACTAAAAAAAAAGGTCTTCACTCCAGCGATCCACAGTTTTCGCGTAATTTTCTTGGTCATCTCCAAAAAAAAAAAAGTCTTCCCTGGTACAGTAAGTCTACTTTCAGGTACCCGTATTTTCACATTCTATAAAAAATTCACTAGATCTTTGAAAAATTCACTAGGTCACTAGAACGGACCACAATTCACTAGATCTAGTGAAAATTCACTAGGAGTGGCACCACTGGTTGCAACCTAATTTCGACCTTGAGATTATGAGACCATGATGAGACTCACGCGCTACCTACTGCGCCAACGAGGCTTTTCGAAAATTTTAAAACTTGATAATCAATTACTCATGCGTGAAAATTGTTGACAATTTTTGCTTTTATGTTTGTAGATTCTTGGCATAAATCCTAAGTTTAATATTCTGGAGATTTTTCCTTATGCCGATATAAAACGCAATTCACTAAATTGCTTATTTCTTACTCGCTATCTTTTTGGCGGTCAAGAATACAAAAAAGAAGAATAATCACAACCACAACTCCATAACAGCTAAAATTGCGATTTTTTTGACACAGTAGTCCATTAGATGGAGCTATTGTAAACGGTGCCAGTTTAAACTTGTTGTGGTTGAGACTGAGGGCCGTACGCAGGACGTTTACAAGTGGAGCAAAGGGATGTCTGAATGTGACTAGAGTGAATAACCTATCAATTAATTGTACCGTATCTACCGGCACTAAGCCTATCCTACAAAAGTTCATGTCCTCAGATCGCAAATTCAGTAAGTTGGCGTATCATGCCAGACGTATACGGTACTAAGTAATAGCCTAGGTCATCAGCAATAACAGATACCGGTACGGTGCAGGTTCGTAATTAGTCTGTTAGTAGCCTAGCCTACTCAGTACCGGTACTAGTCTGTACAGTGTAGTACTACTGTACGTACTTACCAGCTTACTAGTGTCTGGTGTTGCCTAACAGCCTAAGCTAATGAAAAGATGCGCTACAGTAGTTGGCCGGTATACTAAGATAATGCAATACACAGAATCCTGAACCCATGTCAGTTGTCACATTGGGCTATGTGTTTTCTATCTACCTTTTTTTTAAGCAAAATGGCGTTGGTCACGTACCGGAACCAGTCTGCCAGTTCTGCAGGCCTAGGCAGAATCACTTTGTGACAAGATCACTGGCAACCTTCAAATCTGACATTTGCTGTAGATATGCTCAATAATTGATTTAAGGCAGTGTCTGCTGCACCGGCCCTGTTTCCAACATCAAATTGCTGCTGCACCGGCGGCACCAGTCGTTTTTTTGCAGTTCAATTTACTACAGTAGCCTAGCCTATTTCTCAAGCTGGCATTGCTGCCCGAACCCCACCTCTAATCGTAAGGTTCTAGAGAAAAAAAAAGAACTTTGTCGCGAAATTGCACTCTAGCGCTATTTATGCCAAGCGTGTCCAGCGTGAATCAAACCCAAACACTCGGTATGGCAGGCTAGCATGCTTACCACTGCACTAGCCTACTGGGTCTTCGCATTTAATGTGTCAAAGTCCCGTATTTAAGTCGAATCAATGAAAAAAAGCGATATATAACAGGCTGCCAGTGCAGCAGCGATCTGACGCCGGAAACCGGCACTGGTGTTCTAGACACTACCTTGATTTAACGCCTTAGTGCTGCTCAGTAGCCTACTGTGAGTGTGTTAAATTACAAAAATAAAATTGTTAACCTACAGTCCTATGGTACCAGTATGTATTTGTAACCTGGTAACCCATTTTACCTGTTACCTCAACTTAAAATAATTGCCAGTGATTTTCGACAGATGGCATTTTGAAGACAGAATAGTTTGTGGCGAAATCACTTTGTGACGAGATCACTGGTAATGCTTAAAACCCTATTTAGGCTGTTTTGGGTACCAGTATCTGATATCAGATATGTATAACTACTGTATCAGACTCTCAACTCTGAACTGTAAACCTCTACCAGCTTCCATGTTACAAAAAAGGAAATAATTAAGGAAAAGGCTTGGCGCACGTTTCATGCGCGCAGACATTTTGTAATAAAGCCAAAAAAACTAACCCTAAGCCCTAACCCTAAGCCCTAACCCTAACCTTAACCCTAATCCTAGCCCTAACCCTAGCCCTAACCCTAAGCCTAACCTAAACCCTAACCCAAACCTATAACTGTAATATTCAAAGTAAAAATTTCCGAAAAGGAGTGACGTCACCCGAATCTTTGTTTATTTAACTGCGCACATTCCGTGTGCCAAGTCACTTCGAATAATTAAATGAATAAATCAGTGAATACTTGATATTTATTTGATTAACGGTATTTCCCTTATATTTTTTATCAGATACCGGTATGTATAGGGCATAGGCACTTTATTGTCTTGTCAGGTGTGCAGTAAGTCTAAGTTTATCCCCTTCACAGTTTGTCCCCTTCACAATCTCAAACTGTGTTTAAATCAGCTCTTGCTTTCAGGCCTTGCGTAACCTACTTCTGACTTAATAAGTTAATTGCATACGGTATAATATAAATATACTAGCTTATATATACATCTATATAATTCATGCCAGTTGCTGGTAAGATATTGGAATGATTGGCCTATGCTAGTAGCTATCTATCTAAATGTGATTCATCTGAAACTATCATAATTTTGAGTTGAGCAAAAATCTATTTAATTTACTGTATTGAAATTCTGGCAAGAAAAGCAAAAGTTGATCAAAATAAGAACATTGACAAAGACATTAGTTCTGAACTACAATGGCTGCCATGTTGGTAAGTTAAAATGGTGTGCATTGCATGCAATTAATACCTTATTTTTCATCAGAATCAAGTGGAAAAATGACCAAATGTTTGCAAATTGCATGTTTCTTGCTGCTGAATTTATGCTACAAAGGTGAAAAATGAATGGTCTATTGGCATTGCTCTGAAGTCAATTGATTTTCATCAAACATCTGCTGAATTGATTTTTGCTTATGGGACAAATACAAATATTCTTGGTACTTTTTTTTTTTTTTGTAGCATAAGGCACTCTTAAAATACTGAAAATTTTAAAACACTGAAGGTGCTCTTTATACAGTACTCAGGTGTGTCTTATACATGGATCAAGTGATACTGTTTTTCTCTTCGCAATTTAATTGAGAGCTTTTTACAGTTATGGAGCTATCTAAGTATCATTTCAAAAATTTAGTGTGCCTTATATAAGGAAATAAAAGCAATAAAGGCGATATATTGATATTGCACCTTGTAGTCTGAAAAATACCGTAATACAATTGAAGCAACTATATAAAAAATGAAAGCACATTAAGGAAAAAAGCTATTGCAATAGTTTGTAACATGCTAAGGCTAGCAATAGATAATATATTGCTTGATCCTGGACAAGATAATATATTGCTTGATGCAGTAAAAGAGTATCGCTCCCACTTTGGCTGGTCATATCGAATGTCAAAACTTTAATGTGGTTCAATTAAAAAAAAAAATTTGACAAAAAGTGAATGTTTGATCAATCATCATTTGCAAAGAAACAATTTCAAAGGCTTGTTGTTCACTTAGATCTGGGGCAGCTCCCGCCCCTATCAACTCAAAGATGAACCATGTAGCTAACCAACTCATTTTTAAAGTTATAAGTGTTCAAAAATTCTCTAGTTTAGTCCAAAAATTTAAAGATTTACTCAAAAATACCTCTAAATGGGACCTTACCCATTTTAGGGGCCATACTCACATAAACAAAATCTGGGGTCGTACTCATATAAAACAGCGTTTACCCACACAAACAAAGTTTCCAGTTCCAGCATTTTGATTTTTTTCTCAAGGGATGATAAATTCTTAAAAAGCAAACAGAGGAGGGCATCATAATGTCTCTCAAACTGAGTTTAATATTATATGACTTTTAAGCATGCTGTTATGAAATTAATCTGCAATCAAAACTTAAGTGAGTTTTATAGTCATGGTAGCCTAACCCTAGATGTTTTTTGGTGGATTTAATATCAAAAATGTTTAATGTCATGTAAAAAGCACTCTCAAGTCTAAAGTTTCTCATTCAATTTGAACTTTTTGCTTATACTGTTTTGGAGATACTAGTTTTGATTTTTCCATTTGCATGTCATATCAGATATAGTATCGATGTATTGTTGTGTAATATAATTGTCAATTAGAGATAAAGTCTTAAACTTGGCGTAATTTTTAAACTGACTAAAATATTTTTATGATAGACTTGATAGTGTTGATCCCAAAATGAAATAATATAGAGCCTTTACTTTTGAACATTTCAGTATAAAATTTGTAACAATAAAAATACAATTTTTTATCACTGGGCTGAAAAGTTGGCAACACCAAAGTAACAAGAAAATCTCACACAAATTTGAAGTCAAATTTTGCAGAAACAGTAAGATGGCAATATGCAGAAACTTCATCATTTGCTAGGATGGGAGTATATATTTAGATTTTCTTGTTATGACAACTTGAAATGAAAATTAAGCTAAAAGTGCCCATTTAGTTGCAGCATAGTTTCCTAGTCATTCACAATGCTAAAGAGCATTGAACAATCTGATGGCTAGATATTATACTAGTGCTGGTATTAATTTGTCAATTATAAAAACATATATATGCTGTGTCAGTGTGATAATTTTGTGTTTGTGTCCCTTTTTCACATTCTTCGGTACTTCATTGGCCAAGTTTTTTGTAGATACCTGAGGTCATATGTTGTTACCATGTTTGTTATGATAACTAGGAAAGTGTCCAGTTTGTTTATGAGTGCCCATCCAATCCCTCAATTTATATTTGAGGTTGCTTGACAATGCGTATTGCATGGTTTAATGGGGAATTTTGTGGAATAGAACTAGAGCAGTAGGTCTGAGGTTCAAATCTTGGATCCATTTAATTAGACACAACGTTGCCAATTGTATGCCACTGCTGCAACATATCTTTGAAAGAAGCAATAATATCAAAAATGGGCCCCACAAGCTTATTAAATGCTTTGGCGTAATGCAGCAAATGTAATGAAAGATTGATTTTGATTAGAATGTTAAAATATGTCTGTAGAATAAATCGATCCAATGTTTGTTTTTGATATACGCTATTTAGTATATATGTTTTTTGTTCCAGGAGGATCCGACTTTAGAAAGACAATTCAAAGGGCATCGAGACACGATAACCAGTTGTGATTTCAACTGTAATATGAAACAATTAGGTAGGTTTATGGATGAATTATTTTGTCATTTGTGTGTTTTCAACTTTTATTGAGAACAATGTACTGAGAAGTTGATGGTAGCTATAGACAGTATGTAGAATCTTAGAGGCACAATCAAACTATGATTAATAGTCTAAGACATATTGTTGATTTGCATTTCTTTGCCATTCTGTGCTCATGTTTGTACCTGTAGTCCTAGCTATACTGACAAGGAATAGAACATCAAAGTCAGTTCTGAAACAGTATGTCCTAGGCTGTTAATCTCATCTTTGATTGTGTCTTTGAGACTCTGGATACTGTCTAGAGTAGTGGTTCTCAACCATTTTATAACCATGGCTCATTTTCATTTTGAAAATATTCCCATGGCCCTTTACCTTAAGTTTATTCAAATGTTCAAATAAACTCATAAAAACAGCTCATGGCATCGGATTCGACGATTTGTTGCCATTTTTCAAACGATCTCTAAAAAACAAAAAAAAGGTCTTCGTTTTGGAGGCTACAATTTTTTATTTTTTGACATTTGTCAGATCATCTCTGATCGAAAAAGGTCTTGCATTGAAATGTGCGAGTTTTTGCGCAAAGATAACTTCTTAAACCAAAAAGCCAATTTTTCAAATAGCACTGTGGCCCTTTGCAAAATGCTCAACCAGTTGTCTAGAGCTTATCATAACTTTTATTTCTTTTCCAAATAAAGTTAATTTGAAGAGCACTTGCTTTGGATAATTCAAATAATGATTCCCTACTATCTCGGGCCGTGAATTTTAGGCTTATTAGAGACGTTTATGCGCTGCTGATAAAACTCCGAGACTTTAAGGCATCTGGACTTTTATGCGCCAGAGGTAAAAAAATTTTTTTCAAAAACATTTTTTTCCAAAAAAATTTTTTTCAAAAAAAAATATTATTTTCATAAAAAAATAATTTTTCCAAAAAAAAATTTGTTTTGAAAAAATATTTGTTTCAAATAACAGTTTTTTTTAACAAAAAAACAATTTTTTTAATTTTTTCTTTCAAAAACGTATTTTTTCAAATAAAAGCTTTTTTCAAAAAAAAAGTTCTTGAAACAAAAAAGTACTACTTTGATTAAAATATTAATATTTTCGGAATTTTTCATTTGGCACCTGTCAAGAGGAATTGTCAGAATAGAGAGCGCAGGAAAAGGAGCGGCTATAGGAAAAAGCCAAGCAGTGATTGGCTGGAAGAGGATCAATGAGAAAGCGTCATTTGTGTACAACCTTTAAGTTGAGAATGAATTCTTTTTGTCGGCAGAGGACGGGATGAGAAGTTTTGATAAAAGTGGCAATTATTGAAAAAAATACAATTAGAAATCAATTTTTTGTAAAACTTTTTTCGCTCTACTTCCATCTATCTGCTTTTGAAGTCACTTTTATCAAATCTTCTAACCCCGCCCTCTGCTTTCAAAAACAATTCGTTTTCAACTTAAAGGTTGTACACAAATGACGCTCTCTTGTTGATTCTTTTCCAGCCAATTAATGCTTGGCTTTTTCCTATAGCCGCTCCTTTCCCTGTGCTCTCTGTTCTGATGATTCTTCTTGACAAGCATCAGATAAAAAGCTTCAAAAATATTAACATTTTAATCAAAGTAATACTTTTTTGTTGGAAAAACCTCTGGCACTTAAAAGTCTCGGCACCCAAAAGTACCGCGTCCTAAACGTCTCCCGCATAAAAGTACGCGCATAAAGTCGTACACCGCTACTATCTTGTTTATGCAATCTACATAGATGTGACAGTTGTTACATAGTAATAGTTTTGTGAATTACCAGTAGGTACAAAGAATGTGTACTGGTGCTCTAAAATCGAATAGATTTTTTGAAAAATGTGGTAAACCAATGTTGATAATGCTGTACTGACTGATATCACCATTATTCATTAGGTTTTGAAGGATCAGCAACAACCGACCACCACAAACTGACCGCAAACTAACCCTAGTGTTGGTGGTCAGTTAGTTTGCAGTGGTTAGTTGACTTGGTTTGAGTTTTGGACGAGTCCACTTGTGACCAGAAGATCAGTGATTTTTCTTTGCAAATTGCTTCAGTGTAAAAGTATCGATTGAGTCAGCTTCCCCCTTTTAAAATTATTTTTTGTTGATGAAATTGACGTGATGTTTAATGAATATTGTGCTGTTTTGTTTTTCTAGCGACTGGATCAATGGACTCCTGTTTAATGGTGTGGAATTTCAAACCAAATATGAGATCTTACCGCTTTGTAGGACACAAAGTAAAGCAACGTAAAATAAACTGGTGTTATAATCTACATACTCGCACAGTACATTTCGCCAATCTAGCTCAGTTGGAAGATATCTGAGTCGATAATTAAAAGATTGGTGTCTCCTGGTTTGCTTCCTGAACTGGTTCTGCATTGTCTGTTTGCAGATAACACTAGGCAATTATTTCCCATTGCGTCCAAGCAGCCTGCTTCCCTACTCCGTGGGGTCCACGACAACTAACCGCGACAAACTGACTGCGAACCAACTGACCCCAATTGGCTGAGAAGGTCGGTTATAGAAATATTTTACTATCTCCAGAGCCATCTTGCCCTAACCCTCACTTTGTGACGAAATCACTGTGAAGAAACCGTTGGTTCGCAGTCAGTTTGTTTGTGGTCAGTTGACTTGGCTCGTTCTCCGTTGTGGCCTGGAGCCTGATAAAAAACTTGCAAATAAGCTCAAAAAAGTGCTCTGCTTTGCTTATATGATACATAAGTCCTTTTTTTCTAAACAAGACATTTTAAAATTGAATTTCAAAAAATATTTCAAGATGTATGTAAGCATGAGCGTTAATGTGCTGTTGATTTGTGATTGGATTGGTCAGCATGTATATAAATGGTGCTGAAGGATTTTTTTATAAATCCAGTAGCACTTATTATGCAGGATCCTATCAATTAGGGTTTAAAGCGAGCTGCTCAGTTTCAAACTTAATATCTCAATTATTCGTTATTACTTAAGCTTTTTTGTAAGATATAACTTCCCTAACCAGATGGATTAGAATGTTGTTTCCAGATTCTTTTTTTCTTATTTCAGGATGCAGTACTATCAGTTCAATTCTCACCATCAGGGCATCTTGTGGCATCAGGGTCCAGAGATAAAACAGTTCGTTTATGGATTCCCAGTGTGTAAGTTTCTTGGTAATTATTTTATGTTTGGTTTTTCGATTGCTTGAGCTCATTTATGCAGTACCAGTAAATAGGTAGCTTACTTTAAATTTCAATATTCTTTGTTTTTTTGTTTCGTGCGTTGTGCATAGTATACCAACTTCAAGTAATCTTGGTGCAAAGGAAGTTTTTGCTAGTTCTGGTTTGTTTTTTGGCAAATAAGAAATTTTCTTCAATTTGATTCTGTACTTTGTACAAGCTGGCCTGAAAAGATATGTGAGTCTATGAGTGCTCTACTATTGTAGACGGTTCAACATAATTACGCAACATATTACAAATGACCGGTCAACTGTCAGACCTCTACATGAAATCAATAGTTTAAAAACGCCCATGATGAGTTTATACGCGTAGTCACTAGAATGAATTTTCCACTGTCAAGAATCGCGGTATAGCTAGTCTGATTAGTGAACAAAACCCTTTTCTTAAAGTGGAAAATTGTGCCAGTCGAGCCATATTATTTTCATCTCCTCTGATTATGACCACTTCCCTCATTTAGGAAAGGCGAATCAACAGTTTTTAAAGCTCACACGGCAACCATACGAAGTGTAAACTTTTCAAGCGACGGTATCAATCTTCTCACTGCGTCCGATGATAAAACAATCAAGCTGTGGTCTGTGCACAGACAAAAATTTCAATTTTCTCTTTCACAACATATGAATTGGGTCCGTTGCGCTAAGTAAGATATTGTTACGTTAAGAATATACCTTAATTGTATCATATGAGGCAATATTTTTAGCGCTCTGCATTTCCTCGAGAAGCTATAAATGTTTCTACAGTACTGTACTTCAGTTAAGCTCTTTTGTCTGCCCTAGTTGTCGTAAAGCTCAGCATTTATAATTTTCAATTGGATCAAACTGTTGAGCAATTAAGTTATAGAACTGAAATAATTTCTTTCTAATAACAAAAAAAGTGCTGATTTTTATTAGTCTTGGGCATTTCTTTGAAGCTGCACAAAAATTAGTTTGATTTTCCGCTCAGCCACCAAAATGTAACATATTTTTTGGTCGTAATATATTATTTTTTAGGTTTTCACCTGATAATCGTCTAATAGTGTCAGGCAGTGATGATAAAACTGTTAAATTGTGGGACAGGTAAGAATAATGCGATAGTCAGACTAGTTTCGACTGCATTGAAGGGCATTTCAATAAATTTTTTTGGATCAAAAAATGGACCTTTGATACGATGCAAAAATTTATTGTTGGTCCTTTGCCTGTCCACTTGTGCAATGGAAGATCGCTATTCTATGCATCGTGGCTTTCAGATGCAGACGTGTTTTATGTGAACGAACTCAGCAGTTCCTGAATCAATAAAAGCTGCGGTTTTTGATGACTGGCGATTCTGGCGAAGTTTTTAGGCGTTAGCCCTTAGCAATGTATGTCGCAATTATTAAACAAAAGAAAAAAAATCAAATCTTTATTATACTCTTATTACGCCGAAGCTTGTAACGAGTTTGTGGGGCCCATCTCCCCTTCATTGCGCCTGTGGGGCAACTTTGTGTCCAATTGAACGGCCCTATATTTGAACCCCAAACCTCCCGTTTAAGAGACAAACGCATTATCGCATTATTAAACTGGCTTTTCAACGAATTCAAAAATGTGTTAGATTATAAGGAATGATGAAGCGTAAATCACAACTGTAAGGTGCACTTCGCTTATAATTGTTTGTTACTTTATGTGGATGATTGTTAATTGCATTCAGGTGATAATTGTGTAGTATTTTTGGTCTTCAATTTTAAAATGGTTGTTTTTTGTTTTAGGTTTTTTAAAGATACATTTTTGGTCTGTGAAGTGAGTGACCAAGAACTGATACTACAGTAAAAAAAACCTGTTATTCTTGTTTATAGGAGTTCAAAAGAATGTGTCCACACTTTCTTCCAACATGGAGGATTCATAAACCACGTTGAATTCCACCCCAGTGGCACATGCATAGCAGCAGCCAGTACTGACGCCACTGTAAAAATCTGGGATATTCGAACAAATAAACTACTTCAGCATTATCAAGGTATTTTTTGCTGCATTGTTACGTCCAGGTCTCGTCTACAAAAATCAAATTCTACTTACACGCGCCGTATTACGCCGAAGCATTAGTTTAGAAGAGATATTTGTTACACCTCAGGTATAGGTTTTTAAGCAAACGGAGTCAGGTCATGACTTAGGGTAGTCATTCCAAATCAATCACAGATATGTCAATATCTTTGCTTTTGATTTAAGCATTAAACAGCTTTGTGAGTGATTAGAAAAGGAGCTTTATTTTCGAAGCTACTGTTTGTCTCAGCATAGCATTTCATCGCAACAATATTTTTAGTTCACAGCGGCCCGGTGAACCAACTTTCATTCCATCCGACCGGAAACTACCTCATCACAGCATCAAACGATTGCACGGTGAAGATACTCGATCTATTAGAAGGAAGACTCTTCTTCACGCTACACGGACACCAAGTACGAATTAGCTATGTTATATGTTTTTAAGTACTGTAATGGGTCATTTTCTGAGAGAAGACCAATCAATTTTATGAAATGTGTCTAAACTAAATTTTTAATGCATTATGTCACCGATATTACAGAAACTGGCACTGCAACGATAAAGAGCACTCGATTAATTTTTTCTAGTGCTAGATTAATTAATTAAAGGTTCGGGTGGGCTGCCAGAAAAGGCTATGTGTGAATTCATATGCTGATGAACACTAGCCTAATAGGAAAGCAGATACGTGAGTGAAGTGCTACCTCATAGTTGTGAAAAATTTAAGTTTAAAATCGTATATGTAACGTCTAATAGAAATGTATTGAATAATTGTGTAGTTTGGACGAATAATTTTGAAGCGAAACGCCGAAGCAGGTATTCGAATATGTTTTATTGTAGGAACCGGTGACAGCGGTAAATTTTTCAAGAAATGGGGAATATTTCTCGTCTGGTGGCGCTGATGAGCAGGTAAGGCTATTTTTAGGCTAGATAATGGTTTTAAGCTTCTCAGTCACCACCCCTAATGACGTATCAGAGCCTTTCAGTTCCCATTGTCAGCGCTGACTCTTAAAAGTTGCTTGGAACTTTGAACCAGGGATGTGAAATGACTGAAATCAAACTTGAACTTTAAACAACTCAAACATATTTCCAATTTCGGATCTCGCAAAAAATGATCACGTGTTATTTGTTCCACATACGACATACGTAGTACTAAAACTAAAATGTATGTGTAAAAAATTTTAAAGTTTGTAGTTATTTATATTACTTTTTATGCTTCATCAAAACCTCAATTTGAACTCGAAAAAAACTCAATTTTTTGCAAAACGTAAACAACAGTCAACGTGTCAAAACAACCCTTGAACTTGGTCAAAATCAATAGAGTTAATATTTCTGCTTGGAACTCTGGAGCTGTTATTTGGGCGTTTTTTGCGTGCTCTGTTTTCCCAAACTTCTATCAACAGTAGCCACGAGAAGTAACGCCACTGCTATAATCAGCTTGCGTTATCAAAATCATTCTCTTTGCGTTTTCCCAATTTTACTTCAACTCAAAAATTTCCTGTGATATACAACCAAGGGCGTGAGTCAAAGCCATATTAGTATCAATATTTGTCACCACAATATTAAGAGTTTATAAAGTATATCAAACTAACTTCAGCTGCGCTAGTCTCAACTCGAGCAAAAAAGTAACCCCACCTTGAATGTTTTGTTCTATGCCCTAGTTACCGATCGGTGGCCGAGTGGATAGAGCGTGTGCTACTGAAGTGGTAGACTTTGGTTCAATTCCAGGTGGGTTCAAGCTAAAGACTACGAGTATAAAAATTCCGAGTATAAAACACGAGTATAAAAACTACGAGTAGACTCGTACAGTGTAAAAATTGGTATTCACAGCTTCCCTGCTTGACTTTCAGCTTTAAAAGAGGCAATGTGAAGCTTCCTTCGAGTTTGGCAGAGATGGCAGTTTGACTCGAAGACCATGTAGTTCTTTTCGCAGTCTCCTGGCCCAGGCAACTGGAGAAAAAAGATGTAATTACATTCAACTTAAAATTTATTTTTACTAACACATGTAATTTATTCAGGTTATTGTTTGGAAGACAAATTTTGATCTGAACGACCCAGGAGAGAAGCTGATAGCCAGGCCGCACAGCACCCTTCAAAATGGCGTTGTCGAGCTTCCCCCAGGAGATTTCAAGCAATCCCCCAACAAGAAACCATGGACCGCACCTGCATCACGGGATGCCAATAAACCCGCCGAGCCAACCTACACAGAGGAACGGGTTGGTAGTGTGAATGGAGCGTCTGCTACTGAAAACCGTAGTAGTCTGTGGTTCGATTCCCCGGTCGGTTCAAGCCAACGACTATAAAAATTGGTTTTCACAGCTTCCCTACTTGACGTTCAGCAATAAAGGGACAATGTGAAGCCTCCACCGTTTGTGGTGGCCAGGTGGGCAGGTGGCAGCTTGAGTTGAATATCGCAAGGCTCCTTCGCTTTCTCTTGGTCATGGCAGCTTAGTGATAAAACATATCACAATAATGTCGATTTTCGTTGGAGCGATGCATTTTTTATTGCTTATCGTTTTCAGTTTTGATCTGATTTTCGTTTAAATGTAATAACTTTGTTTGTGACTCGAGTAATTTAACCCTAAATTGTAATAAAACAGCCTGTATGCTTATTTCTCCTTGCACTCACTCCCGTAATATCATTTTTAACCCAATGATCAATGGAAAATAATAAAAGTGGTTACATCTCACAAATAATTAGGAATTACTGTAGATAATCTGCTAAATTTCATAAATCTCATCAAAAATTTAGAGTAGAAAATTGCTTGTGGAGTGGGAGTATTATGGAAACTAAAAATTTTTTTTCCACTAGATACATTGCTTCTGCTTTATTATATTCTAATCCATTCACGCATTCTTTATGCCATTACTATCTGGGGTTCGACGTGCTCAACTTATAACAATAGATTAAGAACACTACAAAATAGTCCAATTAGAGCCATAGTCTACTACAAATGTCCGAAAATGAAAAGAATTTCCCCAAATTAGCGGTATCTTAAAGATGGATGACCTCTACAAGTTTGAAACTGCCAAATTAATGTTTCAATATCGGAAAAATGATCTCTCAAAGCCTTTTAAAGATATGTTTCAACAATCCTCTCACACCCATTCTTATAATACCAGAAGTGTTCCACGCAAGAACTACTACATACCTCCCTTTAAAACTGCAAGATTACAGCGATCCTTTAAGTACCAGGGGATAAGTATTTGGAATAATTGATCATCGAACTTAAAAAATTTGTCTTTTTTTCAATTCAAAAAACAACTTCAAAGTTCCATGATTCAACAATATTAAGTTCTATGCAAAACAAATCAGTGTTGTTTTGTTGCTCATCTGCGTAACTTTAAATGCAGCATATTGGAGAGGAGCGTGGCTCATTTGTTCAATGCTGACTTCGTAAGGTTCTTGTTTGTTTTAACGTCTGCTTTGAACCTCAATATCATGCTTTTTTCTTCTCTATATTATGACTCAGGGGGTCTACTGCTCCAAGACTTCGGTCACTCGTAGCCTCCTGACGAGTGTGGGCTGCCTATTTTATTGTTTGTTTACTTTAATATATTTTATGCTTTTATTGCGCTGCTCGTGAAATAAATTATTTACTACTACTGCTACTTATGAATATCAAAAATTGAACTTTTGCTTATTATGGCTCGCAATCAAATTAAACCCTGTTTTTATTCAGCGTGGTTTGGAAGATTTAAATCTCACTTCAATCGCTCAATCGTCTAGCGCACGGCGGCATTTAGCGGAACGATCCCAACGTCCAACAGCAAGTCGCAAAGACGGCGATGTGTCGCACTTCGGTACAAGTATCAGAGCTGCCCCGGCTGAGGAGCACAGTATCCCGCCAAAACTGGCCACTACTCTCGAACAAATTGTCGGCCAACTGGATATGCTGACGCAGGTTAGTAGTAGTTGCTTGATTATCACTTTTGGAAAATCGCATTTCATCAATGAAAGTCATCAAGGAGAGTTTTTACGAACCGATGAGTGGTCGAATGGATAAAGCATATGCTTGTGAAACAATCGACACGGGCTCGATTCTCGGTCACATCAAAGAGTATAAATTGGTATTTGCTGCTTCTAACTGCTTCAAAAAATTCGCGGTAGCATTGGCCAGAGCGAATATCATAACACAGTACACGTCACGTGTGAAAATTAAAAACCTAACATTCTGTTTCACCCGTAATCGTAGTCATCTGTGGTGTCTGCCAAATGTAACACCAATAGAGTAACAAACTTTCACACTTTGTACTTATAGTCCCTGAAGTTTAATTTAAAATTTTGTGTTACGTTTTGCAGGCACCCCGATTGCGGGTGAAACAGACTGTGTACGGTATTCAGTTTTTAATTTTTATGCGTGACACGTACTGTTAGGATAATGAGAATTACATGTGATAAATTGATGTAAAAAAATTTAACTAAAATTGTTATGAGTATTTTGTAATATCTGCATGTTCAACCGCTATTAGCAGACTGATCATTGGGGTCAACCGTTTGTGTAGTGTATTTCACAACTTTGCTGGTCGTTGTTAGCACGAGTTCGTAATAACCAATAGGTGTTCTGGTGAATATATCGTCAGCTAATGAAACGGCAAACTCGTGTTTGATTCTCCAGCGGGTCAAAACAAGATCTTCAACGTTGCTAACCACAGCTTTCCTGCTTCACGTTCAGCGGTAGAAAAAGAGCTCTGTTGAAGCCTTTACCGAGACAGATGGCAGATTGACTTAAAACCAAACGTCCTTTTGCTGTTCTTGCCAAGGCAACTTTGCAATAAAAATGTAATTAGTCAACGTTACATAGAAGCCGTAAAACTTCCATTAAAATTATTTCAGACTATGTCGATCCTTGAGCAACGAATGAGCATGACGGAAGATAAACTGAAAGAATGCATCGAAAATCAGCAGAAAATCGCATCCGAAAGTCGATCCGACGGCTAAATGACCTCTTATGACGTCGTTCTTGCGTCAGAAAAGTTTTTCAATGACGTCACGCCCTTAAAGGCGATGAATCATCAGCCAATTCTGGTGGTTTACTATTGAACTATAACTTTTGATATTTTTTGTTTTAATTTTGGGACTGCGGTTAAAAAGATATTCAACAAGTACAAAAAGATATCCCCGAAAAAAGCTTTTGGAAACTCTGAGTTTTGATCTTCCCGCCAAAACCACAATTCTCGAAACTATTAGGCCTACAGTGGTTTTGGCGGGAAGAACAAAACTCAGAGTTTCCAAAAACTTTTTTCGGGGAATATCTTTTTGTATTTGGTGAATATCTTTTTAACCGCAGTCCCAAAATCAAAACAAAAAATATCAAAAATTATACTTCAATTTTAGCTATAGTAAACCACCGGAATTGGTTGGATGATTCACCGCCTTTAAGTTCTCGTAGCAGTTTTATTTGAAATCATACTTAATGATGTGGCATCGATTTTCGATTATGGAATTTTATTTGTTTAGAACTCGTAGTGTTTTTGCTGTTATCTTTGCTGCTGGATAGTAGAGCTTATTTTTAGATATTTTGTGTAGTTTGTCGTATTGTTTTTCTACGCTTTATAAAAAAAGACTTGCAAAAATGCGCGGTAGTATGTTCGTAGTTACTAACAGTACAAAATAACAAGGCACGTGTTTCTACCTCGTAACTTGAATTTTGAGGTGATCTACAATGGGCATAAAGTCATGAGCGCCCCCAAATGTACACTATTTTAAACAAAAACTCTGTAAATAATTTTTTTTTTTGATCTCAACCACATACGATCAAAAAAATAAAATACGGCGTATAAATAATACGATCAAAAATATTTACCTAAATCGTATACGATCACCAAGTCTACGGAACGGCGAACAACCGTTCGATATAGGCTGCTAGTCAAAGGCGTAGCCAGGGGGGGGGGGGCGGGAAATACCACCAATGATAAAAAATTATGATAACATAGCCTAGCGATGTCTTGTTGCAGTTTTTTGTCTGTAATTACACACATAATAGTAATTAGAAATAGGGCACACCAAAATTCCCCTTTTTTTTCCAAACATGGACATCAGTTTTGCAATCCGTGAGGATGTCCGAAAAAACGCTTCCGTGAAAAAATCAGGGAATTTCGTCGAGTATTCGCGCTGCAACAGCACTTTTAAGTTTTAGGGGGGTATTTTCTTGAAATTTGGGGGTGCCAATATCTAAAAAGTGCTATATTTTTACGTAAAAAAAATCGTTTTTACACGTAATTATATTTACGTGCCAAGGTTGGCTTATCGATCTAAGCATGATTTGCCGATACTGCTGCTTAACAAGGACCTTTTTGGGGTAATTTTTCTCATTTTAGAGCAAGTTTTGAACAAAATTTCAGGTATTTTTCTAAGTTTCAGCCATTTTTTGAGCATGAATGTACTGAACATGTAAATACTACACTTTGTGAGAAAGGTGTTTTTGGGCAAACTTTGTTTTAAAGCCTGAACACCACGTCAAGGTGTTGCCCGTCGTTCAGGTTCCTCTGTTTTTTTATCCCGGAGAGGGCCCGTTTCCTGCATGTCATAAAGGGAACGATCACGGTTGGGAATGATAAGTTCAAGTGTGTTTTGGCTGAAGTGGATTTACGAAAATCTGGGTAGAGCTTTCGTGTGTCTTCTACACAGTGTAGTAGCATCCTTCTTTGTTCCTCATCATCCGTCAAAACGTCCTTGAACTCCTCCATCAGTCTCACTCCTCTTTCCGCCACATCATTCACAACTTTGAGGTCATTAATCAGCATTTTAAATTTCCTATACTCATCGAAATTGCACCATTTATCCCGTGAATACGTTAGAAAGCGAAGGTCTTGCAAGGAGAGGTTCAGTCGCTGAAAAATGATCACCGATCGCTCGCCCACAAGGTCCGAGACAAAAGTGTCTAAGGATAAGTTGGGAAATTGAGACTTCTCCGAGATTAGAGGGGCAGTTGGATTTTGGATCCAAGATAAATGTTTTTGATAGCTTTTATAAATGCTGAAAGCTAACTTTTCATGTTCGATGTCGGGCAGTTGCTGAGAGCACAATGCCTGTGGTATTAACTCAGCTGTGAAATACCACCTATGCCTCAAAAAGGCATGTCTGGCAGCTTTAGCAACTTCTCCATCAACGCTAGAGTAGTTCATCATGGCTCGATGGAACTCCAAGTCGTTCACAGCTGCTTCCGAAGCTAAAGGGCACTGCAACCAATATGGAGCATAGAAGATGGACACAAAGTTACAGAACCGCCTCAATCCATTGACAAGAGTAGCATCTACATCCAGTTGACTGCGCAGAAGATACATCTTAAATGCATAAATTGGTGTCGACATTCACCGCGCACGATGTTGTGTTCCTGGGCGCCGAAACGCAAAGTTACTAACACTTTGCTGTTCGAGGTAAAATAAACTCAGCTTCAGTAATTCATCAAAGTCATCTCTGGGTGAGTAGGTGCTTTCGTCAGAGCACAGATGTTGAAGACTCTTTAGTGCCTTGAGCCTGTCCAGTGGTCCTAAATTGGTAAGGTCAGACTGGTCAATTGAAGATAAATTTAGTGTTGGTCATTTTGATTTCAAAATGTCAAAAAATTCTACTTTGTGCTACTGGAAGGACCGAATATTACTTTGAAGACATCTCCTAGAATGAATTCCAGCATATGGTGACGGCATGATGTCCACAGTAATGGGTGGCCTATTAGAGCTTCCAATAGAATACATGCTCCAGCGAATTTTCCGGTGTTGGATGCAGTTGAGTCGAAACACATTGCAACACATCGCTGCTCAATGATCCATTCTTCCAGCATATTTTTGACTGCCTTCGCTTGATTTGAACCAGTTCCGCCATCAAGATCTGTAATGCCCAATAACTTCACCAGTTTCCCGTTTGTAGAACTGGCCAAAACAGCTAGATGCTCCTTGTGAGTATAGGCTTTTCCGCATTTCAGTAACTTTTCGTCCCAGTGAATTGTGAAGTAATGAGAAGTAATGATCATCCAACCCGGCCAAAAAATGTTCCTTTACTGACTCGAACTTCAAGGAACGAAGCTTCTTACGTCCTCTTAAAGTACTCATTTGGCTAAGCACAAAATCTTCTACGCATCCTTGACTCTCTCTGATGATTGATGCGATGATGTCATTCAGAGCATTACTCGAAATCTTATGTCGGTCTGCAGTCATCACCACCTGCGACGTTGATGCAATATTTCGTGGCACGTGCAGCAGAATCCGGTCCGGATTGTTCCGTTGCTTAGAAAGAGGCTCACAGAAATCTTCACCCGTTTGTTCCTCAACTGACCCATCGCTTTCTTTACCCCCAAAAACCATTGTGAGCATCTCTTTCTCCTCTTTTGCCTGGTCCTGCCGTCTCGTGTGGTTTTCTTCGCGTATCTTCTTTCGCTCCAAACAAGCCAATAATTTGGTGTCCCTGTTACCAAACGTCGACTTTCGTTCCCTTCTTTGATCCTGCACAAATTTCCAATCGTCTTCACACAGTCTAAACTCAATATCCGGCCTAGCAATATCAAAAAGAGATTCTAACTTTTCCTTGAAATTTTTGGAAGCCTTAGAATGTTCTTCAGAACTCCTTTTTCCCCAAGCTTGCGTTGTCCTGTATTCTTCCCAAAGCGTAATGATTCTGGTCTTGATAGAATTCACACTTAGGTAGCAAGTGTATCCAGGAGTAGAACCCTCTGCAACTTTTTGCCACAAGAGAACAACTTCGTCGCAAGTCCGATTGATTGATTTCTGTTTGCTTAATTTGTCACATTTAAAATGATACAAAAATCTCTGCATCACCTCCAAATTCGTGGGTAGTTTCAAAGAGGAGAGCCTATCTATTGGCTTGCCAATAAGAGGAAATGCTACATCTGCAGATCTTGTTGAGACCATCTTTTTGTTCCCCAGCTTAAACAAACTTAATACTAATGCTTTGCAACTGCACTGATGCTTTAAAGAAAATGCTTTGCAACACTACACGTGGTATATGGCAACGTCAT
This sequence comes from Trididemnum nubilum, assembly GCA_963965965.1. NCBI lineage: Eukaryota > Metazoa > Chordata > Ascidiacea > Aplousobranchia > Didemnidae > Trididemnum > Trididemnum nubilum. Next base: position 35,365,690 of record OZ014478.1, on the reverse strand, counting down.
AATTCAATATTGTGATCCAATAACCGTAATTGTTTTTTAGATTAATTAAGATAAAGGAAGTGTAGAATTATTTTTTCGTCACACAGCTAGATATCTGGTCTCACTGTCAACATATTGAGGTCAAATCTATTCACATTTAGTCCAAACTATTAACTGAACACCAAAACTTATTCTTACTATTCACCTCAAAGTTGTGAATGATGTGGCGGAAAGAGGAGTGAGACTGATGGAGGAGTTCAAGGACGTTTTGACGGATGATGAGGAACAAAGAAGGATGCTACTACACTGTGTAGAAGACACACGAAAGCTCTACCCAGATTTTCGTAAATCCACTTCAGCCAAAACACACTTGAACTTATCATTCCCAACCGTGATCGTTCCCTTTATGACATGCAGGAAACGGGCCCTCTCCGGGATAAAAAAACAGAGGAACCTGAACGACGGGCAACACCTTGACGTGGTGTTCAGGCTTTAAAACAAAGTTTGCCCAAAAACACCTTTCTCACAAAGTGTAGTATTTACATGTTCAGTACATTCATGCTCAAAAAATGGCTGAAACTTAGAAAAATACCTGAAATTTTGTTCAAAACTTGCTCTAAAATGAGAAAAATTACCCCAAAAAGGTCCTTGTTAAGCAGCAGTATCGGCAAATCATGCTTAGATCGATAAGCCAACCTTGGCACGTAAATATAATTACGTGTAAAAACGATTTTTTTTACGTAAAAATATAGCACTTTTTAGATATTGGCACCCCCAAATTTCAAGAAAATACCCCCCTAAAACTTAAAAGTGCTGTTGCAGCGCGAATACTCGACGAAATTCCCTGATTTTTTCACGGAAGCGTTTTTTCGGACATCCTCACGGATTGCAAAACTGATGTCCATGTTTGGAAAAAAAAGTGGAATTTTGGTGTGCCCTAATTAGCAATGATATTAATGACGACGAGGGGGCCAGATCCCCTAACTAACGACCAGGTTTCCGGGGCCCATAATTGACAAACAGGGGGCCCATAACTGACAACCAGGACCCTTAACTAACAACCAGGAGACCCTGGGGCCCCAAACCGACAACCAAGGGGCCCAGAGCCCCAAACTAACGTCCAGGGGTACCCAAACTAACAACCAGGGGGCCCCTAACCGACAACCAGGGGGCCCCTAATCGACAACCAGGGGGCCCTAACTGACAATCAGGGGTCTATAACTGACGTCCAGGGCCCCTAACTAACAACCAGAGGGCCCCTAACAGACAATCAGAGGGCCCTTAACTGACAACCAGGGGCCCCTAACTGACAACCAGGAGGCCCAGAGCTCCTAACTAACGACCAGGGTGACCCTAACCGCCAACCAGGGGGCCCCTAACTGACAACCAGGGGACCTACCTAACAAGTAAGGGGCCGACAACCAGGGGGCCCCTAACTGACAACCAGGAGTCCCGCGGCCCCTAACTAACAACCAGAGGGCCCCTATAGACAATCAGGGGGCCCCTAACTGACAACCAGGAGGCCCCTAATTGACAACCAGGGTGCCCCGGGACCCTAACTGATAACCAGGGGACCCTACCTAACAACTAGGGGGCCCCTAACCAACAACCAAGAGTCCCGCGGCCCCTAACTAACAACCAGAGGGCCCCTATAGACAATCAGGGGGCCCCTAACTGACAACCAGGGTGCCCCGGGACCCTAACTGACAACCAGGGGCTCTGGGGACCCTAACTGACGACCTTGGGGCCCCAGGGCCCCTAACTGACAACCACGGGGCCCCAGGGCTCACAATTAACAACCAGGAGGCCCCAGGGCCCCTAACTGACGACCAAGGGTCTCGGGCCAGGGGCTCCTTATTTCAAATTTTTAACATTTTATATACAAAACCTGTAAGAAATCTAAGAGTTTTGTCCTAAAACTTGCAACCTCAGGCCCCCCGTTTAACGTTATTATGAACTTAATGCTATAACACAGGCGGTAATGCAACCCCCCCCCCCCCCAATTGAAATACTACCGGTGACAAAAATAATGAAAGCATAGCCAGTATGTTGTTTTTGTCCGGAATTGCAGTTTCTTTAAGGATTTACGCGTACAAAAGTAAGTAATGATAATGACGACCACGCGTCCACGTCAAAGTATTGTCATGAAATTCTTGAATGTTTCAAAAAACTGTCAAGTGACTTGACTCGAGTCCTCTACGTTTCGGAAAAAAACGTTATTTTAATTTTGCTTTAAATGTTTCTTTTTTTTTTATGAAAGAACTTAAGGGCGCGATCTTATTTCAAAATCATAGGCGTAGCCAGTGGGGGTGGCCCAGAAGGCCTGGGCCCCCTACAATCGAAATGCCACCAATGACAAAAATTTTACTAAAAAGCGTTGTTTCTTTATTTTCAGTTTCTTTTAGCATCTTTGCGTACAACAGTACACGCATACTATAGTAATTAACAATAAATAATATTGACGACCAGGGGACCCGGTGTACCCCATTAATTCAATTTTTTCCAACCAATTTAAACGTATAACCAGGGTGAAATGAAGGGTTTTTGTCCTAAAAGTTACTACCTCAGGCCCTCATCTAAACTTTTTATGAACGTAATAAAATAATCAGCGCCGTATTTGCCATACGGCACAGTGTCAAGGCTCCGTGCTCTGATAGTAGGACTTTATTTGGTCTTTGTTGCAAAAATCCCCTAAGTGCCAGCGGCCCCCCGCAATATAAATTCGGCCCGGGAATAGCATGTTTAGTAAGCGTAACCATCTGTCGTACCATTTTTCAATAACGATTCACCTCCACCTCGCCAGTTTTTACGCACAAAATACTTTAAAAAAATAGCTAGGGAAAATGCTCATTAAACAAATTATTGAATTTCAATTGAGGGGACCTGGGCCCTTGGCCTACATGTACTCCTATAACTGGTTATCTTCATGACAAAACAAAAACCTCTTAAGGAAAAACTTCGAGTGGAATATTATTTACAGCTAAAACATTGCAGGAGGCAATATGTCTTACTTCCCCACATAAACCAAACCACTTACAATTAAAATTTTACACCATAATGCAAGATTTTGAATGTGCTTTGGACTTTAATAGCAAGTAAAAGAATTGAAGAGCTAAATTTTTTCGATTGCCTTTCAAACGTTAAAAATCTAATTCTCTCAAATAGCAGTGAACACGTGCGAAATGTGATCCAATTGGATTTAAATAGCTTTTTTTTCCAAAAACTTACAAAAATCGCACAGCGGCTGGGGGTTTGCCCCCAGACCCCATAGCCACCGGCGACTGGATGCTCCGCCCCAGAACCCCGTCTGTGATACGTTTGAGTACACTAGCTTACTCAACACGTCTTGTAAGTTAGACATTTGCTCTTTCTAACAACTAGTTTTCGCCCTCTCCCTTTACCAAAATCCTGGTTAAGTGCCAATATGCGACCGCTTCAGATCTTCCATTCTGCGATATCTTTGCCCCACAAAAACTTCCTTTTTTGAAAATTTCTGATGACGTCATTGCATGTCATTTGTGGTTTGGGCCCCCTCCCCCCAACCAAAAATTCTGGCTACGCCTATGCTACTAGTCGAGGCGCTCCTTGTCATTTCCACTACGGCCTAAAAGCATTAATTTTTGAAAACAAAAATTTTGTAAACTCTGTTCGCCGTCGTGTCGACTTACGAGAGCAAAAAGGTGACTTATGGCGCTCGCTGTGGGCGTAAAAAATTTGCACGCACAGGCCTAATTTGGAACGTATCAGTGATACTCAGAGTCCATTTTTGGTGGCCCTTTTAGGTGGTGGCCATTTTTGGTGATGTGAAAATAATGGATTCTCCAGCTCAAGATTCTGTGAAGCAGCCTTTCTGCACCATGTTCTCTTCCAGAAAAGAGTTGGGTGGCAGCAACAACTTGGCCAGCGAGTAAGCTAAATACGTAATGACAATCACTAGTTCAAGCCTGGTGTTGATGCCAGGCTAATACTCAACAAAATGGTAAACGTAACTTCAGTAGATTGCTATGTAATGTTCAAACGATCAGTGGCCGAGTAAATAGAGCATTACATGTATAAACTCGGGATAGATTTCAGGTCAAAGCGACGACAATAAAATTGGTATTCCAGTTCCAAGCTTCTATGTCAGGATGAGTAACGGTGTCAAATCTTCCCTGTAAGAAAAAAGGTGGGGTGCCTAGATGAGTGCAAGCTCTTTTCACTCAAAGTAAATGATATTGCTATATATTACAAAAGACGCAATCCGTACGAGCAGGTACAAAATTCAAAATCATTAGTTGACACCAAAAAAAATTTTAGCAGCTAATACGCTTGCAACTCCACGATAATAAGCACGTTAGTAAAATGATCGAGTGCCTCCACCAAAAGACGAGTAAGTATGTGCATAAGATAAAATCCCGTGTTAAAGTCTGTAGACAGTAACCACAGATCTTAAGAACGGTTATTATCCCTCCAACGCTGTTAGCCGTAACTCGGCAAATATAGAGCGAAACTTTTACGAAACCTGGAAAACATTGCAGCGTTACAGTTAAAACGTTGTACAACTTACATCCAGATTCAAAGAAGAACTTGGAGCAGGAAAAAGCTTGTTTGCCAATTTTAACGCCAGCAATAATAATTCTGTTACCGAATTTGAAGCAGCGATAAAGTTGATTGCCAACGATGATAATTTTGTAGCCAAATTTAAAAAACATCTCGAGCAATACCAATTGGAAATCGTCGAGTGTTTCTAAACATCCAGAAAAGAATGCGATTAGGCGTTCTCGTCTTTGTGACAGAAAAGCAAGCATCTCTTTTCCTTCTTGAGAGATTTCACATCGATCATAAAAGCTCTTCAGCTCAACGAACATGTAAATACTTATTTGAAAAAATATCAACAAAACTGCCAGGCCAAAACACAAGCTATAAGTCTCGGTAGTTAATATCTCCACCAACGTTGCTACTATTTTTGGCATTTGCATTTTTATTATCAATGTAAGTCAAACTTGTAAAAATCCTGAAACGTAACGACGATAAATAATAATTGTTTTCACAAAAAGCATCACGAAGCTCGGTGAGGAACTAAAGCTGTACTCTAGACTCAGAGGCAAATGAGTGTGGGCATTTGGACCGGGCTGTGCGATGTGTATCCAGCCGCCATTTGTTGCTTTTACTGTTTCAAGTAAAAGTTTCAAGAACCGAGCTCGACATTTCTGCTCCGATAAGGGAAAAAAATAAAGTTTTTCACCTAAATTAGCGGCTCACTTTTCATAGGGCGCAAAGACTAAAATATTGATACTTTCGATTGAAAACTATGTGAAAACGCGGTAGCCATTTTCCTAATATTCAGAAGTGGTCAAGTTATTTTCAAGGCTCTAGAACTTAGTAAAAATAGTAATTTCCGAGGGACAATCATAAAGTAATACAGTTTTTGTTACCAGAGACGCGATTACATTGCAACGAGTTGAAACTGAACTTTTATCACAGGAATTTTCTGGTTTTGGCTTAAGCATTGTGTTTGGTGCGTTGACAGACAGGGAGAATTACTTTATTTGTCAAGAGTTGCAGAAAACCAACTATATATGAATAATTAAAACAGAACAACAAAAAACAACAACATATCTTAAACAAACTAGGTACTACGATCTCGACAGGAGACTGCGAATTGACCAGTATTTCAGGTCCTCCAGTCAAGCAGCCACCCTAAAATTGCAATCGCTTAAAGCGACATTATTGGAACGACCGACGCTCGCGTCGCGTGTTCCTCTGTTTTTACTCGGCCATTTTCCAACTAACGAGTGCAAAATTTCAGACTTTTGCTTATAACTCGAGAACGGTTGGTCTAGCTACATGAAATTTTGACAGTAGTTTGAGATTAATCAGTTAAATGTTTGTACCAAATTTTGAGGCAATAGATCCCGTGACTTTGGTTTTAGAACCCGAAAACCGCCCCACAAGTTTGGCGTAAAAAGCGGTCTCATTCAAAAACGGCTTAAGTACGGCAAAAAATATTTCGTATGATTGTATGTCTTAATATACCCTTTCATCCCAACCAACCCACTTTTGGCCGCGATGAGGTTTATTTCTTTTTTTCCTTTTTTTTCCTTTTTTTTTTTCTTCCTAATTTTTGTACGCTCTTCTTCTCCTAAACCACAAAATATCGAAATCTAATTTTTGCGTAAAGTTGTTGAGCTGCAAATGCAATTTTATGTCCCGAAATTTTTTGGGGCAACTCCATCGGTAACCCCCCAAAATGGAGCCCCAAAAAATCAACCTTTTGAACGGCTCAAGCTAGAGTGCTACTTTTTTTTGCTATCAGTAGATATTTAAGAGACAAATATTTTGACGTAATTTGGGGGTGCCACCCCCCCCGGGAACCCCCCCAAATGGGGCCCCAAAAAATTCATTTTTTGAATGGCTCAACTTAGGGTGCCAGTTTGTTTTGATATCAGGAGATATTTAACATACAAATATTTTGACATAGTTTGGGGGTGCCACCCCCCAGAGACCCCCCAAAAATCAACTTTTTGAACGGCTCAAGCTAGGGTGCCAGTGTTTTATGATATCAGGAGATTTTTAAGAGACAAATATTTTGACATAGTTTGGCAATGCACTCCCCCCAGGGACCCCCCAAATAGACCTCCCAAAAATCAACTTTTTGAGCAGTTTGATGATATCAGGAGATATCTAACAGACAAATATTTTGACATAGTATGGGGGTGCCACCCCCCCAGGGACCCCCCAAATGGACCCCCCAAAAATCAATTTTTTGAATGGCTCAACTTAGGGTGCCAGTCTGTTTTGATATCAGCAGATATTTATCAGACAAATATTTTAACATAGTTTGGGGGTGCCACCCCCCTCCCCCGGGGACCCCCCCAAAAGGACCTCCCCAAAAGTCAGTTTTTTCTACGGCTCAACTTAGGGTGCCAGTCTGTTATGATATCAGGAGATATTTAACAGACAAATATTTTGATTCTACTTTTCTTAAGGTTCCATAATCAGATATTTTTGAATAATTGCTGATTTTACGGTAGACAAAAAGTACTTTTGAGCGTCACAGCATTAGCTACGCGTCGGTCGTTCACTATGTTTGCTGGCAAACTCCCATCTAGTTTTTGAGAAAATTGCTTGCTATTGCATTATGATGATAATATAAACTGTGGCAAATTAACAATAGCTTTCAAGTAATTTCTTTTTGTACTTAATTTTAAATTTGTGGAAAGTTACTTGTGTAATTTCAGTTTGGATGGAGTTCCATATTTTAGCTTCTTGATGTTAGAAAGATTTTTGGGAACGTGCTGTAGAAAATTTTGGAATGTAAAATTTGTTTTCAGTCTTTGCTCTGGTAAATCGGTTGAGCAGTTTGATCTGAAGGTACTATTACGGCAACAATATTTGATTTTTCATTATTCCATGATATTGTTTTCCGTTTTATTTCTTTTTATATCAAAAAATATCAATAAATGCTAGCCCTCGAACATTGCACATTTTTGATATTAAGAATACGAGGCTCATTTTTTGCGCAAAATTTAAGAACCAATTGCTGTAAAAGCAATGCCACGGGCGACATGACGGAACGTGCTAACGAGCTCGTAAAGGCCATTCTCGCTCGCAAAAAGCGCTAACGAGCAAAAAATTTTCGTCGACTAACAGCCATTTCTAAGCCGTCTCGCCCAACACGCGTTAAAACAGCTCCCTCGAATTTCTCTGAGAGATGTTTGTAACTTGTGATAGTACGTAATAAATACCCCATTGTGACGTCAGATGCATTTCTACTTCAAAATAATGCGTTCAAGCGTATTATATGTACTACATTGTTATGGAAAAAGATACTTTAAGCTATGCGTGATTATTCTACGCAAGCAAATCCTTCAACTGATAACAATTAGTAAATGAACAACAGAATTTAATTATATTTTTGGATCAATGTAAAATAAGAACAACTTTTTCCATACTATAATTTTTTAAATGAAGTAACGCGCTTGAGGTTGTTGGTGGGTAAACTCATATGTTCACAGTAACTTTAGGTCTTAAGGTTTCAAAATTTTTCAAAAGTGATCAAGTCGAAGTACGCTTCCTTTTTAGAACCGGTAAATCTTGAGTTTAGACTGGCTGTTTTTAATTTTAAGAACAGACAGCCTCAGCCCCCAACTAATGGTTCTTTCTAAAGAGAAATCTAAATTGCCATAGCTTGGGGACAGAAGGTCGTAGAAAGCTCAAATTTGGTGAAGTTAGTCTTCAGATCTGACAAAACTTTTTGAGAGAAAATCGAACAAAAACTTTTTGACCTAAATGCTCTTTTAAGAAAAAATAAGAAACAAACGAAGCCGAAAATTCGTAGAAATTTAAGAACAGATAGCCTCAGCCCCCAACTAATGGTTCTTTTGAAAAAAGAGTGTTGTATATCAAATGAATAAGAAGAATGTGGCAAAGTTGTCTATCTAAAAGAAGTGAAACTAGTATTGCGTTTAAACATAATCATCAGAGTTGGCAGGAGCGCGCTTCGTTTTTAGGAGCGGGAGCGCGTTTTTCACTGGTGTAGATGCTGAATATGTGTTGTTGTTTTTTTCACTATAACAATAAAAAATCACAAATCGCCAAAAACTCAGTATTATTTAGCTCCTTAATTTATTTGCTGAGCGTTTTTTCACTGTTTTACTTGCTCTAATGTCAAATGGCTTCGTGCACCCTAGGTCAGCTGCCACTTCTTGACGACTTTAGACCTTTAGCCTCGGATTAAACTTATCCTAACAATCGACTTAATGCTAAACTTATAGTATTTTGCGAGAAGATTTGAGTATTTTTAACAATATGTTACGGTAAACTTGTCAGTGCTGTTTAGCATTTAAAAATGTAATAATGCCTCCTAACTCGAAGAGGTTACCCTGCTACCAAACCAGTTCCGTTTTTTGCGTAATTGATCCCTTCCAAGAGGTGATAACATCAGGGGATAGTCCCGTTGGGTAAAAATCATTACGTAGAACGTGTAGGACTGCAATTGGCTTGTTATGTAGGCGTAGACCCTAACAATACGCCTCCGCTCGCTTGGGTTTGTTTGATAAGTGGCATTACAGTTGTCCTATTAAGTCCTGTTTAGTGTCATTATGCAGAATAAATGAAAACAACTACGGCCGTGAAACAACTAATTTACACTTTTTTTTAAAAAGCGTTTTTATAAGAACACGAGGCTCATTTTTGACTCGAAGACCGAAAGGTCTTGTCTTCTGGCCAAGGCAACTTGGTAAATGCAATCTAATCACAATTCAAACAAAATTTAGAATCAAATTAAAAATAAATATGCCAGTCTCAGCATGAAAACAATGATATTATACGAACATTAGCTGGCACTGCGTAATTAGCAGCGTTTTCGATCTTGGCTTTTCGGTATTACCATTGTTAATTTGTATAACAGCAATCACGATCCATGGCAAAAGACAACTTTAAAGCAAGTAAAAATTAATTTGTGTTGCTTTCTTTTCCAACAATGTTACTTCCAGCTAAGCGCCTACCACGCACGGTGTAGGCTTCAGACTATCCTTTTCGGTGCTGAACGTCAAGCAGGGAATCTGTGATTACCAATTTTATTGGTTTTGGTTCGAGCTGTCCGGGAACCAAATCCGAGCGTGCCGCTTAGGTAGTAACCGCTCTATCACTCTACAGCTGATCCGTTCAAAGGCTCACAATCCGCTGGCCTCTGAAAAAATAGTGTGAAGGTGCTAAATAAAATTTACTCGGCTTTAACGCGTTTACTACAAAGCTTGACTTTCTGAAAAGCACCTTCAGCCCTCTCAGTCTCCTACAGTTACGCGCCTGAAAAAAGTAAGCCTCCACTTTACGTCTACGAGATATACGTGCAGATTTTACAAATGCGGTTGAGCACTGTCTGTAGTATAATCAGTAGCGTACGCAGGATTTTGAAAAGGGGGGGCAGGAACTTCAGAAAATTTGAGAAGAACAAAGATCTGAATCAGAAATTGTTCCACCCAAAAACAGTCCGATTTTTTGCCGAAAATAAGGTGAAGAGCAAAAAAAAAGGTGTTCACTCAAATTTGGTCCAATTTTTCGCCCAAAATTAGGTGAAGAGCAAAAAAAAAGGTCTTCACTCAAGTTTGGTACGTGGATCCAAGCCTAAACGAAACGCACAAAACATTGCCCTTCGTGTGATCAAACCTAATGCCCAACTTGCAAAGAGGGGGGGGCATGCCGCAATTTTGCATACTATTCTACGCAATTATACGATCCTGGGGACCCAAAGGGGGGGCCATGGCCCAATGGCTTCCCCTAAAAACGCCCCTGAGTATAAGACCTAGTTTTGAGGTTGATATAGAATAAAATGGAGCGATGTGTAGTTGTGAGTTGCTTACTGTATTTATAGTTTAATGCTTGTTGAATGCAATTTTTGCTTTAGGTTTTAATTTCAGCATGAAAAGTACTAAGCGTCTGGTTATACCTTGTCGTGCTACAATGGACTACAATATAATGAAGTTCATCACTCTTTACCTTGCCCACCAGTGCTAGGATCCGGTGACGAGGAGCAATCTCGCCAATGCAAGTCTTGTGTAACAATATATACCAACTTACAACGTGCTAGAAGTGCTTTATATCCAAACTTACAACGAGCCAGTTGCGCTAGCGCAAGATAAACCAATCGTGAGATTGCGTTAGTGCGACAAACGTTCATCGGCTTCATTTGTCGATCAAAAACAAAAATGCGAAGTAAGTTGTAAATGTAACACAGGAGCATACTTTCTAAAATTTTTATTGACAAAGCAATGAGTATTTTATGAGTATTTGAGTATTTTATTTTGTTGACAAGACGTACTTAAATAGACTATCGATGAGTGAAACAGGCCTGTGCATATTTTTTAACGATTGAATATTATTTTTTGTGATAACATTCTTGAGCGTCACGACGCCATACAACATTAACCACCTACCAATCATGTTGTGGATATTACGGAGTAAAATTTTTTGGCTGACTATGTATTCTATGTTGAAAGACGCAACTTGTAAAACGTGCATTAAGTATCTTCTTTAAACTTTTTACCTGCGTTTATATAAAAATTGTAACTCAGGATGGTGTGCTACTATACTAGTTATATGTAGTATAGACTCATAGTTTCTATTTGTAGGAATGCACAAAAGCCAGGCATTGGCTTGACAGCTCAAACAAGAGAATTTATTCAGACATATTCTCGAGAGCACGATGCGCTTGAAAAAATCGTTTTTGTGACCGCTGATGAAATGACAGGTCGGTAGATCAAGATCATAATGCGTTGAAAGGTTCATGTTTTCATAGATTTGGTTTTGTTTTACAGTTTTATCGCCCTATACCATCTTATATTTTTGTAAAGGCCGTGAAAAATTACTAGATGTTCCAGTGTGCCTAACTGTGGATGCACTGTTCATGTTGATGTACTGTTGTTATTCTCTACCCAGTTTATTCCAAATTACGCGAGTCGTCATTATGCATAATTATTTGCAGAACTGAATCTGTTTTTAATTGCAGTGAAGCAAGACTTGGTCTATGAAGCAACGACTGGTAACATCATCGGGTTCACGGACATTGGCGAAAGGTGCAATACGCGCTGGGAAAATGAATTAGCGACTCATGCCGTCACACTCTTTGTGAAGAGTTTTTGCGGAAATCCTTGGCTTAAATATCCGTTGGCTTATTTCGCTACAAATTCGGTAACCGGTCCACAGCTTGCTTCGATTATGTGGGAGACTGTTGCTTTATTGGAACATTTTGAATTACAAGTAAATATCTAATACCGATAGTTATTTAATCGTTTTGATGACGTTTTCTGAAATAGAACAATTAGCAGCTGAACTGTTGCTCCAAGTACTCTGTCCTGATGTGGAAGTGTTAATTTTGTCAACAGCTGCAAGAGTTTAAGCTAGTAAATAATTCCAACAATGACGATGGTAATTAATTTCTAAATTCTCACAAAGAATTTATGTTCCTTTTCGTATGACTAGGTGGAAGCAGAAACGGTGCATTTTTCGTGCTTCTGCTCTCACCAAAAAAAGACCGCTTCTGCATTCCTAACCCGTTTTAAAAGGCCTTTCATCCCTGTCTTACACAATATACAATGTATCTTTTTGATTTTTACTTTATTTTCAGGTTTTCGCGATTGTGGCAGATAGCCTAGCTGCCAATTGCGGTATGTTCAAATGCCTGGGATTCACAACTGAAGGTCTACCACACGCAACTGCAAGCTCGTTTGCTTCCCGCTTTGGCAGAAAGTTGTACCTAATACATAACCCTCTTCACCTGCTCAAGACAACGAGAAACTGCGTTTACAGTAGTCGGGGAAGAACTGAAACACCATCATGTCTTTTTCATCGTAATGGGAAGTTTATTTTGTGGGATCACTTTTACCATGTGGAATCCAAAAATGTTGAGTACGTACTCGTATGTTTTGACAGTTGCACTAGGCCTACAACCGAAACATTACACATAAATTATCTTGATCAATGTGATTTTACGTTTTTATAAGCTAGAGGGGCCACTCCAATGATACTTATTTTCATAGGTGGGCACAAGTCCGTTAATTGTTAATCCGTTAATAACGACGCTAAGTTTTTCATTAACTCGTAAATCCGTTATAAAGTTTTTTCATGTTAATGGACTAAATTAACTTCCGTTAAGTTCTGTTAACAGACTAAAGTAACTTCCGTTAAAGGTTTTATCGTTAATATCTTGCACCATTCATTCATCGTTCATTCACCATTCATTCACCATTCACTCAAACTCTTTGCTTTAAAACTAACCTCAAATATATCTCAAACTCCAATCTTAATCGCTAAAAAAACAAATGAAAAATGCATGTCAAATAAAGATTTTAGTCTCGTTTACTTAAAATTTTTCGATAAAATAGTCACGCAGAATTATTTAATGGCTTCCATTACTGCAAAGAAGAGAAGCAATAAATTTAAAAAGTAGCACAACTATACTTTACAACTAAATGTTTTTGAACTAGATAAAACAAACACTAAAAATTTCTGAAAAATACAAGTTTTTGGTTGTGATAAATTATTTCATGTTTTGAACTTGATAAACACAAATACGCATACTTTTTGTTTTATCAATAAAAAGAGGAGGTCAAGAGCTTTCATTTGATATCTCACTTGAAAAAATCGGAGCTGGGCCTTTTTCGATATTTAGCTCTAGAAATTGGTTCCAGGTGAATGATTTTGAAATGGTTGTCATTATTCAAGATGACACAAAATCATTTATGCATAACCAAATTTTAAAAAAAGTGGTACACTTACACCTCATACCATGGGCAATCTTTTCACCAAATTTGAGCTTTGTAACTCAAAAAGTCACTGATTTATATACATTTTAAATATTAAGGTCAAAATCTTGCTAAGTGTTTACGCTTGAGTGAACACACAAACGGCGATTTTTGGTGGGCCATAACTTTTGACCCCCTAAACCAAATTTGCTGATATGGGTATCATTTTGCTCGGAATGACCAGTTCTATAATTTCCCAAAGTTTCATCAAAATCTGACGTGGTGCGTTACATATGGCCTGGTCAAATTGACAAAGAATGACCCTATTCTAAAAATTTTACCAGTCTAATTTGAGTGGTTTAAAAGTTTAAAGTTTGGCGGCCCTGTTTGAAGAGGACCCCCTCATTTTCTTATTCCCAAGTTTTGTCAAATTTTATTTTTTCTTTATGTCTGCCTACCCTGAAAATTTCATGTGTCTAGCTTAAAAGGTTAAAAAATTTAAATCTTTGCGGCCTTTTTTGAAAGAGACCCCCTCATTTTGTTACCCCCAAATTTTGTCAAATTTCATATTTTCCTTATATTTACTTACCTTAAAAATTTCATTGGTTTAGCTTTAAAAATGAAAAAGTTTAAATTTTGGAGGATCCGTTAGTGGGGAGACCCCCCATCATGGCACCCCCGATTTCAGGAGGGTACCAGTACTTTTGGATATCTATAATAGCTCATAATATGATCCATGTGCGGTTTGTGGTTTAAAAGGAGATAGTGATAGAAGAAAAAAATAGGGAAAAATTTTATCCAGGGCGAAATAAATGAATATGACCATGATAAAGGTCGTAAGTAGTATGTTTAAAACAACATAAACCTTTGTTCGTTAATGTTGGTAGTTACCGAGATATACCGGTTTAAAATTGTCCACTGTTTGCTGATTTTTGGCCTCTGAAATCGCGATCACGTAACTGGGCGTCTCCAAACTTGGTGCGCATACAGTCTCTATCTATACCCAATTTGTGCTCAAATTTGAACGGTCCACGTTCAGCAAATTTATAGCTATAAGCGAATTAATAAATTTTCGGGACAAAAATGGCAGTTTTTTCTCAAATTTAGAGTTCCTAAATCACGATTACGAGACCTAGGTTCCTCAAAATTGGCATACATGATGCTTTTAATTATTGTCATAATATATCCAAAATTCAACTTTTTATGTTTAACTGCTTTTTACTTACAAGCAAATCAATAAATTTCGCTGCTCATTTATCAAAATGGCCGAGTAAAAACAAAGGTCCTACGCCCCAGCGCTAAGTCCCAATTAAATTTATTAAAAGTAACTGTAACTAGTTACTTTTTCAAAATGGTAACTGTAACTTAGTTACTTTTTGCCAAGTAACCATAACTGTAACTCAGTTACTTTTACAAAGTAACTTGCCCACCACTGGTGCTACGTCAAACTGAAAAAAGAAACGCATCTCAAAATATTGTGTAGCTATAAATTTTGATTTTGGTTTATTTTTCAATGTTTCAGCCTAAAATATAATTAGTTTCAGAAAACTGTTTAATTAATTGAAACTGATCACAAAAATTGTTTTCCTAAAATGGTTTTGAAAAGTTTTTTTCATGACGTGGTCATTCCAGAAACACCACTTGGACAGTTCTTAGGTGACAACTAAGAAAATTTGGCAGTACAACGGCCATTGTTCAAATCCACAGCGGCAAAAAAGTCACATTCAGGGAGTTGCGAGACGAAACTTTGAAAATGGTAAAATTACTCTGGGAAGCTGGTTTGCGGAAAGGAGATATAGTAGAACTAGTTTTGTCTTTCGATATGCAATATTTGCCGCTGTTTATAGTTTATAGCAGTTTATAGTTTATATCATCTACAGTGGGGTAGTGTTGCTCGGGACCAAGTTGCTATACAAGTCAGCCATCGCAAATCAGTTATCCGCAGTCAAGCCAAACTTAGTCGTTACTACCAGCGAAAGATGTAAAGAGATTTCAGACGCTCAACCAGCGTTCCTACTGCAAAGCTTTGCTTGCGTTTTGATCGATTGAAGAACATCGAAGCAGGAGGTTCAGAATGGCGAAAAACAATGCGCCCTCTTATGATGTAATAGACGTCCACGAAGATTCAGCTATAAGCTTTCAAAGCAGTGGTACAACTGGGGAACCAAAAGGCATCGTAACCACCCATTACAGCATGATGGCTCGCATTTTTGTTTCAATGTCTACCTTTTAGCTATGTCCAGGAGATGCGATGGCCTGTGCTCTTCCTATAATACACGTTTTGAGCATTTGAAGGTTTGAAGATTGGTATAACTTTAGCGGTTTTGAAAATTTTTGGAAATAAACCCAACTTAAAAGCGTGGCTAAAACAAAGAGATAGAACAGATGCTAAAATTTCCCCTCCTATGCGTAGAAAAAACGAAGAGATATTATCACAACCTACCGCTTTTTTGACGCTTAATGAGTTAATGATGTTAAAAATTTCTATAGGTTGGGGAAGTTCAAGCACAATGGAATGAGATACAGAATTATTCAGAAAAGTTTTTTAAGTCAGCCCTGTCGTTTTTTGTTTTAGCTTTTTTAGCAATTGATTCTCCAATTTTTACAAAATAATCGTTGAAAAATTCTGAGGTTTCACTCGGGTCATCCGTTTCGTACCTGTCCACATTTACTCTAAGAGGGGAACAAATAGTCGAACGTTTGGTATGAATAACAGAGTTCATAAATTCCCTTAATTGCTTCGGAATATTTTTACTCTCCAAGATGGCAGAATAGTAGAATGCTTTTTTAGATTGCGTTTTCGTGCGTCAGCTTGTTTGCAAACTGCTTTCAGTACCATTAAGAAAATGAGATTTGTATAACTTTTGTTTAAGCTTGATCATTTTTAGCAAATCTTTATTTAACCATAGTTTTTTCTAAATACGCTTTTGTCTTCGAGTTGCAGTTTACAAAGGCGCATGCTTTTCAATCACTTGAGCAGTAGAATTAACCAATTTTTCAAAACTATTTTCAAGAGATTGAGAAGTTACGTTATCTTGCAGTAAGTCGCATGTTAAAGAAAAGAGGGCAGTTTCCAAATCATTGCCGAAGTTTTGACCATCGACAGCTTGATGATTTTGAAACGTGTAAGTAACGTCATTTTTGATTGTGTGGCAGACGGAGGTCGAAACTTTGCAAAAAATTGGGGAATGGTCCGCCAATTTGTAAGAGAAGACACCAGGCGTCGAAACCGTGTCATGAACATTGGTTAAGATGTAAGCAATAATGGTTTGCGACGTTGCAGCAGTTTCAGCGTCCTCTTTAGCCAAGTTACCTGAAATATTTAAATCCAAACTAAAATCGTTTAAACGTATTTTGGATTGACCTGTAAGTAATGGGTGGACTGAAGGGACTGAAAAACCTAATTCTTTCAAATGACTTCCGAATTTTAGAATTTTGGTTGTTTCAAAGTCTCTAAAACGATCAAAATGTAATCCAAATGGCTATTTTTTGCCAAAAAGTCAAAAAACCAGACAGCGAGTGGGGGCTAAGCCCTCAGACTTTCTTTTGTAATACCTTTGAGTTGCACCAGTTTTTTTCCGGCATACTGCCTAAATAACTAAAGTATTTTAAATTTTGTTTCAGTTTCCTTCACTCCTCGCGGTGTCTTGATAGCACACCTGATTTGGGATAAAATTTATCCAAACGTTTTATGAGAATTGTGCGGCCGCTGAAGCTTAGAAAAAGCGTAATGTGGCCAGTCTCTCAAAAGGTTTGGGCGCCCCTGATTTCGCCTAATTCAACATAAGCATTCATTATCTATTTATTACTCTATACGACTTTAGGTTGAATTTAATAAATTTGAGAGTACCAAATTTATGTACAATCAAATTCAACAGCTCTTATTTTTATGTTTCGATCATTACAAACTCAAAGTACTATAGGCTCGTATACAAAACGTTTTTAAATTAAAAAAAATCCTGTGTTATACAAAAAGAACTCAACAATCAATATTTAGGGTTAATGTGCGGGATATCATTTCCAGATTTCCAATAATATTAGAGACATTTTATCAAAAAAGCTTGTAAAGCAAACAAAAAGTATAATTTAAGATTAAAATCTTCATAGTACACGCTTTATTTTGCAGTATAATTTTGAACTGAAGTAACTCTTGCATTGCCCCTTTTGTATAACTTATCAATGTTTTGCCCTTATTAAATAATAACTATTTGTATCCTGTGGTGTAGGCAGGAATTCTAAAAGGGGTGGCCAGCATGGATCAAAAGTAGTATAACAGATAGTGATTTTTGGGTGGGCGCTTTATCATTTTAGGCCAATTGGGGTCTGGGGACATAATATCCCGCGCTAAGAGATTTTAACGTTTTTTTACAAAAATAACTCATCTCTGAGACCATTTCTAAAATGTTTTTTAAAAATGCGTTAAATTGGGGAGGTGCGGTGAGTAAACTATAAGTTAAATGTATCACAGACAAGGCTTTGGGGGCAAATGATTTTTTGTAATTTTTTGGAATAAACAGCAGTTTTAACGCCGTTTGTATCATATTTTGTAAGTTTTTATAAACATTTGAAAGGACTAAATTTTCAAGCTTTAAAAGCCAATTGAAAAAATAATTTGTTTAGTCCTCCCTTTGCTTCCTATTCACGTTTAAAACCTAGCATTTTTGGGTTAAATTTTGTAATAACTTGGTCCTGATGTGAGAAGCAAGGTACATTGCCGTCTGCAATATTTTTAGCAGTAGATATTAATTCACTCGAAGATTTGCATGAGAGATTTTTGTTTTATCAGGAAAATAAGCTGTTTTAGGATTGCATGTACGACTAGGGGGCCCGGCTCTCCTCAATTCAAATTCAATAATTTATTCAATGAGCATTTCCCTTCGTTAGTTTTTTTAAAAGTATTATGTCGTGTAAAAACTGGCGAGTTGAATTGTTATTTAAAGTTGGTACAATAAACGGTTGCTGACAATGTAATTGCATTAATTTCATAAAAAGGTTAGATGAAGACCTGAGGTTGCAACTTTTAGAACAAAAATCCTAAATTAAATCGGTTATCAAAAAAACTGAATTGAGGGGACCCGAGTCCCTTGGTTTTCAACGATAAATTTATTGTTAATTGCTGTTGTATGCGTGTACTGTTGTACTCGAAAATGCTAAAAGAAACTGAAGAACAATAGGCTTTGTTATCATTATCTTTATCATTAGTTGCGTTTCAGTTGGAGGACACCCCCTTCTGGCTGTGCCTATGAACTCAAACCCAAATAAGAACAGTTAAATGAAACAAATAAATATAAAAGCTCATAATTTAGATTCGTTTGCACCAACGTAGATTAACATTAATCTGCGGATTACCAATTTTCTATCTTTTAAATCGTTGGACTTATTAGAACGAAACAAACTGAAATCGCAAGCTTATAGAATAAATTTTATTCTTGATTTACGTAATGATTATAGAAATTTGCCTAGCCATTTATCTAAACTTTCTCCGTGGAATTTTGTTGATTTGCAGATTAAAGTTAATTCACGTTGGTGCATACAAGGCTTAGTGTAGCGAAATAAGTCAGAATTAAAAAAAACAAAAATTTCCGGTGAAATAGTCCCTTCCTAATTTTATATGCGCTGACGATTGTTTATTTTCTGTGCAAAAAGCGATGATGCACTAAATACTTGAATACCCAAAACTCTTCGCCACCGATCGGCGTTGAATTTTAGTGCCAGCAAAGCCAAAGCGCAACTTAACTTTCGCAACAAAATTTTAAATACAAGACCGTTTCCGCGTCTTTGTGATTTTAGGCAGAAAAGGAGCTGGAGAAAGTTATTTGTTAACAAAAGTCGTCATAATAAAAGTAATTTATGATGAAAATGAAGCAAAATTAAGTTTAAGTTTTACAGTGGGACAAACTCGCGCAATTAACAAAAATTTACATCTTGTGATGAGCGCAGTGGCAGCCAAAGGGGCTAAGGGAGCTTCAGTCTAGTCCTTAACCAAATCACCGAAAAATTTTAAGCCAAAATATGAGCGTTTAAACGTGTTTTGGACGTCATCTGTATGTAATAGGTGGCTGGGCAATTTAATATTCCAGCAAATAACTTCCGATTTTAACAATTTAGTTCTTTCAAATGGCTCTAAAAACGTGCGAAATGTCATCTAAAATGGCGTTAAAATGGCTGGTTTGTTTCAAAAACCATAAAAATCGCCCAGCAGCTGGGGGTGAAACGTCTGTGATTAGTTGCACTAGTGTACTCAGTACGCCACTGCATACAGTTTTCAAACAAAAAAATTCTTACTTTGGATCCAAGCTCCCTCACCCCTGAGCAAAATCCTGGTTGCGCCCCTGCACTGTTAAAATTTTTGGGTTCAGCTGACCCAAAAAATCCTGGTCAAATGCCTTTGACAAAATGCATGCCTTTGTAAAATTTTGGGTCGCCGTTAACTTTGGGTCAAAGAAAAATTTTGGCTCAACGTTTTTGGGTCATTGCAAAAATTTGGGTCAACGAAAAATTTTGAGTCAAAAAATTTGGGTCAAAGAAAAATTTTGGGTCAACGTTTTTGGGTCATTGCAGAAATTTGGGTCAGCGAAAAATCTTGGGTCAAAAAATTTGGGTCAAAGTAAAATTTTGGGTCAACGTTTTTGGGTCATTGCAAAAATTTGGGTCGGCGAAAAATTTTAGGTCATTGCAAAAATTTGGGAAAGTGAAAACTTTTGGGTCAAAGAAAAATTTTAGGTCAACGTTTTTGGGTCCTTGCAAAAATTTGGTTAAGCAAAAGGTTTTGGGTCAAAATTTTTGGGTCAGTGCAAAATTTGGGTCAAAAAAATTTGGTCAAAGAAATAATTTGATTCGAAGTTTTTGAGTCATTGCAAAAATTTAAGACAGCAAACAATTTTGGGTCAAAGGTTTTTGGTCATTGCATAAATTTGGGTCAGTAAAAAAATTGAATCAAAGAAACACTTTAGGTCATCGCAAAAATTTGGGTCAACAAAAAACTAGGGCCAAAAAAATATTTTCTAAGTATTTGGGTTAATACAAAAATTCGGTGCAACAAAAAATTTAGTCGAAGCAAAAATATAAGGGTCAAAGACACATTCTAGTCAATGCAAAAATTCGGATCAGCATAAAATTAAGGATCAAAAAACTAAAACACATTACAGAATGAGAAGTGTTTCTACTGTGGAATGAGTTTCTATGTGGAATGTTTCTATGTAATAAGTGTTTTTTGACTAAGGTCTACATCTGCATCCACCCCAATAATTTGAGTGTGGTCTGCATGTGAATCGCTTGAATTCGGACAAAAAACCTCTTGAAATTTTGGTGAAGACCGTTTTTTTTGGTCTGCACTTAATTTGCTGACGTGAAAAAAATCGTGGTCGAGGTTCATCCCCCCCAATGTTGAAAATAGGGCAAAATTGGGGTAGAATCGCAAATTATTCCCCCTCCAATGTTCAACAAGGATCGGCACCCCTGCAAGTAAGAAATCTACTAAAATTCAAAAATCTACTAAGATTCAAAATTTTGTTCCAGTGAATTTCCTTAATACCAATATCAGCAAGGTTTTTATATTTAGTGCTGTTTTAAAATTGTTTTTGAGGATATGATAAAGTTTTTGATCGTTTAAATTTGTTGACTAAGTCTATTGGGTTCAAAGAAAATTTAATATTAGAAATATTTAGAGTCAGTTGTATTAATTGTTAACTAAAGTTTATTGACAATCTTTAAGAAAAATATAAATTAAAAATTTAGGTTCGGTGACATTTATTAAACTGACTTATTTATTAAGGAGTTACTGTTCATCTCGCTGAGTTAAATGCGTGGAATGTAACGCAATCTGCGAAGATAATGCCTTGTGTGCTAATTATCACCCTTTATTGTTTGCAATTTTTAAAGCAAGACGTTCTAATACGTATAATGCGTAGTGCTGTTCAAAACTTTTGTTGTTCATTTAAATTACTGGACGCGGTTGATAATCGCACCTCAGCAATCAGTTTGCTTTTTACCACGTGAAGACCTAGAGAGAAACTGGTATAATAATAGTAAATCGACTTGCTGAGTAAACCGATTTTAGCAGCGGCAGAAGAGAGAGAAAAAGTGCTGAGCAGTTATTTTGATCAAATTTGGAAAAATTTTGATATGTTATATTAGCATAATCCTTGTTTATGTTAAGTTATTGCAGCTCCTATTTAAGAACTTTTAATAAGCTTTTATAAAAAATATAGAAAAAGAGATATAAAAAGCTCGAGAATAGCTTCTCTACAACAACGACTGTGAAGCCAACAAAAAGATGTTAGATCAGCGAAAGTTTGACAGAAAAGAGAAATTGGGATTTCGTTCAACTAATGATGCCCGCTGCATTGTAAATTTGTGAGTTAATATTAATCGTAAAACAATTTTTGTCGATAATTAGTGTTGGTTCTTCACAAAAATGTTTAACAGATTAGGTTCAATTGCAAACTACACTGTTTGATTTAAAATTAATTGAAATAAATTGCCAACACCTATCTGTGTTTTTTTAACAAACATGTCGAAGTAAAAGTCTTTTGTTTCCTTTGAGCATATGGCTTAATGGTAAGAAGGTATCAAATATGGTCATGCAAGTGATGTGATTGGGCAAAATATTTTTGTTCAAAATCAATATAATAGTTGTGGATGCTGGCTATGGCAATGGTAGAAACATGCCAAGGTAAGTGAATTACGCTGTCTTCTTTTTCATAAGAACCAGTGAATTTTAGATTTAGGCAGTTCTTAAATTTTCACGAAGTTTTAGCTTGATTTGTTCATGAAAAGTATTGGAAATTGAAGTGACGCACCATTTACGGCGAGCTATGAGGAAAGAGATTAGAGGGTTAGCTAGCTTATCGCTTTCAGAGGTACGCACTTGCGCTGCAACTATTTTACTTGCGACATCGCTTGCGCTGCACCTATTTTACTTGCGATAGCACTTGCGCCGCAATTTATTTTTAAACGCTTGCACCGCAAGTATTTGAGCAATAATTGGCGCAATTCAAATACGAGTAAAAAAGATTGTTTTTAAATCAACTGAGATTAAACTTTAGAAAAGCATTGATAAGGTAAGTTCATAAAAACCTCGTCATGCCAAATTGATTTCGTCTATTGCTTGCAAAACTTCGATTGAATTCACAACAAGGGTCTTCTTTTGCTGTAACTTTTCTCTGAAATATTTGCCGATTTTTCAAATTTTTCAGTATTTCAAAGAATGGTATAGTAAAATAAAATTTCAAACAGAAAAATTATTGTGTTGTTTTGACGTTTGCAGGCCAGAGTTTTAAAGCTTAACGTTTTGCGTGCTTCAAGCACGCAAAAGGATTGAAAAAAAATTGTTGTAATTGTCTTTCTAGAACTACGCTACATGTTCCTAAAAAATCTTAAAATTTCATTGGGCAAAATGTAACGCGTTGCTTGCAACAGCAATAGTCTTACGTCTTATACCGTAATTCAAAACAAGAAACAACAAAAACTACTATTTACAACCTTTTTGCTAGACCGGAAAGATTTAAAAGATATTGCTAACAAAAGTGACAGCATCGGTAGCTCTTAACTATTAGATGGTTTAACTTTTTTTAAACAAAAAACACCATAATTTTTTTAGTATGCCCCATTCGTCAGAGTGTGATGCTAATTGCTCCAGGAGCACAAATGTATCGAAGCTGGTCATCAATTTTTTTGACGGGCCATTAGACAAAACAACAACTGCGAAGTCGTTTTCTTGCCAGCACATGACGACTTTATTAGTGGAATTATCACCCCAATTCTCTGAAATGTAGGAGTTAAGCGTCTTTTTTTATTGGTTAAAGAGGCTATTCGCCCAATGCGAGCGGGGTTGAGCGATGCGCATTTTTCCAAATGTTAGTATTTTTGAGAGAAAGTCAATAATTTTATGTTTACTGATTGGTAGCGAGATAATTTGTTTTAAATAACGTATCGTATTGGTTTCGTACCTTAACCGATTGCAGTTTAAGCATACTGGACCAATCAAAGGCGGTGAATCATCCAGCCAATTCCAGTGGTTTACATTAGCTAAAATTGAACTATATTTTTTGATATTTTTTGTTTTAATTTTGAGACTGCGGTTGCAAAGATATTCAACAAATACAAAAAGATGTCCCCCCGAAAAAAGTTTTTGGAAACTCTGAGTTTTGATCTTCCCGCCAAAACCACAGTAGGCCTAATGGTTTAGAGAACTGTGGTAGGCCTAATAGTTTAGAGATAGTTTATTTCTAAATAGCTTAGACCTATTAGGCCTAACTATCTCTAAACTATTCGACCTAATAGTTTAGAGATAGTTAGGCCTAATAGTTTAATAAGATTACAGTAGGCCTAATAGTTTAGTGAACTGTGGTTTTGGCGGGAAGATCAAAACTCAGAGTTTCCAAAAACTTTTTTCGGGGGGACATCTTTTTGTATTTGTTGAATATCTTTGCAAACTCATCCCCAAAATCAAGACAAAAAATATCAAAAATTATAGTTCAATTGTAACTATTGTAAACCACCGGAATTGGCTGGATGATTCACCGCCTTTAAGGTGGATTTACACTGCAATCCTTTTTCGTCTGCTTTTGTCTGTTTTCGTACATTTTTGCTTCTCTATGGAACTTAAGTATGCGCTTTTTTCGTCCGCATTTTCGTTATTCTATATAGGCACTAAGTAAACTGTATAACATGGTGATAAAAATTTTGTTGAAAAATTTCGTGTATGGAAGATGTAAGCGAATTTCAAAATAGAACTGTACCCCTTTACAAAAATTTTTGTTTTGAAAACTTTTATCTAAAATGTTACGGTCTGGTTAGAATTTAGACATGTAAAACTGCGGACAAAAAACAACGTACTTTTTCATGGAGAAGCTAAATACGTTCGAAAACAAACAAGAGCGGAAAAAAACGGATACTGTGCAAATCCACCTTTTAAAATCATACTTTTCAAAACGTCACACTTGCGCGTGCTGTTGCGCTTGCGTCGTAATTATTTTAGGGGGCTTGCGGAAACGCTTGCGGTGCAACTTTCATGCTTGCGCTGCCCACCTCTGATCATTCTTCTGAAAGGTGTAAGATACCAGTATGATTTGTAGATTAGGCGGCAAAAGATTTGATTTATAGGCTAGCTCTTTTGCTTTTTTTGAAGTTGTTGGAGCAGCAATAATTGCTAAAAAGTGACTACTTCACCCAGAAACTTTATGTCAAGTAGCGGAAAACGTGGATGAAGATTATTCACTCGAGCATTTTAAGGTCAAGATTTTAGTTTTAGAGCGTGGGTAACAGGTTTGAACTGGTTTTAAAATTTAGAGAATCGATTTAAATTTTCGGTAAAAATTTCTAGTGCAGTATAGTCTTCCTAATTGCTTTATAATTTTACATGCACCATCGAGTCACTTCGAATTCTGTCTGTCTGACAACATTTTCTTTGTTTCTAGTTTTAATAGGCGCAGATAATGGTTGCAATTTATATTTTTTAGTGTTTTTCTGGTTGTGGTATTTTTTTTACTATTGATTACTTCGTTACATAATTTTAGTTAACTGTAGTAATGCAATTTTGTGATTTTCAAGATATTATATTTTTTAGGCGCATCTGAGCATAAGATGCATTATCAATATATGACCATTTTTGAATTTATTTTTTTTTATATAAGGTGCACTAAATTAAATCATGGAAAATATATTCGTATCCATACAAAAGACGCACCTTCATTTTCTTACGAAATGAAAAATAGTTTAGGTGTTCCTTATGATACAAAAAATATGTTACGTTGACTGAGTAATGTGATTTCAGTGTTTAGTTGAATTGTTGATACCATTGATTATACTGCTTTTCTGATTTTCGGCAATCTTGTTTTTCTCTATTTATAGCACAATCGTACGATCCCAGTTTTAAAATCAATACTAAACTAAGTTATTCAACTTTTGTTGATTTGGTATTTATTTTTTTTAGAAGATAATGCAATTGTGAGCTCATGGGTTACTGCAAGAACCTACGTTTTTTACGTACGTTGAAGTGCTCAATTGTTAAAACCATACATAATACAAAACTGTACCAGATGTCCGGTTTTAAAATTTATGGTTTTCAACACAGTTTTATTTTGTTAAGTCTTTCTGTTTTTGCTATACGCTGGCGTATTTAACTGATTCTCAGAAAACACCATAGTGTTGGTGTACAAATTAACAAATTGCTACAACCAAAAAATAATTTGGGTCGTGGCGACCTAATAGCTTTGGGTCATGTCGACCCAAATTGTTTGGGTCGCGTCGACCCAAATTGTTTGGGTCGCGTTGACCCAAATTGTTTGGGTCGCAGCGACCCAAATTGTTTGGGTCGCGGCGACCCAAAGTTTCTCGGTCGCGGCGACCCAAATTACTTGGGTCGCGGCGACCTAAGTTTTTTGGGTCGCGTCGAACCAAATTGTTTGAGTCGTGGCTACCCATATTTTTTGGGTGGCGGCAACCCAAATTGTTTGGGTCGCGGCGACTCAAATTGTTTGGGCTGCGGCGATCCAAATTTTTTGGGTTGCGGCGACCCAAATTGTTTGGGTCGCGGCGACCCAAATTGTTTGGGTCGCGGCGACCCAAATTGTTTGGGCTGCGGCGATCCAAATTGCTTGGGTTGCGGCGACCCAAATTGTTTGGGTCGCGGTGACCCAAATTTTTTGGGTCACGGCAACCCAAATTTTTTGACCCAAAAAATTTGGGTTGGGTGCGTCTGTACCCAAAATTTTTGGGTCGTCTTTGACTACATTTTTTTGGGTCGTCCTGACCCAAAAATTTTTACAGTGTGTATGAGTATATACTGCTGTATACAGTAAGGTTATGAATTTGTCAAACTTTTGGGATGAAATTAAATTCCTGCGTTTGCAATCAATGAGCTTTTATATATTACGTATTTCTTCACTAATATTTTATTCCAAAACGAAAAAAAGTCAGCGCACCAAATACTTTGAAATTTTCCAGATTTTTGGTATAATTATTTTGACACGTCAATCATGCTTTTTCAAGCAATTTCACCGCTTGATTTTTAAAGTCGTTGATAATTACAAGAGGGACCGTAGCCAGAAAGATCGAGGCTGAAACCGTCTTAGAAAAACTAAAGCTATGATTGGCAGATATGCAAACAAAATTGATAAGCTCGAAAGACTTTTCTTTTGGCCCAAGATTTCGTCTCGCTGGCCGCAAGTGAACGCTTTGTTTAGTTTAGTGTTGGCAAACTGTGATTTGTGTACCCTACCTGATAAAAGGTTCGGTCTATGGCCCTGGTTAATAGTATAGGACAAAGAATCACTACCAAGCTTTAAAAAATAATGGAGTCTATAATAATGATTGGCAATAGAGCTGATGTAAAATTTTTGTGTTATTACAACAATTTTTCTTGCAACTAATGAAAACAAAAAGCACACAATATGTTTAAAAAAGCTTTTAGGTAGGTCTGCTGGGCCTATATTTTATGTATTTATTGCCAAAAGTTTAACGTTATACTGCGATTGCTCTTTCAGCAATAATTTAGTAGAAAGTGAAACAACGATAAAGTTAAAGCTGTAGTTTTGAACAAGATCCTTAAAATACGTCTGATTGTTGCCTGTTGCTATTTTTTCGTTCCATTCTCTGGACAGATATTTATTTATCAATAGTCAAGCATAATTTGCATATTAAATTCGTTCTTTGCATGAGCGCTGTGGAAAATTACGTAACTGATGTATAAAAAACCTGGGGCAGATTAAAGTGTCAATTAAAAGGCACAACGTTGAAAGATCAAAATTTTATAAACAGAAGAAATTTCCTTAATAAGAGTGCATTGAAAGATTTGTATAGAATGCCAAGAAAAGCAGCAGATTGTGGCAGATATTGTAATCATAGATTTATTTTGCGCTCAGATTTTTAATTCAAATGTTTAATTTTGTGAATTGTTTTTGTTGTTTCAAAAATTTTGAGGTTATTTTCGCGATTACAATTTTCGGGATTGAATTAAAAAATAGGCTTAAGTAGAACTTTTTTAATTTTTTTGGGTCAATGAGACCAAATGGTTAAATTTTTCATTGAAAATTTAGGTCAATGACCGAAAAAAAAAACAACAATGAACTAAATTTGCATTTTTTTTATGGCATGAAAGAACAAGGCCAAAAGAAAGCCAAAAATTTCTGAAAAATTACTAAAAGCACTCTCTATGATCTACTCTGAGCAAAGCTCGAACCATTTAAACATCTTAACTTATAGCTAAGTCGTTAAAAGGGCTTTTGCGGCTAATTCATAGATTTAGGTGGGTGTCCTCTGACAAATCTTTGCTTGCCAGTGTTTTAATTTTTTCGAACCTCGTCTGGCTTATTCGAACCTAAATTGTTGCCATGTTGGGCAGCAACTGAACCCTAAGAAAAATTTTCTTACGCAAAAGCGAAACTATTTCAGTTATTAGTACTAAACTATCTACCGTAAACCGTAACTGTGTGGACTGAAGCTGGATTTAGCAATCATACCAAAAGCTTAATATATTAAAACTAGCAGATATATATGGTCTGGAATTAGCTAAGTATATGCATCAGATCCATAACAACAAACTTCCGTTTTCCTTATATGAAGATTACGTTAAACTAAATGAAATACATAGCCACAATACTCGACAAACTCAAAATGCAGTGTATTTTAAGCCGCAAGTAAACAAATCTGTTGGAAAAGAGCTATTAGTTTATAGAGGTGCAAAATTATGGGAAAACATAGATAGTTAGTGGATAGGTCTAAAAATTCATCAAGAAAAGATGGGATTAGCCACAAAATAGGGGATCACAAACATCAATTCCGTCGAAAAGACCTGGGTGGCAGTAATCTGCTCAGTCGCATTACTGCTAACCGAGGATCACTATTAAGCCATCATAATTACAAGATTCGCATAGGCTGGAAAAACTTTTGGTGGATAATCGGTACCGGCAAAGTCCAAAGCATAACAATTTTGTTAAGTCATAGAGCTCAGTCAATTTCTTGACCGAACTACCACCAAGCAAAACAGTCGTGCGAAAAAAAAAAATCTCAGTGGCAAAAAGAAATATGAGAGTAAAATAACCCTCCATGCAATGCTCAGGATAGCGCTATTTCGGTCAATACCAAACCTCGTCAGCTGAGCTGGCATGAATCGAAATGAGTAAAAAACAAAAATTTTCTCACTATTTATAGAATTTCCAGTCGTCGAAAACAGGCCAAGCCAAAAAAAATAGAAGGCCGAAACAAAAGAGCAAAAAATCGGCAAAACCAACAAGCTCCGAAGTCAAAATTATCGTTTCGCCAGCGATCAAAATGCAAATGAAGCGTTGAAATCGGCTATGAGTTTTAATGAACCGATCAAAAAATTATGTAAATTAGCCGTTGAAATCTGCCATGAATATTAACTAAAAACATTATTTTGGAAGCAAAATTGTGCTTAAAAAATGAAAAACTTAGCAAGGTACCAAGGCCAAACAAAAATTAACAGCCAATAGCTGAAAGGAGAATAGCAGGGAATCAGGCCAACAGGCGATTCTCAACAACCAACTCCAAACATCAAACCAATTAGTGGATAGGTCTAAAAATTCATCAAGAAAAGATGGGATCAGCCACAAAATAGGGGATCACAATAGCCGATTTCAACGCTTCGTTTGCATTTTGATCGCTGGCGAAACGATAATTTTGACTTCGGAGCTTATTGTTGGTTTTGCCGATTTTTGCTCTTTTGTTTCGGCCTTCTATTTTTTTTGGCTTGGCCTGTTTTCGACGACTGGAAATTCTATAAATAGTGAGAAAATTTTTGTTTTTTACTCATTTCGATTCATGCCAGCTCAGCTGACGAGGTTTGGTATTGACCGAAATAGCGCTATCCTGAGCATTGCATGGAGGGTTATTTTACTCTCATATTTCTTTTTGCCACTGAGATTTTTTTTTTTTCGCACGACTGTTTTGCTTGGTGGTAGTTCGGTCAAGAAATTGACTGAGCTCTATGACTTAACAAAATTGTTATGCTTTGGACTTTGCCGGTACCGATTATCCACCAAAAGTTTTTCCTAGCCTATGCGAATCTTGTAACATAGATAGTTCAATCAAAGTTTAAGTTGGTATTCATTCAAAAAACGGTTTAAAAGAAAATTAATTGGTAATTATGTTGAAACTTAAATCATTGTTTCTCAGTCATATGTCAAAAACTTTTTTTTTGTCAATTAACAATATATGTAACCAGTGTATTATTTCTGTCGCTGTTCTTATCCAAACAAAATTTTGTCTGTTTTAGTGCTGTGCTGCTCACATTAATAGTTAATAGTGCTGTGCTGCCGACATTGATCTTTATAGTGCTTCAAATTGATTGTTTTATGTTCCTTTTCATTTGCTTCACGCAATACCGTTTGTAATTTAGAACATCATATGTTGCATCATTCTTCATCGTGTGCCTATACTTAAATAATGGCTGTCTCTCCTTTTCTGTCCGCTTCTTGCTTTCTGTCCGCTGTTTGTTTCTTTTTTTTTTTTTGTTATGTTTGTAATTATTTTTTCCTCTCTGTATTGCTGTGCTTTCTGGCTGTTTTCTCTTCGCAATGTTTGAACGAATTTAGTCAGGGAGCACCTTGATTAAAAACTTCCGGGTTGTTCGGTGCTTCCTGGCCTGATTGTTAGGCTTATTGTGCAATGTCTTTATTGTACTATTGATCAGGCGAAACAATAAATGAATATTGAATTAATATTGAATATCATTCCCATAAGCCCTGACATTCAGAGTCATTTGGGTGATGTTCCACCAGCAGTCGAGATAGCACGATCAAACGTGGTAGCCAAAAGAGAAAACAGTATCATGGAAAAAAAATTTTTTAATCGTCAAACATAACAAAAATTTATGGGTATAGTTCTGAAAAAGTTACCTTAAACGTGCGACTTCCCTTCACTAACAAGCTTAATTTGTATGATTGGGTGGTGACTTTACTGATTCAGTTTATGCATGCTGTACGTAACAATTTTAGTTCTGTTTTAATGAATAATTTATATATGATTTTTTAATGAATCATAAAAGTTTTTCGGGGCATAGGTGCGCCAGGTTTTTACAATGTTAAGCATGACCAAAAAAAGTGATTTTCGTCGTTAATGCAAAAGCTTATCATTTCCAACAAGAAGCATTTGCAGATAAAAAAAATCATAACCCTACTGTACATTATACCTGTATATTGATGATACATTGTGCATATTTCAGTGCAATAGGTGGAAGATGTAGCAACCATGCAAACCAAGTCTACTTCTTTTATCGTCAGTGCACTCTGCATGTCTTAACGTCAGCGGCCAGTTGGTCGAGCGGTAACGCGTTCGCCGTTCATCTCTGGAGCGGGAGATCAGAGGTTAAAATCTCGGGCAAGTCAAATCGTACCCAGTGTTGCCAACGGATCGCCACCACTGCAACTTTCTTCGAAAGAAACTAGGCCTATTGCCCGGGCGCAATGACGCGGAAATAGGTCCCGCCAACTCGTTACACGCTTCGATGTATCGCAGCGAGTATCATGAAAGATTTGATGTCTTAAGGTCTGACGTTGCGTCGCTACTTCTTTTTCCTGACTCTATATGTTATTTTTGCGTTATTAGATTAATTATTATCTGTTCGCTATTACTGCGATGTCAAGAATAACATGACTGAATGAAAGAGTTTTTCAAATGATCATAATTTCATCATCTGGTCATCCCTAGAAGCGCAGTGGCTAAATAGTTGGACTGAAAACCACTATTTAATCGCGATTATGTAATCACATTTTTACCCAGAAATTAGTTACCTTGGCCAGAAAACCGCAATGTCAAGCTGCCGTTTGTCCAGCTTCCTACCACACACGGTGGAGGCTGCACGCTGTTCCATTTAATTACTGAATGTCAAACAAAGCAGCTGTGAATACTAATTTTATTTTACACAGTCTTCGATTTGACGTGACAGGAATCGAATTCGAATCTATAGGTACCAACCACTCTTTCCAACCCACCACTGATAGGCACTTCAGCCAAGTCACGTAGAAAATTTGTTTGTCGGAGATTAGCAATAGTAATTACATTTTATTTACCAAGTTACCTTGGCAGGAGACAGCGAAGGGATCTTTTGATCTTTGAGTCAAGCTGCCAGCTGTCTACAACACGCAATGGCGGCTTTACATTGTCCCTTTAATTATTGAAGTCAAGTAGGGAAGCTGTGAATATCAATTTTTTTATCTTTGCTTTGACCTGACCGGAAATCGAACCCGAGTCTACCGTTTCAGTAACAGACGTTGTATTCCCGTGACAACTGATCGGGGTTATTCATAAACTTCAAAAAGAAACGTGGTTCCGGCTCTGCGCTTTAAACAGAGCTAATGGTCATGAAAAATGGGTTTCTGATATCACGCAATTTTACAGTAGAAGACCAACATTTACATTAGAAAATTTATTGTTATTATTATATGCTTCATTTGCTCTTGTATTAGTTGAACAGCCAGATATTACTTTTCAATGATTCAATATGGACAACGAGAATTTCCATTTTATAAAAATCCACCAGTACAAACTTTTTTAGCCTTCATAGGCATCTAACCTCAATTTTGGCCCTGACTTAACTCAACTATATGATGTTTAATTGTTCATGTTGATTCTGATAAGCACATTGCCTTTAAAACCGACATCACACTGTTTCTGATCCTCTTTCGTCGTCGTCATTTCTTATGCTTGTGTACGAGATCTTACAGCCATGGAGCTCGTTGCACTCGTAACAACCAACCACGCAATCCCAAAGCTTCTTCAACAGTTTGAAAGGTAGCAAAATGATGTCGATGATGACACTACAAGACTTTGTGCAGAGCTTCATACATTGCCAACATGTATAGCAACAGTCATCCCCATCATTCCAACAACTTTCACATGTTTTCACTAACTGGTTACAGCAAGAGCAAAAATTGCAAACACTTTCCATTTTATCTAGGTTGAAGTTCACTTGCAAATAATTTGAATCACTTTCTGCTCACAGTGCTTATAGTAACAAAATGGCAAAACGCTCTATTACTGCAAATTTATCTATTGGCTGGCAGTGACGAACACATGTTTTATGGCTTTTTACTTCCTTATTTTTGCTCTATTGAATTTGAATGAAAGAGAAAACAAACTCATAGTAGTAATACAGTTACCTACGTCAAAGCTTTGGTTATCTGAACTAGAAATGTGATACACAGTAGTTTATTTAGAGCTACACAACATCTTTTATTTTAGCCTTTATCGGTCCATATCATATGGGTGAGAAATAGGATGTGTCAAAAAATTTTTTCATTTGATTTATTAAATTCTCAGGTGTTTAAAGGGTGCCTTTCGGAGTAAAACTACCTCAAAAAAATTTCATTAAATTTTATTGATATTTCATGCAGTGGCGTAGCTAGAACGTGCAGGGCCCCCCCGCGAGTTTAATCGGGGGCCCTAAATCTTTATTAAGCTTGTCAACGTCTGGGGGCGAAGCCTCCCCCTTTGAGTTTGTTACTTTAGAATTACCTCAATATGAATAGTGTATAGTAGACGATGAATAGTGTATAGTAGACGTTCTAAACAGCTGCACAGTTGTAAACAATGCAATCGGGATTGCTGCAGAACAAGTATGTGTGGGCACTTCTCAACGTGTAGTTCCCAGAAGGCACGCACAAGCATTAGAATAAGAGCATTCTGATGCGGGAGTATCACAACATAAGCACGCAAAGCAATCAGGAATATGTAAACAATTTATAGCAACCTCAGTAACACATGCTGCATGGCTGAATGGCCGGGTTGAACCTTGCAAGGGTAAATAAACCACACCAACGAAAAAATTAAAAAAAAAAAGAACGATATCGTCGGGCTGTGGGGCAAGATAACTATTCCGTTTAGATGTCCAAAATTTCCGAGGCTTTTGGACTATAAGATTTGTCCAACGCATCATTATTGCAAGTTTCATTTCAGTAAAATCGAGAATTTCGAGATTTCTGTTTGTTTTAAGATAGAACCAGAAAAATGTATCGAACTTTCGGAAATGTTTTGTATCGAACTTTCGGAAAAATTTCGGAAATGTATTTTAAACTCGATAATTTGAAGTTTGATTTTTGATAAATACTGAAGTATATCAAAATATTTGAAGACTTGTCAGGTCCAGCTAAAGTCGGACGTGAACATAAGTTCACTTTTAATATCGCTTCATATAGTTCTAATACGAATTGCAAAACATGATCAGGCATGCACTACAATCATGACTTTTCAGAGCAGCGAATACTGACAAAATGTCAGCAAAAATACAGTAGATCTACTCATCATTTTTCATCTAAGCACGGTTCAACTCTGAAGTCGAAAGGTATGCTTTTTTGGCTTGCGTTCAAGTACATTTTTGTAATGGAAGGTGCTATTTCACCGGAAAAGCGGAACTATTTGTAATAAAAAATGTAAACTATTAAACGTAACTGTTTAAATCAGGGTGTCGAACCGTTTCAAATAACGGTTCGGGTTCAGGTTTAGCTCCTGCTCAAAATATTTTAGCGGTTCAGGTTTGGTTCGGGTTCACTTGAGCACCATTTTCGAGGTTCAGGTTTGGTTCAGGTTCACTCAAGTAAAATATTACTGGTTCAGGTTCGGTTCGGGTTCATTGATTTAAAATTTAACTGTCGTAACTCGTTTCGTCCAAAAAAAAAAGGAGAAATTGCTGATTCTGTTGATGATCACCATTGCTTTTATTGTGCGTGTACCAGCGCAAGCGGCATTTGGATATGGAAAAATATATTCTTACTTTTGTTAGGGGTTCAGGTTCGGTTTGGGTTCACTTGAGCAAAATTTTGAAGGTTCGGGTTTGGTTCAGGTTTACTGAAGTAAAATTTTGCTGGTTCAGGTTCGGTTCGGGTTCACCAAAATGAAACGGTTCATTCGGGTTTACGGTTCGGGTTCAGGTTCGGTTCGACACCCTGGTTTAAATTAACTTAAATTTTATTCTCTTTCCATTCCTAACCCCAACCCAAACCGTAACTTTTATTCAGTATAAAATAATTTGATAAGTGCTCAGGAATACTCTCAATTTCTATTGTACTATCTTTTAAGTTGAAAATTTTCGGTGAAATAGATACTTCGTTTTGCACTACGCAAACATAGGCACTTTTCGAACTTTTGCTCTGGCAAAAGTTAAAGCAACTTTGCTTTGGTCAATCTGATTGGCTTTTTCGGCTTCAATGCTTAACATAGAAAGCTCATCCAGTCTATCTTGAGACATCTGACTTCGTAAGAAATTCTTGATTAGCTTTAGCTTGCTAAAGGATCGTTCTGCAGTAGCTGTTGTAACTGACAATGACAAAAAAATAAACATCGCTGCGAGAACATTAGGAAACGACGATGCTACTGAATTGTACGTTATATACAATAAATTGACATAATCTCGAATAGTGATTGCAGGCTTATCTTTAAAATCTTTTTCAAATGATACTTTTAATTGAAGCATTTCAAAATACAAACTCGGTTGAAGTTCAGAATAAATTTGAATTAAATTTTGACAGGTACTTTCCAATTCTTTTTCACTCATTGTCAATAATTTGTGGGGGTCAAGCAAATCGAACTTCTTCACAACTCGAGAAAAGCTTTCAAAACAATTTGAGATGTGGTACAATTTCTTTTTCAGTTTCTGAATTGCTTATCACTGTTTCAGAAGAACTTATCACTGTTACAATTTTTTTTTCAGTTTCTGAATTGCAATTCTCATTTGCATTTATTTCACTACATTCTGCAATATTATTAACCGCTGCTTCTGAAGCTTGGTGCTGAACAGTATTAAAAAAATCATACATTGACTTAGTTTTTTCCAGCACTTGTTTCAATTGACTGTCTTTTCTTCGCTCCTCTATTCGTTTCTTATTGTCTGATAGATAATTTCGTTTCATTTTTCAGAAGTTTTGCTCTGTTCTTTATTTATATGTCAACTTAAGGTAGGCTATGCCCACTCTAGCAATTAACACAACTGCAGCAATCTGTAGAATATGTAAAACGGTACCGGTATATCTGTAGTCTGCATGTACCCTATAGCCAGTACGTTAGTATTATACTTTAGCAAGACTACGGTAGGCTATATCTCTTGGTGACACTTTATATTTAAAGAGTTTCGCGTTTGCAGTTTGTGTCTTGCCTTGGCTAGGCTATAACAGCAACTAAAACTTCTTTTTCTGTAACAAACTTAGACCATAAGTTAAAAATCTACCGGAAGCTGCATTGCTTATAATATAACGGTCGGTAAGCAGTATTTTTTAGGCAATTACTTTAAACTCACTTTGCTGGTGCTCGGATTGTAAAAGAATTTAAGAATGGAAGAAATCAAAAAAACATGAGCGTGAACTGTACAAACGCAAAACGAACTTGAGCGTGAACAATTTTATTCTTTTCGTCTGTTACATTTCGTAACACTGTTTTCGATTACTGGATTGATAACCTTTCTGCTTGTAACTGGATTTCAGATGAAACCTTCAACGCATCTCGTGTTTCTCTATGACGTCACAAAGACTCGCATTTAATCGCTCGAGTATGCAAGACGTAAACTGTACTGTGAGCTCGGTCCCGAAGTATCTTAGTTTGTAAAAAGTCTACGGCTAGGCGACCGGCTATGCGGGGCCTCTCAACTGGACTAGACGGAAAGAACTCTTTGTCTTTACCTACGTTAAGGAAGGCTGCGCCAGCTATGCTTGGATAAACCTAAAAATGTCTTTATATGTCACAGCGGCATAGCAGCAACACTGGAATCCTGAGCATGGGGCCCTTGTAGTGCGTGCCCCCCCCCCCGCGGCTGCGGATATTGCGGGGGGGTCCTACGCCGCTGATTTCATGGGTGCTCAACGCCCCCAATTTTGACACGCCCCCTCGAAATCAAAAAAATGCTATATCTTGTGAACCAGTTGAGCTAGAGACTTCATTCAACGACCAAAAGTTGGAGAAATGATGGTTTCTGTGTTTAATACATTTTGTTTCCGTATCTAGTCAAATTTTTGAGTTATATT
Organism: Trididemnum nubilum; assembly: GCA_963965965.1. Classification (NCBI taxonomy): domain Eukaryota; kingdom Metazoa; phylum Chordata; class Ascidiacea; order Aplousobranchia; family Didemnidae; genus Trididemnum; species Trididemnum nubilum. The sequence continues at coordinate 35,329,518 of OZ014478.1, read as the reverse complement.
GAAAAAAACATTTTTCGATCAAAAATGATGCAATAATCACCACTTTACAATACTTAAAGGACTTCACATAACGTGTTTCAGAAAAACTGATGTTTTAGAAAAATAAATTTAGCGCATTAGAACTAATCTTGCAATACACCATCAACCATTTTAATGGTAAAGTACGTCATGTGTATGCACTTGGATAACTCAGACCCAGAGAATTCAGATCTTTTTCTGGATAACTCAGACCCAGAGAATTCAGATCTTGGAAATTGATAAGTGGATCAATTTCCCAACCCGCCTATTTCCTCGACAGTAAAACAAAGTAGAAGTAGTCTCAACAGACAACTTTATTGCAAGCAAAGAAAACACTCAGTCAAAAGCATTTCGAAAGACGGGCAAAGACAGGGTAAACGGGGCAGACGGGACAGACGGGTTTTTTAATAGATGCGTTGCCAGCACTAGCAATGCATCAACAAGTTAAACGTATCTCAAAATTCACTGAATGAATAAAAACAAAGCAAATAGCGATTTTTAAAGCACGCACAGAAAAAAGGTATATTTTTTGTTATCTTATTAAAGCTAAAAACTGGCCACACCCAAAATGACATTACAGAGACAATAATTTCAGACACCAATTTCCTAAGCAGCAAGGTGTGGCGGAAAATCAAATAATTTGTTGACATAGGCTTATTGCATGCTGTGTAAAGTTTCTTTATGACTACGCGGGTCGCGAGTTCATGCCCTGGGTAGTCTCCGGGCTCCCTGCTAGGTACCCTTTATGAGTAAGCGCGGCAATAACTATTCAACTTTTGAAATGGTAAATTGATACGCGTTAGGTAATACAGATTTAAAAACAGGTGTACAAACGACGAACTTTCGACTTTATATGCTGGCGACGGCAGGAAAATTCTCCAGCACTATAGGCAAACAAAAGAAAAGTTTATAAAGTTTCTGATTATGGTATACTTTAATGACGCAGCATTTTTCATTCAAAGTGGATTTCGCAACGTAATGTCTTCTACTAAGTTTGTTTTCATTAATGTAGATTTCCGCTTGTCTAAAATTTTTCTTCGCGGCATGGGTACCACTTGGTATAAATGAGATTTTTCATTTGGGTTTGTGGTTAAATTATTGTGACAGATTTTAGCCAGCAATATGGCTCTTTCTGCAGAATCATTAACAACCTGCACTTTACTCCGAGCTTTCTTTAAAAAGTTGCAATTGGAATCGTTTTCAGGTTGCAAAGCTTGAACTTCCAAAAAAGTTGGTGCTGTTTCCATTTTTGAGGGAATCAGAAACGACTTTGGTCCAAATAGGTTTTTTTTAAATTTCTGTACACTTTTTGAGTTCTGGTGTCATCATTTTGCCTAATTTCTGAAGAGCAAGACTGGATTTCGGTTTGTATTGCAACATTTCCTTTCTGCATTGATCTTTTTCGTTGACAGTCAACTGCTTTGAAAAAACGCTAAAAATGCCATTTCTTTGTTGAGGTACCACAAATGAGCATCAACGTGATGTAAAGCTGCTGTTATAAAACCAGTAGCGTAGCCAGGGGGGTGGGGGGGGGGGGGCTATAGCCTGTCGACCAAAATGCAGAATGGGAAAAACACTACGTTTTTAGCACTTTTGAGACTGTTTTATGCACTAGAGTGGACTAAATAGTGATTTAAAACATCTTTTGAAACATATGTTCAGGGGGGGCTAATTTGTCAAAAATAAAACTAACAAATAAATGAAAAATGGTAAAAAATTAGCAATCAAATTTGATCGCAAGTGTAAAAATGCTAAACATAGGTGTCATCAACAAATATACTGTAAACTAAGGAATAGAGGGGGGGAGGCTATTCAGTATTAGTTAATTACCAATCATTTCTCTCAAATCTCTTTTCATTAGCCCCCCCACCGCCCAATTATTTTTCTCTATAAACTGTATACGAAATAGATTACACCGTGTGATTTTATTGAACTATTCGATTTTATAATTTACCTGCATCTAAACAAGAGAACTAACATTTTACCATTAGCCACCTCCCAAATAGCCCATTTATGCCATCAGTTTAGTCATGTTTGCACTGCCAATTTTAATGCCACGTTTTGAAAGCATTATTTTTGAATCAAAATAGCCCTAAAATGAAGTTATTATTGCAAAAAAATGCAAAATTTTTAAGCGCTGAGGGCTTTGCCCCCAAACCCCCAGCCCCCCCATTGCGAATTCCTGGCTACGCGCCTGTATAAAACCATCAAAAAACGGAGCAAGATTCGATTTGACCTGCACGCTTCTATCTGAGTTGGTGGAAAAAAACGAAATCATTGACTGTAGCTTCAAAAGGAAGTGGACACTGAATCCAAGGTTTGACATAGAATATTGTGAGGGCACAGAGCTAAATATCTATCCTGTTGAATCTCGAAGTTACTTTGAAACATCCCAAGTTTACGAAGTTGGGACGAGAGCAGATCAATTTTTTGTTCACAGATAGATTATTTTACCATCCATCTTGAGTTGCTAATGCAACCAGGGATGTGGAAGCGGAAGCGGAAGCTGGAAGCGGAAGCGGAAGCTGGAAGCGGAAGCGGTGGAAGCGGTTAAATTTTTGTGGAAGCGGAAGCACTTTGATGAAAGAGGTTGGAAGCGGAAGCGACTTCGGAAGCAAGTGTTGAAAAGGAGCCGGAAGCGGAAGCAATTTTTTCAAAATCAGGCGCTTCCGGATTTTCAACCTGGCTACAACCGATGGGGTGAAATGTTACAATAATAATAATAATATGAAATCGACAACCAGGGCATGGTATAAAACGGAAAATGAAATGGAATGGAACGAAAATTTCGGTATAGAATATGGAAGATGCCAGAATAGAATGAAATGGAAGATTTCAAGAATGAAATGGAAGACAATCTTCCATACTTCCATACCAATTTCATACCAGATTTTGTGCATTGTATTTACAGAAAAATACATACCGATATCGGGTGGTGATAAAAAATATTGTCACAGAAGTATTCAACTCCAATATTTACGGAAAAACATTTCTCGACAAATCGCGGTACTTTGTTTATATTGCGCAAACAGTGTACGTATTGCATCATTGTAAGTACATAGCAATTTGCAGCATTGATGTTATAGTTGACGATTTTGACAGGTTTGACTTGTTTTTTGTAGCTTTTTTTTGAGATTAACAATTTGCTAAGTCCTAAATTTTGATTCCTTACATCGTCACGAAAACTCGTATTTGTTATTTCATTCCCGTTTCAGCTTAATTTTATTTCTATTTTTAGCTTTTCAGCTTACAATAATTCTTTGGTGTTAAAGCTTGGTATTTCCATTACGGTAACTGTTCTTTAGCAGTTTCGTTATGACAAATTTTATAGTTGACATTAAAGCAAACTTGTACGGTAATCATTAGACCATAGGCGTAACCAGGGGGCCCAGACTCTCTGCCTCCCCCCCAATTGAAATGCTACCAATGATAAAAATGATGACACAAAGCCTAATTATTCAGTTTTTTTAGCATTTTTTGGGCGCAACAGTAAATGTGTACAACAGCAATTAGCAGTTACTTAACATTGATGACTAGGGGGTCCGGGCCCTCTCAATTTAAATTTTTGCCAACCAATTTAAATGTCCAAGCCGGGAGAAATTCTGTGGTTTTGTTCTAAAAGGTGCAATCTCAGGCTCTCATCTAACTTTTTTATGCAATAGTATGTTTTGGGCTCCCAGCTAACTTTTATATTGTAATAACATGATTAGTAACCATTCATGGCATCTGATGTACCAACTTGAAATAACAATCCACCTCCATCTCGTCAGTTTTCACGCGACAAAATGCTTTTGAAAAAATTAGCTAAGTGAAATGCTTTTTGAACAAATTATTGAAGTTGAATCGAGGGTGCAAGGGCTCCTGGTCGTACATATTCCTAAAACTGGTTATTTTCATGACAAAACAAAAATCTTCAAAGACAAATCTTCGAGTGAATGATTTAATGCTAAAAATGTTGCAGAAAGCAATGTACCTTGATTCCCCTGGCCAGGCCAAGTCACAAAATTTGACCCCAAAACGGAAGATTTTAAACGTGTTTTGGACTTGACTTGAAGTAAAGGGAGGGATTTGTTCAATTGGCTCTCAAATCTCAAAAATTTTGTTCTTTCAAATGGCTCTGAAAACGTGCGAAATGTGATCCAAATGACTTTAAAATAGCCATTTTTTTCCAAAAACTCACAAAAAATCGCCCAGTGGCTGGGTGCTTCGCCCCCAGACTCTTATAGCCTCTGGCGGCTGGTGGCTCCTGCCCCGTTTGTAACACTTTTGAGTTGCACTAATTTGCTCACCACGTCTCCCAATTTTGATATGTTAGTAAAACTTTTTAACTTGCGGGTTTAGTCTTTTCCCTTTAGCAAATCCTGGTTACGTGCTAAAGCAGACCCCAGCTTTTGATCTTTCATTTTTTGTCCCATAAAAAGTCTATCTTTTTGAAAATTTCTGATGATGTCATTGCATGTGATTTACGGTTTAGCCCTCCCCCCAATCCAAAATCCTGGCTACGCCTATGCATTGAACCTTGTGCAATACGCATACCAGATACCGGTTTTTGCATCTTAGTATTGTTGACGCACCTTCACGAGCGGTTGCTTACAACATTGCAAAGATGCAAAGCAGCAAAATAAACGTTGCATTACTTCCAGTCAAAACTTTCTTTGGTATGGAAGTATAGAATGGAATATGGAACAAACTTTTAGTATGGAATGAAATATGGAATGGAAGACTTTTGGCATGGAATGAAATGGAATGGACGAAAATTGCCAGTATGGAATATGGAAAAATCGCCTTCCATTCCATACCATGCCCTGTCGACAACCCAAGCCAAATAAATTAACTTACAAAGTAAACTTGCCTGCTTTTTTTAAACTTAATACAATTAGCTGTTTCATACTGAGCAGGTATGTGGAAGCGGAAGCTGGGAGCAGAAGCGGTTAAATTTTTGTGGAAGCGGAAGCACTTTAATGAAAAAGACTGGAAGCGGAAGCGAACTCGGAAAGGACTAATTCTATCCGGAGCCGGAAGCGGAAGCAAAAAATTCCAAAGGTGAGGAAGCGGAAGCGAACTCGGAAGCATAAAGCTTCAAGAGGAGCTGGAAGCGAAAACATTAAAAATTTGACTGCTTCCACATCCCTGAATGCAACCACTAGTCCTAATAGGAGGTATAAGCACATTGCTTGGATATGAATTCAACAATAACAGCCCAAGTTGAATCAGCTCCCAGTTGTCATCTTTTACCATCAAGTTGTTGGTATTGTCGTTAATATTGTTGAATTCATATCCAAGCAATGTGCCTACACTGTCTTCCTCTTTATTAAGTAAAAATAGATATGCCACTTCATACTTATTGAAATTTATGTCATTTTATACTCCAACTATTAGTTAAAAACAAATCAGGTTAGGAATACTGTACGTGAAAATTTAAAAATAGTCAGCCCCAACCCAAAACATACTGGTTTCAAAAAATGTATAGTTTTTTAGCTACGCTATTCACAAAACAGTCAATGATAATTTAATTTATCTTCTTAATTATCCCAGTATATACTCTGCTACTCATAAGTCACTGCAAAAAAACTACTCGTTTTTCAAAGTAGCGGTAGCTGGTAGCGCCGCTACTTTCTTGGTGAAGTAGCGGTAGCGCGCTACTTTTGAAGATGAGTAGCAGGTAGCGGTAGCGACGCTACTTTTTAGGGCAAGTAGCGGGAGCGGCGCTACTTTTGAAGTAGCACTTGCCCATGTCTGCCCCCCATCGACTTGTCGACCAAATTGCAGAATGAAGAAAATACCACGTTTTAGCTCTTCTGAGACTGTCTTTTGCACTGGAATAGACTCTTAATTGATTTAACGCATTTTTGAAACTTCTATTTAGGAGGGGGCTAATTAGTCAAAATGATGGCCAAAGATAAGCAATCAAATTTATCGCTTGTTGAAAAATGCTGAACATTGGTTTCATCAAGAAAATACAAGCTCAGGAATGGGGCGGCTATTAAGTAATCAGTATTAGTTAATTACCAATCACTTCTCTCAAATCTCGTTTCATTAGACTCCCCCCTTCCCGAGTTATCTTTCTCCGTAAAATATAGACAAAATTACTCTTTGTGAGTTTTACTAAACTATAGGATTTTATCATTTATCAGCCCGTAAATAAGAGCACTAAATTTTTCCTTTAGCCACCTCCCACATAGCTCAAATATGCAACCAGCTTAATCATGTTTTTGCGCTGCTAGTTTCTACACTACGTTTTAGAAGCATTAATTTCTATCAAAACAGGCTTAAAAGAAAGTTATTTTTGCAAAAAAAAAAATACAAAAATTTTGAGCGCTGATGGCTTCACGCCTTCTAACCACAAGCTAATTGATGGATTACACCAACAGAGTACGATTGTATAGATGCTTATAAAACTTGGACAAACCGAAACTGTTCGAATTCAAAAGAGACTTTATCCAATTACTGGGTAACTTAAGATATTTTTGCATAAATTTATAAATATTTCTTTGAATAAGTACTTGATATGCTGGGATCATTCTCTGCGAATTAGCTCCAACAAACTGGGGTATGTTATGCAAAATCAGATGTTTATTTTCCCGTGCAAAGTACTGTAATACGTGACTTCCGCCCGTTTCTTTTCATCCGCATTCTCCCATTCATACTTTGAAGATTACCTATATCAGTATCGTAGATTGAAGATTACCCCTCCTCTTTTGGGTCTGGCACAACACAAAAAAAACTTCTTAAAAACCTTAAAATCAGCATTCTTAGATTAAAATGGAGCACATACATGGAAAAGGTTTTTGCTACCAGCCGTTTCAGCTTTATTTTGATCACTTTGAGGGTGTTGGTAGACCTGATTTCAGAGTTTTTTTTAGCCCATGCCAGTATTTTGCCGTCATACCCAATAAAAACGTTTCAAATGGAAAGGAAACTGTGCCACACAATTTCCATTTGGGCCTTAATACTAAAAACAGAGGCTGAACAAGGTTCGATATCAATAAATCAATAACACAGGACGTTTTAACCCTATTTGTACCGGGGGGGTGGAATTTGCCCCCTCCCAGTTATTTTAATATAGCTCCTAAACGAAAACAAAGTTTTGCTTTGATGCACCCTGACTTTGAATCAAATTTAATAACACACATTTTCAGAAAGTTTGGGGTCAGCCGGACAACCGGAAGTGACGTCATTTTTGCCTTTGTCAGAGGCACCTAAGGAGTTTTATGCAGTTTTGAGCACAATTCATGCTTATCAGTGCGCATATTCTATTCATTGTACTGCGTATTCATTGTCAATGCTAATCTTCTGCTGGAATGAAATATTTTATTTACTGATAAATGCATTGCATCATCATTATGTCACTGATGACGTCATAATTCAAAAACATTGCTTTTTTTGCTGTTTCACGAAATAAATTGCGTTTGCATAAAAAAAAGTTCATTTTCATCAGCTGTTGAATGATAAAATAAAAATTGTACTGCAGTATTTTATAATTTTGTGAAATATACTATATTTCAGTCACAAAAAATTACAAAGAATAATTAACACAATATATTAACGATGATGTCATCATGCATGTGACGTCATTATGCATGATGACGTCATCATTTGCAGTAACTTTATTAGAGATGTCTTTGAAAAACAAAAGTCAAAACTAAAACTAATATTTCGCAACATTTAGGCAAATTTGCATGCTGTTATAGGGATTTACTGGTTTTGATGACGTCATCATCGTTTTCGTGAGGTCACAACCTCAAAAAAATTATTTAAAAAAATTTAACAAAAAATAGCATCACCATCCAAAAAATCTCTATTCTATCACTTACCAATCGGTCTTTAGATAGGGGGGCAAATTTGCTCCCCCCCCCCCCGGTACAAATAAGGTGTAAAAATAGCCCGGAACATATAGGGTTAAAAGGCCTTGTTCTAGCTCTCTGATTTGGATTATGACCGGTCGTGTAGCTAGAAATCTGCAATGGGGGGGGGGGCTGTTACAGGGATCTGGGGCCAGAAAAAAAAGGTATTCAACTAAAATTGGAACGGTTTTTGCATCAGAATTTTAGTCAGACCAAAAAAAGGTCTTTACCTAGCATCGGGTTTTTTGCGTCCAAATTTTGCAACAGACAGTGCAAAAGTCAGTCTCAGGAGTGCTTTTCCATAATCTGCATTTTGGTCTGCAGGCCAGTGGGGGAGGGCTATAGCCCTCCCGCTACGCTGCTGGTTATGACATATTCAATTCAAAGACGGTTCGGCTCGTCATGCAACAGCATCTCAAGCAACCGCTTGGGCCAGGTTGTATTTGAGATGTGTTCCAGCCAATATCAACAACAGTTTAGCATTTGCTGTTTGGCTAGTTGCTAATAACTAATCTGTCGCCAAAGCTACGAAACTCTTTTTTTCCGGTTTTAATTCCGTACTATACCACAAGGAAGGATGACCAAATAGCTTGTGCTCTAAAAGAAAGGATGACTAAATAGCTTGTGCTCTTTAATTCCGTACTATACCACAAGGAAGGGTGACTAAATAGTTGTGCTCTTCTCTATTGAACTCTTTGTGATAATAAGATGAAACCAATTTTAACATACAAAAGAAGCATAAAATTGTTTTTATGCTCATTTTGTGTATATTTGCGCTGCTAAAGACGTATCTTTCGAACCAAAATTTATCTTAAAATTCAATTATTTTTGCAAAAACCTTAAATATCTTGTCTGCGGTGACTGGGGGCTAATGTCCATATAACTGTTGTGGCAGTACTACCGTAACCCCTCACCCCCCAAAGGGTGCTTGTGCTCCGGTTTCCGACTAGTGTAAATTTCATGTTTATGCGCAATAAATATTTCTTAAATAGCATCATATGGGATGCTGCACTTATTTTTGTTTTGCTCTTCTTTTTAGTACTAGTATATACAGTGTTTGTTTCTGTGTATAACAACGTGCAAAATATAATCCAAACGGGTTAAAATGGTTATGTTTTCCGAAAAATCACAAAAATCGCCCAACAGCTGGAAGCTTCGACCCCACGGTCTCGGGAAGCTGGAAACTTAGCCTCCAGGCCCCGTCTATGATGCGCTTAGGTTGAACTGGTTTACTCAGCACGAGACCATCGAGGCATTTTTTCAACGAAAAAGTTTCAACTCTAGGTGCATGTGCCCCCTGCTCCCTTCTTTAGCAACATCCTGGTTGCACTTGCATGCAGACCGTGACAAGCTCTGCTGTGAATGTTACAGCAAGTTAGCTTGCTTTGGATTCAAACAAAAACCTTTCGCCTTGCAAGATTCCAACCACTATGTATTCAAACAGAAAACCTTTTGTAACATGAGAAAAGGCACGCCAATATCGATCATTGATAAGATGTCATGTTTACTTTTGCCGTTCGTAGTAAGCGAATTGTTTTGCTTAGTCATGTTTAGTTTTTTCTTTCTCAACCCCTAATGGTGCGTAGTGGATTGGGATAATAACAAGTTACTTTCTCTGTTTGCGTATATTGATTTTACTAGTGTTAACGGAAATGTAGTGATAAGTTGATTATTGTTTTTGCATTCGTCTTAGTAGTTTCCAATATGATTAGTTCAGCCGGTGGCAATGAATATTTCACCCACTTTTGCAAAACAAAACTTGTTTTGGACAATGTTTATGAAAAATAGTCTTTTTCCCTTAAATTTTCCACGTGGTTTTTACTTTATTCGTTATAATTTTTCTCTATAAATGCCCTTGCAAAAACAGCAAATTATTTCAATTGACTCAAAACGTTGAAATGGATTTGAGATAAATGAATTAACTGTTCGATCGTCGATTTCTTGATGCGAATTCTGTGCAATTACCGTCTTCAAATAGTTGGTAAGTTTGTGCATTTTATTTTCGATATTTAATTGATTTGTGAACGTTATATTGCGAATTTGGATATGTTATTTTGCTTTGATAATTGTTTCTCTTTCTGATCATGCTATACGTAAAAGCCTGAAGCTGAAATAATGTTAATTCACTCATAAAGAATGCTGATTGTTTTACGCTGTTAAAACCGATCTGTACCTGCTATCTATCGCATTGTGTTGTGTTTATTTTAAAAAACCATCAAAGGTTTCGCGTCAGAGTTCACGTCAAAGCGTCAAAGAGTCGAGCGTCAACCGTCATTCGAAAGACGTCGATTCTAGTGAATGTGATTTATGCACCTTAGTCAATAGTGAACTGTTCGAATTGTGAACTTGGGTGTGCTTGACGAGTCATCTCTATCCTATCGGTGTTTGCGCGCGTTTAAGACTGTGGCCGAGTTTTCCTGTAACAGTGAAGTGTATCATACCACGCAATGAAGATGACCCGAAGCTTGAATAATAACAAGAAATAAGTTCCACTGCTGTTTGAGTTTACAAGATTTAACGTGAAAACGGAAGGTTTTTGATGAAGCGCAAATCAATAAACGGTGCGAGTTTGCGTACAGTAACCTGCTCCGGAGCAAGACATGGTCGTAAAAATCAGTATTTACGTTATTTACCAGTTAAGTAACCAGGGATGCGGATCTTTGTTGAGCATTGGGGGGATAATTCGCAATTTTACCCCATATTTGCCCTATTTTCAACATTGGGGAGGATGAACCTCGACCTCAATTTTCTTCGGGTGAGCAAATTGAGTGAAGACCAAAAAAAAGGTCTTCACCAAAAATGGAACACTTTTTTCCCCGAATTCAGGTGAAGACCAAAAAAAAAGGTCTTCACCAAAAGTGGAACAATTTTTCCCCCGAATTCAAGTAGACACCTACGCTCAGATGCACACCAGAGTCAAATTATTGGAGGGAATGCAGATGTAGACCATACTCAGACTATTGGGGGGGATACAGCCAAATTATTGAGGGGGATATATCCCCCCGGGGTTTCGGCACCCCTGTAAGTAACACATGCATACAAAAATAAAACACATTTGATTCGATTTGAACAAGAAATTATACTCGGTAAAAAATGGTTAACTATCACAGTTATTAAAAATTGCAAATGTAGGTATAGGCCGACTAGGCCTAAAGGTTTGATGTTCACCGGGCATCAGTAAAATTACTCTAATTCTTGCGTTCTTCCGGTGAAGTCATAGTCACAGCAAGCTTGATCTTAAAAGCTTTGTTTGTATTGACGTTTCGTTGGCCATGACGACCAACATCATCAGAATACGAGCAAAGATAAAGAACTACAACTGAAGCTACGTAGCATCAATATAATTCGTAAGATTTTTTAAAGTTTTTAAAATCTGAAAGTTAATTATTGCATCACAACAATAAAAAACAAATTTGTAGAAAAGCGGAGAGTGTTAAAACTTTGGTCACAAAAAAACTACAGTATAAACTAAAATGATGTCAAAGCATCAGGACATTAAAGCAAAGAACGATAAACTATTGGAAAACATTCACCATCTGAACGATTAATTACTTTTGGCCTCGAAAGAATAAACCAAGATTCGGCGGTTAATCTTTTAGAAAAATTACTTTCAGTTTTTAAAATTCGTGAGTTGGCCCAATCAATTACGTGATCAAATAATATTACATGTTCACACAAGGCGTAATTTTCTGGTTTTTGTTGCTTAATGGCTCTTTGGTGCTGTTTTAATCGTTGCTTAATGCTACGTAGGTTCAGTCGTAGTTCTTTATCGTTGCTCGTATTCTGATGATGTTGGTCGTCATGACCAACGAAACGTCAATACAAACAAAGCTTTTAAAATCAAGCTTGCTGTGACTATGACTTCACCATAAGAACGCAAGAATTGGAGTTATATTGGAGTTATTATTGTAAAAAGAAAATTTTGGTAACGAACGTTGGAAGCAGAACAGGAGCTTGGCGTGTTGATCAGGCAAGGCTAAGAAAACTCCAATTTGTACCTCTATCATGCCAAATTTTAACTTAGAGTCTTTCAAGTAATAAAGTCCCTCCCAAAAAACACTTTTTGCTTTCGCACAATCTCCGAATTTTAATACCGGTAATTATTTCACATTGGTTAAATTCTCGCACAGTCGGCAAACTTGAACTACTGCCTCCTTCAATTTGGTAATTTTTCTTCACAAAACAAATAAAGTAAACAATCCGTTCAATATTCAGATGCGAAATTGTGGAATTCCATTCCCAACAACATTAGAGACCTTTCAATTAGAAAGTCTTAAAAAAAAAAAGTCTATTGAACTCTGTGGGATAATTTCTGTATCTGTTGCGCTTTGTGACGTGCTGACTTGAATTACATGTTGCTAATATATAACCATCTAAGTATTATAATTATGTAAATTTTCAGCTTAAAAATACTAAATTTGGTAGCTCTAGTCCGTCACATTTGCTCTTGCTTTTTTATGTTTTTTACGTCAGTTTTTTAGTCAATCTTTATAAATTTCCAATCACTCTCTGTAATTGTTGTGTATACACGTTATTTTTTTATATTACTTTTTTTGTATGTGTTTAGCTCACATAAAGATGCCATATATTCTTATTATGGTTTTCGAGAGTGGCTGCAGACTCGATGACCTCACGGTCCTTTCACTGTCACTCTGGCGCTGCTTCTCTAATAATGACTGTTCGATCTTTATTTCAACTGTTTTTTTTTCTGTTTATTTAGTGTCGTAAATACACAAACTTGAACTTTTGAGGCACTGCGTTCATATTTTAAAGCATATTCTTGTAACTTATCTTCTTTCGCTAGTAAATTTCGTTCCGGTTACGGCATAATGAACATTTTTCGAAATTTTGGTCGCTGTCCAAGGATTTAACTCCAATACAGTCACGCATGAGAAATTCTCAAATTCGCGATCAGATTTCGAATCAAAATTCATTGTTTCTTATGGAGCGAGATGCAGTTGGTTGGATTGTTTTTTGTTGTATTTATGTTGGTAAATAGCTTAGGACTCTAAAGAAATCTAAAAGGGTTTGTTATTGATATGTGTCTAAAAATACGTAAAGCAGCATGTTGGAGTGAGAGTAAAAATTAATATTGAGTAAACGGGGGCACAAGCAGCCGTTAGCGGCACAAGCAGCCCCTACTTCCCCTCTCTAGCGACGCACTAGGGTTGTCGTAAAAACGAAATCCTTACCTTCGCCGTTACGTTGCGGACACTCAGTGCTGTCGTTGTTACCCCTTGACTTTGCCCCCTAACGGCTGCTTGTGCTTCATCAATCAATCAATCAACTAACACAACTCTAATTGCAAGTTTGGACTAAACCAAATTAGTGTGTTTCTTTCAAATCTATAAATATACATTAGTGTTCATTTTCTTAGCTTCAGAAAAGGCTGGTTTTGGTACTTGATTGAATATGGTATCATAATACCATCACCAGGAACTTCATCACTTTCCTCTGACCAAGAGCCATTTTCTTGCAGCTTGAGCACAAACAATCTGTTGCTATGACGATGCGACAATCCTACTCGCATGGTACAAGCTTTATCTTCAACAAAGCAAGCTGTGGCAGGGCCACTCTCGTAGTATGACCAAGGAGAAGTGATTTCAATCCATGACGTAGTATCTTCTGTGTCAAGAAACTCTGCACTACTTAGCATTGAGTAATTTTTTCCATTTCCACCGACGACAAATATACGTGATCCACAACTTGCACAACCAAATGTCGCTCTTTCTTCTCTAAGAGGGCAAATTTTTTTCCATGAATTTTCAGCACCGGGATTGAAAACAAATGTACGGTTAGAAACGTCTTTGCATTGCATTGTCGCACTGAAATTTGATTCTAACTCAGGTACCCGTAGAGGAAGGAATCCCCCGATTAAGTAAATCATGTCATTACACGCTTGTGCGCGCCAATAAGAACCACACGCTGCTACTTCCACTGGAAGGTTTTCAACAATCCATTCCTTGTCAAATGTTTCAAAAGTACTAGCAAAACTTTCAATCGCTGGATTACCTTGGCCGACTCTAAATGTTGCTTTATTGGGAATTGGTTTAGTTTCTCCTCCAAATACGTAAATCTTTTCATGATAAATAACAGCAGCAGCTCCACTGCGAGCCACATGCATGGTCGGCATTTTTATCCATCGAATTCCATCAAACCTTATGACTTGCTTAGTTACTTTTTCCGACTTGGTTATGCCACCACAAAGCACAGTCACTGGATAGTTGGTTGCCACAGCAGAGTCTTGGCATATTATTTCTTTGTTGGTTAAATCATCATACTTTAGCATTTTCCACTGGCCTGTTTCAAAATTGTACACTGCTTGTGACTGCCTTGTATTCGATAGTACCATCACTGAGTCGGAGATTGGTGCAAAACATTTTCGATGGCTTTGAATAGTGAAAACATTTGGGTAATTGTGAAAACAAATAGCATCAAGAATTATGTCCCAACACTCGGGAAATTTTCTTACAAAATCATGTTTTCCAATAATGTTAATTACCTCTTTGACGGGAATAAATTGAAGACGAACATGACAAAACAATTTGGGAAACATAATCTTTCTTTCTTCAGGGCTCCAATTAATCCAATTAACCACAAAGTTAAAAACATTCACTTCTTCTTCGACTGTCAGTTCGTCAGATAGCAAAATCTGTTCAATCGTATCAACATCAAAGCTGAGAAAGCTTTCTTGCAGCGAGACTTCATCAAACTTCTTCAAAAAAAAGTTGTTTACCTTTTCGATTAATTCATCAAATGAATATAAAGTGGCCAACTCAAGAAACAAACAGCAGTTTGACGGATTTAGCGAAGCAAGCATGTGATCTCTTGTTAAGTGAAGCAAGCTGGTCAGTTGCATCATTGAAGCTGCGTGAAGAATTTCGCCAATGCTTTGTTCTGCAAGCTTGACTTGTCCAGTGTAGATAGAGTCCAAAACCTGTTCCATCGCTCTTGTTGTAACTCCTTCAATTTCGATGACTTGACTATTCTGTTCTCTCATTTCAATAGTAAACATCTTGTAGAAGTAATCAGTTGCGGCAGCAAGAAGAGCTTTATGAGCAGGAAAAATTGTTTCTCCAATCTTTAACCTAACGTCACAAAACTCCTCATAGGCTCTCTGTTGTTGCAGTTTCAAAAGCATTTCGTAGTGATCGGAAAGTTTGAAATTTGTTGTCATGCTTTTCGACATATTTCAAGTGTGTTTTGTAATACTTCAGTTTACTTTGCAAATGTGAGTAGCTGCCAATATCTATTTCAGTATAAATGCATTCTATAGTTTAATTAATTTTACAAAATATGTACAACAGACCTCCAGAATTAATAAAATTTAGGTAATTAAGAACAACTACTTCGAGTTTCTGCGAAGATTTCCGCCGTCAAAGAGCCGCATTTGTGAAAACAGTAAATGATTGAATAGCACTCTTTCCTTGAAAATGCAAAAACTCTTGCGCGATCCGCTCCGCAGCGTTAATACGGTACACGATACAACCAAACGCATTTCGTAGCATGATTTGAGACGTTGCAGTAGGCGCTGCTTGGTGTTGTGTTTTTGTTCTAAATTTTTCAATTTACTTGGTCTAAGTTTATGTTTTCTGTTTATCTCAATTTTTTTAAGAATCATATATTTGATGAGTAACTAATCAATGACACCACAGCGCAGATTGACAAACCATAGCGTAGATTTTATACAATATGAAACAGATTTGGTTTCAACGTAACCAAACAGAGTTCTTGGTAAGGGTATCAGCGCGAGCAGAATACACAATAAAATCACTAAAATTAAAATCCACAACAGCGCCTGTTTCGCCCGAAAACGGCTCCTCAGGTATAGATATGTCTTAATCATAAAGGAATGTTACGCTAATACATGTAAACTGCTTGGACCTAACTGAAGGCTGATCTACCAGTACTAGAAAGCATTAGAACTGTATACTGTCAATGCAAGAAAGCGGGACAAAATTGAACTGAGATATACACACAAACTTGTGCAATTGTGCGTGTGTGAGCAATGGTGTGAGTGACTAATTCAGTCCAATCAAAAAGTGCACGTGAATTTAAGAAGTTTTCAACAGGTTTAGCGCTGGGTGAAGACAGACAAATTTTGATAGCTTTTATTTTTTTGAATTTAATTTATTTTTATGTCTGCATTTTGCGATGAGTTTAGATTTCTTGCTTAGTGTGATGGCAAGGTCCGCATTGAAGATAACGAGTTTTTCTCTAGGGAAAGGTTGCATGTTTTAGCTTTTACGTTGATACGGAAATGATTTAGCTATAATGCAGTGACGGATTCAGAAAATTTTGGTAGGGGGGATGATAAAATTTATAGGCACAAATTGCAACTATAAAATCGCAGTAAAAGGTTAAAAGCACCAGAGGCGTTGCTAAAAATGGTGGCACCCGGGGCGGGATTTCGTGGTGGCACCCTATTTTGTACCAAAAATAGGTGAAGACCAAAAAAAAGGTCTTCGCCTAAAAATCAATTGGTATTTAGTCCAAGTGAGGATGAGGACGACCAAACAAAGTGAAAAAAAGTACGGTATTTACCACAAATCGGTGGAGTTATGGTTTCACATCATAATATGGTGTCATCCCAAAATGGTGACACCCGGGCCCCCCTCTAGCGACGCCACTAAAAAGCACAACAGTCTATACACAAGCCTGCAGGAGCGTAGAAAGGGAGGCTTTGCGCCATGGCACAATGCAAAAAAACGTCTGAAAAACGTTAAAATTAGCGTTCTTAAATTAAAATGCAGCACACACATGGAAAAGGTTTTTGCTACCTGCCATTTTCACATTATTTTGTAGGAGCGATGCCGAATTCAGATTTTGTTTGGCTCATGCCAGTATTTTACTGATAATATTTCAAGACAGCTTGTCGTGCAAAAGCATCTCAAGCAGCTGCAGCTAAAGGCCAGGTTATATTTCAGATATTTTGCTGTCAATACTAGTAACAGTTTAGCGTTTGCTGCTTGGCTAGTTGCAAATAACTAATCTGTTACCAAAGCTAGAAAACGCTTACTTTTTTCTTAGGCTTTAATTCTCTACTATACAAGAAAGATTTGCATGTTTGCGCTGCTAAAAACATGTCTGTTAAATTGAAATTTAACTTAAAATATTCTAAAAATTGAGTTAGTTTTGTATAAAAAACATAAAAAATCTTGCCTCCAGCGGCTGGGGGCTCCGCCTTTTTGACCCATGGCTTTTAGAAATTTCTGCCTACGCCACTGCTTGCCTTCATCTTGATTTAGCATAAATAAAGATTGGTTGAATATTAACAGACACTGCTGTAACGCTCTGCTTTAGCGTAGACCATTTATTTACTAGACTAGAAACAGAAGCACGGAGAAAGAGAGAAGAGCATTGAAGAAAAAAAGTTTTCTCTTTTTGCGAAGATTTTTTGCGGTCATTTGTCTATCCGTTAAACATTTAATTATCACTAGTTGTAATTTTATTTGCTTTGGAAACAAATCATGAATCCAACAAAAGAGGGTAAAGACAACGAAGAGGGTAAAAAGCAGTTGCTAAATATATAATCAAAACTATTCTGACCAATTCCAATGTACTTGAGGAAGCTATAGCAGAAAAACAAGTACCAGTAAATGAGCAGCCACCAGTTACTGATGACAAGCCTCCATTGCCTAGACTCGACCATACAGGCCAATTTTCTCAAGAAACCCTAGATAATATTGCCAAGAAAATACAAAATATAATACTAAAACGGGAAGAATTCAACAAGCAAGTGGAAAGCATAGTAATGAAAAAGATTGATGAGAACGCTGAAACAAAACAAGAAATTTGTTATCTAAAAGACAAACTGGATGAGGCGGAGCAGTATTCGAGAAGAAACTGTCTTCTCATACATGGAGTTCCAGAAACAGATAATGAAAACACCGATGAAAAAGTTAAAGCATTCTGCAAAAGCAAATTGAATATTAAATTAACTGATTTTGATCTTGATAGAAGCCATCGACTTAGGAGACACAAAAATCAACATCAGGGAAATTATCCCAGACCCATAATTGTCAAATTTGTACAGCACAATCTCAAGGCTTATGTTTACAGTCAAAAGAGACTGTTGAAAGGATCTGATTTTCTTTTGACTGAGTCACTGACCTCCAAACGAATGGGTTTCATCCAAATGCTCAAAAAGTTAAGAAAAGAAAAGAAAGTAAATTCATATCGGACTCTAGGTGGCCGTATATATCTAACAACAAAAGAAGACAAAATCCTAAACCTCAGATCAATTGATGACTTTAAGCATAGGTGGGCAAGTTAACGCAAAACGTTAGCTTCGTTAACGAATAGTCCGTTAACAAACTTCACACCTCCGTTAACGTTAATCCGTTATTTTCAGCTTTAATTAACGGAAGTTAATTAAGTCCGTTAATCCGTTAATATTTTACGTGTGATTTACATTTCTTTTTATTCTCTCGCTTCTACAACACGTATTGACTCTGTTGAGCTGATTGCAAGAAAATATTTATTGCTATAGTGGTCTTTTTGGGTTTTGGAAGTTACACTTTACAGTTTAATCTAATTTCAAGACAAAAATAAGTTCAATGCACTAATGAAGCTGCGATCGGAAAATCTTTGGAAATTGCGAACAGCGATAATTAATAGACCTCCGAGGCTGCAGCTTATTATTTGTCACAAAAAAGACCTTCTTTCTTCGATAAAACTCGTGCTAATACGCAACAAGTGCTACCAGTGCAAACTGGTTTGTACCGGTACGATGAATGAATGGTGCAAGACATTAACGATAAAAACCTTAACGGAAGTTAACAGAACTTAACGGAAGTTACTTTAGTCCGTTAACAGAGCTTAACGGAAGTTAATTTAGTCCGTTAACATGAAAAAACTTTTTAACGGATTAACGAGTTCAAGAAAAAGTTAGTTTTGTTATTAACGGATTAACGATTAACGGACTTGTGCCCACCTATGACTTTAAGTATATATAAAACCTACGGTACATGCACTATTTCATTCTATCATGCTAGATCTAACCACATATTACCAGTATCTCAGATATTAATCTTAATAAAGCATCACCAATGCTGGCAATGCTGTATAAGGATTTTTTTTTTTGAAGTATGTTTGTTTTTAAATAACTGTTTTTTTTGTGTTTTTTTTAGGCTTGCTGCTTACACACACTGCTTGTTTTTCTCATGGTCTTAATTTTTAACAATACATCATTACTAAAACAATTTGGGTATATACTTTGAATAATCAACAGTGTTATAAGAAATTGTACTTAGTCTAAGTGCTGCAAGTGAAATAAGTGCAGCAGCTGCAATTGTAATACCTGTAACTTGTAATTAATTCAGTAAGTAATTGTTTTGGTCATTAGTGGACGTAATTGTTCTAGTCATGCCTCTTAAATCGAGAACGCGTCTTTTCGGCGCGACAATTTTTGCGCCACCTATTTTCGTAGCCGGACGTTTTCTGCACGTATCGTTTCGTCACCAATTCGGTGCTCTTTGACAGTTCACTGTTTTAGGGTTAGGGCTTTGGGTTAGCTTAGTTGAAAGCACAGTATATTGGCGCCGAAAGGGTCCGAGACGGGGTGGTTGCGCCAAAAAGTCATGTACCCCTGAATTCCACCAAGTTTTGATCTCCAACAATTGCATCTGTGTATATGCTTAATCTCCAACAACCTGACAACTGCATCTGTGTATATACTTACCTTAATTGCTGTAGGCCTATTTATGATTGGCTGTACATGCTTTGCAGCTGGCAGTGCCGTAAGTAATTGTTTTTTGTCTAATTACTGTTGAGTACTTTTGAGTGTTGTGAATAATAATTGTTTATCTATCAATGTTGAAAATAATTGTTTTAGTCATTTCTTCAAGTATTTTGTCGCTTACTCATAATACTCAAGACTCACTTCTCCTATACTAGTCTTAATCTCTAACGGAACATCTTTGTATTCAAACAATACACCTGCAATCGTAAAGTTATTTTAAAACTGGAAGTACATTGCTTAGCAGTTAACAATGCTGTATTTATTTAAACATAAGTGCTTTACGCAGTAAGTGCAGCAGTAGTGCTATTAATGTAAACGTAATAATAATAATCAATGCTGCAAGTAATTGTTTTATTATGCTAGTTAAAATCACTTTTTTTAATAGATTTAGTCTCTACCAATGCATCATTCATGTAATATGTATAGGTATTCTCAACTTCTATACCCAGATAAACTAATCTTTTCCAGATGTTGTTTGAATGCTAAAGTTGATACAAAATACATAGATAGATCGCATAGAAGACAATCCTCAACGATTAATTTTCCAGGCAATTTTATCTGAACTACTTCGGATGCTGGCCAGAAGGTTTAAGGTTGTTAACGTCATACAACCGCCTGTAATTGTAATACTTTTAGCCAATATAAACATATGAACAAATAGATTTCATTTTGATATTTTTGACCGTTTTTGTTTATGCCTTCGAAATTTCCTTGCATTGTCTGTGCCAAATCTTGTAAATCCAATCAAAATGCCATTTACTGTGATATTTGTCAAAAATGGCTTCACCAAAAATGCTCTGAACTGTCAATAAAAGTGTTTACCGAATTGGGTAAATCTAACTTGCCATACTTTTGCATCAAATGCTATGAAACAATTTTTCCATTTCACAACTTAAACAAAGCTGAATTTTCTGAAATCCACTCTAACGAGGGAAAAAGTTCTTTGTCCAATTTTCTACATATGTTTGATGATAATTTATGTGACTTTTCAAATAACTACATAACCCCTGAAAAATTTCACAAACAGTATGCTACCAGCACTAATGATGATTTTTTCATGCTGCACATCAATGCACGAAGTTTAAACAAACATTTTGAAAAACTTGAGGAATTTGTGACACAACTTGGAAAGTTACCTGAAATAATAGCAATATCTGAAGCCAAACTTCACTCAGAGTTTAAAATGCAACTTCAAGGCTATACTTTCATTCAAAACAATTCTAATACAAATGCAGGTGGAGTAGGAATGTTCATTAAAGAAACTTTATCTCTCCAGTCTTTAAATAAATATCAACTTAATACGGAGGGTTGTGAAGATTTATGGATAACTATTAACATAAACAACACAAAAAAAGTCTTTGGGGTTTTATATAGGCATCCACAAAATGACTTCACTAAATTCAGCAAATCTTCTGAACTAACCCTGGCGGCACTGAATAGGGAAAGGGCACAATATTGCATTAGTGGTGATGTAAATATTAACTTATTGGACTATGAATCAAAAAGCAGTGTCAAAAACTATGTAGACATGCTTTGTAGCTCTGGTTGCCTACCTTTAATCAAACACCCTACTCGAATAACGCCGACGAGCTCCACACTTATTGACCACATTTACACCAATGCTACAACACAAAACATCACATCCAATGTTATATAGAATGATTTTTTAGATCATTTTCCTGTTTCAGTTCTGATACATAACTTAAAAAATAAAAGCACTCCAGCAGCTAGTATGATAAGAGATTACAAGTCTTTCAAACCAGAAGATTTCATAGTTGATCTATTTGAAGAACTAGATAGAGTAGATTTCACTTTAGATCTTCTTTCCTCAAGAGATGATTTTGCAACTTTTCTCCAAATCTTTGTCAAAGCCTTGAACAAACATGCTCCATTAAGAAAAAAATCAAGAAAAGAGGTTAAACTAGGCAATAAGCGATGGATCACAAAAGGCATACTAAATTCGAGCAAGACCAAAAACAAACTTTTGTGGTTTGCGGTGCAACACCGCAACCAAATTTTTGTGGTTGCGGTGTTCTATCAAGCACCGATACACCAAATTTGCAAGTAAGTACTTCTTTTACTTTTTTCCTCCTCACTTGTTAGTGTGTTTGGGTGTTAGCCCTGCGCCATTGTGGAGTACTTAATAAATGCAGTATATAAATTGATTCATCGCAAATCATAGAACTTTGCACTAACTTCTTATGTGTTATGCACATACAGTCTATTTTTTCTTATACTTAAATCTGAATAAAATTTCATATTTTTGCGGTTTCGGTGTACTAATAAGCATAGATACACCAAATTTGCAAATAGGAACTCCTTTTATTTTTTTTCCTCTACACTTGATAGTGTGTTTGGGTGTTAGCTCGGCGCCATAGTGCCGTACTTAATAAATAAATTGATTCATCACAAATCATAGAACTTTGCACCAAGTTCTTATCAGAGACGTTAAAAGAAGTCAGAATCAATAGTCAAGTAAAAGTGTTGTTACTGATGATCAAATGTAGTGCAAGTAGAGTAGAAAGTACTAAACCATTTAACTAAGTAAGTAAAAGCACAAAGTAAACAGGTTTTTAAGCTACTCAAGTAGCCAAGTAGAAAATTTTCTTTTACAAGACCCTTGTGTTTTTTGCATCCTGGTCTATGAATGTTGCTAAATACCATGTATAAATATGTGATATCGCGCTTTAAAATGAGAGCCTAAACCACTATAACTGCCCAAAAGTTAGCGATTTTTGAATTTCATGGTGTTTACCCAACCGATATGCTTCAGGCTACAGTAACTGCACCAGCAGCCTTTGTTCCTTACTACTAGGAGCTAGGGTTTTGTGGGATAAACTTAGGCAATATGACTATTTACCGCTGACTGCACTATCCACGCTAACTTAATTTGAAGTCTTTGGCTAACTCGAGGACACATTTTGAAGTCCTTGGCCTTGGCCTCGAAGGTCAAGTCCTTGGCCTTGGCCTCAAAGCCTCAAGTCCTCGAAAATTGCCCTGTCTTCGGCTCGAGGACAGCACTATTTTTTGAACCGTTGAAATTTTGTTGAAAAACGCCAGAAACCTCACAGAAAATTTGCGAACACCTTTTTTGTTTTCCTCAATTGGAGCATAGGTGTAGCCAAGGGGGGGGGGGAAGACTAGGGAACCCGCCCCCCCGGATTAAAATTTCTCCAATGACAAAAATATGCCAAAAAAGCCTATTGTTTCTTCAGTTTCAGTTTCTTTGTAGGATTTTTCGCTTGCAACAGTACAGTAACTAACAACAATATGGAAGCCCAGGGGCCCCCCTCAATTTAATTTTTGTCAGCCAACTTAAACGTATAACCCCGAAGAAAGGGAGAGTTTTTGTCCTAAAAGTTGCTATCTTAGCCTACATCTAGCCTTTTTATGAACGTAATACATTAACTAGGGCCGGATTTACCATAATATGATGCAGTATCAGCTAGGGGCCCCTGCTCAAATCGTAAGACTTTCTTTGGTCTTCCCCTATATTTAGCAGAAAGATCTTGCAAAAATCCCAAAAGTGCCAGGAGCCGAGCGCGATGTAAATCCGGCCCGGCAATAACATGGTTAGTAGGCGTAAGCATCTATTGTACCATTTTTTAAAAATAATTCAGTAATTCAACTCCAACTCCCCAGTTTTTACGCACAAAGTACTTAAAAAAATTAGCCATGGAAAATGCTGATTGAACAAATCATTGAACTTCAATTGAGGGGCCTGGGCCTCCTAGCCTAACATGTACTCCTATAACTGATTATTTTCATGACAAAACAAAAATCTCTAAGGAAAATCTTCGAGTGGATTATTATTTACTGCTAAAATGTAGCCAGAGACAAAGCACCTTACTTCCCCTTACCTGGACCAAATCACTTACAATTAAGATTTAACTCAAAAATGCATGATGTTAAACGTGTTTTGGACTTAAATTGCAAGTAAAAAGAGCATTAAACAATGTAATTTTTTCGATTGGCTTTCAAATTTCAAAAATCTAGTGCTTTTAAATGGCTCTGAATGCGTGCGAAATGTGATTCAATGGCATCAAAATGGCTTTTTTTCCAAAAAATTACAAAAAATCGCCCAGCGGCTGGGGGCTTCATCCTTAGACCCCAAAGCCTCCGGCGGCTGGGGGCACCGCCCCCAGAGCCCCGTCTGTGATACGTTTGAGTTTCACATGCTTTCTCAACATGTCTCCAAAGTTAGATATATTTGCTTTTCAACTATTAGTTTAAGCTTTCTCTCTTTGCAAAATCCTGGTTAAGTGCCAACAGGCAACGATTTCAGATCTTCCATCCTACGATATCTTTGTCCCACAAAAAGTTCTTCTGTTGAAAATTTTTGATGTAATTGTCATTGCATGTGATTTGTGGTTTGGGCCCTCCCCCCAATCAAAAATTCTGGTACGCTTATGAAGTGGAGATTGCCTGAAAAACTTTTTT
This sequence comes from Trididemnum nubilum, assembly GCA_963965965.1. Lineage (NCBI taxonomy): Eukaryota > Metazoa > Chordata > Ascidiacea > Aplousobranchia > Didemnidae > Trididemnum > Trididemnum nubilum. The sequence continues at coordinate 35,305,473 of OZ014478.1, read as the reverse complement.
GAAGACCTTTTTTTTGGACAACACTTACGGCTGTGTCCTTGGTCCTTGGCCTTGGCCTCGAGCCTTGTGTCCTCGACACTACCTCTTCACATTACTTAGCCATAAAAATATAATCAGTTTGGCCGAGAGTTGGCTGGGGAATACCTTTGGTTTAGATATGCTAAAGGTTGCTGATGAGAGCTAAAAACTCGAAACAGCGCTGTCCAGCTCGGTGCATCAATAACTAGAGCTGCTTGCGGCTGCAGGGTTGGTGGTTGATATTGTCAACTAACTGCCAGAGGAAGTCGTTCCGACTTCGTGGGAGCCGGCCACAAAGGACGTTAGGCTTTTTCAGTTTTAATTTCCGTGGTCACGCAGAGGGCAGCCCTTGTATTAAGTATAGTTTATGGCTGTTCTTAATACAGGAGCCCCGTGATTTTTCACTTGTTCTTTTGTGATGTACCCAAAGGAAAAATCGTTTATTCCCTCTAAACCCTCTGCCACTGTGCAATCCGTTAAAGTTTGTCCAATTTGGCCGAAAGGTAGCTAGGGAATACCTTTGGTTTAGATATGCTGAGGCTCCTAATGAGAGCTAAAAGCTCAAAACAGTGCTGTCCAGCTCTGTGCATCAATAACTTGAGCTGCTGGCGGCTGCGGGGTTGGTGGTTAATACTGCCACGTAACTGTCAAAGGAAGTTGTTTCTGACTTTTCGGGAGTCGGACACGAAGGATGTCAAGCTTTTTCAGTTATAATCAGTGAGCTGGTTTACGATCAAACGGTTATTACAGCAAGAACTTACTCGTTGATAAAAATTTTCTTGCTACAATTTCTTGTGCAGTTCAAAAAGAACTTATTATACCTAGGCATAGACTAAGCAAAAATTAAAGGAGTCACAAAAGCACGAATACAATAAGTAATAGCATCACATCACTTAAATAATATGCGCATATTTACTACGATCATCCGACAATTACCAAAATACTGCAATTCAACTTAAGAACAGGATGTTTCATCACATGTGGGCGAATGATGTAAATGCAATCCATTGTAAAAGTAAAATCGGGTTGGGTATATTTTTAGGTTTCCCCAAATTTCGCAATGCAGTTATAGAGTTGTAAACAGGCCGTTAGTTCAGGCCTGAACTGGAAAAATGATTTGAAGTCCAAACCAGGTCTGAAAAATCCCAAAAGTTAAGTTTGATTTGAAAAATTCTTCTTTTCTTTTTCTTCGTCTTTCTTCATTGCCCGCTCTTCCGTGAGGGTTGCGCAGGCAGAAACGGTCTTCAAAATTTTTTTTTCAGGCGATCTAGAAAATTTTAATGATTTAAAAAATAGTGCTGTTCTCGAGCCGAGGACAGGGCAATTTTTGAGGATTTGAAGCTTCGAGGCCAAGGCCTTCAGAATGTGCCATCGAGGCCAAGGACGTCCTCGAGGATTCCACCTTGGTTAAACAGTGTAACTCCTTCGATTTTTTGTAAAAACCTCATTTCGGACGCTTGCACTTGTAATCGCACTTTTTCGGTCAATACACAAATATATGACCATAAGTGAGAATGGTGACAAAAACTGCTTTGAAAATCGAAAGCTTTGCCGTTTTCGGCAATTCTCGTTTAATGACAACCGAGTAGTGCAAAGCTCGCATTACTGCACTAGCCTTGCCTATTTGGGTATTCAGTTCTTTGTCTTGCCTTCCGTCACTCGTAAATGCAACCCCAAGATACTTGAACTTCTCTACCTGCTTCAGTGTCGCTCCATTCACTTGCAACACGCACTGATCAGGGTTTCTTAAAAGATGACGTACCTCAGTTTTGGCCGTGCTTATTTTCATTCCGGCGGTGTTGCATGCATCAGCAAAGCTATTTAATGCGCGCTGGAGGCCAGATTCTGCGGTAGAAAGCGGAAACAAGTCATCAGCGAATAGCAGACGACTGATTTTGCAATTTCCGATCGTGGCAAACTCATCAGCTTGGCTGTATTTGTCGATCCAGTTCATGTAAACAATGAAAAAAAGAGGTGACCAAACGCACCCTTGCCGGAGTCCAACGCCCTCATAGAACGGCTTTGATTGCTTGCCATTTACCCGAACAAAAACCTCCGGTCGGCAGTAGAATGACTTAATGGCGCGCAACAATTGACTATTAACGCCAGCATATTCCCGCAAAACCTTCCACAGTTTATCCCGAGGAATTCGGTCATATGCTTTTTCAAGATCGACAGAGCATGCAAAGAGATCTTTGCCATACTCCCCAGATTTCTCGAAGATTTGCTTCAGAGTGAAGATTTGGTTCGTGGTGCCGCGACCCGGACGAAAACCGCACTGACCATCTTCCAGTTTTGATTCCACTATTTCTCGGCATTTCCTTTCAAGGCATTTGGCATATACTTTCCCTGGCAAACTGGGGAGTGATATCTTTCTGTAGTTTGTACATTGCGTGCGATTTCCTTTCTTGAATATCGGAATAATCACACCTGTTTGCCAATCTCTGGGAGTTTTGCCAAACTTCCACGCAACTTGATACACTCGCGTTAACCAGAGAATTCCTTCTCCAGTCAATGCTTTCAACATCTCGGTCCGATTTCATCTCCACCAGCAGCTTTTCCCGATTTTATCCCTTGAATTGCCGTTGCCACTTCTGCTGCAGTGAAGACTTCCTCTTCCCCTAGATGTGTCACTTTGTGTGTGTCACGAGTCGATACCTTTACAGGATTCAAAAGATCTTCAAAGTATTCTCTCCATCGTCAAAGGATTTCATTCTCATCCGTTAAAATGCTACCAGCAGAATCCTTGATGGAGTACGTGACACTCGATCTTTTGCCACGTAAACGGTCTGCCGAAACACTTTGTTTGCCGAAAAATAGTTGAAATCTAATTGATGACCAAACTCTTCCCGTGACTTTTCCTTGGATTTATTGCTGCCGAAGTTGCTGCTTTTCGCACCTCAGTGTAACGGGATTGCAAATCAGATGACAATCTGTCCTCTAGCCAGGCCTTGAACGCTTCTTTCTCTGCTCGAATAGCTTCTTTAACCTCGTGGTTCCACCTAGGTGTTTTTTTTACTATCGCCCGCCACTCTAAGCCGTTTTCGCCCACAACTTTCAGCGGCTGATGAAATGATTGCTGTTCTGAACAGCAGCCATTCCTTCTCGATGTCCTTATACATCAGAAAGTTGTCTGAACTTAGATGATATACTGGATGCAAATTGTTTCCTTACTTCTTTGTCCTCCAAAGACTCCCATTTGATCCTGTAAGTCACAGACGACCGGTTGGATTTTCTGTTTGGCCAAGGTTTCGAAAGTTGCGAGAAATATACTACCAGATGGTGATCAGTTGACAATTCAGCACCTCGCTTCACTCGAACGTCCAGCACATCAGACAACAAATCTGACAAAACTATGCAAAAATCTATCAAAGATTTTTGATCCATGCTAGGTGGATACCAAGTATACTTGTGAACCTCTCTGTGCTGGAAAAAGGTATTCATGATGCGGAGTCCGTTGCTACAACAGAGCGGCAATAAATATCTTCTATTCTCATTCAGTCCAGTGACTCCATGTTTTCCGATCACACCCTTCCACGTAGCTGTGTCTGTTTCAACAAGTGCATTAAAATCCCCCATAAGGACTGTAGATTCAGTAGGTGATACTCGTAGAAGAGCATCATTTACTTCATCCACAAAAGCCTGATATTCACTCGTGACATTGGGGGCATATACCTGCAATAAGCACAGTGAATGATTCAATACCTTGAGCTTCAACAAAAAATTTGTGTGGTTAATTAATTCTTTCCTTTACGTAACTTTAGTCTACTGTGACGTAGTAAAATTATTTTTGACGACCTTGATTAATGGTGATGTAATAATAATAAGTGCCCCCAGCCGCCGGAGGCTATTCAAAGCCGCTGCGCGATTTTTGAAAGTTTTTGAATAAAAAGCTATTTTAATCCTATTGGATCAAATTTCGCACGTGTTCAAAGCCATTTCAAAGACCTACATTTTTAACATTTGAAAGCCAATCCAAAAAATTTAACTGTTCAGTCCTCCTTTTACTTGCCATTAAAGCCCAAAACACGTTCAAAATCTTGCATTATGGTGCAAAATTTTAATTGCAAGTGATTTGGTCCATGTAGGGGAAAGTAAAGCACATTGCCTCTTGCGATATTTTAGAAGTAAATAGTAATCCACTGTAAGATTTTCCTTCAAGATTTTTGTTTTGTAATGAAGTTAACCAGTTGTAGTACATGTACGGCCAGGGGGCCCAGGCCTCCTCAATTGGAATTCAATAATTTGTTCAATGAGCATATTCCCTAGCTTTTTTTTAAAAGTATTTTGTGCGTAAAAACTGGCAAGGTGGAGGTGAATTGTTATTGAAAAACGGTACTGTAGATGGTTACGCTTACTAAACGTGGTATTTCTGGGCCGGATTTACACTGCGCGAGGCCCCTGGCACTTAGTGGATTTTTGCAACATATTCTTGCCAAATGCAAGCGATGACCAAAAAAAGTCCTACTATCTGAACGCTGAGCCTTGGCACTGTTCCATATGGCAAATACGGCGCTGGTTATTGAATTACGTTCATGAAAAGGTTAGATGAGGGCCTGAGGTAGCAACTCTTAGGACGAAAACTCTTGATTTCATCCTGGCTTTACGTTTAAATTGATTGGAACAAATTGAATTAAGGGGGTGCGCCGGGCCCCCTGGTCGTCAATATTATTTATTGTTAATTACTGTTGTACGCGTGTCCTGTTGTACGCAAAGATGCTAAAAGAAACTGAAAATGAAGAAACAATTAAGGCTTTTTCGTCAAATTTTCGTCATTGGTGGCATTTCAGTTGAGGGCACCCGAACCCCCTGGGCCACTACCCTGGCTACGCCTATGATTTTGAGATAAGATCGTGCCCTAAGTTCTTTCATAAAAAAAACATTTAAAGCGAAATTAAAATAACTTTTTTTCTAATCGTGGAGGACTCGAGTCAAGTCACTTGACAGTTTTTTGAAACCTCCAAGAATTGCATGACATTATTATGACGTGGACAAGTGGCCGTCATCATTATTACTTGCTTTTGTAGGCATAAATCCTAAACTAAAGAAACTGCAATTCCGGACGGACAACATACTGGCTATGCTCTCATTGTATTTATCATTGGTAGTATTTCAATTGGGGGGTTTGCATTACTGCCTGTGTTATAGCATTAAGTTCATAATAACGTTAAACGAGAGCCTGGGATTGCAACTTTTAGCACAAAACTTTTAGATTTTTCACAGGTTTCGCATATAAATTGTTAAAAACTTGAATTACGGGGCCCCTGGTTGTCAGTCAGGGGCTATGGGGCCTCCTGGTTGTCGGTTAGGGGCTCTAGGGCCCCTTGGTTGTTAGGGGCTCCAGGGCCCCCTGGTTGTTGATTAGGGGCCCTCTGGTCGTTAGTTTTGGGCCCCGGGGACCCTGGTTGTCAGTTTGGGACCCCAGGGCCCCCTGTTCATCAGTTAGAGGCCCTGGCGGGCCCCTGTTTGTCAGTTAAGAGCCCCCTGGTGGTCGGTTAGGGGACCCAGGGCTCCCTGGTTGTTAGTTAGGGGTCTTGAGGCCCCTGGTTGTTGGTTAAGGGCCCCAGGGATCCCTAGTCATCCGTAACTGCAACTAAGCATCGCTAGGCTATGTTGTCATAATTTTTTATCAATGGTGGTATTTTAATTGGCCTCCCTCCCCATGCTGGTTACGCCTATGCACCGGTCATGCACGATTGTGCCACCGTCAAAATAAAATAAAATCAACCGTCATACCATCAGCAATGCGATCGAAGTGACCTTAACCCCGTATAAACTGCGAAGTTACCTTAACCCCGAGTAAACACCAAAAATTTATCCCAATAAATCCAAGTAAGTTATCAAAAACTCCGAATAACTTCAAAAACTCTAAATGTATTTCCAAAAACCCCAACTTTTTCAATTTCACTTGACCCCCGAAATAATCGGTTAAAAAAAATTAAAGGAAAACTTTGAATTTGGCAACTCTGCCAAGAATTGCATTGAAGTAAGTGGACATTTAATGGAAAATACGCATAAAATGCCTTGTTTTGAGCTGCTATAAGAAATATACAGTAAGCGTTTGTTTTGTAAACCTATTATCGTATTACTGCTGCGTTGAGAAAAGTTTTGATTGCTGCTTTTTTTAGGCATTTTCGGGATATTTTTCTTTTGAATAAGATCAGCAAACGCCTTACATTGTAAAGACAGCGGTTGCTCCTCGTTATTATCACCTACCATTTGTGAAGGAAGCAAAGAAAATATTTGTATAAGCAAAAGAAATTATTTCTTTGTCGTTCTAGAGCGTAAATAGGACACAACTGGAAATGGAAGTTAATAATTAGCGGAACTTTGCTAAAACTTCTAAGTTTGTACGTTTTACGGTAAGTCCAATTCGGTTTACAATACAAGTCCACAAGGGAGTAACTTTCTCATTATCAAAAACAGAATGGGAGTCGGAGGCATAATATGCAGTTGAGACTTTGAGAGTCGTTTTTGTTTTTTTTTTAGTGAGGTGTGGTCGGAGTCGAAAAAACTGCAGTGCAGTTGAAATTATAATATCTTGATTGAGAGCGGAGTATGTGAAATTTAACTTAAATAGTCGGACTCGAAAAATTGTATTGCAACAAAAATAGTGAAGAATAAAATGTTATTGAAAAAATGATTGGTATTCGCCAGCCCTCACAAATAAACTTTAAGCTGTGATGCACCAGAAAATGATAGTGGAAAATTGAAGCAGTGTAATCAATAGATTATTGCACAACTTTAATTGCAATATAGGAAATTTAGGGTGGCTTGTCACATTAAACTGCAAAACGTAACAAAAAATGGGGATGAGATGATGATGATTTTCCGATTTCCAATTTCTTTGAAATAAAGTTGTTTTTTATTTATTGTGTTGGCTACAATGTACTCATAGACTCATGGACAGATCAACTCGGCATAAAGATTTAATGAAAATTAAGTTCAGTTCAGCGATAGTATTATTGCAAATAACTAAATATACTGTACAGAGAAAATCAAAAGTAGCAATTTTAGCTCTTTTTGAATCAAAATAAGTTGGACAACTTAGTTTGATGTTTGCTTTTACTTGCAGATGGGACAAAGCGGAAAGTTTTCTGTTTGTTTATCTGCCGCAAGAAAAAACAATAACTGCAGTGACTAAAATCTACTGAATTTGTCCTAACTGAAGATAATTTTATTAGAGGGTATAATAGTGAAATTTAATGAACTGAAATGGAGTCTGAATTGGTCTCCATTGATTGCTTTCAGTTCGGTGTCTTCCCTGCAGGATTTCTGTTTAAGCAAAAACAAGTTCAAAATCCTGAGTATGAAATTACTAAGCAACACGATGGCTTTACTGTGCAATTTGCAATCGGGAGGAAAAATGTACGGATTAATATCAGGAATGGATGGAAGCCGGAGTGTGATGTTTGTGTAGTCGGTTGGGGGATTCACAGCAACTATTTCATCGATCGAGTAAAGCGCGATGCAAAGCGGTGCACACAAAAATACCCAAATGCTCCAATCCTTGTTGTTGGAAATGCGCAGTGGAAGAATGATCCTGAAGAAATGGGAAAAGCTGAACTTGCGGGTGGAAAATCCCAAATCAAAAAATGGGAAATAAACTTGCAAGGGAGGTTGGTGGGATCAAATATATCGAATATTCAAAGAAAAGCGGACGGGGAATCAAAATACTTTATGATGAAATTGCATTCGCTTATTTTACAACGACGAAAGAATGCGAAGAAGAAACTCAACAGAGAACGGAAAACAAAGATCACTGGATTGACTGTGACATTCTCTGATTATTTTGCACTGGTGTTTGTATAACACCAATGAATAAACAACCAATTATTAATAACGCATCTCAAAGCAAAGTTTTGTACTTTTATGCCAAACACTTTTGCTTGGCTTAGAAAAGATTGGCCACAGTGGATCAGAATGGGTGGATTTTGCTTTAAATTCAATCAGAGACAAAAAATCCGATAATTATATTCTTGTATATTTTAAAGGTGAACTTTCAGTTTACGATTGAACCATATTCTATTTGAAAGATTGACAATTTATATGTAAATGGAAAGGTCTCTTAAAATAATTGTATTAATTGCTCTTTTGCTTCAGACTAAAGTTTGATAAACAGTATTTTCTTTTATTTTTGTTTTTTATTGTTCTGTTAAGTATAGCAATATACCAGTAGAGCTTTCATAAAAATTTTGCAAAAATAATCACCATAAACTAATTTGCTTTCATGCACACTAAATAAACAAATCGTAGCTGCTAAAAAATGATAAAAGTTTACCCATAACTATCGAAACACCAAGCATGATCATTCTGTAATCACTAAATTTATCAAAATTTACAATTAGTAAAAGCAAGTTTGCATAATAATTAACCCAACTTCACTCGCTTTTGCTTTTTTTTCTACAACTGATTTTGCAAATATCCCTTTTGTAGATTAAAATTCAAGTTAGCCAAGGGCCGTTGCTACGGTGCGAAACGTGCTTCCTTACCCTAATGGATGCTTGTGCCCCCTGTTTTATGTTAGTACAAACTCCATATTTTATCTACCTGTAAAGTAATTCGCAATAAGTTAGTAAACATTAGTGATTTTTAAAATTGACAACGTTTATATTTGGCCACCTCTTTCACTGCTGCTGCAACGTTTCTTTGCCAGCATAAACAAACAACAATATTCTTCGGCGACATCGCGTCCGAGAGGGTAGAGGCGTCGTTTTACAACGACTCCGATCGCATAATCTAGGATTAACTCGCACCCTGGTCACGTTGTTGCGTCATTGGATAAGACGCTTTACGATGGTTTTCGCTGCTTGGTGACTTTGAACCAGCAGCAAATTCAGTAGACAAGAATTCGAAGAAATCTACAGGAACATTAAATCACAGAAATCTCCTAATTAAATGCGGATTCTTCAAGCATGTAGTAGACATTGCAATGAAAAGCGCGCAGATCGTGTAATAGTTAGCGTCTGACGCCGTCCGGTGACAGGAGGTTGAATTAGCACAACAACCAACAAGGCTCGAATCGAATAGAAGCTACAGTAGGCCTACTTGCTGAAATCAAAAGGTTTACTATTTGCAATCATTTTTACTGAGGTTCGTTATTCTTACTTGAAATTTTGTCCTTTTCTACGTTTTTTTATTTTATTTTTTTTATCAAATTACGTGGTTGCTAGGTATTAACGATCACGGTCTTTTTTGACTGTCTTCAACCATCGTTGTCATTGATCGTGAACAAGAAGGTTTTTTAAAATCGGCTAGAGGTCAATAAAGAGCTAACATTGATTCCAAAAATTAACCACGTTCAACCACAAATTGCTCAGCTAATTTTTTCTTCAAACCGAAATTCAGTTTCAAAGACAACATTCATATAATGTATCATTTAATTATAATTATAATCAAGTTTAAAAAAGAAGCGAAAGTAATTTGAAACAATGAAAAAATGTTTGGAGGCCGAAAGCGTCAAAAATATTGAATTAAAAAAAAACAAAAAACTGGAAACAACAAAAAATCGGCTTACACTATTGTTACAAATAATGACTTGAAACTGTCATTATTCGAGCCAAATAGTTTTTTAATAAGTGTGGCGAGGAACATACACAAAAAAACATAACATCATTTAATTGTATAATATTGACGGTAATTATGATAGAACGAGTAAAGATTTATAATAATATTTTTAGCCCAGTCTAGACCTGGCCTGCTGATATAGGCGTAGCCAGGGGGCCCGCCCCCTCCTCCCCAATTAAAATACCACCAATGATAAAAAAATTATGACAACATTGCCTAGCGATGTTTAGTTGCAGTTTTTTTCAGTAATTACGCACATAACAGTAATTAACAATAATATTAATGACGACGAGGGAGCCCCTAACTAACAATCAGGAGCCCCCAGGGCCCCTAACGGACAACCAAAAAGCCCCGGGAACCCTAACTGACAACCAGGGGGCCCACGGCTCCTAATTAACGACCAGACTCCCTAAACGACAGCCCAGGGCCTTGGGGCCATTAACTGATGAACAGGAGGCCCCCGTGGCCCCCAACTGACAACCAGGAGCCCCCAGGGCCCTAACTAAAACCAGGGGCCGCGGGGCGCTTAACCGACAACTAGGAGGCTTCGGGCTCCTAACTGGCAACCAGGGGGCTCCAGTGCTCCTAACTAACGACCAGGGAGCCTCAGGACCCCTAACCGACAACCAGGGGGCCCAGGGGCCCCTAAATGACAACCAAAAGCCCCCGGGCCCCTAATTTACAACCAAGGGACTCCGGGGGGGGCCCCTAACCAACAACCATGGAGCCCCCGGGCCCCTAACTGACAACCAGAAGACCCCCGGTGCCCCTGACTGACGACCAAGATTCGCGAGCCAGGGGCCCCGTAATTTAAATTTTGCAATTTATATGCAAAACCTGTGAAAAATCTAAAAGTTTTGTCCTAAAAGTTACAACCCCAGGCCCTCGTTTAACGTTAATATGAACTTAATGCTATTACACAGGCAGTAATGCAAACCCCCAATTGAAAAACTACCAATGATAAATATAATGAGAGCATAGCCAGCATGTTGCCCTTGTCTGGAATTGCTGTTTCTTTAATTTAGGATTTACGCCTACAAAAGTAAGCAATAATAATGGCGACCACGTGTACACGTCATAATAATATCATGCAATTCTTGGAGGTTTCAAAAAACTGTCAAGTGACTTGACTCGAGTCCTCCACGTTTAAAAAAAAAAGTTATTTTAATTTTGCTTCAAATGTTTTTTTTTTAAGAAAGAACTTAGGGCGCGATCTTATTTCAAAATCATAGGCGTAGCCAGGGGAGGTGGCCGAGGGGGCTCTGGCCTCCTCAATCAAAATGCCACCAATGACGAAAATTTGACGAAAAAGCCTTAATTGTTTCTTCATTTTCAGTTTCTTTTAGCATCTTTGCGTACAACAGGACACGCGTACAACAGTAATTAACAATAAATAATATTGACGACCAGGGGGCCCGGTGCACCCCCTTAATTCAATTTGTTCCAATTACTTTAAACGTATAACCAGGATGAAATCAAGGGTTTTTGTCTTAAAAGTTGCCACCTCAGGCTCTCATTTAACCTTTTTATAAACGTAATGCAATAGCCAGCGCCGTATTTGCCATATGGAACAGTTCCAAGGCCCAGCGCTCAGATAGTAGGACTTTTTTTTGGTTTTTACTTATATTTGGCAGGAAGATGTTGCCAAAATCCCCTAAGTGCCAGGGGCCCCGCGCAATGTAAATCCGGCCCGGGAATAACATGTTTAGTAAGCGTAAACCATCTATAGTACCGTTTTTCAATAACGATTCACCTCCACCTCGCCAATTTTTACGCACAAAATACTTTTTAAAAAATAGCTAGGGAAAATGGTCATTGAACAAATTATTGAATTTCAATTAAGGGGGCCTGGGCCCTCTAGTCGTTCATGTACCCGTATAACTAGGTAACTTTATAACAAAACAAAAATCTCTAAGGAATATCTTCAAGTGAATTATTATTTTCTGCTAAAATATTGCAAAAGGCAATGTGCCTAACTTCCCCTGCATGGACCAAATCACTTACAATTAAAATTTTACACCATAATGCAAAATTTTAAACGTGTTTTGGACTTTAATTGCAAGTAAAAGGAGGATTGAACAATTAAGTTTTTTCGATTGGCTTTCAAATGCTAAAAATCTAGTTCTTATGGCTTTGAACAGGTGCGAAATGTAATCGAATGGGATTAAAATGCCTTTTTCCAAAAACTTACAAAAGTTGCCCAGCGGCTGGGGGCTTTGCCCCCAGACCCCCATAGCCACCGGCGGCTGGGGGCTATGCCTCCAGACCCCTGTCTGTGATACGTTTGAGTATACTAGGTTACTCAACACGTCTCCTAAAGTAGACATTTGCGCTTTCTAACAATTAATTTTTGCCCTCTCCCTTTACCAAACTTCTGGTTAAGTGCCAACAGGCTACGGCTTCAGATCTTCCATTCTACGATAACTTTGCCCCATCAAAACTTCCTCTTTTAAAAATTTTTGATGACGTCGTTGCAGGTGAGTTGTGGTTGGGGCCGCCCCCCAAACCAAAAATCCTGGCTACGCCTATGGCTGCTGATAATAATTAGTTTACTATAACACAATAAAAATTTTACGCAAAAATGTAAACACAATGAATAAAACCAAAGCAAAATATTGTGTAACTTTTCGTGCGGATTGAAACACAATAGATCCGAAATTGCGCTGCCTTTCCCTCCCTCATTGTAGTCCAATCAAACGCAGCTTTCAAACTGAGCGTCCACTTTACAACAAGTGGTTCAAGTCCATTGTATACGTCACTAATGAGAAAGTCTTCTTTACCCGGCTAAATCAGGGCCGAATTCACAAGGGAAAAGAAATTTTTCTTTAAAAGACAATGCATTACTCGCAGTTTGGGTATCTGTAAACCGCAAGGTGGCGATGTGCTACCTGATAAATCTAACTTGAAGTCAAAACCCAAATTCATTTTAGATCTGAATCACTTTGAAAAAAAGAAAATTTGTTTCAAGATTTGATCATTTAAACGAAGAACCTTATGACAATGTCATTTTTATTGTTTGATACAGAGATTTTCGACCATCGTAACAATGACAATATATTACATAACAAACTTTCCTGGTCGGCATTAATTTTTATTTTTACAGAGAGTTTTTATTCAGCCACTAAAACTTCTGCTAAGAATCTTGTCAGAAGAAAGCTGTTGAAAATTTTCTAATGCTGAAAAGTTTGATTATTAGATACTACCGTAGGTCACATAAAAGTTAGGTACAGTGTTTCTAAGGTGCATTATATTACCGAAGTTTTTAGAAGAAAGTCAGTGTTAACGATGGTAGTAGAATGGAAATAGTGAGAAATAAATATTGCTTGTTGAGGGGGTGAAGCATCCAGCCAATCCGGTAGTTTACAATATCTAAAATCAAAATGTAATTTTTGAAATTTTTTGTTTTTATTTTGGGGCTGCGGTTGCAAAGATACTTTACTTACAAAGGTACTTACAAACAAGGCCTCAGAGAGAAATTTTTCCAGGGGGTACGAAGATCGACGCCGGGCCCCCAAAATTAAGTGAAGCACTTCCAGTAACTCAAAAAAGGACTTCACTCAAATTTGGTCCTAATTTTGGGCAAAAAATAGCAAAAAAAAGCAAAAACAAAAAACAAAAAAAGGTCTTCACCCAAATTTGGTCCTATTTTTTGCCCAAAATTAGATGAAGAGCAAAAAAAGGTCTTCATCCAAATTTGGTCCTATTTTTTGCCCAAAATTAGATGAAGAGCAAAAAACAAAGGTCTTTACTCAAATTTGGCCCTTTAATTTGCCCAAAATCAGGGTTGGATGAAGGGCAAGGTAGAAAAAAAATTTGGTCCAAAACTTGACGCGACAATTTCAACTCTTCCGGGCCCCCTAAGCCCGGGTCCCCCTAGACCCGGGCCCGGGTACGATGTAACCCCTGAACCCCCCCTCTCGTAGGCCCTACTTGCAAAGAGATAGCCCCCTAAAAAGTTTAAGTAAACCGTGATTCTTCTAGTTCGAATTTGAAGAAAAAGAGAAGGTTTTACCAAATTTGGGTTAGTCACGTGATGTAACAGCAAGGATTAATATTATTTAGTTTCTCTTTTTTCCCTGAAATTTCAGGCTGAAAAAACAGATTCAGAGTTTCCAAAAACTTTTTTAGGTGGATATATGTTTGTATTTGTTGAATACCTGTGCAACCGTGACCACAAAATGAGAAAAAAAATTTAAACATATATTCAGCTTTAAACGTATACTTTTAAACATATATAACATTCAACATATATTTAAACATATATACCAGAAGTGGCTGGATACTTCACTCCCATTAAGTTACCTGACGTTATCGTCGTTCGACCCGGACTACACTGGGCGTAAAATCGTGAGCGCACGAACGTATTCTTAGTTTATTTTAACCAATAAACTGTACTCAAAAATCGTAATTGCGTTTTTTTTTGTTTTTGAAAAACAACAAAGATCGCCTTCTGGCTGAAAACTCTTCCCCTAAACCCCCATCTGTGATACAAATGAGATGCATCAATTTACTGAACTACCCGCCTTTGGATACATGTTTCCAACTGACATTTAGTTTTTGGTTAGAGCCCACTTACCTTGGAAATGCGCAATTGTTCAATCTTTTTAAACTTTTTCCCATCAACAGAGTGAATATTATTTTTGAGTTTTTTGTTTCACCAACAGAAGTATGAACATTGTAATCAGGAATTAATTTTTTCGAAGAACACATCATGCAAAGTACGAAGGATTCATTAAAAAAGCTGAATAACTTTGTTCTACCCAACCTTGCCCCAATTTTTAGTTTTCTTTGTCACATTTGAAGTACACACTTTATCCCGTAAAACCACAAAGCACTTGAAATGGCTTGCTATTTTGAGCACGCCTTCCGCGTACATCAAAAATCTCATTTCCCTTTTTCGTTTTGCCTTTTTCTGAATCACTCGTTCGCTCATCTCTTAGATAAAGAGAGAAACTCTTTTCTCTTTTTAAGCCGCAGGACCAACAAGAATTTTATAGCCATAAGATAAGCCGAACAAAACCCTCCGTCAAACGCTGAGATAGCTCAAACAATTGCAAATTGGTTCTTGAGTTACTATACTTTAGTTAGTTGTTACGTTGGTTCGTTACCATTTTGTTTAGTTTGCCAGAAAGTTCGAAAACAAATTGAATCCAGAACGTAGGTTATACAGAATGTTTGTACTGTTTCAAGGTTGTAGCAGCTGTAGCTAAGCCAGATAATGCATTTATATTTATGAATGGGAGATTAATACGTCACTGTCAGTTGGTTATACTGTAGTAGCTATTGACTAGCTTTGAGTGTATGACGGACACAATGCAGTACTGCTAAGCATAACAACGTTTGGTTCATTGGAGTGTCAGTTGTCAGGCTTATTCACATGCTGAATCATTAACGGAAGCACGACTTCCCCATGAACAATCGTTTCTGTTCGTGCGAGCGTGTTGTTTCTAACTTCGTTATTCTGTAGACTAGGCTAGCCAGTTACAGTACGTGAGGGAGAAACTGCTTCATTTTTCGACTTCTGTGTAGCACATCTCTTAGTGAATGATGAAGATAAACATGGATGCAACCAAGTATATAACATCTGAAATGTTGCGGGACAATCTGTATCGAGAAGAAGATGTTTTGATTCTGGATTGTCGAAGTCATGAAGACTACCGGATTGGGCATATTAGTGGGTCACATAACATTGTTCTTCCACAGCTGATGATGCGTCGTTTAAAGGCAAACAAA
This sequence comes from Trididemnum nubilum, assembly GCA_963965965.1. Classification (NCBI taxonomy): domain Eukaryota; kingdom Metazoa; phylum Chordata; class Ascidiacea; order Aplousobranchia; family Didemnidae; genus Trididemnum; species Trididemnum nubilum. The sequence continues at coordinate 35,290,155 of OZ014478.1, read as the reverse complement.
CTATCGTTGAAAAACCTTGTTCCGCAAGGATACATGCAGGGCAAAGATACCTTTCTTCGAAAGTGCAAATCGTTCAGTGTTGTTCTTTATGATCACTTTGACCACTTCAATCCTGAAGCTAGTGATTCTTCGATGATGCGTCTTCTCTACAATCGATTTTGTAATGAAGGATGCAGTGTTTCAGTTTTAAAAGGTATGTGTTTGATGAATAATTGTTGTTTTTTTACGTTTCAAATCTGTGATGAAAATAACATTACGTTTCACACACCATGAAATAATTAAAAACAGCAATATGTGCATTAAAGATCGACTGCAGGTATTACTCTTAGAAATTCAGAGATGTTGAAAAATAATTTTCGAACTTTCAATTTACAGTGAAAGAAATGTTTTTAAATGATATAGAATATTGAAGAAATTAAACCTCTTATTTCAAATTCTGAACACTGTAAAACGAAATGACAAAAAATGTCACTACTCGAATTACTCGTACAAAATTTCATCTGTAAAATATTCAATGTTTTTCTCTGGTGCTGTGTGATATGTGTGCTGACAGTGGCATCATTACCGATTCGTATATCATGATTTTGCTGTGACATACCTTGGCAAAATTAAGGAGTTTTACGACTCGAAATTCAAATTTACGATCGAATAATATGGCGTGAAAAAGAACAAATTTGCGGTGAAAACAGCTATACTACGGAGAAAATTACAGTGTCATGTTTGCTCGACCATCAAAAGGTCATTATATCAGATTGAAAACGAAGTAAGTCGAGCTTTTTTCCGGTATGACTCATCTTCTCGTAAACCCTTGTTTATCTTTGGTTAACCATTACACTAGTCAGCCAAGAACTTCTCACGCAATAGGATTTGCTCGGTTTATACTCGGCTGTGCGGATTCATTGAAGCGTTACACCGGTTACACGTTGTGTATAGGTGTTCGTACAAACCTTCGAAATTCAGCGGTTTCGGTTACTGATAAGCCGATAAGGTTGCAATAAGGCGTAAAATCTCTGGTACTGAGTTTTGAATGCGCTAATAGGCGATTTTTGAAAGATGGTTTTCGTCAAAACGAAAATTGAACAATTTATGCAAATTTCAGTTGTCTGCTCTTAAAACTGTTGCTCTTTGAACCCCAGGATATAAGCTTTTCCGTTTAGAAACTATGAGCTGTGTAAACGCGAGGAACATTAATTAGTATGGCATCAACAATTATATACTTTGTACATCACGCTTTAAACCGTTAGAACAAAATTGAGAGTCGATGAAATATGCGATGTCACGCACAAATTTGCTTCTACTAGGCAAGAGTTCATCGAAAACTTTTATTAAACGTAATCTTCAAAACTGTATTTTGACTAACATTTTGCTAACATATTTGCTAACAAAATGTTCTTAAAATTTTTACTAACATTTTGCTATTTTCTACACTGTATGATCTTGCGTTGCCAGAATTATCAACAGCCTTTTAATACATCAACTTTTTTACGCTAAAACAAATATTGTAGAAAATGTACTTTTCTACAATATACAAAGTACTCGTTGTTAGTTTCATTAGTGTTGATTTTTGTAATTTGCAGGTGGGTATTCGAAATTCCACTCGGGCTACCCCGATTTCTGTACAAAATCCGGAAGCCCTTTGTCAAGCGACGCCGATGATGAAGATTGCGCAAGCGATGAATCACCCACGGGGGGTAGCTTTTCTCCTCTTTCTCCACTTAATGGTCTGACGCCAACGATACTTGGCTTAGGCGCGCTAAGAATATCATGCGATGCAAAAGAAACCAGCGAAATCAACAATTCGAATTTGAGTAACTCTCAGCACCAGTTTCCCAACCCTCATTGTGACAATCATCATCATCATAGTCCATGCCCTCGTCATAATCGCTTCAATAGCGAAGATCTTAATGAAACGCAAAATTTTGCTCCTGGGAAATGCCTTGCTCGAATTGCAATCAAACCTCCTCCCATCAACTTGTCCGCTTGTACCTGTGACGCTGAAACGCCCGACGTTGTCTACCCATCACCATGTGGCTACGTGAATGCCTCGGGACCAGCAGAAATTTTACCTGGGCTTTTCTTGGGTTGCGCAAAAGACGCTTCTAGCTCGGAGACTCTTAGAAAATTTAACATTACCTATATTCTAAACGTTACTCCAAATCTCCCCAATGTGTTTCAAGACGACAGTACGTACAAGTACAAGCAAATTCCGATCACCGATCATTGGAGTCAAAATCTCTCCCAGTTCTTTCCGGATGCTATTTCGTTTATTGGTAAGTCTCTACAAGCTTATTCTATTTACGCTTAAATCAGTTACGCTTAAATCATTGTCTATTGTTAAGTTGTTTGTAAAATTGATTTCTATCATTCGACTAGTAAAAATTTTTTAAGTGAATGATGCTGTATATGATTAAATATTGTTGGTGTCATTGTGTTTTTATTCATTTTTTGAAAGATTTTTTTTTGTTAGCTGTAATTATATCATTGTGGAAGAACAAAAATTAGAAAGATTCTTTTCTTTGAAAAATTCTATTTAGTTGTCATCTATTTTTGCTAACTCAATCCAACCCAAATTCAAATCCTTACTTGAAAACTAACCCTGAACCTGGCTCAAACCCTATTTTGACCCTTAGAAATGAAAAAAAAATGCGCGGGTGAATGTTCCTAATTTTTGTTTTACTCTATTTAACTTAAAATTTTCCGGTGAAACTATCACTCTCTAAAAATTATTTTGTTGAGTGTTTAAAGCTTATTTATGCCCTCCAGATTCCGAAACCCGACATAAAGGTACAGGACGCAGGGGCATTGGAACATAAGGGGGCACGTACGTAAGGACGCTGAGACGTAAATCTACAACCTTCGCTAACATTTTCGTGCTTCGAAAAGTAATTATGTAATCAAAGAAACGAACTTGATTATTTTTTAAGGAGTATTTTATTTAAGCTTTGAAAGTCAAATTTTGAGCATATTCCGAATTTAAGTTTGAGTTTTGTTAAAATGTAAGTTGGGTTTCAAAATTTATTCTTTCAAAAAAATAGAAAAAACGCCGAACAGGTCAGCAATTGTTTTCACACGCAAACATTTTACGGTTACACTTAATCTGTGAAACAACCGAAAATAATTAGTTTTTGTCCCGCTACAAAGCAAAAGTGTTTCCTTATCACAAGCACTCGGACTAATGGCAACCATGATCCAGAGTTTAGAGAAACCTATCGTTTTTGTTTTTTTTTGAGTTTTGCTTGTTGCAATTTGTTTGAAAAATTGACCGATTTCGATTCTTTGATTACATGATTATTTTCCGAAGCGCGAAAATGTTTGCACAGATTGCAGATTTACGTCTCTGCTTCGTTATGTCCTTGCGCCCTTATATCACCACGCCCTTTTGCCTGCACCCTTATGTCGTAGATCGCCAGGTTCAATTACAACAAAATTATACAATAAGCTTCGTCATACATTTGGTTAATCGCGTACGTGTTTCACAGCTTTCCCAGTAGGTTTTCAAAACAAATTGGTAAATAAAGAAATAATTACAAGTCAAGGCCTTCAAATTTTTTATAATTATCGTAAATAATATTGGTTTAATTACCGCTTAAAAGGTCAATCTGTTCTTCTATTAGTGATCAAATCCCAACATCAAAAAGGCCTCTCGTGGTTGTTTCTATTTCCAACATTAATAATATCCACATATTAGGTTGTTTTTTGGTCATTTATTGCTCGGTGACTCTGATTTTTAGTTAGTAAATGAATAAAAAAAGCATAGGCATTTTGATCAAAATGATGGAAAAAATTGAAAAAACTACTTTTTTTTTCAATTTTTCATGCAAGTCCTAAACTTGCGCTTGCAAGCACCAAAAACAGCACAAGTTCTTTTGAGCTGACCGAAAAGCTATTTCAAAAATTCGGACATATTTGACAGAATACATAAAATTCTGAGCTAAACTATCTCGGGCACCACCAAAGCAAGCTCTGTATGCTGGGTTGGCGCAATAAAATAATGCTCAGTATCCCTTTCCACTTAACTCTTGCGAAAGCGTTAGAGATTTTTGATTAGTTCTTTGGCTATTGTTAAATCTGAAATGACATCACCTCAACGACTTCTGTATTTCTTTGAATGGTTTAACTTTCAAAAAAATTTTGTGTAGGTTTGTTTCATGATTGGCAAGTCCGTACATCTGCTGGTTTGGTACTTTTCTTTTGAAAGCGCTGTAAAAATATCGCTCTCTTTGTGAGCGTACTAAGCAAATTGTGTAGAGAAAAGTCTAGTTTGTGATTAAAAAGTAAAGTGGTTCGAAAGATATTCGTGATACGAATAAGCAGACCGCTACTATAAGTCAATTTGTTTTACGACCGGATACCGGACATAATTATCTTTTTTTCAGACTAAAATGACCACTGTATCAAAACTAGTCAACTTTTCGTTAGATTAGTTACAAATTTTTTGTTGAGCTTTTTTGCTCTCGTTGTATGATTCGCGATTGCTATTAGGCAATAATAGGAAATACTAAAGGGATATGGAGCGATCTATTCTACGAAAAAAACATTTGATAATAATTACAGCCTAGCTTGTTAATTTAACAGACAACAACGAGTCTTTGTAATGTTTTAGCCTTGAGCAACAAAATGCAATTAAAAATGCAAAATTAATTTATTGTACAAGGCTGGTAATGTTTTTATTTAAAACGTTTCTCCCAACAAACGATAAATATGATTAATTGTAGGGAGTGTCCCACAGCCACATTCCTTTGCATTAACGGTTATTAATAATTTTTTTCAATTTTGCAAACGAAAAGTAATTGTTGTGAAACAAAAAACCTGAATTTTTAAATCATATTTCTTGTTGAGGGACTCGGAAGGTCGTTAGATCGCACCGCTAGAGCAATGATTTGAGCTTCGGACTTGAACAGAAATAACAAAATGATAAATTTTTATTAAAACATGATAAAAAAAATTTAAGCAAATTTGGAAGATTTTATTGTTGGTTTTAATAAAATTAGGAGGAAATTAATGTTTGGAAACTCTTCTAGCCAGTTTGGCAGTTGACACTTATGATTTTTGACACTTTAAATTTTTCCTCAAACTTACCCAAGTCGGCTTTGAATTTGCGTTCGAATAAGCAGTTATTTTTTGTGGTTGAATTACGATAAAACTAATTGTGGAGTGGTTTCCAAAGCACGCTACTGATATTTTCAAAGGCATTATTGGAATAAACGCAGAGTAGTAACACAATAGCTATAAGCGACCCGATTTTGGAAATTTTAAGACTTTTTAGCCATATCCGCTTATATCTTGCTGTTGCATGACAATTTGACATGTCTAAAAATAGCCCACGTTTTGGCTACAGACCATTTTACTCGTAATTGCATTGCACTTATATAAATAGCGTCAATCCATTTCAGTTTTTAACAAAATTGCTTTCTTTTTAATTGCGGAAGCATGTGATCTGTGTTTAAGTTTTTTCACCGGATTATCAAATCTTTATCAAATAACGAATGCTTGCCGATTCTTACAGTTTGAGAATTTTAGTGAAAACTTGTTCTGAATAAAGTTTTCAACAAAAATTAGCATCTTTTACCGTTTTTAATCTACCAAATTTTGTGAAAATCCTGTTAATTACTGCGCGTTGACTGGGGACACTGATTTTCAAGTTTTAACAATAACAACTTTTTGTCGTTTTATTAGAATTTCCGTTTTAGTTTTTTTGTTTTTTTTCAGTACCCATTTACTTTTTGTCCTGTTTGTGTTACACTACAGCAGTTTTAAAAGATTTTAAAGCGGTCCAATAAACTTATCTCATAACCAAAAAAACAGAAAGGGCTTTGTTAATTCATCTTGCGTTCGATGAAGTCTATTTTAAGCCGCATTTTCTCAATGTCGAATTCTTTAGGCATGATTGTTAACGGACCGCAACACTGGCTTTGCAAAAACAGACCACTATAATCTTTCCTTATTTGGTCAATGAGAGAATGTTATGAGCGTTATCTCTCTGTGGTATGCGTTTGCTTTTAAACTTCATATAAATAAACATGCTCATCCGGCTATAAAGCTATGTTTTCCTATATCCGCGCTGCTATGCCTGTCAATGCGCAATTCAAAATCCAGTAAACTATTTCAGCAGATAAGTTTTTACAAGTACCTTTTCGATTATTGCGAGAGAAAGAAAGCCGTTATTTTTTCCGAACCAGTTCAACTGATCGCCGCGAACAAACTGACGGTCAACTTTTAGGTAGCGATTGATTGGTAGTCAGTTTGCGGCGGCCAGTGAGTTGTTTTGGATCCGTTATTTCACCCTCTTCAGCATAACTACAAAATTATTTGGGAAGAGTCCTTTTATTGTATAGTTAGAGTTTACTGCTTTCGATATCAAGTGAATTAATTCTACAAGTAACAATCTATTCAACATTTTATGCTTTTTTCCAGAGGAAGCGAGGAGTAAAAACTGCGGAGTTCTTGTCCATTGCCTAGCTGGTATCAGTCGTTCCGTAACTGTGACTGTAGCTTACCTTATGCAATCCCAACGCTGGTCGCTCAACGATGCTTACGACTTCGTGAAGCAGCGAAAGAGCAACGTCTCCCCCAACTTCAATTTTATGGGACAACTCTTAGACTTTGAAAAAACCCTTGGCGTGGGCGATTACTCCTCCACTGAAGATAGTAGCGTTGATTCTGCAAACAGCAGCGGGTCAAGTCCCCCGACGTTGTTCTTTACAACCCCTCCTCCCCCAACCCCTGTAATGACCCTTCCTATTCAAAAAAGAAATGATAAGAAGTTTGAAGAAAGAACTGCGTTTATTCTTCCCGCTACCGTATCGCGATAACGGTGTCTTCGCTCGTTCATTTGTCACTGTGGCTAACTTAACTATGCCTGTAATGCGTGTTAGTTTCTGATTGGTGCTTGTTTGATGATGACAGCGCGGCGTGTGTTTTGGAGGTGTTCAAAATGGGGTTAGCAACGTGGACTCTTGCAGTACTTAATAAGGGTTCTAAAATTGGAGCGAAATTTCATTTAATGTGCTGAGCTGATGTTGAAGGATGGAGTGATACGATATTGGATTTTAAGGGTCACGGTATCATAGTAATGCTTTAGTGACGTTCCCATTATATTATTTGCGACTTACGGTTGTCGTAACCAATCGTGTCCTACGTAACAGTCAACGATCGCAACTTTGTGCTGAAAAAATGTTTTTAATAATTATTTTTGTTGTAGTGGAGTGGGATTGGAACCCGTAGAACGGGATCTTAAGTTTTGTTCGTACGATGATATGAGAGCGTAACAATTGTTTCGCAAAACTGCAGTATCATTGTGTTGTGTGTGCGAAATGTGCATTCGTTGTTGTTGCCATTGAGCATTGACAATGGGGTATCCAAGCCGGAAACGTATATGAAGTAAATAAACTTGAAGTAAATTTTCCTGTTCGTCGGTTTTTATACTCCTGTTCATGTAGATTGCTCTTGCTTGTAAAAAAACACACGTTTTTCACATGAAACATTTCTTGTGACTTCATATTTAAATCGCAAGAAACTTTGCATAACATTCTGTAGTTTTTGTGTTTTTTTTTCGTTAAAAAACGTCTAAATTGTTTCATTCGCAGCTTACTACAAAGTTTGTCATTTGCTTTTGTTGCTTTATGTTTTTGTGTATGTCGCTTTTTGTTTTCACTGTTTAGCGTATTAATTAATTTCGTTATCTGCTTGGCTGCGTCTTTTTACAACTTAAAGTAAAGTTGACAAATTTTATTTTTGAGTGACTTCTCTAACTGACACATCATCATTGACTGAGTGCAGTCATGTAAGAATCATAGTGCACACAAATCAAATGTAGTCAGAGCTGGGTCAGAACACAAATGTTCAAACAATTAGGGTTATTTTGCAATTGTTTTCACACAAAGGGGCTTTCTGACTACAAACAGAATTACCGTGGTGCCCGGCTGTGATAACAAAAAATTGAATTGTGCTTTCTGGCGTATCACTACAAAAGATAATGAGTCATAAGTTATGTTTGAACAAAAGACAGATTACGGAATTTAGGTTTAATCAAGAGTCAGCCCTTTCACTCCTAATTTAATCAATTTCTGCGATTCAAGCCAAGCCAAAGTCGTTTCTCAATACTACTCATTTCCTGACCATCGGAATCGATCCATCCGTTACACTGTAAGAAATTTCTGAGCTAGTAAATTACGCTCCTGCAGTAGAATCAATGTTTTTTCAAAACAGGAAATCTCGCATTCTGAGCATTTTTTAAAGGGACTAAAATGAGGTAAAAATACCCGCATAACGACTGCTTTTGGAAAAATACAGCAAAAGGCTCAAGCACCAGTTTTCTCGCAGCTTGCTTTGACTTGGAGACCCTGGACTCTTCGTAGCAGAGTTGTAAGTCGGGCCAGGCTTTTCGGGTCGGGTTCGGGCCTAAAGTTGACAAAAATTTCGGGCTTAAATCGGCTTGAGACTTGCGTTTTGTCTTAGATGCACAAAAATATAATCAAAATAAGTTGGCGACATTGCTTAATTTTTCAGACGTAACTTAAACTTTTGTGTTTTTTCGGGCATAATTTGGGCTTTAAATTAGTTTTCGGGTTCGGGCCTGAACTAGTCGGCCCGTTTACAACTACGCTTCGTAGCTGCCAGTTTCTTTTTAGCAAGTTGAGTTCTTTAAATATGACTTGTTTTATATTTTGATCAAATCAAACTTTTCATTATACTCGCTGTATAAAGCTGAAGTCTGTAACAAGTTTGTGAGGCCCATCTCTGCGTCATTGCGCCTGGACAACACAGCTTTTTTCGAAGAAATGTTGTAGTGGTGGCGAGCCGTTGGCAATATTGTGTCCGATTTGACCGGCTCGAGATTTGTATGTCAGCTAGATTAGAGTTGTAAACGGGCCGACTAGTTCCGGCCCGAACCCGAAAACTAATTTCAAGCCCCAATTAAGCCCGAAAAAACCGAAAGTTAAATTAGGTCTGAAAGATTGAGCAATGATGCCAAGTTATTTTGATTATATTTTTGTGCACCTACGACAAAAAATACGTCTCAGGCTCGAATTAAGCCGGAAATTTTTGTCAACACTAAGCCCGAACCCGACCCGACCCCAAAAGCCCGTCCCGACTCACAACTCTGAGCTAGATCTCCCACTTCAGAGAGACGTACGCGTTATCGCTCGCCCAACTTGAGCAATGAAATAACTTTCTTCTTTACATGCACTATCGTGACTGAAAAAACTTTGTTTAATTTATTTTTAAACTTGGCCGAAACCAACTTGAGTTTTTGTCAAAGTTCCTTTTTTGAAGTTAATTGTTTTTGACTACATTTTTAAGCCTTGTCACAGCCAATCATGTAAAATATATCCTCTTTAAAATTTAAACGACGACATCAAAAGTTTAGGATGACATCATCAGTATAGCTTAATAGTCTGTCATTATAATAATAATCATAATAGCATCTTAATAATCACAAAATCAACCTCAGCGTAGTTTTACGTTGCCTAGCATCATCAAAAATGAAGAATATTTGAGGAAACCAGGCATTTTTCAACTTCAAATAATTTTGAATTAACGTTTTCCCAGCCCAATATATCTTGGTACCAGTGATGGGCACAGCGGCGCTGTTCACCAGCTGGCGCTTCTAGCGGCGCTACTTTTTCGGTAGCGGTGGCTGTAGCGGTAGCGGCAGCGCCACTCCTTTTTTTCGTCACCAGCGACAAGCGGCAGCGCCGCTGTTTTTTTAGCCGAAAAAGCGGCAGTGCATCGGCGCTGATTTTGAAGCAAATTTTCTGCCGCTACCGCTACTGCTAATAAACTCCTTCCACGACTTTTTCAATTCACATTTTCACACGTTACCGTTTAGAGTCTTTACTCTCCGCTTGTTTCCACTCTGCTCTTGTTACCTCGTTATTTCAGTTTAGTAGAACATACAAGACCTTTGTGACGTTTTGTCGTTGCTCTTATACTGTATGTATAGGCGAGTTTTATCGCGCACATGGTCTGATTTTTTCTCAATCGAAGTTGAACAAATAATGTGGTGTAGTAGCGGGTCAATTTGAACTGATAAAACCGATTTCAATAAAGTCGATTTCGAGCAGTATCTCTTTAACGAAAATGCAATAATTAGAGTTCGATAAATTGCTAAAAACTTGCAGATCGCAAAGACGGTTTTCCGCGATATTTCCTCAAAATGCTAGCATTTAGTACAACAAATGAAGATGGTTTGTTGGCTATCTGGTCGCAGACCACAGTATAGATCGTGCACTGGGAATAGAACAATACTGTACCTGGCACGGAGCCAGAGTAGTGTGTTTGGGGGAGGGGGGCACAAAAACTTGGGCGGGGTGACGCTTACGCCGCCGAGACCAGACGAATTCGGAATGCGGCAACGATCTGGTGAATATTTTGCTCCAAATCCGTGTATCCTTCTTTGGTAGAGATTTTGCCCTCAAATTTGGAGGGGAAGACTAAAAAAATAAAAAAAAGGTCATCATCGCAAAATCTAAGGCTACTTGATTACGTTCACTTGATCTGTCTTGCTATTTCATAGAAAAAAGCGTTTGTGGTTACCTATTTTTGGGCAAAAGTTTGCTAGTTGTGCTACTGCAAAAGTTTACTCTCGCTTACGGAGCTCAAGCAGTGATTTGGGGGGACACGGCTCGAAATGCCATCCCCCGTGCATAGGCGTAGCCAGGATTTTTCATTGGGGAGGGGCAAACCAAAAATCACATGCAATGAAGTCATCAGAAGTTTTCGAAAGAGGAATCGTAGAAAGGAAGATCAGAAGCCGTGGTCTGGTTTGGCACTTAACCGAGAGTTTTCGAAAGGGAGTGGGCTTAAACCAAAAGTTACAAATGAAAATATCTAAATTGGGAGACTTGTGTAAGTAAACTAGTTTACTCAAACGTATCACATGCGGGGATCTGGGGATGAAGCCCCCAGTCCCTGAGCGATTTTTTGGAATTTTTTTTGAATAAAAGCTATTTTAATGCCATTGGATCACATTTCGCACGTGTTCAGAACCATTTGAAAGAAGTAGATTATTAACATTTGAAAGCCAATTGAAAAAATTAAATAGTTTCAATTCTTCTTTTACTTATAATTTGGTCGAAAATACGTTTGTAATTTTGCAGTTTGGGGTTAAATTTTTATTAGTATTTTAGTAGTAAATAATCGACTCGAAGATTTTCCTTAGAGATTTTTGTTTTGACATGAAAATAACCAGTTGTAGCAATACATGTACGGTTAAGAGGCCCCAGGCCCCTCAATTTAAATTCAATAATTTGTTCAATGAGCATTTCTCATAGATAATTTTTTTTTCAAACGCATTTTTTGCGTAAAAGCTAGCGAGGTGGATGGAGGTGAACTGTTACTGAAAACCGTACAATAGATGGTTACGCTTAATTACCATGTTATTGCCCGGGCCGGATTTGCATTGTGCAGGGGCCCTGGCACTTTAAAAATTTTCGCAACATCTTCCTGCCAAACATAAGTGTAGACCAAAAAATGGCAAAAATAAACTCTTACCATCTGAGCGCAGGGCTCCTGGCACTGGGCCATATGGTAAATCCCGCCCTGTTATTGCATTACGTTTTTGAAAAGGTTAGATGAGAGCCAGAGGTAGCAACTTTTATGACAAAAACCCTTAATTTCAGCCGGGTTATACATTTTAATTGATTGGCAAAAATTGAATTTAGAGAACCCGGGCCCCCTGGTCGTCAATATTATTGTTAATTACTGTGGTAAGCAAAAATGCTAAAAGAAACTAAAACTGACGAAACAATAGTTTGTTTTGTTACATTTTTATCATAGGTAGCATTTCATTTGGAGGGGGCCCGAGCCCCCTGGGCCCCCTCTGGCTACGATTATGCCCCGTGGCGCCAGGCCTGAGTAGTTACGTCATGCGTAGTAAAATAAATTTTGCTACAACAGTTAACAGTAAAACTAAGAACTGAATTTATAGTGCGCTGAGGATTGAACGAACAAATAGAACCAGGTAATAAATAAGCTTCAAAGACAACTTAGTTATGGTGTTATAATAGTAGAAAAAATACTCAGTATAACATGAATCGCATTGAGCTTCATTTACTTAACATGTACGTCATTACTACGTATCTCCTTCGACTTCGTAAACACCAATATCTTAAACGCTCGATCCACTTTTGTGTCAAAGTTGGACGAAATCATCGTAGGAACGTAAATCACCTACCATTTCTACAAAACTCCAAGAAATGTTTTCGAACTCGGTCGATTGATAAATTTTCCTTTCGGATCTCTACGCGAAGAATTATTTTAGTGGTTGAGGGCCGAGAGTGTGATAAACAGATCGACTACTTCAGAGTTATAAGAGCCGGGACAAAATTGTATAGAAGCTGAATACTGTATGTCATTGTGCTTTAATGGCAAAACCTTAACTTAGTTGATTCGACATTTCTTATTGCCTTTTGTTTGTGTAGAAAATGCGATAAGGAATTTAACTTCCTAGTGTAACATCCAGGGGTAACTTCCTAAGTAATTTCTAAAGCGCTGGTTTAACCAATCAGCATTCTGAAATGCTTGTTTTTTTGAAAGGAGCATGCCAACAACTAATTGAATGGTGATTTGCTTACTTGTCTACCATTTAAGCCTGCTAATGCCGATTGTAACATGAACCAATATCTAAAGGGCTTGAATAATTAACTTTGGTAAATAAAGTTGAAATTTCACCATTAGATACCGTATTTGAATGCCATCGTTCTTTGTACTATTTATTTTTTTAAAGTAGCGGCAGCGGCCGCTGTTTTGCATGCAAGTAGCGGCAGCGGCGCTACTTTTTTATTTGAGTAGCGATAAGCGGCAGCGCCGCTGCTTTTTTTGCCAAATAGCGGCAGCGGCAGCGCCGCTACTTTTCAAGTTTTCGCTACTTTTCAAGTAGCGGGTGCCCAGCTCTGCTTAGTACCAATGGTACCGAAGCGGGGAAAAGAGGGCTGGGGGGCAGCATTGCCCGACTAAACTGACGACACACAAAAGAGTACTGCAGCTACAAGAAGCATTCTAGTCATGAAAGTTTAGTATATTGTAAACCAAACGAGCCCTTTCTGGAAATAAAGCGTAAAAAAAAATTTTTGTCGTTCCAAAAATGCATTACAATTTTCAATTTATGAAAAAACATCTTTTTAATGATAAACAAATACTCTCCACTAAATGGCGCTGAAAAGTTTATTAAAATCAATAATAACAAATTGGAAGAGATTATTTCACTAGAAATTTTTATCTAGTTTTTTATCAATTCGACCCAATTCAAATTCTAACTCTAAAACTAACCCCAAACCTAACCCTAACCCAAACCCTAACTTAAACCTTAATCTTTACCCTTAAAAAACGAAACGAAAAACGCGCGGATAAATATTTCTCATTTTCGTTTTACTTTCTTTAACTTGAAAATTTTTGGTGAAATAGTCACTATTTAACAAATTGCGTGCGTTAAATGATTTCTCAACAACGTAAAATAAATGTGCAATCTTGAGGAATGCATTTGGTTAGCCTGTGACATCCGATTTAGTTCTGTCAGTTTAAACTGATGCTAGGAAAAAAGGGTTCTAAAAAATTTCAAAATTAGAACTCAAAAAAATTCCATGTCTGTTAGTAAGCCTAAGCATTACTGTCAAGGCATTCACATTTCTAACTTTGTTTGTAGCCCTAGTAGGAACAATCGACGCTGGCGTTACCAGTGACGGATTTAAGGGATCCGGAACCCCTCTGCTCAAACCGTAGAATATGTTAATAAAATTGATTGCAATAACTGGAGCAAGATCCATTTCTTGTCCAGACTTAACACTAAAATACTCGGTTGGGTGGGGATTGGTCGAAAACCACAAGAGCCCGGCGGATCGCCCAAACCTTAGTATGCATTCTTTCAAGACTGCACTTTTTGGTATGCTTGATTCAGAAAATAGTCCTCAAGGAGGTAGTCGGCTTGGTTTTATTCAGTTTTATCAGTTGCAATAGTAGTAATAGTAGAACAAATAAAATTTACAGTCAAACTGAATATTAGAAGTATAACAAAAAGCAATGCAAATTTAACTGAGGCTCTCTGTTCTTCTGTTAAAATTAAAAACGGTCCGTCTTGTAACTCAAAATAACAAAACTGATAGTGTTTGAAAGAATTCGAAAAAGCAACAAAAGATTGCGTGCAAAAAGACGGCAGCTGAAAAGAGCTGTTTGTAATTAATTGGTTGACCTAAGCAGCTGCAACTGAAACGAATCAAGATATACAGTGGTGATCAGGGCCTGCGAGAGGGGAATTCAAGGGATACATCGCACCCGGGCCGGGGCCTAGGATGGCCCGGGCTCAAGGGACCCGGAAGAGTTCAGGTTTCCGCGTTAAGTTTTGGTATCGCACCATAACACCGTAATCAACCTTGCCTACAGCAAAAATATCAGTCAGCCTATTCACTATTGGTAATTGGTCTCTATTTTTGCTACACAGCCTACAGGGTATCCAATAATAGCCGATTTGATTAAAAAAAAGAGGAAAATGTATCAAAAGCCATACATTTGCATCAAAATTAACGTTTGGTTACATTTCTCTGACTTGAGAGCCCTAATTCTACAGTATAACAATGTACGAGGGCCCCACATTTCCGGAGATCCAAAAGCATTTCAACCTCAGAGAGCGGAGTCAAAGTTGACATACTATACTACTATCATTAAGTAACTCACTCTATCTGCATGAGTTTAATAGATATTTGGGTTTGTGAAGTCTATGATTGCAGATGACTTCTTAAAACTTTTATCAGTAAAGATATTTGGATTTGCAGTAATAAAGTCATTATATTGTATAATATTGTGTCAATGTCATTGTCCCCAATTTCAGGTACTTTCTTTCATATAGGCTATACCACGTTTTCTGCTTGTCAATTTAAACAAGTCTGATGCTGGGATGTTGATCAAATGCTGTATTTTACCATCGAGAAACATAAAAAGTGCTAAAGCTTCCGGGGCTCTACCCCAAACCACGCTGGGAGAGCTCACAGCGCTCTCCCAGGCCCCCTAGCTGGATTTAAACCAATTTTATATCTAGTTGTGTTTTTCATAGGTCCTAACTGTATTCGAATATCGTTATCTCCTCACTTTTAAATGAAAATCAACACCCATCCGACAAAAAATGATTTAACGGCATGGGCCCCAATAAGACTTGGGGGGGCCCAATAAGATTTGGGGGCCCGGTATGGACCTTCGTACCCCCTGGAAAATTTTATTTCTGAGGCCCTGGTGGTGGCCTTAGGAAAGGGGGGCCCCTGTGCAAATTAAATGGGGGCCCTCTTCTTTACACATCACTTTACCACGATTTGTCTGCACATGCAATTAAGCGCAGCAGTGCATTTCACAAATAACAAGACCAGAAGACCAACGCTACTGCTGCCCTAATTAAATCAAATGTTTGTTCATAAGTTCCTCTCATCTAACATATCAACTCAATTAATTGTAGTAGATTAACGTAAACTTTCAACAATTGCTTTCAGTATGCTAGTGTTATTACAGAATGTGTTTAAGTACTTGATTGGGGGGGGGGCCTAAACCACAAATCACATGCAATGACATCATCAGAAACTTCAAAAGAGGAATTTTTTGTGGGGGGCAAAGATATCTTAGAGTGGAAGATCAGAAGCCGTGACCTGGTGTTGGCACGTAACTAGGAACTCGTTCAAGGAGAGGGCTTAAACTAATTGATAAAATGCGAAAATGTCTAAATTGAAAGACGTGTTTGAGTAAAGAAGTGTAGTGTAATTCCAAAGCACAACAGACGGGAGTCTGCGCTGGGCGATTTTTTGTAATTTTTTGGAAAAAAAGTTATTTTAATACCATTACATCACATTTCGCACGTATTCAGAGTCATTTGAAAGTACTAAATTTTTTACATTTGAAAGCCAATTGAAAAAATTAAGTTGTTCAGTCCTCCTTTTGCTTGCAATTTAAGTCCAAAACACGTTTAAAATCTTGCATTTTGGAGTTAAGTTTTGTGATTTGGCCCAGGTAGGGGGAAGTAAAGTACATTGCCTATTGCAATATTTTAGCAGTAAATAACAATCCTGTCGGTTATTTTCCTTAGAGATTATTGCTTTGTTATGAAAACAGCCAGTTATAGGAGTACATACACTGCCAGGAGGCCCACGCCTTCTCAATTCAAAAATTTGTTCAATAAGCATTCCCCGTACTGTAGCTAATTTTTTTCAAAAGCATTTTGTTGCATAAAAACTGGCGAGGTGAAGGTGAACTGTTATTGAAAAATGTACAATAGATAGTTACGCCTACAAACAATGTTATTGTCCGGGCAGGATTTACATTGAGTTGGGCCCCTGGCACTTTGAGATTTTCGCAATATTTTCCTGCCAAATGCAGGTGAAGACCAAAAAAATATCTTAGCTGGGCGGGGGGCCCTGGCACTGTGCCATATGTTAAATCCGTCCTGGTTATTGCATTGCATTCATAAAAAGGTTAGATGAGAGCCTCAGTTAGCAACTTTTAGGATAAAAACGGTTAATTTCACTCGGGTTATACGTTTAAATTGGTTGGCAAACATTAAATTGAAGGGGCCCGGGCCCCCTGGAACAATATTATTATTGGGGGCCCATTTAAACTGAGGGTTATTTAAATATTATTGTGGGAGGCATTTTTAGATTGATTGGCAAAAATTAAACTGAAGGGGTCCGGGCCCCCTGGATCAATATAATTGTTGGGGGCCCATTAAAATTGGGGGCCGATTAAATATTATTGTAGGAGGCCCTTTTAAAATGGTTGGTAAAAATTAAATTGAGGGAGCCCGGGCCCCCTGGATCAATACTATTTTTAGTTACTGCTGTATGCGTGTGCTGTTGTACGCGAAGATGCTAAAAGAAACTGAAACTGAAGAAACAAATAGCCTTTTTTGAGACATTTTTTATCATTGGTAGCATTTCAATTGCCCTCCCCCCCCCCCCCGGCTACGCCTGAGTAGCCTAACCGTAACAAGCAAAAAAAAAAAATAGTAAGTTGACTTTACCAGTAAATTTTTACTATCTGTTTACTAAGTCTGACTTAAAAGTTAAAAGTAATATTGTCTTGGAAAGGGGGATATGTGTAATAACACTTGAAACAAGTGCATCTTGAGGGAGGGGGTACATATGTAATGACACAACAAGTGCATAAGCTTTTTGTCATAATTTGCTATAATTTTTCACAATCAAATTTTTTCTGCGCGTGATAGGTCAAATGAGGGGCCCCCAGAAGTGGGGGACCCTGTGCATTTGCACACTTTGCACATTCCTAAGACCACTACTGAAGATATGAATGAGTGAACAAAGGTCAAGGGTTCGCTCCAGTATACCACAAAACAAAAAGAAAAACAATCTGAAACTAAAGGACTTTTTAAATACCGATGCTGGAACAGAGATGAACATCTCCAAATTTACTTTGTTTTGTAAATGCAGACGAACCGCCCTCATAGCCCATTTACGCAGCCAGTTTAATCATGTTTTTGCACTGCAAATTCCTATGTCACGTTTTAAAAAAATCAATTTTTGCTAAAATAGGCCTAAAATTAAGTTATTTTTGCACAAAAATTGCAAAATCTCCGAGCGCTGAGGGCTCTACCCCCAGACCCCCTTACCTCCGGCAGTTGGAGGCATCGCCCCCAAACCTCAATGGTATCCGGCGGCTGAACTTGTCCTTACTTAGTTGATAATTCGTTTGTTCTTATTTTTTAATGTTTATGCGACGTTCTCCGAACTCGGGCTTTGTTGAAGTGTTTAATATTGTTTGACAGTATTAGAGAGCAATGTTGGTTGTAATGACTGTACGTACAGCATTGAAAGCGCCATTTGAAAAAGCTGCCCTCCCCCATCTTTGCCCTTTCGACGTTCCGGCACCCCTGCTTAGTACAGTGCTCTGATGATGTCAGCTAGTATGAGCAAGCAAAACGTTGGCAGTAGCCTATTAATTTACTCCCGTTTTGTCAAACAGTCTATGGTTGATATCAGGGGTTTAAAAAGTGCTCGATAACGAATTAAAGAGTTAGATCAAATATTACAACTGCTAGATTACCGCAGTATTAATAAATAGGCGCGTAGCAAGAAATTCGCAATGGGAGGGGGCTGTTTGGGAGGTCTGGGGGCGGAGCCCCCAGCGCTCGAAAATTTTTTATTTTTTTGTAAAAATAACTTCCTTTTAGGGCTATTTTGATTCAAAATAATGCTTTTAAAACGTGGCTTAGAAATTGGCAGTGCAAGCATGATTAAACTGGTGGCATAAATGGGCTATTTGGGAGGTGGCGAATGGTAAAATGTTAGTTCTCTTGTTTAGATGCTGGTAAATTATAAAATCGAATACTTCAATAAAACTCACGCGGAGTAATCTATTTCGTATACAGTTTATGGAGAAAAATAATTGGGGGGCTAATGAAAAGAGATTTGAAAGAAATGATTGGTAATTAACTAATATTGAATAGCCCCCTCCCCCATTCCTTAGTTTATAGTATATTTGTTGATGACACCTATGTTTAGCATTTTTACACTTGCGATCAAATTTGATTGCTTATTTTTTACAATTTTTCAAAGTTTTCATTTATTTGTTGGTTTTATTTTTGACAAATTGCCCCCCCCTCCCCTGAACATATGTTTCAAAAGATGTTTTAAATCACTATTTAGTCCACTCCAGTGCATAAAACAGTCTCAAAAGTGCTAAAAGCGTAGTGTTTTTTCCATTCTGCATTTTGGTCGACATGCCAATGGGGGGCTATAGCCGCCCCGTCCCCCCTGGCTACGCTACTGATTTTAAATTAAAAGCCTTTAAAACCCAACCAAGGGTGTCGGCAGAAAAATTTTCAGGGTGGGCCAACATAAATAGAGCCACTATTAACTACTACAAATAGAAGAATTTTTTTAATTTGGAAGGTTTAAGAGAGAGTCTATGAAAATCCAATAGGGGGCCATGACCTTCCTGCCCCACCTTGCGGACGCCCATGAACCCAACTGTCTGTTTCACCCATAAATGGAATCATTCATAATGATTTTATATACAGATGAAGCAGACTGTGGGGTTTTAGAGGTTTTTAAGTTTTAATGTTTCGATACCAGTTGTTCAAAACCATTAATTTGAAATCAACAAAAAATGATTCATTTGCAACACAGGATGGAAAAATTCTTATGATACTGCTTGATAAATCTCAAATGCAAAAAAAAGAATGCAAAGTGTAAAACCATCATTCTGTAGTTGTTGTTAATCTGTCAAAGTGAAAAAAAAGATAAGCGATAGAATTTCTACTTTTTACAAGTCCACTTTTCAGGCCGGGTTTTTGGTCCCGGTACCTGCTTATTGCTGAGTGAATCAAGGCAGAAAACGCCAAATTACAAAAGGATCGTATCGGTCAAGGAGTTTGTTTGCTGGTGATGCTCTTCTGGCGTCAATGCACCATTGCTCTCTTTGATCAGCACGGTTCTTTCGTAATTAGGCGCTTTTTTGGCATATTTCAGTAATGAGCAGGCTTTGAAACCGAGCCTGAAAGTGTAAGTGTAAAACCTTGATAATGTGCCGGCTCTGTAGCTATTATGTTGAAACTGCTATGATTTAACTGAACAACTCATGACCTCACACTCAGCTTCGAAATTGAATTAGTAATCCGGAATAGAGATGTAAGTTGGGCCGGGCTTTTCGGGCCAGGCTCGGGCTTGAGATTCACAAAATGTCGGGCTTAATTGGGGCTTGATATACGTACTTGCCTAGTGTTTCAGCCTTTTAGGTGCTTGATTAAAATAACTTGGCAGCACTTAATAACGATTTTGTTTAAGCATCATATAATTGTTACCTTACAATACGATTATTGCATCACAATTGATCGGCAGGTAGTAGTGTTATTTAAGTGCACACGAACTAAAACCGTGCTAAAACTGTGCGTATTTTTTAGACTTAGCTTTCAAGCTATTTCGGGCCTGACTTTGGCTTCAAATCAATTTTGGGTTCAGGCCAGATTGGGGCTTATCCTTTGGGGGTTCGGGCCTGTACTAGTCGACTCATTTACAACTCTGATCGGTAGACGCGTCAGTGCGTCACAGTAATTAAATACTACTTAATGACAAAAAACATGATAATTGATAACTAATGGCAATAAAACAGCATGGGTCAACGATGAAAATGTAATGAAGAAAGAGAGAGTTATAAAGAAAAGGACAACGCCAGAGGACACGATAAAGTTTAAATCATAGATATTGTAAAAAAACATAATACGGTAAACCCGCTATTTTAAATGGAAAGGACCATTGAGTTTCTTGAACCGTGAGAAAATCATTTCTATTTCGTGCAAATAATACGAAGATTAAACTTACATGGCTAATCAAACCATGCCAAAAAACACAAACCGCTGAATCTTCCTATATTAGAAATACAAAGGAGTAACCGTAAGGTGCAACGAGGACCATGCACCTTAGCCAAGTCACTTCGAAAATTTAACCCAGATATGTCAATTTTAAAATCGAATTTTGGACTTGACCAGTGGGAGAGGAGACTATAGGAGCTGGGCAAATTTTTTTTTTTTTTTGAGGCTTTCAAATCTTAGCAATTTAGTTCTTTCAAATGGCTCTTAATACGTGCAAAATG
This sequence comes from Trididemnum nubilum, assembly GCA_963965965.1. NCBI lineage: Eukaryota > Metazoa > Chordata > Ascidiacea > Aplousobranchia > Didemnidae > Trididemnum > Trididemnum nubilum. The sequence continues at coordinate 35,269,578 of OZ014478.1, read as the reverse complement.
CCATCTACATGGCGTACAAATAGTTATTTTTTACAAAAAAAATTTAAAAATTGCCCAGCGGCTGAGGACTTCACCTCCAGACCCCCTTCTGGCGTTTCTGATGCGTTTAAGATTCACCAGTTTGCTCAAACACTTCATCTCCTTGATGCATTTTTCAACCAGGGCATGGTATGGAATGGATTGGAAGCCGATTTTTCCATATTCCATACTGGCCATTTTCTTCCATTCCATTTCCGTTCCATACCAAAAATCTTCCATTCCATATTCCATTCCATACTACAATTTTCTTCCATATTCCATTCCATACTAAAATTTTCTTCCATATTCCGTTCCATACCAAAAAAATTTTAGACTGGAAGCAATGCAACGTATATTTTGTCGCTTTGCACCTTTGCAATGCTGTTAGCAACCGCTCGTGAAGGTGTGCCAACAATACTAAGATGCAACGACCGGTATCTGCTATGCATATTGCACATTGTTTAACGCATAGGCGTAGCCTGGATTTTGAATTGAGAGGAGGGCTAAACCATGAATCATGCAATGACGTCATCAAAAGTTTTTGAAAAGAGGGACTTTTAATGGGACAAAGAATGAAAGATCAAAAGCTGGGCGTCTGGTTTGGCTCGTAACATGGATTTGCTATAGAGGAAGGACTAAAACCGCAAGTTAAAAATTTGTCTATTCTATCAAAATTGGGAGACGTGGTGAGCAAATTAGTGCAACTCAAACATGTCACAGAGGGGGAATGGGGGCGGAGCCCCCAGCTTCTGGGGGATTTTTTGTAATTTTTTGGAAAAAATGGCTATTTTAATGCGATTCGGATCACATTTCGCACGTTTTCAGAGCCATTTGAAAGAACCAAATTTTTGATGTTTGAAAGCCAATCGAAAAAATCACTCCCTTTACTTTTGGTCAAGTCCAAAATACGTTTGAAATCTTTCATTTTGGGGTTAAATTTTGTAACTTTGCTCAAGTCAAGGAAATCAAGGTACACTGCTTTCTGCAACATTTTTAGCATTAAATAATGCACTCGAAGATTTGCCTTTGAAGATTTTTGTCATGAAAATAACCAGTTTTAGGAATTTATGTACGACCAGGGGCCCAGACATCCTCGATTCAAGTTCAATTATAATTTGTTCAATAAGCATTTCCCCTTACTGGATTTTTTCAAAAGCATTTTGTTGCGTGAAAACTGATGAGATGGAAGTGGATTGTTATTGAAAGTTGGTAATTTAAAGTTATTTAAAGTTGGTACATTAGATGCCATAAATGGCCACTAGTCATGTTATTGTAATATAAAAGTTAGCTGGGGACCTAAAACGTATTATTGAAAAAACAAGTTAGATGAGTGCTTGCGATTGCACCTTTTAGAACAAAAACGCTGAATTTCTTCCGGCTTGTATATTTAAATTGGTCGGTAAAAACTTTAATGGAGAGGGCATGGGCCCCCTGGTCGTCAATATTAAAATTAAGTTATTGCTAATTGCCGTTGCACGCATGTACTGTTACACTCCAAACATGCTAAAAGAAACTGAATAAGTATAGGCTTTGTGTCATCATTTTTATGATTGGTAACTTTTCAGTTGGGGGGGAGGCAGAGGGCGCGGTCCTACTGGCTATGCCTATGGTTCAATGATTACCGTACAAGTTTGCCCTCACATCAACTAGAACATATACCGTAATAGAAATACCTAGCTTTAACTCCAAAAAGAATTACTATAAGCTTAAAAACTAAAAATATAAATAAAATTAAGCTGAAATGGGGATGAAATAGCAAATACGAGTTTTCGTGACGATGTAAGAAAACAAAATTTACGACTGGGGAAACTGTCAGCCTCAAAACAAAAAAAAACAAAAAAACAACAGGTCAAATCTATCAAGGTCGTCAACTGTAACATCAATGCTGCAATGCAATTACAATGTACTTACAATACGTACACTGTTTGCGCAATGTACACAACCAAAGTACGGCAATTTGTCAACAAATAATATGCGTAGATATTGAAGTTGAATACTTCTGTAACAATATTATTTATCACTACCCGACATCGGTATGTATTTTTCTCTAAATACTATGCACGAAATCTAGTATGGAATTGGTATGGAAGTATGAAGATTGTCTTCCATTCCATTCTTGAAATCTTCCATTCCATTCCATTCTGGCATCTTCCATATTCCATACCGAAATTTCCGTTCCATTCCATTTTCCATTCCATACCATGCCCTGTTTTCAACACGGGAAAATTAGACCGTTTGGTTCAAGCAACCCGTACGCAAAATTCTGGTTACGCGCATGAACAAAGGATATGATTGCTTTTGATTTCTCTTATTACTTTTTTTTCACTTTCATTTGCCTAAATTTGTTCATCCACAGATTCGAAACAGCTGGATTGTATGAAGAAAATGTGAAAATTTATGGAATCACTAGCTGCGATCCAAACGCAAAATAAACTGGACTTTTGACTGCAGAAAGGAATCGCTGTGTTTGTGCTTCTCTTAATATTCTTAGCTTTATTTTACCAATTACAACAACTTGCAAACTTAACTTTTATAGCTTAGATCAAACGACCAACCTGTTCAGAGAGGAACCTGTATCTGGCAAATTCTGTTGGTTAAAACTAGCGTTTGGGTAGAGTAAACAATTTTTCTCCAAGATTTAAATCATTAAGGACCAAAAGACATGATGCATAGTAGTTTTGGAGCTTTAATTGCATATTTTTCATACAGATCACAGAAGATTCTTTTCATTGTTTTATGCCGTATCTGTATGTGCTAATTAGTGCATAGAAAATCAAGAACACAAAATTAATGCGCAGAAATTACCAGTGAGAAGAGCAGGCGCGCAACCAGGATTTGGCTAGGGGAGTGGCTTAAACCATAAAAAATCTGGTAATTGAACGACGCGTTGAGCAAACTGGTGCAACTCTTGCGAAACTTAGTCAAGGCTTCGCCCTCAGCCGATGTGCGATTTTTGTAATTTTTCAGAAAAAAGTAGCCATTTCAACGGAATTTGGATCACATCTCACACATTTAAGACCCATTTGGAAGAACTAAATGGCTAAGATTTGAAGTTAGTTGAAAGAATTGAATTGCTCTACTCCGTCAGCCCCCCCACACCTGACTTACAAGTAAAGGACTAAAACACGTTTCAACGATTGTATTTGGGAGTTGAATTTTCTTAGTGACTTGGTTTAGAGGGGATTAAAGCCCGCTTAACTCCGCTAGTGGGTACGCCACTGGGGATGATCCAGATGAAGAGGTTAAATCATTAATACAGTAATTTTCAATTTAAGCTACTTCCATCATTAACAATATTATTTTGCACGAATTGTATTGTATTTGCGATGCTTTTTTTCTAGACCAAACGTGATATATTTTGCATGATCATCGGTTGAAGCCTATTTTCATGTAGCAAATTTCATTTACATATACTTTCTTTAACTTTATCTGAAAGATCACTTCCGAAAATTCCTCGGAATAGGATTTCAGATATAGCAGCATGTGGTATGCAGTAAAGCAGATCATGGTATTAGCATTTTTACTCGTCAACTTTTCCGGCCTAGTTCTTGGTTCAGGTGACTGTTTGTTGCTGAGTCATCCAAAAAAATTGTCATATTACTACAAAACAAAAAATAATTTAGTTGTGATGCTTTTGACGTTTGCTGGCTAGAGCTTTTTTAGAGATAAAAAAAAGTTGATGTCTCTATAAGTCTATACGAATATAGCTAACTTACAAACCCCTGGATTGGCACAGTTTTATAGTAATTTGACACTTTATGACTTGACTCAGAAATAAGCGGGTACCGGAACCAAAAACCGGTCTCGAAAACTCGAGATGTAAAAACTCTAAAAGCCTTTGTCAAAACAATGGTCACCTTTTCCTTCTGCATTGTGATCACAATCCATGCTATATTAGTAGAAAACAACCAATTGACGCGATATTGCCGAAAGTGATGCCTTTTTGATAGCAGTACTGTAATACTACTACCAGCGGTACTAGTTCGTCATAAAAGATCACGGTTGTTATAAAAACTTGTATACGGTAATAATATTCGTGATACAGGCTTTTGTGATGCAATAGCCACTATCGATGACAATAACTTACAATATGAAATTGAAAATTTTCATCAACACCGTTGCAAAACTTCATGTAAAAAGGTAAACAGATACTAAAGCCAGTGCCTTCGCGACGGGGGCGGCCCCCCCTAACCACTGCTTGTGCCCCCCCCATTTGGTTTACTCAAAATACTGTTTTTGGATCATCACGTAACAGCAAGACAACAAACAATGCTGTACACAAATCTGACTCAATAATTCGTTTTATTAACACGCCTTTAAGGATGTGTCATGGAAGAGAGATGTAAGCCTGTAGAATGGTTACCGGTACTTCGTTAGTGGCTATGACATGAAACAATACGTGAAAACATTTTTAGCAAAGACCAGCTGTTTTAATTTTTAGAGCGCACTCTACAATTTGAGGTCACAGTCAGTGGCGCAAGCAAGGTGAAGGGGCTTAAGCCATTTAAGCCAAGTCACTTTGAAAATTTAACCTCAAAATACGAGCGTTTTAACGTATTTTAGACTTGACCTGAAGTAAGTGAGGGCTGAAGGGGCTAAGCAATTTAATTATTTGAAATGACTTCTGAATTTTAGCAATTTAGTTAATCATATGGCTTTCAAAAGCGCGAAATGTGATTAAAATGGCGTTAAATCGCTATTTTTTGCTGCAAAATTACAAAAATCGCCCAGCGGCTGGGGGTTCTGCCCTTAGGCCCCCGTCCTCAGTCACTACATATTTAGTGACTATACCCCGTCTGTGACACGTTTGAGTTGCATTAGTTTGTATTGCACAGGGACTAAATCAGACAATTTTTGTGCTAAAAAAAAACAACTCTTGGTTCACCCCTTATAGCAAAATCCTGATTCCGCTTCTGGTAGCATTCACTGCAGTAGATAGATTTTTCAGGCGATTATGGGCCGCAGACGAAACAAACTAAGAAACGCCACCGACCTTATAGATCTCTTTTTTTTAGACATGAGTACAGAATTTTTAAAAGAGCGCGTATTTGTAGCTGTACAAGATCTAAAGATCAGTTTTTATATACAAAAGTTTAGTTTATCTTAGTGCTCCCCCACTTTCGGCTAGTGTCCCCTCGCTTCGTTTGCTCTGGCGACGGCACTAACTACAGCCCATATTCTCACCGAATTCCGACGGCTTTTTCAATATCAAACAGCTTCGAAACAATATTAAAGACGGAATGCAGCTGCAGTTCAACACTGTCTTTTGGAGCTAAAGACGAAATCACGTGGTCGACTCTCATCAAATCATTGCGCTAAACAAAACGAGAAAATATAACAACAAAACATCTCCCTTTATCATGAGATTTACTCAATGAAACACCAACAAAAAACTTCATTATTTATTAGCAATCAAGATACAGAATGGTCAGAATTTCTTTTAGCCGACAAAGCAGCAAGCATGTGCAATGTGCATATTATGTTCAGAAATTCTTGCGTGTAAGCCAACGGCACATTTCGCTCTTTCAATCCAACACAACAGAATGAGTACTTTTACTTTTCTTTCGATTGCTTTTGGATAGGTTTTACTGAACAATTTGTTGAGCAATGACATTCAGTACATTTAGCTGGCGCTGTTTGAAAATAAGCTAGTTTTTCGTAGATGCGAATACACAATGACGTAATTCCCTTATATAAAAACATCAAGCCAGAAGCTTGCAGCAACGTTTAATTTCATAGTTCGATAATTTTTGATTGTGAAAACCCGCGTAAAATGAATAGCATGATTTTAAGTTGTACAGTATATTGCTCGAAAAAATGGTTTAAATTTAAAATTGTAGATTATTGTATTATTGTATTTATTTAAAAAGAAACCAAGCAAATTTTGACGATGTAGGCTTAATTTAAAATGTAGGCCTAATTTAAAATGTGTTGTTTAAAATGTAGGCTTGATTAATTTGATACTGCTACCTGGTACGGTCATAGAAAAAGTGAAGCTGTTTTGGGAAAAATTCTTACTTTTCAGTGGCAGCGCTAAGGATGGTGACACCCGGGGCAGAATTTTGAGGTTTTACCCTTCATAATATATAAGTAGGCTGCCAAAGGTTGTATTTGAAAGATAGCGGTACTACTTCATTACAGTAGATAGCGGTTGTTATTTGGCTAGCTGAATTTCTTCTCATTGTAAGTAAGGAATAAGTTCATTGTTCAACGCACATAAAGATACACACTGTGGATACAGCAGAAGAGCAGAGCTCACCGAGCTATTGCACTCACTTGTAGTATTCTAAAACTTGGAAGCATAAGCAGCACACGTCTAGTATCAGGCGCGTAACCAGAAATCTGAAGAAGGGGAGGAACTGCATTCGGGGGTCTGGGAGCTCCGCCGGAGGTCATTGGGGGTCAGAGGGCAAAGCCCCCAGCACTCAAAAAATTTAATTTTTTTGTAAAATGAACTTAATTTAAGCTTATTTCGATACCTCAACTCACTGTTTATTTAGTCACCCATAGTCGTCAAAAATACCATAATGCAGAACTTCCTGCATCGAACACACATCAGTTGTTCAATTTAGCTAATTAAAGCGAACCGGCCACTTGGTCGAGTGGTAACGCGTTCGTCTCTGGAGCGGGAGGTCTGAGGTTCAAATCTCGAGCCGGTCAAATCGAACACCGTGTTGCCAACTGCTCGCCACCGCTGCGACATTTCTTCGAAAGAAGCTGTGTTGCGCGGGCGCAATGACGCGGAGATGGGCCCCGCAAACTCGTTACACGCTTCGGCCCCGTAAACTCGCTACACGCTTTGGCGTATTACAGCGAGTATAATGAAAGATTTGATTTGATTTAATTAAAGCGACAGGAAGGTTGCGAAGGATCATGTGGTCATCGAGTCAGGCAACCACCAGGTCCCAGAAGCTTAATAAAGCTCAGTATGGGTGTGATAAGAGGGGTAACGGAAAATATCCAACAAATGGGCGACCAATCAACCTACGCAATGTTGTTTCGTTTTATAGTGGACGACAATTATTTCATAATTTGTAATACACATGGCGTTAAAATTAATGCTTTTTAAACGTGGCATCAGGTGGATCTCTGGTGGCATAGAAATTAGCAGTGCAAAAACATGATTAGACTCAGGCGCGTAGCCAGAAATCTGTAATTGGGGGAGGCTGCTTTGGGGATCTGAGGGCAGCGCTCGAAAATTTTGTATTTTTTTTTTTGCAAAAATAACTTAATTTTTTTTGGACCTATTTTGATAAAAATTAATGCTTTTGAAACGTGGCATAGAAATTACCAGCGCAAAAACATGTTTAAACTGGTTGCATATATGGGCAATGGCTATGTGGGAGGTGGGTAATGGTAAAATTTCAGTTCTCTTATTTACAAGCTGGTACCATAAATCATAAAATCTTATAGTTCAATGAAACTCACAAGGAGTTAACGATTTCGTCTATATTTAATAGAGGAAAATAATTGGTGGAGGGCGAATGAAACGATATTTGAGCCGAAGTGATTGGTAATTAACCAATACTGAAAAGCAACCCTTCCCCCTATTCCTGAGCTTATATATATATTTTTATAAAACCTATATTAAGCATGTTTTAGCAAGCGATCAAGTTTGATTGCTTGGTATTGGCGATTTTTCAAAGTTTTTACTGATTTGTGATTTGTATTTTTGGCTTCATTACCCCCCTTCTAAACAAATGTTTCAAAAAACGTTTTAAATCAGTTTTAGTCCATTCCAGTGTGCTACATATTTCCAATGGTGTTAAACATTATGTTGTTTTGTTTTTTTGGTCGATTTGTATCATAAAATAGTGTCACCCCAAAATCATGACACTCGGAACGGGTCACCCTCCCCCCTTCTTAGCAATGCCACTGCCTTTAATTTCCCGAAAAGCTTATTATTTGAGCACCAAAATTTGTCGATATTTTTCCGAACTGGAAAGGATGTTCGATTTTTGAGCATAAAGGATCATTCAATCTATTGATGAAAGTCTTCAACGTCTTTGTGTTGAAACAATTGACGTTGCGCAAGTTCATGATGAGGAATTTCCTCCTAATTTGGATATGGTGATCAATGAGACGTTACCAGCTTCGCAAAAAGTCAAAGATTCCGAAAAAGGATGTACATTTGGCATCACTGGTTATCCTTTGGAAAATTTTTAAACTGTTTTTGAACCAGTGGCGTACGCAGGATTTTTCAATGGGGGTTGAAAAGTGACATCAAAAGTTTGTTCGCGATCTATACTTTGGCGAATAAATAAGTTAGTGCACTGTAACAAGATGGAATCAAAGTCACACAATGCGTAATGCAAATAAAAGTTTTCAATCAAAAAAGAATTAGGCATTAAGCATACATCTATAGTTAACATCATAAGGTTTGCAACTGAACGATCAAGAAAAAATTGTTCAAAACAAAAGCTAAGAAAACCCAGATGATTATAAATAGTGTGAAGTGCGGCTGGCGTGCAGTCAATTCGCAATTGGGGAGGGCTGTGTTTGGGGGTCTGGGGGCGGAGCCCCCAGCGCCTGAAAATTTTGCATTTTTTTCAAAAATAACTCAATTTTAAGGCTATATTGATAAAGAATAATGCTTTTAAAACGTGGCATAGAAATTGGTAATGCAAACGTGATTAAACTGTTTGCATAAATGGGCTATGTGGAACGTGGCTAACGGTAAAATTTTAGCTCTCTTGTTTACAAGCTGGTAAATCTTAAAATCGTATAGTTCAAGAAAACTCACTCGGAGCAATCTATTTTGTCTACCTTTACAGAGAAAAATAAATGGGGGCGCCGGGCTAACGGAAAAAATTTTGAGACAAGTAATTGGTAATTAACTAATACTAAGCAGCCCCCCCCCCCCCTATTTCTTAGTTTATAAGATGTTTATTGGTGAAACCTATGTTTCGCATTTTTACACTAGCGATCAAATTTGATTGCTTGTTTTTGGCAATTTTTCAAAGTTTTTATTGATTTGTGGGTTTTATTTTTGACAAATTAGCCCCGCCCCTAAATCTATGTTTCAAAAGATGCTTTAAATCACTTTTTAGTCGATTCTAGTACAAAAACCAGTATCAGAAGAGCTAAAAACTTGGTATTTTTCTTATTCTACATTTTGGTTGACTGGCCAATAGAGGGCTATAAACCCCCCACCCCCAGCCCCTCGCCTAGACTACTGAAAGTTACCCTGACTCGTAACCCGACATTCCAGATTTTCAGTATTACACTTAGTCGCTTACAATGTTGCATTAAATAACAAAAATTATTTACTAAAATTAAATATTTTGTATTAATATGAGAGTAAAGAAGAAGGTTGTTTGTTTTGCGCAATAAGACGATATTTCGAATGATATACGTCGGATCAATAGGAAGGATGGTTTAAACTCCCACCCCTCTGCGTACGCCATTGAGCGTAAATGAGCTACGTGGGCTGTGGCGAATGGCAACATTTCAGCTCTCTCATTCACAAGCCGGTAAATCATAAAATTATAATTTGAAAAACCTCACAAGCATTTATATTCTGTAGTTTATAGAGTGAGACAGTTAGGGAAGGGGGGGTGGAGGGGGGCGAATGGAACGAGATTTGAGTGGATTAATAATTAACTAATACTGAAACCCCATCTCCATATTTTTGATGAAGCCAATGTTAAGCATTTTTAGCGGTTAAATTTGTTAATTTTGGCAATTTTTTGAAGTTGTTACTAATTTATAAGTTATATTTTTGACAAATTACCCACTCCCTTAAGAAACTCTAAATCAGGGCTGCCCAAAATGCGGCCCGCGCCTGGTCTCGTGATTTAAGTTTCTTTCGATTAATGCTTGGCAAATTTTTCAACTGAAAATTGTTTCTGTCAAATCTGTTGGCGCTTCCTTTTTCAAACATTACTTTCAATCAATTTCCGTGAATGTTATTTGGTTAATGACGTCATTAGAAGGAGATGAGAAAGCAGCAAATTTACGCTTCGTTAGCTACGAGATAAGCTGTGGAGTAACGTTTTTCGTTTCATCATTGGAACGACCGACGCTCGCATCGCGTGTTCCTCTGTTTTTACTCGGCCATTTTCCAACTAACGAGTGCGAAATTTCAGACTTTTGCTTATAACTCGAGAACGGTTAGGTCTAGCTACATGAAATTTGGACAGCAGTTTGAGATTAATAAGTTGTATGTTTGTACCAAATTTCGAGGCAATAGGTCACGTGACTTCGGTTTTAGAACCCGAAAACCGCCCCGCAAGTTTGGCATAGAAAGCGGTCTCAGTCAAAAACGGCTTAAGTACGGCAAAAAATATTTCATAGGGTTATATGTCTCAAGATACCCTTTCATCCCAACCTACCCACTTTTGGCCGCGATGAGGTTTATTTCTTTTTTTATCCTTTTTTTCTTCCTAAATTTTGTACGCTCTTCTCCTAAACCACAAAACATGGAAATCTAATTTTTGTGTAAAGTTGTTGAGCTGTGAACGCAATTTTTTCTCCCGAATTTTTTTTGGGCAACTCCACCGGGAACCCCCCAAATGGGGCCCCAAAAAATCGATTTTTTGAACGGCTCAAGCTAGGGTGCTAGTTCTTTTTGATATCAGTAGATATTTAACAGACAAATATTTTGACATAGTTTGGGGGTACCACCCCCCCAAATGGACCCCCAAAAATCAATTTTTTAACGACTCAACTTAGAGTGCCAATGTTTTATGATATCAGTAGACATTTAACAGACAAATATTTTGACATAGTTTGGGGGTGCCACCCCCCCCCCCCCGTAGACCCCCCCAAATGGACCCCTCAAAAATCAATTTTTGAACGGCTCAAGCTAGAGTTCTACTTTTTTTTGATATCAGTTGATATTTAACAGACAAATATTTTGACATAATTTGGGAGTGCCACCCCCCCCCCCCCCGGACCCCCCAAATAGACCCCCCAAAAATCAATTTTTTGAATGGCTTAACTTAGGGTGCCAGTCTGTTTTGATATCAGCAGGTAGTTAACAGAAAAATATTTTGACATAGTTTGGGAATGCCACCCTCCCCAGGGACCCCCTCAAATGGACCCCCCTAAAATCAATTTTTGAATGGCTCAGGCTAGGGTGCCAGTGTTTTATGATATCAGGAAATATTTAACTGACAAATATTTTGACTCCACTTTTCTGGAGGTTCCATAATCAGATATTTTTGAATAATTGCTGATTTTACAGTAGACAAAAAATACTTTTGAGCGTCACAGCATTAGCTATGCGTCGGTCGTTCACTGAGTTTGCTGGCAAACTCCCATCTAGTTTATGTTGCTATTATCACCGCGTAGTTTGAATTCCAAAGCTGCATACTTCGCACAAGATATGCTGGTGTGTAATAAAAAGGACTTCAATTGTTGGTGTGTAATAGCACGAACTTTAATTTTTGATGTATAATAAAACGAACTTTAATTTTATCAAAGGATAGCGCCGGTTTCAAATTTGTTTAATTTTGTACGACAATACCAAGCTTAAAATGCAGTTTTTGGAATAAAAATATTTTAAACATTATATGAGTAGTTGTGCGGCCCGCGAAAGCTCAATAATAGTGTAACGCGGCCCGCCCCGCAAAAACTTTGGGCACCCCTGTTCTAAATGCTTCGAAAGTTGTTTTAAATCATGTTGGAGTCCATGTCATTGCAAAAATAAACAGGCTCAGAAGTGTTAAAAACGTGATATTTTCTTGATTGTGCATTTTATTCGACAGACCAATGGGGGGGTTTGAACCCCCCCCTGCAGTGGCGGCTCGCCCATAGGAGCTGCAGAGCTGCAGCACCCCCAAAAAAATCGAAACTTGGTCTGGCTTCTAATTAAACACTTTTTTTGTTTTTTTTTTCATTTTATTTTCAATAAAATGCTTGAAACTCAATTTATGTTTGAAAAAATATATAAAAAATAATTGGCAACATCGCTTTGGTTCTGTGCACCTCCAAAATGTTTTCTCGCTTTAATGTTTTTATTATGACGTAAAATGTTGCAGGTAGTTCTGAATAGAGCAGTTTGGCTGGTGAAGGCAAAGAAGTGAGGTAATTCCTTTGGTATTTTTGTTCTCGTTGGGCTTCAAAAACTTTGGTAAGCAGTGCTTCTTCAAGTGATTATGCGATTAAGTGAAAGGTGCTTTGAAAAGAGCTGCAGTTTGTTAATTAGGCCTATTTTAGGCTGTTAGAATAAGAGTTACAAAAACAAGAAAGTCTCTTAACGTTAAACAGCTACCTAAGTCAAGAACTGAAGAATGTTTATGCACAGATATCAGGTTCCCGGTATAGGCTGCAGTAGTTGTAGCTTATATATTTTTATATGTTTAAGACAATTTGTCAGTAACTCAGCATCAGTAATTTTTTACACTGTTCAAGTGGTACAAAAAAAAAACAATTTTCTTTTTATTTAGAAGTAGGCTAACTTAAATTGTTAAAAAACTATTAGATATCTGATATTGGTCTATAGAGCTGATTTGAAACAGGCCAGAGTTTGATGGTGGTTTAATCTGTCAAACGCTTGGTTAGTTCTGTTTGATGTAAGCCTACCTGTACAAATTAGGGTTAAAAGTTTGGAAGTGGCTATTTTGCCTCTTGAGGCAAAATAGTGTTTTTCCTCTGTTTGGGTTGGGATTAGGGTTTGGGTTAGGATTAGGGCTAGGGCTATTTTGGCACTTGCGCCAAAATAGCCGTTAGGACTATTTGGCCTCCAAATGGCAAAATAACATGGGGCTACTTTGCCTCTAGAGGCAAAATAGCCACTGCCTAAAAGTTTAGTTTTGGAAATACCGATAACCTACTAACCCTCTCTCCTGCTCAAATGCTTCTTCAAACAGTGGCCCACTGAGTATATATAAGTCTGCAGTTAGGCCCAGTCTATGAACATCAAACTGAATACCGTACCAATTTGACGGTTACAGATAGGTTAGAAATAGCCTAATTCTAGTAAAAGCTTTTGTCCAGTACAATTTGCCTTTCAGCATACCCTACCAAAAACAAAGAAGAAAAAGTTTTTATGGTGATTTGCTCTTTGTTCAAACTAAATTCAAAGTGCTTTAAGTTTAACTTAAATTCACAACCATTGATTCAATGATTATCGCAAAAAGCTGCAGTTATCAAAATTTTTAAAGCTACAAAACATCCTGTACCACTATGCTTTGAAAACTAAATATGATTTAAGTAATTGCCATGACATGGTCAGGTAATCTGTATTACCTATTTGGTCATCGTGCATGAACACAAATGGCAAATTTGCTGTTGATGGCTGTTGTACAATGTGAGTAACAGCCAGTGATTCCTACCTTTTTAATCTTATGGAAGAAATAGTTTCAACTAAAAGACTTTGTTATTAATTTTGTGCCAGTGCCATTATACTAACTTGTAGAAGTATTGATCTTGACTGTTCACATACTGGTACTTGAGTTAATAGAGTTGCTTCTTTTGTTTTACAAGTATTATTTGATTTTTAATTTTTTTTGAATAGGGCATTGACTCAAAAGTAACCAATTATTTATGTTGTTAAGTTGTAAGGTAGCTTCAGAACAATGACATTTAGTGAAATATTCTTCAATATAGTGAATGCAGTTTTATGATCTATTAAGAACAATGTGCTGAAAAAATTAATAATAAGCTATAGACAGTATTCAGACTCCAGAGTCTTATAGGTACAATCAAACCTTTGATTATCAGCCTTAGACATACTGTTTCGGAATCGACATTCGTATTTTATTTGTCGTCAATATAGCTAGGACTGCAGGTATGAACATGAGTGTAAAATTTTGCCTTTCTATGCTCATATTCATACCTGTGGTTCTAGGTATACTGACGAGGAATAAAAGATGAATGTCGATTCCAAAACAGTATGTCGGAGGCTGTTAATCAAAGGTTTGATTGTACATACCTGTACGACTCTAGAGTCTGGATACTGTCTATAGCTTATCACCAGTTTTATACTGTTGTGCGTATTGCAAATTATACATTGTGCTGGAAAATTTGGTTTGCTTTTGCTTTAAAGTATGTATATGGTAGTGACTGTTTCACCGAAAATTTTCAAGTTAAAGAGAATAAAACGAAAATGAGAAATACTCATCCGCGCTTTTTTCATTTGCTTTTCTAGGGGTCAAGATTAGGGTTTAAGTTAGGGTTCAATTTGGGGATAGTTTTAGAGTAAGCATTTGAGTTTTGGTTAGATTTGAGTCAGAATTAATAAAAAAGTAGATAAAAATTTCTGGTGAAATTAAGCCTTCCAAAGTATATTAATATTCTTTGAGTAATACACAAGTATGGTGCTAAAATATTAAACCATATTATAAGTAACAACACAAAAGCTACTCTTACTTGAGTTTGCATTATTATAAATGATACAAGATGTTTCTGTTTTTACATGCTTTTTGTTTATTCACAATTTCAGAGATAAGTTGTATGTATTCTGTACTTGTGAGTCAATTCAGTATGTGTAAATAATGTAAGCATGCTTGAATCTAAAGAAACTTTATTTTCCAACCCTTTGGTGACAATGTTGAACTATGGAAAGTCTTGAAGATACGAGGTGACCAGTCATCGATGTTGATGTACACAACAGCAGATACAAAACTGTATGTGATGATGATTACTGCTGATCTTAACCAAAGATTTTGCAAATGAAAAAGCTTTTATTGAATATCTTAAATGTACAATAGAAGAATCAAAAGTGAATCTTTAAAAATTACTACGTAACGAAAGATCTTATTCTAAAAGAAGATGCTATTACAATTGTTACATGTTGTGTTTCAATATGTTAGTAACAAATTGTGGATTGGCTTTTTGCTAATTTTGAACTGTGTGTAACCTCAGATGGTCAACCTGATTTTACTTAGTGTATGATGCTCTTAAGAATGATTCAAATCTTTAGAATAGAATGAATACCATAAGTTCTTGTGCCATTTAAAAAATGACGATTTATCCTGTCTATTTTTCTTGTGATTTAACTTTGTTGATTTGTAGAGTGGCTAATATCATGGCATGCATTGGGGTGCTTTCTCCTACACACTTCTTTTTTTTGAAATAAATCCTTTGATGACTTAAAATTGTTGTAATTTCACTCCACAAATTTGTCTCAGATTCATAACATAAACAATATGGCAGTGGTTCTTCTTCACAGCTCATACCACTAGCGACATAATAATTCTGTTTCCAAACAATACATACGTTTCAGGTGGTATGAGCTGTGAAAAACTGAACTGTATTGAAGAAGAACCATTGACATCATGTTTATGTTATTATCTTACAAAACCAGCTCATATTTTTCCAGACAATGTAGCAACTGATTTGGTGCTTTTATACTCTGGAAATGAAGCTATTTCTTTTTAATACAATTGTGCGTCTGTTACACATACTGTTACTTCAAAACTAATTTGCCATTACTGTAATTCCATTAACATTATACCCGTGTTGCAAGGAAGCCACAAGCACGTTCATTTTGTAACCAATATTGGGTAGCGTTGTCTTTACTTGTATTTCTGGTCTTGTGTTGATGGCATCTTTGTTCATAGCATTATCGTACTTGAATGAGCATGATTCGTCTCCGTGAAGCCTACAACAGTGCGTATTGCATATTGTAGCGTAGATTTAACACGTGAAGTGTTACATATTATATTGTTCAATGTTACGTACTGTAGTGTTGATATTGCATTGTCTGTAAGCCTACTACACCCGAATCATTGTATGATTTCTTTTTACTGTTCTTAGTTTGATACTATAATTTCGTACTATTATTTTTTATCGAAGTTGCATCATTACTAATGCTATACTTTTGTTGACAAATTTTTGCCACTTTCATTTTGCCGCATGGGTTTGTGATTATGCCTTGATATTGATACTGTTATCTGAAAAAAGTGGCGTTCATCTCTTCATGTTTCTATAAAAACTAGCAATCTATTGCAATTATTAATTTTACTTTTTTGAAGTACAGTAGCACAGTACTTCGTTTAATAAAAGATTAAGTGAGCAATGTAATGATTTTTAGTTTGTCCATGCTTCGGACTCCATAGGTCAGTCAGAGTAAATATTGTGTTATTTTATGAGTTTCAAGAATGAAAATCTTGCTAATTTTTGTATGACGCTTTGACTAAACTAACAACTTTTAAGCCCGGTCTATCAACTGGACGTAAAATTGAGAGCGTATTCTTAGCGTATTTTAACTAACTGGCAGCTTGTACCCTGGTGAAGGCAGTCCACCGGACGTATCCTAATTTCTAAAATAGGCAAAATATGCTCGTATACTCGCGATATGACGCACAGTGTAGGCCGGGCGTAAGTAATAGAGCTTATTTTCCGGGCTATAGGTAAGTTAAAATTGTAGGGTGAAGTTGTAAGTGTCACAGTGTTGGTGTAGCTTTCGTGAGGGGGGTCTGGGGGGCGAAGCCCCCCAGACGTTGGTATGGCAATACATTTGCAGCACCACCAAACATTTTTGTCACGAGCCGCCACTGCCCCCCTGCGTACGCCCTTGCCTTCAACGCTCTTAAGTAAAGATATCAATCTATAGCAATTCTTACTGCCACGCTTTAATGAACGACTCAAGCCAACATGAATGCACGCCTTGCTTTCAATCGAATGGAGTTGGAATCATTAATGGTTCAATCTTATCCATGGGTTTACTTATAGAAAAAGGCCTTGCTCAATGGCATCCTGCAAATGCAGTAATACCAAAAAAAATGCAAAGAAGCTATGGAATATTGCAATACCAAAAACGTGGTTATCACAGAACTATCAACTTATTACAAATCGTTAAATCTTGAATACAACCTAACAGTGCAGAAGGAATCCATTTCAGTCGAAGAACAAAAAGCATCTGATGAAATAGTGTCTAATTTTTTCAAGCCATTGAAAACTGCAACATGAAAAAGGCATACAAGTTGATACATATAAAAAAATTGCAGCAAAGCAGCAAGACCAGGACTGGGATTCTGTGAACTTCAAGTTGTAAAACCCCTTAAACTATAGGCCAAACTCTATGCGTTGTAATTCAACGTTGATGTTGGTACCGTCGTCTAGCGAACAGGTTGACGTGTCAATTTTGCAGGCTATACCAGCAGGTATTTATTTCCGGGGGGGTTCTTTATGGGACCAATTCTTTTGTATTTGGCTGCTAGTTATAATTGGGTTGACTCCGGTCATTGCTGAGAGCTGCTGCTAAAATTTTGCAAAGCAGTGACTCGCGCGTTAACAAGTCTAACTGTTAAGATATTCCTCCACCAATCAGTAGGTTTTCAGTCTCAAAAGAAAAAAAACAAATGGTGTCACCACAAAATGGTGACACCCGGGCACAACCCCCCCTCCCCTAGCGACGCCACTGATAGAGCGAGTATATAATGAAAGTTTTGGTTATTATTGTTTTGTCTTTTGTGATTTACTTTATGCATTAAAAAAACAATCACTGCAAAAATTGAAGAAACAGATAAAAATGCCTCAAGGTAAGATTTTAATCTCGTCGTATTATTTGTAGCATGATGTTTTACCTCAAATCGAGCGTTTGATGGAAGTTTTGCTTCTTTATTTTCATAACATTTCATGTAGTTTACACCGCCGATCATACGTATTGTAATATGCATTCCTTTCAGGTTACGTCAATATTTTGATTAGTTTCTGTAATTATGCTCAAGGCTCTTGCACCACTTCAATTTTTTTGCATATGGCCAAAAGTCATCGTCCGGCTTCATAAGAGTTCCGGGTGCATTGAATAATTCATTATATGTTTTTCATAACTGTTAACTGCGCCCGAATACAACACAAACTTCAAAATTATAGCTTTTAATAAGTTTGCATTTTTTAATTTTTCGCAAGCAGTCTCACAGAATGAAAATCCAAAAATATCGTGAAACAACATTATACAAAAGTGTTATGGGTATACAATTATACATTTATTATAAACCTTAAAACTGCTGAATTGAGAATTAAATTCGCGAAAGCTTTTTCATTGATTTTTGAACATATAAGTTCTGAAATCGATTTTGCGCTTGCGAGAATGCATTTTACACTCAAGAGAGCAACAACGCTCTCTTCTAAACCGGAGGTCATAATGCAAAAAAGCGTCAAATTTAGCACTATGTATAAGCATCATAGTTATGATTTCACCAATTTGTTTTTAAGTTGATGACGTCGTCAGATTGAAGTCACAGTCATTTAGGCAAAAATACTTCTTGGATGGTTTAAATAAGTTCTTTTTTTATCTGAATCAAAATGCCTAAGTCAAAGTGATGACTTTACCAAAAAGTTTCTAAGACCATTTAATTTTGCACATTGGCTAAAAACTCCAAATCTGGGTTAGTACATTGATCCGAACAAACCTCAGATAGGGCTATTTCCTCTCGTTCCAGTAACTTCAAATTTTTAAAAGCTATTTGCTTCAAAGTCAATTTGGTTTAAAGTAAAATGCTGTAGACTTTTAAAAAATCGAAGGGAGGCATGTAGGCCTTTGCTAGGCATTGTTTCTCCGCTCTCTTTCTTTTGAGTAAAACAAGGAAAAATTTAGTAAAAAAACAGAATTTCGTAAAGTAAAAAGTAGTACCCAAAGCATAATTACGATTAGTGACTACAAAGTTAAAAACAAGTACAGTAAAAAAAAAACAATTATATTAAAAAGCGGACTGCAATTTGTATTTTCTTATTTTTTAACTTTTAAACATCAATCAGTGAACTTGATAATTTAATTGCTTTTATTTGCAATTTTTGTGTATGCTTTAAATTTCCAATAAAATAAGATGTATTCCAAAAAAAGATTTTCTTTTCTATAATGACTAACTTAAGACAAACTCCCTGTAATGACGTTCTAACAAAAACATTTAAACTTTTTTTCAAAAATAACCATCCTCCTCAAACTATCCTCAAAATAACCTCACCAAAATTTACTTCCCAAAAATAACCCTAGTCCAATTAAAAATGACTCCCAAATATACTCCTATCGGATAATTGACCTCCTAAAGTTATATTTTTGAAATAGTCTTCTATTTTCACCATCCTTTTGAAACAAAAAAGAATATAATTTTACAATACAGAAAAGGGTCTCTTTTTCTAATCACACAACTTTTGAAAGATCATAAACGTAATTATAATTTATACTAACTATACTAACCAGTAAACATACTAAGAACAATAATTGTGAAAATAATACAGTGCTATTGTGGTAAATTGCCTATGTGATGTCATAATATGGTGTCCATTCTTCGTGATGCCTAGCGCAATGCGGTTGAACTAAGCGCAGTGCCAATGTGATACTGGTCGAGAATCCTCTTTCTGGTGACCTTGTTGTCAGATCGTGATCAGAGTAATCTTGAGAAGAGGGTACGATGGCAAGTGCAGAAATTGCCCTCGTATGTGGTTTGAAGGTTCGGGTGGGCTGCTAGGTTGGGCTATGTGTGGATTCAGATGCTGATGAAACTCTAGTCTAAACGGAAAGTAGATATGTGAATAAAGTACTACCTCACAGTTGCGAAAAAGAATTATACTAAATAGTAAAAAGTTTCTTAACAGGTAGGCCTTAACTATACAGTATAAAAAAGTTAATTGTCCAAAAGTTTAATTTACCAAACTTCATGATCAAATACTTTTTTCAAGAACAACAACAACAACAACGAAATTCATTATTATTTTTTACTTAGAATTGGTTGTTTTTCAACCTAGTTACAAATCGCCAAGCAATTTTACAATGATTTGTAACTAAAAAATTGGTGACGCATCTACTCCGTACAAACAAGTCAATTGTTTGCTGCGCCGGTAAATCATCTCATTCGGAGCCTTGCGTGAGAGGGCTTGTATGCTGCAATGAATAAGATCATAGATAAGACCTCTTCTACCGTCATTTGCATGTCTTGAGGCTACGTTGTGGTTTATCGGACTAAGAGGGACCCTTCTTATCATATGATTGATCTGATATTGTTTCGTAATAATTGTCGACCTAGTTTTATTACCTCAATTTGCTTACACAATAAATATAATTCATGCCCCTTAACGTACATAATTAAATAAACACACGATAACAACAGTCAAGTTTAAGAACAGTCCTTATCGAAAAAAATAATTTGCTGTAATTTGTTTTGCAAACTTGTAGAAAAATCCCGATGCTCAAAGTCATGCGGTAATTAATGGATTTTCATGATAGGAAAAATGTACTGTAGTATTATTACCTCAGAGACCAGGGTATCCAAACTTTTTTGAAAGAGTGCCAAATGAGACTTCGCGAAAGTGCCTGCTGGCCAACAAATCAGACCCAGATCGCTGGCTGTTGTGGATATGAGTCCAGTGCAGAGATGTAAGTCGGCCCGGTCTTTTCGGTCGGGATTGAAATCGATAAAATTCCGGGCTTAAATCGCGCCTCGTACTTGTCTTGTATTTTAGATTGCTATAAAAACAAAATCAAAATACAGTAGCTTAGTAAAACTAGGGCCTGGTTTGGGTTTCAAACGATTTTCGGATTCGGGATGATATTTTCGGGTTCGGACCTAAACTAGTCGGCCCGTTTACAACTCTGGTCCAGTGCACTCAAGCAAAAACCAATCAGAAAGATCTTCTACCCAATTTTGAAGAATTAAGATGGTAAAAGTAGATGATTTGTTCGTATAACTGCATTTCAATTAGGTCGGGAAAATGAGGTGAAGACTGGGCGCTGCAGTGGCGTCGCTAGGGGGGGAAGGGGGCGGCCCGCCCCGGGTGTCACCATTTTGGGGTAACACCATTTGGGGTGACACCATATTATGATGTGAAACCACAACCCCACCGATTTGTGGTGAATACCTTTCTTTTTTCACTTTATTTGGTCTCTATCCTCATTTGAGCCAAAAACCTACTTATTTTGCGGCGAAGACCATTTTTTTTGGTCTTCTCCTATTTTTGGACTGAAAAAGGGTGCCACCATGAAACCCCGAGCCGGGTTCCACCATCCATAGCAATGCCACTGGGCGCTGGCCGGATAAAATGTCATTGGTGGCCGCAAATGGCCAACCCACTGGATTTCAGACACCCTGCTTTACGTAATCTCTTCTGTTGGAAGTCGCGGCATCAAAGAAATATCTAAAGCTAACTCACTGAAGAAGCCAAACGAAGCTGATTAAATCTGCGGAAACGATCAACCTTCCTCTTGACATATACGATAGTACAAACTCAAGGCCAGAACTCGACTGAGTTGACCATAGAAAGAACAAGATTTCATTAGGGACAGTGAATCCCAGTGCGAGTCTAGTAGCAAGAAGTCTCAATGCTTTTTATGCAGCCAGTTGTCGAGTGACTAGCCCTCGAGCATGCTGTCATTTAATTTTTATCTCAAATGAGCATATTAACTCTTGTCATTCAAGTAAGACAACAATCTGAGATAAACTGATTGTGCTATATTTTTATGAGTTGTCTTTATGGTAGCCCAGATCGAACATTTGGTATCAAACCCCACTCTTATTGGTACGTCCTTGGCCGAAGCGCTTTACGATGATAATCATATTTTGATTTTCATTCTTTACATTTGAATATAATTCATTCTGTTTGAATGAGATTTGTTGCCACTCCCCAGAAGAACCTAACGGCGAAATGGCTTGGAGGTACTCGTGCATTTTATACAGGTGTTTGAAGTTGTGAGTACTTTCGTCATTATCACACGCTGGAGGTAAAGGTCTTAAGAACCAAATTGGTAGTATCAGGGCCTAGATTTTGCAAACACTTTCACTGGAACTGCAATTTTCCTTCTTCGAAGGAAAACAAAATTTATTCTAATGTTTCATATCAGCAAGTCACAGAGCTGAAATCAATATTTGTCTATTCGTGGTCTAGCAATTTTGGTAAAAACCAAAATATTTAAAAATATCGGAAAACTCAACGACAATAGAGCAATGCACCTTGGGAAAGATATAAACTGCAAATTTTTTATTGGAGCCAAGCAATCTACCTGTTATAGTGATACAGCAGTGCAAATCGGGAAAGACACTTAACGCTTATTTGCTATTGGGGCAAAGGAGTCTACCTGATGAAAGGCGAAAAACTTGTAAACAGAACGCAAAAAAGGGCGCTCTTTGTTTGTGTGGTAAGACAGATGTGTAGTGATTGGTTCATACGCAACAATGAATGACCGAACTGGTCAGTAGCCACTCAGGTCGCTTCATTATGCACATAAAAAATAACTCGACATGTATGAAATATTAATCCCTTTGTTTAATCACAAATTATATTATGCTTGCCTGGTTTACAGCAATTTGAATTAATCTGCTCTGGATTTTCAATTATGCCTTTCATGGTATAGTTTCAGGAAAGAGGTTATTTTCAGTAAACATTGCAACACAACTCAGAAATAGTAATCTGTTGATCATATTACTAGGTTATTTCGAGCTAGGCTAACTTCATATTTATTCAAACGTTTTCGGCTTTTTACAGAGCGCCCTCATCAAGAAAGCACTTATGAATAACTAATATCACTTTCAAATAAACTGGAATATTGGTACAAAAGTCTTTCGATGCACAATAATAATTTGAACTAGCAACTGCATCTGGCTAAAGTGTCATTTTACGTCCAGGCAATTCAAACCTGACAGTAAAATGACAGTTTAGAGAGTGCAGTTGCTAGTACAAATTATTATAGTGCTGTACGTTGAAAAAATTTTGTGACTATAAGCTTCAGTTTATTTGAAAGTGATATTAATTCTTCATTTTACCGTGTTTTCAGTTTCCTTTGATGGTAACGTCAAACCCTGTATAATTATTTTAATTTAAATATTTAAAATTTTTTTGAAAATTTTCAAACCTGCAAAAAATTGATGCACTTTTTCAATGTTGCCTTGTTTTTGCTAAAATGTCACGCTAAACCGAAACATAAGTTTGTTGCTCTAGTTATCTCTGAGAAAAATATTCAAGTTTCAAATTATGTGTTTGTTTTGTAACAATCCAAAGCTAATGACGCAAGTTTATTTATCAACAATTACATGCTTTGTCACGGCTCATTACAAAATAAGTTACTGAATGCAAAGTTTTAGCGGCTTAGCTTCACTGGCGGGTTTCAAAAGCAAATTAGTTGCCCGATCACACTCACTCAATGTACATGGTGTGACCAACTTGATGGCCATCCATGGTGTGACCAATTTGCTCTCAACCTAGATTTTGTTTAGGAGCGGCTTGAATCAAAAGCAAGTAACAACTTTTCTGATCAAAAAATTCAATAATGTATCGAAAGGGCGACGTGTGCGAGGGAACTGATGCATCACAAACGTATTACAAGGGGGTCTGGCGGCGGAGCCCCCAGACGCTAAAAAATCTTTGTGATTTTTCGGAAAAATGCCATTTTAACGCCAGTTGGATGATATTTCGCGCGTTTTTAAAGCCATATGAAACAACTAAATTGCTAAGATTCAGAAACCCGCGTATTGGAGTTAAATTTTCTTAGTGACTAAGCTAAGGGAAGAGAGGGGGCTTCAGCCCCCTTGCTTGCACCACTGCTCGCAACCAAAGTTCGCACGCGGTTTATGAAAATTCAAATAGTGTGCTGATTTTAGATTAATTATGCGAAATGGTCGCTGCATTTTCTTGCCGTGCTCAAAATTAAGTTATATTCTGCTGTTTACTGTATTCTGTTATGCTATTATGATAACAGCATTTTGTTGTTGTAGTGCATATTTATCCTTCTGTCACCGGACAGCGTCGAACGCTAGTTATTGGCAGTGGTGTAAAGTAACGAAATACTTTTACTTGAGTAGATTACTCAAGTAGTTTTTTCCAGTAACGAGTACTTTTTGAGTAGTTTTTTTGTGGCTTCTTTTACTTTTACTTGATTGCTTTTATAGCGAAGTAACGCTACTTAAGTAGTATTTTGATTCAGTAAAGTAGAAAGTACCATTGTTTTAAACTTGAACCCCAAATTCGTCAAAACGGTTGACTTTTTTACCTGTAATTGTTTAATTCAGTTAAGTTAGTTGTCTTTTGCTCCTTTTTCGGCTGGCAACTCTTACGCCTGAGGTCAGACCACCACAGCGACTGCATTAACACCTTTTTTCCACGTGTGCGCTTACGCATCAGATCCACTCTGGCGAAAAGCAGTTCATTGTGATAGTTTTAGTTTCACGTTCGTTGTTTGGTGTCTGCCATTTACCGCATACTGACATAGATGTTTACTCTATTAAAAGTAAATTATGAAAGAAGCAATC
Source organism: Trididemnum nubilum (assembly GCA_963965965.1). NCBI lineage: Eukaryota > Metazoa > Chordata > Ascidiacea > Aplousobranchia > Didemnidae > Trididemnum > Trididemnum nubilum. The sequence continues at coordinate 35,245,432 of OZ014478.1, read as the reverse complement.
AGACACATAAATTTGCCGAAAATGCGGCCTGTAATACCTGTAACTAAACGTTTCTATTGCTAAATTCTACGGAGTGAGTCAAAAATCACACACCGTATATGTAATACATTTTATTGTGCGGTATGGTAATATATTGTGCAACGTAATTACAAAATTTCTTCGATATGACAATCAATTTCGGCCCAGTAAAGACCCAGACTATCTAACTGGGCTATCTACAATAAATTTTGTGTGAATTAGTGACGTAATGTTTATTAGGCTTCTTCCTGCCTTCACATGTCGTAAAATCAATTCAATGCAAAAAAAATCCTCGATAATTTTTAGTAATTAGTCCAAAAAAGTTTATCGCAGAATATACCGAAATAGCTTTTATGCGAACTTTTGGCCATCTCTATAGATACAATGATAAGACACAACCACATTGCTTTTAAATTTTAGCATAATTTAACAATGACAGTAAATGAGTATTTGAGTTGTGGTGCCGATTTATGTTAAGCATTGCGGGGGATAATTTGCAATTTTACCCCAATTTTGCCCTATTTTCAACATTGGGGTGGATAAAGCTCGACCACTATTGTTTTCAGGTGAGCAATTCAAGTGAAGACCAAAAACAAAAAAAAAGTTTTCTTGGACAATTAAAGAGTTTTTGTCCCCGAAATCAAGTGAAGAGCAAAAAAAAGTCCAAAGATCATCCAGCGCTCAGATGCAGACCATAGTCAAATTATTGGGGGGGGATATATCTGTATTTGAGCAAAGATTTTATAAAATGATTTCAAGTAAATTCTGCGTGGCATGATTTTCAGATCTCGAAGTTGTGCTGTAGTTGTTCTTTTTGATTAATTTTCTCGAATATAATAACAAAAACTTGCAAAAATTAATAATTCATAACTTCTTGAGAGAATGAGGGGTTAGAAGACCAAGTGCTATGTGGCAGTGATGTGAAGGTAGTCGACCAGTTGTCATATGTCGATTAAATAGTTTGTTTATTTTGCTTGAATACTTTTAGAAATACTAGTACTTGAGTACTTTTAAAGCGACTACTTTTTTACTTTTACTCAAGTACTTTTTTGGTCAGTACTTTGTACTTCACTTCAAGTAGTTTTTTTGTCAGTAACGAAACTTTGACTTGGTTACAATTTTTGAGTACTTTTTACACCACTGGTTATTGGACGATCCAATCACTGAGTTTCCAATGATTCAATGCTCCTGTGGATGTTTTTAAATTCTTATCCACTGAATTTGCTACTTGTTCGAAGCCACCAAGCAAAAATAATCATCGTAAAGGATCTTATCCAAGGACGCAACAACGTGATCAAGTTGGGGGTTGAACCCAGATCATGCGATCAAGGTCATTATAAAAACGACGCCTTTACCTTCTAGCCACGCTACCGACTTATTTTTTGCTTACATATTAATATGCAATACATATTATTGTCCGAAAAAAAAGGTCATCGCGCAAGAAGCCACAAGTAGGAGCCACAAGAGGTGGCAAAAAATATTTTTCCACTTTGTGGGTGTCTGCATGATTAATGCTTACATTTCTGCAAAAGCTTACCGCTGAAAAACAGTGTCCTCAAAAGAATTTTGCTTTCAAGCGATTGATAGCTTAGCTGCTGAAGCATTTGTTGCCTCTCGTAGAAAAGATACCAGCATACCAGTGGCAATCAAAAAAAGAAAAAGATTTATTTCAAAAGAAGCCCGAACTACAGGATCGGATCATCAACCTGTGAGGCTGGAGACAAGGAGAAGGTGGGCGAGATATTGTACAAAAGAAAAGGAAACCCGAACCAATTGGAAGTGCTGCATATGTGAGATGCCATTGTGCCTAGGAAAATCAAAAACTTGCTTCCAATTATACCATGTTGCAGATTGATTATCATTGTTGCGTTTTTGTGTGCTTGCTTGCTTTGTTGCTTGCTCGCTTGCTTTGCTTGCCCGCTTTTGGTTGTAAATTAGGTACGCTTTTCTTTAGGTGTTTTTATCTGCATGGTTTACTCATACTGATTGTTTGTGAGACAAACTTTGTCGATTCTGCACGGTGGCAAATATTTTGAACAATTTTTGACGTCATCGTTTCCATAAAAATAGCGCAAAACAAATTTTTTTTCTTGCGTTTTTTAGGTGAGTAGATCACATTATTCATGCTTTTTTTTTAATTCTTGATTTAAATTTTTGTATATTTTGAGCTTTTTTTTCGAGTTTCGCCGAATCTGAAAGAGTTAAGCTGGTAAACTTCGGTAATTTACAAGCAACATTGTTTAAAATTTAAACTTAAAATGTGACGTCAAGGTATGAATTACGTGAAAAATATTTTAAAACTGTCTGCAATAATTATACTGCGTGTTTTAATTGTTAGTGTTGCTAAACTTCAGCCATTTTTTTAGTTAGTGTAAAATATTCCTTAATTCGTTCAAAATTATGCGAAAACAATCAGAAAATACGCTTTCAAGTTGATTTACACGTGTCCATTTACGTCAAACGTAAAACTTTTCATCATCTAACATAAACAACGTGACCGTTGATCCACAGTAAAAAAAGAGCAACATTCAAATTAAAACTCATGAGCATAATTTCGCAAACTGATTTTAATTTTCAAAGTTAAATCAGAGAAACACCTAGAAATAATGTTCCCAACCGGCTTTTTCGCCGTTAGGCGTCGTCAAGGGGCCGACAGTAACTCATACTCAAATAGCAGATTCAGCCTACTGTCACCCCCTGTAATTCTTCATCCAAATATCCTAATCAAATAATCTTTATTTCCACTAATGCCTCCGCTTTGGGTTTTCCCGAACCCGAAACCCGGATTTTAGGGTAATTTTCGAAACCAGACTATTTTTTGGTGCTAAACCCTGGCTTCATTACGTATTATCACTGCACAAATTCAGTGTATTATAGCACGAAACTTCTTACAATACTGAAGAATTCAGCAGAAAAACATTTTGGAAAAAAAGAGGAAAAGTTTTTAAAAAGATTGAATAAAAAATAGGCAAGTATACAACCGAAACAGATGCGTACCATAATCAATGATGTGCCAAGATGAATGCGGACAGTAATCGAATCCTAATGGGCACATTCAAGTAACTAAAAGCACCAATTTTAGAAGCATATAAAACCGGTTGTCAGAATGTGAAACCCGGGTTTAGAAAAACAGACCAGAAATCGTACACCCTAACTAAAACCCCCCTTCCAAGAGCCTACCGGTGAAGCAGCTTGTTGTCACTGCAATCGCTACATAGAGAGATTAAAATTCAGCACTGTGAGTTATGATCATCAATTGGGTTCGTGGAACATGTCAGTAAGTCGAGCGGCAACGCGTTCTTCTCTGGAGCCGGAGGTCTGACGTTCAAATCTCGGGCCGGTCAGATTGTTGCCAATGGGTTGCCACCGCTACGGCATTTCTTTGCAAGGAGCTATGTTGCCCGCTGTCGCAATGATGGTCCGAGTTAGGCTCCACAAACTCGCCACACGCTTCAGCATAATATAGCGAATATAAAAAAAGATTTGATTGAGCAATGTTCGTGCAGCAATATGCCCTTGGTGAATTGGAAACATATGAGTAACAGCACTAACTGTAATATTACAAAATTATTTGAAATTGAAGCAAATCCGATATGCAGCAATCTAAAAAAAACACAGTCATTTCGGCTGTTTTAGAAAAACATGACTAATCTATTTTTGCATCCGGCAATTTTGATTCAAATTATGCAACACAGGGTAATGGTTAAATAAACTGCAGTAATATAGTTTATTTTTAAAAAACCAAACAGATTGAACTGTTTCAAAATGGTAATGACAGGGTTTGACTTTTCGTACACTTCATTCGCACGAAAATGCCCAACGTTGAGATCTGTTTTCCATGATCTTAAATCTTGAAAAGGAAAGTGTCGCATAATGCGTAAAGAATGTAAAAAAAGAATTGTCACAACAAAGTAAGTGTTGCACACAACCACCATCAATTTCATGCTTGAGTTTTCACATTTTTGCGTTTCTCTAAGACGTCAAAACTTTGTTTTACGTCCAGTTTTTGGCCAGTGCAAAGCTAATAATAATCCAAAGCTGTTAAGATTCAATGGGATAATATTTGAAAAAGATATATTTTTTACGACGGAGAATTTTTTAGGCATGGTATACTCTGGGCGTAAGATCGTGAGCTTATCCTTAGTTTATTTTAACCAACTGGTAGCTTGTACACTGGTAAGGCAGTACGTTGGGCGCACTGAATTTCTGTTTAAAATAAACTAAAAATCTCGAATTTAAAAATCTAAAAATCTCGAAGTTTTTGAACTCTCTCAGCAAGGAGCATGCTGCTTTTCATTTGCTGAAATGTTACTGATGTAATTGCTTTATGATATTCTCTCCAGAGTTGTAAGTCGGGCCGGGCTTTTCGGGTCGGTTTCGGGTTCGGGCTGGGTTCGGGGCTCAAGTTGACAAAAATTTTGGGCTTAATGCGGACCTGAGACGTACTTTTTGTTTTAGATGCACAAAAATATAATTAAAATAACTTGGCAACATTACTAAATTTTTCAGATCTAACCTAACTTTCGGGTTTTTTCGGGCATGATTTGGGCTTCAAATTAGTTTTCGAGTTTGGGCCGGGTTCGGGCCTGAACTAGTCGGCCCGTTTACAACTCGCAGACGTTTAGGCGCGGGACGTTTATGCGCCGCCGATTAGGCGCCAGAACTTTTAGTCTCCTGGACTTTTAGGCGCCGAGACTTTTAGGCGCCAGAGGTAAAAAAAAAATTTTTTTTTTAAATAATTATTTTGCCAAAAAAAAAATTTTTTTTCAAAAAATAATTTTTTTTGCAAAAAAAGTTTCTTTTTCAAGAAAAAAAATTTTTTTCAAAAATGCAACTTGTTTCCAAAAAAAAGTTAATTTTTCCGAAAAAAAGTTTATTTTCTAAAAAACCTTTTTTTTCTATAAAAAAACGATTTTCTTCCCAAAAAATTTTTTTTTCTTCCAAATGACAGTCTTTTTTCAAATAAAAGCTTTTTTGAAAAAAAAACTTTTTTCAACAAAAAAGTTTTACTTCGATTAAAATGTTAATATTTTCGACGCTTTTTATCTGATGTTTGTCAAGAAGAATCGTCAGAATAGAGAGTGCAGGAAAAGGAGTGGCTATAGGAAAAAGCCGAGCAGTGATTGGCTGGAAAAGGATTGCTGAGAGAGCGTGATTTGTGTACAACCTTTAAGCTGTACAAAAATTTTTTTGTCAGCAGGGGCGGGATTAGAACTTTTAATAAAAGTGAGTTCAGAAGCAGATAGATGGAAACAGAGCGGAAAAGGTTTTACAAAAATTTGATTTCTTATTGCATTTTTTTCAATAACAAAAAATGTTTTCCACTACTTACCTGCAAAGTTTTTTTTTTACCTAATTAAGACGCATGCGATCTCCAGCCAGCGGTCTCAAATTTTGCGGCATACGGACACGAGTTGCTTGTGTAATATTGGCACATGCAGCAAGCCGTGTGACGTTTCATGGTTATTTTGAGTCTACCTCTGCCAAACAATACAGTAGAAACTTTTTCAGGTGTTAAGGATTCATCTCTCGGCAGATTCCTATTTATGGTCTGTACATCTTGTTGTAAATATAGTAAAAGCAATGTTTAAATCGATATTTTTCCGCTTAATCGTTACACCTTGTTGTAAATACACTTATAATAAAAACAATGTTAAATTCTCGAAGCCAACTTCTTCAGAATTGCGTCAAGAACTTTTGAAGTTAAACAGCTTAAAGGTTGTACACAAATCACGCTCTCTCAGCAATCCTTTTCCAGCCAATCACTGCTCGGCTTTTTCCTATAGCCACTCCTTTTCCTGCGCTCTCTATTCTGACAATTCTTCTTGACAAACATCAGATAAAAAGCTTCGAAAATATTAATATTTTAATCAAAGTAAAACTTTTTTGTTGGAAAAAGTTTTTTTTTCAAAAAAGCTTTTATTTGAAAAAAGACTGTCATTTGGAAGAAAAAAAAATTTTTTGGGAAGAAAATCGTTTTTTTATAGAAAAAAAAGGTTTTTTAGAAAATAAACTTTTTTTCGGAAAAATTAACTTTTTTTTGGAAACAAGTTGCATTTTTGAAAAAATTTTTTTTTCTTGAAAAAGAAACTTTTTTTGCAAAAAAAATTATTTTTTGAAAAAAAATTTTTTTTTTGGCAAAATAATTATTTTAAAAAAAAAATTTTTTTTACCTCTGGCGCCTAAAAGTCTCGGCGCCTAAAAGTCCAGGCGCATAAAAGTCCTGGCGCATAATCGGTGGCGCCTAAACGTCCCGCCTAAACGTCCCGCGCCTAAACGTCCGCGCCTAATAGTCACGGTCCGGGTTCTCTCCGCGACCGAGATTGATTCTACATAATATGAAATAAGGGAACGGATTTTACAAAGATTTGCATTTCGTGACAAAAATGTGCCAATACCACAATGTCTGAATGAGGTGTTTTTGTTTATACTCAAGAATCTTTCACCTATAGTAGCAAATTAAGAACTCGACAATTTTTAAAACTTTCTCAAGGATGAAATCTTGAATATTTTCACTGTTTAGCCATTCAGCATTTATTCAGCATGTAAATTGAACATGTTTTTTCATTTGAAAAAACTGATTTTACACGAAATGGACTGGTATAATTTTCTTTAAAAGCATTTGCGATGTTACACCCTATTAATCATCAGATTTTCCAAACTTTGATATTTATGAGGTTATTGTCCTCGTATGATTTTTCTACAATATTGTGTAGGAAAGCTATTTCAAAAGCGATATTTAGCAATTCATGCAACAGCAACTCTTTTGTAATCGTATTGTCCACAAATCGTTTTGTCCACATATCCACATTGTCCACAAAAAGTAAATACATTCTTATTTATTTCTTTATTTAAAGTACTGTGGTTTCACGGCTATATTGGTGCTGTTGCCGTTTTTACAGATAAAACAAATAAAGCGCTAAATTTAAGAGAGTTTTGAAGCTTTAAGTTAGTCGAGCGGTAGCGGGTTCGTCTTTGGGACGGTAAGTCTGAGGTTCCAATTTCAGGCCGGTCGAATCGGACAAATTGCTGCCAACGGCTCACCAACGCTGAACGCTGAGACATTTCTTTGAAAGGAGGTGTGTTAAACTGATGAAATGCGAGTTTATTATAGAGTTATAGTTCCGCAAATAAGAATGTAATATCATTATGAGCTTCATATGAGATAATTAAGTCTCATAATAGTGAATTCACGATTTCACATGCCTTCATTAACGCAATTAGCTATGTACAAAGAGTACACTACGCTCTCTAACTAACATCAAAATCGCATGTCGAGCTCCTTTTTCCGATTAGATGCCGCATTGCTTTCAACTTCGTCAATTAAAATTCTTACACGACTGAAACGGCTTAAAGAGCATAAAGTAAATATAATTACAGTTATACAAGCTTATCGCTGTAATTAAAGCAATTAATCTTTGCGTCACAAACCACAGTAAACCTAAGTTTACGTTAACATCAACCATTAGCATTCAAAGAAATAGCAGAAGGCGGTTTGTTCTGTAGCAAAATGAAACGAAATTACTCAAGTCATTTGTGCAATAGCAAATTTTTTAGTAGGAATGTTTTCTTCAGAAGTAGAAATATCTGGATTTAACAACGCTTATGAAGTGTGGTGATCAACACTTTTAGGTTATGTACAGTATCTTTAATCCCACATCCCTTTAGATGCATTATAGGGTCTGATCAGTGCTGCCGTCCTAAACAATTAGTGGGAGGCTCCGTAAGTTTCGTTGCAGGTAGTTTCCGGAAATTTTAGGGTAGGCTCTGAAAATTGGCCAACTTTTGGCTGACTTGCAGATGAAAACCAAAAAAGGTCTTTTTTTACTAAGTTACCAAGTTATTTCTTTTATTTATTGCAAACCTCAATTCACATAAATAACAGTTGAAAGAATAATCAATATGCAACGGCTACGACAAGGTGGCTGCGAAGGGACCTCTAGGTCTTTGAGTCAGCAGCCACCCTATACGTCACATTAATGACTGTGCATTCTCGTACTTAATGGCAAACATTAATATTAATAAAACATAAACTTTACTAAAGGACAAAAAAAAACAAAACAGAAAACTGGAGCAGCAGCAACTGGTACAAGGCACACCAAACCAAAGGCAGCAACACTTTTTTGTAAAAATTTGCTTGAAGCAATGTTAGACTAGAAACAAAAATCATAACTGAAATTTGTTCAATTTTCGGCCGAATTTAAGATTTAGATAAACAAAAAAATTGTAGTCCAGTTTCGGTGTGGGGCCAACCACAACCAGTTAAAAGTAAGGCGTGGCTAAGTAGGCATGTTCAATTTTCGGCCGAATTTAAGATGAAGATAAACAAAAAAAATGTAGTCCAGTTTCGGTGTGGGGCCAACCACAACCAGTGAAAAGTAAGGCGTGGCTAAGTAGGCATGAACTTACTCAGATAAATTAAGTATGTAGGCCGAGCCTACCTCTACGACAGCACTCGGTCCAATCACTTAAAGTTAAGTGAGTGGGAAGAAGCTCGCGACTAATTCAAAAATCCGGCCTAGCGCTATTTTACAGGGATGATTTTCATCAGTGTTCAAAAGTTATTTGTCTCGTTACTATATTTAATACTACATCTTTGTGGATACGGCCTCTTTTGGTCGATTTTTGTGGATTCAATTGTTAGTCTTTTGATAAATATATTGTTGTTGCATTTTATTACGATTGTAAGCTTAATACTTTGCTAGTTGGGTGAAACAAATACTATTACGTCTTTGGTGCCGCAAATTTTGTGGAGCCTGCGATTGTTAATTTGGAATTCTTTTGTTATGATTGGGTCATTATGGGATTAAATAAGGCTGTGTTTTAATTTGTCTCATGTAGTTTTCGTTTTCAAAATGATTCGATCAATTAAACTAGATTAGTCGAAACGAAGGACTTGAAAATTGCCTCTTTAATTTAACATAGCCGTGTAAAAACATTGCTTGATGATTAAGCATTGACGAAGAGTAGACACACTCGACAGTTGATGATATAAACACTAAAGAGATAAATATACCCAAAGTTAAGTTGGAGCTTTCGCCGTCTAAGCTTTTAGAAAGTATGAATGTTAATTTTGCCGACCTTGTAAACTTTTGTTTTATTCCAAGAGCAAAAAAATTTTTTTTAATGGTTAATGGTTTTGAAAAAAATAGGTCAAAAACCCATTGCGTTATATCTCAAAGAATTCACCATGATGCGAAGTGAGGAATCTATCGCTGCATTGATGTAGATCTGCGCAAACATTTCAATATTCTTTGATGCTTTTGGGGTGCCAATAATTGGCTATAGTTAATACCTATCAAATCAAATCTTTCATTATACTCGCTGTAGTGCGCCTAAACGTTTAACGAGTTTGCGGGACCCATCTTCGCGTCAGTGCGCCTGGGTGACACAGCTCTTTTCGAAGAAATGTTGCTGCGGTGGCGAGCCGTTGGCAACACTGCATTCGATTTGACCGGCCTGAGATATGAACCTAAGACCTCCCGCTCCAAAAATGAACACGTTAACTCTCGACCAACTGGCCGGTACAGTTAAAACCTAATATTTAGAAGTCCGTAAGTTAATTGTCACATAACTGGTGGTCATAATCGCAGTGTGTGGCTTCTTGCATGAAGTAATAAGTTGTCTTAAAATGGTGGGTGGTTTTGGTTTCTATTCCATCTTCACAATTGTTTTTGGTCTTGAAAATGAAATAAATTATATAGGTATTGTATTGCCTGCAGTAGGTAACCTACTGCTTAATGACCCATAGCTTTTAATTGCAATACTGTAAATAAATTTTCAAGCGTCAAGCGACTTCTAAAGCTTCTTGTTTTGCCAAATCGAGCGGCGTAAACTATTCATTGGATCATCGACGTTCAGGCGTCAATACGGCGTATACGGTAACCTGGCGCTAAAGACTACTCATTGTCTGATGGGTTACCATGTGGATGTTTATTTCTCTGCATTCAAAATACTGGCCAATTGGTCGAGCCGTATTGCATTTGACCTCGCAGCAGGAAGCTGAGGTTCAAGCCTCTGGCCGGTCAAATTGGTGCCACCGCTGCAGCATTTCTTCGAAAGGAGCAGTTTCACAAGCAGGCGCAATGACACGGAAATTGGCCCTTTAAAATCGCCGCAAGCATTGGCGTATTACAGTGAGTACAATAACGCACATTGGAGGAGACTATTTCACCGCAAGTTTTTATCTACTTTTTTAGTAATTCTGACCCAAACCTAATCCAAACTCAAATCCTTACTCTAAAACTAACTGACCTCAAACTTAACCCAAACTCAATCCCTAATCTTAACTCTTAAAAACGTAAATAAAAAATGTGCAGTTGAATATTCCTTAGTTTCGTTTTATTCTCCAAACCCACCAGTGGTCAAGTGGATAGAGCGTCTGCTACTGAAGCGGTGGAACCTGGTTCGATTTTCAGTCGGGTCAAACCAAAGACTTTAAAAATTAGTATTTACTGCTTTCCTGCTTGACGTTCAGCAATTAAAGGGACAGTGTGAAGCCTACACCGTGTGTGGTAGACAGGTGGGCAGGTGGCAGCTTGACTCGAAGACCAAAAGGTCCCTTCGCTGTCTCCTGTCCAAAGCAACTTGGGAAATAAAACATAATTACAATTACAAATACAATTCAATTTAAAATTTTTCAGTAAAGTAGTCACTCCCATAGAGATTTGATTTTTTTTGTATAGTCATCATGTGCGAATGAATGGAGGTTAACCAGCAGACAAAATGATGAATTTGTTACAGGTGCAATTTTCAATATTATTTGTCTGCCTAAATTTATTTGTTTATTTTTAAAAAAATCCAGTAAAGTTGGATAATTTTTGCTTATTTTTAATGATTTTAAATAAGGCGATTACGAGATTATAACTGTCGAATAAATGAGCAATGACTGCAAAGTGAAATCATACTTCTCGTTCCGCAGCTTGAGAGTGTGATGATCTTCAATGGACGGATGAAAAAGTTTGAGGACAATTTATGAATTGATTGAAATTAAAGCTAAACTAGGTGCTCGACCATAAACAGTGTATTTAGCACACCACTCTAGGAAAGCCCCGTCTTACAGTAAGCTTCATTCTTAACAGGAATTAGCCATTAACCTCACAGTGTAACCCAAACAGGATGTTTTGCCCTTTAAATTGCCTGATCTTGACGGCACAAATTTTCAGGTTTCAACAAGTTTATGTACTGTAATTAGTTAATAATAAAGATTCTTCTATAAACGTCATGAAGCTCAATCATATGTGAAACATGGAAATACGGTGAATAACTCCTCCATAAATGCTACATAACGATATTATTTATTTTTATCAAAGCTTTTCAGGATTTTTATTTACCTCTAAACGTATAACGCAACCAGTAGCGTAGCCAGGGGGGGCAGGGGGCTCGAGCCCCCCCTCATTGGCCTGAAAAGTATGCAAAATAGCCTGTTTTTTGTGCTTTTGAGGCCGATTTTTGCTCTTAAAGTGAAAATAGCCCTCCCAACAGGATTTGGGAGCAGAAGTTCTGAAGGACTTGCCGTTATTTGGACGAGAATAGCGGAGTTTTTTGGTTCTGGAACTCACCCAAAGTCGGTGAAGACCTTTTTTTATTTTGGAGATCACCTGATTTCGGCCGAAAAAACCGCCTTAATCTAATTCAAGACTAATGAAAATTTGGGTCAAGTTCGTTTACGGTCGTAACAAACTTCAAAAAAAGCCCCCCCCCCCTTTTGCGAAATCCTAGCTACGCGATTGAGCGCAAGGCATTGCACAAGGAAGTTTTGCAAATTAAAACGCTAAATTTTGTCATGTTTCATTTCTTAATGATTAATTAACATTGCATGTGTTTGAAAATGTTGCCACTTTAAGCTGATAATAAATTGCCTTCGTCATTTCACATTAATCAAAAAGTTTTTGAAAAAACAAATTGAAAAACAGTGTCGAAGATTTGCGGCTTGGCTCAGTATAACGTCTCCAATAATTAATCATTTTTCGTACTGTAGGCTAAAATTCCAAGAAAAGAAACTTTGCAAATTTTGCAAAATGTATTGAATATGTCGTACGGTTTTTAATATTTCCTCGGTTTTATTTGAGATCAAAACTTATTCAAAAACAAAACAACAAAAAGACCTGCAAATGTAGTTTTACAATTAGCTAAAATCTAATACAACTATAGACTACAAAAGTCTCGTTAAAGCTGAAAGGCTATTTTAGTTTAAAAAAAAGATAAAAAACACTTTTTTAGCGTTTCAGTTTTAATAAGTTTTTTTGAGATTGACCAATAATCATCTTAGATGATCACTGGTTTGAACCTACAAAACCATAAAGCCTTCTTTTTTCGGCTTCAGGAAGGCTAACGTTTTTTATGCGAATAACCCAAGTCTACTGTCTTCGTGATACAGTTTCATCACAAACTTACGTTAAATCTGATTAAGAGATGAGGGTTCCCCTTTCATTATTATCATTCTGACCCCCCAAACAGATTGGTCGGCAATAGCTCATTTGGCAGAAGGTCGGGTTAGGGATAAAAACAATTTATTCGTTTTTCGACCTGGCAATGCGTCGTTGTTTCATTGCGAAAGACACTTAACGCGAATTTCTGATGGGGCCGAGCACTTTCCTTGTTAGGTTGACCCACCTTGACGAAAGAATTACAAACTGAAGCAGAATCCAAAACGGTGTTCTTTGCGTTGGTGAGTTAGTTTAGACCCAAAATAGAACAACTAAAGACCATGAAAAGTTCGATTGCTTTTTTATTTTGTCTTAAGGCCAAGAATGTTCTGGTCTAAATAATGCTGATGCGTACAGTTTTTCAATGAATCATCGGCAAACATTCTTCACTTATCTCAAACAATATTTGCACAGATAAAATCGAGTTAATAAGTAACAGCATAGTCAATGACTAAAGACATTTGAGACAAACAACCTGGATTTAATGAAGATTAACGATGCATGTCACTATGGAAAATTACAGATGAGTTCTTCATTTACATTAAAGTGAAAACCGCAAGTTCGGTGTCTAAAGATAAATTTAGAAAGCAATTCAACATCTTACTATCTGGTAAAAGATCTACAAAAAAGATCAATTTACCCGTTCACAGTATTAAGATCAAATTATTGGGGAATTATTTATATTTCATTAACTTAGTTTGCACAGACTGGCCGATTTGCTAGCGGTATTACGTTCGTCAGAAGCGGGAGAAGTGAGGTTCAACTCTCGGGCCGGTCAAATAGGACACAGTGTTGTCAACGGCTTGCCATCGCTAAGAGATTTCTTCGGACGAAGTTGTGTTGCTAGGCGCTATGCCTCCGAGAAGGACAATGCCTACTCGTTTTACCCTTCGGCGTAAATCAGTGGGTATTATGAAGATCGAAATTTTTTTGCATAGTTGAGAATAAAATTTTTCGCGTCAAAACTTCAAAACAAAACTTTTCTTCATTTTATTCTAATATAATAACTAAGTGTCGTACTAACAGCCGAAACGCATCAATGCATTAAGCAGTAAATGATGATTGTTGTTGTAGTTGTAGCGCATATTTATCCTCGGACAGCGTCAGACGCTTTTGACTCTAGCAATTTAATTCTTTCAAATCGCTGCGAAATGGATCCAAATGGGGAAATCACGTTAAAACGTCTCTTTTTTCCGAAAAATCACAAAATCTGCCAAACGATTATTGAAGGTTCGGCTCCGTGTGTGACACGCTGAACTGCACAATTTGCTCAGCACGTCATCAGAATGAAACATTTTTCGAACAAAAAGATTTTAGCTTGAATTTAAGCCCCCCTCTCCCTCTTAGCATATACCTGGTTGGGCGCCTAAGTCTGTTCAAAAATGTTTCGTGACTTTGAATTTAGTAATCAATAACTTTTATTTTTTGGAAACGTATGAATTTGAATTTCAAGTTTCGATCTTTTTTAAATTTTTTTTAAGTCCTAAAAGTAGGGTTGGAGAAACTCAAAAAATTTCGAAGCATGATATCCAAATTTATCTTTTTCCAAAAATTCGAATTCATTAATCTCAAGACTTTATGTTCTGGTGTGTACCATTGGCGCCAACAAGCGGGTTTAATCAAAAAACTTCAGAATCAAATAATTATAATCGCTCTATTACACCAAAACGTGTCATGAGTTTTCGGGACCCATTTCCGCTTTATTGAGTCTCGGGTAACACTGTTCTTTCCAATGAAATACCACCGTGGTAGCGAGCCGTTGGCAACACTGTGTTCAATTTGACGGCTCTAGATCTGAACCCAAGATCTCCCGCTCCAGAGACAAACGCGACCTACAAGCCGATGTATTTCTTTATGACTTTACCAAGTTACTTTGGCCACAATGGTTAGAAACCAGCGAAGGGCTCTTTGCCGGAAAGCTGCCACATTCATTAGACGATGAACAGGGGTGCCGAAATCTATTGGGGGGATATATCCCCCCAATAGTTCGAGTATGGTCTACATCTGCATCCCCCCCCACTAGGGTTTCCCATTTTCCCGGCTTTTCAAGTTCCCGGGAAACGGGAAAATTTTTGAAAATTTCCCGGGATCCCGGATATTCTTCGGGATCCCGGAAAATCGGGAAATTTCCCGGGAATCGGGAAGAAATTTCCCGAAAGTAAATTTTTTCAACTTTTTCTTTTTCAAGAAGAATGGTTTTGTATCTTTGATAATAATCTAGACGTGGCCTAAGCGTTTTGTTGAATGGTATGATGTGCTTGTTGCTTGTAACATATTTTGCAATTAACAATGCTGGTACTTATATGTTTATTGATTAGCCATTAGGAAACGCCTAACGGAAGACAGTGAGCTCACAGTCATGCATGAAAAGCAAGGCGTTTGATTTTCGACTTGCATTAATAGGCCAATCAAGCACAGCATACTTGTTTTTCGGTTCTGTTTAATTCTCCAAGTAAATAGCTCAACTGCGTTCGAAGAATGCTGTACAAGTAGCCTACAGAATTTCCCCAAACTACGCAACGCCAAAATATGTCCAAGGGTCAGCACTTGAAGTAATTTTCTGGCGAATCGCTAGCAGCTGATGGAAACTCCCAAGACCTCCGACTCTGCCTCAGATCCCCAATTTTGGCCCCCCAAAGAAACCTTTCTAAATACGCCAGTAGCTATAGTGGCACTGATTCATTGACTGTAAGTCTGTTACAGACCGTTTCGAGGCGCAGTGGCAAGGCATTAAGACAGTAACTCTGAAATTCAAGTTCAATTCCCTCTGCCGCAATCAATTCTACCTGTGGGTGTGTAAATTGCACAAACTTGATGTTTGTTAGAAAAATTATATTATCTTAGATTTTAAATCCCCATATAGCACCTACTAACCTAATTCTATGTCTTGCAAAGAGATCTGTACAATAAGTTTTTATACACTTTAATGAACTTTTAAAAACGAAGTAGAAATAACAGTATAACGAGAATAATGAAACCATTCATTCTTCTATTAACTTGGCAGCAATAATACTTTTTGCGAGTAGCCTACGTAGGCTTGAGCCGAATTTTTTTTTTAGCTAACAGATAACAATGAACAAAAGCCTACTATGAACAAAAGCCTTCTATTATTCACTGCATGATACTGCAGTACAGTAAGTAGAGAGTTTGAATGCTCATTTTTGAAAAAAAATATTTCTGCATGCGTTGGAGGTCATCTTGTAAAGATTTCTTGCTTTACAGATTACGATATATGTATGAAAGTTTAAGTTTACTTTTTACTCCAACAACCGAAAGACACAATTTCACTGAGATTAAGCAAGCGAAAAGTCGAGGGGTATTAGAGAATTTACATTATTACACTATCATT
Source organism: Trididemnum nubilum (assembly GCA_963965965.1). Taxonomy (NCBI): domain Eukaryota; kingdom Metazoa; phylum Chordata; class Ascidiacea; order Aplousobranchia; family Didemnidae; genus Trididemnum; species Trididemnum nubilum. Next base: position 35,229,637 of record OZ014478.1, on the reverse strand, counting down.
AGTAATTGAGTACTACACACACTATTGACATTGTTATGCTCTGCCAATTACCGTGTTGACCACTACAACAAGCAGCAGTTTTCAGTTGCAGTTGCCACGACACTACACCAGATATAGTCTACCATAAAAATAGTATCAGGGTATGTTTAATTATCATAATGACACTTTTTTCGGCCAGCATCAATCCCCGGCCTCTCACATGACAATATTTTGACGTTATAGCTTATTCCTTTCACTATGATCTAACGTTATGTCCACCCTCTCCTCAGAGTTGTCATATTATGATATTTAAACATCCTCAAACCGCTCTGTTTCCGTAAAGTCACTGACCAACTGATAATTTGTGTTAAATTAATTGCAATTGCATAGTAGCCTACATTCCAACAGTGGTCGACAAGCAATTCACAATTTCGTTATTACAAGAGTTTTAGCAGTAAGTTATGGCAGTGCTGTTTTTTGTTGCTGTATAACAGTGTTGGAATAAAAATAAATTGATTTAAGAATGTGCATCGAAATTGGGTCGGCACTGCTACAAATAGGCTACATGGCAATCTGGCATGTAGCAAATTGTCGGATATTTTACTTTGCTAAATGTTGATACATTACAAAACAATGAGCGAAGAACATAGAAATTTTTCACTCTACAGAGAATAGCTGAAGAACATATTTGTACTTCTTTTACAATAACTTATAACTTGCTTCTCTAACCAAATTAAAAGAGAAGACGTAAACCACCGATTTTTGAACCAACATCAATTTTGATAGAAACTGTATACTTTACTCCCCAAAAATGGTAGAATGTCCATTGTTCAGTTTTATGTTACATGTTTTCCCATAATATGGTTTACAACACTGCGTTCACTTAACAGTGCTGGCATGCTGCTGGTAATTTAATGCAAAACAACTTTGCAGACGCGTATTAGCGACCAATCATAAAAACAGTTAAATGAACACTGTACCGATATCGCCATCAAACCAAATGTTCAGCAAGAGTCAAAAATGTTTTGGTTAAGTCTTATTAACGTTCACACCAAGCAACTACTTGCAATTAGCAAGAAAGTATGATTTCAAAAAGCATAATTCATCAATCGTTTTGTCCAGCAAGCGATTTCGCAGTTTGTTTATAAACAGCCCAGTTAAAGAAAATACTCTTTCAGATTCAATGCTAGTTGGTGGGAGGGCCAGTAGAGTTTGATACAGCTTTTCCAACCTGGATGTTCTCATTCTGGTGTTTTCAAACAATGTCAGTTCCATGGCAAAAGAATGTTGCATCTGTTCTTTTTCAGCAAAAACTTTTCTAGGTTGAGCAGAGGCATCGTATTTTTGCAAGTGATCTTGGAGCGATTTGCATTCTAGTTGAGTGTCTTCATCTTCTTGCTCAACAATTGTAATGTCGTCTCCATGAAAAAAGAGACGTTCCATAATATTCCACGCTGCTCTAGATAATTCCTCTGGCATAGGGAATTAAAAAAAATCTGTTTCAAAAGGATCATTCATAGACGATGGATCACGCAGATATTTCAGCAAGCCAACCAAATTTTCATTTCGTCGTTCTCTTACGCGCTTCTTTACTGCAGAAGCTAACGTTTTGCTTATTTCGGAATCTAGCAATTCCAGCTCCGTAAAAATATCTCTAATCGCTCCATCAGCTGTCAACAAATTTGCATCCCGACGGTACATAGATGTTTGGGCGCATTTAATAACTTTTAAGGCGTCAGCCAGTGCATTAAGTAGGCTCAATTCTTGTGATGTAAATGAATATGAAAGATTAAAGTCAATCATAGTTTTGGCAACTGCTTGTCGAATTAATAAGAAACGTTCTAACATATCGCATAAGCTATGCCACCTTGTTTTGACATCAATTTTAAGAACCAGCTCATGCCCAAATTGTTCTTTCACATAGGTTTGCAGTTTATCGTTTTTCAATGGAGACTTGCGAAATATTTTCACAATGGCTCTGACTTTATTAACAAGATCTCCATATTCTATGTTCAAAGTTGGCTGAAGGCAACTAAAAATTTTCCTCTGTGGGAAAGAATCTTGAGATGGTATTATTGGCTCATCATCGTCCTCATATTCAACATCATCAATGGGGTCATTATACAGTTCACCTTCAGCTGGAATTTGGTCAGCACGATCAATATTAAGAGCCTCCTGATTTTGAAACAGGTCGGATGAATGACCCGCTACGTCCATTAGCGATGCGATATTTAGTGATCGACTTTGATAGAGCACGTCACTTACAGCTAAATGTAGTGCATGGGAGTAGCAAAGATGGTAGTCGGCTGGAGAGAGGCGCCCAAATTTTTTCATTATTTGCGCCCCATCAGTGACGCTGGCGAATATGTCTGTCTGAAAATCCAATCCAAACTCCGCTAGTCTAGCAGAAACTAAGCGAAGCAAAAGTTCTGCTGGCATGCTGTGCCTTATTCGAAGTAAACCAAGGTTCCACACTTTTGAATTTGCTCCGTGAATATTCACGTTAAGATATCTCTTATTTGCAATAGAAGTATATTCATCAAGAGATAAACAAAATTTTTCCTCGATTTCTTTCCGTGCAGCTAGCTCGGCTTTCATGGTCGATTTGGCTTCCATAAAGAAAAGGCTAGTTTGCTCTTGAGCACTGCCATGTCGCTGGGATAATTTGTAACCTTGAGCAGCTAATGACTTTCGAATAAAGTCACTATTTTCGATCACGTGAAACGGAATCCCATCTATTGCCGCCATTTTTGCTACTAATTCCTGTAATGGTGGCGATTTTTTGTAGTCGCTAATAGTCGTTTGCTTTTTGGCTTCAAGTACCGGTATGTTGTTGAATGGCCTCTTTATGGAAATTGTAATATTGTGCTTGGAACGCAAATGTCTAAGTAACCCTGACGTACTTGAGCCTTTGCATTTTAGGGAAACGTTGCTGCAAAGCTTGCAGTTAGCGCTTTCCTTAGTTTTGTTTTTTGCGAAATACTTCCACACGGACTCACTTTCACAATCTGTAGTAGTACCGGTAGCTGAAGAAGTACTGCAAGAAGCATAACCAACCTCGTCACATATTGTAATTATATTGTTGTTTTCGTTGCTCACGGCCATTGGGCTAAAAAGTATTACAAAACGGATTCTAATGTAGTTTTAAATGTCTTACTTTGTCTTTAACAAATCTAGCAGCAAATAATAACAATATTCAAGACGACTGTCGAATTTATGCATTTGTTGTTTGTTTAAAAGAGGTGTTCGACCTGGCTGTATATATATTTAACAAATTTTGGAGAAAATATTGATATCCGCTTTGCCAAGTTATGATTTAAACGCAATTTGTTTCGGAGATAATGGGGCTCAAACTTCAAACTGAACCCCCGAGTGGAAATAATGAGTCATCTGGCTTTGAGTCAGCGAACTAGTTATTCATTTTCTCAGTAAACATTTTTTGTTTCTCTTGAAGAATGCTTAGTTAAAGAGCTAAAAGAGGTCCACTGCCTGCTCTGGCTCCAGACTCACGGTTGGCTTTCTCTTTTCGGTACTCCTGAAACTGAAAGTGCAGACACTCAGTTTAAGTTATTATGTAGACACTGAGTGTCCGTTACCAACCACATAGACCCTAAGTAACTAACCACATATAACCCCTCAGTTACGAACCACATATTTTCTATATAGCTCCTAACTGTAATAATTATTTTATCCCATTGAGCAAGAACTCTGCTAAAGATTTTACAAAAATTTATGTGAAAAAAAAAACTCTAAATGGTCCAGTTTTTTAATGTACCGTATAGCTCTATGGCAATACTAATTAACCACCTATCGCAGTGGTTCTTAAACTGGGTTCGATCTAACCCCAGGGGTTCGGTGAGTCAGAATCAGGGGTTCGGTGGAGGTTAGGTAACTATACACACGCTATGTGCAGTGGCGTAGCCAGGGGGCCACAGGGACCATGGCTAGAGATGTAAATGTTTTTTTTAATCTAGTTTTTTATTGAAAAACTCGAAGCCTCAACTTAAAAACACGTTTTTTATTATTGTAAAACAAAATTTTTTTTTAATTTAAAATGTTTTTTATTCAAAAAAAAACAACACCGAAATAAAAAACATGTTTTTTTTGAAAAATCTTTTTAAGCATTTGCTTTCATTACCTACCTTCGAAAAAAACTATCACAAGGCCCATATAGGTTTACACAGGGGGGTGGGGTTAAGCCTCCATTTAGTGCATTTAAATAGTCTTTCGGGCTACAATATGCAATTTTTTGAGTATCCTAGAAAAGTGCTCCTTTAAAGTAGAATTTCGTGCACCTTTAAAGCACAAAACCGCATTTTTAACCGTACAGCTTCAACACCGTGCCTGCATTGGTTTACATTTAAAACAAGAAAATTATAAAGACTGGAAACAAAGACATATAAAAAACAAAAAAAAACGAGGGTAAAAAAAACAATCGAAAAAAAAACTGCTTTTTTACATCTCTAACCATGGCCCCCTAAAAGTTTCAACACTAAGACTGAACGAGCTATAAAAGGAGTTTTTTTCTTGTTTGATTCATTGCATTTTTCATCTTCGACGTAAGAAATGCCATGTTTGCGGCTAGAAAAGTATTAAAAGGCTCATGCTTCCGGGGCCCTGCCCCGCTGGGAGAGCACACAGCGCTCTCCCAGACCCCCTAGCTGAATATTTCTTCAATTCTTGCAATGATTTGTGGTGTAAAAGTTTAACAGTAAACGTAAACTTTTGCCAAGCAGAAACGTTGCTGATAATTATACTCAAGAAAAACTTTTGGACCCCCTTCACAGCTAAAACCTTTATCTGGCTACGCCCCTGGCTATATGCCATTGCATAGCAATCACAATGCTCTCTAACACTAAAATGACCTTAGCATTAAAGCATAGTTCACTTTAGGCTCAAGTTTATTAACAGCTATACTTTGAATTTCAACGAAGGGTTCGGTGAATGCCAGCATAAAACTTGCGGGGTTCGGTACCTCTAACAAGTTTAAGAACCACTGACCTATCGTAAAATTAACTTAAAATCCAAACTTTTTCTTTTCTTTATTGATATCTTATTCCAAGAACAGCCTAAGCTTTACTGCTGCCTTTGACTTGAAAATTACCATACGTATTTCGCTTTTCTGAAACTCGCATTCTCCTTTCGAGCAAATTGCAATATTCGCCCGAGTTCTCTCGCCTGTAGGACGATTGCAGACCGCAACAGTGCAAGTGCAGCAACTATAAAGACGCGTGTGTTGCGCCACACGTGCCATGCACGTTCCAGCGTGAGGCACAAAACAAAATAAACTTTCTTTGAAGTTCAAAGTTACTGCGCTGTTTTTGAAAAATAAAACGAAGTCCGAAAAACAAGTATTTGCTGCTGCTCTTGCTAAACGCTCGGGATTTATGAGTGCGGTGCAGAGGATGAAATCATTAGAGTGAAACAAAAACAAAAAAAAACAACTAAAAATACGTCCACGAATTTACCTCAAAGTCAGCTCTGGCGCTATAAGACCACTGCAGATAGAAAGCGACAGTTTAAAAACCGTTTTAATTTCATATCAACGATACGTTTATTCACAAACTTCGCAAGCTTTGTGCAATACTAATGCTGTCGTTTCTACTGCGGAAGCCAATTTTTGCAGCAATACCAAGAGTCCCTAATACTTAACATACCGGTAGGCCTACTGTCGGATCGAACCACTGCAAATGTTCTATTTATGGAATTCTCATATTGCTTTGCGCTCTTTCTCGCTGACAATAAGTCTTCAGTCATCACAAACGATGTAGGCTACTAATCTGGTACAGTATATGAAAATTTCCCGGGAACCCGACACAAATTTCCCGGGAAACGGGAAATCCCAAAACCCCGAATTTCCCGGGAAATTTCCCGTCCCGCCATCCCGGGAGGAAACCCTACCTCCCACTAATTTAACTCTGGTGTGCATCTGAGCGTAGGTATCCATTTGAATTTAGGGGAAAAAGTGTTCCATGTCTGGTAGAGACCTTTTTTTTGGTCTTCACCTGAATTTGGGGAAAAAAGTGTTCCATTTTTGGTAAAGACCTTTTTTGATTTTCAATTAATTTGCTTACCTGAACAAAATCGTGGTTGAGGTTTATCCCCCCAATGTTGAAAATAGGGTAAAATTGCAAATTATCCCCCCCAATGCTCAATAAAGATCGGCACCCCTGACGGTGGACGACACACACGGCGGACAACTTCACTCGTCACCAAAGTTGAATGTCTAGCGCTCTAGTTCCATAGTCTTTGACTGTTTGGTTTGACCGATAGTCTTCATCACGCACCCGATTACCCGAGTTGGGCATATTATCTGCCTCTTGAATCAGATCTTCAACAAAGCCATTGAACTACTCTGTATCGCCTGAAAGCATAGTTGGACGTTTTAACTTCGTGCCACTGTCCCCCACGAACTACATGTGATTTCACAAACACCAAGCAGCCGACCAAAACACAGGACCTACGAGAGGGAGGTTCAGGGGCTACATCGTACTCTGGCCAAAAGGAGGCCCGGAAGATTTCAAAAGTAAACGCATTATATCTTGGGCAAAACTTCTCAATAACGTAGTGATATTCTTAATCGTTTATTATGGCCTTTACTCGCATTTAGGCCGAACCTTGCCAAAGTCCGCTGAAGACTTTTTTGGGGTTCTCACCTAATATCAGGCCAAAAACTAGTCAAATTTTTGGCGAAGACCTTTTTTGGTTTTCACTTAATTTCTAGCGGAACACAATCGTAATTATCAGTCTTCGTACCCCCTGAAAAAAATTCTCTCTAAGGCCCGCCACATGATCATTGCTTGTCCACAAAATCCGGTCCCAAAACAAAAGCGAACATGGTGCATTCGCATTGACCTTCGTTGTGAATATTCACATAGCATTACTTAGGGCTTCTGCATTATTTATTTTTTCGAGTAAAGTGTGTGTGCTGTGTTGTGCATCGTATGTAGTCACAACTCACAATAAGCCAAATGTCTCTGTCAAAACAAAAAACAAACGACGACCTGACTGAGAATGAAACCACTGTTTGATCTATATGCATACGTTTACCCACTTCAAGTAGACCACCTATGTTATACGTAAACATTATTTTATCGTCGTAACACTTTGTTCGTCCTCCATTAGCACTCGCGGGAAGACCAGAGTTCTCTATTGCAATAGAGAATTCTGGTAAGACAGTAGCTTCCCAGTCCTCATTGTTTAGTTGAGAGGTAAGAGGGAATGCTCCACTCGAAAGTTTTTGGTAAAACTGATCAAAAATCGAATTGATGTGTGTACAAGTACCGATACCATCTTACTATGAAACGCTTTGAGCTGTCTTCGCTACTTTAGGTCTTAACGCAGAATACAGCAAAAATCTACTAGAAGCCGGTGCGAGTTCTTCTCGAGAACTTTCCGTTTCAAGTAGCATGATGTTTACAACTTTTTCCGGAATCAGAAGCGTATGCTCGGATCGTCGAGAAAATCAATTAAAACCAAAGATTGTTTTGGCAAAAAAATTTTTAATCAAAAAAATGAACAATCTTCATTCCCATATTTTAAATGCTTTTCAATGAGCTTGCAAGGTCCTTACAAAACTTGACAACATACCATCAAACAAAGGTCTATTAAAAAGCAATGCAAGTCAAAGAAGCGAAAATTACTTCTAGACAAGACTGTTTATTGAGTGTATTATGTGGTTAGTAGGCCTATATATTCCTCATATTGGTACCGGTAGAGAATATGAAGGAAAATTGACTTGTGAAAGATGCTAACGAACAGTCAAGCAAAATGGCAAGACGTGGTGAAGCCGATAACCATAAGAAATCCGTGGAAGATCACTGACTTGATGACGCAAGTTCCACATAAATGGTTACAGCACAGAAGTACCTTGCCTCGTGTAAGAGAATAGGGCGAAGTTTGAAGTTAAGCTTTGGTAAATCAAGCTTGTTCATTACGCAAGCTTAGAAAAAGTAAGCTTAATTGCAGCACACCTTTATTTACGAAATTGCCTGGGCGAGGAGATTGCAAAGGGGCTTTGCAGTCTTCGATTCAATCTGTCACCTGTCTACCACACACGGTGGAAGCTTCCTACTTTGTATAGTTCCTTTTTTCTGCTGAAATTGAAGCAGGAAAGCTGTGGAGTTTGAATACTAATTTTTCCAGTCTTTGGTTTGACCCGAGCGGAATTAAATTCAAGCCACCGTTTCAATAGCAGACGTTCACTGATTGGCTAATAAAAAGGCTCGTATTAACAAATCACTACGAATGCCAGATATAGAACAATATTAAAATTTCAACATTAAGAGGCTCGAGGTTGAAAATGCTGTCTAAGTTATTAAGCGTAGAAAAGCAGATATATTATTAACTGTCAACGGGTAATTTATTACGAAAAAGCAGCAACCGCCCAAGCGATATGTAACATATCGAGGACGCTACGACAGAAAAATTGATTTTAACCCAGTTCAAACACTGCTGGATTTACTTTTTTTATCATCAATACACTAGTACTTTAAAAAGCTTACCATTCGCAACACGGGTAAACAATGATCTACAGCAACGACCGTTGCAAAAAGCCCAAATAAGGCTACGCAATGTGTAAGTGGACTTATCTGAAGAAAACAGCTTTCTAAATGAGGTCAACACAATGCACGAAAGGATTTTACCTAAAGGTAACAGCTTCGCTTGCAACGTTGCCTATTGCTAATAATAACTGCCACAGGGACAAATTTCGCGAAAATTAAAGGTACACATGTGATGGTGACGTCCATCGGTATAAAACAGAACACAAAATGATACTTTCCAAGCCAATGACAATCACTTATTTAAAGTGTCGATTTTTGAATTTACAGTATTCGGCAATTACTTTTTTTTTAATTCCACTTCATTAAAAAATCCAGCATTGCTTCCATTAATTCCTAAAGTACCACAGAGTTACATTAATTTAACTTAGAGAATATCTAAATATTTCCGGAATTAATGAATTATTAACCGCTGGAAAAATGACACTAATAGGGGCTTTTGCATTCGTTTCAGTACAACGCTAGACCGATGTTTCACAAATCCTTTATGTAAGTTTCGACCTCGTCCTTGCTGAACATGTGGTAATTATTTGCTTTGGTAACAGTCGCAACCTCCACGTTGGTGGAGGTTAGTTTCTCTTCCATGACTTGTTTGAGAATACTAAGAACACATTTTGTGGCTTCTTTCAAAGTCATGGACTGCAAAAAAATATGCATAAGAGGTAATACAAGTCACAATACTACAGCATTAGGTGCGCCTTCATGAATTATTTGGTAAGCAATCCAAATTCATTGTTTGGGGGAACTAAATTAGGTACATGCATTGCATAGTGGTCTGTATATTTTTTCTGTCATCGCACGGGCCATTTGAAACCTGAATTTTAAGTGATTGACCTAAAAATTTGGCCATTTTCGTCGCAATGTCAGAAAAAAAAATTGAAGTTTCGCATATTTTGGCAAAAAAACCCTAATAGTAGTTGCATCGCGAAATACACCTCAGAGTTTTTGAAATGACCAAAAACAAAGATAAATTGTCAATTCCAGGCTACCACAGTGGTTGACGAGGTTAAGCCAGTACTGATGAATGATGATATTCAACAGTTGCGGACTCTACTGACACACAACGGTTGGTTTCACTACCGTCTTGAAACAGTTAGCGCAATAAAGTACTCTGGTGCTTGAGGCTGTTGAAATGGAAGATACCAAACCAAACCTACACCACTTCTATAATCCGACGCCATTATTATCATACGACAAATTTTAAGCCCGACTACACTTGCCGTAAAATCACGAGCATACGAGCGTATTTTTTGCTTATTTCAGCTGAAAATCTGTACACACCAACGCGCCGATTGACCAGTACGTTGTACAAGCTGTAGTTACCAATGTTTAAACAAAGGATAAGCTTTTACGCTCACGATTTTATGTTTAATGTAGAGTGGGTCATACTACTCACATATGCGTCATTGATGGAAAAGTTGTAGAGTTCCAATTCGATTCCACGATTGACATTACGTAGTTGCGAACCCCAAAAAGGTTGCTTAACGTTGGTGTGGCTGGTTATAAAGACGCAGAGTGCATGGTTCATAATCATGAATCAATACTCACCTTATGAAATTGCTCTTCCAGTGAAGTCTGTGCTCCTTCCGATGCCGAGCCTATCGCTTTGGCCATACAACTAACGTAGGTACCTGAAGGATCTAAATGAAACAGCTGCGGACCTTTTTCATCAAACCCAGCAAAGAGTAGCGCAACTCCAAACGGCCGACTCTACAAATGGATAAATCATTAGTGTTATTTTCGGGATACTGGACAAACAAAACAAATTTGTTTCTTCAGTATGCAGTCACTCAATGATAAAAGAAAGTATAAGAAAATTTTCCTAATGACTAAAGTTTCAATTGATCGTAGCTCAGTTTCAAATCCGACATAAATCTTTATAAGCTTAATTTGACAATCGTCCTAAGTACGACTTCAACCTCTTTACCACATACAGAGTTATTATACACTTTTTTGCATTACATCAGTTTAAAATCTGATGCGCTTCTTGACGAATAGAAATAGCTGAGCTAAAATCGAATAAGGTCTTATAATCCGTAAAAATTGAAGCACAGTCACTTCATCATAGAGGTTGGAACAATTCAATTGAGCTTGACATTGCACCATGATGCAATGTGATGAAAACTATTTGATGAGAGGACTTTCTCCCATAACACCCAGTTTATTGAGATTTGGTCCAAACACAATGTTATTCAAATTTAATCAATTAAATGATGTGGACCTACATTCAAAGAGCTAAAAAGTTGTTTCTACGTTCAAACATCAATGAATGATAACTGAGAATTACAACTAAAATCAGTTCGCTTTGTTTGTATTAGTATAATAAAATTTCGTCGAATAGGCATCATCAGAAACGTAGTTGAAACAACAATCTTATCTGACTACAACAAGTCTTAAACTAGATATCACACCTCGGAGACCATATAAGAAAGTGGAAACAGTTTATTGTGCACACCGAGGCTCTACAGTATACTACTCGGCAATTAACAACAAAAGCAAATTTTATCTTTGTCGATAAGTTAAGCAATATTTATTTACAGTGTTGAAAGTATGGGATATTGATTACCATTGCACCAGGTTCTGAGTCTTCTTCGCCAAACTGAAGAGCAAGATTTGAAACGGATTTAGTTATGCTTTCAACACTCATGTACTCATCATAGGTGAACCAATGATTCTAACAAAAGTATAGGTTAGTGACTGAGTACTGTTGATTCCAGATACAAATTTCGCAGTAATGATAAATAGTATGTGGCACAATGAGTGGAGCTCGAATCAAACTGATTCAAAAAAAGTGCTTAACAGCACTAGCTGAAGCTAGTTGTGACGAAGAGTGTGTTATGAAAGCGTGAGGTATTCTAACATTATTCCACACTCCACTGAAATTTGACCCAGTATGATAATTGACAAAACTGAAACAACCATTGGTAAAACAGACTTAAAGAGTTGATGAACAAGACGATTTTAAACTTAGGGACTCTACATGTATTCATGAAATATTTTTAAGCCTTTTTAGAAAAGTTTAAGCAGCATGTTGAAGTTTAATACAAATACAATGAGCTTCTATTAGTCAAAGAACTGTATCGCAGCAATCTTCATGTACAATTGTAGCATTGCAACCAGAAATAGATTCCAAGTAGTTTACCCAATTATTAGCTTAAGAATATCGTACTAATTTAAGAATCATCGTCAAAAATTTTCCAATTAGGTAAAATGCTGAGGTGTCCATTCTGACAGCCAGCTTTTAACTTTCAGCAGAACTCACTAGACTACAGATACTTTATTTCAGAAAACTTTGACATACACATTTGCATTGCATCTAGTTCATACACGATCAAATAATACTCCTAAAAGTATTTGGATTCCTCATGTAATCTTGCATCAGGTTATTTTAGTTTCCAATGTCAAACGTAACCTAGTATCAGATGTCCTAAAATTGCAGTACCTAACTATTCACGATTAAGAAGACAAAACTTACAAACTCCTTGTAGCACTTTAAGCACTTATCTACCAAGTTTACACAGAAATAATTTACTGGCACAAATTCGACTTATTTTTTGATAATGCCAAATTCTTATGTCATTGGTTTTAATTCTCCTGAATTCCGAATTCTGTTCCTTGGCAATAAAATTAGTTTCGGTTTCTTACAACTTCTAAAAGCTTGAGTATGCCAAGAAAAATTACAATTGTTAATACATTTGGTTGTGTTTAAGAATCATTAATGTTAATGAATTTGACTTTTAATAGATAAGAATCACACATTAGTAAATTAGAACCTTGCTCACCTGTGCTTCTACACGAGCCCGATCAATCATTGTGCGAGAATCAGCAATTAAACCACTCATAGCGCATCCTGTATATAGGAAATGAGATTATAAACAAGCAATTACTTTATCCAGGGTTCGGCAGAAAAATCTACCCCATTTGAAATTGCCAATATGACAACCATGTTGCAGTTACACCAATGGTTGAAGTGAAATTTTAGAGCTACTAACTTGCCGTTTGTGTTTTTTTATTCAGCTTTTGAAAATAACTTATGATTAATGCAAGATCGTAAAGTTTGCAATTAGTGTCCAAATTCAAACCTGCAAATTTAGTAATCAACATAGAAATCGTCATGGACAGGCAAACACCGTGCATTTATTAGTGAAGATTTTTTTGAAAAAAGGAAAATTTTGTATTGCAACTAAATGAAATTTTAAGAATCAATATACCAGCTAAGCAGACACGATCATGTGCCCGCTCAAAAGTCCGTAATGCTGAGGGTCAATAACTTCAGGGCTCAAGGGTCAGCTCGGAAGTGAAAGCATCCAGGAAGACCACACAGTGTTTGAATTCCAGAAAACATTGAAGCTGTAACAGAGTCTGAAATGAAATCATCTAGGCGTTCAGCCTTGCGGCATGCCTCATCATTAAAGCTTTCTGATCGAATAGTTAGACAAATTTTGCATCTCGACTTAAAGTTTTATCCATACAAAATGATTATTACTCAAGAACCTACATGAACGTGACTATAAAACCCATGTATCCTGCTGTGAAGATATTTCCTTCGAAATGTTTATGCAAATGCTGTCTTGATTACAAGCAATGAAGCTTACTTCCATTTGTCTGATTGTGTAAAGAAACAAAATTTTCGCCGCTGGTTCGAAAATAACCTACAAGACCTTTATGAAAAGCCTCTTCATGGTGAACAAATAACTGTGTGGTGAGCAGTTGCAAACTTTGGTGTTTTGTGGCCTGATTTCAGTGAGGAAAAAAACAAAGCTGTGTTGGTAACGTCAGTTGGTTAGTACACATGTAGCATAGCTTTCTGAAGACAAAATTAAAAGAAGTAAGAAATGAAACTGAAGTTTGGTTTCAATAGGACGGAGGAACTGCACACTCAGCAAAAAATACGATGGGTGTTTTGATGGAGATGTTTCCCTCCCATGTAACCTCTTTGCATGTTGTGATGTGACGTGGTGACGTGATGTGACTAGCATCTTTGCCAGATCTTTCTCTGCGCGATCAGTTTCTCTGGGGTTACTTGACGGCTAACGTTTACAAGCAGTGATCAAAAACTGCAATTTGACAAACAGGGGAAGAAATCACCCTTCAAGTAATGGAAAACTTTGAAAATCGCCAGCAACAATGCATCACATCCCACGAGCGCCATCTAAAGAATGTAATTTTTAAGACATAACAAAAAATAAATGGCAGCTTTTGTCTTTAAACGTGTTGATTTGAGATATTTTGGTTTGTTTTTCAATGTTCCAGATGAGGAAGGTTTTTCTGCCAGACGCTGCATTGGTAGTAGTAGCATTGGTAGTAGTACAAATCAGTGTTTTCACTTAGGTTTTAGTGAGTCGGCATGCACCCAAAAAACTGGCAATTTTCCAATAGCAAACAACGAAAAATTCAAAAATGAGTTGGTGTGTGCCCAACAAAAACGCTGATTCGCCGATAAAAATCGGCTTTTAAAACGGTTACCTAACAAAATATCTTTAAGTTTACCAATTTTAAACTACACCTATAAAACATAAACTGCAATTAATCACAGTACAGTGATAGATAACGGCCATTGGTGAGCTGTTAGAATGCATGTTTGCAACTGCATTAGCCTGCAGAAAAAAGCTTCAAAAGAGCATTACATTTAACTTACTTCCAAGAAGGTTTATCAGGCAGACACACTATTCACCATAATACTTTGAATTCGAATAATTGCTTCAAACTGTTTCATAAAAGTTTAGAAGCAGATAAGTAAGGCATTATAATTGTTTACTTCTTGAGCAAGTTGGAATCAATATAAATGCAATTAACACAGAAAAGCAAAACAAATGCTATTTATGAAATTGATGGGATCAAGTCAAAATACAGTTGATATGCCCATACTAAGTTAACCATCAATTTGGCCAAGATCTGATTATCAAACTCATTAAATCAAAAGTATACTAGTGTCACAAATGGCACATATCTTAAATGTAGCAAATTTTTTTGTAAGAACTTGGGGAATAATACCACAGCATAATATCTAACAGTAGAAGGATACCTAGGTGCCAATTTGATCTTGCGTATTCTAAATGACTATTTTAATTAGAAGCGGATGCTTTTGATATTCCAGACATTTTGAACTCTGCAATATTATCAGATTGTCTGTATATTCAAGTAGATTTATTTGCTGATAAATTTTCAAGCAGCTTCTTAACTTTTAGTAGTGTGTGCATAAATATTTGGTCTTTGTCTAATCAAAAAACTTTTGACAATTTTTGCTCCTTGCTTGAAACCGTGTCATATCATCCCACAGTAATTGGCCTGACGGAAGCCTGGCTAAAATCAAATTAAAATGGATGTCACAATAACTTACATAATCATAATTTTTATTCTAACCCTTGTACTCCAACAAAGGGTGGAGGCATTGGTCTTTACCTAAGGTAGAGTACTACACATTGGCAACGTCTTGATCTTTCAGTGTTTTATAAGGGGTGCCTAGAGACAATTTTTGTAGAAATGTTAGTTGGAAAACGTCATGTAACCTGTGGAACCATTTATCACCCTCCTCATCAACATAGTACAAAAAAAAAACTATTTCTTGAAAAATTAAAAAATTTATTAAACCTTCCAAACAAAAAAAACAAAAAAATTATCTACTTATTGGATGATTTTAACTATGACTTATTAAACCCTAACAAATATGCAGAAATTTACATTGACTCCCTCTACACAATGGGATATTTTCTTGGGATACGACACAAAACTCCAAAAAACAAAATCCAAAACGAACAAAATCCAGAAATGGACAAAATTCCGAATGGGCAAAATCACAAATTGGGCAAAATCACAAAATGGACAACATCCCAAATGAAAAAATCCCAAACAGACAAAATCTCGAATTGGACAAAATCCCGAATGGACAAAATCCTGAATTGGACAAAATCCCAAAATGGACAAAACCCTGAATAGATAAAATCTCAAATTGGATAAAATCTCGAATTGGACAAAGCCCCGAATCCGACTAAATCCCGAATTGGACAAAATCCTGAATTGGACAAAATCTCGAATTGGACACAATCTCAACTTGGACACAATCTCGAATCGGACAAAATCCCAAATGGGCAAAATCCAGAATTGCACAAAATCCCAAATGGACTAATTCCCGAATTGAACAAGATCTTGAATTGGACAAAATCTAGAATTGGACAAAATCTAGAATGGAAAAAATCTCGAATTGGACAAAATCCCGAATGGAAAAAATCCAAGATGGACAAAATTCAAAATCAAACCAACTTTGAAAATAGAGAAAGTCAGGATTAAAAGCATGCTCACTGCTGCCTTATAAGCACTAATAAACATAACTTGCCAACAGAACTGCACGTCGTTCATTCACTTGTGTCGTGGCGACCTGGAAAAACAGAACCTATACAAAAATAAAATGATCAAGTCAAAATACTTCACAGTTTTGTCAAGATAATTAGGTGCCAAGCAGTTGGTCCTTTAGTGAAAGCCTTGCTCTTTCACGTTTGCCGTCAACTCCTTTGGTTTGCAGAAAAAGAAACTAGGCTAATACAGTATTTAAAATACATTAGCGAGTTTTGTTCTTGACAAAAAAGTAAGCAATTAAGAGGTGAAGAGGAAATTAGCCCACGAACAAATTCCTTGAAAATAAAAGTTCCTCTCCAACATTGCTTTCTTTTTTGTCAAGAACAAAATTTGTTATGAAGTTTAGAAATTGAAATATTAAATGTTTTTTTGCCATGACTAAAAGGATTTCCTCTGACTTAAACCAAAACTGGCAAACAAGCAATAAAGTTTAGAAAATTATACTTCAGTTCAATGATTATGTGATATGGTCATTATGTTTTAAAGATGCATTTAGTTTCCAAAACATAAAAACAGCTGACGAACATGAATCTAAGAGGAGAGCAGGGCAGTTTGATTCAGAAACTTTCGAATTTAACTCTTTCTAATTTGCATTATTTACAAAAATTACACTGAACATTTTAAACATCCCAAATTTTGAGAGTATACTTAATTTGAGCGAATAAATTTTATCATCCCCCCCGCCAAAATTTTCTGGATCTGCCCCTGCTAACCATCAAATACTAACAAAACAATAAAAAATTAAAAACTTTGTTCCTGTAAAAAATATTGTGATTGCTTAGGCAGTGTTCGAACATTTCATCACTCATCCTTTAATCTTGACAGCATTCAGAATATCACCCTTAACAGATTCTCTTTAGACTTGAATTATTTACAGTGACAATTTTAGTAAACTGTTTCGCCCACTTATCCAACATTTAACTGCACAGTTGAATTCGTTTGATGGCATGTCTTGACGCAATTAGTTAAAACATATAATGACCATATCACATAATCATTGAACTGAAGTAAAATTTTCCAAACTTTATTGCTCTTTCGCCGATTTTGGTTTAAGTCAGAGGAAATCCTTTTAGTCATGGCAAAAAAACATTCAATATTTCAATTTCTAAACTTCATAACAAATTTTGTTCTTGACAAAAAAGAAAGCAATGTTGGAGAGGAACTTTTATTTTCAAGGAATTTGTTCGTGGGCTAATTTCCTCTTCACCTCTTAATTGCTTACTTTTTTGTCAAGAACAAAACTCGCTAATGTATTTTAAATACTGTATTAGCCTAGTTTCTTTTTCTGCAAACCAAAGGAGTTGACGGCAAACGTGAAAGAGCAAGGCTTTCACTAAAGGACCAACTGCTTGGCACCTAATTATCTTGACAAAACTGTGAAGTATTTTGACTTGATCATTTTATTTTTGTATATGTTCTGTTTTTCTAGGTCGCCACGACACAAGTGAATGAACGACGTGCAGTTCTGTTGGCAAGTTATGTTTATTAGTGCTTATAAGGCAGCAGTGAGCATGCTTTTAATCCTGACTTTCTCTATTTTCAAAGTTGGTTTGATTTTGAATTTTGTCCATCTTGGATTTTTTCCATTCGGGATTTTGTCCAATTCGAGATTTTTTCCATTCTAGATTTTGTCCAATTCTAGATTTTGTCCATTCAAGATTTTTTCTGTTTGGGATTTTGTCCAATTCAGGATTTTGTTCAATTTGGGATTTTGTCCAATTCGAGATTTTGTCCGATTCGAGATTGTGTCTAATTTGAGATTTTGTCTGTTCTGGATTTTGTCCAATTCAGGATTTTGTCCAATTCTGGATTTTGTCCATTTGGGGCTTTGTCCAATTCAAGATTTTGTACTTCGGGATTTTTTCAATTTTGGGATTTTGTATACGATTTTTCTCTCATCAATAAGCCAAGAAGAACATCCGCTAATCTTTGCTCACTCATTGATTGTATTTGGACTAATAATGTAAAGTTTTGAACTCAAAGTGCTGTTTTAGCAGAATTACTGTTTGGTCATTTTGCTGTAATGCAATGTACATTTTTCCTTCGTAAACAGTCTACACAAGAATAGAACTCTCATTCTTGTTTATTGAACCAAAACACAATTAAATTGTTCAATGAGCATTTGCTTGCGGCTGATTGGTTTGAAATTCTCGCATTGCAAGATCCAAATCAATCATTTTCGAACTTCAAACAAAAAATAAGTGACACATTTGACGATTGTATTCCAGTCATAAAGTCATCTAATTCTAAAGTCAAACTCAATCCTTGGTTTGATAAGGACCTCTAAAATGTTGCAAAAAGATAAGTGTAAAGCTTAGTTTAAATTTTTAAGACAAGAGATTCCTCTTCCAAAACTGGTCTACAACTTTTAGGCATGGATGTTTATGCACTGCCCATTAGATGATGGGACTATTAGGCAACTGGACTTTTATGTGCTGCAACTTTTACATGCCAGAAATGAAAAAAAATGTTGTTGTTTCAAATAACAGTTTACGTTTTTCTAAACATTTTTTTACAATTTTTCATGTAAAACTTTTCATGCAAGAACTACAGTTTAAATTTATCATGCTCACTGCATTCCCTTCAATAGACATAAAAAGATAACGAAAACAAATCAAGAAGAGCTCTCTCCATTCTGCACACAGTGCTGTCATCAAGGGTAGCCCTCCAACCTGTCGTTTTACCTCATTTGTAAGTGAGCTGAGGTTAAGGAGGAACTCTGGGAGAACAAACAATTGGACCACACCCAAGGTCTGAGCTAGAGCTCAGAAGTCAACAATAGATACAAAAGAAAGAAAATGGGCTCAGCAGTCACCTTTATCAAAACTTGTAACTCTGTCCTCTGCCGACAAAAAGAATTCGTGTACAGCACAAAGGTTAACACACATGATGCTCTCTCATTGATCCTTTCCCTACCAATCACTGCTTGGATTTTTTCTACAGCCGCTCCTTTTCCTGCGCCCTATTCTGATGATTTTTCTTGACAAGTGTAAGATGATAACCTTAAAAGATATTAACATTTCAATCAAAGTAAAACTTTTTTTTCAAAAAACCTTTTTTTTGAAATTGTAATTATTTGAAAACATGTTCTTGAAACTAAAAATGCTTTTGAAAAAAAAATGCTAATTTGAAAAAAAAACTGCTATTTGAAATAAAAAAATTTTTTTTGAAAAAATTATTTTGGGAAAATAACTCTTTTGGAAATACTTTTTTTGAAAAAATATTTGGTTTTGGAAAAACTTTTGAAAAAAAGCTTTTTTGAAAATTTTGGAAAACATTTTTTTTTTACCTCTGGCACCTAAAAGTCCCAGTGCTTACAAGTCCAGGTGCCTAAACATCCTGTGCGTAAAAGTCATAGTCCATTCAAAACTGCTTACAATCGTATTAAAAATCATTTTGAAAGAGTAATCAAATTCAAAAAATCGACCTTTTATAAATCGCAACTTTTATAAATTGCAACTAAATAGCAACACACTAAAAATGAAACAAATATTTGAGCTGTGCAGAAAATACTAAACTGTCTCATTGGCAAATGCATTCCTTAATATTCACTTCTTGTTGGTGATCCACTAACTAATAATGTAATTAAAGAGCCTTTTGAAATAGCTGAAGCTTTCCATAACTATTTCATCAATATTCCAAAAATAATTGCGTGATACTAATGATTTCCACGTTAAGCATAAAAACGACAAAACTGACCAAACACAATTTACTACAAAGCACAGTGGTAATTCACTTTTCTTAAACCCATTAACATTTGCAGAAGCAAAGAAGATTCTTGGGTCTAACAATCCAAAAAGAAGTCCTGGAGTCAACCAGATACCTTCCTCACTCATTGGAACTTTTTCCGACCCTGTTATAGACATCTGGTCCATTTAATCAACCTAAGCTTTACTACAGGAATCTTTTCCACCAATATTTAAAAACAGTGACAAATCAAACCAAACCAATTACATGCCAATAAGCGTATTGAATTCTATTTCTAAAATTTTAGAAAAACTGTTTGATAAATGCATGATGTCGAATTTAAATATAAGTAAGTTGTAACCTGACTTCCCATTCCGTTTTCGGCCTAATTACTCTACCTCATATGCATGTGTATTGTATACTTAATCAACCAAATAGTCCAGCAATTTCATCAGAATAAAATTGTTCTTTCACTTTTTCTTGATTTAAATAAAGCTTTTGACACCCTGGACCATTCCATTTCCTTGAAAAAAATTAGACAGCTATGGGCTTCGAGGACTCTCATAATTGGCTGAAATCTTTAGAAAGAGAACACAAGCAGTCAGCATAAATGATTGTTTATCTTCATGTGATTATCTTCACAAAAGAAATTTTTTATGAGGTACTTCAGGGCTCTACTTTAGGCCCCCATCATTTCTCTAATACCTAAATGATCTTTTTGCAATTATTGACCACCAAGCAGTAATGTATGCAAATGATATGACTCTACTCATCTCAGAAGCAAGCAAAATTGAAGTAACTCAAACTGCAAATAAAGTGCTGAATAGTGCAAGCAGCTGACTAACTTTTGATAAGCTTACTCTTAATATTTCAAAAACAAAGTATATGATTTTCTACCTGCAACCTCATGGCATAAAAGACACAATTGGAATGCAAATAGAGATTAAGGAATCTGTTGCAGATGAAGTAACAAACTTTAATTATTTTGGTCTTCATATTCAAAATAATTTGGATTAGAAATCACATGCAAAACTACCGTACATACTTGTTGTGATATGATTTATAGAATTCGATCGTCTAATGTTTCCTGTCTGCTTGCACTATACCATGCACTAGCAACAAATTATTTCAATCTATTGTATTACTACTTGGCACACTAAAAATTCTGTCTTGCAGAATCAAATCCAAAAACAGTGCAATAAAATTATTTGGAGTATTTTTTATCAAGACAAATTTTCTAAAGTAGATGATGTTTATAGAAATTATGGTAAACTTTAGGTTAATGATTTGTTTTAATTTTATGTAGCGTGTTTCATATATACATATGACAATAATCACTGGCCTCAATGTTTTGAAAATGCTTTTCTTAAAATTTGCAATATTAGATCTCATCAAACTAGACAATCCAATAACTTATATCTGCCCCAACACAAAAAATCTGTTTCTTGGTTCGTTTTCTTTTGTTTCCCGGTTTAAATGTTGGTTAGTTTTTCTTTCAGGGCTCTTGAACCACTGCAATGTTTTTGCAGCTGGCCAAACGCCATTGCTCGGCTTCACCAGAGTCTTGGGTGCAATAATTTATAATTCATTATCATCTGACAGTCTTACGTTTCTGTTTATAGTGCCCAAATACAATACAATGCAATTTAGCAAAATCATCTTATTTCGTTACTGATAAATGCAATAATAATGATACTGTAAGGTATTTCAGGTTCCAGTAAATGAAACATCAATTTATTTTGAAATCTTATCTTTTTGAATAATTACTACAACAGTGTTTCAGTTGGTTACAAGCCTATATCACTTAATACAACAAAATCACTAAGTTTTTGGGTGGTAGCATACGTCAAAACATAAGAGGAAATACTGATAACACCAATCACATTTTAGTGCTTTACTGCTATAGTCCAAAGGTAATCCAGATTAGTATCCGTGAATGTCACTGTTTTTTTTTTGTAACCAACTAAATTACAGTAAATATAAAATCTTGACTAGCGTATCGCTAGGGTGGTAGATCATTAAAAAATTGTTTCTAAATCTGAAAGCAGTCGGCTCACTGCAGCCTTTTATACTACGGTACCCACCATTGATCATTTTGTAACATCAGCAGCATACAGCCCAAAGAGAACGAGCAATTTTAATTAGTGCGCTGCTGCTGATAAGCAAAGGGGTAATTTGTGGGAGAAGCAATGAGTGGTATGCTACAACATTATTTATTAACTAAAACACAAACTTAAAAATTCAAATTCAGAATTGGGTAACTGTATTTCAGATGTTAACATATTGAAATCAACATAGAATATACCATGAGCATACTAGCATTTATCTCAAACCTACTTATGCTTTAATTCAGTAGATAAAGTACAGTAGATACATAAAACTTACCAACATGTTTGTCGATTTCAAAGATTTTCTCAATACTTTTAGGCTCAATCAAAGGTGAGGTGATTCTTTTTTCTACTGCCAGCACAACGCCTTCTCTTGTTTGAATTCCAATTGCTGTGGAACCTAATTTTATAGCTTCAATTGCATATTCAACTTGAAATATTCTTCCTTCTGGAGAAAAGGTATTTACTCCTCTGTCATATTCTGATCGTGTCATAAACATTTTTATGTTCTAATCAGTCTCTACATGCAATAGAATCTTTAATCATTCATTAAGTGATATAGGCAGGCTATCAACTAAAAAGTACAGTATCGGTATCGGCTATATTAGGTTATAAATCTAAAAAAACACAATCACATAAGGCTTAGGTCGTTTGGAGCTAAATTTTGAATAGTACTGGTAATAATGCCTAGGTCAAATGTTGTCTGTTTCAGATAGACCTAGGCTAGTCAGTCACACTTGCTAAGTCCTTCATTTACAATACTGATATATACATTTTAGCCCGTAAGCCCATCTTAACTGTTGTTAAGTTAACCCGAAAATGAACTAGGCCTACTGTATAACTACAACTCTGTGAATAAGCTTCCTGAAATGGTGGTTTTAGCCCCTTTGTTAATGTCTTTAAAAGCATCTGAGCAGTTTTGATCTTTATTCATAGAATCACTACTTAGGTGTACAACGATAATTTTTTTTGCGGAGTTAAGTTTCTAAGACAGTGTATTATTTTCCTCACTTGTAAGTGTGTTCAGGTGTTGACTTGTCACCATTGCATTGCACATGTAAATAAATAAATAAAAAGGAAGTGCCTATTTTGCCTCTAGAGGCCTTAGGAATAGGGTTAGAGTTTGGCTTAGGGTTTGGGTAAAGATTAGGCTTAGGGCTAAGATACCAGGAGGCCTAGGCCTACTAATGACAGAATAATAGTCTAGTATAGACCTACCAGATAAAATCTGACATATAGGCCTACCGGTACCAGTACCAGAGTAGCCTACTGCATGCACTGGTAAAAACAATATTACAGACAGTTGCTTAAACTCAAAGCAGAGTAAGAAACGAATATTAGAACAAGTAGAAAAATCACACACATACAAAATCAGATCTGAGATTGATACCGGTACTGTAACAAGCACTATGCCTAAGCAATTAGCACAAGTACCGGTAAATAAGCTTATTCATATAAATTCAGCAATTCTATCCACAAATACCGGTATTCATTAAATAAGACTCAAATTCAAGAAATCACATGGCAGTAACATCCAACAGACTACACTAGGCCTACCGTAAGTCACTGACAAGTCTAACAGTCGATCCAAGATACCAGTAACTACGGTAAATGATACCAACCTACAATGATACCGGTATGCCCGGAAGTTTTCTTTCTCCTATAAGATCATGCTTATAACTGTCTGTGTAATTCTAAGAATAAGAGCTACGGTAACTGCTTAGCAGCTTAGGCTATCACATTTACCAGTGCTGAATATGAGTAGTGATTTTTGCACTTGCTTGGATTCCTCGCCTACTATCGGTACCGTACCTACCGTACTTACCGTACTATCTCATTAACACAGTGTAGTCTACCATTTCAGCATACCTGTATAGCCGTGCCTAACCAAGTTAAACTTTACATACTATGCATTTCCTAGCTATAATACCGTAAATTTTTCGGTGAAATAGTCACTACAACCAATACTGTAAAATGCAATATCGTATGCTACCAACTCGACTAGGTACCGCACGTTTGCCATGACATAATCAAAAATCAAAAAAGTGTAGCGGAGTTACAGAGTCACCGCCGCATTGAGATGCGGAGTGGTAACAAAGTGTTGTTTGGAGCATAGACTCTTCAATCGTTTAACTGGTGGATTAGAAACAGACGAGCGGAGAAAAAGAGAAAATCATTGCAGAATAAAAGAACAGAAAATTATATAAACCCAGAGAAAACACAAGGCTGCATTGTGCCACGTCACGCATGAATGAAATATGCGAATTCTTCCTGCTTGCGCTTGGAAAGCAATGGAAGTAAATCGATATCGGCAGGGGCGGCTCGTCTATGGAGACTGCGGGACTGCAGCCCCCCAAATAAATTTGTGTTTTCTGTCATTGGCATTGCAACAAAATATTGAAAATACTTTTACTTTTATATTCAATTTTTATTCAAAAGTTTATGCGATTGCCTCATTTGATGAGCCAATTGAATGATTTGCTTTCGTAATGCCAAGGAAACAATTTTTGTATCACGCGTCAAATACACCTTTGTGCCGACTCGAGACTGCAAAAGTTGCAGTCCAGCTCGCCAGCTTAATTAATTCACATATCTTCGTGACGTCAACTCAATCGAGACATTTTTTCTTTTTCTACCGCGAACTATTCAGCCGACTGGACTGCAGTCACTGCTGTCTCACAACCTTTTTCTTTAACAAACGAAATCGAATAGAGCATTGTTTGCGGCAAGGGTTGTTGCAACAGTTCAAACGGTAGCCCTTCTTTATAAGTCGTCAAGGTTTTCCGTTAAAGGCCACCAAATGTCTGCAAACCAATGCATTTAAAATGCAATAAAAAAGTATTACTAATCGAATGCTGAAAACTGATTTAGATGCACGTTCTCAGTTTCAAGCTTTCGTGTTTTTAAAAAGTGACATGACATCATCAGACCCAGGAGTTTGGTGCCTTCAACTAATTTATCTTTGCAGAGAATAGGCGATTTTGGAAAGGCATGTTGATAACAGCTTGCTAGTCAAAAAGTGTTATGCAAAAAAGGCGTATTTAGCTCGAAGTAAAGTCGAAGGCACCAAACTCCTGGGTCTGATGACGTCATGTCCCTTTTTAAAAACGCGAAAGCTTGAAACTGAGTACGTGCATCTAAACCAGGTTTTCAGCATTCGATTAGTTGTACTTTTTTATTGCATTTTAAGTGCATTGGTTTGTAGTACTTTTTTATTGCATTTTAAGTGCATTAATGGGTGCAACGAAAAAGTCATCGACCATTATTCACAATAAAAAAGCGTCGAATGAACTTTTTATTTTAAGAACAATGTACTTGAAATTAAGGATACGCTATAAACCAGACTCTTAGAAGCACAATCCAACCTATGATTAATAAAATATTGTAAACTTCTTGTATTCTGTTATAATCTGGTTAATTTGCAATAGTTTGCCTTTCTACGCTTATGTTGATACCTGTAGTCCTAGCTACACTGACGAGGAACAAAGGACGAATGTCGATTCCGAAACAGTATGTACAGTATGTCTTAGGCTGTTAATCATAAGTATGATTGTGCTTCTCAGACTCTGGGTGGTGTCTATAGAACTTTATTTTCCAGTACACTTTTTTTACAAGAACCAGTAAATTTTATCGTGAAATTGGAAAAGCGCGATTTGAACAACAACCAAAGTTTTCTCAAATGCCTTCACAATGCGCAATTAGTACTCTATAATCTCGCAATCGTCGCAATTTTGCTTGCAAACTGGGAAATCACGAAAATTTCATCGTTTTAAATCGGCACAAAAATTTTTTTTCAGGTTTGAAATTTCTTCTTTTTAGTTTGTTTTTTATTTATAGTGCTAAGGATGGAATTTATCCTAATTCATATTTTAAATTTTGAGCAAAAATGAACCCCGGGTTCGTATAGAACTGTTCTTATAAAAAACAATTGTAACTACACTTTGTCACATAGGCGTAGCCATGATTTTTGATTGGGGGGGGGGGCCCAAACCACAAATTACATGCAATGACGTTATCAGAAATTTTCGAAAAACGGAAAAAGTAATTTTTTGTCGGGCAAAGATATCGTAGAATGGAAGATCTGAAGCCGTAGCCTGATGGCACTTAGCCAGGATTTTGGTAAAGGTAGAGGGCAAAAACTAATAATTGTTAAAAAGTGTAAATGTCTAACTTGGAGGACGTGGTGAGTAAACTAGTGTACTCAAACGTATCACAGACGGGGGTCTGGGGGCAGAGCCCCCAGCCGCCGGTGGCTATGGGGGTCTGGGGGCAAAGCCCCCAGCCGCTGGGCGATTTTTGTAAGTTTTTGGAAAAAAAAGCTATTTAAATCCCATTGGATCACATTTTGCACGAGTTCACAGCCATTTCAAAGAACTAGATTTTTTACATTTCAAGCCAATCGAAAAAATTTAGTTGTTCAATTCTCCTTATGCAATTAAATCCCAAAACACGCTTGAAATCTTGCATTATGATGTAAAATTTTAATTGTAGGTGATTTGGTCTATAAGGGGAAGTAACGAACATTGCCTCCTGCAATACTTTTGCCGTAAATAATTAAGTTCATAATAACGTTAAACGATGGCCTGGGGTGGCAACTTTTAGGTGAAAACTCTTAGATTTCTCACAGGTTTTGCATACAAATTGTTTAAAATTTGCATTAAGGGGCCTCTGGCCCGGGAACCTTGGTCGTCAGTCAAGGGCCCTTGGGCTTCCTGGTTGCCAGTTAGAGGCCCCGTAGCCTCTTGCTTGTCGGTTAGGAGCCCCTGGCCCTCTGGTTGTTAATTAGGGGCTCTGGGGCTCCATGGTCGTGAGTTAGGGGCCCCTAGTCGTCAGTTAGGAGGGCCCCGGGGCCCCTCGTTGTCGGTTAGGGGGCCTCTGGTTGTTAGTTAGGGGCCCTGGGGCTTCGTGGTTGTGAGTTAGGGGCCCCGATCCCCCTGGTCGTCAGTTAGGGCTCCGCAGCCCCCTGGTTGTTGATTAGGGGCCCTGGGGCTCCCTGATTGTCGTTTAGGGGCCCTCTGGTTGTCGGTTAGGATCCTGGGCCCCCTGGTTGTCAGTTAAGGAGCCCCCTGGTTGTTGGTTAAGAGTCCCTTGGTTGTTAGTTAGGGGCCCTGGAGCCCCCTGGTCGTCAGTTACGGGCCTCCTGGTTTTCAGTTAGGGGTCCCAGGCCCCCTGGTTGTCGGTTAAGAATTCCAGCGCCCCCTAGTCGTTAGTAAGGGCACCCTGGTTGTTAGTTGGGGGCCCCGCGACTCACTTGTTGTCATTAATATTATTGTTAATTACTGTTATGTGCATAATTACTGAAAAAAAACTGCAACTAAACATCGCCAGGCTATGTTGTCATAACTTTTCGTCGTTAGTGGTATTTTGATTGGGGGGGGGGGGCCGGGCCCCCTGGGCCAATAATTGTAAGTGTAAGTCCCCTGTCACTACAACATAATTGTAAGTCAGGCCGGAATTTTTGAGTCGAATTCGGGCTAAAATTGACATCGGGCTTGATATTCGTACTTGCCTTGTGTTTTAGACTTTTAGGTGCTATGAAACATAATTGAAATAACTTTGCAACATAGAATGACGACTTCGTTTAAGCATCAATACGATTATTGCGACCCATTTGTTAAAGCGTCATAATTGATCAGCAATAAGTTACTTTATTTTATCCGCATTGGGGCAATCACGTATTCAAATTTTCAGACCAGGGACACTCAAACTTTTTGAGGAACAGGCTACAGTAACTTCGAGCTGACCGCACTATCAGTGGATGTAAAAACTGGCGAAAATTTAGATGAAAACCAAAACAAAAAAGGTTTTTATTGCATTTTAATGCAATTTTTGTCGGGATTTTAGATGGTGGCTAATCGAAACAAAAGAGATTTGATTTGTTTTCTCGCAAAATTTGTCTGCTAGTTCATATCAAAACCTACGGCTCCGGGGTTTGGGCAGTTATGTTTTAGACGAAACTTAACTAACTTTCTGGCTGTTTCGGGGCTGTTTTTTGCTTCAAACTACTTGTCGGGTTCGGGCGTAAGCCCGGTCTCAAAGGACCATTGTCAGGGATCGGTTTTATCATTTTGTGGAATTTTGAATTACTTTTGGTACTTTTTAGCAATAATGACTGATTCTGGGAATGCACTTCATGTTTCATCATTATTCAACGAACTGTCTCCACTAAATCGTCATTTTGTCCTTCTGTGGTCTGGGTTAGATTCTTTGGATCTCCCCATCAACAATTTCAGACTTATTCGTAAAGGAGCGCTACAATCATGTTACTGTAACGAAGCACCGTAGCAAACGAAAAAATAAGTTGATATGAAGCGAAAAGTTTATAGATTGGCCTTGGCCTACTAAAAATAGTTTTATTTTGCAGATAAGTACGAAAGACGCAAACATGCTTTGTACAATATCACGAAAAAAAAATATTTGCAGCCCTCCCATTTCAAATAGGCACGAGCCGCCACTGGATATTGGCGTAGCCTAAACCAGGTACCGAAGCAAATTAGAAAAAAAATGTGTATATGGAGGTGTAGGCAACAAACGAAGTGGAATTGGAGAAAGTTAATGATGTCTGTGATACCAAGAAAAGCTTGTTTCCTCCAATGTATTCGGATTTTTAGCAAAAGACGTCTTTCTTTGGCCTCAAATGCTAAATTTTGCGGTTTCTAGCCATTATTTTAATACCGGTATCAGTTATTTATCAAAGACAATATATTGATTGGAGGCATAAGTTGAAATATCGTTTTTGAGGTGGCTAATCACTGTTTTAACTGCAGACCGCGCGGTTTTAGCCTATTTTGGATGTACTATGGCTTGTAAGTGCTATAACAGTGTGAGGTAAGAATGCTTTCTGATGTGTTAAAATATGACAAGTCCCTCTTAGATTAACATTGTAGTCATTGTATAAGACAATTAAGTTTTAGCGACAAGTTTAAGGTTTCCTTTCACAGATGCTGGACCTGCATGATGGTTAAATGCACTAATTAAGGCAGTAGTTTTTTAGCCTCATTGCATTTATAGTTTCTCAGCGTATAGTTTTATATGTTATGCCCTATACAACTATTAGGCCTGTATAATAGTGCCTGTTTGATATCTGCTTATCTGTATAAAAAATATTTTTTTCCAGAGTATATAGGGTAGTAGGCAATGTGATGGTATATTTATTTGTTCATTGTGTTTTGCCAGACAGAGTTTTTCATGAAATCTTGTTTATTTTGCCTACAGATAATTGTGAATTACGAAACAAGCCAAAGGATAAAGATAAATCGAATTCTTCTCCAAAGTTTAAGATAGACTGTTACTTCTTTGAATTGCATCAATTCAAGAAATTAAACATGGAATCGACTTCTAAAATGTTTTTGCAAAGTTTAAGAGTGGTTATACGTTATCCAAGAAAACAGTATATTTTATCAACAGTTTACAGTTTCTAGTTGTCATAGCTTACAATTTCCAATCACATTCAAGACATTCCAACTTTGATCCAATTTCTTCCGGAAGTTAGAAAATAGTGGTATGCAAGTGTTTCAGCCACGACTTGATAGGTGTTTGAAGCCAAAATAATTAAAAGCTCTGTATTGTGAATTTTGTCATGCTTTTTACTATCACCATGAGTAAGCCTGGTGGCTTTTATCCTAAATGTGAATATACAGTAGTTGGTAGTAATTTTCAATAGCTTAAGTTCAAAAATTAAACTGCTTGCAACACAAATTATCACTTGTTATGTTGAATTAATTAGTGATGAAATAAGACATGAAAATTTAATAAATGCTGATGCATCAATGTGCAAGACTAGAATTTCTCGGAAAAAAATTAAACTAGCCTTTCACAGATAGGAATGAGCTGCAAGGCTAATGCGAAAGGGATCCGGAATAAACGTAGAGATACGTAGGTACTGGTATAGAAAGACAGTTAAAAGCTACCAAAATGTTTTAGAGTAACATTCAATCTAGCGCCAAGCAGCTAAACTAACGACAAGTACTTAACAAGCAAATAAGGTAATTAACCGAATGAAATTTCATAGCGTTTTGTTAACGAATACATAGGCTACCTAACCGACGTAATCTCAGAGTGTTTCGTTTACAAATAAATACCGATACGTAACCAGGGTGTCGAACCGTTTCAAATAACGGTTCGGGTTCAGGTTTAGCTCCTGCTCAAAATATTTTAGCGGTTCAGGTTTGGTTCGGGTTCACTTGAGCACCACTTTCGAGGTTCAGGTTTGGTTCAGGTTCACTCAAGTAAAATATTACTGGTTCAGGTTCGGTTCGGGTTCATTGACTTAAAATTTAACTGTCGTTACTCGTTTCGTCCAGAAAAAAAAAGGAGAAATTGCTGATTCTGTTGATGATCACCACTGCTCTTATTGTGCGTGTACCTGCGCCAGCGGCATCCGGATATGGAAAAATATATTCTTACTTTTGTTAGGGGTTCAGGTTCGGTTCGGGTTTACTTGAGCACGATTTTGAGGGTTCAGGTTTGGTTCAGGTTCACTGAAGTAAAATTTTGCTGGTTCAGGTTCGGTTCGGGTTCACCAAAATGAAACGGTTCATTCGGGTTTACGGTTCGGGTTCAGGTTCGGTTCGACACCCTGTACGTAATCGAACAAAATCTTGAAAGAATTCTGTTTGCAAATGAATGCGATATAATTGAACATTATCTCAGGACTCGTACTGTCATAGGCTGACTTTCTAATAGGGTTTGTCATCTCTTGCTGAATTCTATCTTGACTTTCGATGAATGAGCTAAAATCATGTAAAAATTGCTTTATTTTTTGCTGAAGCATAACACATGCGTCACGACTAATAATTCTGAATGCCTAATTATTTGCAGTGTTTTAGCAGGTACGTGACTGATTTACTACTTTTGCCGCCTTTTTGATTTAGAATATTTCAGATACTCGAGACAATTCCATTCTAGTACATTCCACTGTCTTCTACAGTTATCGATTGTTTGGGTTGTTTACGACTTGTAATTGCTATATTTAGACTTGAAGTTGTGATATCATAATTATGTCGAAATCTGTTTACCGTAAGCTCGTGTATTTTTCTATTTTGACATATCATGGATTTTGCGGGGATATTCGATAGCTTTTGCCGTGGTACAAATAGGCGGGCTGTATTGCATTTAATATTCTAATATTCTAAGAGTGGGTGATTGTTAGATGTTAGTTTCATAGGCGGTTTTGCCGAGTTTGTGTATTTGTGGTTGGCTTGTGCAAGCCATATAGTGGGCGATCTGAATTGGGCAATCGCGATAGTGTGTAAGGTGCGACCTAAAACTGGTCGGTTGCGGGTTAAGTCTTTTATGATCTGAATTGGTCGGTCGTTAGAAGTGTTAGTGAAGCGATTTTGCTCAGTGAGAGTGGTTATTTTGTGTTTCAATCTTAAATAGAAGGTTTAATTTAGGATTGGTGTGCTGTTTTCTGAGATTCAAGAAGCTAAAAGAACTATCAACTGCCATTTTCGATTCGTCAATAGACATCTCAGTCGTTCTCTAGTTTAAGCCGACGTGGGTGATTCTAGAGATTAAAGGTTGTACTCTAGCCAAGTATCAACGATCGCGGCAACATATAATAAAACATATTTCAGTAATCAATGCAGTAATTCATTGCACAATTAGCAAAAATTCTTTTGTACAATTGATGGTGAATCCAGCTTTAATCAAAATTGAATTTACTACTAGTGGTAGCATAAGATGACAGTAGACTACTGATGCTTAAGGTTATACCCTACAACGACAATACTGCCATAACGGCTTTTCCTGAAAAAGAAAAATCACAATAAAAAACAATTATGGTGGCCTGTGCTATGCATACCAATTGCCTAAGTCAACAACATAGGTCTAATATCAGATATGATGGGAGATGGATGTTGTGCGAGCGTTTCAGAACTGCTGTTAAACTAGTAACCACCTTGAGCAAGAAAGATTTTGATAATAAATGCTTCTCACTTTTTACGTCTTCGCAATGAAACACCGACTGCAAGAATAGACTAGTGTAAATTTTGGGTGGAAAGGCCAAAACAAAGCTTCAGTACGCTAACATCACTATACTTTTTTTTAAATAACCAGTTTTCTAATTCACTGGCTTTATCAACTTTTTCAAATTCTACTTCATTTGTCGCCCACACCTCCATAACTTTTTTATATTTAACTTTATTTCGGTGTCTAGCCTAGACTCTGTCTGCTTCCATTTACTTTTTATGCAGTCACATGCTTAGCTGCAAGAATTCGCATATTTCATTCATGCGTGATGTGACGTAATAAGCCTTGTTTTCTCTCTGGGTTTATGTAGGTCTCTGGGATAAAAGTTTTTTCTTGTTGCGAAGGTTTTTTGCAGTCACGCACATTCGACTGATTTGATTGGACATATTCGTATGTGATTGACCTATGGTCGGCTCATATTCTTCATTAGTAGACTAGAAACTGACAGTTTTGTCTTTTTTTCTTCATGGTTCATTTGTTCTAGAATATGCCGATTTGTCCAATCAGTGTGACTTTTTTCTTCATGATTAACTATAGTTCAACGAATATGTCCAATTAATAACATAAAGCTAAACCAGCAGTTCAACAGAATTAGCAGTCACTTCAATTTATGATGAACTACTCCAACATTTAGATGACAATAAACTGACATGCTCCATTTTTTTGGATCTACGGAAAGCATTCGACTAAGTTGATCACAACATTTTGTTGAAAAAACTAAACCATTATGGATTTCGTGGTAACACAATAAATTTTTTTGAGTCTTATTTAAAAAATAGAAAAATTTGCACCAAACTTTATGACATTATGTCGAGATTTCACAGCATATCTTTTGGTGTACCACAAGGATCAGTCTTTGGGCCTATATTGTTTTTATTGTACGTAAACAACCTTCCAAATGTTTCCTAGTTCAAAACAAGTTTTTTTGCTGATGACACCAATTTGCGTCTAAGTCACTCGAACATTTCACTGCTTCAGACGGAAGCTTTGCAGGAAATGACTAAAGTAGATTTATGGCTGAGGAAAAATAAGCCGAGCTTGAATTGCAACCAATCTAGTTATATGATTATTGGAAATTGCTTGTCTAAAAAGAACATCTTCAACTTGACAATCAATAATAACGTCATTTCTCAGTCAAACACGGTAAAATACTTTAGTGTGATTTTAGACAACAATCTCATGTGGCAGCCTCACATTGACAAAATAAGTGAAAAACTTTCAAAATCTTGTGGCATGGTTTTCAAACTACGCCATTACGTACCGCTTTCTACTTTGAAACTAATTTACTATGGCATGTTTAATTCTATCCTTCAGTATTCGTAGCTAAAATGGGGAAGAGCATCTCGATGTCATTTGCAGAAAATTAAAACTTTACAAAATCGTTTCTTACGTGCCAGTCGATAAAGATTAAAAGTTCGGTAAAGACGTTGTCCTCTAAATGTCATGTATAGCGAGTTTGGAGTGTTAAGAATAGAAGGCATGCTTGCTATGAAATACGCCAAATTTTTACACCAATTCAGCCGCAACATGTTACCCGATTCATTTAAATATTATTTGGATGATTTGGGAACAGTTCATTAACATAATACCTGTTCAAGACAACCGTGTTCAAGACAACTAACTTCGCAGATTTCTCGATCCGCGCCGTCCGTCTTTGAAGCAAAACTACACACTAATTTTTCCCAAAAAATCTTTATTGACAAACTGCATCAGCTCCGGAATACAGCGCCCGTGGTAGATCACTTCCAAAGTGGATAAGGCTTGGATGAAAAAGCGAAATCGCTCTGGGGTTAAAATCAGCCACTCGCTGACTGAACAAAAACACTACAATAATTTGAACATGTGGGTCTCCTATATACAAAGCCAAGCTAAAAAGACATAGCGACAGCAAAAACAAATTAGTCATCACATTATTTTTCGAATAGCTGGTCACTCAATTTCCAGTGCGGGGGCAGTTATTTGTCATGAAAAACAACAAAGAGTTAAAGAGAATTGAGCAATTCAATCAAATTAACGCACTTACGTCATCACCAACGTAGTACTATTCTTTTTACAGTCCCAAAAAACATATTTTTCTGTCCCAAGGGTTAGTCATGTTTCGTAAACATATTGCTTCTAGCAATTTTAGCAAATACGTCATAAAAAAGGTCCGTGCTTTGATTTTGGACACTTTTTAAACAATATAATAATAACTCAAACGCCGAACCCGTTATTTTCCGGTTTTCAGAATGCCACTTATTTATCTCTACACGCTAAGTCAGTCGCACTAACAGTAAACAAGCAAAATGAGCGTTACTATTTAGCATGCACGATGAGCGGTTCGGTTCACATTTCGACTTCGACTATTTTCGATAATACGGGCACAATTTATGGAACAATACCAGACAAAAACCAAAAAAAATTTTTTTCACACACATGCTAGAACTGAGTGGGGCTAAAAGAGATTGCAACGTGCAGCGCTAGAGGTTTGGGAAAAATTACCCTTAGAACAAAAAATTGTTCGTATTTTGAGTTTAAAAGCATGTATAAATTGTCTATCCTAAATGGTTACAATTAGACTTTAAATTAAGTCTTTGAGCAAAAATTGCACAAGTCGTTAGTATTGTTTTGGTCTTCTTATTGAGCTGAATTAGAGAAAAAGAGTTGGTTGCTGTCAGCAGGAGTCCACCGCAATAATTAAATAAGCTAGTTATTATCATTATTTTATTATTTGCATTGTTAATTAGTAAAAGTTTTCATGTGGTCTGAATTCTAAACCGATTTTTTTTGTTTCTTTTCCCTTTAACTATTACGGGTAAAAATTCAGAGGTGGACAAAGTAGTCGAAAAATCTACTTAAGTAGAAGTATTGTTACTTACTCAAAAATGTCTTTCAAGTAAAAGTAGAAGTATGGCGAAGCATTTCCACTTAAGTAAAAGTAGGAAAGTAGTCAAAATTAATTCTACTCAAGTAATGAAAGTAGAAAGTAATTTCGAATTTCACGTGTTTGTTTATTCTTCGAAGGTTTGCTGTTGTGACGCTTACGATCAGTGTTCAAGCAAAGCCATACTTACGGTAGCATATCAAAAAATCAAAGTTTTATTATTCTCTTGAAATATTACACCAAAGCGTGTTACGAATACGATTTAGTAGGGACTCTGGGCTCATCTCCGCGCCTGGACAACACAGCTTGAGAAGAAATGTCGCAGCGATGGCGAGTCGTTAGCAACACTGTTTGTTAACCGGCTAGGGAATTGAACCCCAGACGGGCCGCAGCAAATGCAATGCCGTTAACCGCTAATCTTTTTCGTATGAACCAGGAGTAATGCGCATGTCTAGTTTGTCTACTGTACCATGCTAATCAGGGTTCGGTATGCTTTTTTTTTTTAGTAAGACTGAGTCAACACCTGGTATTTGATGCAACGCAAAAACACACTACCCTAGATGACCTGTAAATGAATCGGCGTAACTATTCAATAAGTTTCGTAGTACTGTACCGTAAAACAAACTCGATACGTGCTTATTGTACACTTTGTGAGGTGGAATAATGTACACTACCTAACGGTCGAGTTCAACAATCCATTTAAACTTTTATTGGATTAAACCTGCTATGTACAATATGAAGTAAGCCAATCAGCAGGTCACCATAGATTCGTAACATCTAATTCGTGCAAATCTTAAACCGGGTATACGATATACCAATTGGTATGCGAAACGGTAATTATGGTACTCGGTATACAGAGGGTATACGAAATAAAACTGCGATCTCCAAAAAAAAAAAAGAAAATGGTCTCCACTTACATTCGGGCTAGATTCGGTCCAATTTCGCCCAAATCTAAGCATGAAAAATTGGATCTACAAAAAAAGTCTACACCGCTTACACGGGCTAGAATTTTTTGTGGAGTATACAAAGTTTTCGAAAATCGCAAAAGGTATACCACGTAAAAAAAGGTTGAAGAGCACTGATCTAAACAATGCATTACTCTGCTCGGATGGCTAATTGTAAAGCTCGCATGCCTCTAGAGCGGTAAATGACAGTCACGCAAATGACAGTAGGCTGCTAAGATAAGTTTAAATACAGGCTAGTCTAAATCTTATAATTTATCAATGCTGGTACTACGGTAGTAGCCCAAACGCTTACTGGTATATACTGGCAGCTATAGGCCTAAGTGAAGGCTTTCAACTACCCGTATCTATATGCAATACTTCTTTGGAAAACCTAACAAACAATAAAGTACACAATAATACTGCGCCCACCTAAAACAAAGAAATTCCAGAAAACCTTGCCAAACCTCAAAATTGCGGCTCATTACCGGTACATAGACTGTAATCACAGCGTACCAGACTTCTGTTTCGCGTTCTGTACGAACATGTTTTCGATAAGCAGAGTTGCCAGATATAATGAGACAAACAAAAAAACTTCAAATCGTGGTCATTGGTCAAATCATCATCAAAAAGGATTGGCTAAGTGTTTACTTCTACTTTACATAAAAGTCATTACTACTCAAGTAGCGTTACTTCGAGAGGATTTTACTTGAAGTAAAAGTAGAAGTATCAGAAATGAAAAATACTTAAGTAAGTCGCTCGTTACCGAAAATACTACTTAAGTAGTCTACTTAAGTAGAACTACTTCGTTACTGACCACCTCCGTAAAAATTACAGATTTAGTAGAACTTGCTTGCCCAATATAAAGAAAACTGATTTGCGTTTAAGTATTATTGTTACTAATATCCAGTGGCGGGCAAGTTGCTTTCTGAAAGTAACTAGTTACAAGGTACAGTTACTTGGCAAAAAAGTAACTAAGTTACAGTTCAGTAACAAATTTGAAAAACTAACTAGTTACAGTTACAAGTTACAATTACTTTTAGTGATTAAAAATTTGGACTAAAAACAGGCCTGTAGGCACTTGCCAGATTACGTCTGTTTGTCACAAAAGTATATTAAGACCACACCAACGATGTTTCTTTGTCACAAAATTAAGTTTTGTCAAAGCGTTAAATTTCATGCATCAACTTTCAAAGTCGCATTTGTGTAAGAATGTAAAGAACCGCAAAACTGTAACCCACAATCCATAAACCAAAACTGAACTTCAACTGCAAATTGAAAATACGAAACCTGGAAACTTAAACGTTAATCTTAAAGTTGACCCAGAAACTTGATCCAGAACCCCAAACGCAATTTTACCATAACATATGAGATAATCCCTAACCCCTCCGATTCTTCTTACTCCAGCCTCTTGAACTAGGTTGCTCTAACTAGAAATGCATTTCACTGAAATTGCAAACTAGCACTGATTGCTAGTACACGTACAGCTGTGCAGTAGGCCTACTCAGCTCTGAATCTTCAAACGGTTTTAATCACCAGGAAGCGAAGTTGGAAAACTATTAATGCCTTCACTTTAACCAGCAACCACATGTATAGTCCAGTGAACACAGTGAAGAAAATGTGGATAAAAGGTTATGGTTAATCAGATATGCGACTGCAAGTCCTGTGTTAGCAGTGTAATACAATTATTTTGAATGGAATTCATAAAAAATCTGTAATTTGCTTCAAAGCATGTAGTACAAAAAGTACCTGTAACTGTTACTTTTTTTAGGGCTTTAAACTGGTAACTAGTTACAAATATCGTTACATCTAAAAAAAAGTAACGAAGTTACAGTTACAGTTAAAAAAAAGTAACTAGTTACTGCCCACCACTGCTAATATCATCATATTTTTCCTTCAGACGCTAATCGTTGTATGACAATGCTTTTCTGTTTTTATGGTTTGCTACCGTGTGATTTTTTGCCTAAATTTTAAGTTATATTTTGGTGACGCTGTTGGATTCGTCACGTAGGCATTGTCTTGGTATTGATTGTAATAATTTTAATTTGTCACAACTAATAACTAAGTGTTGTTGTTATAAATCACATTGTTTTCAGCTAACTCAGGGGCGTATTTAGGGGGGGGGGCATTGTGCCTTGCCCCCCCTTTGGGTCGTCAGAATTGTAAAATTGCATAGAAAAGTGAGCAAAATTGAGGCATGCCCCCCCACCCTTTGCAAGTTGGGCATGAGGTTTGATCACATAAAGGACATGTGTTGTGCGTTTCTTCTGGGCTTTGGGCGAAAAATCGGACTGAATATGAGTGAAGACCTTTTTTTTTTTTTTGCTCTTCACCTAATTTTGGGCGAAAAATCGGACTAAATTTGAGTGAAGACCATCTTTTTTTGCTCTTCACCTAATTTTGGGAGAAAATTCCGACTAAATTTGAGTGGAACAATTTCTGAGTCAAATCTTTGTTTTTTTCAATTTTTCTGAAATTTCTGCCCCCCCCCCCCCCCTTTTCAAAATCCTGCGTACGCTACTGAGCTAACTACTATCAGTAACATTTTTTTCTACGCCTTTCTATCGCCGGTGTTTGTTGCCACTCATCGCATTACCTGTATGCCTCACAAAGGTTTAGCAGACTTGGTGACTATTTTGGTCTTTGGCTGTTCCTACCTGAGCGTATTGTTGCGTTTTTGCTGAATGAATACTGATAAAAGCTAGTTTTATTTTATTAGTCCAATCAAATCAGGCGAATACGCGTGACCGCAAAAAACTTCTCAACAAGGGTAATTTTTTTCAATGCTTTTCCCTTTTTCTCCGCGCATCTGTTTCTAGTCGCAGAGGCGCTGCTAGAGATGGTGGCACTCGGGTCAGGACTATGTAGTGTCCCCTTTTTCGGTCTAAAAATAGGTGAAAACCAAAAAAATTCAAAAAAAGGTCTTCGCCGTAAAATTAGTGGGTTTTTGGTCCAAATAAAGTTGGAGACCAAACCAAATGAAAAAGAACACGGTCTTCTTCACCAATCAGTGGAGTTATGTTTTCACATCATTTACATCATAATGTGGCGTCATTCCAAAATAGTGTCAACCCAAAATGGTGTCAACCGGGGCTCGCCACCCCAGCGCCCCCTAGCGACACCATTCTCTAATCGACCAAATAAAGAGTCTATGGTAGGAGTAAAATGATGTGAAAATTAGATTTAAATGATACAGTCGCGGTAGAGAGGTGCTTTTCAGCTGTTAGCGCTGTCTTTGCTGAGAGATTTAAATGAGTTTAGTATGGGCATGCCCAACGCAAATGCGCCTAAACCTTATCTTTCGATCTCAGAAAAGCTACCGAGGCACTATGTTCGTTCTTTTTTTTTTTTTCGATGTAAACTAGGCTTCCATAATTTCGCTTTTCAACCCGTATTTTTGAAACTTCGTTTGGACGTACAGAAGTTAGTTCTTGCAAAGAATTGACATTCCCCGCCAAGAAAAACAAAATTGTAATCCGGTGTACACTCTTTTTTTATAAGAACCACTAGCCAGAAAATTTTGAGTTGAGACTGACTGTTCTTTACTTTTAGTCAGTATTTAGCCGCATCTCTTTTTAAATTTTGAAAGTTTCATTGTCAATTTTAGCTATCATGTTTGTAAGCTATTCAATTATTGCTCTGTGTGCTTAAGCAAACGCTTTTTTTGCTGCTTTGGCAGCATAAAAAAGATTGTAGAAAAGTTACGTAACAAATGGAATGAATTTGAAATTGGATTTGAAACAGCGGATTTATTGGCACCAATTTTATCTTCATATAAAAAGCACACAGAAAGCTACGCCAAGTTACGTCAGGAGTATGACAGTTGTGAAAAATACTGCTCTCTTCAATATTTAGAGCCATAGAAAAAGGGGAAGGACTTAGCGCCGTAAGGTAGAGACAAAATTCATAAAATTTCAGAACGATAAATTGCTGTCATTTGGCATACTTCGAATCCTCTCACGATATCCCTATTATGACGTTAATTTGACTCTAAATGCCAGCACCCTATAACAACCACTACAACCGACTCCATGTGCATACATATGCGGATTACATTCATCAAATTTGTGCCTCATCATCATTTTTTGTTCTGATCGAATTTTGTAAATCAATAACTTCTTGGTTACTACTCCGCACCAACAGTTCTTGTTCTTTGGTTGATTGACTTCCTTGGCATCGCTTCGTAATTAGCTTCAAGAAGCAGATAGAAGCTGACAGAAGAAGAAGCAATCCAGCAAATCGAAATGACCAGTCGTAAGAATGAGTTTCATCGTAAATGTAACCTAAAAAATTGTGTGCTGGTTAAAAAAAAGTAGGGAGAAGAAATCAAATTTTTGTTAAATTCTTTACAAAACGCAGAGCGTCCACCAAACTTGCGCGGCACATATCCACGTCATTGCGTCTGCGGGCAACACAGCATTTTTTTTGTGAAATCCCTCAGCGGTGGCGAGCCGTTGGCAACTTTGTGAACAATTTGACCGGCCTGAGATTTGAACTGCACATCGTCCGTTCTAGAGACGAACCAGTGGCCGATTCAGGGAGGTCCAGCGTAGGACTATC
This sequence comes from Trididemnum nubilum, assembly GCA_963965965.1. Lineage (NCBI taxonomy): Eukaryota > Metazoa > Chordata > Ascidiacea > Aplousobranchia > Didemnidae > Trididemnum > Trididemnum nubilum. The sequence continues at coordinate 35,189,613 of OZ014478.1, read as the reverse complement.
ATATTTTCGTGGCCCACAAAGCGGGCGGTTTCGCCAGCCAGTAAAATGAAAGTAGGATATCAACATCCCACTCACCAAAGCAAAACAAACCGAATTTATCTCATTATTTATCAGATTCAGCCCACAAATATTTTGAGGTTCCCTTAACTTTCTTGAATAAGGAAAGATCAGCTTTAACAGGATCATAAACTTGCTAACACAAAATACGATTGGGATGGTACACAACCTTTCAGATGTTAGAAATGGACTCAACTAAGAGGCTGGCTTTTTCATGCATCACTGTGGCTGCATCACAGAAAATAAATGCTTTAAATTTTGTATTATTAACCAACAACCATACACAGAAGAAATGAGTGATTTTTGACAGTTTACTGTGAAATTCTGTTACTCTGCACAACAGTGTTTGAAATCTTCCGCAGGATAAATAAAAAGTTTTGCTTTGCAAATACTCCCTTAATTTACAAACCTACACGCCAGAGGTGGAGTCCTCAAGGAAACTTTTTGAAGTCCTTGTCCTTGGCCTCGACGCCTACAAGTCTTCGAAACTGTCCTGTCCTCGGCTGGAGGACAGAACTATTTCTTGATTGCTTAAAAAGGAAAATAACCAAACAAAAGACAACATAATAGGCTATCAATTTGTTTTCTTTCCTCATTTGAAAAAATAATACAATGTGATAGCCAACTAAGCCAAGTCAAACTGAAACTTATTTAAAATGGCATTGAGTGAAAGCCATAATCGGAGAATGAGGGAGCAAAAACATTGAAGAAAAAGGTTGTTTTTATTTTTGCAAATACTTTCAAAGCAGGTGGTACAAACTACAAAGCACTATAGCCCTGGTAAAGAATCTGAGGGCCCGGACACGAAAATTTTTGAGTTGCAAAAGCTAAAGCATGACCGAGCCTGCTCTGCGCCTAAATTAGAAGAACGTATGTGTGAAATGAAATACAATACAGTATTACCAGGGATGGCATATTGATATTATGTACTACAGTAAGCATGTTAGTACAGGGTGTTTTAAAAAATTTGACATCATTTTAAACGCAAATATCTCAAAAAGTTGCTTTAAGTCAATCAAACTTGACGGGTATTAAGGTGAACAACATAAATTTTATTTCAAATTGTTATTTGCTCTCTATCGTCAGCACAACAAATGTGCAACTGGTTTAAGAAAGTGTTTACAAATTTTCAATGTGCGCTCCGCCTCCAACTAGGCACACATCAAGGCGATGATCAAGTTTATCCCCAACTCGCTGCAGCATATCTTCTGTAACAGTCTCCAAAGCAGGAGTGATTCTCTGCTTTAATTCCTCTAGGTTTGCAGGTAGAGGGGGGACGTAGACTAAACTCTTCACATAGCCCCCAAGAAAAAAATCACAGGGAGTTAAATTGGGTGATCGGGGAGGCCATTTTAGCAAGACACTATCACCACTACAGCAGGTCCAATTCTTCTTTCTGGTTAATTCTCATTCAAGTAAGTTCGTGCTAATAGGGTGGAGCATTATCTTGCTGGAAAATAAAGCCCTCATCTTCATTTGCAGCAAGTCGATACATAAGCCAACTCTGCAGCACATGCAGATAACTGTCACCAGTCACATTATCCTCAAAAAAATACGGGCCATAAACATGTTTCTGGGAAATTTCGCAAAAACCAGTCACTTTCGGAAAATCCCTCACATGCTCCAGCGTGTCATGACGATTTTCAACGCCCTAAATTTGAATATTCTGCTTATTCACTTTGCCGCTCGTGTAAAAAGTAGCCTCATCACTGAAGACCAGTTTTTCATCAAACTGGTCTTCTTCGATTTGCTGCTGCATACCAACGCAGAACTGCTCTAGTAGTCGCTTGTCATCTGCTTTTGATGCTTGAAAGAGTTGCAGCAGGCCCGGCGCCAGGATAGCGTGATGGGGGGGGGGGGCAGAAATAAATTTTGGGGGGGGCACGAGAAGTTTATTTCTGTGAATTCGAGAAGGGCACGGGCGCACGAGAAATTTATCTCAGTCTGAATCAAACGAACAAGGTGAAGACCAAAAAAAGATTTTCACTGAAATTCAGAGAGATTTTCCGGCCAAAATCAGAAATTTTAACGGTTTTTTTCCGCCGAAAACAAACGATCTCCAATAAAAAAAGGTCTTCACTAAAATTCAGAGGGTTTTTCCGGCCGAAATCAGAAATTTAAACGTTTTTTCTGGCCGAAAACAGGTGATCTCCAAAAAAAAAAGATCTTCATCCGAAAAATCCGGTGTCAGACCACAAAAATTACAAAAATATTGGTGGCATACACCAATTTTGGCCTCGATTTGCATTCCAGTTGCCTCGAGCCTGTTAATTTCTACGGGGCACAGTCCTCGCTTGGGGGGGGCACAATTTTCGTTAGGGGGGCACGGTTCCGTAATGCCCCCCGTGGCGCCGGGCCTGAGTTGCAGTTTGTAGGGTCTCATTTGTAATCGTTTTCCTACAACACGCCAAACTGTTAGTGTTAGAATTTGGGTTTCGAAATTCGTCCTTCTTATGGACTTTCTTGGGCTGTTCAGAATTTTTTTTGCGAATTTTCTGTACTTTTTCTTCTGTCCCTGACTTTCGACCAGATCCTTTTACTCTGCACAAGCAACCTTCTTCCTTGAATTTTTTATGCTATGTCCAAATTTGCTTTTTGTCTGGCACTTTTCCAAATCCACTTCTTTGAAATTCCTGAGCAACAATCCGTTGCACTGTTTTAAATGACTGTGTTCTACCATACTCCAGTACACTAAATGCTTTTTCTACGCTAATGTTTGGCATTTTTATACAAAAATTCTTAAGCACCTGAAAATTAAAGGTAAAAATTTATATTATTTCTGTACATCCTGTAAAAAATTTGATACTGTTTAAGCAAGAATTGGCTGAGTTATTTGGGTGTAAAATGGTGTCAAATTTTTTAAAACACCCAGTAGGCTATATTCCGATATACCTAAAAAACGTGTTTTGGAAACGACAACATGTTCTGAAAATACGCAAGCGTGAAGAATTTGTTTTGAGATAAGAAAAAACAACTCAAGGCCGAATCACCAGCCAGCGGCCTGGGGAAACAAATCCACATCCACTGAACAATTTAGATGTTGAAAATCGTCGCTAACAATCTCAATTAATAAACTATTGGATCAGAAAAAACGCTGCATGAAGAATTTATACAAAATTAATTGGTCAGTTAAACATAACTATATAATTGTTCGAATGCCTGGAGAAATGCGCGCTGCACTTAATAATCTTTTAACACCGCTTCATTAAGATGTAGAGGCGAAGCTCCAGCAAAAAAACTTAGGCATTTATAAAGAAAAAGTAATGGTTTATTATTTTTCCTTATCTGCGATTGTGGATTTTGCCTTTGAAGGGGAGCCCGGGGCAAATGTTTCCAATGCCTTCCATCTTAATACGACCCTGCTGGGATCCTCAAGCTATTTTTTGCAATTAATGATGTTATACTAAATTTAACAAAGTGTCTTTTGTGGCAGAAATGTTCGCGCTTATTCATAATAGGCATTAGATGTGAGAAAGACATCACATATACTAAAATGTGAAGAAAAGATTGGCTTAAAATTAGAGTTGGGAAATTGTGAGAAAACTAAAGTTTTTCAGACTAACTTTTACGGTATTTTATTCTTTTAAATTGCTTTCGAATTTAAGTGATTTAGTTCTTTCAAACGGTATTGAAAACGTGCTAAATGTAATCCAAAAGGCGCTCAACTGGCTGTTTATGGCTGAAAAAATCACAAAAATTGCCCAGCGGCTTGATGCTTGGTCTCTGGCAGCTGGGCGCTCTGCCTCCAGACCCCCCTTCTGTGATACGCTCGAGTTGCATTAGTTTGCTCTGCGCTCCGTCAGAATGAGACATTTTCTGAATAAAAGTATTTTAACTTTTTGTTCAAGCCTCCTCTCCTTTAGCAAAATCCTGGTTGCGCGCCTGCACATGATGGCTGATGGCACCTAAAGCTATTAGACTGAAAGGGGAAATTGTACAAAAACGTTTACGAAAATATTTATTATTCTCTGCAAAAATTTTTGGATCCGCCCCTGCGAACGCACCACTACCCAAACCAACCGGCGGTTGTTGTTAACAACCAAAAAGTGTCTCAGCGCATTAAATAACATGCACAGTATTCTTTAAATGCAAGTGGGTAACGCTTGTTGTATGTGGGCATTATCCTCAACGTCCAAGTAAAGCTAAACTGCAAAATGATTAGCAATATAAAAATTGATTTTGTTTTGGTATCATGTTGCACAAGCAGACACCGGCCTGGATCGTTAAAACCAGGTACTTAGGCCATTGCATCTTATAGGATTGACACCAGACCTTTTCTGAACGATATTCCCAAGTCCAAGGCAATCCAAAAGTGGTACAGGACGACGGATATCTACTACGCTGCGCCTGCGGTTGGTATTAGTAATCAATTGTTATTCTATTTTTCTCAGTAAGTTGCCTTGGTCTGGATACTTAGCAAAGGAACCTCAGGCTGCAACCGGTCCACCATATGTTTACCACACACAGCACACGATAGAAGCTTCTCACTGCCCTTTTCTATTGCTTATCGTCAAGTAGGAAAGCTGTGAATTCGGTACTAAGAGTTACAGTGATTGGTTTAAACCAACCACGAATCAAAACCGAATGCATCGGTTCAGTACCAGACGCTTTCCTCTCGACCACTGATCGGAATCGATCTTTGGTGCCGCAAGCGAGAGAAAAATTTCTAACAATATAATCTACAGCACAAACTTCCAACTCTAGCAACGTTACACTCACCGGCAAGATATGGACCAATCAAAATCCCCATTCCTTCAACAAAAAGCATCCAGCTATAAGCATCTGCAAAACAATCAACTCCGAGAAGCTTAGCAACACTTGCTTTGATGAATCCGTAGCCGTTGCTGAGAAAACCAAACACAGCAGCAAACACAAAAAGTCCTACGCTGCTGGACCAAAATGAACTGAACATTGTCGCGAACCCAAGAAAAGCCTAAACAGAGAGTTTAAAGTCCTATTATGACAAAAATGCGTTTGAGATGTCACTAAACCATTTTTTATTGTTTCAATAAAAAAAATCAATAAATTACTTACATAAAATAATTTCCCTTCAGCATTTATTACTTTATTTAGTTATAATTTTTTATTTGAACAAAGCTATCTACTGAGAGAGAATCCCGTTTCATAACTCTGTTTTACTGTTACTGATTATGCAACAATCTCTGCTTTGGATCACCCAATCCATGGGGTACTCTTTCCGCGGTAGCGTTACGCCATCAAAACCTACGCGAATCACAGTACAGTATTTTAATCATGTCAAGATAATAAACGGAAAAAATTGAACTGTAGATCACAAGTGAAAGTTACTGTAATTAATAAAAATACGACTCAATATTCACAAAAAGCTCTGCTTTAATCAGTAGGATAAAAACGATGTAATTTTATTTTTATTTTACAGTACTATTGTTCAAAAAAATTTGGCTTTTTTATTTCGCTTGCCTAAAACCAGTACTTAAATTGTTGGGGGGACGGGGAGGACGCGCCCCCCATCGAGATTGAGCGTCCCCCCATCAAGATTGAGGGTCCCCTCATCGAGGTTTAGGCGTCCCTCCATCGAGATTTTAGCGCTGGTTAAGGGGAGGAAAAAGTTAGTGTTTCGGCCGGAAAGACCGCTTGAATTTTTGATTTCGGCGAGAAAAAGCCTTCGAATTTTGGCGAAGACCTTTTTTTTTGGAGATCACCTGTTTTTGGTCGGAAAAACCACTTGAATTTTTGATTTCGGCGAGAAAAAGCCTTCGAATTTCGGCGAAAACCTTTTTTTTTTGAGATCACTTGATTTACACTGAAAAATTGCCTTAATCCAGTTCAGTAGCAATGACAATTTGGGTCAAGTTTGTTTACGGAACAACCTTGCAAAAAATCCTGGCTACGTGCCTGTTCTTCTCTAAGGTTCAGTCAACGCTGAAAAAGCGTCCCCCCATGCAAAATTTTACAATTTAAGTGCTGCTTAAAACAGAAATCAATTGCAAAAACTCGACAAAACAGGCCAGTCGGTCATGCGGAAACTCGTTCGTCTCTAAAGCTGGAGGTCTGAATTTGTGACTTTTTCTTGAACCAATATAATTGCTTACAGTGTTGCCAACGACTCGCCATTTCTGCAACTTTTCTTTGAGAGGAGCTGTGTCGTTGCCGAATTGTAATGACACATAGAAAAAACCTTGTAAACTCGTTACACGTTTCGGCGTAATTCATCGAGTACAGGTCTAATGAATTTTTTTTTAAATTAATTTGACAACTTGACGATGTTAGCACAACAGGAACATAATGGGTAAAGGCAGAAATAGTCAGCCACGTAGCCAATGAACGATCTTCCGACAATGCTGGCAAGACCAGGGGCGTATTTAAGGGGGGGCCCATTGGGTCATGGCCCTCCCTTTGGGTCGCCAGAATCGTATAATTAGCGTTGAATAGTATGTAAAATTGCGGCATGCCCCCTCCCCCTTTGCAAGTAGGGCAGAAGCTTTGATCACACAAAGGGAAAGTTTGATACGTTGGTTTTAGGCCTGCACCCAAAAAATCGGACTAAATTTGAGTGAAGACCTTTTTTTTTTGTTCTTCACCCAAGTTTGGGCAAAAAATCGGACCAAATTTTAGTAAAGACCTTTTTTTTGTTCTTTACCAGATTTTGGGCGAAAAATGGAAATGATTTTGGATAAAACAATTTCTTATTCTGATCTTTGTTTTTCTCAACTTTTCTGAAGTTTCTGCCCCGCCCCCTTTCAAAATGCTGCGTACGCTACTGGGCAAGACCAAGTGTTGAAGAAAGCCATGACGCCTAAACTGCAGTTCTTCTTAGAGCCAGTCTCGACAATGCAATCTTGATTTAACCACTCCAGCCTACCTGATTAGCACAATAGGACCATAATGGGTGAATGCGGAAATAGTTAGCCACGTAGCCAGTGAACGGTCTTCCGACAATGCTGGCAAGACCAAATGTTGAAGAAAGCCATGACGCCGAAACTGAATCCATCCCATTCAATCTGTGAATTAAATAGTCTAATTTCAGGCGAAAAATGAATAAAAAATTATATATTAAAACCATAAACTAAATATGATTGTTTCGCTCTTCCAGTAAAGTCATCAAGTTTAGTTTAGTTATGTCCAGTGAATACCAAACCCCTATGCCTATTCCTACTTCTTCAATTATCAAAATCTCATTTTTAGCCATAGTTAACTCGGGGATGCCAAAAATTAATGCCACACTTCTGTTTTTCGTGATAAATTTCTTTAGAAAAAAAGCTTTTTCTTCAAACCAACTTAACTTTGAGTCAAATTTATTTACAAAAAAAAACCTGAAAATTTAAAGTTGCTGCAGTGAAGAGAAGTTTCCTGATTTTGAAGTTTTTTGAAGCCACTTTACCAAACTTTGATCAGTTTTTGGCCCATTTCTATCTTGAATGAAGTCAGAAGACGTTTTTGTACCGTAATCACTTTGACTTAGGCTTTTTAAGGTTCAAATTTGAAAAACAAATCCACCAGCAAAATTTGAATCGCCTATAACGCCATTTGCACAATAATTGACTATTGACGTCATCAGCTCAAAACTAATTTCCAAAAAATTTAGTAAACACCAATCTGCATGCCAAATTTGGTATTCCAATGACCTTTGGGTTTAAGAGTTCGTTAGTAGTAGTAAATAATTTATTTCACGAGCAACGCAAAATGCATAAAATATATCAAAGTAAACAAACAATAAAATAAGCAGCGGATACTCATCAGGAGGCTACGAGTGACCGAAGTCTTCGAGCAGTAGACCCCCTGAGTGATAATAGAAAAAAAAAAAGCATAATTTTCATGGTAATACAAACAAGTACCTCACAAACTCGGCATTGAACAAATGAGCCGCCTTGCCCTCAATTACGCTGTAGTTTAAAGTTACACAAATGAGCAACAAAACAATGATGAACCGATTCACTTAGAACTTAATATTGTTGAATCAAGAAATTTTGAAGTTGTTTTTTGAATTGAAAAAAAGACATATTTTTAAAGTTCAATGGTAAGTTATTCCAAATACTTATCCCCTGGTACTTAAAGGGTCGCTGTAATCTTGCAGTTTTAAAGGGAGGATTGTTGTAGTTCTTACGGGTAATACTTCTGGTATTATAAGGATGGGTGTGAGAAGATTGTTTGAACATATGTTTAAAAGGCTTTGGGTGATCATTTTTGGTGTATTGAAACATTAATTTGGGAATTTCAAATCTGTAGAGGTCATCTAGCTTTAAGATACCGCACTTAAAGTAGTTGGGTGAAATTCTTTGCATTTTTCTGACATTGGCTATGGCTCTAATTGCACTATTTTGAAGTGTTCTTAGTCTATTCTTGTAAGTAGAGCACGTAGAACCCCAGACAGTAATAGCATAAAGTATATGTGGTTGGATTAGAACATAATAAAGCAGAAGCAACGTATCCGGTGGAAGGAATTTTTTTAGTTTCCATAATACTCCCACTCCACTTGCAATTTTCTTCTCTAAGTTTTTGATATGATTTATAAAATTTAGTTGATTATCTACAGTAATTCCTAAATATTTGTAAGACGTAACCACTTTTAATAATTTTCCATTTATCATTGGGTTAAAAATAATATTACGAGAGTGAGTGTAAAGAGAAATAAGCAAGCAGGCCTGTTTTATTAAAATTTAAGGTTAATTCATTTGAGTCAAGCCAAACTTTAAGGTCAGAGATGTTTTTACAAACTTTTCCTTCAAGTTCACTTAAACACTGATCGTGAACAAACATACATGTATCGTCCGCATAAAGACTTGCAATACATTCAAGACAGTTTGGAAGATCATTGACGTAAATAAGATATAACAGCGGTCCTAAAATGGATCCATGAGGCACCCCGATATTTATCGGTTGTAAAGAAGATCTTACTCCATTTAAATAGACATATTATTTTCTATTAAAAAAATAGTTTGAAATTAGTTCATTTACAATACCCCGGATACAGTAATGATTTAGTTTCTTTAGTAACTTTTTGTGACAAACGGTATCAAATGCTTTCCTCAGGTCGACCATTATTAAGCTAGAGAAAAATTTTTCGTTCATTGCATCATAACAACGAGTAACTGTATGCATTAGAGCATGAACTGTCGAATGTTTTTGCCGAAATCCATATTGGTGTGGTTGAATGATATCATTTTTTTCAAAAAAGGAGTTCAATCTTTTCAATAGTAATTTTTCAAAAACTTTTGATAAACATGGTAATACAGATATGGGACGGTAATTGTTCACGTCAGTAGTAACACCCGCTTTATAGATAGGAATCACCTTGGCGATTTTCATTCTATCAGGAAAAATGCCTGATTGATAGGAATGATAACAAATAATAGCTAGATTAGGAACAAGTATAGGGGCTGCAATCTTTAGAAAAAAAGAGGGTAAATCTTGATCCGGGTTTACTTTCGTTTTTAGTGTGAATATTGTGTTATAAATTTCATTAGGGGTTGGAGGATCTAACACCATGGAAGATGAGGTACGGTCAGATAGATATCTCAGATAATTTTGGGAGTTGGAGTTGATTTGATTGGCTAAAAGAGTACCAATAGTTGAAAAATGTGAATTGAAAATTTCGGGGATTTCGTTTGTTTCTTCAATTTGTGTACCTTTGTATATGAGTTTAGGTATTTCGTGTGTGACCTGTTTTTTCCCATTAGGTAGTAGTGTGCGAAGAACGTTCCACATTCTTTTTGGGTTATTCTTATTGGTTTCAACTTCATTGTGATAATACATTTTTTTCGAAAGTTGCTTTAGTTTATTCAACGTATTAGAATACATTTTAAATGATCCTTTCCCAGGGAGTTACCATTTAAGAATTGAGTTTTGTATAGCCATTGTTTGCGGCGAATAGAAATAAGTAAACCTTTAGTCAATCACGGCTTAGCTTGCTTTCGCTTTTGTGACCGACTTGCAATCTTAATAGGTGCGTGTTTTGTTATCACATTGCGTACTACTGAGAGGAATTTGGCAAAAGAGGAATTTAGATCCATTTCAATGTTTGAGAAAATATTCACAAAATGCATATTCAAAGAATCTTGTAAATCCTCACAAAATTTTTTTTTATCAAAATTCTTAAGGTCAAAATATTTCTGTGTTTCTTTTTTAGACTGTTGTTGGTCTAGAATGGATATAGAGCAGAGAACTGCATGGTGATCGGAGATTTTGCATTGCAAAACCGCAGGGGTTACCTCATAACAAGCTTCGTTTGATATAATATGATCTATTGTGGTCGCAGAAGTTGGGGTTACTCGAATAGGCTCCGTAACTAACGAAAGGCAAGCGTTGCTTTTAACCATGTTTAGATATTTCAAGCCAATATTATTGACACTTCCAAAAGTGTTAAGATTTAAATCACCTAATATGTAGCAATGTTTGTTATGAAGCGTCAATTCTTGAAGATTATCATTAAGCACTGACAAGAATTGTTCAACATTCGAATTATTCGGGTGTCTATATATAACTCCAATTAAGCGTTTAACTTTATTAACTGTTAGTTCAATCCAGAGGTCCTCACAACCTTGAATATTAAGGTTGTATTTATGAATAATTTCGAATGAACAGGTACTTGAAATATACATTCCGACTCCACCTACTATCGTCGGAGAAGGTTTGTGTATAAATTTGTATCCATGCATGTTTAAATTTTGTGAGAGTTCATTTTTAAGTCTAACTTCGCTTAAACAAATAACTTTAGGGGAAAATGGGAGAGTAAGCAATAATTCATTTAGGTCATCGTGGTGTTTATTAAGTGAGGTTATATTGAGATGCATAAGAATTGTAGAGTTATTAGAGCAAAAACTACAAGGCAATACATTGCAATCGAGTAAGCGACAGGGGGCAAAATTCGAATACATTACATCAGTTGTTTTATCAAGCAATCTCTCAGCATCATTGTTGCTTTCAAAGTTGTTAGTAAACCGAGTTAGGTTATTTGAAGGCAAGGCAGCATTTGAAACTGCTGTCAAAGAAATGGTTCAAAATCAAAAAAAAGTTGCAAGCGACAAAGGTTACTGAAGCAGGTGCAATTAGTGCACAGTTGAAAAACATAATTTGCATATAACCTAAATTGCGCATTAAAGCTCTCCTAGTTTTAGACGTACTATGTTCAAGTCCAACCAAACTCCACTAGAACGCAATTGTGCAACTGTATGGTAGCATATACATACACCAAGGATGGCATTTATCACATTTGTGAGTAAAGAAAATAAATAAATAAAAGAGCAAATTTAACCTGCATTTTTAGTTCATTACAACACCTATCAAAAAAAAAAGTCCGGCAGTCTATCTATAGGACAGTCATTTTTTACAAGAATAATCTCCTGGTAGAGGAATCTTTCTTTGATTGACGTAGAGAGCATATTCGCCATTTTCAGCCAGCCATGATGTTTTCTGCTGATTTTTTTTTTGCTTGAATGAAATGAGGCATTAACAATTTTTTTTGTTCCAAAAACTTTTTTGGTAGGTGGTCTGTGACGAATAGCAACGGTTTACCTTCAAGCTTTTTTGCACTGTTGTATGTTTTAAGCCGTTTCAAGTTTCCAAAAATATTATGTTTAGTCGTCGCATTAGCCAATTTAACTATTATTGGTCTAATTACCTTTTTTCCGTCCTTTATCACTGGTCTTTGAGGTAGTCGATGTATTTTTTCTATTTCCACATCATTTGGGTCCATTTTAAGCGCATCATATAAAAAGTGATCAAATTTCTCTGCCGTCTTCTATCTCGTTTCCCATGCACATTCTTGATCTTCTTCGATGCCGTGAACTAGAATATTCATTCTTTTCTGATAACTTTCTTGCATTACGGCGGCTTTCTCAAAATCTGCTTTGAATTTTTCCAATTCAAGAAACCTTTGATTAACAGTCTCAAATTTCTCTTCAAAATTCCTTTCTAGTTCAAAATATTTTTTTTCAAGTTTAGCTTCATAGTTATCCAGACGTTCGTTAAGTTTTGTAAAATTATTGGTTATTTCAGTCATAAAACTATCAAGTTTTTCTTCAATTGAGAACGCCATTGCTGCGCTGTAATTTGTGCACTTATTGCGAAACTGCTGCAGCTTCCAAGAAGTCACGCAACTTTGCTGAAAAACACGTCCGTCTTTGACTGCAAACTAAGCAAACTGTTGCATCCCCTACCCATCTACATGCGTTGGTCAAATACCCGTGTAAAATAGGGTTAATAAAGTTTTTGTCCATTTTTCTGTTGAATCTGCTTTTAAAATTGTTGAAGCTTTCACAGCCCAAAATTCGATTCACAAAATATGAAACAACAAATTTCAGGTGGATATTCAACGCCATTCGACCGATACTACACAGCTGCATACTCTAGCATTGCAAAATTTTTTACAGCCCACAAGTGGCAGCAGCTATTTGGTAAAGTGTTCTTTTTCCCATAACAACCGCAAAACCACAACCTATACGAATCATTATTTGGATTATTAATTTAGCACAAAGATGTTATTTATTATCAATAATCTAATCAAAGTAAATGAGCAAAAAAAGCAAATCAAAAATCTTGAAAATCGATGATTAATAAGAGTTTGCTAACAAGTGCTGATGCGGTAATATTCCTGTATCATTTCAAAAATTTTAAACGTATTTGAGAAATTTAATTTTAAACATAATAAAATTAGTTTGAAATTTACTGATAATTATACATTAACTTTGATCCTAATCGCAGGGCTAGCGCATTTGAACCATTTAAAAGCAGAATGAATAAAGTTTGAACAAAATACAGTTTTATGTGTCAAGTTAAGATATCATTTTACCATTGTATTTTTAGCTTTGAAAGTAGTTAAACCTTTTTACAAGGACAATTTAATCGGAACAATTTCATAAGTTACAGTTTACACTGCACTGGCATTGTATTCTTAGCTTTGAGAGTAGTTAAAACTTTTTTACAAGAAAAATTTCATAAGAACACGAGACTCCTTTTTACTGAAAACTTAAGAACAATAAACAAAATAACTAAAAACAGGGTAAAATCAAAAAAATCGAAAAATGTAATGTAGTTCTGTCATACAACGCCGTATCGACAAAACTTTTAGGCAACGCAACTTTTAGCAAGTAAAAAATGAATTTTAATCATAAAAACTACACTTAATATGATTAAGACTATAGTGTATTTTAAACGTTTCAGCCTTATTTTTATATAATTTTTGCGATTGAAATATTACCCTCTTCCTAATTACTGTAAAATACCGTTTCCCAAAAATAACTTTGTTTCACTTTATTCTCCAATAAAATTCAAGAGTAACTTATACGAACGAATGAGGTTAAAATTTTTGAAAATTTAATCACAACCAGCCTCAACTCAAAATTTAATCGTTCGCATAAAAAAGTACATTTAAGGAGATGAAATAAACTTTAAACAAAAGCTTTCTTACGTTGCTCTTTTGACGAGATGCACATACGGAATAAACGCCGCCAACCACGACAGAAAATCCGAAACGATAACCATGACAAAGATAAAATTATTTTTCCACAAGCAAAGAGACCTCCGAAAGAAGTTTGCTGGCTTTTCTATGCAAACGAAAGTATAAAATTTCACGTCAAATATTTCATAAAAGTCACTCTAAGTAATGTTGTTTAAAACATCAACGCTTAAACTTTTTAGATGTTTTTAAATTAGTGCTTTTTTATATTTGAAATTAGCAACTTTTATATTTAACCTAATTTGGCCTTAGGTTAAAGCTATATACCTCTTAAGCTTAACCACAATTCAACCATTTAACAAGCTAAATTCATTTTAAAACACAAAGCGAAATTTGTAAAATTTATGCTTGCAATTTTTGCATTTTGATAAAACTTGGTGGTATTTTGCTGCTGCTAAGAGACTAAAAACAAAACAAATACGAGTGCCTAACCGGTACAGTTGAATTAAGCACAAGATATCACTTTGATCTCTGATTGCTTTACGAACTGATTCTCAAATTCCTGAAAGTCAGATGCAGCCCATGACACAAGAATTCAGCCAGTCTACTTTCTGCAGACTTGCACTTTATGCAGTTATGCGCTGACATTGTGATTATTAATGCTAGTGCATAACTGCATAAAGTGCATAGCCGGGAGAGTGCAGACTGGCTGAATTTTTGTGTCATGGGCTGCACCTGCAATTCAGGCACTGGGAAAACACTCGGTCAAGCAATCAGGATTCAAAATGATATCTTGAGCTTAATTGAATTTTATCGGCTAGGGACTCGTAAAAAATAGCAAACTACTTCTTAGGAAGTTATTGCAGTGTTTATGCCACAACTCTCAAAAAATAGTAATCCTAACAACAATATACAGTACTGCATGTAACGTACATTCGCTTTTAATTAAATTCTACATTTCTGCCATGTGTTTGTAGGAATTTGAGTTTGGTGAACCCAATCCTAACGTAAGCTTCGGTAATATGTGAGTTCGTTCTTTTCTACAAATTAAAACAACTTAAAAACTTCCTCGTTGTTTAATGGCAGCAAGATAAAAAGAACTTCTTAAAATCACTGCGGTTCTTACAGGATTATGGCAAAACCAGAAAGAGAATTCCTATTACAATTTACCTGACACACTGCCTGAGAACCGGCTCACGTGACTACACAACATTTCCTAAAATGGCATGATAATCGCTAGATCGCAAATTTTTAATCAAATCAGCATTCAGTGCGCGTTTTAAAAACTATTGTTGCGCACTGAAACGGATATGGGGTGCCATTCGTAAACCCTTACTTTCCTATGTACTATAAGGCTTATTAACGATCCTATGTGCTATATCACATAGGTATGATCAATTCTTCATTCCTATGTGTTATATCACACAGGTATACACTAACTTTTCATTCCTACGTGTTATGTCAAACGGGTTTGCACTAACTTTTCATTTCTATGTGCTATATCACACAGGTATGATCAATTCTTCATTCCTATGTGTTATATCACACAGGTATACACTAACTTTTCATTCCTATGTGCTATATCACATAGGTATGAACAAATTCTTCGTTCCTGTCTACTATAGCGATCATGCGTGACGAATGTGCGATTGGCGGGAATTACTCAGCATTTTTACCTCGAAGTTGCACGGTAAAGATGGTAGCCGCGCAGCGTGATAAATTGTTGTAGTTTTGCAGGGAGTGTGCTTGCAGCGTGGAGGATGAAACCACTTCTTTGGATTAGGTTAGGAATCAGCCAGTATTCGCACTGGTTAAATTCAGTCTCAATGTAGCCAGCTTAGGTTTGTTAGGTAGCATGGCTTACTTGTTGCCTAGGTTTATCCTTGATATCGTAAGCCTACCGCGTAGGGTGTTGCAGGCGCCCCGACCTTTACCGATTTTGCTTAACTATGTTTTGGTAAAGCAGTTTGATCAGTAGATCATGAATACCAAGTTTCAAAAATTTTCATCAATGTTTACCTTCCCCGCCAGGCCAATTTTGAGGCTCACTTTTCCAAAACTTGCCCTTTTTTGCCACTAGAGGGCGATATGGATAAGTTGTGTTTGTGGACACGTTTTCAAAATATGCTCCATGTTAGTCTCCACCTTTAAAAAAAAATTGAATGAAATTCAGTCATCCTATCCAGAGATATTGCTATTTCATTACACTTTTAATAAGCGTTGCTGTTATCAAGTGGTGAAAATTAAAGTTGATTAAATCAAATATTAAGCCTTTTGATGATGAGTTTCGGTATATTATTCATTTCAAAACTGTAGAAGTTCATTTTAATGCAACATTTGGTGACTATAGCTGGCTACATTGAGACTGAATTTAACCAGTGCGAATACTGGCTGATTCCTAACCTAATCCAAAGAAGTGGTTTCATCCTCCACGCTGCAAGCACACTCCCTGCAAAACTACAACAATTTATCACGCTGCGCGGCTACCATCTTTACCGTGCAACTTCGAGGTAAAAATGCTGAGTAATTCCCGCCAATCGCACATTCGTCACGCATGATCGCTATAGTAGACAGGAACGAAGAATTTGTTCATACCTATGTGATATAGCACATAGGAATGAAAAGTTAGTGTATACCTGTGTGATATAACACATAGGAATGAAGAATTGATCATACCTGTGTGATATACAGTGGTGGGCAAGTTACTTTCTAAAAGTAACTAGTTACAAGTTACAGTTACTTGGCAAAAAAAGTAACTAAGTTACAGTTACAGTTACAAATTTGAAAAAGTAACTAGTTACAGTGACAGTAACAAGTTACAGTTACAAGTTACAGTTACTTTAGTGATTAAAAATATGGACTAAAAACAGGCCTGACGGCTTTAACTTAAACTTTAACCAGCAACCACATGTATAGTCCAGTGAACACAGTGAAGAAAATATGGATAAAAGGTTATGGTTGATCAGACATGCGACTGTGCGTCCTGTGTTGGCTTTGTAATACAATTATTTTGAATGGAATTCATAAAAAATCTGTAATTTGCTTCAAAGCATGTTGTACAAAAAGTAACTGTAACTGTAACTTTTTTTAGGGCTCTAAACTGGTAACTAGTTACAAATATCGTTACATCTGAAAAAAAGTAACGAAGTTACAGTTACTAAAAAAGTAACTAGTTACAGTAACTAGTTACAATTGTAACTAGTTACTGCCCACCACTGGTGATATAACACATAGAAATGAAAAGTTAGTGCAAACCCGTTTGACATAACACGTAGGAATGAAAAGTTAGGGCATACCTGTGTGATATAACACATAGGAATGAAGAATTGATCATACCTATGTGATATAGCACATAGAAATGAAAAGTTAGTGCATACCTGTGTGATATAACACATAGGAATGAAAAGTTAGTACCTACCTGTGTGATATAGCACATAGGAATGAAGAATTGATCATATCTATGTGATATAGCACATAGGATCGTTAATAAGGCTTATAGTACATAGGAAAGTAAGGGTTTACGAATGACACCCCATAAACGGACTCTTGAGCAAAACACAAATGACTGTGGTTCGATAAAGCGCAGAGTCACTACATATATACGTGTATGATCACGCAACAGCTTTTATTATACTGGCAGCAAAACGCCGAAGCGTGTAGCAGCAAGTTAGTGAGGCTTAACTCCGCGTCATTACGTTCCAGCAGCACAGTTCCTTTTAAAGAAATGTTGCAGCGGTGATGAACTGTTGGCAGCATAGTGTCTGATTTGACTGGCCCGAGATTTGCACTTCAAATCTCCTGATCCAGAAATGAAAGCGTTACTGCTCGACCAACTAGTCGTTAAGTGTAAAATTATTTGGCATTATTTATAATTTACAATAATTAGAAAACCACCTTACAGTTAACTTAAGTACGTTGGCAAAAACCATGAGAATGTTAAACGAGGACCAAAGACAAAATCAATGGGGAGTATCTGAAGTTAGGCGAATCGCATAAGACTAGATTAGCGTTGACTCCATTCTTTTTTACCCATCCGTTGCAGAGATATTTTACATCAAACACGACGTCCGTGACTCTACTGTAATCAGGGTGTCGAACCGAACCTGAACCCGAACCGTAAACCCGAAAGAACCGTTTCAATTTGGTGAACCCGAACCGAACCTGAACCAGCAAAATTTTACTTCAGTGAACCAGAACCAAACCTGAACCCTCAAAATTGTGCTCAAGTGAACCCAAACCGAACCTGAACCCCTAACAAAAGTAAGAATATATTTTTCCACATCCCGATGCCGCTGGCGCTGGTACACGCACAATAAGAGCAGTGGTGATCATCAACAGGATCAGCAATTTCTCCTTTTTTTTTCTGGACGAAACGAGTAACGACAGTTAAATTTTAAGTCAATGAACCCGAACCGAACCTGAACCAGTAATATTTTACTTGAGTGAACCTGAACCTCGAAAATGGTGCTCAAGTGAACCCGAACCAAACCTGAACCGCTAAAATATTTTGAGCAGGAGCTAAACCTGAACCCGAACCGTTATTTGAAACGGTTCGACACCCTGACTGTAATGTTATAAACTTTAATGATTTTTATTGGCAACCCTGTCGTTAATAAGCATTAGCGTCTTAGCGACGCCTTTCCAGTTCTAACCTGAAGCAACGATTAGGCTACTGCACTGACTCGTTTCGCTGCATACAAATCAGTTTGATCTTATCAGCACAACAGATCCTAGCTGGTAAAAAGAGTAGACTGTTTGATAGCCTTACGATTTCAGTAAAAATCCAGCTGGTTGATACAATTCAGTTTAAATTCTAGCCTAGTCTAGTAATAAGGTTTTTATTACTAGGCTGCACAGTACAAACTCATACCTGATGATAAGACTACCAATACTTGAGTAGGCCTATTGTATTTGCTTACGATATTTTGTGACCGCAGAATGGACTTTTCCATCTAAGCTAAAAACAGTGGCCTACTAGCCTATTCTAATAACTCTACTATCCTTACTTTCGCTTGTTCTTCGACGTTTGTTACCTAGGCTATCGTACAATCTACTCTTTCTGGCTCGGATCTGTTCTACTGACAAAATCAGACTCATTAGGGCGCAGCCAAATGCCCCAATGCAGTAGCCTAATCGTTGCTTTAGAATAGAACATGGAAAGCGTTGCTAAGACGCTAATGCTTATCAACGACAGGGTTGCCACTTACCACTAAAAATTATTAAAATTTGAAACATTACAGTAGAGTCACGGACGTCGTGTTTGAAGTAAAATATCTCTGTAACGGATGGGTCAAAAGGAATGGAGTCAACGCTAATCTAGTCTTATGCGATTCGCCTAACTTTAGATATCCCGATTGATTTTGCCTTTAGCCCTCCTTTAACTCAACTTCGTATCTGTTACTTTTTTCAGGTTTCACATGTTTTGTGTTTTCCGTAGAACACTTCGCACTATTTTGTTTCCAGAAATTTAACGGATGTAATGAGATTGAGAGCGATGGAACAAAAAACATGGAATTCAAGCAAAGATGAAAAACTATTCCTCCGCTAATTAAGATCGCTCCCTGCAAATAACTCATTGTTACGCGTTCAGAAGTTTTTCGAAGGGAATAAAAAAAGATATGCTCTATTTCACCGGAAATTTTTATCTACTTTTTTATTAATTCTAACTCAAATCTAACCCAAACTCAAATGCTTACTCTAAAACTATTCCCAAATCGAACCCTAACCCAAACCCTAACCTAAACCCTAATCTTAACCCCTAAAAAAGCACATGAAAAAAGCGCGGATGAATATATCTCATTTTCGTTTTATTCTCTTTAACTTGAAAATTTTCGGTGAAATAGTCACTACCATAAAGAAATTAACAACTTATTAAGTTACTCAAAGTTTTGTTTACACCATAGACTCTTTATTTAGCCGACTAAAAACAGACGCGTGGAGAAAAAGAGAAGAAAATTGACGAAAAAAAGTTTGCTCTTGTTGCGAAGTTTTTTGCGGTCAGGCGTCTTCGACTGATTTGATTGGACATATTCGTAGAACGAGTTAATCGTAAGGAAAAAAGTCACGTTGATTGGACGAATCGACACATTTTAAAACAAATGAACTATGAAGAAAAAAAGAGAAACTGTCAGTTTTAAGTCTTCCAGTAAAGAGTCAATGGCTACATGTTTATAACGAAACTTAATTAAATCACAGCCACAATAAGCCCCAAGATCTGATGCAACTAAATCAAATTCAAGGGCGTATTTAGGGGGAAGCATTGGGCCATAGCCCCCCTTTGGTTCGTCAGGATAGTAGAATTAGCATAAAATACTATGCATAATTGCGACTTGCACCCCCCCCCCCCCCCCCCCCCCTTGTAAGTTGGGCAGAAGCTTTGAGCACACATACAGCGGGCGAAGACTTAATTGTTAGGTCTGCACCTTATTCTGGGCGAAAAACCAGACCAAATATGAGTGAAGACTTTTTTTTTTTTGTCTACACCTAATTTTCGGCAGGAAAAGAGACTAATTTTTGGTTCATTCTGGTCTTCAATATTCTCAAATTTTTTGAATTTCCTAGCCCCCCTTTCCAAATTCCTGCGTACGCTACTGATCAAAATCAACTAACATTTTTCATAAATATTACTAAATCATGTGTTTAGAGAAGACCTTATTGGCAAAATTAATCTTTTCCTAGAAATTAGGAATTGCGACGGAAATTCAATGAGCAGCATCGCAAATTTGTAGTGTACATACTTTCTGTTAAATTTTTAGAGCTCACTCAAGATTAAGTTGGGATTTCTGTTAACTTACTCTCCAGGTAAAATGGTTTGATAGATATTGCTGAAAAATCGAAAAAACAAAAGTTCCCAATCCAATCCCACCTCCAATCACCCCTTCAGCTAACACTCTGTCTTCCACAAAGTATTCGTTTACCATGGTGCACGCTACATAGTAATGAAGACCTAATCCAAAACCTATGCAGAGACTAGGTTAGTTTGCTGATATAATGCTGTTTGGCCCAGACAATAAAGCTTCAGCCAACTTAAAAGTTGCATTTTCAACAAAAACTTCTAAACAAACACCACCTTAAATATGAGAGTCCTTCAAACTACTATGGTTTATTCATTAATGCCTATAAAGCAGAGGTGGAGTCCTCGAGGACGTCCTTGGCCTCGGATTTTTTTTTGTGTCCTTGGCCTTGGCCTCGAGCCTTGTGTCCTCGACTCCACCTCTGGTATGAAGCAAGAACTTTGCTAGTCTGCGTCCACACCAACGCTAAGCATATTTTCTGGTTTCTGTTTGCAAGTGTTTCGCGATGACAGCCACCACAAAGGGTACCCTGCTTGGCTCCGGTGGGAAATATGCGTAGTGTCTTTCTCAATGACTACCGATTGACTCATTTCCATTTCGAGAATCGCACTCGAAGGCAGCAACGTTTCTATCAATAACACAATGCTCTATCAGCCAAGCAATCGCTGGGTACCCAGTGCTGTAGCTACGGGGGGGCCAGGGGACCGTGCCTCCCTAACGGTTGCTTGTGCCCCTCCATTTAGGTTTACTCAAATTACTGTTTTTGGAACATCACTCAATGACAAGACAACACACAATGATAAAAAAGGAATGATTACGTTCAAACATAATTCTCCTTTGACGTTTTCTCGATTTTTGCAAAATAGCTGGCAACCAACTGCTGTACACAAATCTGACGCAATATTCCGTCTTATTAACATGCCTTTACGGATGTGTCGCGAAAGAGAGATGTAAGCCTGCAGAATCGTCACTGGTACTTCGTTAATAATTATGACACGAAACAACATGGGATCTTTTTTTGTATCAAAGACCAGCTATTTCAATTTGTAGAACACACTAAAGATTTTGAGGTCGCACTCAGTGGCGCAACCAGGGTGAAGGGGCATAACTCTGTCCCCAGGCCCCCGTACGCAGTCACTAAATATTTTGTGGCTATGTTCCGTCTGTGAGACTGTGACATGCTTTTTCAAGCGACTATGGGCCGCAGACGAAACGAGCTAAGAAACGCTGTCTGCCTTATTTTAAAATTGTACATGACTGTAGCCGTGCAAGATCTGAAGACATGGGCGTAGGAGCTCAAGATGATTTGGGGGGGTACCAAAGTTTTGCCCGAAAAATGATTTAATAGTGCAGTTTTAATGCTCAAAAAAATGTCGTTTTTTCCGTCCAGATTTAGGTGTTCTCCAAAAATAAAAAAGAAAAAGAAAGGTCTTCACTAATTTGTTGACAGTTTTTCTGTCCAAGTTTAGGTGATCTCCCAAAAAAAAGGTCTTCACCGATTTTTTGCCCAAATTTAACATCAACCAAACTGCCCAAAAAATATGAAATTGCCCAAAAATTGCCCAAATAATATAAAAATCAACGCGAAATTGCCCAAATAATATCAAACTGCTCTAAATTTTGCCCAAAAATTGCCCAAAATTCGACACCTTTAAACCAAGCGGGGGGGCCGATGCCCCCTCGCCCCCCCCCTACCTCCTACGCCTATGTTTGAAGATCAGTTTTTAAACGCAAATTTTAATTTTGGCTGGTGCCCCTTCACTTTATTTGCTTTGGCGACGACACTGTGGGTACCATTCGTACAAATGGTTTTAAAATAAAAGTCTTTCAACTACTGTATCATCATTATGGTTGTGCCCTTCTCTGGAATGTATCTTGCGGTTCAATTTTTTGCTACAGCAAACGTTACTTTATTGCAATTTCGCAATTGTTTGAAATGTTGCAGTACCGGAAGAACATTACAGCACTGTAATAATGATACACTTTTTTAAAAGAACAAGTAAAATATGATTAGGGGCGGGCTTAAATCTTTACGAATTTTTAGCCTCATTTGTTCTTCATCTTATTAGAGAACAGATTTATTCTTGCTTAGTTTTAACAGATTTATTCTTGCTTAAATAAAAGTTGTCTTTTGCTTAAATAAAAGTGGATCATGACTATTGTGGCTTGACAAATTAACAACAGCAACGTAGAAATGTTCAAGGAAACTCTATTGATTTCGTACAAATGCTTGTTCTAGCAGTGTTCTTAATTATTATTTTTATGCACAGAGCTGGACAGCGCTGTTTCGAGCTCGAAACAGTGCTGTTTCGAGCTCGAAACAGCGCTGTCCAGCTCTGTGCATACTTGACTTGAGCTACAATGTGAAATATCATTGGAGCTGCAGGATTGGTGGTTGTTATGGCCACCTAACTGCCAGTGGAAGTTGACATAGCTTCCCAGGAGTCGACCATGAAGGACGTCAAGATGTTGCTGTTATTATTTTTATGTAGAAGTTGAGTTTTTGTTCTAATCTATTCTTATATTTTAAGCAAAAAGCAGCCTCGTGTTCGTACAAAATTGTTCTTATAAAAAAGTGTACAGTAATGAATCAGTCTCAAGTTTTAGCAATTAGCAATGACTGCAAAAAAGTATTAATAATCACGTGACGCATGCAAAATGGTATTGATTGTTTGTTATTCATGTAACTTTACCGCGACGTTTCAAAGCGGGCTACGCTCTCGATATGATCAATAGTTGGCCGGTATTCCTACAAAATAATAACGGGTTTTCAAGTGCAACATAAGAACAGCTGACTTCTCAACCGCAGTATTTCCTGGAAATGCCGTTCGCAAGCTTCTAAAACTTTAAAAATTTACAATCACGACAAGCAAAAGCGACTTCGACAATAGTTAATTATTACCCGTCATTACGCCAAAAGTAAAAAATATTTGCTTAGCATTCTCGACCAATGAGCTTGCGCACATTCCAACTGCCATTAAAAGACCACCGACAAGCCCGCATTGTCGAAAGGAAAATCGGTTCAGCAAATACCCATAAACTGGTCCTGTAATAAAATGAAAGCGACCGGCTGGTAATTATTAACTTCAAGACTTAAATCTAAATTATCGTAGCAAAGTAACTATGTTTGTCATTGTAACCCCAGCGTTGATTATGCTGGCATAAAAGCATGTTTCATGATGTTTCTGGGGTCCGGCTAAATTGTCTACAAACCGGTGTTAAGCATTACCATCTACTCTGCGCAACTGGGGTCATCTGTGGCATGAGAGTGCGGCGCTGAGAACCAAATGGCAGAGACAGATCACATAACAGACTGTCCGCTCTACTCTCCATCTCACGGTATTGATGGACTGATTCGACTTGCTAAAGATACAACCAGCTGGCTGCAAGAAACCTGCCCGGACATTTCACGAGAAACTCAAAAGATCGACTATATTGTCACGAAAAGAGGTACGTTTATATGCAAGCATTGTTGCAAGACAGACTTGCTGCTAAATTCTAGCTAACCCGAGATATCTCAATGACGGAACAGATGCAAGGAATGTGGGTCTTGCGCCGCTATTTTGGTTATTTCTCAGACAAAATTTTGCTTTTTTCCACAGGCAAAGAAATGAGAGGAACCGGCTGGTGACGAGTTGGAGGTAAACCCAAATGAAATTTCTAGATCATGATCAATTCAACAACTAAAAATGACGTGTGGCTATTGTGGCAACGATAATCATGCGCGATCTCATTCCCGAAGACACTCAAGAAAGACAGCGCTTCGTACAGTACACATAACACGTGACGCAATATATGTAATCAGGGTCTACGAAAGGGGGTACAGGGAGTAAGACGTTTTTTTTTCTCGCGCTGAACTTTGATGGAGATCTTTTTTTGGAGATCACCTGATTTTGGGACAAAATACGCTTCGCAGGAGTTTTTTGGGGGCCCGGCATCGACCTTCGTACCCCCTGGAAAATTTTCTCTCAGAGGCCCTGCATGTAATTACTAGCAAAGCGCACACTATCAATAATTCTATAACTCTGGTTTGAATACGACATAGCCCCCACGGTTGCGCCACTGCCGCCAGATAACACATGAAGTCAGTTGCTGCAGAGTATGCAGATAGTTGTTTTTTGTTGCTGTTATTGGCGTAGCCAGGGTGAGCCAGGGGAACCGCCCCCCTCAATCGAAATGCCAGCAATGATAAATTTGTGAGGAAAAAGGCCATTGTAGCTTCAGATGCTCTTGTTGGTTTAATGTCAGTCCGTGAAGACCTTTTTTTTTGGTCTTCACCTAATTTTTGGGACAAAATCGCCTCTTTGATCCGTAAAGACCTTTTTTTGGTTTTGTATTTGTTTAGGTCTTCACTCTGTAACTTGGGGGTTGCCCCCCAATCCAAAATTGAACTCCAACTACATTTCGCCCCCCCCCCCCTTTCAATCCAAAGTCTTAAAGTGGACTGTGAAGACTTTTATTTTTGTAGTTTGCCCCCCCTCTAATCAAAATTCCTGGCTACACCTATGGTTGCTGTTTTGCGTTTATTTCATTGCTTTTAGTTTTTATCTGTTAGTTGTGCGAAACATTCAAAATCTTTAACAATTGGACACCACAAACTGCACTGCTTCAGAGCTGTAAACGGGCCGACTAGTTCAGGGCCAAACACGGGCCGAACCCGAAAATATAAGCCCGAACCCAAAAGCTATTTTCAAGCCTAAATCATGCCCGAAATAACCCGAAAGTTACGTTAGGTCTAAAAAATTTTGCAATGCTGCCAAGTTATCTTGATTATATTTTTGTGAATCTAAGACAAAAAACACGTCTCAGGCCTGAATTAAGCCCGAAATTTTTGTCAAATTTAGGCGCGAACCAGAACTGAACCCGAACCGCAAAGCCCGGCGTGACTTACAACTGTGCACTGTTTTTTTTTATCTCGAAAAAACAATGATTTCTTACAACTTGTGAAAAAAAACATACTGTAGTTCAGATTTAGCTCGAAAAAAAAACAATGATTTACCTAATAAGCACGAAATTGCCGTTGGAGCGCTCCCAACCAGAGATAAGAAACTTGCAGTAGCATCAAAATATCTGGTCCATTCCTTGTAGAAAACTCCGACGGAATAAGTAATCCCATATGTGAGTGCTTGACTGAGGAACACCATTGCCACAACCAACCACTTGTATTTTTCTTTTTCAGCGTTCATCACCAACTTATTTTTGCATTGGTTTTCAGTTTTCATGGTCTTTGATGGTCACGTTCTAAAATTTGCCAAAATCAAATTGCTAGAGCCACACACGGTGCTTGCTGAGATAATCTAAATTGCCGCAAAAGACAGCTTATTTCGGCTTCCCCTTAGGTTGTAGTACTTTTCACTTCCCCTTTAGTTGTAGTAAAGGGCGTACGCATGGGGGGGGGGGAAGGTTCAAACCCCCCATCGGTCTGTCCACTAAAATGCACAGTAACAAAAATATCACGTTTTTAACACTTCTGAGCCTGTTTTTTCGCAATGACATGAACTCCAACATAATTTAAAGCCACTTTTGAAACATTTAGAGTTTCTTGAGGGGGGTTATTTATCAAAGATAAAACTTACAGATCAGTAACAACTTCAAAAAATTGCCAAAATTAGCAAATTTAACCGCTAAAAATGCTTAACATTGGCTTCATCAAAAATATGGAGATGTGGTTTCAGTATTTGTTGGTTAATCAGTATTAGTTAATCAGTAATCCACTTAATCTTGTAATATACAGTGCGAATGAGCCATCGCGACGCGTTTCGACCTTGCTCAAGGGTCTCGTCAGACGAAAAGAATAACACATATTTAAACATGCAATGACATAAAACTGCAATTAAAAATTGGGAAACAAAAATTAGCAGCTATTTAGAATCATTAAACTTTCAAACATGCAATGATATAAAACTGCGATTACCAAATTTGGAAATAAAAATTGCATCGATAAACACATCTGCTTTGTCTATGCAAATTTTATGATGACGTCAAACAACTTATGACATGTTCATATAAAAATTGCAGGGAGAGCACGAGCTAAATGCATGTGCAACACATTGCTAAGTCAATAAATCCTATAGTTTTGGGCTGACAATCATTGAATACAAAATTTTAATGATTCTAAATTGCTGCTAATTCTTGTTTCCAAATTTTTAGTTGCAGTTTGATATCATCGCATGTTCAAATATGTGTTATTCTTTTCGCCTGATGAGACCCTTGAGCAAGGTCAAAACGCGTTGCGTTAGCTCATTTGCACTGTATATTACAATAATAATTGTATAGATGAATAACTTACACTTCACTCAAATCTTGTTTCATTAGCCTCCCTTCCATCCCCTATTGTCTCACTCTATAAACGACAGAATTTTATGCTTGTGAGTTTATTCAACTTATGATTTTATGATTTATCGGTTTGTAAATTAGAGGACTGAAATGTCACTTTTAGCCACTGCCCTCATAGTCTATATATGCAAACAGTTTGATCAGTTTGCACTACCAATTTCTATGCCACGTTTTAAAAGCATTATTTTTTGGCAAAATAGCCCTAAAATTAAGTTGTTTTTGAAAAAAAAATGCAAAATTTTCAAGCGCTGGGGCTTCGCCTCCAAACCCCCAATTGCCTCCGGCGGCTGGGGCTCCGCCCCCAGGCCCCCAAACGCAGCCCTCTATTGCCAATTTCTGGCTACGCACCTGGCAACTTAGTACTGTTTATGAACAATTTTTTCTTAATTGTTCAGTTGCTAACCTTATGATGTTAATTATAAATGTATGTCTAATGCTTAATCGTTTTTTGTTTAAAAAGTTTTATTTGCATTACGCAAGGTGGGACTTTGATTCCATCCCGTGACAATGCATTAAGTTATTTGTTTGCCAAAGTATAAGAGAGAGATGAAGTATCAGAGAAGGAATAGATCGAGTAGAAGTATCAGAGATGGAAACCGGTCGGGTCGACCGGCCGGTCGGGTTGCCGGTCGGGTCGAGATTCTTCGATCGGGCGGTCAAGCCAGTTGAAACACCGGTCAAATTCTCCTTCCTTGGTACTAAAAGACATTTAAGCACCAACTGAATTATACATATATATTTTATTGTAAATATAACGTTTTATAAAAAACAGTACCAACAAACCAAACCTTTTAAAAACACTCGCAGAATGGTTTCAAGTTGTGACTAATATGCTGTGACTATTAAGAAATGCACATCCACGGGCGTATTTGGGGGGGGAGCATTGTGTCCTGCTCCTCCTCCTTTGGGCCACGGCACAAAGCAAAAGAGTAAAAAATATACGTCAAAATTGCGTAATTAAATTCTAATAAAGTATTTATGTGGAAGAGACTTACGCTACCTGGCATTATACCATCATTTTAATCACCTTGAGAGTAGATGTGGCGCAGATTTTAGGTTTTATAGTACATGCCAAAATTTTGCCGCTTTGAAAAGCTTTTTTCAACCTAAATTTACCACACTCTACACTAGGCAAGAAAGACATAGCTTTTATTTTTAATATCTAACTAACCATGGCTTGTTCTAAAGGAGCAGCATTCCACAAACTGCTGGGGCGCATTATATTTCGAATATTTTCTAGCCAATGTCATAACAGTTTAGTGTTTGCTGCTCGGCGAATTGCAAATAATCTGTCACCAATAGCTAAAAATTTTAATTTCTTTTCTCGACCTTATGCATAACATCATTAGAAAGTACGTCTAATAATTCAGCTTGGGTGCCCTCCAGTAAAGCGCGTTGCCAGAAATTCGCAATGAAAGGGGGCTATTTTGGGGGTCTGGGGCAAAACCCCCTGCCGCCGGAGAATTTTTTTTAGAGATTTTAGAAATATTTTAATAAAAAATATTGCTTTTAAAACGTGGCATAAAAATTGGCAGCGCAACGTAATCCAGCTGTTTGCATTAATGGGCTATGTGGTAGGTGGCTAATGATAACATTGTAGTTCTCTTGTTTACATGCTGGTAAATCATAAAATCCTATTATTCAGTAAAATTCACACGGAGTAATCTATTTCGTCTGTATTTTATAAAGAAAAATAATTGAGGGGAGGCTCATGAAAAGACATTTGAAAGAAGTGATTGTTAATTAACTAACACTGAATAGCCCCCCCCCCTCGCCTTTATTCCGGAGTTTATAATATGTTTGTTGATAAAACCTATGTTCGGCGTTTGTACGCTATAGCGATCAAATTTAATTGTTTATTTTGGGGCATTTTTCAAACTTTTTATTGATTTGTGACTTTAATTTTTGAAAAATTCGCCCCCCCTGAATATTTGTTTCAAAAGAAGCGTTAAATTACTTTTTAGTCCATTCCAGCGCAAAAAAACGGTCTCAGAAAAGCTAAAAACGTGGTATTTTCCTTATTCGGCATTTTGGTTGACAGGTCAATGGGAGGGACTGCAGTCCCCCCGTCCCCCTGGCTACGATATTGCCTCCAGTTCTTTTTATGCTTATTTTGTGCATGTTTCGCGCTGCTCAAAACAGGTTTTTCTAACCAAAATTTAACCTAAAAAGGTCTTAAAATTGAGTTATTTTTGTACAATACGCAAAATTTTTTTGCGTTTTTTTTTGAGACCCCGCCCGAAGTCACAAATTTTAACGCCTCACCCATGGTCCCATCTCTTTTGAAAAATTTTCATTAGATGCATTGAAACGTGAACAAAAATCTTTCGTAAAAATACCGGTCGACCGGGCCGGTCAGAAACCGGTCGACTGGCCAGTCAACCGGCGTAGATTTTGAAATTTACCGGTCGGGTCGAGAAAATCCTGACCGGTTCTATCTCTGGTATAAATGGTGAACAAATTTTTGATGCCACTTTTGAATCCCCCCTCCCCCCCCATTGAAAAATCCTGCGTGCGCCAGTGGTTGTAGTACTTTAATGAATCAACCAACAATTGCACATTAATCTCAATTAATGTCAATGAATCTCTTGCAGGGTATTTTGACGTTAATATCTAATACACTTACAGCACTTTCTGTAAAGAATCCTTACTAATTTTTGATTTAATCAAAATATATCTACAAAATTATGGAAGGCTTTATTTCACCAGAAATTTTTATCTAGTTTTTTTATTGATTCCGACTCAAGCATTCCCAAACCGAACCCTAACCCAAACCCTAATCTTAACCCCCAGAAAGCAAATAAAAAAAGCGCAGATGAATATTTCTTATTTTCGTTTTATTCTCCTTAACATGAAAATTTTCAGTGAAATAGTCACTACCTAAAATTATACAGATTGTAAGCTTTAGGAAGAAATGCAGCAAAAATGACAATATCTGATTATCTGTCTGAATATTGAAGTTTCAAGAGATTCATTTGAAGTTTCACGCTGGCAGAGCGAGATAAGTCCTACCATAGCATTGTACTTACTTGTACAGTGTACAGTTGTACACTGCACACAGAGATGTAGGTTTACGCAGCATTTTATGCGCCGTAAACGTACGGCGTAAAGTTTTGGTTTACGCTGACGCTTACGCCATCATTTTTTTGTATAGTTTGCAAAAGAGGGTACGCCGTTTACATTTTGGCCGTTTTTAGCGTATAGTATCAACGTAGACTTTTTGACTCCTCGTCTGTTGTTTGCATTTTGTAAAACGTTTCGAAACTCACGGTTTTAGCTCCTATGTGACAAAGATCTGAATTAATCCTTGCGAGACGCTTTTGTGAATTTGTTACGTCATTCGCGCGGCAGCGAATAAGCAAGATGTAGTTAGTTGCACCTCGTCAAAGAACGCTTGTTTGTCTGTTACGTAACAAAAAGACAAATCAAACTATCTTTAGTTCAATTAACTGAAAGCTACAGTGATTTAATCACACTCATAAAAGGGGGCCTCGCGATCTACCCGACTAGGCGGCCCCAGGGCCTGCGAGAGGGGGGTTCAGGGGGTACACCGTACCAGGGCCCGGGCTTAGGGGGCCCGAAAGAGTTGAGGTTGTCGCGTTTAGTTTGGGACCAAATTTTTGTGTGTTTGCTCTCCACCTAATTTTGGGAAAAACTGGGACCAAATTTGAGTGAAGACCTTTTTATTTTGCTCTTCACCTAATTTTGGGCAAAAACTAGGACCAAACTTGAGTGAAGACCTTTTTTTTGCTCTTCACCTAATTTTGGGGGCCCGGCATCGATCTTCCTACCCCCTGGAAAAATTTCTCTCTTAGCCCCTAGGCGGCCCGATAGCCACTACGCACCGAAGATCCCAAACAATTGTAATTGTAATTACATTTTATTCACCAAGTTGGCTTGGCCAGGAGGCAGCGAAGGGACCTTTCGGTCTTCGAGTCAAGCTGCCACCTGCCCATCTGTCTATCACACACGATGGAGGCTTCACACTGTCCCTTTAATTGCTGAACGTCAAGCAGGGAAGCTGTGAATACCAATTTTTCTAGTCTTTGGTTTGACCCGACCGGGACTCGAACCCGAGTCTACCGCTTTAGTAGCAGACGCTCTATCCACTCGACCACCGATCGGTTTTACTGACAATTAGTGAAAAAGGACAATTAGTGAAAACAGGACAATTACTGAACATTTTTCAATTTAATTTCCTTCCTGACTCTTACAGGATGTTTGGCAATACTTCAGCGACAATGTTGGAAAACGAAGCAAATTCATTTGAACCTGGTAGAAAGGATGAAGCTGATGACGAAGGCGACTTGGCTATTAACAACTCGTCAACAATTTTAACTGATGCAGATGAAAATAGTTTGTATGAACTACCGAAGCATTGGAGGTGTGCAGCTCACATCGTAAACCTTGTTGCGACGGCTGATTCGGAGAAAGCATTTTCCGACAGCAATTACAAAAAGGTTAACCGTTCTGCTTTCGGAAAAGCTATCGCGTTGTGAAATAAACAGCAGAGGTATGCTGTCTACAAAATAAACTATTGTGTAGACTAGAGATGGCAACAGCGCAGCGTACGCGGCCGCGCGCTGTTGTTGATGCACCGCGCCGCGCAGCGTGGCAACTAAAATCTGCATTACGTCACAGCATCAGCGCAGCGCCGCGTACAAAAATTTTTTTACATTTTTTTATAATTATTGTTGGTGATTTTCTCTTTATGAACAACAATGGTTAGTCTGGATGCAGCTATATTATATTAATTGAAGACAATGCATGCTACTAAAGGTGAATTTACACAGTATCCGTTTTTCGTACGTTTTCGTCCGTTTTTTTACGTTTTTATTTCTCCTTGAAAAAGTATGCGCTTTTTCATCCGCATTTTTGTAAGGCCATATACGCACAAAGTAGACTGTTATATATAGATAAAAATTTTGTTCAAAAATTTTGTGTATGAACGATAAGAGCGATATTTCGAAATAGAACTGTACTCCTTTACAAAAAATTTTTTTCAGAAAACTTTTGTCCAGTATGTGACTGTCTGGTTAGTGCGGATATGGACACATAAAAATGCAGATGAAAAAGCGCATACTTTGTCAAGGAGAAGCAAAAACGTAAAAAAACGGACGAAAACGTACGAAAAATGGATACTGTGTAAATTCACCTTAAAACAGGAAAAGGTGCCTTCCGTACAAGTTTATTTTTTCAGAATTTGGAGCATCCTAGAATCGGCTATTGTGGCTACAAGAAACTTAGTTTTGATCAGCTGAACGTGTTTTTTTTTGACACCAACAAAAAGATTTTGGTTTTGATGGGCTAGACTAGGAAAGGTTTAGGACATTAGGTGAGCAGGGGTGCCCATCTTTGTTGAGCATTGGGGGGGATAACTTGCAATTTTACCCCAATTTTGCGCTATTTCCAACTTTGGGGGGATGAACCTCGACCAAGATTTTTTTCAGGTAAGCAAATTAAGTGGAGACCAAAAAATAAGGTCTTCACCAAAAGTATGAAAGCTTTGTTCCCCAAATTGTAGTGGAGACCTGCTTTCAAATACACACCAAAGTCAAATTTTTGGGGGGATGCAGATGTAGGCTATACTTAAATTATTGGGGTAGATACAGTCAAATTATTGGGGGGATATATACCCTCATCCCCCCTTCCGGATTTCGACACCCCTGAGGGTGAGAAGATGAAACAAAGCAGACAAATGTAGAAGAAACAGATTTGTGGGAAACAATCATCAGAGTACAGGCACAAAACAAAGCCTAGCGACACACCCTCCCTATATGCAGTAAGCCTATGGTATTAGTACAAGCCCAAGGCTAGACAACAGTTTCTACTACACATGCGCTTGCATTTCAGAGTGACAGAGTTAGTTCAGTGTACCCTATTCGTCAACAGGTCATGGCATCAAGAATTAAGTTTTCGGTCCTATGTCTGGAGCCTATCTCAGATCTGGTAGACCTATGTCTGTATGTAGTAGGCCTAGAGTACGAACACTAGGCTACACAAATTTCCAATGATAAAATAGCCTACGTAGTAGCAAAATTTATTCCACAATCCAACACACATGTAAACGGCAAAGGTATAATACGTAGGGTAGTTTCATACACTTAAGTGTAGTAGCTTGTGACAGCATGCAGAGCACGTGATACCTTATATTTCATTATTTGAGCTACTGGTTCAGGATTAGTACAGTAGTTGCATGGAATCATCAGGTAGACTGGTAGATTGTTTTTGATTGCCAAAACATGGTGCAGAAAAACTGATAGAAAGCACACACAAGGCAGATTAAACCTGAAAGCCTATAATTGAAACGACTGATCTCACGTCGCATGTTTTTTAGTTTTTACTTGGCCATTTTCAAACTTAACAAGTGCGAAGTTTCAGACTTTTATTTATAACTCGATAATGGTTTGGTCTAGCTACATGAAATTTTGACAATAGTTTGAGATTCATAAGTTATTTGTGTGTGCCAAATTTCAAGGCAATGAGTCAGGTAACTTCAGGTTTTGGACCCGAAAACTACTTCAAAAGTTTGGCGTAAAAAGCAGTCTTATTCAAAAACGACTGAAGTACGGCAAAAAATATTTCACATGGTTATATGCCGTAAGATACTCCTTCATCTCTACCTATTCTTTTAGCCACATTGAGTTTTTTTTCTTTTTTCGTTTTTTGCTTTCTAAATTTTGTGCACTCTTCTTCTCCTAAACCACA
This sequence comes from Trididemnum nubilum, assembly GCA_963965965.1. Lineage (NCBI taxonomy): Eukaryota > Metazoa > Chordata > Ascidiacea > Aplousobranchia > Didemnidae > Trididemnum > Trididemnum nubilum. The sequence continues at coordinate 35,156,346 of OZ014478.1, read as the reverse complement.
CAACATCGATATCTAATTTTTGTGTAAATTTGTTGGGCTGCTAATGCAATTTTGTCTCCTAAATTTTTTTGAGGCGTCTCCCCAAAACTCCCCAAAATGGGGGCCTAAAAAACTAATCTTTTTAATTGCTCAAGCTAGGGTGATAGTTTTTTGTTTTTATTGGTAGATATTTAAGCAACAAATAGTTTGACATAGTATGGAAGTACCACCCCCTTGGGGCCCCCAAATGGACTCCCCAGAAATTAGTTTTTTGAACGGCTCAAGCTAGGGCATTACTTTTTTTATACCGGCAGATGTTTAAAAAACCAATACTTTGACATAGTTTGAGAGAGCGATTCTTTTGAAAACTCTCCAAAATAATACCCCTATAATCAATTTTTTTATATGTCATAAGCTAGAGACCTAATTTTTTTCTGATGTCAGTGGAAATTTAAAGGATATTTAACTTGCGGTGCGGCGCGGTGCAGCGTGAACTCAGTTGTGTTTGAATGCGGTGCGGTGCAGCATGCGGACAAAGTTTGCGGACGCAGCGCAGCATGCGGATGCTTATTTTGTTATCCGCGCCATCTCTAGTGTAGACTACTCGTCGTCTAAATTAGTGAATTATATGTGATATTTGCAGCGTGTTACTACAATCATAATCACTATGTGGATTACTTAGTAATCCAGTAGTAATTAATACTATTAGGGGTGTTTGAAACAAAAATATTTCGAAATTTCGTTTCGTTCCGACAGGATATTCGATGGTCGTGGTTTCGCTTCGAGTTAGCTTTCTCAATGAAGAATTTCGTGTCGTTGTGTTTCAAAATCAAAGCAATTTCTTTTTGATCGCGCAACGGAGCTAGAAAACATCTAACAATATGCATGCTGAATTGCATGAACAGGTAAAGGTTGAATTTCGAAATGTAACAGAGTAAAATTTTGTTTCAATCTTTTTCTTTAGAATAAAATTTCTTTTCAATCCAAAAAAATCCGTTTCCCTATTTACTAATTTACTCCGTGTGAGTTTTACTGAATAATAGGATTTTATGATTTACCAGCATGTAAACAAGAGAACTACAATGTTATCAATAGCCACCTACCACATAGCCCATTAATGCAAACAGCTGGATTACGTTGCGCTGCCAATTTTTATGCCACGTTTAAATTTGTTTCCCTATTTACTAATTTACTAATTTATAAAAAATCCGTTTCCCTATTTACTAAATCCGTTTCCCTATTTACTACACCCCTAATTAGTAATTACTATACAATGCAGCTAGTTTCTCGAGATTATTGTTTGTTTTTATTTCTGGAGTTCTCAAGCATCAGACATATCAAAAATCATGTGGGGAAATTGCTGGTTGTCCCAAACGTCACCAGATGGAACTCGGTCTATGATGGTGTTACTTGTTTGCTGCTGATTTGCGATAGAAACAAAGCCGGTCGATTAAATGCCTGCAGAAAACTGGAAACGCGCTTTTTCACAGCAAGTTCATCCTTCGCTCTTCAATGATTTTTGATGCTTAAAACTTGGTATGACTAAGCTTACAAATTGTTTAGGCGAACTGGATTTCCTACGAGAATATAAAGTTGTGATGACTCCGATTGCTGCTGCTTTGGATGTCCTCCAGGGTGAAGAGAAGGCTTACATGGGCCTGCTGCTGCCTGCGTTAGCAAGTCTGTGAAATGCCTATTGTGGCGGGTCAAAAGGGAGCGCGCTCCGATTGCGGTTAACCGGCTCGGTTGTACAACCTCTGAGGTACTATGACCTGTTGACTTATAAAGCTATCGGTTCCAATTATCTTTCATTTGTGGTTACTTCCATGCTAGTTTTCCACATCGCCACTGGATGAAGCAGGAACTGCGACACTATGCTTCAACCTCAAGCCTGCAATACTGTTCTCCGCTTCAGGAAAACCTTGTGCAGGGTATAACAACCAGGTGAGACTAACACCTCGATTAAACAAGCGTGGCAGGAACATTGTGCTACTTAAGTAATGAGCATTGTGCAAAGTTAAACTTAACTAAACATTTCTGTGGCTGTTTAACATGTGATAAATATTTGTATTTACTTCACAGGTTTGGACGTTTGTTTTCGGATATGGATTGCATACTTGCCAGCGCAACACATCCCAGGCCCGGCGCCAGGATAGCATGACTGGGGGGGGGGCAGGAATAAATTTTGGGGGGGCCCAAAAAATTTATTTATGTGAATTCAAGAGGGGCACGAGAAATTTAACAAGGTGAAGACCAAAAAAAGGTCTGAAATTTAGAGATTTTTCCGGCCAAATTCAGAAATTCAAACAGTTTTTCCGGCCGAAAACAGGTGATTTCCAAAAAAAAGTCTTCATCCCAAAAATTTTATGAAATCCGGTGTATGTCCACAAAAATTACAAAAATTCGTGTGGATAACACCAATTTCCGTTAATTTTTTCGGGGCACAGTCCTCGCTTGGGGGTGCACAAATTTCGTTTGGGGGGCACAAGCACTCATTTGGGGGGGCACGGCCGTGGCGCCGAGTCTGACACAAACGAATTATAGGCTTTCGCGGTGGCTGGAATGGTTGCCTGATATCAATGCTGTTGGACTGCGAAAAACAGCCACCAAACATTTGTCGAGGTTGCTAGAAACCAACGATGTTGAGAGTAGCAGCAGTGAGACGGAAAAAGCTAACGACAACGAAGCAGATGGTCTTCTTGGTGCTCTCTCTTAAGAAAGAACGCAGCATGGACCTGCTTTTGAAAACATTCTTGCAAACAAAGCCAAATAAAGGACCTTTAACAGTTGATGCGTTTTCGCATAAAAACTTCCGGGATCTTTTTCTCCGTTTAAACACTCAAATACCATCTAGTGCTGTGGTCAAAAGAATCTTTTCCATGGGAAAAGATGTTTTAAAGCCAAAGCGTAGTAAAATGTCTGACCAGCATTTTGAAATGCTGGTTTTCCTGCGGGAAAGTTTGAAATAAAATAGTTTGTTACTGTTTCTACTGTCCACGAAGTTTGGGCGCTAAGCTAACATGAGTCTACACTAGAGTTTACGTTTTACGCTTACGCCGCCAACTTTTTGAAAAGTATCGTTAACGCTTACGGCGGAAAGTTATTGGAACGTTTACCTTTACGCTAACGGCGTCAAAATTTTTTGTATGCGCTTAAATCACTGACTGCACACTGCTTAAAGACAGTTTATACTTCAATAAAATAAAAAAATACATACTGTAATGCGTGTTTTCTCCACTCAACAGTTGTAAAAAATAAAATTTCCGTACACTCTGTCAAACTCTACAGTATTGCAAGCAAGTTGGTAAGTAACTGCCACGATCTATCCACCTTGACTGTAATTTTTTCTTGTTTTTACAATGAAACAATTATATCAACTATACTAGTAGGTGTATTACTTCTACAAGCTTGTGTTATTGCACCAGTTGCATAAATCTGAACGCAGCTTCATCTATGGGCAGAATTTAAAGTTTACAGCGGTGTATCGACGATTATTGACAATTCGAAAGGCTTAATTTTTACTTCCCCTAGCAATTACGTCGTTTAAAAAGAAAGAAACTATGAAAGTTTCGTAACATACGCGCATCGGTGTAGTTTGCGTCATTGGAACGACTAACGCTCGCGTGCGTGTTTCTTTGTTTTTACTCGGCCATTTTCCAACTAACGAGTGCGAAATTTCATACTTTTGATTATAACTCGAGAACGGTTTAATCTAGCTTCATGAAATTTTGACAGCGGTTTGAGATTAATGGGTTATATGTTTGTACCAAATTTCGAGGTAATAGGTTACGTGACTTTGGTTTTAGAACCCGAAAACTGCCCAGCAAGTTTTGGCGTAAAAAGCGATCTGATTCAAAAACGGCTTAAGTACGGCAAAAAATATTTCACATGGGTTATATGTCTTAAGACATACTCTCATCCCAACCAAACCACGTTTGGCTGCGATGAGGTTTTTCCTTTTATTTTCTTTTTTTCCTTTTATTTTCTTTTTTTCCTTTTCTTCCCTTTTATTTTGGTGTGGTATGGGGGTGCAAATGTTTTGGTGTAGTATGGGGGTGCCACATTCCCCCTGAGACCCCTTCAAATGCACCCCCCCAAAAATCCATTTTTTGAGCGGCTCAAGCTAGGGTGCCAGTGTTTTATGATATCAGCAGATATTTAACACACAAATATTTTGACATAGTTTGGGGGTACCTCTCCAAGAACTCCTCTCCCACAAATAGACCGCCCATAAATAATTTTTCGAATGGCTGAAGCTGGGAAGCTAACTGTTTTTAATATTATTAAATATTAAACAAATATTTTGACATAGTTTAAGGGTACCACTCCATCGGAAAACCGAAAATTGGACCACTCCTAAATCAATTTCTTTAAATTACTTGTTACAGAGCTAATTGCTTTTTATATTAAGTCTCTAAAAAATAAATATTTTGGCATGGTTAAGAGGTGACACCCCTGCCTGGAAACCCCCCAAATACATAAACTCCCCAAATTTTTGCTTTTCATTTAAGCTAAAACAGTTTTTTAGTAGATATTGTAAGACAAAGAATAAAAAATACAATTAGTCGTCTGTTCGAGGGTATCCTGACTCAAGTCCTAAAAACACGAGCTCTAAAAGACACCAGTCCTAAAAACACAAGTCCTAAAGGTAAATACTGAAAAAGTCGGTAAATACTGAAAAAGATTTGATTAGTAAGAATTCGGGGTTTTTGTTTGCTTTTTTCAGTGACATAAATTCGGCTTGCTGTTAAGTAATCCATGAAAATTTTGTGGTGGTAGCCAGCTTCGGTTAACAAATGCAAGGTTTACTATTGACGGTTCTGAACAGTTGCATCTCATTCATTCGCGGCAAATTAACGCATTTTCAAACTTTTCTAATTTCATTGTTTTATTTTGCATTGGATGTTGTCATTAGCGGCTTACCGCTATAGTTGCTAGAAGTTAAAACGCAGAAGCAGTTGTTTTTCATTGAATTATTTCCTAGAGATGTCATTTATATTTTAAACCAATGATTTAACCGACCTCAGTGTTATGTAGATCGAGCCTTAATTTACATCTATTTCGACTTGAACTAGTGGTGTAAATTATTATTCATAAATAGTGCTTAAATTAAACGTTAATCTGCCATATGGTATTGCTGTGGCGTAGAATTTTATGTATTTTAGGCAATGGCCGAATTTACGATGTGAAACAAAGTTAAAAACCGAACAAAATGGATAATATCAGGCACAATGGACGACGAGATTTCACAAAAGGCATAACTTCCTAGACCCGCTGAGTTATACAAGCTGGTGAAATAGATCCTGGTAACTTTCAACTAAGCTATAGGCTATCCACAAACGTTTTAACTTTACATTTAAATTCTTTGAATACGCCCACTGAAAGAATAAAACATTGATTTACGGTAAGGTTCGATGCTTTTTAATGGCATTTTGACGTCCAATCGTTTTGGCGCGGAAAAAACTATGACGTAGCTGCAGTCCATGAATAAAAATTAGAGGGTATTGGATCTGAAACGCAGATTAATGAACTTGTTGAAAAACGGTAGGTGATGCTCCATGCTCGTTAAAACGATGACATAATGCGCTCTTCGCGGTTTTAGCTCGCAAAAACTTGTCTCCTGTTTGATGATTCATCGCAATGGTAAAGATCAGCTGTTGCTGTAGTTTGGCAGTTCGTAAGGGATGTTGTTTATAAATTCTTTACGATATTGGGCTGATAAAAAATTTTTTCTACGTACAAAATGCTTGGAAAATTTTCTAAATAATGTTTTGAGTTATTGTGTCATTATAGTTTTGTCGCAATCGCAAAAGAACATTATTTACTACAGCGTCATATGTCGAATTTAATTTTCCTAAGGCATTTTTATTGTTATTGATGTTGATAGCTTGCAAAATAGATAACAACTAGTTCACGATATATAAATTCCATAGCAAAGCTTTTTCTCTTTTCTTGAAAAAAAGAATTTCAATTAACTTGAGATTGTTTTAGTTCTTCCGTATTCTCAAAGTTTTGTCTGATAAATAATGTAGTAAACGTTAGATTCAGAAAAGTTCGCTAACTGCGCAACACCACTTCACTGCATTACTGAATAACGTTGATGAACTCTAATTTGTTACTCAAAGCCGTTTGCAATACTGATGAACAGTTCGTCATGATTTCTCGACGATCTCCCGCAAAAAAGTTATCAACAGTAAGCATACTCGTAATCACCGCATATAGAATTTCTTTGATTATTTTTTTATTTAGTAACAGTACATGAACTTGACTGGAAAGTAAAATCGTATTGGTCAGTGCATGCAAGGCCGGTATTCTATTTAAGTTGGATTCATGCAGTATTTGTTTTTTATCCGCTATTGTCGTTTTTTTTACGCTTTTCTTCTTCATGAAAAAGTAATCTTCTTTTTGGTAAGCATTTTTATACGAATGTCCTTGTCCACGCTAACCAGACAGTCACCTACTGGACAAAACTTTTTTCAAAAAATGTTTTTTACGAAGGGTTAAACAGCCCTATATTGAAATATCGTTCTCATCGTTTACCATAAGCGTAGCCAGGATTTTTGATTGGGGGCGGCCCAAACCACAAATCACATAGGTGAACACCAAAAAAAAAGTCTTCACAGTCCGGCTCAGAAGTTTTGTTTGGGGGGGGGGGGGGGGGTGCGAAATTTTGTTGGAGACCAATTTAGGATTAGGGGGGGGGGGAGCCAAACCACAACTTATATAGTCAAGACCAAAAAACAACAACAACAAGAACAGGTTTCACGGTTTGAAGAGCTGAATTTTTTTCGAAAAAGGTGAAGAGCCAAAAAATAAACGAAAAGGTCTTGGCGGTCTCGTGTCAAGGTGAACACAAACCCAGAAAAAGAAACTGATGAAAGAATAGCCGTTTTGGTCACAAATTTATCATTGCTGGCATTGCGATTGGGGGGGTGGGCGGGTGCCCTCCCCCTCCTGGCTACGCCTATGTTGTTTATACACATAATTTTAGAACAAAATTTTTATCAGTATTTAGTATTTACAGTAATAACACTCTACTTAATGCAGATAAGGACTAATAAAAATGCGCACGAAAAAGAGCATACTTTTTCACGAAAAAGCAAAAACCAAAAGCAAAATGAACAAAGTAAGTAAACATTTTAATTTTGCGACCAAAAATTACGCTATTAAAATTTTTTCTGCATTAAAAACAACAAATTTATTGTTTAATTGATTTTGTACGGCTTTGAACATCAAAAGATATGGCTTTTCGTATACGGCAGTTTTTTAATTTCTCACCTTAAGTTTTATTTGTACGTATTGCCGCAGAAAAGATGAAACTCAACTACATGTGGAACTTATTAAAATAAATCACGGCGAGCCAGCCAGCAAACGGAGACGATCGTATGAATACTTGCTAACGAATGCCCGTATTATATAGTTAAACACAAACCCTGTTTAAAATTCCCAATTGGACAAAATCTTAAATTTGAAACAATTTCACATTATGCCAAAGTTTGGAAAAATAGGACAGCCCGATTGGCCTGCACACCAAAGCGCTAAATATAGAGTACCATGTTTCCCTGATGTTAGAAATCGTAACAATCTGTATCAACTTTACATAAATCTTTTTTAATTTCCTCATTGAATTAACTACAAACCATCCGAGTTCTTTTTGAAGAAATTTAACGCGCACAGACTATCTGAAAATCAAAGTTTGTTTGCAGTCTATGCTGCCTCTAAGCTGAGCGGCTGCGCAGATAGCATTGAATCCCTGCGCACTTGCGCAGTACTTCAGTTCTGCCGCGCATTGCATAAGGGTTGATAAGACAAGGTTAATACGTGCTTTTAATCGGAAGCAAGACCATAATTTAGATTTCATAAAATTATTTTACAAATGCAAGGTTTAAACAACAAATCCGAAATTCCGGACTAAAATGGAACCAGAATGGGGCGAAGCACTTTTTTATTCAGTCTTCACTTAAATTTGAGGGGCAAAATTCCGAAATTCCGGACTAAAATTTGTAAACTTCACCTAAATTTGGGACCAAATCTCCGAAATTTTTGACTGAAAGAGAACCACTTTGTGGAGAAGACCTTTTTTTTTGGAGCTCTCACGGCCTTTTATTCCGCGCACATCAAGCAAGCTCTGAGAGGGAACGTTGTTTGCAACAAATTCAATAATGAAAGAAAACTAAAGTTTCTTTGTTTGCAATAAATCCAATAAAGAATATTGTGACTAAAGAAATTTGTTTGGAAGAATTAAAACTGCCAAAGCGCAGTAAACTTGAGAATACTGCATTTTAAAATTTTCAATGGAGCGTTATGATCAATTTTTTTAATCATTTAATTGTAAGAAATAGAAAGAAAAAATTTTTAATTGTAAGAAATAAAAAATCAAATACAGAGAGTTCAATATCAGCGCAGAACAATTTTTCTTGAGAAATTTGTAAATAAGCGAACCTAACGTAACTTACATTTTATGCTGAACATTCTGCTCTTTCTTTTATTTTAACAAAGATTAATAGATATTTTTGAAATCATTAACTTATTTGAAAACGATCTACGACGCAAGAGCGCAAACAAAAGGTCAAAGAGAGACATTATCCTCCGATATGTGCTGACATTTTTGTGCTTCGAAAAATCATGCCGCCACTTAATTACTTATTACTTTATCTTGCCACAAATATAACTATGACATAATCACAAAACAAGTTTTTTAAATTATAATTTGTATGTTTTGCAGTGTCTTATACGCAAATAAGGTAGAGCAGAAAATTAAGATCAACGAAAAAAATAATTTTGCAATCAGAACATAGTGTGTATTGAAAACATTGAGAGAATAAAAGTCTAATCCATGAATGAGGGATATGAACTCTATTGCGTTTTCATAAAAGTTGTTTGACTTTTTCAGTTCAAGTTGACGAAAATATTGGCATTTTTTACATTACTGTTATTCGAGGTTTGTTAAAGAGCAAGTTCTTCAGCAAAAATTAAACGTAAAAATTAATCCTAAAACGAATGAATTTTTACTTTTTTATGTAAAATGATTATGAATGATTTAAAATCTTCTACCATATAATGAAAAAAAAAACAAAATGCAAATATTTTTTATTCTTGCGTTTTTTAAACTCATTTATTAGCGAAAACGTTTGAAGTCCTTGCGATAAATTGTCTCTGATAAAACATCAGGGGGCACATGACAGAAATTTCCTCGTTCGCTTTAATAACGAGTTTTTTTGTAAGAGGAGCTAACGAACGAAATACTCGCTAAACGTAAGAGGTCATTTTTGCACGTGTATGTAAAGCCTTGCGAAATCCGTTACGTCATTTTTTCTCGCTAAATTTCTTCGAGCGATTACGGAAAGCAGTTCGAGTAAAAAAACGTCACATTTTCCTCGCCAACTTAAAGAGAATCTTGAAGCACTCTTTAAGCGTGCGAGAAATCTTTTTGGTTTAGAAATTTAATGGCGAAATGTTGAAAACTTCTAACTCATGCGAATTTTTGCTGAAAATTAATGAAAATCGTCGCCATGTTTGCTATTAGACTGCTAAAAAAAAAGCGAATGCATTGAGAACCATTTGCTGTTTCGATTGATAAACAAATGCTAAGTAGTGCAAGTTAACAAAAACAGTTACACACTTCTATTATAAGAACGATTTTCTAAAACACGAGGCTCATTTTTGCTCAAAATTTAAGAATAAATTAAAAACACTGCCAGCTTCGGCAGCAAAACAAACCAAAAAAAAAATTCAAACTCATCCAAGAAACTAAAATTCGTGCTGATTCAAAACAATAAAAATTCAGTGATTTTCTTGTGTTAGCAAGCAAAATTGCAATTATTCAAGGTTATAAAGCTCTGCTGCTCTGCGCAAGCAATTAAGAAATTTTTTCGGCAGTTGTTCAATTTGAAAAAAGCTTGCTTTTTTGCTTTTGCAATTTTACGATGCTGCAAAAGCAAGAAAAGAGCCTTCACTTAAGTCTTAAGCAGACAGAGCTATAGGAATTAAACAGTGTTTCAGACATGCCCGCTGAAATTGACATCGATGCTCTCAAAATTTTTACAAAATCAAGAACAAAGGAGACTGAATATTGGCAAAAAATTAAAAACAGCCAGTCTAAACTCAAGATTTACCGGTTCTAAAAAGGAAGTGTACTTCGACTTGCTCACTTTTGAAAATTTTTGAAACCTTAAGACCTAAAGTTACTGTAAACATATTAGTTTACCCACCAACAACCTCAAGGGCGCTTTACTTCATTTAAAAAATTACAGTTGTTCTTATTTTACATTGATCCAAAAATATAATTAAATTCTGTCGTTCATTTACTAATTGTTATCAATTGAAGAATTTGCTTGCGTAGAATAATCACGCATAGCTTAAAGTATCTTTTTCCATAACAATGCAGTACATACAGTACGCTTGAACGCATTATTTCTAAGTAGAAATGCATCTGACGTCACTATGGTGTATTTATTACGTACTAACACAAGTAACGAACATCTCGCAAAGAAATTCGAGCGAGCCGTTTCAACGTGTGTTGGGCGAGACGGCTCAGGAATGGCAGTTAGTTGACGAAGATTTTTTGCTCGTTAGCGCTTTTTAGCGAGCGAGAATGGCCTTTACGAGCTCGTTAGCACGTTTTGTCATGTCGCCCCAGATCGGTAGAATTTTTCAAATTGGAACAAGTAAGAACTTTCAAATACACTGTTTCAAAACATTGATATGGGTGGTTTAAAACTCTGAAAAATGATCGTAATTTTAATTTAAGTGATAAAGAAACGCTCTTGCATCAACAGCATGACAAGAGCCTAAAAATTAGTGCTTTATTAATAGATCAAAAGCTAATCGCCTGATGATGACTGCGAGTGAAAATAATGTAGCCGACTGATCGGTGTGTTTCCGCAAAATGCATCCACAACATCGTCGCAAGTACAGCGTGATAATAACACCGTTAGAGTGCGAGTCATTGTTTTAGCTTACGCACGGCGATTTCGAAACTAAGTTGGTCCAAGGATCTATTTTTTACGTTAAAAGCAGCAATTTTAAACTTTTATCTCGAACAGACGTCTAATTATATTTCTAATTTTTTGGCTTTTAAGTACATACTGATATCAAAAAAACGTTATTTTAGCTCAAAATTAAAAATAAAAGATTTGGGGAATCTATTTGGGGGGTTACCGAGGGGTAGCACCCCCAAACCACGTCAAAATATTTTGAAAGATCTGCTGATATCAAAAACAATTAGGTTATTCAAAAAATTGGCTATTGGGAGGTTTAATTTGGTGGAATGGCATTCCTAAATTATGTCGAATGTCGCGATCGTTGATACATGGTTAGAGTACAACCTTTAATCTCTAGAATTGCCCACGTCGGCTGAAACTAGAGAACAACTGAGATGTTAATTGACGAATCAAAAATGGCAGTTGATAGTTCCTTTAGCTTCTTGAATCTCAGAAAGCAGCACACCTATCTTAAATCAAAACTTCTATTTAAGATTGAAACACAAACTAACTAACTGAGCAGAATCGCTCCACTCACACCTCTTACTAAACGGCTATAAGAGCCAACCCCAGATACACAAACTCGGCTTAACTGCCTACGAAAGTAATACCAAAAAAATCATCCACTTTCAGAATACTAGAATAATTAGAATCAAAACGACCCACCCATTTATACTACGCAAACGCTATCGAATATCCCAGAACAATCCATGAAACGTCACAATAGAAAAAATATACGCGATTACGAAAACACAACCGTAGCATAATTGTGACGTCACAAACTTCAAGTCTAAATATAGCAATTAAGACATTTAAACAACTAATTATTTCGGTAACTAATAGAAAACAGTAGAAAATACTAGAAAGGAAATATCTAGAATATTCTAAATCAAAAAAGCGGCATCAAAATTTTTTCTCACGTTCTTAGCCGGTGGAAATACTGAACTTTGCCAGTGGTTTGCCGGTGAATAATTAGAATCAAAACGACCCACCCATTTATACTACGCAAACGCTATCGAATATCCCAGAACAATCCATGAAACGTCACAATAGAAAAAATATACGCGATTACGAAAACACAACCATAGCATAATTGTGACGTCACAAACTTCAAGTCTAAATATAGCAATTAAGACGTGTAAACAACTAATTATTCCGGTAACTAATAGAAAACAGTAGAAAATACTAGAAAGGAAATATCTAGAATATTCTAAATCAAAAAAGCGGCATCAAAATTTTTTCTCACGTGCTTTGCCGGTGGAAATACTGAACTCTGACCACCAAAACCATCTGAATATTTTGATCCATGGTTGAATTTTTTGGTCAAATAAAATTGATACTTAGCCGCATCTCAAAACCGATCGCTTTTTTTTAAGCTTGTGTAAGTAATGACTCGTATGTTTTACGAGTCATACTTTAGGACTCTAATTTTTTAAGACTCGTGTTCTTTAGGAATCGTGTCTTTTAGGACTCATGTCTTTTAGGACTCGTGTCCTTTAGGGCTCGTGTTCTTTAGAACTCGTGTCTTTTGGGACTCGTGTCTTTTAGAACTCGTGTCTTTTTGGACTTGTGTTGTTTTGGACTCATGTATTTTAGGGCTTGTGTCTTTAAGGGTTCACGTCCACTAGAACTTTTGTCTTTTAGGACTGGTGTCTTTTAGGATTCGTGTCCTTTAGGACTCGTGTCTTTTAGGGCTCGTGTCCATTAGGACTCGTGTATTTTAGGACTCGTGTTCTTTAGGACTGATTTCCATTAGGACTTGTGTACATTAGGACTCCTGTTAGTTAGAACTGGTGTCTTTAGGACTCGTGTTTTTTAGGGATCGTGTTCGTTAGGGCTTGTGTACTTTAGGGTTCGTGTTCTTTAGGACTGGTGTCCTTTAGGACTCGCGTACGTTAGGGCTCATGTCCATTAGGACTCATGTATTTAGGACTCATGTCTTTTAGAACTTGTGTCTTTTAGGACTCGTGTCCTGTAGGACTAGTGTCTTTTAGGACTCGTGTCTGTAGGGCTTGTGATTTTAGAGCTCGTGTATGGGATCCCTGTTTGAGACAGAAGTTTAGAATTGTTGTTAATAAGGCAAAAACATAGGTGTGGGACCAATACAATGCAGAGTGTCTTATGTATATAAATAATATGTAGTAGACGTTACACGATAGCTTTGTACGCATTTTGAATTTAAGTTTGAGCTACGATATATGTATTTATAGTACTGATGGCGGAAGATTTAACAGACAAGGTGTTGTTAATCACTTAAGATGTTGAGTTAGCACGCTATTTGATATGTCAGGATTTTCACTACGCTATTAAGATTTTTCAATTTGTTCTACCTACATTTGGGTTGCGATCCATGCTTTGAGAAACGCTGGCTTAATCTGACGGATTATTTTTTTAGAATCAGAAACGATGACATTAATATTTTTTGACATTGTTTGGGATTTCTACTTTTCTGGAGATTCCATAATCAGATACTTTTGAATAATTGCTGATTTTACGGTAGACGAAAAGCACTTTTGAGTGTTACAGCATCAGCTACGCGTCGGTCGTTCACTGGGTTTGCTGGCACACTCCCAACTAGTTCAAACTCATTATTTGGAACAACCGACGCTCGCGTTTCGTGTTCCTTTGTTTTTACTCGGCCATTTTCCAACTAACGAGTGCGAAATTTCATACTTTTGCTTATAACTCGAGAACAGTTTGATCTAGCTACATGAAATTTTGACAGCGGTTTGAGATTAATGGGTTATATGTTTGTACCAAATTTCGAGGTAATAGGTTACGTGACTTTGGTTTTAGAACCCAAAAATTGCCCCGCAAATTTGGCGTAAAAAGCGATCTGATTCAAAAACGGCTTAAGTACGGCAAAAAATATTTCACGTGGTTATATGTTTTAAAACATCCTCTCATCCCAACCAACCCAATTTCGGCCACGATGAGTTTTTTTTTCTTTTTTTTTCCTTTCCTTTTTTTTCCTTTTCTTTTCTTTTATTTTCCTTTATTTTCCTTTTTTTTCTTTTTTTTATTCCTAAGTTTTGTACGCTCTTCTTCTCCTAAACCACAAAACATCGAAATCTAATTTTTGTGTAGAGTTGATGAGCTGCAAACGCAATTTTTTCTCCCGAAATTTTTTGGGGCAACTCCCTCGGGAACCCCCCAAATGGGGCCCCAAATTATCAATTTGTTAATGGCTCAAGCTAAGGTGAAAGCTCTTTTTGATATCAGCAGATACTTAACAGACGAATATTTTGACATAGTTTGGGGGTGCCACCCCCCCAGGAACCTCCCCAAATGGACCCCCCAAAAATCAATTTTTTGAATGGCTCAAACTAGGGTTCCAGTTTGTTTTGATATCAGCAGATATTTAACAGACAAATGTTTTGCTGTAGTTTGGGGGTGCCACCCCTCCAGTGCCCCCTCCAAATACACCCCCGAAACAACAATTTTTTTAGCAACTTAACTTAGAGTGTCAGTGTTTTATGATATCAGCAGATATTTAACACACAAATATTTTAATATAGTTTGGGGGTGCAAGCCCTGGGGACCTTCCAAATGTACCCCCAAAAATCAATTTTTTCAACGGCTTAAGCTAGGGTGCCAGTGTTTTGTGATATCAGCAGATATTTAACAAACAAATATTTTGACATAGTAGGGGGTACCTCTACAAGAACTCTCCTACCCCAAATAAACATCCCAAAATTCAATTTTTTGAATGGCTAAAGCTGGGAAGCTAACTGTTTTTAATCTTGACTGCAATATCTTGACGTCCTTTATTCCCTACAAACCATCTGCCTTTGTGCAAGCCCGTAAGGTTTGCCAGTTAGGCCAAGATGTTTGTTCAGCTGGGAATACCTTTGAAAAAGATAGCTGAGGGCTGCCGATGAGAGCTAAAAGCTCGAAACAGCGCTGTCCAGCTCTGTGCATGTTTTTAATCTTGTTAAATATCAAACAAATATTTTGACATAGTTTAAGGGTATCACTTCCTCGGGAAACCGAAAATCGGACCATTCCTAAATTAATTTCTTTAAATCACTTGTTACAGAGCTAATTGCTTTTAATACTAAGCCTCTAAAAAATCAATATTTTGACATGGTTAAGAGGTGACATCCCTCCCCAGGAACCCCCCAAATACATAAACTCCCCAAATTTTTGCTTTTTGTTTAAGCTAAAACCGTTTTTTGTAGATATTTGTTAGACAAAGAATTACATATACAAATAGTCGTCTGTTCGAGATAGAAGTTTAGAATTGTTGTCATTAAGGCAAAAACATAGGTCTGGAACTATTACAATGCAGAGTGCCTTATGTAAATAAATAATATGCACTAGACATTACACATAGCTTTGAATGCATTTTGAATTTACGCTTGAGCTAACACATATGTATTTATAGCACTGATGCTGGAAGATTTAACAGATAAAATGTTGTTAATCACTTAAGATGTTGAGTTAGCACGCAATTTGATATGTCAGGATTTTCACTACGCTATTAAGATTTTTTTATTTATTCAACCTACAATATTGCCGACAGAAACGTGTTTAACTATGAGCAGCATACAATTAGATCCATTTATTTTGTTTTTAATTTTTGAATTCAAATTCATTGACTTTGAAAAAACTAAACTCAAATTTTGGAGCATAATGATTAGAACGTTTAAGTTATCTTAATCTAAAGCAAAAAGCCAAAATGTTCGCTCATCTTTTGGCTCTTTACTTTGTGTTAAATTTAAGCTAATTGATTTAAAAAAAACTAAATTCAAATTAATATTCAAATTCATTATTGACTTTGCAAAAGTTGATTTCAAAATGTATTTTTACTTTAATTGGACTGATGTGGAATTATGTTCATATCTGTATTTACGACTTCTAAATTCATACAATTCGACAATTCAACCTTAGCCTATATTTGGCAAACCAGACTATTGAGAAACTAACTTAGATTGGAATAGGATTGAAAAATCTAAGATTTTAAAGTAGTTCTTGCAAGTTATCCAAAAAAGTTTTACTCAGGGAATCGGAAAAATTAGGTAGGCCTAACTCACCGTGTAAGACATTATCACATGTACCAACTGATAATTTTTATCAGAAAAAAGAATAAACAAAAAAAAGACACTATGAAAGCACACGAACAAGTTTTGAACAATCATTTGTGTTCTGACCTGATTCTCAGTCTTTTTAATCGGTTTATAAACCGCTACTTCACCGTGTAAGTTTTCATTTGAGAAAATCAAATTCATCGAAATCAAATTCAAATTCATTGACTTTGTACAGTAAAAGTCGAACTCAAATTCGTCAATAACTCGTGAGCAGATTCAAATTCAAAATTTAAATTCAATCCAACCCTAGTGTACAGCATGTATCCATTGATATTGAGCAATGGATAAGTTTATATCATATCCGATCGTAAACTTCTGAGCAGAACAGAGCTTGACACTAAAAAGAGACAGACGGCCATATAGTGAAAAAAGTCACTCATATTGTGTAAACAAAAACTACTAAGCCAAATACACTTTTACCAAACCAGATGCTTATGCAGAAGGATTCTCACTTTGTGTCTGAACTGATACCCATTGGTCGTGATGTTCTGCATTCATCTAAATGCATAGGTGGGCACAAGTCCGTTAATTCGTTAATAACGAAGCTAACCTTTTTTTTAACTTGTTAATCCGTTAAAAAGTTTTTTCATGTTAACGGACTAAATTAACTTCCGTTAAGTGCTGTTAACGGACTAAAGTAACTTCCGTTAAGTTCTGTTAACTTCCGTTAAGGTTTTTATCGTTAATATCATGCAGCTTCGTTGTGCATTTGAACTTGTTTTTATCTTGAAATTAGATTAGACTGTAAAATGTAACTTTCAAAACACAAAAAGACCACCATAGCAATAAATATTTCCTTACAATCAGCTCAACAGCGTCAATACGTGTTCTAGAAGCGAGTGAATAAAACGAAATGTAAGTTGCACGCAAAATGTTAACGGATTAACGGACGTTATTAACTTCCATTAATTAAAGCTGAAAATAACGGATTAACGTTAACGGAGGTGTAAAGTTTGTTAACGGGCTAGTGGTTAACGAAGCTAACGTTTTGCGTTAACTTGTTCACCTATGTCTAAATGTGATTGGTTAGTGTGTGAGCGGAACGCTACATTTTTTTTTCGCAAAGCTACGGCGTTTCACTTGGCCTCTGAGAATACATTACAGCTTACACAATAATTTCAAAACAAGTGAGTTACAAGCAAATTTTCTAGTGCCAAAATGCCGGAAACTCGAATATTTCACTGCGGTTAGCGTGCGCCATACGACAAAATATGCATGTAAAGCGTTTCCCTTGTAGCAAGGAAGTAGGAATTTAATCAAAATATAAATAATATGGAAAAGGTATGTTGCCTAAAATTAAGATAGATCAGAGGATTTTGTTAGGTGTTGAAAGAATAATAGATGCCCGTCATCGATCGTTACTAATACTTGATAAAGATGGGGAGTTAAATGGATTAGTGCGGAGTTATCTTAAAAGTTGTTGAAGCTTTTGTACTACGTTACAACACACTTTGGCTAATGGTAAAGAGATTTCAATAAGCTTGCTTAGCAACTGCAACGGGCTACTGAACTGCAGTTATAGTTAGAATCTTGCATTTTTACATTACTCGCTACTCAGATTTCTTAGCAGCAAACTAAACAGTTTGCTTCTTACTGAGGAATGAGGATTTATGAGAAAATAAAATATGCTTTAATCAGTGGCACAGTTAGGAGAGACTAAAGGTGCGTTTAGACTGGACTTAAAGCAATGTGAAGCGACGTGAAGCAACCAAAATTTGACGTCATCGACAGCTCGCGAAAGATTGCAACCGGTCGCAACCTTCGCGAGCAGTTGCGCAACATCGCTTGCTTGCAGGCTGAAGTAAAATTATCAACTAAATCACTGATCGGATTTTTATGATCGCAGTTTGCTGGAAAATCATGTAAATAGTATATTTGTATGATTTAGCGCCTATTTATCAGTCCAAAGAGTAGGTTGTTGGCAAAATTAGATTCAGGATAGCCCTAGGCTAGCCAATGGATCTAGACAGCTAAGGCTGTAAAACCTAGAGTGATTTTTCATAGCTTTGCTTGATCTCAGAGCTTTATTATAATGAATTCACCAAAGCAGTAGGCCTAGCCCCTCGGCATCTAGCTTTTAAAACAAAACTGTTTATTCTGTGCAGCACTGCAATAGCAGAAGTTATAGTATTACTGTATCAGTCCAGTGGTTCTTTTGGCTGAGCAGCTTTTGCTTTTTTGTCTTAAACTAACATGGTGTTGTTGTTTTTTTTCAGAATATAAAATAACCCACCAACAGGAATAGCTAGTTTTGAATGTGTTGATAGTGGTTTTACCCATTGTTTGTTAGCTTGTTGTTTTCAAAGTAACCACAATTGAACAATTGCTTGAATACTGGAAAATTTGCAAAAGTTTTTTAGCCGTCTACTTGGCCAAGCCAACTTGGTGAATAAAACTGTATTTAGAATTGGTTTCAAGCTTCATACAAGAGCTAAAAAGATACAAAAAATTTCTATGAACTTTTGGATTGGCCTAAGTACTAATCACTTCTTTGAATAGCTACCAACATGGAATTTTTTCTTCTGAATGTCCTCTTAAAAGTCTTCTTGTTTCTGAAGGTTTGAGACAGTGATCAGGTTCAACTGGAAGCAATGGTTTTGGACTCCCCGAAGTTTTATAATGATGAATATTGTAGTGTGGTAGTGATTTTGCACTCCAGTTTTGAGTGATGAAAATAGAAGTGTCAAGTGTGTTAAATATTCATTTACTGTGTCTTTGTCTAATATCTGAATTTAGTTGTTTGTGAATTTCAAAACATTTTTACTGTCTCTTTAAATTTTTACTGCTTTACATGGTAAATAAAGTGACAAAGTAAACAATTTTAAGTCTGAATTTCAGTCATTACAATTACAGTCAGTATAATCAGATAGAACTAGAAAGCCTATATATATCTAACCACTAGAAAGTGAGTTCTATTTTTTGCTGAGGTTACTGTTGTTGGTGGAGAAGTAGCTGCCAAGCAAGGTGTCGCAGTTCCTGCTTCATCCAGTGGCGATGTGGAAACTAGCTTGGAAAGTAATCACAAACGAAAGATAATTCTAACTGATGGCTTCTTAAATCAACAGACCTTAGTAGCTCATAGGTTGTGCAACCGAGCCGGTTAACCGCAATCGGAGCGCGCTCCTATTGACTCGCCACGAAGGCCATTGATGTTGTTCCATTCTCATTAGTCACCTCTAAACAAAAAACTTGATTCAGCATTTGTAGTAATAATTAGTAGACTGGGGAAAGAAACGTCAGTTACATGAAAATGTGAGAACTAACAACACTTTTATTCAGATGCTTGAGTAACAATTTTCACATAAAAAAATCTAAATGTTTTTTTTTTATCAGGGGCATAACCAAAACCTTGCTAAGAAGAGGGGTCTTGACCTTACAGCTGTACCTTGCAAACGGTGGTTTGGAGCAAAGCCGTTTGAGGTAAACGCGACCGTCGCAACGTACTGGTACAACAAGAAAATGCAAACTAAAAAAATGCTCTCGAAAGCATTTAACTTAGCACTAAACATGGATAAGCCTCTGCAAGAGAATAAAAAACCAAACATAGTTTTAGAGGGTGACTTTTCCTCAAAGCAACTGCTGGTACCACTGCACTAAATTCTTGTCCTTCGATGATAGTGTCAAATCATGCAAAAACTGCAATGTTTATTTTTTTTTTGCTTTCTCCAGCAAATCAACACAGCAATCCATTGCACAATAAGCAAAAAATCCACTACATAACTGATGACAATTCCAGCTTTCAGGTTCACTCATAGCGTTAACATTGGGAGTCTTCATAAATAGCACTAAATAAGAAATACGAGCAACTGTTTAAGCTTACTACAGGTATCATAACATGCTTGCCTAAAAAAGAAAAATCACATTAATAAAATAAGATAGTTTACGCTTTAAATGTACCCGTAGACTAGCCTATTGGTCTACAGTTCTACATTCTACAAGATAGATCTACCAATACCATAATGAGACACGAATGGTGAAAGCGTTCAAGGATTTGTCAACTGAATAAACACCTAAAGAGAACTTTTGACATCAGCTTCCAGCTTTTTGCGTTTCCGCATTAAAACCCAGAACTGTCATTGTCAAAACAGATTATGGCAAGTTTTCAATGGAAGGATCTAAACCAAGCATTGATAGCTAATAAATAGGCTAAGTACTATTATCTTTTTGAAGAAATGACTAGTCTTTTCATTTCCAAATTTGATTTCCTGTACTTCGTTTTTCCCTTATACTTTACAAACTTTTTTCTCAAGATTGTTTTGTAACCTATGCTACCGGTATTAGTCTAGACTCTTCTTCACGGTTATTGCGTGATACCATAATACAAACTCAATCTTCGTTTTAATTCCAGCGCGCTATGACGAAACAGAACCTGTCATTACTATAATAGCTTTTCAATAAAAAAGGACACAACGCTTTCTGGTCATTGAATACCTTTTAAAAGTAAGTTATTAAAATAGCCTATGAAGCGACCAGTCGCGAAGACAAGCAACTTCTCGCGAAGGTTGGCAACCTTCGCGAGTGACGTAGGCGACCACTCGCGAAGGTTGGCAAAAGTCGCCGATCTTCGCTTCGCGTCCAGTCTAAACGCACCTTAAAAGGGCTAAAGCTCCCTTGTGAGAAGATTTAAGCCAAATATGCGATCTTTTATCTTTTAAACGTATTTTGCAAAACGACATCGGGTGGATATTTTTACTTAAAGAAAGCTGACGCAACGTCACACAAACAATTGACTTTTCAATGGCTTAACGCAGTGTTTTTCAACCATTTCTTTCTGCGACCCAAATTCGTTTAAACACGCTGTCTGCAAGAACAGCTGTGACCCAATGAAGTACTGTAGTTGCAAAAAAACAGAGCACAAAAAAGCAGTACTTTTATTTCACAACATTTATCACCATATCGCTTCAACAATTTTTAAAATCGTAACTCAACATCACTCAACGCGAACGCATTGGATGCTCTTCACGCAGACTGTTTCTATAGTTTACCATGATTTCACCAAGCTATCTGTGACCAAGTTTGCCGAGTCATATTGAGTTCAAAAGGTAGGCCTATCGTACAGTACACTAGTGCTGCTACCTTATGTAATGTTTGAAGCAAACATAAAAGTACGCTCCTTAATGTGCAATTAAAAACTATAGGTTAGCTTATGCTAGGCCTAATTTGAAAGCCACTAAAAAAAGCCTGCGTTTAAGTAGGTTAGTTGAAGCGGTAAAAGTACAGGTACTAGTAAGTGATATTTAGCCTAATTGAATTTGGTATGATAAAATACTAAGTCAACTCTGATTCAAGGATTGGTCACTGAAAAAACAAAGACTGCAAATGCTGTTTAGTACTTTCCTATCAGTAATCATGCTCTTCAAATCTTTCATTTTAGTTTACCGTACTTGCTGTAATACTCCAAAGCATGTGACGACTTGGAGGGACCCATCTCTGCATCTCCGTGTTCTTGCGCCCGAGCAACACAGCTTCTTTTGAAGAAGTGTTGCAGTGGTGGCGAGCTGTTGGCAACACTATGTCCAATGTGACTGGGTCGAGATTTGAATCTCAGACCCTCTCGCTCCAGAGAGAAACTTGTTAGGCCTACCGTTTGACCAACTAACCTGTCTGCCTGTTAATCATGTTCTTGTAGCATAGCTTAAAAGTTAAAGGAGGAGACTGTTTCACCAGGAGTTTTTATCCACTTTTTAATTACCTAACTCAAATCACTACGTACCGGTATCTATTTACCGTAGGTCTACTTCGAAACTAATCAGTGGCCTAATCTCAAACCTGACTCAAACCCTAATCTTTACCCTAAAAAATGTGTACCGGTTGATTACATGAATATTAATTTTGTTCTACTGTAGACCTACATTATACCTTTTAAATTAAACAATTTCGGTGAAATCGGCTACTATAATCACTCCCAAAGTTAAGTTTATCATTTTTAGTTTGCATTGAAGTATATTACTTAAGAGTTAAGGTTTGGATTAAGCTTAATTTCAAATAATTATTAATGCAGTGCAAGTTCGTCATGATGCACCTTGATTCAATGCAAATTTATATGTAGGCCTATAGGTTGTCTAACACAAGTAATCAGTGGATCTCAACGAGCATAAATCGTTATTGCTCTTCACATGTGGTGCTCGTTGACCAAATCATCCTTAAACAAGGGAAAAACAATTGTTTTATAATAATAATAATATGTTGAGGAAGTTAAGCACAAGTGCTTTTCATCCATAGCTTTCCATTGAAATTGTGAATGGTCAGCTTACTAGTTGCTACAAACACAGCCAAATAGAAAACAGTCGTAATTACCGAGATATATCGGTTCAAATTCATATGACTGCTCCTTGCTCATTGCTCCGACCAATCAGAAACCAGGAAACAGCTACGTTTTGAGTATAGGTCTGTAAAATGTGATTTCGCGGGCCCCCCTCTAGCGACACCACTCTCTAGTTGACCAAATAAAGAGTCTATGGTAGGAGTAAAATGATGATTTGAAAATTATCTTTAAATGATACAGTCGCGGTAGAGCGAAGTGCTTTTCAGCTGTTAGAGCTGTCTGCGCTATCAGATTTAAATGAGTTTAGTATTGGCTTGCCCGACGCAAATGCGCCTATACCTTATTATTATAGATTGATGACTGTGTCCTAGATGGAATGCCTAGGTCTTCGCTGTCCGGTCCTAGCGCTCAAGAGGCTAACAAAAGATATTCCAAAATAAACTTGTATTAATAAAAAAGCAAATAAAAAAGACCAATCCAGCAGAAATTTAACGAAGATTACCCGACTGGGCGGTAAACACTTAAAACTGAAAACTTAATTTAACAGCGTAAAATAAAAAACCTCTTGACGCTACTGTTCAAAAATAAGACTGATTTAACAGCTGTGCTAAATCAAAAACGTTGCTACAAAAAGGTGATCAGCAAACGGCAAAACGGCGCGTCTTTCAGGCAACTTTGCAGAGTTTCTTTCGAGCGAATTATGAAAGACGCGCAACACAAAAGTGATATGCAAATAAGGTAAATGGACGTGTTAAAGATAAAACATAAAAACTTGGGTTCGAATCCAACTATAAACGATCGTGCTGTAACATAAGCGGCTCCTTTGAAATCTTATCCATGGGTAAGTTTCAAACAAAAAACACATAGTGAAAGCACAGATCGCGCTTCGACTTAAAACCTTACTAAATGAGTAAATAAACAAATAAAGTAAACAAATTATGAAGGGGACTTATAAATCGTGAGTAGCATCACAAATTATGACATCAGAAGAACGTAAACAAACAGTGCAACGGTAGGGTAGAGGGCTAACTTTTGAACAATAAAACGTTCATGATTAGAATCCGGAGTTCACACTATAATATAGCCTATCACAAAATTTTCACGATCACGAATAAATTGCACAAAAGTTTCACAAAAAACGACGTTAAATTCAAAATCACAATTCGACTATCACAAGATCACGATAAAATCACCAATAAAATTCACAAATGAAAAGATTAAATCAGACAGGAGCTATTTTGGCCAGATCACGAAGAACATATTCAATCTCACAGTTGCCTGCTGTAGAGCTGTTTTTCAAAACGGCCACAGTTGCCCTACGGACTATTTCTTTTCCTTTACGCAACTGTGGATGCAGGCTATGAATGCGTCCCAATCTATACGCTCCTTTGAGGCCAGGTCTTCGGCTTCCCCTACAAGGACTAACTGTCCAGGCTCAAGGTTTGTTTGAAGTGTACGCCATTTGTTACGCCCCTGGAGACTGGGTAAATATAATTTCATCCAAAGAAGCCAAAAACCGTGGGCTAGCGTGGAGTTATACAAGTAATCGTTGCGAAGGTCCCCCTGATCATGCAAGTCCCAAAAGCTGTCCCGAAAAGGACGAAGGTGTAATGGGGCACAAATCGTTGGGCTAATCGCTAAGTGTAGTTAGGGGGCGGTCGTTCACAATTCTTACGGCATATCGGTGAAAAAAGTCTGTAACTCATTAAGGGAAGGTTTACGGCGAGTCTGTTCCATAACCAGACCCAACGCAGTTTTAAACAGTTTCACCATGCTTTCCCAACTACCACCCTGGCTAGGAGCATACGGAGGAATGTTTACCCAATTTATATTTAACTTACGCAACGAGTTAACAAATTCAGAAGACTCCAACAATTTTGGCAACTTATCGGATGCGGCACGGAACGTCGACGCGTTGTCCGAATAAAAAGTGTCCACTGCCCCGCGCAAATTAACAAAGCGAGTGAAAGCAAGGAGAAAGCTGTTTATATCCAGGCTTGTCACCAGTTCTACGTGCTAGCAACGTGTACAAAGACACGTAAACAGCAAACCCCACGCCTTACAATCGCTGCGATTCTGTCGAAAAGTATAAGGGCCTAAGTAGTCAAGTCCGGCAAATTTAAAAGGTTTGTTGCAAACAGTAACTCGGCACGATGGCAAATCTGCCATTAATTGACGAACCGGTTTAGCTTTTAACAAGGCACATTTTCCGCAGTTTGCGATGTAAAATTTTACTCTGGAAATGCCATGAATAATCCAAAAACGTTCGCGGGTTTTCATTAACGTATATGCCGGACCACCATGTCCAGCCTGCTCATGCTGATATTGCACGATAAGTCCAGCCAAAGGATGCCTTCCAGGTAAAATTAAAAGGTGTTTAGAATCAAGTGGCAAGTCTGCATTTTCGAGCCTGCCTTCAATACGCAAACAATTATCCAAATCCACGCAAGGGCGCAAATTACGCAAAGTTTTTAATTCATTTAAGCGGCGTTTAGATTCAGGATCATTAGTGTTGCTGCCTAAACGTTTAAGAATAGATTCAAATTCATCAGGTGATTCTTTACTTAAAAGTTTAATAGCGGCCCCGAACCGCTGAGATTAAACATACTTAACAATATTAACAATTGTTCAAGTTATTAGATTATTCAAGTAACTAGCATTCAGAACAGGTTTTTGAAAAGCAACTCCTTTCGCTTTCGCAACGACAAACTCCGAAAATGCAGCCAGACATGCACAGCGCTTCTTTAGCGTATACAGACTTGGAGAAGCTTCAATGAGCCTATCCAAAGGTGCGTCGCCAGAAGACAAATCTACGCTGCTTGCCAGAGCTGCGCGCACGACCACCGAATGCTCAGGAGGCCTGGCATCCACCTGCTCCTGCCAAAGAAAGGAGGGTCCTTTTAACCACAAATCGAGCGAGTTAGGCTGTTTACTGCTTTGCGCTCGAGTGCCCATGTCTGCAGGGTTTAAACTCGTATTAACGTAGCGCCAACAGCTAGCTGACACCACAAGAAGAATCCTGTCGACACGTCGTTTAACAAAGCGAGCAAGTGACAGGTCGGGGTTCCCAGTCCATTTAAGAACTACCTGCGAATCGGTCCAACAAAAGATTTTACAGTAAAGATTGTGTAAAGCTTTAGAAGTTTGAAGCATCAATTCACTTAACATCTTAGCTGCTTCTAACTCTGCGAGATATAACCCACCCTTTTTGATGAGTGAGAACCAGCTTAGATTTTCCAATCACAAAACTGACTTGTGCTTTACAAGCACTAACGCCACGCAAATAGATTGCGCAAGAAAACGCAGAGTCCGAAGCATCACAGAACCCAAGCAATTGATATTCTGCGTCATTTCTGAGCTCGGTGTGTTCCAAAAGGAAGTTGCGAGAAATGCAAAATTTATTTAGTATATTCGAAGTTTCAAGCCACTTTTTCCAATCTTTTTTAACTTCATCCGATACAGCGTCGTCCCAGTCCACTCCAGACGCAGCGACTTTTTGCAAAATCAACTTTCCCCCCAGAAGCAGCGGCGCCACTATACCGAAAGGGTCAAATTGACTCGCAAGCTGACTCGCCATCTCGCGTCTCGTGGCTGCCTCGACATACGTGCGGCCACTTATCTTCAGTGTGTCACTTTCTGGGTCCCAGGAAAGGCTTAACGCTGTAGAGTCCGGCAAAGGCTGCGACCCAATGTCAATCTTGCCAACTGAAGGGGCATGATCCCATTGGGAAACCTGACGCTAGACAGACTTAGCGTGGCCATTGGTCACCCATTTTCCTAACTTGAATCCCCTGCTTTCAAAGAGCTCAATCCCTTCTCTAGCAAAGGTCTACACGTCTGATGAAGTGCCACCAGCAAACAGCAAGTCATCCATATATCTGTTTTGAGTGATTACATTTAAGGTCACCATACTTGCATGCGTGGGGTTGTCAGCAACCAGCCGATTGAGCGCCATGAGTGCTACATAAGGGCTCGAGTTTATTCCCCACACGTGCCGAGTAAAGCGAAAGATTTGAATTTCACCACTGTCCATGTTATTATCCTTAAACCAAATAATGTGGAACCAATCTTGTTGATCCCGAGGAAGCTTAACTTGAAAGAAGCACTTACTCACATCAGCTACGCAAGCGTGTTTTCCCATACAAAAGCGCATCAACACATCGACCAAGCCATTTAAAAGGTCTTCACCGGCTAAAACTGCCCGATTTAATGACTCGCCACCAACCGTAGCAGCGCCATCATAGACAACTCTAAGCTTAGCCGTCTTAGTAACAAAAAATGGTAAGTACCATTTTTAATAAGAATCATTTTCATTTTTATCCGCAGGCACAATCCAATCATGCTTCAGTAACTCAGCAAACGTATCGGTCAAAGTCTCTTTCAACTGCGAGTTTTTAGCAGCAGTACGACGCATCGACAATGTTCGCTTTAACGCAATATCGTAATTATTAGGAAGTTTTTTTAAGAACATCAGGTTTAAACGGAACCGGCATTTCATACCAACCGTCTACAACGCGAATAAATGGTTCAACCAAGCTGCAGGTAAGCTCATCGTTTTTTGATGGCAATACCTCTTCATCAAGCAGCTTGTATTCGCGTAAAGCATTATTAACTGTGAGAAGTTCTTGTTGCAACTTACCACAAAGTCCGCAGTCTGGGTCAGTAGCAATTGTCTCGACTCGCAACGCTCTCACAGATTTAGAGCTTCCTTGAACTCTACCTCCGCTAGCGATCGGTCCAAGTCGTGTGATCACCAGGTTGGGTTCATTCGAGTTCGAACCCTCAAGCTCTTTCAAAACAGTAATAAATGCTTTATCAGACTGCCCTATCAAAATGTCCACACACTTACGTTCGGGTATGACGGGAATTTCCACTCCATGGAAATGTTTCAACTTATTGGTATCCTCTGCGTGTGGAAGAGTACTTTTATCGTCAAAAAAGGCTGGCACCACAAGGGCACCAGTAATCTTATAGTTGTCACCCGTGACTAGAGATTCTAGACTGAAATCAGTTTTACCTATGCAGCTTGCAGTTTGGTCTGCAAGTGTACAAATAGTTATAAAAGAATCTGTCGTAACTTAAGCCCAAGTTCTTCTCTTAACGAGTCCGAAATGAGTGTCGCTTGCGAGGCAGTGTCATGCTGAGCATACGCCAGTGTCGAGCAACCAGTTGTCTGATTAATCACTCTATAACTGCGCTAGTTTGAAGCAAGACTGTACCTTTCTCAGCAACTCTCACTTTTAGGACATTTTTTACGTTATTGGTGGGTGTGCTAGCGACAGATGATGCAACAGGACTGCCAGGAGCAACCTTGGTCTCGCCAGCAGCCCCAACGGTCTAAGATTCATAGCAGTCATGAATAGCACTAGAGTGCTTAGCTCGGCAATTAGGACCACACTTTCGGCACTTGCACAGAGAAGGGCAGTTACGATTTAAATTTCCCGTCGATAAGCAATTAAGACATCTTCCTGCCGTAATCACAGTCTGACATCGTTCCTTAGGATGTAACTTCATAAACTTCTCGCACTCGATAAGATAGTGTCTACTGTCAGCCCGCGCACAAATAAAACAAATAGGAGGGCGCCCACTAGCCTTCTTGGTCCCACGATTGTGATTTGTAGGTGCTCCACGCCCCGGCAGCCGCAGACACAGGAGACTCGGCACTATTATTATGAGCACCTACTCCCGAATCCAGGGCCACCTGGCGGACACGAAACTCACTACGACCACTTTGAGGCTCACGTGATTTTTTCTTGTCCTCCGACTTGAAGAATGCCTGCGCGCAGTCAGACGTAGTCACGTTAATTTCATGCACCACAAATTTACGTAATAATTCAAAGCTTGGTTGATTCAGACTTATACCATTTTTGTCAAGAAAGTGAAGATACCGCCGCTTCAAAGCACTCGGCAAACGGTTAGCAGTATCAAGCAATAATTGCCCCGAGAGTTTGTTGTACTCGTCATGGGCGTAAGCAAAGACTTTGGCACAATGCCGTATAGCAATGACTCTAGGCTCTGACGTTAAATCACTCGACACACCGTAACGCTGACGGAGTCGGTCAAGAGCCTTTTCAGTACGTTGAGCAGTGGTCATACTTTTCATGGGGGCGCAAAACAGATTCACCATTTCGTGCGGTTGACCAACGCATGCTGCTCGAAGAACTTCTGAATTACGTTCGTCGTAAAGACTTTCGTTCATAAGACGACGCACTTGATTCTCGATGAACACAAAGGCAATATTTGCACCATCATACCCTACTTGGGTAGCAAGATTAATATACTCATTCCTACCTAGGCGCTCTAAATGAGCACTCAATGCAGCATTAGGGTTACTTTCCGAAGCAACAGGGGTATCCACGTTCGGCCAAGTAGCCGCATTAACTCGGAATTGAGGGCAAGGATTGGGTTCGACATTTGAATTTGCCGAGTTCCCGTATTCAGCAGTACTTAAAACAGTGTGTTGATTTTCTGCATCTAACACACGCCGAGACACACATCTCTCCACATTTCCAGAGTTCTCAGCACAATCATTATGATAGGCAGCGCTGTTGTGATTCCTTGAACCAGACACATGCTGCGGAATAAAACCCCGAGCTTGGGGATTCAAAACAGTCGATTTGTCATTTATAAACATAGCATTAAACTTCTCATTGATGGAGTTAGTAACATTTGTAACACTATTACGCTTTTGTTCAAACTGCATAGGTTGAGGTTCGTTGGACCTTGGGCGTGGCTCCGTCACCAGTGGTCTTAAGCGTAGCTCCCTCGCCTTGTGTTCTAAGAGCATTGCTCCGACCTCGGGTTTCGAACCAGCTTCGGTACCATGGGCAGGCTCAGCACTGCGTTTAAACTCAGCATTTTTGATTAACGAACTTTTAAAACTTACGGCACTTGAAGTAGAACGAACGCTGCGTCTCGAGCGTCCGGAAACGACAGAGCCGCTTCCGAGCCGCACGCAATGCGCTTCTCTTCAGCTTCTAGCTCAATCGCTTCCAAGCGCAACTTAGCCAAAGTCTCTCCTTCTTCGGCAGCAGCAGCCGCAGCAGCGGCCTCGGCTTTCGCTTTAGCTTCCGCCTTAGCTTTACGAGACCTAGCCAAATCTTCCAAAACTTGAAGCTCAGAGCGCTTACGTTCAAGTTCAATTTGCTTTATTATTGAGGATTTGCTTGACGTCATACTCGTAGAACTTGCTGCAATTAATGACACACTATCTGCGGGTCCCATATCATCATCATCACAATCATTTTCGCTTTCAATTAACGGATTAGTTTTATCGCAAAACTTGTCTTTTACGGTTTCAAACAAGTTAACACATTTTTTAAACTTATCAGCAATTTCAAACAAAAGTTGATTTAATTCGACATCCTTTAGCTCGGACGCAGAGAAGCGAAAATTTTCATACACAGATTTTAGTAAGTTAAATTTACGTGATTCAAAATCGAATTCACTTTTACTTTCGCATGATTCGAGCGACTTGATCAGTATTTTAGAGTCAAACATTAATCGTCGATGAACAGTAAGCAATTTACGAGGGGCAGTTGCCGCGACTAACCCAGTTTCCGTAGCTCCAGCGTTAGCAGCGTCGGGCTTAGCACGGTTTCCTTCGGGGTCAGTTAAGTTTTCCGGGGCCGCTTCTAACCGCCACCTAGCAACCTTGTCAGTACTCGTACATGTGGGTATCGTATCTACACCCCACTACGTTTAGGCGCCCCAGTCGATGATGCCTTAGAAATGTGGCTTTCTGTGGCCGTAATAAAACAATGCAAATAAGCACAAAGATAATTATAGCAAAGACTAAGTCGCACTCAATATAAATAAACAACGTCACCTTGTACAGTTCTTAACGATCACAAGAAAGAATTCAGTTCTTTCAAAAGTAGATGACGCTTGAATTCCACCGACGCAGACCGAAGATCGATGACTCCACCTCCACAGGACGACGAAAGAAGAAACCGATGAACGTAGAATTGGAATTCTCTACAAAACCGAAATGCAGGCGACAGGAACCAGAAAAAGGGGGTCGCATGTTGCAGACCAACCAAAACGAAGAAACTTCAAGTCGCCGCAGTAAACCAACGGATTGAGAAGGATGGATCTTTCTCAACCAGAGTATAATCGTCGTACAGTTGAGGGAATCAAACAAAATGCAGCAGTTTGCTGTCAGCCAATGGAATTCAAATCAAAAAAACGATGAGTGCGAGATTCTAAGCCGTAATCACCAATGAATCCAAAAACCAAAAATCCAACCAGGTCAGCAGACGATAAGTTTTGATGTTATAGATTGATGGCTGTGTCCTAGACGGAATGCCTAGGTCTTCGCTGTCTGGTCCTAGCGCTCAAGAGGCTAACAAAAGATATTCCAAAATAAACTTGTATTAATAAAAAAGCAAATAAAAAAGACCAGTCCAGCAGAAATTTAACGAAGATTACCCGACTGGGCGGTAAACACTTAAAACTGAAAACTTAATTTAACAGCGTAAAATAAAAAACCTCTTGACGCTACTGTTCAAAAATAAGACTGATTTAACAGCTGTGCTAAATTAAAAACGTTGCTACAAAAAGGTGATCAGCAAACGGCAAAATGGCGCGTCTTTCAGGCAACTTTGCAGAGTTTCTTTCGAGCGAATTATGAAAGTCGCGCAACACAAAAGTGATACGCAAATAACAATAAGGTAAATGGACGTGTTAAAGACAGAACATAAAAACTTAGGTTCGAATCCAACTATAAACGATCGTGCTGTAACACTTATCTTTCAATCTCAGAAAAGCTACCGTGGCACTACGTTCGTTCGTTCTTTTTTGTTCTCGATGTAAACTAGGCCTCCATGATTTCGCTTTCCAACCGTATTTTTGACAACTTCGTTTGGACGTACAGAAGTTACTAGTAAGTTCTGAAGAAGAATCGACGTTCCCCGCTGAGAAAAACAAAATTGTAATCCGGTGTACACTCTTTTTTTATAAGAATCTCTAACCAGAAAATTTTGAGTTGAGGCTGACTGTTCTTAACTTCTAGCCAGTATTTAGCCGCATCTGTTTTTAAATTTTGATAGCTTCATTGTCAATTTTGCTATCGTGTTTGTAAACTGTTCAATTAATGCTCTGTCTGCTTGAGCAAATGCTTTTTTGCTGCTTTTGCAGTATCGCAAAATTGTAAAAAAGCTGTGTAACAAATGGAATGAATCAAAGCCTGAGCTTATGCGAATTTATTGGCACCAATTTTATCTTCATTTAGAAAGCACACAGAAAGCTACGTCAAGTTACGTCAGGAGTACTACAGTTGTGAAAAATACAGCCCTTTTCAACATTTAGAGCCATAGAAAAAGGGGAAGGACTTAGCTTCGTAAGGTGGGAGACAAAATTCATCAAACTTCAGAACGATAAATTGCTATTATTTGGCATAATTCAAATCCGCTCACGATATCTCTATTATGACGTCAATTTGACTCCAAAGTTTTACTTGACTCTTAAAAAATGCCGTCGTACGTCACGATCGAGTGAACTTACTGATGTTATCTTTGTACTGTGGTATGGTATAGTAAGCACAGCATGTGATAGTAGGCGTAGTATATGGCATCAACGTAGCATATAATATGGCTAGGCATAGTACAACGTGTTTCGGCATACTAGGCGTGCTATGGCATAGTTTGCCAAAGAGTTCTGACAGTAGAAATCAGGCGAAATATAGTTCAAATCAAACAAGTTGGAAAACTTTAAATCTAGGTTTGCTGTGCCCAGCAGGCTGCTGTGGTAAGTATATACCCTGGGCGAAGGACAACTCTAGTATAAAACCTCTCCTCAGTTAAATCATAAACTACAAAAAAATTATGATGAGTACAAAGAACAAAAATTACGTGAGCGACGATAATGGGTCCATCTTCACAATCACAAGTGGAACCTCGTCCGGCAAGGAAAGTTCAAGGGACTCCCAATTCGTCATTCAGCGAAACCCCTACGGTATTTGAGTCTTAGGTAGAGGATATCGTTCGAAAAATAAGCGACAATCTCCGCCATCCAGCCCATAGGCGTAGCCAGGATTTTTGATTGGGGGGCAAACCACAAATCACATGCAATGACGTCATCAGAAACTTCAAAAGAGGAATTTTTTGTGGGGACAAAGATATACTAGAATGGAAGATCAGAAGCCGCGGCCTGGTGTTGGCAAGTAACTAGGAACTCGTTCAAGGGAGAAGACTTAAACCAATAGTTTAAATGCGAAAATATCTAAATTGGGAGACGTGTTTGAGTAAAGAAGTGTACTGTAATTCAAAGGTATCACAGTCGGGGGCGGAGGTCATGAGGGTCTGGGCAATAAACCCAAGCCGCTGGGCGATTTTTCGTAATTTAAAAACAAAGATATTTTTTAATGCCATTGGATCACATTTCGCACGTATTCAAAGCCATTTGAAAGCACTAGTTTTTAACATTATTTTGAAGACCAATTGAAAAAATCAAATTGTTCAGTCCTCCTGTTGCTTGTAATTTAGGTCCAAAACACCTCTAAAATCTTGCATTTTGGGGTTAAATTTTGTGATTTGGCCCAGGTAAGGGGGAGTAAAGTGCAATATTTCAGCAGTGGATAATGATCCACTCGAAGATTTTTCTTGGAGATTTTTGTTTTGTCATGAAAATAACGAGTTGTAGGAGTACATGTACGGCCAGGGGGCCCAGGCCCGCTCAATTCAAAAATTGTTCAATGAGCATTCCCCTTACTGTAGCTAATTTTTTTCAAAAGTATGTTGTTGCATAAAACCTGGCGAGTTGGAGGTGAATTGTTATTGAAAAATCTACGATAGATAGTTACGCCTACTAACCATGCTATTGCCCGGGCCACATTTACATTGAGTTGGGCCCCTGGCACTTTGGAATTTTCGCAATATTTTTCTGCCAAATACAGGTAAAGACCAAAACAGTCTTATGTGAGTGCGGGGCCCCTGGCACTGTGCCATATGTTAAATCCATTCCTGGTAATGGTTATTGCATTACGTTCACAAAAAGGTTAGATGAGAGCCTTAGTTAGCTACTTTAAGGATAAAAACCCTTATTTTCACTCCGGTTATACGTTTAAATTGGTTGGCAAACATTAAATTGAAGAGGCCCCGGCCCCTTAGAACAATATTACTGTTGGGGGCGTATTTAAATCGGGGCCATTTAAATATTATTGTAGGGGGCATTTTAAAATTTGCTGACAAAAAATAAATTGAGGGGGCCCGAGCCCCATGGATCACTATTATTGTTGGGGGCGCATTTAAATTGGGGGCCATTTAAATACTATTGTAAGAGACCCGTTTAAATTCGTTGGTAAAAATTAAATTGATGGGGCCCGGGCTCCCTGGATCAATATTATTGTTAATTACAGTTGTACGCAAAGATGCTTAAAGAACTGAAACTGAAGAAACAATAGTCTTTTTTGTGACATTTTTATCATTGGTAGCATTTCAATTTGGGGGGGGACTGGGCCCCCTGGCTACGCCTATGGGCCAGACCTAGCAGCAGCTCCACCAATGTGCCCGCTACACGTTTGGAGAGGCAAATGAAGGCAGTGCAAAGTACTCGTACTCGAGATAATGTCGCACCTCACGGGTCAACCATCACCAACTGCTGTTGAGCTACTGAATTGTCCTCAACCCTACAGAAAAAAAGTTTGAAAAATTTAGGAAGCTGTATCATCTCGATATTGTCGGAGTTGCTTCCACCAAAAGATGTGGATCTGGGTGACGGATGTAAGCTTTTCTATTCCGGTGCTGATCCTAGTATGTCTGCTTAAGCGGTTGTGGGGATTCTCGCAAGTCCCCTGTTGTCGGACTGTGTGTCACATTGGATTCTTTTGTGATCTCGAATCTGCACGTTAAAGCTCAAGGTAATTGTGTTTATTGTAGGTATATGCCCCCAATACTACGAGTGAATATCACACTTTTGTGGATGAAGTAAATGAAGCTCTTCTCCGTGCATCATCTACTGAATTTACTGTCTTTATGGGGGATTTCAACGCACATTTTGGAACAAACCCAGATACGTGGAAGCTGGAAGGGTGTAATTGCAAAACATGGAATCACGGGACTGACTGAGAATGAAAGATATTTATTGCCGCTCTGTTGTAGCAACGGACTCCGCATCATGAGTACTTCTTTCCAGCTCAGAGAGGTTCACAAGTATCCTTGGTATCGATCCAGAATGGATCAAAAATCTTTAATAGATTTCTGCATAGTTTTGTCAGATTTGTTTTCTGATGTGCTAGACATTCGAGTGAAGCGAGGTGCTGAATTGTCAATTGATCAGCATCTTGTTGCATGTTCCTTGCGACTTTCGAAATCTTGGCCAAACAGGGAATCCAACAGGTCGTCTGTGACTTATTAATTCAAATGGAAGTATTTGGAGGACAGAGAAGTAAGGAAACAGTTTGCATCCAGTGTATCATGTAAGTTCAGACAACTTTCTAAAATTTTCTCAGTCGCATAATTAATTGCGCGATGCGCATCAGCACTCCATTGGTCTTCAAATCGTTGCAAATTCTAGAACTACATCGTTTTTGATCAGTTCTCTTTTTAGCTTCTTTTTTAAATTTGATATTTAATCTTTTTTGTTAGTTCTTAATTTTTTTACTGCTGAGACTAGCACCGTTCTTTATTTGTTCTTAAATTTTAGCAAAAATTAGCACTGTGTTTTAAAAAAACTTACCATAAAACAAAAAGTGTAATTGGTTTTATTCGTTGAGTTGTTTTGGCTATAGGAGACAGCAAAGAGAC
Organism: Trididemnum nubilum; assembly: GCA_963965965.1. Lineage (NCBI taxonomy): Eukaryota > Metazoa > Chordata > Ascidiacea > Aplousobranchia > Didemnidae > Trididemnum > Trididemnum nubilum. The sequence continues at coordinate 35,121,287 of OZ014478.1, read as the reverse complement.
CAAGGTTTTCGAGTCCAGCTGCCAGTTGTTCACTACTGTATCAGCTACAGAATTTATTTTGCGAAAGTTTTTTAACATGTTCACAAAAAACAAACAAAGCAAAACACAGATAAAGAAAATTATTAAGGCAAGGAGACACCGAATAAACTTTTGCAGTTAACAAATGCGGTGCCTTCTGATTACAGCGTCTGATTGATGAACACATTATATGTTAAGAAATTAAGACTACACATAATGGAGGCTTCATACCGTCCCTTGAACATCTAGCAAGCTGTGAGCCTGTAAATCCCAATTTTTACGGTTTTTGGTTCGATCCGACGGGGAGTCGATTCCCAAAGTACCGTTTTCGTAGCAGACGTTTTATCTACTCGGTCACTGATCAATTAAAAAAAAAACAATACAAATTTCATATATTATCATAATAATCGGCACTTGTACTGCAAAATAAAATAGTAAGGTTTGATTTAAGTCTTCGTCATTTTCTTTAGCAGCAGGTCCTCATCCAGTTTGGGTTTTACCGCGTCATCAGATTTCCAGTGCGGCATCATCGACTGTATAAGAGGAAGCTGGCAACCTTCTCGCCGTCCACTTAGTGCTCATGAGTTCATCCTGATTGGGAAAACAAATGCCAGCACCCTATAACCACCACTACAACTGACTCCATATGCATACATATGCGGATTACATTCATCAAATTTGTGTCTCATTATCAATTATTGTCCTGATCGAATTTTGTAAATCAATAACTTCTTGATTATTACTCCGCACCAACAGTTCTTGTTCTTTGGTTGATTGACTTCCTTGGCATTGCTTCGTAGCCAGCTTCAAGAAGAAGATAGAAGCTGACAGAAGAAAAAGCAATCCAGCAAATCGAAATGACCAGTCGTAAGAATGAGTTTCATCGTAAATGTAACCTAAAAAGTTGTGTGCTAATTGAAAAAGTGCAAGAAGAAATCGAAGTTTTATTAAATTCTTTACAAAACGCAGAGCGTCCACCAAACTTGCGCGGCACATATCCACGTCATTGCGTCTGCGGGCAACACAGCTTCTTTTTATGAAATCCCTCAGCAGTGGCGAGCCGTTGACAACATTGTGAACAATTTGACCGGCCTGAGATTTAAACTGCACATCGTCCGTTCTAGAGACGAACCAGAGGCCGGTCCAGGGAGGTCCAGCGTAGGACTATCATATTTTCGTGGCCCACAAAGCGGGCGGTTTCGCCAGCCAGTAAAATGAAAGTAGGATATCAACATCCCACTCACCAAAGCAAAACAAACCGAATTTATCTCATTATTTATCAGATTCAGCCCACAAATATTTTGAGGTTCCCTTAACTTTCTTGAATAAGGAAAGATCAGCTTTAACAGGATCATAAACTTGCTAACACAAAATACGATTGGGATGGTACACAACCTTTCAGATGTTAGAAATGGACTCAACTAAGAGGCTAGCTTTTTCCTTGCACCACTGTGGCTGCATTACAAAAAATAAATGCTTTACATTTTGTATTATTAACCATAATAGAGAAGAATTGAGTGATTTTTGGCAGTTTACTGCAAAATTCTGTTACTCTACACAACAGTGTTTGAAATCTTCTGCTGGATAAATAAAAAGTTTTGCTTTGCAAATACTCCCTTAATTTACAAACCACACGCCAGAGGTGGAGTCCTGGAGGAAGCTTTTTGAAGTCCTTGTCCTTGGCCTCGACGCCTAAAAGTCCTCGAAAATGACTTTCCTCGGCTCGAGGACAGCACTATTTCTCGATTGATTAAAAAGAAAAACAACCAAACAAAAGACAACATAATATCAATTCGCTTTCTTTCCTTATTTCAAAAAATATTACAATGTGATAGCCAACTAAGCCAAGTCATACTGAAACTTATTTAAAATGGCATAGCGTGAAAGCTCTTATCGGAGAATGAGGGAGCAAAAACATTGAAGAAAAAGGTTGTTTTTATTTTTGCAAATACTTTCAAAGCAGGTGGTATTACAAACTACAAAGCACTAAAGCCATCCAGAGCCACTATAAAGAATCTGGGGGTCCGTACACGATCAATTTTGAGTTGCTAATGCTAAAACATGACCAAGCCTACTCTGCGTCTGAATTCAGAAAAAAGCATGAGTGATAATAAAATGTAATACAGTATCATCAGGGATGGCATATTAATATTACATACTACAATAAGCATGTTAGCCGATATACCTAAAACAATGTGTCTTGGGAACGACAATTTGTTCTGAAAATACGCGAGTGTCAAGAATTTGTTTTGAGATAAGAAAAAACAACTCTAATCACCATCCAGCGGTCTGGGGGGGCAAAACCACATCCACTGAAAAATTTAGGTGTTGGAAATCGCCGCGAACAACCCCAAATAATAAACTATTGGATCAGAAAAAACGGTGCATGAAGAATTAATACAAAATTAATTGTGAAGTTAAATGCTATATAACTATACGATTGTTCGAATGCCGGGAGAAACGCGCACTGCATTTAATAATTTTTTTACACCGAGTCATTAAGATGTAGAGGCGAAGCTCACGCAAAAAACTTATGCATTAAAAAAAAAAGTAATGGTTTGTTATTTTTCCGTATCTACGATTGTGGACCTTTTGAAGGGGAGCTCGCGGCAAATGTCTCCAGTGCCTTTCATCGTAATACGACCCTGCTGGGATCCTTAAGCTATTTTTTGTTATTAAATACCTTATACTAAATTTAACAAAGTGTCTTTTGGTGGCCGAAACGTTCGCGCTTATTCATTGATAAGCATTAGATGTGAGGATGACATCACATATACTAAAATGTGAAGAAAAGATTGGCTTAAAATTAGAGTTGGGAAATTGTAAGAAAACTAAAGCTTTTCAAACTAACTTTTACGGTATATAATTCTTTTAAATCGCTTTCGAATTTTAGAAATTTAGTTCTTTCAAATGATGTTGAAAACGTACTAAATGTAATCCAAATGGTGCTCAAATGGGTATTTATAGTTGAAAAAAATCCCCAAAATTGCCCATCGGCTTGGGGCTTTGCCCCAGTCCCCATTGGTCTCCGGCAGCTGGGGGCTCTGCCTCCAGACCCGCCTTTTGTGATACGCTTGAATTGCATTAGTTTGCTCTGCGCTCCGCCTGAATGAGACATTTTTTTAATAAAAGTATTTTAACTTTTTGTTCAAGCCTCCTCTCCCCTTAGCAAACTCCAGGTTGCGCACCTACACATGGAGGCTGGTTACACCTAAAGCTATTAAACTGAAAGGGGAAAGTGCACAAAAACGTTAACGAAAATATTACATCTTGAGCGGGCCCCTTGCAAAAATTTTTGGATCCGTTCCTGCGAACGCACAACCACCCAAACCAACCGGCGGTTGTTGTTAACAACCAAAAAGTGTCTCAGCGCATCAAATAACATGCACAGTGTTCTTTGAATGCAAGTGAGTAACGCTTGTTGTGAGCATTATCCTCAACGTCCGAGCAAAGCTAAACTGCAAAATGATTAGCAATATTAAAGTTGATTTTGTTTTGGTAACATGTTGCACAAGTAGACACCGGCCTGGATCGTTAAAACCAGATACTTTGGCCATTGCATCTTATAGGATTGACACCAACGACCTTTTCTGAACGATATTCCCAAGCCCAAGGCAATCCAAAAGTGGTACAAAACGACGGATATCTTCTACGCTGCACCTGCGGTTGGTATTTGTAATCAATCGTAATTCCATTTTTCTCAGTAAGTTGCCTTGGTCTGGATACTCAGTCAAGGAACCTCAAGCTGCTACCGGTCCAGCAGTGGTTATCACACACGCACAAGATAGAAGCTTCTCACTGCCCCTTTCTATGGCTTATCGTCAAGTAGTAAAGCTGTGAATACGGTACCAAGAGTTACAGTGTTTAGTTTAAACCAACCGCGAATCAAAACCGAGTCTATTGGTTCCGTGGCAGACGCTTTCCTCTCGACCACTGATCGGAATCGATCTTTGGTGCCGCAAGCGAGAGAAAAATTTTAACAATATAATCTACAGCACAAACTTGCAACTCTAGCAACGTTACACTCACCGGCAAGATATGGACCAATCAAAATCCCCATTCCTTCAATAAAAAGCATCCAGCTATAAGCATCTGCAAAACAATCAACTCCGAGAAGCTTAGCGGCACTTGCTTTGATGAATCCGTAGCCGTTGCTGAGAAAACCAAACACAGCAGCAAACATAAAAAGTCCTACGCTGCTGGACCAAACTGAACTGAACATTGTCGCGAACCCAAGAAATGCCTAAACAGAGAGTTGAAAGTCCTATTATGACAAAAATGCGTTTGTGATGGCACTGGTGTGTATTTACCATTTTTTATTGTTTCAATAAAAAAAATCAATAAATTACTTACATAAAATAATTTCCCTTCGGCATATATTACTTTATTTAGTTATAATTTTTTATTTGAACAAAGCTATCTACTGAAAGAAAATCCCGCTTCATAACTCTGTTTTACTGTTACTGATTATTGATTTATTTATTTCGGCGTCAAATATTACAAAACTGATTAAAACGAAATAAAATAAAATGCGACGCCGCAGGGTCTATGAGAAGGCCAAAGATGGCTTTTAATCGGTAGTTCACAGTGGAACTACCGATTTATAGACTCTGCATCAAAAGGAAAACCAACAAAAAAAACAAATCAAAATACAATAAACAAACTAAAAGAATAAAGATGCGAGATCCCGAGAGTGCTTGAGAAAATAATGCTATTATAAAAATGATGTAATTTAATAACTATTTATAAGATATTGTTTCATTTTTTTTTAAATTGAGTTCAATTTTTTGATCGTTAAATTTCATTGGGTATTTCATTCCATAGTTTGACGCCGACAAATTTAATTGAATGCTTGCATATATTTTTTTTAAATAGAGGAAGGTGCAGGTTGTTTGATTGCCTTGTTTGTTGAGAATTAACTTCGGAGTTGCGCTGAAAAAAATTGTTAAAACAATCAGGTAACAAGCGGAGATCGAATTTGTAAACAAAACAGCAAATTTCGAATTTGAACTTATCGCTAACTTTTAAAATGGCGTAATTTTTGTAAATATCATCTATATTATCACGCGGATGACGGTGAAAAATTAGCCGAAGAATTTTATTGCATAGTGTCTGAATTTCAGTCGTTTTAGAAAAATTTGTATTACACCAAGTAGTGATGCAATAATTGAGGTGAGTTGATGCAAGGGAGTGGAATATAGACAAGAGACAACTTATGTTTAAACAATCGCGAGCTTTATAAATTATTCCCAAACATATGCGAAGTTTACTGCGGATGGATTCGATATGGGATTTCCAACTTAGGTTGTTGGAAAGGGTAACGCCAAGAAATCGAAAGCTGTGCTTCTCAGAGATTGGAGTATTATTGACAGAGTTAACATGATCAGTGTTTCGAGCCAATCGATGTGGTTGAGCAGTTAATATCATAAATTTTGTCTCGGAATAGTTTAGGGTTAATTTGTTTACAAGAAGGTTATTGTGAATTAAATTAAGAGATTCATTAGCAGTAGTGAACAGGTCAGATAATGACTTAGAATGCATAAGAACTGTTGCATCATCAGCATACAGAATGGTTTCGTAATAATGTCTTGAAATACATCATTTATATAAATTAGAAATAAAAGGGGGCCAAGAGTTGAACCCTGCGGCACTCCATATGAAATAGGCTTTATATCTGAATATTTATCTTTAATTCGAACCTTTTGCAGACGAGCATTAAGGTAGCTGTGGAACCAGTCATTAACCACACCACGAAAACCATAGTTACTAAGCTTAGTAAGCAATATCTCGTGATCCAGGGTGACGAATGCTTTCGTTAACTCTAAGAAAATGGCCAAAACTAGATTATTATCATTGAAAAAATCAGTGATTTTGGAGGACAAGTAAGAGCAAGCTAACTGGGTTAAGAAAGTAGGTCTAAAGCCAAATTGTAATTGGGATAAGTTATTGTTTTGGTTAAGGAAGGATAAGATGCGTTTGTGGACTAACTTCTCTAATATTTTAGAAAATGCACTTAACACACTTATTGGACGGTAATTTGAAACGAGTTGAGTGTTTCCATGTTCGAATATTGGCGTAACCTTTGCGACTTTAAAAACCGAAATATATTTACCAGTAGAAAGGGATTGATTAAACATGTAAGTCAGTAATTCAAGGGTAGAATATGGAAGATAACGTAATAGTTTGGTTGGAAATTCATCCACGCCACAACTATTTTTAGGTTTAGTAGTTGAGATCATCTTTTTGACTTCATAGGCAATTGCAGGCATGAAAAAAAAGGAAGAGAAAATTTTAGAAGAATTAAATTTTGGAATTTAAGTTCATTGGGTTGGGAAGTGAATTCAGTTTGGCTCTTAATTTACTGGCGATAGAAGAAAAAGGATCGTTGAACAACTCAGCAATTTCAATAGCGTCAGTAATCCAGGGGCGTCGCCAGCTTAGCGAGATCAAGGGGGCAAAGCTGAAATCAGGGGGCCAAAGCTAAAAACCAGCGTTGAACTTGACCCAAATTTTCATTATTACTGAATTGGATTTAGGCGAATTTTCAGTGAAAATCAGGTAATCTCAAAAAAAAAAAAAGGTCTTCGCCGAAATTCGAAGGCTTTTTCCGGCCGAAAGCAGCAACTTTTGCTCCCAAAAACCAGCACTCAAATCTCGATGCGAGGACGCCTAAATTTTGAACTGGTGAGGGCGATGCTCACTTTCAAGAAAAAATACAGTGGGGGGGCAAGAAATAAATTGGGGGGCAAAAATAAAAATCGGGGGGCAATGCCCCCCTGCCCCCCCGCTGGCGACGTGCCTGCAGTAATGAATTTGTCATTACGTTTTAAGCAATTTGGCGAAGTGGAAGTCTTTTGGCAATAATATCATTAATTACACTCCAAGTTTTCGTTTTAAGTCATTTTGACAAGAAGCAAAAAGTTTTTGAAAGTATTGAGATTTCTTCGTTTTGATGACTCTTTCATAATGGGTTCTAATTTTGTGATATGCCAATTGCGATTCGGGATTATTATTGCGTAAAAATCGTAAATACGCAGTCCGTTTTTCTTTTTGCAACGAACAAAGTTCAATATCAAACCAGCCGTTTATTTTAAATTTCGGCTTGTTGCGGGTCACAATGGGAAAGGCTTCGTTATATTTAATTTGCAATATTTCTAGAAACGGTGTAAAAGCCAAATCAAGGTCATCCTGCTCGCAAACTTCATTCCAGCTAACTTCATTCAACAATTCTTGAAACTTGTAAATGTTAGCTTCATTAAAAATTCTTACGTTTTCAGCATTTGAAATGCGCAAGGTGGAGGTAGGAAGCTGGATGCATTGATATACGGCAAAATTATCAGAGATTGAATCAGTAAAGATAGCGCTTTTACATGAACACGTATATTGGTCCAAATGTTATCAAGAAGGGTGGCGGTAGTGGAAATATGAGTAGGTTTATCAATTAAAGGAAATAAACCATTTGCAAACATTTCGTCCACAAACAGATCTGTTTGCAAATGTGGATCAAGCAAATTTCAGTTAAAATCCCCCATTAAAAAGACAAGTTTTTTTACGTTTTAATTTACCTAGAACGAGAGAAAGAATATCAAGAAACTTAATACTTAAGTCGCTATCGGTAAAAGGCGGTCTGTAGACATTACCGCAAATTATGTCAAACTTGCCCAGTTTAATTTCAACGAACACCGATTCAAAACAGCCTTCTTCAAACGTTGATATATCGTCACGCAACCAATGAGTTAAATTTTTACGAACATAAGTCCCACGCCCCCCCCCCCCCCCTTTGGATTTCGATCTACATTTTGAAAAAAACGCATAATTTGGTAAATCTGTGCAGGGATCGCGAGAATTTTCTTTAAACCAGGTTTCAGTAATGCCTATAGTTGTAGGATAAGAATTCATGGACTCAAGAACACACTTTAGGTTATCAAGGTTTTTTGAGTTGCAAAGTGATCGCATATTTAAACAAAAGGTAGAAAAATTGTAGGTATTATTGGTTTTTGGGAAGGATTTAAATTCAGCAGCGGAAGAGTAAATGCAATCAATTTGTGTCAGAGGGTCATCAAAGGAGTTACGAGACAAAAAGAATCATTGTCTTGCAAGCAGTCATTAACTGTAAAAAAATCATTAAGCACTATCGGGTCTCGAACCTTTGGGAAAAAATTGCCGAGACTACTCATCAACGAAAGAGGCAGGCAGGTGCAGCAAACTGAAAAGAAGCACGAGCAAATGAAATTAATGCAGAAGGGTAATCAACAGTATTTAGGGCTAAAACAAGCGCAAAAATTATTTGAGATGTTATTTAAATGTATTTAATCGAAATTCATTTTATCGAAATACAAAATCTAGTAGAAATTCCTGCTGCGTCGTTCAGACTTGCATTTCAAGCAAAATTACAATGAGAAATGCGTGATCTAGTTAACTACTTAAAACCAAAAAGATTAGATAACAGCAATAACCTTTATACTTACACAGTGGCGGACTTAGGGGGGGGATGGGGGGATGCATTCCCCCCCACCAGCCTAAAAGTAACGATTTCGGCCGAAAAATCAGCCTCTATTTGGAATAATTCGGCTCCATTTGGGGATGCATCCCCCCCCACCAGTCTCAACCTAACGATTTCGGCAGAAAAACCACTCTAAATTTCGGTGAAGACCTTTTTTTTTTTTGGAGACCACCTGATTTTGGGCGAAAAAAATCTTCGAATTTGAGATTTCGGCCGAAAATTCAGTCTCAAAATCGGCGAAGACCTTTTTTTTTTTTTTTTGGAGACCACCTGATTTTGGGCGAAAAAAACCTTCGAATTTGAGATTTCGGCCGAAAATTCAGTCTCAAAATCGGCGAAGACATCCGAATTTTTGAGGTTTTGTGCTTAAAATCCCCCCCCCCCCCACCAAAATTTTCTAGATCCGCCACTGTACTTACACGCAAAATTACAATGCAGAGATGAACCTTTAGTGATATTAGGTAACAGACTGAAAAAAACATACTACAAGTAGCAAACTTGAATAAGCATAAACATATAATAAACATAATCATAAACATTTAAATCTTAATGTTATTGAGTCAATGCGCCAAAATGGTTATTGGTTATTAGATAAAGCTTCTTTATATTGGGTATAGAGCCTTTTCTTCTGAAGCACAAATTCTCTGGGTAAATGATTGGATACATAATCTGATTTGTAGTGCAGGAGACAAGAGTTACGAGTTTCATCAAAATTTTTCAAGTTCTTCAGGTGGCTGAAAATTTTATTTCTGTCTGATATGGTGGCTAATTTCGCAATTAATGGACGGCAGATGCGCGTTCCCTTATTGTATTTAGGTCGCTGGGGAAGACGGTGGGCATCAACGACAGCAATAGACGTAGGGTCGTCAATGTTAAGGCCATCTCTCATAAAATCATGAAATAAGGTTAGGCTTTCTTCTCTTTTCTCCCTTGGCGAATCTGGTTCACGTAGCCCATGCACCAAAATGTTCACTCGCTTTTCGTAACTTTCTTTCATTAGTGCATCCTTTTTCATGTCTGAATAAAGACCGCCAAGTTGATCTTCTAATGAAGAAATTTTTTCTTGCAACTCATTAAAATGAGCTAATGGAGCTTTACACCTGAGTTCATTGTCAACTTGAGCAAATTTATCATTCACTGTTTCTTCAAGAGTTTCCATTTTCTTGCTTAGCTTTTCCACTTTAGAATCTAATGTGTCGAATTTTTCATTTAGGTTGGTAACTAAAAAAATAAGTTGATCCGGCTTGCCTTCCATTTTTTACAAATTCTGCAAGTTTAAACTGGAAATTGCTTCTTGAACAGATAAAACTGACACCTTACACTGCTGCAACAATTTAACGACAGCACGCCAGCATTGCAAAACTGAAAAAAAGACGCAGCTTTAAAAACACGTCTGCTCTCGACAACTGCAAACTGCAAACTGACTGCAACCTGCTCTCGACAACTGCAACTGCAAACTGACTTGCTCTCGACAACTGCAACAGCAAATTATGCAACAATCTCTGCTTTGGATCGCCCATGGGGTACTCTTTCCGTGGTAGCGTCACACTATCAAAACCTACGCCAATTACAATACAGTATTTTAATCATGTCAAAATAATAAACAGAAATAATTGAACTGCACATCACAAGTGAAAAATAATGTAATTAATAAAAATACGACTCAATATTCACAAAAAGCTCTGCTTTAATCCGTAGAATAAAAACGATGTAAGTTTATTTTCATTTTACTATTGTTCAAAAAAATTTGGTTCTTATATTTTGCTTGCTTAGAACAGAAATCAGTTGCAAAATCTCGACAAAACAGGCCAGTCGGTCAAGCGGGAACTCGTTCGTCTTTGAAGCTGGAAGTCTGAATTTGTAACTTTTCCTCGAACCAGTATAATCGCTTACAATGTTGCCAACGACTCACCACCGCTGCAACCTTTCTTTGAGAGAAAGTGTGTTGTTGCCGGGTTGTAATGACGCGCAGAAGAGACCTTGTAAACTCGTTACACGTTTCGACGTAATGCAGCGAGTACAGGTCTAATAAATTTTTTTAAAATTAATTCGACAACTTGACGATGATAGGTTGTTCCTTTCAGAACAAACAAGACAGTTCTTCTTAGAACTAGTCTCGACACTGCAATCTTGATTTAACCACTCCAGCCTACCTGATTAGCACAATAGGACCATAATGGGTGAATGCGGAGATAGTTAGCGACGTAGCCAGTGAACGGTCTTCCAACAATGCTGGCAAGACCAAATGTTGAAGAAAGCCATGACGCCGAAACTGAATCCATCCCATTTAATCTGTGGATTAAACAGTCTAACTTCAGGTGAAAAATGAATAAAAAGTTATACATATATAGCCGCGTAAAAATGTATATTAAAACCATAAACTAAACATGATTGTTTCGCTCTTCCGGTGAAGTCATCAAGTTTAGTTTACTTATGTCCGGTGAACATCAAACCCCTACGCCTATTCCCACTTTTTCAATTATCAAAAGCTTATTTTTAACCATTTTTAATACGGGAATGGCAAACAATAATGCAACATTTCGGCTTTTCGTGATAAGCTCTTTCAGAAAAAAAACTTTTTCTTCAAACCAACTTAACTTTGAGTCAAAATTGTTTACAAATAACCCCTGAAAATTTAAAGTTGTTGTAGTGAGGAGAAGTTTCCTTACTTTGAAGTTTTTTTAAGCCACTTCACCAAAATTTAATCAGTTTTTGGCCCATTTCCATCTTAAAGAAGTCAGAAGACGTCTTTGTACTGTAATCACTTTGACTTAAGCTTTTTAAGGTTCAAATTTGAAAAACAAATCCACAAGCAAAATTTGAACCGCTCAAACGTCATTTCCACCAAAATTGACTGTTGACGTCATCAGCTCAAAACTAATTTCCAAAAAATTTAGTAAACACCAACCTGCATACCAAATTTGGTGTTCCAATGACCTTTGGGTTTAAGAGTTCGTTTGGAAGGAATTTTTGCACCCCCTACCCATTTACATACGTTGGTCAAATAGCCGCGTAAAATAGGGTTAATAAAGTTTTTGTCCATTTTTCTGTTGAATATGCTTTTAAAATTGTCGGAGCCTTTACGGCCCAAGATTCGATTCACAAAATATGAAAAAACAAATTTCAGGTGGATATTCAGCGCCATTCGACCAAAAACACAGCTGCATACTCTAGCATTGCAAAATTTTTAAAGCCTACAACTAGCAGCAGCTATTTTGTACAGCGTTCTTTTTCCTAAACAACCGCAAAACCACAACCTATACGAATCATTATTTAGATTATTATTTTAGTGCAAAGATATCGTTTATTATCAATAATCTAATCAAAGTAAATGAGCAAAAAAAAACAAATCAAAAATCTTGGAAATCGATGTTTCATATCAGTTTGCTAACAACTGCTGATGCAGTAATATTCCTATATGATTTCTAAACTTTTGAACATGTTTGAGAAATTTAATTTTAAACATAATAAAATTAGTTTGAAATTTACACACAATTATACATTAACTTTGATCCTAATAGCAGCGCTAGCGCATTAGAACCATTCAAAAACAGAATTAATAAAATTTTGAACAAAATACAGTTCTATGTGTCAAGTTAAGATATCATTCTACCAACAGTGTATTTTTAGCTTTGAGAGTAGTTAAAACTTTTTTACATAAACAATTTAATAGGAACAATTTCATAAATTACAGTTTACACTGCACTGGCATTGTATTCTTAGCTTTGAGAGTAGTTAGAACTTTTTTATAAGAAAAATTTCATAAAAAAAACGAAACTCATTTTTACTGAAAACTTAAAAGAACAATGAACAAAGTAATTAAAAACAGGATACAAATCCAAAAATCGAAAAATGTAGAGTAATTCTGTCACACAACGCCGTACCGACAAAACTTTTAGGCAACGCAACTTTTAGCGAGCAAAAATGAATTTTAATCATAAAAACTACACCTAATGTGATTGAGACTATAGCGTATATTTCGAACGTTTCAGCCTTATTTTTATACAATTTTTACGATTAAAATATTACTCTCTTCCCAACTACTGTACAATACCGTTTACCAAAAATAACTTTGTTTCACTTTATTCCATAGACGTAGTCAGGATTTTTGATTGGGGGGCCCCAAACCAAAAATTACATGCAAGACGTCATCAGAAATTTTTCGAAATAGGGACTTTTTGTGGGAAAAAGATATTGCTGATTAGAAGATCAGAGGGCGCGGACTGTGTGTTGGCACATAACCAGGATTTTGCTACAAAGAGAGAGCTCAAAGCCCTCAAAAAAGTGTAAATTGGGATGCGTAATGACCAAAGTAGTGTGTCTCAAACGTATCATAAACGGGGGTCTGGGGGCGAAGCCTCCACCGGCTGGGCGATTTTTGGTAATATTTTGGAAAAAACTATTTATTTTGATACCATTGGATTACAATTCGCACGTGTTTAGAGCCATTTTAAAGAACTTATAGATTTTGAACATTCGAAAGCCAATTGAAAAAATTTAATTGTTCAATCCTCCTTTTACTTACAATTCAAGTCTAAAACACGCTTAAAATCTTACATTTTGGGGTTAAATTTAGTAAGTGATTTGGCCCAGGTAGGGAAAGCAAGGTGTATTATCTCGTGCAATATTTTAGCAATAAATAATAATCCACTCGAAGATTTTTTCAAGAGATTTTTGTTTTGTCATAAAAAAAAACAGTTGTAGGAGTGCACGTACAACCACGGGGCCTAGGCCCCCTCAATTCAAATTCAATAATTAGTGTAGAAGTTTCCGAACTAGCCACTAGTCCGGAAGCACGATTCTATTGAATAATGCAGACTTGAACTTGAACAACCATTTGTTGTATACCAGTTTTAATAATGAAACCAAGCATTGACGGTTGATTAGACAGTTAATTTGGAAATTACAGTACTTTGGAAATTACTTAGGAAGTTACACTTGGAAGCCACACTAGCAAGGTAAATTCCTTATCGCATTTTGTACACAATAAACGGCAAAAAGAAATGGCTTAAACTACTATCGACTCAAATAAGCTAAGGTTTAAACATTAAAGCACGATAGCACACAGTATTCAGCTTCTGTACAATTCTGTCCCGGCTATTGTAGCTCTGAAGTAGTCGATCTGTTTATCACACGCTCGGTCCTCCACAACTAAATTAAATCCTCGTGTAGAGATCCGGCAGAAAAATTATCAATCGACCGAGTTACAAACCATTTCTTGGAATTTTGAAGGAAGGGTAGGTGATTCACATCCCCACGATGATTTCATTCAACTTTGACAAAAAGTAGATCGAGCGTTAAGAACTGGCGTTTACGAACTCAAAGGAGATACGAAAATGACGTATTCTATATCGCGGGCAACATGCGATACGCCGCTATAAAGACACAAGCTAAGCAAATAATGCGCAATGCGATTCACGTTACAATTAGTATACTGAGCATTTACCCAGAGAATTTCTCATTTCAAAAGCATTTTGCCGCGGAAAAACTGGTGAGGTGGAGCTGGATTATTGTTTAAAAATGGTGCAATAGATAGTTACGCCTACTAACCATGTTATTGCCCAGGCCGGATTTTTATTGCTCGGAGCACTTGGCACTTTGGAGATTTTCTCAACATCCTTCTGCCAAAAGTAGGTGAGGACCAAATAAGTCTCTCCATCTTAGCGCGGGCCCTAGCAGGTACTGTACCATATTTTGGTAAATCTGGCACTGGTTATTGCATTACGTTCACAAAAAGGTCAGATGAGGGTCTGAGATAGCAACTTTTAGGACAAAAATTCTCAATTTCCCTCAGGTTATACATTTAAATTGATTGGCAAAAACGGAATTGAGGGGGCCCGGGGCCCCTGCAGTGGCGCCGGGGACCCAAAGTGGGCCCGGGGCCAGCTCAAATATGACGGATTTCCGGTTTTGTGAAGTCCAACATAGACGGAGAAAATGTTGCAGTTTGGTTCGAAAAATGATGTGATCTCCATATTCTAACGGTTTTTCCGGTCGAAATTAGGTGATCTCCAAATAAAAAAAAAAGGTCTTCACCGAAATTCTAATGGTTTTTTCGGTCGAAATTAGGGAAAAAAAGGTCTTCAGGCTTCACATGCTGAATTCTCAGTGTCATTTCGATCAGCCCCCTCTCGAGCTCATGGGCCCTCTGCTGGGTCCGCTGAAGCCAACAGCCTTCCTGAAGCCCATGGGCCCCGGGGTCATTGTACCCCCCTGCCCCCTTCTCTCGGCGCGCCTGGGCCCCTGTATGGTTGTCAATATTGTTGCTAATTACTGTTGTAAGCGAAAAATGCTAAAAGAAACTGAAACTGAAAAAAGAATAGGCTTTTTTGTCATTGATGACATTTCAATTGGGAATGCGTGCCCCTTGGCTAGTCTATGGGGCCCTGGCTCTGTGTCATATGATAAATCTAGCCCTGGTTATTGCATTACGTTCATAACAAGGTAAGATGTGGGCCTGAGGTAGCAACTTAGGACAAAAACCCTTAATTTAATCCGAATTATACATTTAAATTGGTTGGTAAAATTTAAATTGAAGGGGCCAGGGCCCCCTGTTCGTCAATATTATTGTTAATTACTGTTGTGCGCGTGTACTGTTGCACGCGAAGATTGTAAAAGAAACTAAAACTGAAGAAACAAGGCTTTTTTGTCACATTTTTATCATTGGTGGCATTTCGATTGGAGGGGGCCCGGGCCCCCTGACTACGCCTATGCTTTATTCTCTAATAAAATTCAGGAGCAATTATACGAACAAATGAGGAAAAAATTTGTGAAAATTTAATCACAACCAGCCTCAACTCAAAATTTAATCGTTTGCATAAAAAAGTACATTTAAAGAGATGAAATAAGCTTTTAAAAAAGTCTTTCTTAAGTCGCTCTTTTGACGAGATGCACATACGGAATAAACACCGCCAACCAGGATAGAAAATCCGAAACGATAACCATGAAAAAGATAAAATTTTTCCACAAGCAAAGAGACCTCCGAAAAAAGCTTGCTGGTCTTTCTATACAAACGAAAGTATGAAAGTTCTCGTCAAATATTTCGTAAGAGTCACCCTGAATAAACTTGTTTAAAACAAGAACGCCTAAACTTTTTAGATAGTTTTAAAATAGTGTGTTTTCAAAATTTGAAACTAGCTACTTTTATATTTAACTATATTTAGCCTTAAGTTAAAGCTACTTACCTCTTAAGCTTAACTACAATTTTACCATTTAACAAGCTATACAAAAACAAAGAACCAAAACAAGCTAAATTTACTACGTAACACAAAGCGAAATTTGTAAAATTTATGCTAGCAATCTTTTTTATTTTGATAAAACTTGGTGGTATTTTCGTGCTGCTAAGAGACTGGAGTTAAAAAAAAAAATACGAGTGCCCAACCGGTACAATTCAAATAAGTTCAAGATATCATTTTGATCTGTGATTGCTTGATCGACTGATTCCCAAATGCCTGAAAGGCAGGTGTAGCCCATGACACAAGAATTCAGCCAGTCTACATTCTGCAGGCTTGCACTATATGCAGTTATGCGTTAGCATTGTGATTATCAATGCTAGGGCATCACTGCATATAAAGTGCACAGCGTGTAGAGTGCAGCCTGGCTGAAATCTTGTGTCATGGGCTGCATCTGCCTTTCAGGCATTTGGGAATCAGTCAATGAAGCAATCAGAGATCAAAATGATATCTTGCGCTTAATTGAATTTTATCGGTTAGGCACTCGTAAAAAATAGTAAACTACGTCGTAGGAAGTTGTCGCTGTGTTTATGCCACAATAACTCTTTAAAAAATAATAATCCTAACAACAATATACAGTACTCTATTCAACGCGTATTCGCTTTTAAGTAAATTCTACGTTTCTGCCATACGTTAATGTACAAGTGTATATGATCACATAACAACTTTTATTATACTGGCTACATAACGCCGAAGTGTGTAGAAACTAGAAAGTTGGTGGGGCTCAACTCCGCGTCATTGCGTTCCGGCGACACAGTTCCTTTTGAAGAAATGTCGCAGCGTGATGAACCGTTAGCAGCATTGTGTCTGATTTGAATGGCCCGAGATTTGCACCTCAAATCTCCCGATCCATAGATGAATGCGTTACTGCTCGACCAACTAGTCGTCAACCGTGAAATTATTTGGTATTATTTATAATTTACAATAATCAGAAAACCACCTTACAGTTACTTAAGTAAGTTGGCAAAAACCATGAGAATGTTAATTCAACTTCGCATCTGTTACTTTTTTCTCGTTTCACATGTTTTGTGTTTTCCGTAGAACACTTTACACTATTTTGTTTCCAGAAATTTAACGGATGTGATGATATTGAGAGCGATGGAACGAAAAACATGGAATTCAAGCAAAGATGAAAAACTATTCCTCCGCTAATTAGGATCGCTCCCTGCAAATAACTCATTGTTACGCGTTCAGAAGTTTTTCGAAGGGAATAAAAAAAATCAAAAATTAACAATATTAAGTTACTCAAAGTTTTTTTTACACCATAGACTCGTTATTTAGTCGACTAAAAACAGACGCGCGGAGAAAAAGAGGAGAACATTAAAGAAAAAAAGTTTGCTCTTGTTGGGAAGTTTTTCTGCGGTCAGGCGTATTCGACTGATTTGATTGGACATATTCGTAGAACGAGTTAACCGTGAAGAAAAAAAGTCACGTTGATTGGACGAATCGACATATTTTAGAACAAATGAACCATGAAGAAAAAAAGACAAACCTGTCAGATTCCAGTCTACTAATAGAGTCTATGGTTACACCTTTATAACCAAACTTGACTAAGTAGAAAACACAAGCCACAAGATCTCATGGAACTGAATCAAAATCTACGAACATTGTTCATAAATATTACTAAATCATGTGTTTAGAGAAGACCTTGTTGGCAAGAATTAATCTTTCCGTTGAAATTAGGAATTGCGACGGAAATTCAATAAGCAGCATCGCAAATTCGTAGTTTACTTTAAAGGATTTCTGTTAACTTACTCTCCAGGTAAAATGGTTTGATAGATATTGCTGAAAAATTGAAAAAACAAAAGTTCCCAATCCAACCCCACCTCCAATCACCCCTTCAGCTAACACTCGGTCTTCCACAAAGTATTCGTTTACCATGGTGCACGCTACGTAGTAATGAAGACCTAATCCAAAACCTATGCAGAGACTAGATTAGTTTGCTAATATAGTGCTGTTTGGCCCAGACAATAAAGCTTCAGCCAACTTAAAAGTTGTATTTTCAACAAAAACCTCCAAACAAACACCACCATAAATATGAAAGTCCTTTAAACTACTATGATTCATTCATTTACGCGTATGAAGCAAGCACTTTGCGGGTCTGCGTCCGCACCAACGCTAAGCATATTTTCTGGTTTCTGTTTGCAGGTCTTTTATGATATCGGCCACCGCAAGGGGTACACTGCAGAGTTATAACGGGCCAACTAGTTCAGGCCCGAACCCGAAAATATAAGCCCGAACCCGGCCCGAAGCCGAAAACTAATTTGAAGCTCAAATCATGACCGAAAAAAACGATAGTTAAGTTAGGTCTGAAAAATTTAGCAATGTTGCCAAGTAATTTTGATTATACAGTATTTTGGTGCACCTAAGACAAAAAGTACGTCTCAGGCCCGAATAAAATCCGAAATGTTTGTCAACTTTAGGTCCGCACCCGGCCCGAACCCGACCCGAAAAGCCCGGCCCGACTTACAACTCTGGTATACTGATTGGCCCCGATGGGAAATATGCGTAAAAGAAAAAATTAATGTTAATAGGATTGGATTATTACTTCAGAGAATAAATGTGATCATAATTAAATATATGATGACACCGTTTCCTCCAACCCTGCTGCGAATAAATGACAAAAGCTAACTGGAACAGCAAACATCAGAAAATAGTCCTGTGTTAATTATGTTGACTGCAGTAAATAATCTTTTAAATGCAATCGCTGGGTACCGAGTGCTGTCGCTACGGGAAGGCCAGATTGCTTGTGCCCCCCTCCCCATTTAGGTTTACTCAAAATACTGTTTTTGGAATATTACTCAATGACAAGACAACATACAATGACGGAAAAAGGAATAATTACGTTCAAACATAATTCTCCGTTGACGTTTTCTCGATTCTTTGCGAAATCGCTGGCAACCAACAGCTGCTAGCAAATCTGACGCAATATTCCGTCTTATCAATACGCTTTTACGGATGTGTCGCGAAAGAGAGATGTAAGCCTGCAGAACCATTACCGGTACTTCGTTAATATTCATGGCACGAAACAATACGGGATCATTTTTTTGAAAGACCACATGTTTTATTTTTTGGAGCTCACTCAAGATTTTGAGGTCGCACTCAGTGGCGCAACCAGGTTGAAGGGGCATAACTCCGCCCCAGAGCCCCCGTATACAGTCACTAAATATTTAGTGACTATGTCCCGTCTGTGAGACTGTGACACGCTTGAGTTGCATTAGTTCGTTCAGCACGGGGGCTAAATCAGGCAGTTTTTGTGCAAAAAAATCTACGTTTAGTTCAACCCTTTTAGCAAAATTTTAGTTGCACGTCTGGTAGCATTCACAGCTCTGGATAGGTTTTTCAAGCAACTATGGGCCGCAGAAGAAACGAGCTAAGAAACGCTGCCGGCCTTATTTTAAAATTGCGCATAATTGTAGCAGTACAAGTTCTGAAGATCAGTTTTTATATGCAAATTTTAGTGCCCTCCCACTTTTGGCTGGTGCCCCCTCACTTTATTTGCTCTGGCGACGGCACTGTGGATATTATTCGTACCAACCGGTTTTTAAATAAAAGTCTTTCAACTACTGTATTATAATTATGGTTGTGCCCTTCCCTGGAATGTATCTTGCTGTTAAATTTTTTGCTACAGCAAACGTTACTTTTTTGCAATGGTTTGAAATGTTGCAGCACCGGAAGGACATTACTACACTGTAAAATTGATACACTTTTTTTAAAAGAACAAATAAAATATGGTTAAAGGCGGGCTTAAATGTTCACAAATTTTTAGCCTCATTTGTTCTTAATCTTATTAGAGAACAGATTTATTCTTGCTTGATTAAAAGTTGTCTTTTGCTATAGAGTGGATCATGACTACTGTGGCGCGACAAATCAACAAAAGCAATATAGAAATGTCCGAGAAAACTCTGCTAATTTCGTACAAATGCATTGTTCTAGCAGTGCTCTTAATTACTATTTTTATGTTGAAGTTGGGTTTTTGTTCTAATCTATTCTTATATTTTCAGCAAAAAGCAGCTCGTGTTCGTACAAAATTGTCCTCATAAAAAAGTCTATTCTAATGAATCATTCTCAAGTTTTAGTAATTAGCAATGACTGCAAAAAAAAAATTAATTACGTGACGCATGCAAAATGGTATTGACTGTTTGTTATTCATGTAACTTTACCGCGACCTTTCAAAGCGGCGTACGCTCTCGACATGATCAATAGTTGGCCGGTATTACTACAAAATAATAACCGGTTATGCAATCGTAACATAAGTACTGCAGAGTGCGGACTTCAAAATCGCAGCATTTCTAGAAAATGCCATTCGCAAGCGTCTAAAACTTCAAAAATTTACAATTACAACCAAGCAAAAGCGACTTAGACAGCAATTAATTATTACCTGTCATTACGCCAAAAGTAAAAAATAATTGCATAGCATTCTCGACCAATGAGCTTATGCACATTCCAGCTGCCATCAAAAGACCACCGACAAGCCCACATTGTCGAAAGGAAAATCGATTCAGCAAATACCCATAAACTGGTCCTGTAATAAAATGATTTAGTGACCGGCTGGTAATTATTAACTTCAAGACCTAGATCTAAACTATCGTAGTAACTATCGTTGTCGTTGTAATCCCAGCGTTGATTATGCTGGCATAAAAGCATTTTTCAAAACGCTTCTGGGTCCGGCTAAATTGTCTACACACCGGTGTTGAGCATTGCCATTCTTCTCTACGCAACTGCGTCTTCTGTGGTATGAAAGTGCGGCGCTGAGAACGAAATGGCAGAGACAGATCACATAACAGACTGTCCGCTCTACTCTCCACCTCACGGTATTGATGGACTGATCCGACTTGCTAAAGATACAACCAGCTGGCTGCAAGAAACCGGACATTTCACGAGAAACTCAAAAGATCGACTATCATTGTAATGAAAAGAGGTACGTTTATATGCAAACATTGTTACAAGACAGACTTGCTACTAAATTTTAGTTAACCCGAGATATCTCGATGACGGAACAGGTGCAAGGAGTCTGGGTCTTGCGCCGCTATTTTTGTTATTTTTCAGGCAAAATTTTGCTTTTTTCCTTAGGCAAAGAAACGAGCGGAACCTGCTCGTGACGAGTTGGAGGTAAATCCAAATGAAATTTCTAGTTCATGTTCAATTCAACAACTCAAGAAGACATGTGGCTATTGTGGCAACGATATTCATGCGCGATCTCATTCCAAGACACTCAAGAAAGACAGCGATTCGTACAGTACACATAACACGTGACGCAGTACATGCAATCACTAGCAAAGCGCACTCTATTAATAATTTTATTAACACTGGTTCGAATACGACATAGCCCCCACGGTTGCGCCACTGCCGCCAGATAATACATGAAGTCAGTTGCTGTAGTGTATGTAGATAGTTGTTTTTTGTTGCTGTCATAGGCGTAGCCAGGAAGGGGGAGCAGGAGGCCCGCCCGCCCCCCCCCCCCCCCAATCGAAATGCCAGCAATGATAAATTTGTGAGGAAAAAGGCCATTGTAACTTCAGATGCTCTTGTTGGTTTGATCTCAGTCCGTGAAGACCTTTTTTTATTTTTTGGTCTTCACCTAATTTTTGGGACAAAATCGGCCCTTCGATCCGTGAAGACCTTTTTTTTGGTTTTGTATTTGTTTAGGTCTTCACTGTGTAACTTGGGGGTTGCCCCCCCAATCCAAAATTGAACACCAACTACATTTCGCCCCCCCAATCAAAAGTCCTAAATCGGACTGTGAAGACTTTTATTTTTGTGGTTTGGCCCCCCCCCCCCGATCAAAATTCCCGCCTATGGTTGCTGTTTTGCGTTAATTTTCTTGTTTTTAGTTTTTATCTGTCATTTGTGCCGAACATTTAAAATCTTAAACAATTTGATGCCACAAACTGCACTGCTTCAGAGCTGTAAACGGGCCGACTAGTTCAGGCCCGAACACGGCCCGAACCCGAAAATATAAGCCCGAACCCGACCCGAACCAGAAAACTAATTTCAATCCCAAATCATGCTCGAAATAACCCGAAAGTTACGTTAGGTCTGAAAAATTTAGCAATGTTGCCAAGTTATCTTGATTATATTTTGGTACACCTAAGACAAAAAGCACGTCTCAGGCTCGAATTAAGCCCGAAATTTTTGTCAACTTTAGACCCGAACCAGAACTGAACCCGAACCCGACCCGAAAAGCCCGGCCCGACTTACAACTCTGCATTGCTTACATAATTTAGATTTAGCTCGAAAAAAAAAACAATCATTTTACCTAACAAGCACGAAATTGCAGTTGGAGCGCTCCCAACCAGAGATAAGAAACTTGCAGTAGCATCAAAATATCTGGTCCATTCCTTGTAGAAGACTCCGACGGAATAAGTAATCCCATATGTGAGTGCTTGACTGAGGAACACCGTTGCCATAACCAACCACTTGTATTTTTCTTTTTCTGCGTTCATCACCAACTTATTTTTGCATTGGTTGGCAGTTTTCATGGCCTTTGATGGTCACGTCCTTAAATTTGCCGAAATCAAATTGCTAGAGCCACACATGGTGCTTGCTGAGATAATCTAAATCACCGTAAACGACAGCTTATTTCGGCTTCCCCTTAGATTGTAGTACTTTTCACTTGCAGCGAATCAACCAACAATAGCACATTAATCTCGACTGATGTAAACGAATCTCTTGCACTTTGCAGGGTATTTTGACGTTAATTTCTAATACGCTTACAGCAATTTCTAAAAAGAATCTTTACTAATTTTTGATTTAATCAAAATACGTATATCTATAAAAATAAAATTATACATATATTGTTAGCTTACGAAGAAATGCAGCAAAGATGACAATATCTTATATCTGTCTGAATTTAAAGTTCCACGCTGGTATTGCGAGACAAGTCCTATCATAGCATTGTACTTGCTTGTACAGTGTGCACTGCACACTGCTTAAAGACGTTTCATACTTGAATAAAAAAAAAATACATACAGTATTGCGTGTTTTCTCGAATCAGCAGTTGTTAAAAATAAAATTTCCGTACACTCTGTCAAGCTCTGCAATCTAGTTAGTAAGCAACTGCCAAAATTTAATTTCAAAATCTATCCTACTTGACTGTAATTTTTTCTTGTCGCTTTTACAATGAAACAACAATATCAACTGTACTAATAGGTGTATTGCTTCTATAAGCTTGTGTTATTACACCAGCTGCATAAATCTGAACGCAGCTTTATCTACAGTATGTACGATTGGTCAGGACTTAGAGCTTACAGCGGTGTGTCGACTACACATCGACAATTCGAAAGGCTTAATTCTTTCTTCCCCTAGCAATTACGTCATATAAAAAGAAAGAAACTAGGAAACGCATTTCGTAACATACGCGCATCGGTGTAGTTTGCGTCATTCAAAGTCATTATTTTTGTTTGAAAGTTGCGAACCAAATGGTTTGTCGGAGTAGCGTAAGGCGATGATTATTTCACCGAAATTCTTTAACATTTATAAGTTTAAGAGAATAAAACAAAAATGAGAAATACACATTTTTGTATAACAACAATTTTACAAGAACCGGAGGCTCATTTTCGCACAAAATTTTAAGAACAATGCCAGACTCAGCAGCAAAAAAAGGACCTGGGGATACAACAATTCTGAGGATTTGGGGATCCGGGCCCCCTCAATTTAGTTTTTGCCAACCAATGTATAATTATGTATAACCCGGGTGAAATTAAGGGTTTTTGTCCTAAAAGTTGCTATCCAGGCCTTCATCTAACCTTTTTACGAACGTAATGCTATAACCATGGGCGGATTTACCATATGACACAGTGCCAGGGACCCCGTGCTCAGATGCTAAGACTTTTTTTTTGGTCTTCACCTGTATTTGGCAAGCAGATTTTGCGAAAATCTCCAAGGTGTCAGAGGCCCTACGCAATGTAAATCCCGCCCGGTCAACAACATGGCTAGTAAGCGTAACCATCTATTGTAACATTTTTCAATAACAATTCACCTCCATCTTGCCAGTTTTTACGCGACAATATACTTTTCAAAAAAAAAAAAAAGCTTTGGGAAATGTTCATTGAACCAAGTATCGAATTCGAATTGAGGAGGCTTGGATCCTTGGTCGCACATGTACTACTGCAACTGGCTATTTTTATGACAAAACAAAAATCTCTAAGGAATATCGTTGAGTGGATTATTTTACTATTTACTGCTAAAACATTGCAAGAGGCGATCTACATTACTTTCCCATACCTAGGCCAAATCACGTACAAAATTTAACCCCTAAATGCAAGATTTTAAACGTGTTTCGGACTTTCTTTTAAATGGCTCTGAATACGTGCCGAATGTGATCCAATGGCATTGAAATAAATTGTTTTTCCAAAAACTCACCCAGCTTCTGGGGGCTCCGCCCAGCTTTTGGTCATCCATTCTTCCATATCTTTGTCCCACAAAAAGTTCCTCTTTTGAAAATTTCTGATGACGTCATTGCATGTGATCTGTGGTTTGCCCCCCTTCCCCAATCAAAAATCCTGGCTACGTCTATGACTAGCCTCAACTCAAAATTTACTGGTTCTTATAAAAAAAAGTGTATTCATCCGCACATTTTTATATACTTTTTTAAGGCTTAAGATCTAGGGTTTGATTAAGGGATTGGGTTAGGTTTAGAGTTAATTTTAGAGTAAGTCGTTGAGCTTGAGTTAGATTTGAGTCAAAATTAATAAATAAAAAAGTAGATAAAAATTCCCGGTGAAATAGTTTTTTCCTTAGCTTAACTACCAAAGGTCTGATCGGCTGTAACCTTGGCTCTGACCAAGTTATAAATTCTTTTTGATCGCCAATGTGATAAATATAAAAAAAATTTTTTTGAGGTTATTTTTACACGTGCATGCCAGGCACAGCGAGCTGGATAACGTCATTCTCGCTCGCTAAGTTGCTTGGAACGATTACGAAACATTGTCGGAGTAAAAAAACTTCACATTTTCTTCCTAACTGAAAGAAGATTTTCAGGCACTCTTCAAGCATGTGAGAAATCTTTTTTTATTCCGAAATTTGATGGCAAAATGCTGAAAACTTTAACTAAAGCGAATTTTTGCTGAAAATAATTAAAATCTTTGCCATGTTTGCTATTAGACTGCTAAGAAGAAAGCGAATTGCGTTGAGAATCATTTGCTGTATCGACTGATAAAGAAATATGGAGTAGCGACAGTTGGCAGAAATAGCAATACACTTTTTTTATAAGAGCAATTTTATTAGAACACGAGGTTCATTTGATTCAAAGCAGCGTTCTCCGATGTACTTTTATTTAAGTTCACGTTTCGCTCCCCGGTCTGGGGAGCATCATAAGAACAGTAACGCATTTCTTGTTAGCAAAAATAAAAATGAAACTAGTTAGAAAAAAACATGTGACCAGGAATAAACTCTTATGACGTACAACCAAAAAATACATTACATTCGTTATTACAACATGCCATATCATTGAAAAATTATCACATCTGCCAAAAGTATTATACTTATAATTTGTATTAAGTTATGTGTGACCTATCAAAAAAAAAATCACTACCAAAAATACAACATGAAAATTAATCCATAAGCATACCATAAACAACGGGCATGTTAGCGCCGTCAATTCTGTTTAAAATGTTTACTTTAGTTGCTCTTTGATTTGTGAGAAAACTCTCCGCAGTGCGACGTTTACTGTAATTGGCTTCCATTTTTTTAATTTTAGCTTCATCCCACGCCATAAAATAATCACAATCTACAGGCTGGCACAAAGCAGACTTTTTAACATCCATTCTTTTGACTGCATCGAAATCTTAATGTTTTCTAGTTTTCAAACTACGCCTAGTCTCCCCAATATATACTGCATCACAATCACGACATGGAATTTCATTCGCAAGGCCATTTTTTTCAGACTCCACAATACGATCCTGAGGTTTGCAAAAACCGATGACAACATATAGTGTGGTTTCAAAGTCACTGTAATGCCGAATTCGACCAAAACCCTCTTAATAGCCTCGGAAACTCCCTTCCCATATGGAATTGAGGTGAAAGCAGAGTAAGTATAAGGCGGTTGAGATCGAGGAGAGATTCAGTCTGCTGAGCAAGAAATTAATCGCTAGAGCACATATGCATAGAAAATTCATTGTTTTGTAGTGTTTGATTGATGTGATCGAACTCGGACAGTTTATTTTTTGGTTTGTTCCTGTTTGTTCTGGTTTATTCCTGTGGTTACCTGTATTTTTCTCACTAGTTTTATTTTTATTTTTGCAAACAAGAATTGCGTTACTATTCTGATGATGCTCCCCGGACTGAGGAGCAGCGAAACGTAAACCTAAATTAAAATACGCTGGAGAACTCTGCTTTGAATAAAACGTTTCATCCCGATGAACGAGCTCCTAGCTTCATTTTCAAACAAAAAAAAGCTCATTTTTGCTCAAAATTGTAGAACAAATTAAGAACAATGCCAGCCTCGGCAGCAAAAATAAATTAAGAATGAATGAAAGAAAATAAAATTCAAATCAAAAAAGAAATTAAATTTTGATCTGATTCAGATCAATAAAATTTTAGTGATTTACTTGTGTTGGCAAGCAAAATTGCAACTATTCCGACAATATTGAGCGCTAGGTAATCAACCGAGAATTTTTTGAGAGTCGTTCAAATTGAAAAATGCTCGGTTTTCCGCTTTTGAAATTTTATCGAGCTGACCAAAATTTATATTCGTCATTTTGTACATTACAGCGTCAACAGCATTATGTAAATCGTCTAGATTGCTATTTTGAATCAATAAACACGTGTCGTCAGCATAATTATAATCTTGGCGTGCCTCCAACTGCGTATTGAAAGTCACTCTCATATAATGTACAACAGCTGTTCTAATATTGAGCCCTGTGGTACTCCTACCCAGAGACGTAGCCAAGGGGAAGCAGGGGCAATTGCTCCCCAAAATTTTAGTTTGCCCCCTCCCCAAATCAATTTCACTTCAACGCTTGAACCCTAAAACAGAAATCTGGAGATCACCTTAAAACTCGTTAATGATAAAGGCTTCCAGGTGTGAAGATCTTTTTTTTGGAGAGCGCCATTAGAGAGAAGACATTGCCCCCCAAAAAAATTCCGTTTTGGCTACGTGCCTGCTCCAACTGAGACTCGTATTTCTTTTAAATTGGAACTAAAACTATCAATGCTGACTAATTGCATGCGGTTTTTAAAGTAACTTTCAAGTCATGCAAGCGCTGTTCCCCCTTTCCCATAAGGCTCTAATTTTAAAAGAAGTAGTTCATGAGATTTAGTGTCACATGCTTTGCTGAGATCCAGTATGATGAAGCATGAAAAACTTTTATCATTAATATTGTCAAATAAACAAATAATAATATTTAATGCAGCATGTGTTGTGGAATGCCTGAAGCTAAATTTTAGGAACATGAGGTTCATTTTTGTTCAAAATTTAAGAACAAATTAAGAACAATGCCAGTTTCCCCAGCAGCAATAAAAAAATATGAACAAACAAAAAAGATTAAATTTTAAATCTAAAAAGAAACTAAATTCGGTACCAATTGAAAACGATAAAATTTTAGTGAGTTTCCAGTATTTACAAGCAAAATTGTAACGATTCCGAAATAACATATTGCTGTTGCGCATTGTGCAAGCAAATGAGAAAATTTTTGGCTGTCGTTCAAATTGAAAAAACTTTCTTTTTCAACTTCACGATACTGCAAAAGCACCAAAAAAGCATTTACACTTTTTTTGTAAGAACAGTTTTTTAAAGAACACGAGGTTCATTTTTGCTCAGGTCAACCCAAGTCAACACAATTTATTCTTAACCTCGTAAAAAAGAAAAAGCAAAAGTTACGCAAGAAAGTCGTGACACAAAATGAAACATCTCAGCACAAGAAAGGAGGCTGAGAATGGAACTCGCAGTCTTTGAGTCAAGCAGCCACCTATTGTATAAAATAATGATACTATTGATGTCTTAATAATGATGACGCGATCAATATTGACTACGGAATGGAGCGTCGGTAAACCAAAGAAATAATTAATAACAACATTAACTAATTAGAAATTTTTTCAAGTATTTGCAAGCAAAATGGCAACGACTTTAAGATTATAGAGTGCTACTGCACTTTACGCAGGCAGCTAAGAAAATTTTTAGCTATTGGTTAAACTAAAAAACTCGCTGTTTTGCTTTTGCAATTTTGCGATCCTGCAAAATCAGTAAAAATGCGTTTACTCAAGCTGACAGAGCATTCGAAATTAAGCAGTTTGACAAACATGGTCGCTAAAATTGACCTCCATGATCTCAAAATTTAAGGACAAATTAAAAACAAATGAGGCTGAAAATGGGCAAAAAATTAAGAAAACCCAAAAACACCAATTTGCATGCCAAATTTAGAGCTCCCATGACTTTTGGAGTAGGAATCAGACAGGGCAGGCACGTAGCTAGGGGGGAGCCTGGGTGGCAATTGCCCTCTAAAAATTTTACTTTGCCCTCCAAATAATTTCAGTTGCACGTCATTTTTAACAAGATTTCACGTAGCATAATGCATGTGCAATACTCAAATTCGTTACTTTGCTCCCCCCAAAAATTTATTTTGCCCCCCCCAAATGATTTCACTGAAACGTCACTGTGACACAACAAAATATCTTGGGTCTGCCAATTGCGTGTAAAATTAGCTTTTAACTCCTTGAAGATCTTTTCTTTTTGGCCTTCCCTTAAATTTGAGGGCAAAATCAGCTCCACACACCCAGTGAAGACCTTTTTTTTACTTTTTAGTTTTCACTGAAATTTGGGCAAAATCAGCTTTTCGTTCTGTGAAGACTTTTTTTTCTCCTTTGGAGATTGCTACCAGCACGAAGCCATTGCCCCCAGAAAAAAATTTTTTTGCCCCCCAAAATTCTGTTCTGGCTACGTGCCTGCTATAGGGGGAGGGCATTTTTGCTCCTCTCCCTCTACGGACTTCATTTCACCCTTAGCTAATACTTTATACCCCCTTAGCTAAGGCGCTTAGAAAATTTAACCCCAAATACAATCGTTTTAACGTGCTTTGGATTTGACTTGTAAGTAACTGGGGGTGGGCTTAAGGGGCTGATGGGCAATTCAACTCTCTTTAATGTTTTCAAATTTTAGCAATTTAATTCTTTCAAATAGATCTAAAAAGTGCAAAATATGATTCAAATGGCGTTGAAACGGCTAGTTTTTCCGAAAAATCACAAAAATCAGTAAGCCTCACCACTTTAACTACATCCACATTGTTTAATAAGATTTCTGTCCAACTATGCGCTAGTGTGCTTAGGCTTATCAAAATTTAGACTTATGCTAGTTTTGATCACCAAACCATGACCTATATGCTAGTTTTGATCACCAAACCATGACCTATAACCATGATCCATGACCATATCACCAAACCACAACTTGGAAGTTATTTTTATTTATTTATTTATTGACGGACTCAAAAAACATCGGTCCAGCTGTACAAAGGCATAAACATTGAAACACAACTTTACACAAATCACACCCAAACACACAAGAAAGCTTTAAGAAAGATTGAATCTAATCATTTGTTCTTGCATTGTCAGTATATTGTCCAGGATAGGTATTCTGGAGCAAATTCGTAAAATGACTATTGTATGGACCAGGCTTAAAGTCACTTGATCTTATAATCCCAGATAAGCACATGTTGCAGGAGTAAATACATCGAAGAACTAGATGTTCATTTTCCAGGAGGAAAATAATACGGGACTTCCGCCAATTCCATTTCACCATCATTCTCCCTTTCCTACTTTGAAGGTTATCGATATTTCTGTTAAACTTAATCGCATGCAATGCAAACAAGGTGATTTTGTCTTTGAAAAAAATAAATGTTGATTTGAAATCATTTGTGGTTTGGGTAAAACGGATGTCCGACTAAGTGTTTGAACCCAGCTCAGTTCAATCACGACAATTTCAAACCCTGGCGCCTTTAATCATAATGCCAGCTCTAAATATGAACCCAATTGACTAAAATCAATTGTTAAAATTAGCTTTGAAAAAGCGATTTTTTGTGGAGGTTAATTTGGGGGTTGGTACCCTCAAAAATATCAAAAAAAAACTAGAGCCCTAGCTCAAGCCGTTCAAAGTAATTGGTTTTTGGTGGACCATTTGGGGTTTACGGGTAGTTGGTACAACCAAACTATGTCAAAATAT
This sequence comes from Trididemnum nubilum, assembly GCA_963965965.1. Lineage (NCBI taxonomy): Eukaryota > Metazoa > Chordata > Ascidiacea > Aplousobranchia > Didemnidae > Trididemnum > Trididemnum nubilum. Next base: position 35,091,382 of record OZ014478.1, on the reverse strand, counting down.
TTTTTGATTATATGAAAAAACTAGCGCCTTAGCGTAATTGTTCAAAAAAATAATTTTTTTGGGTTTATTTGGAGGTTCCGGGAGGTTGGTACCGCCACGTTATGTCAAAATATTTGTCCGTTAAATATCTACTGATAGCAAAAAAAACTAGAGCCTTAGATAAAGCCGTTCAAAACTTGTTTTTTGTGGGGTTCATTTGGGGATTTCCGGGGAGGTGTACCCTCAAACTATGTCCAATTATTTGTCTCTTTAATATTCGTAATATCAAAAAAACTAGAAATCTAGCTTAAGCTGATAAAAAATTGATTTTCGGGGGTCCATTTAGGGGTTTCGGATGGTTGGTACTCCAAAACTATGTCAAAATATTTTTCAATTAAATATTTACTGAAACCAAAAAAAAAACTAGCAGCTTAGCTTAACCATTCAAAAAAGTGATTTTTGGGGTCCATTTGGGGTTTTTCCGGGGGGTAACCCCAAACCATGCCCAGGTATTTGTCTCTTTATTTTCTTCTGATATCAAAAAGGTAGCACCCTAGCAGCTTGAACTGTCAAAAAGATTGATTTGAGGGGTCCATTTGGGGGTATCGGGGGATTCAAACCCCCAAATTATGTCAAAATATTTTTGTCTTTTAAACTTCTACTGATAGCACAAAAAACTAGCACGCTTGCTTAAGATGTTAAGAAAATGTTTTTTGGGGCGTCTTCACAGAGAGTGAAGCCTGATATCTCTCTAATCATATCTAGTGTAAAAAAAAAAAAAATATTAAAAGCGATTTTGTCCTGATAGAAAAAATTAAATGTGGTAGATTCAATATAATCTTGGTTTGATAAAAGCAATGGCTCACTAGATAATTGAACCCAGGTCTTGGGTTTCACGCACTGGCGCTCCTTCAAGAAATTGATTTTGATTTTTGGTCCATTTGTGTTTTCCGGGTGGTTGGTACCCCCAAACTATGTCAAAATATTTTTCAATTAAATATTTACTGATACCAAAAAGAAAATTAGCGCCTTAGCTTAAACGTTCAAATTTTTTCGGGTCCCTTGTTTTCCGTAGGGAGGTGTACCCCCAAACCATGTCCAGGTATTTGTCTCTTTGTTATCTCCTGATATCAAAAAAGTAACACCCGAGCTTAAGCTGTCAACAAACTTGATTTTGGGGGGTCCATTTGGGGTTTGGGGGGTTGGTACCCCCAAATTATGTCAAAGTATTTTTGTTTTTTAAATTTTTACTGATAGCAAAAAAAAAAGTAGCGCAATAGCTTAAGGTGTTAAAAAAGTGATTTTTGGCGTCTTCACAGAGAGGGAAACGGATACCCTCTGGTCATATCTAGCGTCAAAACAAAAAATATTAAAAACGACTTTGTCCTAATTGAAAAAAAATGTTAGATTCAATATAATGTTGGTTTGATAACAGCGATGGTCAACTACATAATTAGACCCAGGTCTTAGGTTTCAAGCACTGGCGACTTTCACCATTATGCCACGGCAGCACACGCGCGAAGGTGACTACCCCCAAACTATGTCGAAGTAATTTTGTCTTTTAAAGTTCTACTAATAGCAACGAAAAACTAGGACGCTAGCTTGAGGTCTTAAAAAAGTAATTTTTTGGGTGTCTTCACAGACAATGAAACCTGATACCCTCTGATCATATCTAGAGTCAAAACAAAAAATATCGTCACCCAAAGAAAAAAAATGTCGAAGTTATTTTTTTGAGTTTTGAGAAAAACCAAAAAACTTTCTCATTTTTTATTGAAATAAGTATCGTTACCAAAATTTGGCAAAAACACATCAAAATGATTAGATCAACGATGATCTATGTGATTTTGCTTGAAAACATACCACGCGATGGCAAAATGACTCAGGCAAAAATAATACAAATTTTTCTGTGACTTGGGCAAAAAAATGTTAATTTTACCTTGAATAGCATTACCTATTATTCAGAGGTGGAGTCCTCGACGACGTCCTCAAGAACACATTTTGAAGTCCTTAGCCTTGGCCTCAAAGGTAAAGTCCTTGGCCTTGGTCTCCAAGTCTACAAATCCTCGAAAATGCCCTGTTTGCGGTCGAGGATAGCACTATTTTTTGATTTGTAAAAAATGGGCTCAAGGTCATGACCTTTTTTTCTTCGTCTTGGAGAACGCGCCAGAGACCTAGCGGTAAATTTATGAAGACCTTTTTTTTGGAAAAACACTTGCGCGTTCTGTCCTTAGTCCTTGGTCTCGAGCATTCCTGTTCTTGGCCTCGAGAGGGTCTGTCATTGGCCTCGGATTGTTTGTATCCTTGGCCTTGCCTTGATCGGCCTCGAGCCTTATGTCCTCGACTCCACCTCTGCTATTATTTCTTTAACGTTCACTTGAATGGTTAAAGATTAGGCCTAGCTAATGCAGAGATAAACTGCAAGGAGGAACAAATTTTACGTTTTTTTGTTTTCTTTTCTTTTATGCAGCAAAATCGTTTCAAGTATTTTTGAGTAGTTGACATCTTCTGAAGATAAATAAATTATAGAAATAAGCTAAGACTGGAATTCCTTCTTATGAATGCCATGGAACTGCATCGATTTATTTTTAGTAGGCTGCTGACCATAGGCGTAGCCAGGATTTTAGATTGGAGGGGCCCAAACCATAAATCACATGCAATGACGTTATCAGAAATTTTCAAAAGAGAAATTTTTTTGTGGAACAAAGATTTCGTAGATCTTCTTTATGTGCAACAAAGAAGATCAAAAGCTGTGGCCTGGTTTGCCAAAATGTTAAAAATGGAAATGTCTAAACTGGGAGACGTGTTGAATAAACTAGTATAACTCGATCGTTTCAAAGACGGGAGTTTGGGGGCCGAGCCCCCAGCTTCCGGAGGTTATAGAGGTCTGTGGGCGAAGCTTCCCGCAGCCGCTGAGAAATTTTGAAAAAAAGAACTATTTTAATGCCCTTGGATCACAATTCGCACAAGTTCAAAGCCATTTCAAAAGAACTACATTTTTAACATTTGAAAGTCAGTTAAAAAAATGAAATTGTTCAATCGTCCTTTTACTCACAATTGAAGTCCAAAACACGTTTAAAATCTTACATTTTGAGATTAAATTTTGTAAGTGATTTGGCCCAAGAATAGGGAAGTACAGTTCATTGCCTCGGGGTATATATTAGTGGTAAATAATAACCCACTCAAAGAAATTGCTTAGAGATTTTTGTTTTGTCCTAAAAATAACCAATTTCGGGAGTGCATGTACGACCAGGGGCATAGGTGTAGCCAGGATTTTTAAATGGGGGGGGGGACCAAATCACAAATCACAAGCAATGACGTCTTCAGAAATTTTTGAGTGAGGAACTTTTTGTGGGACAAAGATATTGTAGATTGGAAGATCAGAAGCCGTGGCCTGTGTGTTGGCACGTAACCAGGATTTTGCTATAGGGAGAGGACTTAAATCAAAAATAAAAAGCGCAAAAGTGTAAATTGGGAGATGTGTTGAGTAAACTAGTGTAACTTAAGCCCATCACAGTCGGGGGTCTGGGGTTGGTCTGGGGGCTAAGCCGCTGTGCAACTTTTCGTAATTTTTTGTAAAAAAAACTAGCTATTTTAATATCATTGGATCATAATTCGCACGTGTTTAGTGCCATTTGAAAGAACTAGATGTTTAACATTTGAAAGCCCGTTGAAAATTAAATTGTTTAAGCCACGTTTTATTTACAATTTAAGTCCAAAACACGTTTAAATACTTGTATTTTGGTGTTAAATTTTGTTAGTGATTGGGCCCAGGTAGGGAAAATTAAGGTACATTGCCTCGTGCAATATTTCAGCAGTAAATATAATAATCCACTGGAAAATTTTCCTTCGAGATTTTTGCTTTTTATAAAAAAAATCGTAACATGTTCAATAAGCATTTTCCCTTGCTTTTTTTTTTCAAAAGTATTTTGTCGCGTAAAAACTGGCGAGGTGTAGGTAAATGGTTATTGAAAAATGCTACAACAGACTGAGGGTTACGCTCACTATCCATGTTATTGTCCGGGCTGGATCTACATTGCACGAGCCCTTGGCAATTAGGAGATTTTTGCGACATCTTTCTGCCTAATATAGGTAAAGGCCAAAAAGAAGTCTTGCCATCTGAGCACGGAGCCCCTGGCACTGTGTCTTATGGTAAATCCGGCCTTGGTTATTGCACAATACGTTCACAAAAAGGTTAAATAAGGGCCTGAGATAGCAACTTTTAGAACAAAACCCTTAACTTCACCCGGGTTGTACATTTAAATTGGTTGGTAAAAATTGAATTGAGGGAGTGATGGTCGTCAATATTGTTGTTACTTACTGCTGTACGCGAAAAATGCTAAAAGAAACTGAAGAAACAATAAGATTTTTTGTCACATTTTTATTATTGTTAGCATTTCAATTGGGGTGACTCGGGCCCCCTGATCCCATTCTGGCTACGTTTATCCTGTTGGCTCTTAGTATATAAAGCACTGTAACTAAGTTACTTTTACTGTCTAAAAGTAACTTAAATAAAGTTACAGTTAGTCAGGAAAAAAAGTAACTAAAAGTTATCGTACAGCTACAGTTTTGAAAAAGTAACTAGCTACCGTTGCAGTTGCGGTTACAGTTACTTTGATTAACAAAACTTTGACCCTAATAAAGCAAGTGCTTACTGCTCAGGACGGTCATTTTTATTTATCGATGTTTGAGCATTGCGGCTTGCGGGTTCTGCAACGCTTGATTGAGCAGCGATAGTGTAGTGGCAAGAGCGATGATATAGTGGTAAGAGCGTCCGCCTTGCAATCGGTAGACCGGGGTTCATTCCCTTGTCGAGTCTCACCAAAAGACTTTAAAAATTGGTATTCACAACTTCCCTGCTTGACGTTCAGCATTGAAGGGACAGTGTGAAGATTTAGACTTGGTGTGGTTGAGATAGGTGGCAGGTGGCAGCGACTCAAAGACCATGTTCATTTCGCTGTCTCCTGGCCAAGGCAACTTGGCGAAATAGTCAGTGAAACTGAAACTGATGTAATGGCGTGATGATGACCAGGTGTGTGTGTGTGCATCTAGCAATCGGCTTGCGCAGCGCATGCAGTTAATATAATTACCAAACGTAGTCCGGTATGCGTGTGCTGTCACTAAAAAAAAGTAACTGTAAATAGTAACTTTTACAGGTCTAATTTTGTAACTAAGTACTGATTTCCTTACTGTTTCAAAAAAAAAAAAAAACTACCCCAGTGAGCACAAAACGTCCAAAAAGCGTCTAAAACGAAAATTGATACAAATGTTGTTTACTTTGCAAAATGCACAAAGTTGAATAGACATCTTTACAAAGACGTCGAATATGCGCAAAATTAAACAAAGTGTCGAGATTTAACAGCTACGTATATTCGACTTCTTTGCAAAGACGTCTTTTCAACTATATGCAATTTTGCAAAATAAACAACGTTTAGACAAAAATCAAACCATTTAAATTACGTATTGTGCATACATCTAAACCATGTTTAAACGTTTATTTGACTGACTTTGTGCCCACGGGGAAGTTACCGTTACAGTTACTCAAAAAGTAACTATAATTGCAGCAACTAATTACAAAAGTAACTACAATGGTTACTGCCCACCTCTGGTCCAGAAACTATGCTGTTTTTAAAAAAATCTTTTCTGTTTTCAAAGAATTTGTTCTTTTTTCTAACAGCTAGTGTAGTTTTTTGATGCCTAAGTCAGCATCGACTGACATAGGCTAATCATAAAATTGCCTAAGTCAATGTCAATTGACATAGGCTAATCATGAAATTGCCCAAGTCCGTCTCTGGACTTAGACATTTTTATTATAACAACATAAAGCGCCCTCTAGTGGCGATTTTTGAAATCTGAATAGTTTACAAGGTGCGCCTTTCCACCTTGATCATTTTGGAATGAATAACTCATTTTGCCCAAAAATCGACATAGACATTTATTTTATTAGGCTGACGACACTAAAAGCGATTTTGTTGTAATCGAAAAAAAAATAAATATGCTAGATTCAATATAATCTAAGTTTGATAAAAGCGATGGCCAACTAGATAATCGAACCAGATCTTGGGTTTCACGCACTGGCGCCTTAATTAATTACACCATGCCAGCACGTGCGCGTATGTGACTAAAATAACTTCATAATCTCGCTATCACAAGTTTTGGGTGCATCTTCCCCAAACCACGTGATGTAGCTCCTCCAAAATTGCAGGTACACAACTTTATGTATAGACTTATCATCTGTCCAAATTTCAAGTTTCTAGATTTGGTGATTTCTGAGTTTTGTCACCATAATGAAATTTGTTTAAAAAATAAATAAATAAAGAAAAAAAAAAAGAAAGAAGTAAAGAAACAAATAAATAAAAAAAAGTGTCGGAATCGTCGTAATTTATTTTTGGGAGTTGAAACTGCATGCCCAGACGCTTTTAAATTCGAAACTTTTATTCTCCTCGTGCGATTAGTTTTCGAGCTAGAGCTATTTAATTACCTCCGATTGGTATTTCAGTTTTTGGCTCGGAAACCCTATGATGTGACCGATTTCCCCCAAAATTTGCACTAAGAATGATTCTTATGTGCTTCATCTAAGAACTAAATTTCAGGTTTCTACATTCAGCCGTTTTAAAGTTATAGCGTTTTCGGCCTCTTGTTGCCGAATTCGTAATTTTGCACGGAAAAAATATAAAGACTTCCGACGCAAAGCGTCGCGGAAGTCCCAATTGTTAAAAGTTACGTAAATAATTACACAAAAGATCTACGATAATTGGATAGGAATAAATTAATAGTAATTTCAGGATTGCTTAACATTTAGTGTCCTTATATACACACATCAATGTTATTTTTTCAAGGTCAAAAATAAATTTGCTAATGTTTGATTTCGAACTATTCAAACTAAAAAAAACTTTAGGGGAAAAATTCTAAAGTCAAGCAGATTGTCGTGGGTTAAAGCGAAAAGACACTGCTCGAGGTTTTTATCGAAGAAATGAAAACTGCTTGAGGTAATAAAGAGATGCCCTACTTCTCTTATCCGCGAAAATAGATTTAATCCGTTTAATCCGTCCTACTGGCAACCCTGCGTTTCGAAATTTCGTAAAATCAGAAACATCACAAATATTTGTACCATCAGAAAAAGATGACTTTGCAAAATTTCTAGCAGAATAAGCAACTCGATTTTCGATTCACTTTCCCTAATCTGCTCGAAATTTTCCGAATTTACAATTACAATTAATGCAACACGAATAACCAAAGCAACGTTCGATTATCGAATATCGCGTTTCTGATTCTGTGAGAAATCTTGAATTGTATTTACTAGAAATATTTTCATCAAACATCGCGTTGCTTATTCTGCAAGGAATTACACAAAGTCATCCTTTTCTGACGTCACGAAATTTCCAAGCACAGTATTCGAAGTCGAAGGGATTAAATTGTTTTTTCGCGGGTAAAGGAAAGAGTGGAGCAAGGTTTGAGTACCTCTTTCTTATCTAAGCAAGAAATTATCATTTCTTCTCTAAAACGATCTCGAGCAGACTAGCAGTATATTTCTTCAAGGAAGAGCAAAAGGTTGACTAACATGATGAAACAGGGTCATAATCACATGAAGAATAAAAATATTTCTTGATCAATTTTTCGGCTTATCTAAAAAACTTGGCAACTGGCTTGTTTAAGCTCAGTTTATACTGAGCGTAAAATTGTGAGCGTATCCTCAGTTTATTTTTACAAACTGGCGGCTTTGTGGTTTCAGGTGGTACGCTGGTAAGGCGGTTGCCTAATGCCTATGCCCAACTTTTGTTTAAAATAAACTAAAAATTCGCTTGTATGCCCACGATTTTACGCCCCGTGTAGTTCGGGTTTTGGATGGATAACAGCTTTTTAGGGTGAGAAAAGTCCACGTTAAAAACTTTAAAAAACCAAAGTAATAAAGTACCGGTAGAAAAATTATTATTTCAAGGAATAGAGTAGTAAGGATCAAAGCTGCAAAATACAGACTGTCGAACCGAACCTGAACCCGAACCTCAAACCCGAATGAACCGTTTCTTTTTGGTGAACCCGAACCGAACCTCAACCAGCAAAATTTTACTTCAGTGAACCTGAACCAAACCTGAACCCTCGAAATTGTGCTCAAGTGAACCCAAACCGAACCTGAATCCTTGACAAAAGTAGGAATATATTTTTCAATATCCGGATGCCGCTGGCGCTGATACACGCACAATAAGAGCAGTGATGATCATCAACAAGATCAGCAATTTCTCTTTTTTTTTCTGGACGAAACGAGTAACGACAGTTAAATTTTAAGTCAATGAACCCGAACCGAACCTGAACCAGTAATATTTTACTTGAATGGACCTGAAGCAAACCTGAACCTCGAAAATGATGCTCAAGTAAACCCGAACCAAACCTGAACCGCTAAAATATTTTGAGCATGAGCTAAACCTGAACCCGAACCGTTATTTGAAACGGTTCGACACCCTGGAAAAATAACACGAAAAAATTAGCCATTCATGCGTGACGTAAAGGCTTCCAATGACAATTTGCCAAATCACTTCAAAATCTTAGAAATTGAACAGACCAGACCTCATTTCACTGTTTCACTGGGCTTACAAATGATTGACGAAGTCTGTAGGACAAGCTAGTCTTGGTTGCTTGATGGTCGAATGGATAAAGCGTGTACTGCCAAGCTTATACCACTGACAGACTAAGGCACTAACTCTGAATTGAAGTTTGTAGTGTAGGGCTAGCGAGTCGTAGTTTGCCAGTGCAGACAGTAGGCTAGTGATCATTGATTGAATCTGAATGATTGACCTATAAATTTACCCTCCACTCACAAGGAAGCGACGGTAGGCCTAGCCTTTTTTTTTGGACAAATCATCCTAAAGGGGCTTTTAGCCTTTTGCCAAGTCATCTAGAAATTTAAACTCAAAATACTGTACAAGCTTGTAACCTTGTTTTATAATAATAATAATAATAGCAGCCGATCCAGTGCAAAAGCACCACAGCAAAACACATACAAACCACAAATTGTCCATCGGATTGGTGAAAATGATTTGGATTTCGACTGTCAGTGTACTGTGTAGACCTATCGGTATCAGTACCAAGTAAAGGGGGGTCGAAGGTGCTAAGCATTTGGGCAATTTAAGTCTTGCAAATATCTTCCGATTTTAACGAATTAGTTCTTTCAAATGGCTCTAAAGATGTGCAAAATGTGATCAAAATGGCTACCTACTACGGTAGTTTTTCCAAAAGGAAGGCTTTACCGGTATTTCACCGGAAATTTTTATCTAGTTTTTTATTAATTCTGACTCAAATATAACACAAACTCAAATGCTTAGTCTAAAACTATTCCCAAATCGAACCCAAACCCTAATCTTAACCCCTAAAAAAGCAAATGAAAAAAGCGCGGATGAATATTTCTCATTCTTGTTTTATTCTCTCTAAGTTAAAAATTTTCGGTGAAATAGTCACTACCTTTCCAAAAAATTGCCCAGCTGTTCGGAAATTTCCCCAGCCCCCCCTGGCTCTCAGAGGCTAGGCACTCCACCCCCAGATATCTGTTTGTGAAGCGCTTAGTTGAACCAGTTTGCTCAGAAGGCTATGCCACTTACGGTACGTAATGGAGACATTTTTCCAGCATAAATTTTTAAAGAGTAAAATATCGCTATCTTAGCTTACCAATGATCTTATAGTTATATTAATGTAGGTGTACAAGATTTGCCATTTAATGATTAGGCGTATTTTCAGTAACCTACCACAAGACTACTTACAATTTACGGTACGTCAACATGGTTAGACTCTGCAGGCCTTGTCTTCTCCAAAACTTAGGCTATTCAATTTAATAAGTTTTTTGTTAGGTAGTGTCTACTGCACCGTCCTGGTTTTGTACATCAAATCGCTGGTGAACTGGATTGCATTTTTCGCATTGATTCGATTTAAATACAGCACTTTGACGCCTCATATTCGAAGCCGTGATGGCGTAGTGGTTAGTACGCTTGACTACAATGCTGAGGGTTGGGATATCGCTTCCCGCAGGACTCGCTTTTTGAGAATAGCGCTAGAGAGCTACTTCGCTTCAAAGTCTTTCTCTAAAATCTTATTATTAGAGTTAGGGTTAGGGCAGCGATGCCAGCCTGAGAGATAGTAAATTGAACAGCAAAAGAAAACAACCGCCGGTGCAGCAGCGATTAGATGTTGGAAACCGGGCTGGTGCAGCAGACACTGCCTTTTTGTTAATCGTACCGGTACTGGTATTTCACTTATTTGGAACAGAGAATAGGTCTCCCCTATATTGTTGTATGAATTTTACTTACATGACAGATCATATACGATACCGGTAATCTGTACGTTGCTAATTTAATGTCTTGAATTTTGAGTTTGTTTCTTGTCTATCTCAGATCTTGTCTCCTCACATTTAAGTGTACGGTGTACGCAGGTGTTGATCTGATAGTGATACCATTGCATTGTACCGGTATGTATTCAAAATAAAAAAAAATTTATAAACTTTGGGTCTAACCCCCCCCACCTCAACAAATTCCTGGTTGCGACTTGATCATCCTCACCCACTTAAGAGTTGACTGTATTTCAAGCTTTTTGATTGATATTTGACTTTTTCCCATGTAAATTTGCTGCTGGTTCGAAGCCACCAAGCAGAGGTACTCATCCTGAAGTGTCTTAATTTATCCAACAATGTGGTTGCAGGGGTGCACCCAGAAATTTTTGAAGGGGGAGTTTCAATTTTTCAAAAAGAAACCAGCCCCAATTGTTGTTAATTTATTTTAACCATTAATGAAAATGTATGTACTGTATTATAGTCAAACATGGTTTCGTGATAATAGTTGCATTTTGTTACATTTGTTTATTCAAAAACCCTGTAATAACGATTTTGAAAGTTGTTGGTTGTGGAGATTATGTGCCGAAGCACAAGTTACCACTATGGGGGATTGAGGGTAAAGCTACCAGTTGCTGGGAAACTCTTGCAATTTTTTTTTGGAAAACAACAGTCATTTTAAAGTGATTTGGATGACATTTTGAACGTTTTTGACACTTTAAACAAGATTACATTTGTGGGGGCCTGGAGGCGAAGCCTCCAGCTGCTGGACAATTCTTGCAATTTTTTTTTTTGAAAAAACAGCCATTTTAACGCTATTTAGATGACATTTTGAACATGTACAGTAACCTACCGCTCAAGTTTGCATCCCTGTTAAGTTCGCACAAAATTTCTGCAAATTTTGGATTCAAATTTTTCAAAAATTTAATGCAAGTAATTTAATGTTCACTTTTCAAACATGTCATGAAGCATTAGTTGATCCGTAATGGAATCTTTTTTGCGTTTTGCTTCCCCAATCTCCTGTTGCAGTTTTCACTGAAAGTGTTCAAAAGAATTTTTCAGCTCGCTATATTTCTCTGTTACTTGAACTTGCACCTCTGGACTTAACAATGATCTTGTACTTCAAGGACTTTTTCTTACACGTTTTCAAACCCATAAGAAACTGACATTGTCCTTGTTGCTTCTTGAAATGGTGTGCAAGCTGTGGCAATTAAATGATTACTTTCATCTTCTTCGTTTTCTGGTGTTATTTGCTTTGTTTCCAGTACCTCATTTACATCACCAAAATAAATTTTCATTGTTTTCGGCATCAATGTGCAAAAACTCTTCTATTTGTCAATAGGTCATTCGTCTATTAAATGCTTTAAAGCTGTTGCATTTTTAAATAAGACGCTTTACGATGGTTATCTCTACTAGGTCAGAGGTGGCTTTAAACCAGCAGCAAAATTAGGGAATGACTAAAAGGCAGAAAAGTAGGAAAAGGCGGTTAAGGTTAGGGCTAACCCCAACCACCTTCTAGCGTGATTTCCGCCTTTTCCTTAGGCGGAAAAGTGGGAAATGGCAGAAATCGTGTTAAAACGCCGGTTAGGATTAGGGTTAGGTTAAAGTCATCCCTTACCGCCTTTTCCTACGTTTCTGCTTTTCTGTTCACAAAAGTACGTGGGATTTTGACGGAAAGCTTGGTAAATCGTCAACTCCTAAGCAGGTGTGGATTCATGCAAAGCATAGCGCACCATTGCTTTTTCGTGATTGGAGGATAAAGATGCATCAATCAATCAATGCTTTAAAGGTACAAAATAAATCAGCCACAATATCAAATTTCTCATCCACTCCACCTCACAATATTACTAACTGAGACTTGCAAAGTTGAACGTGTTCCTAATTGTTGCATTGGAAATGGAATCCCAGGCAAGCTTAATGTAGTGAGCTGCATCTAGCAAGTGGACAGGGTTGCCGTAAGCGACACCCGCTGCACCCCAAGGTAGCCTATTTGCTTGCTCTTTTTTGTGAGCCTTCAACTTGTTACCAAGTTTGTAAAAATCCGAAACATCACTTAGATATAAATATTTCTTCAGTGCTGCAGGAATTTCCATATTGCAAGGCTGTGTCCAGGTAGTAAAGCTTGGTGAGAGAACACCACTTTAATGTTACCTCTTTCAAAAGTGGGAAAATGGTCTGGAGTATTGTCCAACAGTAAAAGAACTGGTCAACTGCACGTCCTGTTCTTTTTTTTTTGCCTCAGGACAGAACACATCATCAAACTATGTGGTAATTCACTGACACACATGGTGCTAACAAAACAATTCAATTAGCAACTCTAGATTTAAACACAAATTGTTTAGTTCGCCCCGACCGGTTAAGTTCGCAAAAGGTGCGTAGATTCAAGTAGCAAACTTAAGCAGTAGGTTATTGTATGGGAGCAGCTGCTGGGCAATTCTTACAGATGTTTTTGGAAAAAAACAGCCATTTTAACGCCATTTGGATGACATTTGGAACGTTTTTAGGGCAATTAGAAAATATGCTAATTTACTAAGATTTGGAAGAGTTTAAAACAATTTATTTTTCTCAGGCCATTCAGCTCCAGTATACTTACTGGTCAAGTCCAAAATACGTTTAAATCCTGCAAGATCAATTATTTGGCTTAAATCTTTTAAGTGAATACGTTTTTAAATTCAAAAAAATTTTAGTGGTACAGAATTTGGAAATACCTTTTAATAGCGTTGGAGCTTTCATTTCTACTCTGTGAGAAATGGGTAGCATTGAAAAAGACTGTTTTAGATTAAAGGTTTTCGTCCAGCTCTCTTCACAAATCTATGCTGGAATAAAGAAAAGCTAAAATGCGGTGGGATACATAGAGGTTGATTACATTAAAATAGACCATGGGTTGTTATTATGACGTATGATGCAGCAAAAATCACCTAAAATACTATAAAGTTAATGCAAAATTATAGAAAATGTATTTGGAAATGATAGCTTCGTCACTATTACAAGCTGTTTTTTAATTCCTCATAACGTTTGCAGATTAAAAATCTCGACGTTTGAATGTGATTTTTTAGCAGGTTTCATCTTCAAACTGCAGATTTGTTTGCTTTTTTTTTGCAAAACTGCATATGGCTTAATAGTTTGTTTTTTTTACACTTGTGCGACTTTTTTCACTAAATGGCCATCTGTCTCTTTTTAGTGTCAAGCTCTGTTCTGCTCAGAAGTTTATGGTCGGGTATAATATATCCATTATTCAATATCTATGGATATATCAAATAGACATTGTTACATTATGTTTCTGTCAGCAATACTGTAGGTGAAACAAATGCAAAAATCTCAATTGCTTGGTAAATATCTTGCAGAATCAAATTACGGCTCTAAAATAACATGTAAATTTATTAACAACTTAGGTGATTATTTAGTTAAAGGTAAATTTAGCAAAGTGTTACAAACTGCGTTATATCAACAAAATTATTCTGCTTTTTGAGTTCCAAAAGGAGGGGTTTTGACCCTTAAACCCCCCTGAGTGCGCCACTGTGTGGTTGAATGGATAGATTGAAACTGTGATATTACTATAAGTATTAGAGCTTGACCGATATGACTTTTTCAGGTCGATATCGATATTTCGGAAATTTTTTGGCCGACACCGATATTGATAACCGATATATTACCTTCTTAGCTACGAAGCTTTGTCACTATTTTTCAACTAATTTGACACTAAAAGCTTCACTAATCCCCATCCAAAGAAAGACTATTGCAAACACAAGCCACACTCCAGTATTATTCAATGAAAAAACAAACAAAAAATACATCGATTTGGCAATCATAGGCAAGAGCGGTTGTGCTTGCTCTCAAAAATAAACAGTTTACGGTAATTGTTCTAAGCCGATATTTTATCGGTGGTGAACACCGATATGATATATCGGCTTGACCCTGATATCGTCCGATATATATCGGTCGAGCTCTAATAAGTATTATTATAAGTACTGTAGTTTTAATGTAGAGTGTAATGCTGGTGTAGTGCAGAACAAAAATATCTGCAGTAAAAATAGGATGATATATTGTAGCCTACCATTGGACACTGGACAAATACATACCCTGTACTGTGCTTTTCATGAAATTATATATTTTTGTAATTTTTTATCATTTGTTTGTAGATATTGGTCTAGATAGCCCTAGTAGTCATATTGTGTAGTAGTGTAGTAGCTTAAACAGAAATTACGATGTTGCTTTTTAAATTTGTGTCTAGTTTAATTTTAGTAAATTTATTATCATTTGGAAAATCAGCTGATCCTGATGATTGTGAAGGTAGGTACTATACTGTAATCGTTTTTTAAGAGTAGAAAACTATTGCTAGAGTTGATTTCTTAACCAAATAAGAATAAGAAGTAAACTGCTTATTTAGTCAAACATACTGTATGTTAAATAAAATCAAATATATGCTGTATGTCCTTAACCCTATTTTACATGGCAGGGTGGAGGTAAAATGTCCCCCTATTGATTGTTTCATGGTAAATCCCTCCAAAAAAAGCTTTTTTCTTCTAACCAACTTGAGTCTAGATTCAAATTTATTTACAAATATGATAACTTCTGTAATTTGAAGTTGGTGGAGTGGAGGAAAGTTTCCCAATTGTAAGGTTTGTTGAAACTACTTCACCAAAGTTTGGTCATTTTTGGCCCATATGTAACTTAAATGATGTAACAAGATGTTCTTGTTATGTAATCACTTTGACTTAAATTGCATTCAAGTCAAAGATTTTTTTGCTTGGTTGTCAAAAAAAGTTTGACAGATTTGAAGACCAACTTCACCAAGTTTGAGGTTTCTGTAATTTTTCATTCTTGAGATATACCAGTTTAGATTTCCCTTAGACAGGCTTTTTCCCTATGAAATTTCACCAGGGTTGCCAATTAAAAATGCAATTTCTAAAAGTTACTGTATTCCTAATTCTCAATACATGTTAATACATTTTTTGTACCAAAATTGTTTCAAGACAAAGCAAAAAATCAGAATCGTAAATGAGCTGCTTTTCTGGTGAATGTATGCCAGCTTTTCAAATTTTAATCTTCTCTTACAAAACTGACAAAATGGAATTGCTGAAGTAAGAGGAAAATTGTTAACTTTAAACTGCAATATTTTGAAAACGGTAAGATGTAAAAAGTTCAAATTTGGTGAAAATACATATCTTATTTTTTTTCAATATTTTGATCAATAGTGAAAAACGTGACTTGAATGCCCTTTTCATGCAAAGTATAATTCAATTAAAAAAATCTATGATGTCATCACAAAATAACGTCATTTTTTTTTCAAAATCAGTTGTGACATCGTCGACTCAAAATCAGTTTTGCTAAAAAAGTTTGATGAACCACAACACACACACTAAATTTGGCATTCCTATGACCTCTGGTTTAGGAGGAGTTAGATAGAGAGGCATTTTTCCCCTTCCCCTTATGTGTGAAATGCATTGGTCAAATAACCCGTGTAAAATAGCGGGGTTAAATGACACTGGGCAAATGGTTTGGCCATGTAAGCAGAATGCCTTAGGACAGACTCCCCAAAGAAGCTTTACTTGCCAAAGCAAATGGGAAAAGATCAGTTGGATGACCTAGAACTAGATCGACCAATTACTATACATTGAGGATCTAGGACGGAATCACTTGTGAGTTGTGACTTCATTCAAGCGAAATGATAGATGTGATAGAAGATCATGAAGTGTGGTGGCTTAATCTCGAGCTGCTGCCCCCGCAACTCACGCAGAAAAGCGGGCAATGAAGAAAGAAGAAAACACTTGGCAATTTTTTTACGAGAATCACTAACTGACTATTTCACCAAAAGGGTTTTTGATTAAAAAATAATTATAAATAAAAATGTGAGATATTCTTTTGTGCATTTTTTCATTTACCTTTTCTGCTTTTAAGGGTTAAAACTACTCTAGGGTTTGAGTTAGTGTTTTAGGCTTGGGTTTTGTTTTAGAGTACTGAGTAAGCATTGATCTTTGGTTAGATTTTAGTGGGAATTAACAAAAGTTTTCTGTGAAATAGTCTCTTCCTTTTAATCAAGTGTTTTTTGTGCTTGATGAGATGCAGGGATGAAAGTACAACATAACACATTTTTTGATTTTTTTATACAGTGCTATTTGCCATCATCATCATAAACGAAATTGAAAATGTGAATTAAGTCAATATATCCTATCAATGTGTGTTAATTGAGATAATACGTCAAATATATTTGGTGTAGGCATTTTAGTTTTTTGTTGTTATTAAAAATGGTAAAACCTTATTTGAAATAGTAAATTTTGCTGATAAGTTTTTTTGTCTAGCAATCATAACCACATAGAATACAAAAACAGAAATTGCTTCAAGTCTTTTAATAGCGCTGTTACTAGCACTTAACGTGGAGAATTACTGTATCGCATGCAGAGGTCGGAGGTGCAATATTTTTGAATGATTTTTTTGCAGTGTGCATCAAGTATCTTACAAGATTTCAAAAGCTATTAGATGATGAAAATATTGAAGGAGAACCAGCAATAAGAGAGAGACTAAAAACAGAATGCAGAAAAGCCAAGGGAAAAGATAATCGGTTTGTAAGTAAGATTGCTTGACTTTGATTTGGACACCTTATTTCGTTTCTGGGTTCTTACAAACCATTAATTTGGCCTTGCATAATAAAACTTACTAGATTATCTTATGCAATAAGCACAGCATAAAAAAACGCCTTTAATTATGTTGCGTTAAAATAGAAGTAGGAAAATAATATCGATTAACGTAATTGTAATTTTGGCTTTTTCGTTTTCGCTCAAAACACATCATTCTTTCAATTTGTGAATCAAAAAATCAAGCGGATTGCAATGTTATGCTGTTTGCTACTCGTATATCAGACTCTAGCAAGCTAAGCTTCGACGCAACCTCTTGACACTCTCAGCCACGCTGCCGACTATGTAAGTATGCTCATGTCTAATGATGTTTTCGTAAAACCAGTCTTGAAAACCCGTTTGAGATATTTTAATGTTACCATTTTTGCAGTGTTATTACATCGGGGGTACTGATGATGCAGCAACAGGATTGATTCAGGAGGTTTCAAAACCGTGCAGCTTCCACATGCCTGCTGATAAGATATGTGCAAAGCTAAAAAAGAAAGACTCACAAATTTGTGAACTGCGATATGGTTAGTTAGTTTTTCAAGAACCACGATTTTTAATTTATAACCTTGGCTTCTGAAAACTAAGTATTATTTATTGTATAACTCGTTTGAATAGATTTTTGACTTTTGGAGAAATACTACTCAAGCCCGGTAGGCTCCATACACTAGGCGTAAAATCGTTAGCGTAGAAGCGCATTTTGCTAGAAGTTCGGAACTCCCGGGTACCGCCTCACCAGTGTACAAACACCCAGTTCATTAAAACAAATTAAAGTTACGCTCATAAGCTCACGATTTTACGCGCAGTATAGACCGGGCCTCATTACAAATCGTCAGCTCCTTCAACTTCGTTTTGCAATGCTGACGAATTTAGTGGCGAACATTAAAATTTGTCCATTATATTTTTTATGTTGCCCACGTAACTCCCGAGATATCATTGCAAGCGACGGCTCGCTCTAAAACCGAATCTCAGCAAACCAAAATCATGACTATAATTCCTTACGTGCAGAATCTCTCCGAGCCTATTGAGGGTGTTTGCAGCAAGTCGATGCTGGCCGCTTGAAATGGCTGTATAAAGCCTGTTTGTGCTCTTTCAAATATATTTTGCACGCCGTAGAAAAAGATTTTGAACAAAGAAAAGTCTAGCTTTGTTCATCAATTATCTTGTCGTGACTGCGACGTTACGTACATCGACAAAAACAGGACGTGCCTACAGACTAGAAAAGGACGAAGCTTAGAATGCGCTGGAGAACCTGGGAAGAGATAAGTAGTCTGTAGCCATTTTTACACCACTCAGAATCTCGGATAGTTGGCAGTCGCCATTACTGGACAGGCGGGCAATTACTAAGCCTATACCCATGGTTTGTTCTTTCGACATACGGGTTAACAGTAGGCATTTGACATCGTTCCTGTTTTTGACCCGTAGGTATTCTGGGGAATGTCTTTATTGGCACCGTTCGTGGTTTTTAAAAATTATTTCAATTTTTTTCGTGGCATGTATGTGACTGTTAAACGTATTTTTGCAGAGAAACAGATCGACTGGAAAACAGTTGATTTTAATAAAATGAGAGTGAAGCAGTTGAAGAAAGTGCTTGCGGACTGGGGTGAAGACTGCAAGGGATGCTTAGAAAAAAGCGAATATATCAAAAAAGTCAAAGAACTTCTACCGCAATACGTCCACGAAGAATTGTAGAAGTTATTGAATCATGAACTATAGCGGCAATATTCCACTGACATGTATCGGTGTTTAGGACCATATTTTTTATGACTTCTTTACCGTTTTCTGCCTTAAGACTTGTTCAATTTCTTCGGTGCAGTTTTAGGTTTTGTTTTTGGTTATTTCGATGGCCGATATTAGAAAATTATTTATTGCACGTTGTATCGTTGTTGGCCGTTAATAGTTACTGGCCTTTTCATAGACAAAAACAAATCTTCGTTTTGGCAAACTTTCCTTGCATTTTTCAATCATAATTTTGGTAGAAAATGCAAACGCCTGTTGCTAAGCTAAAGTGCTGTCATAATAATTGTTTAGGATGGCTTAAAATTGTGGCCATTAAAACGACTAAATTGTGCAATCGAGGAATGCAAAGAAGTTAATACTTTCAAGGAAATATTGAAATTAAGCGTAATAGAGCCTGAGCTCAGAAAATAAAGTTTAACTCAAATTAAATTTGGGTGTTTCTTCAAGCGTAAATCATGCGTCAAGCGTCGTAAAGGGATTAGCTGTAAGCACTGAATATCGTTGAAATCGGCTCAAAGTTGCTCTTTTAGAAACTTCACTCTAGATTTTTTAACGTTTTTCATCTGTGATGACCGCAAGCACACCCACTACTTACGGGCATTCTGTTCCGTTAACGAAACGTCTGGGTGATTGGGTTAAAACCCGCTCGGAAAACAAGAATTTCTAGTCGGAACTTTATTGTTTTACTTTACTTGGAGATTTGATTGAACAAGATATACTGGAACTAAAACATTGTTGCTACTGTATTAGTGCATTATTCTGCATTGCAGCTGTGTGGTTTGTTGAAAATGTTTAGCCTTTGACTCGTATACTGTGGGCTAGCTTTGTCCAAAAAAGTTTTTGTTAAAAATTCTGCGTTTATCCAGCTATTGTTGATGTTCATTCCGATTTCAAACATGAGTTACCGTCCGCTTTCACTTTGTCATACTGTTTTCAAAAATTAGCTTCTGCTGGTATCGGTAGCGGTGCAAAGTGATTATAACTTATTTGGATCAGCGCATAAGCCGCATATCTTGCCCAGTCGAGTACTTTCCGGGATTTTGGGCACCGTCTGTTGAAAAAGACTGTTTCGCAGTCTTCAATGAAATTCCCTCAAATTTGCTTCGGTTTAGAAAAGTCCTCGAGTCTGTGATAAGCAAAGCATTGTAGTCAGTTTAAAACAGGCACTAACGAATTTAAATAACTCATCAGTTAGCGAAAGACTCGATTCCAAGTTTAATATGCAGGGCCAGACCAACGTACAGTTTTGACCGAATGAAGCGGCGTAAGCCTCCAACGTGATTGGGCGTAGACGGCGTAATATTTAACAGGTGCAAAACGAGCTCAGAGAAACTCGAACCCTCATTACAAATTTAGCGGAAGTCAAATAAGGAAAGACTAGGGGAAAGGGTGCATTTAACTTAGGTGCCTTGGCTTTTTTGCTTCTAACCAAACAGGATTTTGACACCCAGAGCCGAAACTGCGGCATTCAACATCTTTTCTCGAAAGAGCTGCTGGCTCAGAAAAATCTTAATCTTTGCTGCCACTAGGTAGATCATCTTAAATTTTCTAGCCTAGCAACTCACTAAAGGCATAATCATGTACTCGATATTTACATTAAACGTATAAAATTTTTTGTGTTGCTCAGTTTTGAAAAATGAATCTTTAAAGCATAATGCTTGAAACGTTTCGTGGTCGAATCGATTAGAAGTATGTTATAATTCCTATGGGTAAAAATACCACGGAAAATATGTGGTATCTTCGTTTTTTTACCAAACAAAAAAAGACTAATTGGTCGAGTAGTAATGAACGCGTTTGTCTTAGGAGGTCTGAGGTTTAAATCTCCAACCGGTCAAATTAGACACAAGAGTTGCCTACGACTAGCCACCCCTGCAATATTTTTTCAAAAGGAGCTTTGTTGCTTGCTGGCGCAATGACACAGAAATGGCTCCGCAAACTTGTCACACGCTTCGGCGTAATACAGCAATCGAGGATAATAAACGATTTGATTTGAAAAAAGACTGGACGGTACGGCCACAATGAAAAATTGACCTTGAATCCTAGACTGTATTTGCTACTCAAAACCTCTTAGACTACTCCGGGGTCCGAAAAGCCATAGACTGAGGTTATGTGGGAAAAGAGATCTCGTGATAAATCAGCGTGAGAACGCACACTTGCTAGATTCTTCGACCACGTCGGCGGTAACAGAGCTGCTCCCTATCTCCTAGGAGGTAAGCTGATCTAGATAATCTGGAATAACAGGGTCGCCAGCTGACAACAGCGGTTCGTTTAAAGGAGTGCCTGATTTTGTTTTCACAAAGCAGTTATTTGTTTTCTTCAGTGCTGGTTGGTTTTTGATTTAGAGCCTCTTCAATTGTTTTAGCGCCACAGCTCTTGTACAAGACAAAGACAAGTAAGCGTTTTCGATGTCCTGGTTACTCAGTCGCGACTTCGAGTTTTGGCTTGATACATTTAAATTGGCCTGTCACTCCCTTGCTATTGTACGGAAGGACAGTAGGCAAAACCAAAAGAGTCTCTAAAAAGTAGTGCAATGCAGCTATAGCAATTCAATTATAATTATGTACTTGCGTCAACTCCGTTCTTCTTAATCCAACTTTTCCAGAGATTTTATTTCAAGCACAGTTTGGTGAACCCCAACTTTAACGCAACATTAACAATTGTGACACCGCTGATGAAATGTGTTCGAACATAATCAAACCTTTTCGATTATATAGCAATCTTTTTCAGAGTCAAGAAGTTCAGTTAGTTTTTGATACCTGCTCAAAATATTTTTGAATTCTTTTTTTGTAAAATTTTACAACTCAAAAAAACGTTTGCACTTTCCGCCCACTGGATTATTGTACCTTAATTTTGATTGCTCAAAGAAAGCCCAGCTTAAAGTATCATTATCATCATCTCATTTTTGATCCGTTTTTTCCCGTCGACGGAGTTGGCAGGATTTCGTAAGGTAATTGTCTTCACCACGCCTCGCCACTTTGTTCGTCCATTTTTGTTTGAGTTTATCTTTTACTTGTTTTTTTTCAGGTTTGTTTTGGTCGTCCTCTTCCTCTACTACTCGCACTTCAAATTTTCAAGCCTTCCCTATCACATTTTCGTCTTTCCTCTAAAACATGATCGTACCACCGCATACCGGTACTACTTGCTTTAGCCATCCTATCTAAAGACTTTTCTATACCAACATGTCCATCAATAAGATTTTTAAACTCTTCAAAACCCATTTTAAGTCGATTCGTATCGTTTAGTTCAGGGGCCGGGAACCTTTTGAACAAGTGGGTCACATTCAGTCCTTAACAAGGTTCCAGCGGGGCGCCCAAAAGACAAAAGAGGAAGGTCTTCGCCAGAAATAAAGGCCTTTTTCCGGACGAATTAATAGCAAAGATCAAAGAAAAAGGTCTTCGCCCGAAGTTCAAGCCTTTTTTAAGCGCAATCAGTGGCGAAGTCAAAAAAAAGAACAGGTCTTCGCCAGAAATTCAGGCCTGTTTACGGCCGCATTGATGGCAAAGACCACAAAACAAGGTTTTCCCCTGGAGATGAGAATCATTTCAGCGGTTTATTGCTGCATATCTGTCATTAAAAAAAGAAAAAGGTTGCGGGCCGGGTAAATGGCCTTGGCGGGCCGCATCCGGCCCGCGGGCAGTAAGTTGCCGACCCCTGGTTTAGTTCTTTTAAAATTTACAAATTCTTGGTTCATTGTTCAAAAGAAATCTGCACATTGTAATAATTTGTTTTAATTATTTTCTTTCTTTGGGAAACTTTGTCAATGTAACCAAATAAAATCAAATTTCAAAAGCTTTATGCTTGCGTCTTTTCCAATCAGTGGTCGAACGTCCGCTACGCACCGAAACAGTCGGGTTCATTCAATTCCTGGTTGGGTCAAACCAAACACTATAAAAATTGATATTCACAAGCTTCCCTGCCTGACGTTCCGCAACAAAAACAGAGTGTGAAGCTTTCACCGTGTATGGTAGACTGGTGGCAGCTCGACTGGAAGCGCGCTATTTCTTCTCCGCTTACCGGCCAAGAAACCTGGTGAACAAAGATGTACGTGCTTACAATTACCCAAAGTGCACAGCAACGTTGTTGCTAAACCAGAAACATAAAGTGACGGATCAGATTTTGAATTTTAAGCATCTCAAAGAGTAAAATTTTGCCGAATTTCGAAAGTTTTATCTATCTAAATTATGCAACATTACTCAAAGTTGGAAAAACTCAGAAAAGGGTCATTTTGAAAATTGCACGACATAATAGTCAAAATTATTAAAGCTGCATTTCAGACTGGCTGTTCTACGTATTTTAGCGAAAGGGCGCGCAGACCGATTAGTTTAAACCGCTGATTTATTCGTACGAAATACCAACGTACGAATTTTGTCTCTCTGACTGTTAGAGTCTGTGTCGACAGCCGGCTCGCTCCAGGTTATATACCAACCGTCATTCTTATCATTGTTAGGTCAAAAGCGTCACAGTCATAAAAAATGGGCAAATTTGATTGGTGCGCTGTAGTTTAGAAACAATAGCGCAAAATTATGGAAGCGGCAATGAGTGCTATCGCTACAATTCACTCATAGGCTGCTTTGTCCGAATTCGAAGTTCAAGAAACTTTTCCATTTTCCCAACCCCAGTCAATTGGTCATCAGCCCAACACCTGCAAATCACCACCGCTATCTTTCTGTAGCAAAAATCCTGATATCCTCTTTTTACATTGTAAGTGAACTGAAAAAGAACCATTCCAGCCATTGACGGTTTGTAATGCACAAAAACCTAACTTAATAGATGTTTCAACAGTGCAAAAGCCAAAAAATTTCAGCAATAAATTTATTCTGCAAACATTTTAGATTTAGACGCACTACCAAGCAATAGTATAACACCAATACAACACAATTTCATTGAATTTCTAGATGCATCAGATTTGCTAGAATGTACAACGAAATTGCATCATAACACCGCTAACCAAATTTGGAAACCAACACCACATTGTCTTAGTATATTCAGTGGTAGCAGGGATTTGAGCTGTAGCAAAATGTTAAAAGTTTGAACTTGGAAAAATAGATTGGTAATTTTTGTGTTCTTTGAAATTTACGTTCAACACAGACTGGCATTTAGAAGCAAGCGGTTTTTTTATAACATACATGCTACATGCAACTGCGGTTTGCCTCCAAAACCATTATTTACATAACATACATTTAGGACCGAATGCACTAAAGAGGATCAGCTTAATCCGCGGTTTAACAAAACTTTGATAAAAACATTGGCCGGGCAAATTTCCTTTAATAGTAATTCTAGAATTATAAATTCTCTGAACTTATGTTCAATGGTATCAAGGTTACCAAGACTGAAAATGCGCGGATTATCTTAATTTTCGGTGGTGCATTCCACTCTCAATCTAATACCCAATTATTGGAACAAAAACACAAGTTCAAGGTAAAAAAGCAATAAAAAATGCTTGAAACAGTAATGTTTTATTCTTTGACAACCGTTGCATCACTTAAAATACAAAATGCAGTACATTCAACAAGCATGGACTACACTTGGCGTAAGGTGGTCAGAGTTCGTAGACACAGCCAAAGAACAAAATTTGCTGGTATATCCAACAGTGTTGGCAGGCTTTATAGCTAAATGGACTCGCTTGAAATTGCACTTGTTTGAAAAAGCAACATCACGAAATAAATAACATTGCCATCAGCAATAATTTATACCGATTACCAAAATGACATGTTTAGGCGCTATGTTTGTTTGACAAGAAGCAAGTTCGTTACTAAGTTGTAAGATTTATCTGTTGCATCTAAATTCTTAGTTTGCAGCTTAATGTCGGCTCGTACTCCCTTTCTTCGATCCTTTTTTCTTCTCGTCTTCGAAGACGGGCGCAGGGCGGGTAAATTTGATGAGTTCTTTATATTCTAAAAAAAAGCTTGAAAATAAGTGCAATCGTAACTACATAGCAGGTTGCCTTGGTCGAGATGCAGCGAAGGCACCTTGGGATCTTTGAAGCAAACTGCCACCTGTCTAGAAGCTACATACTCCGCCTTTTATTGTGAAGAGGGAGCCTCAAAGTCAAACAGAAAAACTGTGAATATTAATTATTAGTGTTTGGTTTGACCGCACCGAGAATCGAACCAAAGCCAACCGTTACAATACTAAATGCTCTACCCACTCGACATTGATCAATCAATCAACTTACAACACCAAACGACCAGCAAACTTTACAGAATTTTAATTTGAAAACGTAATAAAAACACCGAAAGTGGTTATTGCTAAATTGAAGCCAAACTCAAAAGTCATGACAACAGAACCTGCCATTCCAGCAGTTCATTCCACGTTAAAGCGAGGGCTTCGCTTTTCCAGCTGTTTAATTAAGATCAGCAGCTGGAGCAGTCGTAAGATCTTGCGGGTAGTTTTGTAATTTGTACCCTAATATTTGTCTATGCTTTGCGTGAAGCGACAGACAAAACACGACGAGAAAACTTAAAACCCAGGCTTATTTACAGCAGTTTGGTGCTGTCTGAAATGTTTCGAGTGTAAACTTGCTGTTTTTTGCAGTGGTTCTCAACCGTTCATGATCTGCGGCCTCCTTTGTCTCAAACACTCCCAACATTTGTGGCCAACAGAACGAAAAAATGTCTTTTAAGATTCAAATTGCGGGTCAGTTTCGAGTAGAGGTCCAAAGAACAACATAAATCGTCAGTGCTTTCGTGAACCAGTCGCCGAGTAGCTAGGGTTCCAGGGAGCAATTCTATCTTCTGAAGCCCTTTTCTCGCGCCCGCTCCCCCTCCCGAAACTGTTTCGTAGCCTCCTGTCGTAATCAAGTGCCCCCAAAAGAAACGCTGGTTTAGAGTATAACATCCATTTAGGGAGCTCGTATGATCAATCTACGAAGTTAAAGTCTGCCCTGTCCTGGCATTGATTAGCAATTACATTAAAATGACTGCAATTAAACTGGTGAAAAATGAAAACATCAGCAGCTTACCTTTTGGCATAAAAGGACGTAATGCATCCGGGACGACAACTCCCTCATCAGTCTGGTAGTTCTCCAGTATGGCACAAATTGTACGGGTGGTCGCGCACATCGTCGCATTCAACATGTGGACAAATTCAGCCTGCAAATCAAAACAAGTGAACACAGGAACAATCTGCGTACCAGTTGTCGGCAAACATTGAGGCCAGCTGTCCTGGAAGCGTCAGGAAGTAAGTGACGGATAAGGCCCGGGCTACACTGTGCGTAAAATCGCGAGCTTACGAGCGGAACCTTCCTTTATTTCAACCAACTGGCAGTGTATGGAATTTCTGTTTAAAACAAACTAAAAATACGCTCGCACACTCACGATTTTACGCAGTGTAAACCGGGCCTAAAAGGGGGTCTGCTAAACATCGTACGCTGTAGTGGATGCCCACTACACACACCTAATCCACCTGCTAAGGTAATTGCTCCACATTAACCCCGAATCAATGAGCGATGATCCAATTGATCCATTCTTTCCAAATACGTCCAATGTTTTAAAATAAAAAATTAATTATTCGGCCGCTAATCATAGATGATAGATCCATATCTTTCTATTTACATTCTTTGATTGAACAGTTAATTTTGTAATCACATTTGAAGACGAAAATTGAGAAGGAGCGTTTCTAACTTGATACCAATAAAACTATGGAATTTTTATGGTTGGTTCAAAAGCGTCCGACTCTTTCTTACAGAGAGAAAAAAACAGTAACACGACTTCTGTGTCGGCCCTAGATTTTCAAAACCAACGTATTTTTGGTGCAAAACCCAGGTTTTATTACGATGTACTTTTGCTCGGATTCAGTTTACTTAACTTTTTTTTTGAAGTTTAACAATTCTCTTCGAATTGCTGACATATAGGGTGGCTGCTTTGACTCGATGACCGATGAGGTCTTTTCGTAGTTTCCCTGTCGCTAAATTACCTAAATTACTATAGCTCCTTTTTAACAAATTATTTATCTTTGCTTTTTCGTGATGATATCAATTGAAACTGTGTTGTAGTCGCAACAAAAATAAACAATGTTCTGTTCTGCGTATCATTGCACAAAAATTCTTACAATGTTGAAGAATTCAGCTGAAAAAAATTTTGGAGAAAAAAGGGGAAAACTTTAAAAAAAGATTTGATTTAAGCAAGAATACTCCAAAAACAGTTGTGTACCATATAATCAATGACGTGCGTTGGAGATTGCAGGCATAATCGAACGTTAAGGCAACTAAAAGCACCAACTATTTAAGCAGATGAAAGCCGGGAATTCCGAATTCAAAACTCGAAACCCGGGTTACAGATCCGAATCGGACACCCTGAACTCGAGGCTTTTTAATAAGACATAAGTCATAAGAAAGAACATTGAACAATGCACTTGTACATTTGTACAAGGTACATAAACTTGTAGAATTGGCAATTAAATGCAGAAAAAATCGCAAGTTCATTGAGGAGTCCAAGTTGTCGCCGCGCCATCCTCACAAAGATTGCCTCACCTTTGCCATCATTTTCTTCGTTTGCCCGTAGCGAATTCGGAGGTTTCTTGCTTGATAATCAAGGCAATTTGAGCAGGAGACAAGTTCTCTATGTGCTTTGGATCCAGGGAACCATGCTTCAAGATCGAGTTTCTTCGCTGCGGCGTTATTTAACGCGCCCGACACAATGTTAACAATACGGTAAGGAATTCCAAGCTCCTAGAAATGCTTTCAATAAATGGAAGAATTTTTTACTTTATAAAAACTGGAAACAAGATTTTGTGATCTCGACCAATCTAAACAATGCTGATTATCTGTAATCAAATGTTTCAATCCAATATTTGTTCATTGGTCTCCACCAGCAGAAACACTATGCAATCTCAAAAAATAAATAAACAAGCCGCTGAATATATCAGCATCGACAAGATAGTTGCGAAGGGACCGTGGTCTTCGAATCAGCAGCCAACTTGAAATGCCACAATTTGTGGCACAAAATTAATAGATTTAAGCCTTAAAAAGTACTGCTAACTGGTCATAATATGCGATAAACACTCTGCAGTCTAAAAAAAAGTCAATAATAGCCTCGGAGAAAGAAATAACGTTGAGATTACAAAATATGGCAAGCACAATGACTACTCAACAACTTCAATTTATTAATTTTTCGGCAGTTTGGCCGAAAGGATCGTTTTTACGATGACCCTGATCGCATGATCTGGGTTCAACCAGCATCCTAGTCACGTTATTGCGTTCTTGGATAAGACGCTTTACGATGATTATTTCTGCTTGGTGGCTTCGAACAAGCAGCAAATTTACACGGGAAGAAATCAAGTCAAACGTAAATGGGAAAAGCTTGGAAGAAGCTCAACTTCCGAGGGGGTGAGGACAATAAATCGTCCAAAATAAACGCGCCACAGTGAGTGGAGGATAAAAATGGATCAATATATCAACAATGTACGGTACCGCAAAAATAATGATAAGTTATAGCATAGTCATTTAGACACATATAGCGCAGTTACACGCAATCGATTCAAAAGTTAAATCGATTTTATCCTTTGTTTCTTTATTATAGCGAAAAAGAGCGAAAAAAAGTATCGTAAAATAAAGAAACAAAAAGATAAATTGATTTAACTTTTGAATCGATTGCATGTATCTGCGCTAATAGTTAATTGAAATTTCGAACTAAGAAATTTAGGATTGCGGCTACGGGCTGGTGTAGTAACTCAGAAATTTCAACAGCGAATAAAACGTTGACTGTCAAAACAATCAAGCACTTGAGCAACACGGGTTTTGTAAGCACTTTTAAACAGCTTTTACTTTAGTTGCTAATACTTACAAAAGATATTGATTTTTCATTACATCGCAAACATTTGATTTTGAGTAGATGATTGCAGCGTAGCTACTTACCACGACGAATATGCACATAGTGTGTGTACTTATCTTTAATCTACACCTGGTGCAATAACGTACGCATGCAACCCCCCCACCCCATACGCACCGAAAGCAACTTGTATATTAGCTTGCAGTATACAGGGTGAGTACGTGTGTTTCAGCTGGTTAAAACAAAAAAAAGATAGGCTGCTATGCAATACGCATATGAATTCACTCCAAGCACTAACCGGCATTGCCAGTCTTACCGGGTAAGTAAGCTCAAAAATACCGTACACTGATAAAATGTAGGAATTTACAAGCAAAACTATTTCGCGACGCACTAAAAATACAAACGAGCATCTGAGTTTTGTCCGTACTTGATAAAACTGCTCAGCGACTTCAATCATTTCATCAAAGCATTCCCATGATTTTTCGGGGGAAGAGTAAATGAATTGTTCCACCTGGAAGAATGAATTCTTATCAATTCCTTTCCAATAATTGTTTAACACAATATCTGCAGTGTTGAAAATCGCTAATTCAAAAAATCTTATCACTCTCAAGAAAACTTGAGGCAGCTGAATCGTAATTATTATAATGTTGCAAAAATCAAGCAAGCGAGTATCTTTTTTTAAAGCATCAATAGAAAATTCAACTATAATTCGTGCCTTTGCTATCGAGAAAATAGGTCAATTTGTTTAACTTTAAGAACATAGGAAGAAATACGAAGAAAAATCTGAAGATTAAAGACCAAATTCTTAAAGGGGGTATAAAGCATCCAGCTGGGATTACGTGCAAAAAATAAAGAAACCTCTCATATATCTTCACTAAATTTCAGCTTTCTACAATTTATCGTTTCTGAGATATTTCATTTCAAAGTTGGGAGACGTCCCCAACAGTGTTGCCATATAAGATCTAATTTTTTACGAATTGGGATATACTATTTAAATTGTAAAAGTATTTTTGTTGTAACACTAATTCATGCTTAAGCCTTGCATTAAGAGCTTTCGAACCAATGTGAAAGATTACAGTAAATATCATTTTAGGAAAAATTAAATTTTAACTGGCAACACTGTTGGAGAGCCTCCTCACTATGAAACGTCTCAGAAACAATACAATTGTAAGCTGATGAAATTTGGTAAAGAAGTGTTGTAGATGTTTCTTTATCTTTTGCACATAATCCCAGCTGATGCTTCACCCCCTTTAAGATAGAGACATCTGCTATCAAATTCTAAATTGAAATTAAACATACGGTTTAAAATGAAATATTATGTTTGGTCAATATTCAGGTATGGCTCTGAATATGGATTAGAGAAAAAGAGGATACCAAAGAATAAAGCCATTTAAAATGGCGTGTCACGGAAAGATGCTGAAAATAAGTTCGAAACAGAAAACAAACACAAATGAATGGGTAATAAAAACCTCAAAAAGAAAGGCTTATTAGGTAAATATAATTAGAAAAGAAATGTGTGGGTCTTGGCACACTTTATGCAAGGCCAAGAAAAACTTTTTTATTGCACAAATTTTTTGGTGCTTTTGCAGCATCGTAGAGTAGTAGCAAAAGCAAGCTTTTTTAACTTGAAAGACTGATAAAAATTTTATCAGTTGTGTGCAAACTGCAACAGCGCTCAGCAGTTTTCCTTGCAAATACTGCAAAATCACTAAAATTTCATCGTTTTTAATCAGTACAAAATTTTACTTCTTTGTTTGATTTGAAATTTATTTCTTTTCGATTGCTCTTAATTTTTCTTTGCATGCCGAGGCTGACATTGTTCTCAAATTTTCTTTAAAAATGAGCCTCATGCTCTAATAAAACTGTTTTTTAAAAAATAGTGCATTCTGCAAATTACTGCCAATAGATGCTAAGAGTGTCCAAACTTTTCGATGCAGCGAGGGTGGGCGTCCCGTACGCTAGCTAGGTGATGCAGCGACGGTGCGCACGGATCAACCATCAAGATTAAGCATAACTCATGGGATATTGGGACAATTATACTGTTCGGAACAAAAACGTCAACCACATTTTCGTCGAAGTCGAAGCTTCCAGCCCATTCACGGGCAGGTTTGGTCTCGTTGAAATTATTCGTTCGCAATCGCTGCGAGAATTCTGGCCAAAATTGAAAACTTGTCGCAGGCCGGACTTTCAACCTCTGTTTGAAACTTTCAACCTCAGTTATAGGAGTCGAAGGTGGAGTTGAAATAAAAAAAGGGAAAGTAAATCTTAAAACAAGCTGCTACGTCGGCTATATGCAACCTGAGCAACATACTTTTTCGAACTGGTGAACGCGAAATATTCCTCTTGTGTCCCTTCCATGCGCGCCAACTTCCTGACGGAAACATGTCGATATTCCGGCGTATTTGATAGGGAGTCGATCCGGTTCCAACCAGTCGTCGCGGTGAAATGCAGCAATGGGTTGTTCACTGGTTGCAATCAAATACTTAACATCCATACTTTGGTCTTCAATTTTTTCACAAGATTTACCGACCACCTACAAATACAAGCAGCTGAATCGAGTACCTCGCAAGTTAATTCCGAAGCTGATCGTGCTTCGAACAGGAAAGAGACCGGAAATTTAACGCGCTTTCAATCGCTTGAAAGGCCACAACTTAACTCACACACTCACTGTAACTTCTAAAGAATTAAGATATATTTTTTCGACAGAGCAAAAAAGAGCTGCATTTTGTTGTCATTTGGTACCCTGAAAAAAGTTACACCAACTAGCTCCTTTTTTTTAGGGAAAACTGCTAACAAAATACATACGTTGTCAGATGCCTTTCAGTTAGTACATGAAACGCAGAATTTTATCTAACTTTAAAAAAAAAAAAACGTTATTTTTACCTTGTAAAGTTCTTCATCAAATTGGCTTAGTTGAGCAACTTCTTGCATAACTTCCTTCTTCATAAAAAATGGAGTGTAGAGGGGAATGTAGCCCTTGGAAGCAAGTTGTTGCAACGCTAAATTGATCAGTGCTTGCTCGAGAAATACAAGAGGACCTAAATCAAACAACCACACGATAAAAAACAACATTCTTCACAAACCTAAAGTTGTAAAGAAAATTAATCAAGCTAGCAACATCCGCCGCCCATTCTTTGAAATACAACTTGACCAGCACAGAGTTTGTGATTTACAAAATAATCACAGCTTGACAGCGAAACAAATTCACTGGCGAACTCATAGCGTGGCAGAAAGGATAATGGCGTCGTTTTTACAACCTCCATGATCGCATGATCTCGGCTCACCCGCGCAATGATCAGGCTGTTGCGTCCTTGAATAAGGTGTTTTACGATGGTAATCACTACTTGGTGGCTTTGAACAAACAGCAAATTACGTGGAGAGTCAAACAAACAACTTGGAATACAGTAATTCCTAAGCGGAAAAGGACGATTCCCGAAAAATAAAAGCGCCATCATTGCTTCCTCGTAAGTGGAGAATAAATAAATCAATCAATCATACCTGATTAGCAAAAGAACCCGACCCAGTAAGTTTTTTAAGGTTTACATTCAGACATTGCCGAAGAAGCCAGAAAATTGCACAAGAAAGCAGTTTATTGGAATATGGTCTGAGAGCAGTTTTTGAAGCAACATATTTAGTGTATTTGCTCTAACATCTGTAGTTGCTGTATCGCATATTTATCTTCCTGTAACCGGACAGCGTCAGATGCTAATTGAATGATCCACGCACTTTTTATGGCATTGACTACTACATACTTGGAAAAATCTGCACCTACTTAAGAGTTTTCACTGATCTAATGTTCTTGTGAATTTCTTCGAATTCCTGTCCATTGAATTTGCTACTACTGTATTTGGAAGCCACCAAGTAGAGATAATCATCGTAAAGAGTCTTATCCAAGGACGCAGAAACGTGACTACGGTGGGAATTGAACCCAGATTATGCAATCAGGGTCGCTAAAACGACGCCTTTCCCAATTCAGCCACGCTGCCAATTATGTCCACTGGTTCTTAGGTATTACCGAAACTAAAAAACTATGTAGACTCCTATACTCCGCATAGTTTCTTACTATAGTGTTATATATTCTTATCTTCAGTGCTGTATCTCATCATAGAGAATGGCATCAACCAATGCCCTGGGGCCACTGGAAAAGCAGTGATACGTTTTGCTTCAATATATTTTTGTTTATTTAAATTTTGTATTTTACTCCGTTAAACATCTGTCAAGGATGGGCAAATCAATTGCTTCAAGTAGGCCATGATTGGTTAAAACACACTAAGACCAGAAATTGATTTTGTAGACGAATTCTAAGAGTGAGAGCTTCGGCTGTTGCGATTTTGAAGCGCCTGGTTTATAGGCACAGTCCTCAAAACAATTCTTCCACTGTTCAATTCTTATCTCCTTGGGGCATGTTAAAAATCATGGTGCATTGCAAAAAAACTCTTTTTTAATTTCAGACGACGGCAGGTGGCTGCTGAATCAAACACTTCGTGCACATAATCTGGTTTGATTTGTTTTCTGCTTTCTGTTTTTCTATTTTGCTAGCCACTTCTCATCAAATGTCGGGTGGAGCTATTCCAGCGAGTGGGTTAAGACAAATTGGCGGTGGTGGGTTATAGGCAACCTCACAATGATGCGACAACTTTCATTTAAAGCAGGATCATGATAATGGGCATGTGTCGATAGTGACCATACCGAGCAATTGAGCAGGCAGAGTCAGCTGCAGAGTGCAGAGCATATAGCAAGTGCTGATGATTTCGAAGTGTAAGGGCTTCTGCCCACTGCGTAAGAAGATAAGCTTTGCGCAGAATGTTGCAGCATGTGCAGCAAGATGTACTTAGTATGCACTTTGGCTTTGCAGTTCTGGATGTGCTGATTTACATGTCAGAGATCGATCAAAGGATGCTCTATGATATTAAGTTTAAACCATGTTTTCGAGTTGATATCTATCCCAGATTACCGGTATCACACAATGTTCAACGGATGGTTCGTCTCTCTTTTCTTGATATGGAAGAGACACTTTTTTGTGGGTCTTCGAGGGGTTAGGTTAGAAAGAGCTCTCTGCACAGTATTGCTGCACACCATCAACAACTTTTGTCTATCTAACTGCAAGTTCTGAATTTTAAAAAGGCATTCAGGTTGGAAAATTTTTTGCTCGGTTTTCTCTCAAAAAAATTTGACAGACCTCAAGACTAATTTCACCAAATTTGAGCTTTCTACGACATTCCGTTACCAAGATGCAACAGATTAGATTGCCTCTAGAAAGGCTTTTTCCCCTTAAGAAATTTTGCAAGAGCTTCCAATTACAAACAGAATTTCAAAAAGTTTGATTCTCAATAAATATTTTGCGGCAGAGTTATTATAAAACAAAGTAAACGTTCAAAACCGTACACTAGCTGCTTTTCGATCAATGTAAGCCAGCTTTCCGAAAGTTAATCTTCTGTCACAATACTGACAAAATGGCAATACTGAAGTAAAGTTGTTAATTTGGAACTGCAATATCTTGAAAACTGCAAGACGTAGAAACTTCAATTTTGGTGGAAACGAATTTTAGGTATATCTCAACATTTTAGTCAAAAGTGAAAAACTTGATCAGAATGTTCTTTAAAGTTTCTACTTTTAACCATTTCGGCACCATGGCAAAGTCATCCTCTGATTGTAAAAAAACTGCAACTCATGTCCTCAAAAAAAAAAAAAAAACTGCAACTTTCTGCTACTTTTGCAAAAAAACGGCAACTTTTGCCCTTTGGTCGCAAAAAAAAAAAACTGTAATTTTTGCAAGACGCAAAGCGTAGCTCGTCAAAAAAATTGGAAGTTTCACTACACAATTTATTTTTGCAACAATGCACTTATAGTACCTTTTAAATAATATCCCCGATTTCCCGCAACTGTGGCTCCTTTGTCACCCTCGTACCCATCAACCATGATTGCCAAGTCCACATGCGAGTATTTCTTTTCTGAAGTACAATTACCCCAGATTCTCTCAATTCTATTACCTTGATCCTGAAATGCAAATACGTTAAGTACTTTTGTCACAAAATATAAGTTGAAATTAAACATTTTGTAAATAAGATAATTAATTTAGATAGCCTTTGCTATTCATTCATTCTGCAACAAGCAGTTCAAGGCGCGCGGTAGTGTTTTGCAGAGCATTTCCCATGTTTCACCTCTAATTTTAGCGGTGTTCATAAGTCTCCTGTTTGGGCTTCTCATGGGAACTGTTGCGAAGTGCACTAGAGTTGAAACCTATTCATTTCTAAGTCATCTATTATATTTGTTGCAGAATTTCGCCAAAAAAATAAACTAAACTATTCGTACAGGTGACATCTACATTTGATCGGGTTTGAACTCTTAAGGATTTGAAATTTGTTTAAGTGAAAAGAAATCATTATTGAGTATTATGTGGGTAAAAGTATTGTATTGAAAGTATTGCATATGGGGGTAAGTATTGTAATGTGGGTAAAAGTGCTGAATGTGGATATTGAAATGTATTGAAGTATAGAATATTATTATTGAGTATTGAAATGTATTGAATATTGAAGTATTGAAATGTGGGTAAAAGTGCATTGCCAAAAGAAAGGTGGTCAGTGGTCAGAAGTGTTTTCAGAAACTGCAAAATTTTTTTTATTGATTTCGGTTCTTACCAAGATTATTTGATTCAAAGTTGGCCACTCTCTTCTGCCTTATGACCTCGAAAATTGCAGTCTCAAGACCTGGTGCCCCCCAAGTTGACACACATAAACGTTTTCTTCATCCTGAGCAAGTTAAGTCTAATTTTCAGTTTTCATGTTCAGTTATTTGCAAGTTATAAGAAACTAATGACATTTCGATGCTGAATTAGCCATTTTTTCCGGTTTCTAGCCACTGCAATGGGTCCACGACAACTGACCGCGAACAAACTGACCGCGAAGAACGCCGATTGGCTGAGAAGGGCAATCCTAAATATATTTTTGCTATCCCCAGAGCCATCTTGCCCAAACCCTCACTTTGTGACGAAATCACTGCGACGAAATCAGTGACGAAAACATGTAACGAAATCATTGCTTTGCAGTCAGTTTGTTGCGGTCAGTTGACTTGGCTTGACTGCAATTGCAGTAACGCAAGGACAGCTTTCAAAAAGGAAACGCTTGCATCTTTTTCATGTTGGAATTAGATCTAAATTTTAGATTTCTATGTCTCGCCATTTTCATGTACAAAACAGATTCATAAACTTTAAATACTGGTATCCTGCAAATCGTCTAGTAAAAACAAAGAACTGTCGGTTTGGGCGTTCTAATCCAGAAGCTTACTAGTAGTTTGACACAAATATCACTGTCTGATTGTACTCAGAGTTCATCATTTTTGTTGGTATATTGTGATATTAATAATAGTAATGCGACCTCGTAATAATTATAAGCGAATAATAACGCGAACTTGATAATTGATATTTCCGCTGGACTTGACATTTAGCTATCGTGCACAGAAGTATTAACTTTGATCAATTTATGAGCTCGATGGCTGAAATAATATTTATACCATCGCTATTTTACTTCTAAACTGAGTTATTCCATCACACGACCCCGTCTCCAACAATACTTATGCCCTATTGGTTACAGACCTTGATGATGAATGCAGCTGCACAATTACATACAGCACAAGCATTGCAAATCCCAATAACTAGAAAAAATATCACACAAAGAACTGCTCAGTGAGAGTGATTCTGATTAAAATGCCCTACAACTGTTCAAAAATTAGCTTATAGAAATTATTCAACAAACAACGCACCGAACTTGTACATTTATGTATTGACTTGAGAGCTATGTTTTGAGTTCAAGTTTTAGGAAAGTCAAGAAAGGACTTCGATTAAGCTTTTTTCGATTAGTAGTTGAGTGAATAAAGCATAATTATGCTACTGAAACTATAGAATGTAAAATTGGCATTCACAGCTTTCCTGCTAGGCGATCAGCGATAAAAGTGTGAAGCCTCCATCATGTGCGGTAGACAATAGGGCAGGTGGCAGCTTGATTCGAAGACTGAAAAGCCAAGGTAACTTGGTGAATGAAATGCAATTACAATTTTTTCGATCACTGACCTAAATTTTTGGAGAATGTATGAAAACAAATTATCAAATTCAGTCAACATGACCAAAATAAATTTTGAAATTATCAAAAACGTACATCTAAATTTTAACATTTGATTGAAATTTCCACGCAAAAAAATAAGCCCAGTTAGTAATCACATAGTAAATCGTATCACTTACTTCATTATCACTAATAGGGACAGAAACATGTAGCAAATTTCCAATTTCACGTAAGTTTGTGAAGCGACTTTGCTCAAATTCTTGTCTCCTAAGATTAGATTTAAAAATTTCTTCGTCAATCATAAGACATAACTTCTTTATTTGCGTAATTTCAAGGCTCTGCAAAAAAGAAAAAAACAAACAGTGTTAATATTAAACACAGTAACATCAGATAGATGATAAACCTCCTGCATAAACAAGACCAAGTTACCGGCAAATTAAAAGCAAAATTATGACGTGTCGAACTCTTCTAGAGAGCCTAATAATCTTCTAGATAGTTACCTCAACTTTTAAAGTATAAATTTGCATAATCTTGGTTGACTCAGATTGGTGCTACTTGTAAAATATGAGGTAAGTTTTTAAAATTTCAGTAAGCAATGCACAATCAAAAGCTGCTCCAAGTGATATAACAACAATAGTAACGCTTGAATTATGATATAACTTGCATTTAGTGGAAAAATGTGTACATCATCCATACCAAAAGATATTCTGTTGATAATTCTTCAAACGAAGGAACATCTTCGGGCAATTCTTCAGAACTTCCAACAGGTTCTGCTTTTTTAATTTTCATGCCAATTATTTTACTGCAAAGATTTTTTGCTTTGTTCAAATTGTCAAGAAAATAACGACCTAAACAAAATGCAACTAGATATTTATTTTTTTAGAAAAATAATATAGAAACTCCACTCATTTTTTTCAGCCACATTCTCTCATTCGTATTTTGAAATTTAACAATATCTTTTCTTAACACGATATTGACCACCTTTTTTGGCCATGTCTTGTTTACCCTGATTCAAACAGCTTTTTCCTTTGCTTTTCTGATACTACAAGTAATTTTTTGATTATTCAGTCAGGCATTTCTTTAAAAGTTATCTGATTGGATAAGCGACAAGAAACAGAAAATCGAATTTCTTTACTTAAACCTAAACACCAAAGCAAGAACAGATTCTAACACTCAAAAACTTAAACAAAAACCAACTTTAATATTTTGTCAATACGTTGAATAGCTAGTTTGCATCTGGAATAAAAATAGCATGACATTTAAATTTTCAACTTACATTTTCTCCATTCCCTATCTGAAGATATGACTTTGTCAACAAGGTTAGGATCTTTGAATCTCTTCACTTGGTTTTCGCGAATTTGATCTGGACTACCACCTTTGTTCTGGCGAAATAAATCAATGTCTAACACCATTGTGAACAATACAGTAATAAGGTACAAGCAATATTTGGCAGCTTATTAATGTCTATCAAATTTTAAATCTGCAATGCATGAGATGCATTTTTTTTATAAAAACATGAAGCTCAGTTTAGCTGAAAATTCAAAAAACAATGCCTGCCTTAACAGCAATTTTAAAAACTTTGAAGAAATTTTTGGGTTCCCATGGCTTTTCCAAAAATTCCTAACTTTTTCCATACTAAAATTTTGCAGAACTCAAAGACTTATAGGCCTAGACCTCTGAAATTTAAAACAACACCACTGTTACCATTATATGATGAAATTTGCTGAATTGCAATATAAAATTCTTACACTGCAACTTTAAAAACAACTGCTAAAAAATCCAACAATAAAACAAAATCGAACTTGTTCACGAAAATTTTATTTATCTGCTTTATTCCTGCATAAGATTGGATTCTAACAATTTTTCGGCAAACTTGGATGGATTCCAATTATTTTTCGCTACACAAAGTATTTTAGCAGACCATCTGCCAGGTATGGGGCAAAAGATCGAATGTCACTTACTCCATCAAGGATTCTGCAGGTAGCATTAAGAATGAAATCCATTCATGATGGAGGGAATACTTTAAAGATCTTTTGCATCGTGTAAAGGCATTGACTTGTGACACACAAGAAGCAATTTATTTGGGGGGAAAGGAAGTTTTCACAGCAGCAGAAGTGACAACGGCAATTAAAGGGATAAAATCTGGAAAAGCAGCTGGCAAAGATGAAATC
The DNA here is from genome assembly GCA_963965965.1 of Trididemnum nubilum. Taxonomy (NCBI): domain Eukaryota; kingdom Metazoa; phylum Chordata; class Ascidiacea; order Aplousobranchia; family Didemnidae; genus Trididemnum; species Trididemnum nubilum. Next base: position 35,052,748 of record OZ014478.1, on the reverse strand, counting down.
ATATAAGCGCTGACTGAAGAAGAAATTCTCTGATTAATGAAAGTGTGTCAAGTTGCATGAAAGTTTGGCTAACAGATGTGATTTATTGCGATATTCATGAAAGGCATAGGCGTCAATTTTTAGTTGATTAAGCAAATTCTGAGGGGGCAAAATGTTTTTGCAAAGTTTGGTTAAACTTAATAATTCTATTTCAGTCTGGAAATTTGCCCCCAAACTCAGGTGAAGACCAAAAAAAAGGTCTTTGCTGCAAACTGGTTCTATTTCACTCCAAAATTTTGACCCCAAGTTCAGGTGATGACCAAAAAATAAAAAAAGGTCTTTGCCGCATTCTGGTTCTATCTCAGTTCAGATTTCTTGTTGCCAAGTGGGTATTACTTGCCAAAAAACAGAGGGGGCCAGACATATTTTGCCCCCTTTAGTGTCAGACCCGAAGGGGTGTCGGCCCCCCCAAAATCGACACCAATGAAGAAAGGATATCGCAAGCAATGTACGAACTACAGAGGAATATCACTCCATAGTTTGCCAGGAAAAGTAAATGCCAAATGCCTCGAAAGGTAATGCTGAGAAATAGTGGTTCAAAACTGGAGGATAGCCAGTGCGGTTTTCGTCTGAGATGCAGCAAAGAACTAGATCTTTACTCTGAAGCAAATCTTCAAAAAATCTTGGTAGCATGGCTAAGATCTCTTTGCATGGTTTGCTGATCTTGAAAAAGCATATGACTGAGTTTCTCCGAATAAACTTGGGAGGGTTTTGCAGGAGTATGACGATGTTGGTCAACTGTTATGCACTATTAAGTCATTCTACTGCCAATGGGAGGTTTGTGTTCAAGTAAATGGCAAGCAATCAAAGCCCTTCCATGTGGGTGTTGGACTGCTGCAAAGGTGCATTTTGTCACCTCTCCTATTCATTGTTAACGTGAATTGGATTGACAAATGCAGCCAAGTGATGAGTGGGTTCGAATAGTGAATTGCAAAATCTGTTGTCTACTATAGGTTGATGATTAGATTCTGCTTTCTTCCACAGAATCTGGCCTCCAACACGCATTAAACAGCTTTGTAGATGCATGTGACGCTGCCAAAATGAAAATAAGCATGGCCAAAACTGAGGTACTTCATCTTTCAAGAAACACTGATCAATGTGTGTTGAAAGTAAATGAAGCAACTAGGGTTGTACAAACTAGAATTTCGAATCTTTGAGATTCGAATCTCCGGAGAAACGAATTTCAAAACGCATTTTTTATCGGGTAATTGCATTCGAAAAAAATGTTTGAAAGCGCTGCTAAAGCACGAAGAGTGGTGCGTATTACGCAATTTTTAGCAACCTAACTGTCTAGTCGCATTTCGTTGATAGTGCATTGCACTCAAGAAAGCTTGCACGCACTCGACAAGTGACAGTTGTCTAACTTAGTCAGGAGTCAGGGTTGTGTTTTTTAAACTTTTGCAATAAAACTTTATTGTTACAATTTGCCATGAGTTATTCTAGAATAGTATTCGAAATTCTAGATTCGAAATGTCTATTCTAGAATTATTCTAGAATACTGCATTATTCTACTTTGTACAACCCTAGAAGCAACACTCAAGCAGGAAGAGAAGTTAAGTATTTTAGGGTTGCATTCATGAGTGACAAAGGGCAAGATGAAGAACTCGATACCCAAATTGGCAAGGCTAGTGCAGTAGTGCATGCTTTGCACCATGCAGTTATTATGAAACGAGATGAGTCGAAAAAAAACAAAGCTCTCAATTTTCAAAACAGTTTTTGTCCCCATTGTCAACCATGGTCATGAATCTTGGGTAATGACTGAAAGAGTAATTTAAGATTGAAAGAAAAACGGAAATACACCAAGCCATTACTTCTTTGAATTGAAAGATTTTAGATCAGATGGTTTGGTCAAGGAAGCAGAATGCCTCAGGAAAGACTTCCCAAACAAGCTCTATTTGCCAAAGCAAATGGGATAAGACAGATTGGACAATCTAGAATTAGATGAACCAATTACATTGAGGATCTTGAAATTGCTTGGGATTTTATTGTGTCAAAACGATGGAGGTGATGGATGACCATGAAGTGTGGCGGTTTAATCTTGAGCTGCTGCTCCCACAACCCTCTTGCAAAAGCAGGCAATGAAGAAAGAAGAAGTAATTACAATGGCCAGCTTCCTTAATTTATGGAGCTATTTCTTTACAAAGTTTCTGAAAGTAGGCTTAACTACCTTCATTAAGCAACAATTTTCTTTTGGTCTTTTCCTCCTTATCAACTGAAATTAATCGTTTCATTTTCACAGTAATAGTTCTACTACTAATATGTTGAAGCATGTAACGTGACGGCAAGGCCCATCTCAGTGTTATTGCACCTAAGCTACATAGCTCCTTTCAAAAGAAATGTTGCAGTGGTGGCGAGCCGTGGGCAACACTGTGTCCGATTTGACCAGCCGGAGATTTTAACCTTAGACAAACATGTTACAGCTTGCCAACTGGCTGGTCTAGTAAACACAACACAAAATTTTTGAAATTTTTTGTTTTCATTTTGGGGCTGCGGTTGCAAAGATTTTCAACAAATACAAAAAGATATCTACCTGAAAAGTTTTGGAAGCCCTGTGTCTGTTCTCCCAACCTAAATTTCCAGGTAAAAAAAAAAGTTTACCAAAATAGATATGTAATTGCAAAATTTTGATTTACTGGTACCATTATGATATCCAAAAGCCAATGAACAAGTTACAGATAAAATTAGTAAATAGTCGCAACAGAGAAAAACAAAAAAAATTAGTTCATTTCAATATAATAAGTTTCAAAGTTGTGTTCGAGGGCTAAATTAAAATGATTATTTTTAAGTTATATTAACAGTAAATAAATGAAACATTACAGCTACCATTCCCAGTAAATCAAGATTCATTCAGACTGTCAACAGGTTGAAATGGGAATAAGATCTGATCCAATTGGAAATATAATTTTGAAGGCAGAGTTTCATTTAGTAGCATCCAGAACGAGCCAAGTCAACTGACCGCGACAAACTGACCGCGAACAAACTGACCACGAACCAACAGTTTTGTTACCGTGATTTCGTCGCAGTGATTTCGTCACAAAGTGAGGGTTTGGGCAAAATGGCTGTGGGGATAGTAAAAATATATTTAGGATTGCCCTTCTCAGCCAATCGACGTTGTTCGCGGTCAATTTGTTCACGGTCAGTTTGTTCGTGGTCAGTTTGTCGCGGTCAGTTATTGTGGACCCCATCCAGAAGACCACAACAAGTTGGTAACAACAAATTGACAACCGTCCAAAATGAAACATCTATCATCCAACATTATTGTAAGACAAGTTGTACAAAGTAATTACAGATCAAAAATAATTGCCATAACATGAAAAAATAAGAAATATGTGGAGTTCAGAGTTAGACTAACAACAGTAACTAAATTGAATTGTTCATGTGATGTCAGATGTTACCATACCAAAACAGTGGAAGGGTAAATATTATGTAGTCTCTCTTTTTCCGTGGAAGTTCAGGGTGAGAAAATAGACTAAGGGTTTCCAAAAAATTTGAGGGGGATATCTATTTGAAGTTGTTGAATATCTCTGCAACCACAGCCCCAACATGAAAACAAAAAAATTCAAAAATGTTATTTTGATTTTAGCTGTTTAGGCCTGTGGTAAGCTACAGAACAGTATCGGAATTGGCTGGATGCTTCACCTCCTTTTAATTCAGTAACTTTAAAATTTTTAGCCAATTGTAATTTCATCATTATTTTAGGAAGTGGATAGTGTTACGTTACCTAACAACCATAAAGAGAATAAGAGAGCAAAGAGTGAGCACTTGTTTACTGATTTCTATTTCTAAAATTATCGTTAGGGTTTGGGTGAGATTTTGAGTTTGGTTTAGGATGAAAGAGATACTGCTCAAAATTGGTTTTATTGAAATGAGAACTACAGTACTTGAGGTAATAAAAAGGTGCCCCAAACCTTTTACCACAATTACTGTACTCTTACAGTCGTATTCGTGACTCATCGTGAGAATACATTTTAGGAAGTGGCTAGTATTGCCATACGTTATGTAACACCCATGAAGAGAATAAGCTGAAAGAGAGCAAACAATGAGCACTCATTTAGTCTTTTTTATTTTTTAAATTGTCGTTAGGGTTTGGGTTAGATTTTGAGCGATTTTCTTATTCTTACTTAGTGTAACAGCAGCCTCTACTTACATTTTAATCAGTTTGACTCCATACCATTGGCAACTTGGCATTTTGCAATTTTGAGACATTACAAAATGCCTACCTGCCTACCGTACTGTAGATCAGCACTGGTAGCTTAGGTCTACAGGTACCACTACCACCAGCAGAAGCCAAATTTTTAGATTTGGTTATAGGTTGCTCACTACTACCAGTTGATAATTGCGTTTCTTAGTCTGCAAGAATTTTTGCAAAACTATGCTTTTTGTGATGTCACAAAATTGTGAAATGCAGGGTTGCCAATAAAACGGAGTTAAATGGATTAAATCATATTTTTGTGAATAAATAAAGGGAATGCTGAACTGTGGAAAAGGGTTCGCGGCAACTCTTTATGGGTAACCGGTATAGCATATTAAACAACATCAAACAAGATGATTTAGAAATGCAATTTAGGTTCGCTTTTGTTGCAATAAAATAGAATGTAGGCTGAGAAAGATGGTGCTTGGTGTACTTTGGCACTTTGCAACTATCACAATAAACACTTTGTTTAATTGTAAGCACATCACAAATCGCAAATAACACTTCTTAATCGCATGCAAATTTTTCAATACTCAAATGGGATTTGCAATTTTTTGGCAAAAAGTGTTACGTTTTTTCTCTGAGAAAAATTTTCCCACACTTGCTGCATTACCATCTGCTTCAAATATCACAAGTACAAGGCGAAGCCCCCAGCTGCAGGGCGATTTTTTGCAATCTTTTGGAAAAACTAGCTATTTTAATGCCACTGGATCTTAATTCGCACTTGAAAAATTCTTGAAAAGTCAATTGAAAAATTAAATTGTTCAACCCTCCTTTTATTTACAATTTAAGTCCAAAATACGTTTCAAAATCTTGCATACGGGGGTTAAATTTTGTAAGTGATTTGGCCCAGGTAGGGGAAAGCAAAATACATAGCCTCATGCAATATTTTAGCACTAAATAATAATCCTTTTGAAGATTTTTCTTTTTGGTTTTTCGACAAAATAACCAGTTGTTGGAGCACATGTACAACCAGGGGGTCCAGGCCCTATCAACTCAAATTCAATAATTTGTTCAATGAGCAATTCCATTAGCAATTTTTTTTTTCAAAAGGATTTTGTCCCATAAAAATTAGCGAGGTGGTTTGTTATTTAAAAATGGTACAATAGATGGTTATGCCAACTAACCGTGTTATTGGTAGAGCCGGATTTACATTGCGCGGGGTCCCTGGCACGTAGATTTTTGCAACATCTTCCTGCCAAATATAGGGGAAAACCAAACAAGTCTCACCATCTGAGAGCGGGGCCCCTGGCACTGCGTCATATTATGGTACGTGTAAATTCTTCTCTAGTTCCTGCATTACGTTCATAAAAATGTTAGATGAGAGCTGAAGGTAGCAACTTTTCAGAAAAAAACTCAATTTCTCCCACATTTTACATTTAAATTTGTTGGCGAAAATATAATTGAGAGGGGGCCCAGGGCACATGGTCCAGTGTTTCCTCTTAGCTTTCACCTTCTGCGTAAGTGCCTAAAAAGGTACTACAGTTTCCTGAAGTCCTTGAGAAAATGCCGTAGCTTAACACGTTGACTGCCAACCGGTTTTTGCCAAAACTGCTCAAAAATGCCAAACGTAGTAGAGCTAAAGTAAGACTGCCACCAAGTTATAAAGTTGATTTTTGGCAACAATTAAACTTAATTGTCATATATCACGCAAAAATAATACCTACAAGTGTGCTCGTAGTTGGCACCTGAATCAACAAATTTGTCAAAAAATGTCACTCTACGAGATAACTCGTAGCTAAAAATGACCTTTTTTTTGCACATGACCAAACTTTGCTTTACAAATTTATCAAAGTAACTTACGGTATTATCCTGTATAATTATTGAAAAATTTCTTTTCGATTACCACATCATATTTTTGTTTAGCTAGCGCGTGGTAGTGGTCACTCGTTACTAGGAAGAAGTTTAGAAACCTAGAAGTCAGATAAGAATCAGATAAAATTTGAATTTCGGGTTCAACAGCTAGCGTGAGCTCAAATCAATTGCCAATGCACAATTTTTTATAATGCTTTTTTACTTGTGAACAAGAAGTCAACCAGGTTACTGGCAAGCTGGTAGCAATATTTACCAACCTGCAGTTACAGTACTGGCCTCTACAGTACAACAATACCCTTCCACTGTTCCATAAACCAGAGTAGCACAGGTCACTTTTCCCTTTCTGCAGTTGACAAACTGAGTAACAGTAATCCTCATTCCTTCTTGGCCAAACTTTTTTGGAAGAAAAGTTCAGCTACACACACCCCTGATTAGTCTACTGCTCAAATACTGGTACTGTAGGTTTTATTACTCTGAGTGACCCAAATTTTATTCTGTAGGCCTATGTTTCGTAGATATTTTAGCTTTTTCCGTTTTTTTTTTTTTTTCGTAGATATTTAGTATATTATAGTTTTATCCCTGGTAAGTTGTCCTATTTACAGCTGCTTACTGTACTTAATAAAGTGATGTGCTCATTTGACAAAAAGATTGATGTCTGATGTTGACATAATCTATTCAGATATTGCCAAAGCTTTTGACTCTGTGTCACACGTTAAGCTACTCTCAGTGCTGCAATCCTATGGTATCTGCTGTAATGTGTTGAAGAGGATAAAAAAACTTTTTAAATCATAAAAAGCAAAAAGTTTGTGTACATAATAGTGTTTCTTCTTCGCAATTAATCTTCAGTGGCGTGCCTCAGGGTAATGTACTTGGGCCACTCCTGTTTGTTATATACATTAATGATCTTGTTGAAGCAATTATTGACGCAGAAAGTTGTAATGATACCGTAGTTGTGCTGTATTTTTATAGGCTATGCTGATGATGCTAAGATTATTGGCCATAGATAATGTTACTGATGTGCAAAATGCTACCGGTATTTCTCATCCAAGCGCCTGGATAGATGTAAGGCAACTTAGCCTTGCTCATGATGCTAAGATTATTGGCCATAGATAATGTTACTGATGTGCAAAATGCTATTTCTCATCCAAGTGCCTGGATAGATGTAAGGCAACTTAGCCTTGCTCCCACTAAATTTCAACATCTCTCCATTACACATCATGCTGTAGCAGTTTAGCCTACACAAATATGTTGTTAGTTCTGTTGAAATATGTTCTAGCAATGCTGTGAAAGACTTGGGAGTGTTTATTTCTAATAACTTGAAATGGAATAAGCATGTAGCATATCATATCTACGAACTACGAAGTAAGGCATCTGCAACTGCATTTCAAATTTTAAAATCCTTTGTTTGTTTGTAGCAAAAATGTTTGGACTCTCTTTAATGCATACCGGTACATTACTTTTACTAGACCGCAATTGGAATTTAACACACCTGTTTGGTCACCACATCAGCAAAAAAATATTTTTCTCATAGAATCTGTCCAGAAACGGTTCACTAGAAGTACCGAATATGTTTACGCTGCAATATTCCTTTTTCTTGTTGTGCTAATATCGTTTAAACAAATTGAACATTAAATCATTGCAATATCCTGATATCGTCGTCATGAATTCGATCTAATATTAACGTAAAAAATCTGCTATGGTTTAGTTGGTTGCCAGTGATTTCGTCACAAAGTGATTTCGTCACAGTGATTTCGTCACAAATGATTACGTGAATGACGGCATTTTGAGCACAGAAAAGACAGAATTGGTCTATCTGCTAACCGTATTATACTACCACAGTATTGAAATTAAAGCATTGACTAAGAACAGCAGTCATTAAACTATTCTACTATCCCCAGAGCTGTCTTGCCCTAACCCTCACTTTGTGGCGAAATCACTGTGACGAAATCACCGTGTGACGAGATCACTGGTAACCGTTTAGTTGACGTTGCTTTTAATGATTTTTTTGAACATTGTGATACAGGTTAGGTAGTGACTATTTCACCAAAAATTTTCAAGTTAAAGAGAATAAAACAAAAATGAGAAATATTCATCCGCGCTTTTTTCAGTTGCTTTTTCAAGGGTTAAGATTAGGGTTTAGGTTAGGGTTTGGGTTAGGGTTCGATTTGGGAATAGTTTTAGAGTAAGCATTTGAGTTTGGATTAGATTTGAGTCAAAATTAATAAAAAACTAGATAAAAATTTCCGGTGAAATAGAGCCTTCCTACAGGTTATGATCCGAGACGTAATCGTCTAGCCCTGAGACCCCTATGTAGACCAAAACAAAAAACCGTTCAAAAGTTTTTCAATCATTATGTTGTACCTTTATGGAATGATCTCCCTGAGAATATAGTTACTTCTCCAACGTTGCTTGTGTTCAAAAATCGTCTCAAACACTTCAATTTATATAGGCCTACCGTAACATTGCAACAATTCTGTATCTGGTATTAGGTGATGTGACAACGTGTTTTTCGTTTCTGCTTGACACTATTTCACCTTTGTTTGTTTTTGTGTGCTATATCTTCATTTATTGCTTTTTTCGCACATTTAAGTGTGTTTACGTGTTAACCTAGCACCATTGTGCTTGCTTGGAAACTACTCACAAAACGTGTGACAAGCTGAGAACTGACAAGTGACTACCACGCACAGAGATCAGCGGAGTCATTTTTTTCTTGATTCCGCCAATGCTCTGATCCAATCCTTTTCAAACTAGCACGAGAAGCTAGTCATTCAAAACTTATGCAGGGAGCCGCACTAAAGCGTAATGGTACGTCGCTTTCGTAATCAAAAAAGCTGCTGCAACGTAATTGCTATCTCTCAGGCTGGCATCACTGCTCAAACCCTAACTGTAAATTAATTATCTATAAATTATGTCACTGCGGTTATTTATCAACTCTTCGAATAGTTTATTATAGCATGTTTCACTCACATATTCAATACTCTTTAATAAATTGAGGGAGAGCTGCTAAAAGCCATTATCACAAACTTTCAATTCTGCAAAACAAAATTTTACGAGCCTGTCTTTGTCGTCCCCGTCGTTATGAAACGAATTTATTATACTCCAGGTTTAGAGTTTTGAAGCTGGAAGACATGATCAAAATGCAGTTCGCCAAATTTATGTGTAAGTACAGCAATAACATGTCACCAAATTCTTTAAACAATTATTTTATCAAACTCGAAAACATACATAACTACAATACTAGACAAAAAACTAGAAATAGTACTTTTAAACTTTTTTCGGCACCGAAACAGGGAAAAAAAGTTGCATCATCTCGGTTTGAAAGATTGGAAAAGTATTCCGCAAGAATATCGTCAATGTTCTTTCATAAAATTTAAAAAATTTTGTAAAAAAAAGCTATTATACAATTACGATTGATATGATTTACTACGAGAAATATCTGGCTGTCACTAGTTTTGCTATAGGCCTATTGTTGATTTTATATTGTTATTTTTGTGCTTCCATTGTATCTGCAATACTTTTCATGTTGTACATCTATACTAAACAAATCGAGCTTTTTTATTTTTATTTTATTTTATTTTATTTTATTTTTTTGATTTTGATTTTTTTCATTTTTTTATTTTTTAATTATTTTTATTTTTTAATTATTTTTATTTTTTAATTTTTTTTATTTTTTAATTTTTTTTTGGAGGTTTCATGACTAAGTTAATTTTATCCCTGTGACTGTAAAGTATTGCTAAAAGGTGCAGTTGATCTAGACAGGGGTGGAGTCGAGGACACAAGGCTCGAGGCCAAGGACACAAAAAAATTCCGAGGCCAAGGCCAAGGCCAAGGACAGCCTTTCCGAGGACAGACTCTCTCGAGGTCAAGGACAGGGATGCTCGAGGCCAAGGACCAAGGACACAGGCGCAATTGTTCTCAAAAAAAATTTTTTAAGCGATCTCAAAAAAAAGGGTCTTCAAAAAAATTTTGCTAGTGCTATAGTTACGTAGCAGGGGCTTTTATGTTTAAGCCTATGCCGATGATCTAGCAGTGTTGGGTGTTGGTCACTGGTGCTAATACGCTTTGGATCAGAGGTATGGATCAGAGGAATTCTTACAGGCTGAGGCAGTGCGAGGGTCATACAGAATCACTGTTGGTGGACTCTGGCATGTCAACCCGGTTGATTCCTTTGGAAAAACGAAACGCCGTGGTGATGTTTGCAATGAGGCTAGGAAATTCTTATCTCTGCTGCAAATGCCAGCTGACCGAATAAAGAAAACTAAGATATTCGAGAGAAATTTTGAATTTTAAATACTGGATAAAAAGAATGCTACAGATCTGAAAGCGCTCTAAATCAGAACACCGTCAAGGTTTATACCGATGGCTCAGGCCCGGCGCCACGGAGGGGTATTCCGGGGCCGTGCCCCCCAAATGACTCTTGTGCCCCCCAAGCGAAAATCGTGCCTCCCCAAGCGAGGACTGTGCCCCGAAGAAATTAACAGGCTCGGGGCTACTGGAGTGCAAATCGAGGCCGAAGACTCCCAAATTGGTATTTACCGCCTGTATTTTCGTAATTTTTGTGGACTCGCACCGGTCTACATAAAACTTTTGGAACGAAGACCTTTTTTTTTGGTCTTCACTTAAGAATTTGTGGAACATCGCAAGAATTTTAAGACGATAACCAGAATTTATGGAAATTTTTGAACTGAAGATTTTTTTTTTTTGGTCTTCACCTTGTTTGTTTGATCCACACTGGAATAAATTTCTCGTGCCCTCGTGCCCCTCTCGAATTCAAATAAATAAACTTCTCGTGCCTCTTCCAAATTTATATTTGACCCCCAGCCACGATATCCTCGCGCCGGGCTTGCGATGGCTTGAAACTAGGTGGGAGAGTAGGTGCGGGCTTTTATGCAGAATACCCAAACAACGCAAAACAAGCGTTTTTACACATTGGAATTTACAGTACTGGGTTCCAGGCAGAAGTCTTAGATATTTCAGAAGTGGCAAAAAACCTGCTTTTGGAAAAAATGCACAATCAAACTATTGTTGCGCTGGGTGATAGGCAAGCAGCTATCAAAGCACTAATAATGTAACATTAATTACAGTGTTCAACTGCATTAAAAACTTTAATCAGTCAGGTAATCAAAACCACGTCAGTATTGCCTGGATTCCTGGACATGCAGGGGTGCATGGTAACGAAGTGGCAGACTATCTAGCCAAATCAGGATCTAAATCTAAAATGCATGGTCATGAACCTTTTATTACAGTCCCGTATGCCAGCTGTGTTAGCACGGTTAAGGACTGGTCAACAGATAGATCGAAATCTATGTGGAATGAACGAAAGGACTGCTTGAGGATGAAGGAGTCTGTAGGTTGGACGTCTTCTCGACTAACAATACGACTAACAATACTTCTCGACTAAAAAATTGCCAGATTTGTTTCACTATGGTTTCGAAGAAAAACAATTTCAAAGAAAAACGTCCTGAATGCCCTTTTAAGAGGCCTCAATTTAATAGAGTAGAGCAAGTTTTAACTCGGCATTGCAATCTACAGCGACGCAAGAAAACTAGGGGTAGAGCTGAGTTTTCTTTGTGTCCAAAATGTAGCCTGGAGAATGAAACACCAAATCATCATGTTGGCAACTGCAAGCTTTACCAAGAATTTCGTGTTAAAGGCCACCTAATGTCTGCAAACCAATGCACTTAAAATGCAATAAAAAAGTATTACTAATCCAATGCTGAAAACCTGGTTTAGATGCACGTTCTCAGTTTCAAGCTTTCGCGTTTTTAAAAAGTGACATGACGTCATTAGACCCAGGAGTTTGGTGCCTTCGACTAATTTATCTTTGCAGAGAATAGGCGATTTTGAAAAAGCATGTGATAACAGCTTGCTATAGTCAAAAAGTGTTGTGCAAAAAAGGCGTAATTAGCTCAAAGTAAAGTCGAAGGCACCTAACTCTTGGGTCTAATGACGTCATGTCACTTTTTAAAAACGCGAAAGCTTGAAACTGAGAACGTGCGTCTAAACCAGGTTTTCAGCATTCGATTAGAAATACTTTTTTATTGCATTTTAAGTGTATTGGTTTGTAGACATTAGATGGCCTTTAAATATTTTGGAATTACCAAAACCACTGTTCACAATGTGGTAACGAAATGTAACGTTAATAAACTGGCCCCTTACTTAAAGGAAGCTTGAAGGCTTTCTAAGTTCCACTAGTAACCTAACAAAACAACAACAGCATAGCAGCTACAGTTGCAATAGGCCCAAATAAGACCTACGCAATGTGTAGATGGACTTTACCTAACGGTAGCAGATTCGCTTGCACCGTTGCCCATTAATGATAATAATAAAAACATTTTCAGGCGATCTCCAATGGCAGAAAACAAAAAAGGTCTTCGCGAATTTTCCGCGAGGTTTTTGGCGTTTTCAACGGTACAAAAAATAGTGCTGTCCTCGAGCCGAGGACAGGGCAATTTTCGAGGACTTGAGGCCTCGAGGCCAAGGCCAAGGACTTGAGGGTTTGAGGCCAAGGCCAAGGACTTCAAAATGTGTCCTCGAGGCCAAGGACGTCCTCGAGGACTCCACCTCAGGATCTACATGACCGTATGGTCTTATCTATGGGGCGCCGTTTGTGTACCCTAATTTGTGCAACGTTTTTTTGCATATTTAATTAAATAATCATTTTAATTGAATGTACAAAAATATATTGATAGATTGCAGCTACGTCATAGCTTTTTCCCGCCAAAACGATTGGACGTCAAAATGCCATTACAAAGCATTGGACGTTACCATAAATCAACGTATGATTCCTTCAGTGGGCATATTTAAAGAATTTGATTGTAAAGTAACACTTGTAGATAGCCTGGCCTTAATTGGTAATTACCAGGAGCGATTTAAGCAGCTTACATAGCTCAGCGGACCTGAAAAGTTACGCTTTTTGTAAATTCTCATCGTCCGTTGCCTGCTATTGTCCACTTCGACCGGTTTTTAGTTTTGGTTCAAATCGTAAATTCGGTCATATCCTAAAATACTTAAAATTCTACGTCACAGCAGTAACACATGGCCGATTAATGTTTAGTTTAAGCACTACTTATAAATAATATTTAACATCACAAGCTCAAGTCGAAATAAATGCTAATTAAGACTCGATCAAAGTTACACCGTTACACTGAGGCCAGTTAAATCATTAGTTTAAAGTTTAAATGACATATCTACGAAATAATTCAATGAAAACAACTGTTAATGCATTTTAACTCCTAGCTACCAATAATCATAGCGATAAGCCGCTAATGACTACACGAAATGCAAAAAATCACCAAGATCCTGCAAAATAGACTTCTGAAATTACAAAAGTTTAAAAATGCGCTTAATTTTGTCACAAATAAAGGGAGATACAACTTCCATTATAGATTTATAGCGCCATCAATAGTAAGCCACGAATTTGATTACCAAAACTAGCTAACACCATCCATATTACATGATTCTAATGGGTTACTTAACAGCAAGCCGGATTTACGTCACTGAAAAAAAGCAAACAAAACCGAATTCTTACTAATTAAAATCTTTTTCAGTTTTTACAGGCTTTTGCCTAACATTTAACTTTAATGTTACAAAGAATCAACTCTTTTATAGCCTGAAAATACGCTCCATATCTTCGCTGTCACTGTTTTTCCACGCATTTAAATAGCGCCGATTCGCGATTTTGACGTCCAGCGGTTTGGCAACAGCGCGATGACGTCACGTGCAATCCATCAATAGTCAAAGTCAAAATAAATAGTCAAAAAACCTGTGCAAAATAAGCCGTTGCAAAAATAAATAGTCAAAAAAACTGCGCTCAAAATAAAGCGTTGCAAAAATGTGCTGCTGACTTTTTTGTATATTTGGTAGTGGAGCGTGACAAAGCGCTCTCGGCTGCTTTTAGAGCGCATTAATGACCAGCCGAGAGCGCATCAAAGAGCAGCCGAGAGCGCTTTGTCACGCTCCACTACCAAATATACAAAAAAGTCGGCAGCGCATTTTTGCAACGCTTTATTTTGTGCGCAGTTTTTTTGACTATTTATTTTTGCAACAGTTTATTTTGCGCGCAGTTTTTTTGACTATTTGTTTTGACTGTGGCTTTATATATGCAAGGTTTTCGAGCAAAAAAAAAGATTGCTCCATGCATTACCTTTCCCGCTCCTGCATACTGCATCTATCCTCCTTTTCGTCCATTGTTCGTAACCCAAACGCGAATCGAACCCGCGTGCGATGGTTGGAAGGCTGCCGCGTCAAACACTAGACTACGCAGGTCGCAGTAATACCATCTCAAAATGTCGTATTTAAACCAAATGTATGAGAAAAAAGCAGAGGTGAGCAAGTTAATGCAAAACGTTAGCTTCGTTAACCACCAGAGTCCGTTAACAAACTTCACACCTCCGTTAACGTTAATGCGTTATTTTCAGCTTTAATTTACGGAGGTTAATAAAGTCCGTTAATTCGTTAACATTTTGCGCGTAATTTACATTTCTTTTTATTCACTCGCTTCTAGAACACGTACTGACGCTGTTGAGCAGATTTTAAGGAAATATTTATTGCTATGGTGGTCTTTTTGTGTTTTGGAAGTCGCATTTTACAGTCTAATCTACAGAGGTGAAGTCCTCGAGGACGTCCTTGGCCTCAAGGACACATTTTGAAGTCCTTGGCCTTGGCCTCGAAGCCTCAAGTCCTCGAAAATTGCCCTGTCCTCGCCTCGAGGACAGCTCTATTTTTTGAATGGTTAAAATTTTGTAGATCGGCTGAAACATGTTTTTTTAGATCGTTTTTTTTTTGGAGATCGACCGAAAAAAAATTTTTAAGACTTTTTTTCTTAGGAAAACACTTGCATTTGTGTCCTTGGTCCTTGGCCTCGAGCGTTCCTGTCCTTTGCCTTGGCCTCGGATTTTTTTTTTGTCCTTGGCCTTGGCCTCGAGCGTTATGTCCTCGACTCCACCTCTGCTAATCTAATTTCAAGCTAAAAATAAGTTCAAATGCGCCAACGAAGCTGCGATCGGAAAATCTTTGGAAATTGCGAACAGCGATAATTAATAGACCTCTGAGGCTGCAGCTTATTATTTGTCACAAAAAAGAGCTCCTTTCTTCGCTTTCTTCTATAAAACTCGAGCTAATACGCAACAAGTGCTACCAGTGCAAACTGGTTTGTACCGGTAGGATGAATGAATGGTGCAAGATATTAACGATAAAAACCTTAACGCAAGTTAACAGAACTTAACGGAAGTTAATTTAGTCCGTTAACATGAAAAAACTTTTTAACAGATTAACGTCGACTTCAAGAAAAAGTTAGCTTCGTTATTAACGGATTAACAATTAACGGACTTGTGCCCACCTATGGAAAAAAGCAATAGAAGGTTACGCTTAAATGCGGCTGCCTACATGACTTTTGCAAGACTAGCTTCTACTCAAACTAGCACAAAAAGCTAGTCATTAAAAACTTACAGGCAACTGAAATCAAGCGTAACAGTACGTCGCTTTTACATCGCTTTCGTAAGCGAAAAAGCTGCTGCCACGTAATTGCTATCTCTCAGGCTTGCATCGCCGCCCAAACCCTTACTCTTATGCAAGGATTTGAAGGAAAAAAAATGCAATATGTATCTCCGTTCCCACCTCCGTTCCCAATGCGAATCTCCATTGACTGCAAAACGAGCCAAGCGCGCTTTAAGAGAAACTGCTCAAAATCGATTTTATTGAAGAAATGAGAACTACTTGGGGTAATAAAGAGGTACCCTAAGTATTTCTCCCCAATTTCCTTTATTCGCGAAAATACTATTTACTCCGTTTGACTCCGTACCAATTTGCAACGTCACAACAGGCATGAGTTTGCAAAAATTTTTCGCTTACTCAAGAAATGCTATGTTTAATAAGAAAGGTAAAAGGATTCTGTTTTATAATTCATTGTATCAAAGTTAGACCAACTTTGGTGATGCTTTTATAGCCTCAGAAGGATAAAAAATTTAAAGCCAAAAACGATCATATTGTAGTTCAGGTCTGGTAGCCTACGTTTGCAAGAAGTCCAAATTAAAAAGGCCTACTGTAAGCTATAATTGCCTACTATTACAGCCCTAAAACAACACCAACTTGGTCTACCAGGCCTATTCTTGCTAACTCTTTTTCACTAAGCTACGGGAAGTTCCGTTACCGGTGTTATACAACCAGCAACAAAACAATTTTATAAAGTAACAGAATAGGTATCGACAGGGCCTCATAGAGAAAGTTTTCCAGGGGGTACAGAGATAGACGCCGGGCCCCCAAAATTGAGCAAAGAACTTACAGATCATTTTGAAAAGGTCTTCAATCAAATTTGGTCCGATTTTTTGCCCAAAATTAGGTGAAGAGCAAAAAAAAAGGTCTTCACTCAAATTTGGTCCGCGTTTTTGCCCAAACTTAGGTGAAGAACAAAAAAAAAAAGGTCTTCACTCAAATTTGGTCCGATTTTTTGATTTTTTGCCCAAATAACAGGGACAGATAGAGGGCAAGGCAGAAAAAAAAATTTTCTTTAAAACTTGTCGCGACAACCTCCACTCTTCCGGGCCCCCTAAGCCCGGCCCCCCCTGAGCCCAGGCCCGGGTACGATGTACCCCCTGAACCCCCCTCTCGCAGGCCCTGGGTATCGGTACATCATACCAGTACTCAGCGTAGGCTATACTCTAAAAGCTATAATCAGAAACTAGAGCAATAATACAGTTGGCCTAATCTAATACCCACAACTTACTAATTGGTAGTAGTAAGTAGCCTACCCAAATCTGAAAACTTGGCTACTGCTAATGGTACCTGCAGACATAGGCTACCAGACCGAATATGATCGTTTTTGGCTTCAAATTTTATATCGTGCATACACTAAAAACATCACCAAAGCTTTTCTAACTTTGATACAACAGATTATATCACTTGTATAACGCCACCAATGAGTTTAGTTTGAATTAGAATCGCTGTCTAAAACAGAATCCTTTTACCTTTCTCATCGAACATTGCATTTCTTTGTCGGCGAAAAATTTTTGCAAACTCATGCATGTTGTGACGTTGCAAATTGGTACGGAGTCAAACGGAGTAAATAGTATTTTCGCGAATAAAGGAAATTGGGGAGAAATACTTAGGGTACCTCTTTATTACCCCAAGTAGTTCTCATTTCTTCAAAAAAATCGATTCTCTTTAACGCGAATCGAACCTGAGCACGAAGTTTGCAAGGCGCGCGCTCCAACCATTACACCACAACAGCCATACTGCGATTGATTAAAAATGTCGTATTTAAACAAAATTTATGACAAAAAAGCCGTAGGGCGTTAGACACTGTGATTGTGTCAAAATGCCGTATTTAAACCAAATGTATGAGAAAAAAGCAATAGAGCGTTGCGCTTGATTGCAGTTGTTTGCGTGACTTTTATCGGCTAGCGAGTAGTTAGTCCTTTTCAAACGAGTGACTAACTGATAAATTTTAATTAAACACAAATATCATTTTGATCATAGACTCTTTATTAGTAAACTGAAAACTGACAGTTTTGTCTTTTTTTTTCACGGTTCTTTTGTTTTAGAATATGCCGATTTGTCCAATCAGCGTGACGTTTTTCTTCATGGTTCACTGGTTCTCCGAATATGTCCAATCAAATCAGTCGAATACGCGTGACCGCAAAAAACTTTCGCAACAAAAGCAAACTTTTTTCTCTAAAGCTCTTCTCTGTTTCTCCGCGCGTCTGTTTCTAGTCTACTAAACAAATAGCGTATGTTTTGATCGTTGATTGCTTTACCAACTGATTCCCAAGTGCCTTAAACTGAAGTCAGGTGCAGCCCATGTCATAAGAACTCAGCTAGTCTGCACTCTGCCGGCTATGCAGTTTATGCAGTTATGCTCTGGCGTTTTGGCGCACTTGCTTCTTCAACAATAAGAAGTTGAGCTTTTAACAATGTCCAATGCCTAAATAATTCAATTTTTTAATCAAGCAAAAGTCTTTTTTTATTAGTGTTTAGTGCACAGACAAGGCAAGACAATACAAATTTATTTCATAGCCCAGTAGCAGCACGAAGTAGAAATTACAATCAGCATTCGTTTAAGAAGGCGACAGGCAAATTGCAAAAAACCTTACAGTCATCAGGCGCTTAGCCAGGAATTTGCATTGGGGGGGGGGGGGTGTTTTGGGGGTTGAAAATTTTGTGCTTGAAAATTTTGTATTTTTTTGCTAAAACAACTCAATTTTAGGGCTATTTTGATAAAAATTAATGCTTTTACGCCTAGCATAAAAATTGGCAGTGCAAACACAATTAAGCTGGTTGCAAAAGTGAGCTATGTAGGACATGGCTAATGTTAAAATTTAATTTTCTTGTTTACAAGCTGGTAAGTCATTAAATCCCATCGTTCAATAAAACTCACACGAAGTAATCTATATTTTATACAGAAAAGTATTTAGGGGGGGGGGGGGTGCTGATGGAAAACTATTTCACAAGATTTGATTGGTAATTAACTAATACTGAATAGTCTTCCCCCATTCCAGAGTTTATAATAGTATATTTGTTGATGAAACATATGTTCAGAATTTTTACAATAGCAATCAAATTTATTTGCTTATATTTGGCCATTTTCGAAGTTTTCATTGATTTGTGAGTTTTATTATTGACAAATTAGCCCCCCTCAATATATGTTTCAAAAGATGCTTTAAATCTCTTGTTAGTCATTCCAGGGCAAAAAGCAGTTTGAGAAGAGTTAAAAACGTGATATTTTCCCTAATCTGCATTTTGCTCGACAGGCCAATGGGGGGGGGGGGGCTATAGCCCCCCATCCCGCCCCCCTGGCTACGCTACTGGCGGTCATCGAGTCAAGCAACCACCCTTTTGTCGTATAGGTAATTTATATGCTAGTATAATGGAAGGTTTTCATTACTTTTTCTAAGTGAGTTGCGACATTTTGATAATCTCAAAAAAAAAAAAAAAAAAATTACGACCCGTCATTAGCATGAACCTTTTCACCAAAGCAGAGATCTGCTTAATCTTGTCATGAAGAGGAATATACAAACTGCTTAAACAAAAAATCTTTGATGCTGATATTTCAACGAAGACAATAGAAAGTTTTCGTAGCAAAATTTGAATTTTTAGCGTGAAAATGCCCTAGTATTTGCGGGAATGCAATTCCAAATCTTGACTCCCTGATATTTAATACATCCCTGCAGTTTAATTGCACGGTAACGAGGAATGTTTAAATTGTTACAATCAGTCAACTGCTTCGTAGCTCGACTTGAAAGGTCATTAGTAGGGCAAGTTTTTATTGACCTAAAAATTCAAAAAAATTGACTTTATTGACCCAACAAAAATTTGGACTGATTAAAAAATATTCTTGAGAATTTTTTGAAATTTTATATTAAAATTAACATTTATTAAACGAAAGCGCGCAACTTCTCAACAAAATTTGCAAAACAAGACTAAGTGCTATTGCGAAATAGGTCGAAGTTACCAAGTATTGCGATATAACACTACAAGCCAATCACCAAGTGGACCGAACAAAGTATAAAATCATGATTGTAATATACTTTGATTTTGAGAAGCTGAAAGCAGGTGTTTCTAGTAACTTTGGCTTGAGTTGGCAAAACACCAGACGTTTTAAAACGTTCTACAATCGCTTTTATGGCCCACATGACAGAACTTGTTAGCGAGCTCGTAAAGGTCATTTTCGCTCGCTAAAAGGCGCTTGTATTCATATTCATATTTATTCATATTTATATTCATATTCGCTAAAAGGCGCTAACAAACAAAAAACCTAGTAGACAAACTGCCATTTCCGAACCGTCTCGCCTAACATGCGTTAAAACCTGGGTCGCAGAGCCGAAGCAAAATTAGTTCGACTCTGATTCTAACTCTCAGCCATTTGTGAGTGTTAAATTTTGACTCCGACTCCCATAAGTTTTGCAAATATAAATTTTGATGTATAGTCTTATATATTTGCTGTTGAATTTCGACATTTACACAGTTGCACTTTTTTGTCACCCTATTGCCTTGCAAATTTTGGTGTTACAACATTACCAAATGCTGCATTTTACCCTAGACAAACATCGAAAAGGCTAAAACTTCCGGGGCTCTGCCCGAACTTTTGTCAGATTAGCATAGTACAACAGCACACTAAATACAAAGACTACAAATCTATTCGAAAATGTGAAGATTTTGCAGCTAGACTTCTGCGTGCTACTGCTACAGTATATGCAACTTGAGTACAGTTACTTTAACACAAGACGTAGCCTACATTTTAATCAGATTTTTGTGCAAAACCGGGACTCGGGGGTCGAACATGTATTTTTCGACTCTGACTCCGACTCCCAACTCCGGAAAAATCTTTTTTTCGACTCCGACTCCGACTCTGCAACACTGGTTAAAACTGCTCGCTCGAATTTCTTTGCCAGATGTTCATTACCTGTGTTAGTAGGCCTACATAATAAATATTACATTGTGACGCCAGATTCATTTCTACTTCAAAGTAATGCGTTCAAGCGTACTGTATGTACTGCATTGATTTGGAAAGAGATACTATGAGAAGGCACGTAGGCAGAACGGAAATTTTGAGGGAGCAAGCGAAAATCTGGGGAGCAATGGCTTCGCACAGGAGGCGATCTCCAAAAAAAGCCTTCACAAAATGAAAAGCTGATTTTGACGCCAAATTACGGCGAAGACCAAAAAAAAGGAAAAGGTTTTCACGAAGGTAAAAGCTGATTTTACACACAATTGGCTGACTCCGGATATTTCGTTGCGTAAAAATGACGTCTAAGTAAAATCATTTGTGGGGGGCAAAGTAAGGTATTTAAGTACTGCACATACATCAGTTACATGAAATTTTCTTGAAAATGACGTTCAACTGAAATTATTTGGGGGGCAAAGTAAAATTTTGAGGTGGAAACTGCCCCCCCCCCCCCCGCTCCCCCTTGGCTACGTGCCTGACTGTGAGCCATGCGCTATTATTCTAAGCTTGCAAATTCCTCGACTGATAATAATTAGTTAACCCATCAATGCCCAGTAAAAAATGTTTTAAGTTATGAACTTTTTTATATATGTACAATGAGTATCAAGTACTGAGTCATTATGAGTTGAAAAAGTTTTTGCATCATTTGAAGTTGACGAGATATGACCCGTGCCGTACATGCTCCACGGGGCATTACCGCGTTCCGTACACATTTTGCTTTAGTGAGCCGATAATCTGTGTTCTAACTTCACAATCGACTCTATTTACGCAGTCGCATTACAATAATTTGGATTTTTGTTTACATTTATTCAATCCTTTTGCAAAACTACCAACACTGTGTTACGTACAAGATGGCGTTACATACAGATTCAATGCTGCAATTACTGCAAAATAATACAAAATATAGAGTTGTTCAAACGTTTTTCAAAAAAATTATTATTGCCATATAGTTTGCTTTTGTATAACTTTTACTTTTATGAAGGGACAAATTACACACTAAAAATAAACCAACATCGCGTTTGGAGCACTGGTTAGAAACACGTTTAGTACAATTAAATCCTGCACATCTTCTGCGCGATTTTGCGAGATCCTCAATCAAATAGTGATCAATGCCATCGTACTGCAGTTCATCCAGAACTTGCTTTCTTTCGCAGCTATAAGAATATTTTGTTCATGCTTTGATCTTGGTGATCAGTTCCTCCCATATGTTTGTCATATTTCTGAAACATATGTACTGGATTTCATACATGAAGTAAATTGCCTTGCTTCCAGTTTGGTTATTTGTAAGTTTGCTTCGCATCGGTACTTTTATTGCTTCGGTCAGTTGAACAAATTTTTATTCGACGTCCATCTGAAAGCAAAGCAAAGCTTCAGCTGGTGGATTGAGTTGACTTTCGGGCAAATTGCCAATTAGACCTCCATCATTTTCGTTAGCAGAATCTTCATCTGAAGCACAACCATCATTTGGTTACATAAAAATTGCAGCTGATGCGTCCTCATCTTCCAGAAGAGATACTAGTTCAAGGCACGTATATCTAAAAAAGTACAGAAAAGTGTACTCGTATCTGCCTATTGGTACATATATGTTCAAGTACGATTAAGCGTAAATACCGGAAGTGCAGAAAAAATGAATATTAAGTTTTGGTATTAGTTTGCATCAGACATTAGTCTTCAACAATATTCAGATACAAAAAATTCGAAATGTTATTTTAAGTTTGAAATAATAACAAAAAACTAAACCGTACCTTTTATAGCTGCCATTTTTCCAGAAAAATTTTCTTCTCTCTCTGTCTGGCTTATTTCACACTACTGGTTGCAACTATTGAATAAAACCGTAGGAACATCTTGATAGTAGTCACAGACATTCCAAAAGCTCAATAGAATAGTCTCTAAAATGTTAGTGGCGCTAATTAAAAGCGGTTTTATTCAACCGTTCGTAATGTACCATATATATCCCACTGGCCTTATTCAGGTTAATGAGTAGAGAATAGTAGTAGAATTGATTTCTCAATCAAACACAAACGCAAAAGTGTAATAACACTGCTCATGACGCATATAAAGGAATCAGTGTTGTATTGATTGAGCAGGAAGTGCCGCATAACCTTGCGGTTTTTAGAGTCAAGGTGCTTCATGTAAATGTACAACGAGTTTTGTTGAAGTAGGATTTATAATCAAACTACGGCTAACGTTTTTGTTAATTTCAAAACAAAATACAATGACACAAAACAAAAAAAAAAGACTTTCTGAACCAATTACTAACGAATAGCAGTAACAGTACTAGTAATTTGCCAAAAAAAAAAAAAAGAATTATAGCCAAATAGCCGAATTAATAACAACGTTATAATGATATAAACGTAGTCTTTACAGCGAATAAATTGGCCTAAGTTATACAGAGCGAGTATTTGCGAACTTGAAACCAGAGCAATTGCAATTTGCTTGCAAAATTTTCCGTAATAATTAAGTAAGGACTGAATATATTGTTTCGTTAATGAGTCCCATTTTTTATGTCTAGTTTGAAGATTAATTGCTTTCCGTAATTTATTGAACGACAGAATTTAATTATATTGTTGGATCAATGTCAAAAAAAACAATTTTTTTCATACTACAATTTTTTAAAATGACGTAAAGCGCCCTTGAATTTGTTGGTGAGTAAACTTATATGTTAACAGTAACTTTTGGTTTCAAAATTTCTCAAAAGTGACCAAGTCGAAGTACACTCTTCTTTTTTAGAACCGGTAAATCTTGAGTTGAGACTTGCTGTTTTAAATTTTTTGCCGATTTCCAGCCTCATTTGTGCTTGATTTTTTAGAAATTTTGAGAGCATCGGTGTCAATTTTAGCGGCCTTGTTTGTAACTCTGTTTAAGAGAAAAAGCAAGCGAGCTTTTTTCAAGTTGAACCACTGCCAAAAATATTTCTCAATTGCTTGCGCAGAGAAAAAGCTCTCTTTAATCTTGGAGAAATTGTAATTTTGCTTATAAACAGAAAATCCCTAAAATTTTATCGTTATGAATCAGCACAAAATTTGGTTTCTTTCATTGATTTGATTTTTTTTCGTTTGCTTTTGGTTTATTTTGCTGCCATTGTTGTTAATTTGTTCTTAAATTTTGAGCAAAAATGAGCCTCGTGTTCTTAGAAAATTGTTCTTACAAAAAGAGTGTATTGCTATTTTTGTCAACTGGCGCTAGTCAATATTTCTTTATCAGTCGAAACAGCAAATGGTTCTCAATGCAATTTGCTTTTTTCAAAGCTGTCTAATAGCAAACATGGCAACGATTTTCGTTAATTTTCAGCCAAATTTGCTTTAGTTAGAAGTTTTAACATTTTGCCATTTAATTTCCGAACCAAAAAAGATTTCTCGCACGCTTAAAGAGTGCTTCAAAATCTTTGTAAAGTTGGTTAGGAAAATGTGAGGCTTTTTTACTCGAGTTATATCTCGCAATCTATCCAAGCAACTTAGCGAGCGAAAATGACGTTACTGAGCTCTCAGAGTAGGGATGGGCATTTCAGAATAGTTGGCTATTCCAGAATTATTCCGAATAGCTAAAATCGAATCCAGAATACCGAATCCTATTCTGGTTTAAATCTATCTAATTTGCTGAAAAAATGAACAACCAGTCAATCACCACTGATATCCAGAAAAAATTTATCCAACGATTTGCTTGAATAAAGCAGCACTTTATTGCATTGCAACGCATTGAGTGCTTCTAAATGTTTACTACTTAGTTGCGTTCTTAATTCGCTCACAGTCAAGCCTGCACTGGAGCACCACCTTTCAGAAGAAGCTGATGTTGCGAGAATGCAACGGTATTTTCAAGCAATTTGCTTCAAATTGGGAAGTTGAGAATTAGTGGACCACCATTTTACGAGTCCAGCTTAAAAGATTAAAAAGGTTTGAATTTTGGAGGCCCTGTTAGGGGGGACCCCATTTTGGTTCCCCCAGATTTTGTCAAATTTTATCTTTCCTCTGTATTTACCTACTTTAAAAATTTTATGTGTCTAGCTTAAAATGTTAAAAAGTTTGAATTTCGTTGGTAAACCCCCAATGTGGCACACCCAATTTTTGTTAGGTTTGGGTTATTTTTAATATCTACCCTTTATGAAAATTTGATCCATCTAGCTCAAACGGTTTAAAAGTTAAAAATTTTCGAGGACCCGATTGACGGGGATTTCCCCAACCTAGCGCCCACTATTTTTGTCGCACAAAAGTCCTCCCTGATATCTTCAATCCCTCAAACTTAGAATACAGTGCGTTTAGCGGTTTAAAAGTAGGAGGCGGCAGAAGAAAAAGAAAAAAATAATAATAAAAAAAGATGCAAAACAAGAAAAACTAATATTCACGCTGGGGTAGACGATCATAACCCAAAGAAAGGTGGTTGATAGTGTGCTCAAAAATCACAAAGCATTTTTTATCAATATTGGTAATTACCGAGATATATCGATTTAAATTCGTCAACTTTTTGCCCATTTTCGGCCGGAAACATTTTGGTCACGATACTGGGCGCCCCCAAACTCGGTTTATATAAAGCATTTATAAGCTCCCACATTGAGTTCAAATTTCAGCTTTGCACGTCAAGTGGGTTTTGGGTTATAGGCAAATTAATAAATTTTTAAGCCAAAAATCGCCGTTTTTTATGATTTTTTTGTGTCTCAATTCACGATCACGTGACCTAGGATCCCCAAAATTGGCACACAGGCCGCTTTTATTAATTTTTATATTGAGCCCAAATTTCAATCTTTTAGGTTTTACCGTTTGTTAGTTATAAGCAAATCAATCCTCATCTGCCAAAATTCGAGAAAGAAAACAAAGGCATTACGCGCTCACGCGAAGTCCCAATTACAGAGCAAATGGCTCACTACACTTTTAGGTGAGAATTAACTGCAAACAATTTTTACCAATGTATTAGCGTTGATTTAAAACTGGTTCCAATTATCCGGTTTATATTTTAATTTGGATCCGGATAGTTCGGGACTCGGATCCTTCTGGATTCGGTATTCTGAAATGCCCATCCCTATCTCAGAGCTTCAGATGCACGTGCAAAAATAGCCTTCTTGCCTTTAGCGAGTATTTCGTTCGATAGCGTCTCTTAAAAAATTCTCATTATTAATGCGAACAAGGAAATTTCTGTCATGTTGGCAGGTCATGTTAATTCTTTGCAAAATATAAAGCAGCATTTAACTAGCTTCCCTAATCCCCATCTTGTAAGAAAAGACGTCGAAGGGTAACCTATAGTACCGAATTTGGCTTGCGTGGTTTTGTTTCAACTCTGACTAATATGACATCTGAAAATTAGCTAATTAACAAACCTTCAAAGTGATATAATTATGACTTTCATAGCACGATTGCGCAATAAACGTAGTACGCATGTCACGTGAAACAGCTAGGATGCAAATATTTAGTATCATACCTGCAGCAACGATATATTTTTCAGCATCAGATCTGAAACAGTTTTTTAAAGTGATATGGACTTTAAAGTGATTTCAAGCCACTTTAAAACATTTATCAAGGAGGGGGGTAATGTTTGTCAAAACTAAAGCTCACAAATAGGGTAAAAACTTTGCAAATGGCTAAAAATAAGCAATCAATTTTAATCGCTCGATGCAAAATGCTTAATGTAAGCTATGCTTCATCAAACAAAATTATGAGAATAGGTGTTGGCTATTTAGTAGTCTATTCAATTTAGTTAATTCCCGATCACTTCTCTCAAATCTTGTTCCATTAACCCCTCGCCCCAAATTTTATTTTTTTATAAAATGTTAACTAAATTTTCGGTACTGATTGCACGGCAGTTTTATTTAATTTGATTAACAACTGTAAAGCCTTAATTAATATCAGGGTGTTGGAGCAGGGAAAATTTTGAAGGTGCTCCAGCTCCTGCTGCGAAGCTCTTCGCTATCCTGTCATTGCTCTGGCTCCAGCTCTGGATCTGATTAAAAAGAGCTGCTCCGCTCCGGCTCCAGCTCTGGAATTATTAATTGTCATTTTAGCCTACCTACAGTTTTATCAATTAAAATAAATTTCAAATCAACTTTACTCAAAAACGCAACAAGCAAAACGTAGGCGTAGCCGGTTTTTTTGGGGGGGAGGGGAACCACAAATCACAGGCAATGACGTCATCAGAAACTTTCAAAAGAGGAACTTTTCGTCGGACAAAGATGTCGTAGAATGGATGACCAGTAGCCCTGACATGATTTACCAAAGTTAACGGTAAAAATGTCTCAATTGGCATATGTCTTGAGCAAACTAGCGTAACTCAAACGTATCAGAGACGGGGGTCTGGGGGCGGAGTCCCCAGAAGCTGAACGATTTAAAAAAAAAACAAGCTATTACAATGCCATTGGATCACATTCCGCACGTGTTCGGAGCCATTTGAAAGAACTAGATTCAAACATTTGAAAACCAACTCAAAAAATTAAATTGTTCAATCCTCCGTTTACGTACAATTTAAGTCCAAAAGACGGTTAAAATCTTGCACTTTGGGGTTAAATTTTGTACGTGATTTAGCCCAGGTAGGGGGAAGTAATGAACATTGCCGCTTGCAATATTTTAGCAGTAAATAATAAAATAATCCACACCACCATATTCCTTTGAGATTTTTGTTTTGTAATGTCATGAAAATAGCCAGTTTAAAGGTACATATACGGCCAGTCGGCCCAGTTTCCCTTAATTCAAGTTCAATAATTTGTTCAATAAGCTTTCCAACAGCTAATATTTTTGAAAAGTATAATATCGCGTAAAAACTGGCAAGGTAGGGGTGAATTGTTATTGAAAAATATTACGATATACAGTTACGCTTACTAACCATGTTATTGAACGGACCGGGCCGGATTTACATTGTTCAGAGCCCCCGGCAATTTAAAGATTTTTGCAAAATCTTTTTGCCAAATACAGGTGAAGACAAAAAAAAAAGTCTTACCAATTGAGCACGGGGCCCTCGGCACTGTACCATATCGTAAATCCACCCCTGGTTATTGCATTACGTTCATAAAAAGGTTAGATGAGTGCCTGAGGTAACAGCTTTTAGGACATAACCCTTAATTTCTTCCGGGTTAAACATATAAATTGATTGGCAAAAATTGAATTAAGGGGGCCCGGGTCCCCTGGTCGTCAATATCATTGTTAATTACTGTTTACATGTGTATGTTGTACACGGAAAATGCTAAAGGAAATTGACAATCAGGAACCAATTAGGCTTTTTTTTTGTCACATTTTTATCATTGTTGGCATTTCAATTGGAGGTTGGGGGGACCGGGCCCCCTGGCTATGCCTATGAACCAAATTGCTGCGCACAATTTAATGACATCTAGGAACTAAGCAGTAGCTAATACTAGAGTAAGCAGTAATTAAATCATACGAGAGTTGAATGCGGCAATTTTACGCACAAAAGCAAATTTTTTTTTACAGGTGACCCATCTATTTAGGACAAAAAAACGTTTTGATCGCAATAGCTTTTAGTGAGCGAACAACAATCAATCTTAGCAATAAAAATAGTTGATTTTAGTTTTATCTAACAAAAGCTCCCTTTAAACTTTTTACAAGGCCATTTGATGACTTTGCATTTTGTAGTTACCTTAAAATTAAAAAGAGTGATAAAGAAAAGCAATCGGCAAGTAAGCAGATATGGAGCTGGGAGCTATCCTACAGTAACGTTGCTCCGGCTCCAGCTCCGCCTAAATTTAAATGTGAGCTCCAGCAACGGCAAAAATGTACTGCTTCGGGGCTCGGGCTCCGAGCTCCGGCTCCAACACCCTGATTAAAATAGTAAAATTTCTAATTGTTTCGGACTTGGCTATGTCCGTCGTCAATAAAAATAAACTCTTGTTTAAATACAATCAAACTAAATTGATTAATATTTGTGAGTTTTTTTCCAATCATAGGATTTAACGATTAACCAGCTTATTGTAATAAACGAACTAGCATTTTACAATTAAGTTAGCCACCGCCCATATAAACTATTTACGCAGGCAGTTTAATCATGTTTTTGCAGACAGTGCAAATTTCTATGATTCGTATCAAAACAAGTCTAAAATTATGTAATTTTTGCCAAAAAATTGCAAAATCTTCGAACGCTGAGCTCTCCGCCTCCCAGACTACTCAAACAGTTCTCCCACTGCAGATTTCTGGCTACGCGCCTGGCTGTTGCTATTTATAGGTGATAAACTGATAACTGAGTGATATCACAAAAAATTGACTTCATTGCCCTGTAAAAAGAATATTGACATACAGTAACAGTAAAAAATTGACTTTTTTTGACCAGTCAAATTAAGAGTATGAAACTGACTCTTTCGATCTAGAGTTCATGCAAAAAATCACACCATTCAAACTTACTACTACAAAATTGACTTCATTGAAAAAACTTGAAGTAGTCATTAGTTCTAGAGAAAATTGTTAAATGAGTTTGGAGATTTGTTATTTAAGGAGCCGTAAACAAATTTGGCGACTTCGAATTTGAAAAAGTCATCAATTTACAGAATTTTTAATTGTGGGTAATATAGCTAATTAATAGAAAATGCAAAGCTGGCAACGCTGTTAGTGTGATTTCGTTAATGTTGTTTTGAGCTTTTTTTGCTCAATGACAAGCTTAGGTTTACGCCTGTAACCTTTGAGTATTTCTAAAGGTGCAGTTGACCTGACCGCATGGTCTTTTCGCTGTTTCCTGCCAGCGTAATTTTAAGGGTATGGTGAAATAAACTTTACTAAGCAGGTTATTCCCAAAGGATGATTATGACCCGCTCTTCTATGAAAAAGCAAGACGGATTGGTCGAACGTGCTTCAATTAGCCTGACAGTCAGTGGTGGGCATTAACGAATTACCGAAGAAACGAATTACTTTCTTAGTAATTTTTACAGTAATTACACTACTTTTTCAAAACAGTAACTTTTGTGGTAATTTTATTACGTTTTTCGAGGTGTTAAAATTACTAATTACAAATTACTTCGTAAATGTTACTACCCGCTAGAAACACTTGACTGGCTGCTTATTTTAGACCTCCAGCCAATCAAAAACGTTGTTTCTGTTGAGAGAATGACGCAGTATCGTGACAACCGCCGCGTGCTTTTCTGCGCGGTAGAATAGTTAACACACGCAGTGCCAGTTTAGTCAAAGAAGATCATTGATAGAGCTCGTAGGGATGCAGCACAAGGGCAGTAGCAATAGAAAAATATAGGGTCAAGCTTAGTAGTTCGGCAGTTATTAAAAGGAGAGTTCGGTGACGGTATTTTGTTGCCTGTTTGCTTAATTATAAACATTTCCTGGCTTTATTTACAACAGCTTTGTTTTTTTGTCTTTGATTAACGGACATCGATCTGAATAATTTATAATTAATTAACGGACTTTGATTAACGGACATCGATCTGAATAAACATTCTTTATTCGATACTAAGGTCGAGTAGTGTCAAATTTCAAAGTTGTGCAATAACGATTAACGAAAGTTATCCTTATTCCCAATACATTCACATGGCAATGAGTAAACTTTTTGTCATAGCAACTGCAGTGCAAAAAAAAAAAGAAAATATTCTGTCCAAAACAGTTAAATTTTTTAACATCTTGTCCGAAATAAATTTTTAAGACAAAAGTTGAAAACTCTGTACACTTTCTAAAGAACTTTATAAAAAATAAACACTAATAAATTTGTAGAAATTGAATAGAATCTTTGAATGTCCACCAAACACCGTATTATGAACTTTTGTACTATTCATTTTTTCGAAATTAAAGAGAAGCTATGTCGGTGTGCGGGGCCAAATTTATATTGCGCGGGGTCGTATACCACATATTCTGTCCACAAAAATTTGCTGACAGTAAAAAAGTTTTCCACAGCTAAGAAGTCGCATTTTTCGTCCAAAATAGGCCGAAAATCACCTAAAAATGTTTTCGCGTCCAGGGGTCGCAATATTGCCTCAGGCAAAGTACCATTTTGCAACTAGGTAATACTCGGCTCCGCTGGTAGGCACTATTGATAAAAAAAAAAAAAAAATACTACGCGAGAATTACCACAAACGAGATACTAAGATTAATGGTGGTATTTACCGATTAATTGGAAATTATTTATCAAAACCTGAGGGTATGCAACAAACTTGGAGTTAATAACAACATGATTAAACTTTTATTGCTCGATTTTGCTTCATAACGTTAGCGTTAAGATCTTGGTTCTGTGTACCAGGAAGCACGGTAGCCCTCATACTATGATAAGACCTTGACCGCGGAAACAAAAGATCCAAAGTTCGAAACCCGATTAGTTTTAAAACAAGTCAGTTTTCACTCAGGTGTAATACAGTAATTAAAGTAATATTCGTCAACACTGAACCGTATCGAATAGACATCATAATGACCACTAGCGTACGCAGGATTTTGAAAAGGGGTGGGGGGGGGCAGGAACTTCAGAAAATTTGAGAAGAACAAAGATCAGAATAAGAAATTGTTCCACCCAAAATCAGTCCGATTTTTTGCCCAAAATTAGGTGAAGAGCAAAAAAAGGTCTTCACTCAAATTTAGTCCGATTTTTTGCCCAAATTAGGTGAAGAGCGAAACAAAAAAACAAAAAAAAAAATAAAAAAAACAAGCAAAGTCTTCACTCAAATTTAGTCCCATTATTTGCCCAAAGTTGGATGCAGGTCTAAAACAAATGTATAAAACATACCCTTTGTGTGATCAAAGCTTCTGCTCAACTTGCAAAGGGGGGGCATGCCGCAATTTTGCATATTATTCTATTCTAATTATACTATCCTGGTGACCCAAAGGGGGGGGCATGGCCCAATGCCCCCCCCTAAATATGCCCCGGATAATGACAACTATCACGGACGAGATCCAACAATTTCTTTCATATACCATCATTGGAAAATTTGATGTAGATTGTAGACTATTGTCATTTTAGCTAAATTTTTTAGTTAAAGTAATTTGTAATTAATAGCGACAAATTACTTATTACTTTTTCTGGGAAGTAACGACTACGGTAATTTTATTACTTTTTTTAAGTAACTTTCGTGAAGTAGTGTCATTACTTTTACACAGTAATTTGCCCACCGCTGCTAACAGTACCGTAGTTTCCACCAGCTAACAGTACCGTATTCTTGATAAAACGTTCGTCTATTTAGATTACAAAATGCGTCCCCAAATTTTTTTGCTCCCCCCTCCAAAACACACTGTTCTCTAGCGCCGGACCTGCAGTAACATCGCGTAACCTAATCAAATTTCGATAAATATCTCCCTTTTTCTGGCACTTTACCTCGGGAGAACCACCTCAAGATTTCCAATAACTTTTTCGGGATATATTTTTTTGTATTTGTTGAATATATCTTAAAAACTGCAGCCCAAGAAAAATACCTTTTGATGTTTTTTGATAACAGTACTTTTTTTTTTGTTCGTTGCTTCCTTTCTCAACTACAATAAACTATACAACTAACTATACTACCCCAAAACCAAAAAAAAATTTCAAAAATTCAATTTCAATTTTTGCTATTGTAAACTACCGGAATTGACTAGATGCTTCAAACCGTTAATCAAAAATTTGACTTTATTTTGACCTACAAAATATACCCACAAAAGCAGACGCGTGAGCAACCAAAACTTATGTTAGAATACGTTTGATGATGTCAGTAGCATAGCCAGGGGGGGCGGGGGGGGGGCTCGAGCCCCCCCATTGGCCTGAAAAGTATACAAAATCGCACGTTTTTGGAGCTTTTGAGGCCGATTTTTGCTCAAAAAATGAAAATAGCCCCCTCCCCAAAGGAATTTGGGTGCCGAAGTTGAGAAGGAGTTGCCGTGAATTGGCCGGAAGAACCGTTTGAATTTCCGATTTCGGCCGAAAAATCCGTCTCAATTTCGGTGAAGACCTTCTTTTTTTGGAGATCACTTGTTTTTGGGCCGAATAACCGTTCGAATTTCCCATTTCGGCCAAAAAATCCGTCTCAATTTTGAATAAAAGCAAGGAAAATTCGGGTCAAGGTCGCTTACAGTTGTCTCACTTTTTCAAACCCCCCCCCCTTTTCGAAATCCTGGCTACGCACCTGGATGATGTAACAAGGCCCTGAAAAAATTTTGACTTTATTAACTTTAGCGAGCCCTAGTGATCGAAAACAAAGCAGGCTGCGACGTCTTAAGAATGGCGTCTTCCAAGGATCTGTCTTGGCCCCTCTTCTCTTCAACATCCACATTAGTGATCTCCAATCAACAACTTCCAACCCAAGTTGACAATCTAGCGCTTATGCATATTGCTGAAAACTGGCAGACACTCGAGAAGACTCTCACCCAATACATGGCAACCGTTTTTTGATCTTCACCTGCCAGGGGCCTCGCGTGATGTAAATTCAGTCCTGTTCGTCCCCAACATTGATGCTCTGCCGTCGGAATGCATCTCCCAAGACGCTCCGGGGTCCGGCTGAATCGTTTACGCACTGGTGTCGGACGTTTCAGTAAACTACGAATAAAAACGGAAATCGACTCATTAAGAAGGCTCAGCCGAAGATTACACCTGGATTATAAAAATTGTTAAAACCCATGTCTACAAAATTTGTAAAAAATAATTTAGCCCATACTAGACAAATGTTTAACAATGTTGTACGTTTCCCTTCTTCCCTACACAAATGGGGTATGGCGACAACTGCAGCATGTGTATGCGACGTTGAGAACCAAACGGCAGAGGGCAGACCACATAACAACACTGTCCGCTTTACTCTCCACTTCACGGTACAGATAGGCTAATCCGATTGGATGAAGATGCAACCAATTGGCTGCAAGAAACCTGCGCGGACATTTGACGAGAAGCTCAAACAACCTAACAAAGTGGGCCCTAGTAATTACTTCTATTTTCTTCATTGCCCGCTTTTCCGTTGGAGTTGCGGGAGTAGCATCTCGAGATTAAGCCGTCACACTTCACGGTTTTCCATTACATCCATCATTTCACTTCGGTAAAGTCCCAAGCGATTCCTTCCAAGATCCTTAATGTAATTGGTTCATCTTGTTCTAGGTCGTTCAACTGGTCTTTTCCTATTTGCTTTGGCAAGTACAAAGCTTGTTTAGGAAGTCTTTCCTGAGCATTCTACTTACATGGCAAAACCAGTCAAGCTAAAATCTTTCAATTCGGAGAAGTAACGGCTTGATGTTTCGAGACTTTCTAATTTCAGAGCAACGCAGCTCTTTGTTTAATAGTGCGACTCCTTCGATTCTTTGTAAAAACCTCATTTCGGACGTCTGCACTTGTGATCGCACTCTTTCGGTCATTACTCAAGATTCATGACCATAGGTAAAAATGGGGACAAAAACTGTGTTGAAAATTGAGAGCTTTGCCTTTTTCAACAAATCGTTTCATAGCAACCGAATAATACAAAGCTTGCATTAACTGCTCTAGCCTTGCCTATTCGGGTATCCAGTGCTTGGTCTTGCCCTCCGTCACTCAAGAATGCTACCCTAATTTACTTGAACTTTTTGACCTACTTCAGTGTCACTCCATTCACTTGTAACACGCACTGATCAGGGTTTCTTGAAATCTTTTTTTCGTTTCTTGAAAATTTTTATCTTGAAATTGTTTCTTGAAAATTTTTATCTTGATATTGATTCTTGAAAATTTAGTTGTTTCTTCAAATCTTTTATCTAGTTTCTTAAAATAACTTTTATTCGAAATGGTTCAACGCTAACACCACAACATATTTCGTATGGCACTAAGTATGCACAAAAATAATGAAAATTGCGAAAGTAGAAAAACCAAACCAGGAGACAACAAAAATCACCATACGGTATTCGAGTCAGTTGCCTCTTCAAAGCTAAATTAAACAAAAGTAAGCACTAAAAACAACGCACATAAAGATATCTACTAAGTTAATGCTATAATCGAGATTTCTTTGAGCAAATTTTTCATAACATGTCAGCATTATATCAAAAATTTATACAGGGAAAATGTGAAGAATCAAAATAGGGTTTTAGTGGAGAAAAACCATAGAAAAAGAAAAGAAACACAAATACATGTAAAATGTGATTATCCACAGTTTATAAACCAAAGGAAAAAAAGAAAAGAAACACAAATACATGTAAAATGTGATTTATCCACAGTTTGTAAATTTCTAGTTGATCAGACAGAGTGTATTCAAATTAAGTTGACCATAACATGATCCTAAGCATTGCAAGTTTACAGTTAAATCAAATCAAATCTTTCGTTATACTCGATGCATTACGCCGAGGCATGTAACGAGTTGGCGGGGCTCATCTCCGCATCATTGCATCCAGGCAACACAGCTCCTTTCGAAGATATGTTACAGCGGTGGCGAGCCATTGGCAACTGTGTGCGATTTGACCGGCCCGTGATTTGAACCTCAGACTTTTCGCTCCAGAGACGAATGCGTTACCGCCCGACCATCTGATCTGTCCAAGTTTACTGTCTTTCATTTTAATGTTAATTACAGGCTTTGTTAATTATTAGGTGCTACTGTCACAGCATGTGATTTTTTAGTTTCTTTGCAAATAAGGTGGTTGAAACTTGTTTTAATTCCTATGGTACTTGGGTCCAAATTTTTGATCCAAGTTTGTGCAAGTTCTTCTACCTATTCCTAAGTTGGTGGGCTTTGTGAAGTAATTTGATTTGGAAGCTTGGAGCTATGTCTTGAAGTGATGAGACTTGTGAATGCGGATACTACTGGGAAAACTTATATCTTGATTTGATGACAGACAATGCATACATTTTGCAACTTCAACAAAAATATATCTTCCAAGTTTAGTAGCTGTAATTGGAGAAAAAGTGGTTTTGAGTAAGCCCGATAATCAGCACCGCTGATAATGCGAATAATAAATTCGGTTTTGTAATGACACAAAGAGGTTAAATGAAGCTTCGTGAAGGTTTCGTGAAGCATTCAATCTATAGGTATAAGTTAGTACTGATTCTCTCCTTAATCTGTAGCAATCTTGCAACACACTCGAATTTGTTATTTTTTGATTTGGGTTTTATTTTCGTTTTCTGTAATAACTGTACGCATTTACTTCTCTTGCTTGTTTCTATGCTGCATGACTTATGTGTTGTCGTGTTCGTGTATATAACTTATGAGACGACTTCAGAGCGAAAGACCTGCTTTCACCAGGTCTAGTTGAAGTCGATAAACCTGCATTATTATTATTATAAATTACTGCAGATGAAGTACCACAGTTTTGGCAGAAAGATGAAGTACCGGTACTATAGTTTTGGCCGTGCATATTTTCATTTCGGCGGTGTCACATGCATCTGCAAAGGTATTTGATGCACCCTGGAGACCAGATTCTGTGGAAGAAAGCAGAATCATATCATCAGCGAATAGCAGACGACTAATTTTGCTATTTCCAATCGTGGAACACTCATCAGCTTGGCTGTATTTGTCGATCCAATTTGTCGCTCGCTCGAAAACTAAGCGACAATCTCCACCAGCCATCCTTAGTGGCAGCTCCACCAATGTGCCCGCTACACGTTTGGAGAAGCGAATGAAGGCAGCGCTGAGTATTCGTACTCGAGAAAATGTCGCACATTCACGGGTCATCCCTAGTAATTACAATAATTATTAATTACAATTGTATTGCTGTAAATTGTTACGTCATTAATGCAACCACTGGCACTTTTGCAATAACAAAAAAAAAATTTGAGCTGCAGAGCGAGTCCATCTTTTAACTTCATTTAAAACCAAAAAAACATTAGCCTGATCACATTTTTTCACCACTGCTACTGAAAAAGGAAAAATGGATTCAGAAGAAATTATTGAGAAGACTTTCGAGTAGGTTTGGATATCGAATTGTTTGTACAGGTAGCCTACCGAGTAGCTAAGGCAATTAATGTAAGGAAGGTACTTTTCCACTAGCCTATTGTGGCAAATATTATTTTCCCTTTGTTAGGGTTAGGGTTATTTTGCCTCCATTGCCAAAAGCAATGCAGTTTTAAATAATTTGCAGAATAGCGGCAAGCTAGGCGTTATGCCGAAAGATATAGGCCTAGTGACTAGAAGTGGAGTCAAGGACCTAACGTTCGAGGCTAAGGTTAAGGACTCAAAAAACATCCAAGGCCAAAGACCGACTTTTCGAGGACAGACCCTCTCGAGGCCAAGGCATAAATGCTCAAGGCCAAGGACCAACGACACTATTTCGAGATACTACTCATTTTCTGCGTGAATTCAGGCGGTCTCCTAAAAATAAAAAAAAAAGGTCACCGCGCAGAACACCGCGATCTCTAAATATTTTCCTTCATTTTCAACGAATCAAAAAATAGTGCTGTCGTCGAGCCTGGGACAGGGCATTTTTGAGGGCTTGTAGGCTTTGAGGTCCAGGCTAAGAACTTCAAAATGTGTTCTCCAGGCCAAGGACATCCTCGAGGACTTCACCTCTGATAGTGACGTTTTATTCAGTAACAAGGATCTGCTATTCAATTGCTGCAGCCTTTAAAATTGACTATAACAATAGAATTTGTGACTCAAAGTTTTGCTACTTATTAATTTAAAATAGTTTAATTGGAGTGTGGCGCATAGGCGTGGCCAGGATTTTTGATTGGGGGGGCCCAAACTACAAATCACACGCAATGACGTCATGAGAAACTTCAAACGAGGAATTTTTTGTGGAGCAAAGATATCGTAGAATGGAAGATTAGAAGACGTGGTCTGGTGTTGGCACGTACCGTAACTAGGAACTCGTTCAAGATAGAGAGTTTAAAGCTAAAGTTCAAGTGCGAAATTGTCTAAATTGGGAGACGTGGTTG
This sequence comes from Trididemnum nubilum, assembly GCA_963965965.1. Taxonomy (NCBI): domain Eukaryota; kingdom Metazoa; phylum Chordata; class Ascidiacea; order Aplousobranchia; family Didemnidae; genus Trididemnum; species Trididemnum nubilum. The sequence goes on along the minus strand of OZ014478.1, from coordinate 35,015,573 downwards.
AGCAAAGAAGTGTACTGTAATTCAAACGTATCACAAACGGGGGTCTGGGGGCGGAGCCCCCAGCCGCCGGAGGCTAGGGGGGTCTGGGGGCAAAGCCCTCTGCCGCCTGGCGATTTTTCGTAATTTTTTGGAAAAAAAGCTATTTTCATACCATTGGATCACATTTCGCACGTATTCAGAGCCATTTGAAAAGACTAGATTTTTAACATTTGAAAGTCCATTTAAAAAATTAAATTGTTCAGTCCACGTTTTGCTTGCAATTTATCTTCAAAACACGTTCAAAATCTTGCATATTGGGGTTAAATTTTGTAAGTGATTCGGCCCAGGTAGGGGAAAGTAAAGTACATTGCCTCCTGCAATACTTTAGCAATAAACAACAATCTAGTCGAATATTTTCCTAAGAGATTATTGTTTTGTCATGAAAACAACCAATTATAGGAGTACACGTCTACCGGGGCGACTTTGAACGCCGAGGGACTTTGAAGACTTCACTAAAACAAACTTTGTTTTCAGTTAAATACTTTTCAAGACCAAGAGCGGTCTCTTACTAGGTCAGTGTTTGAACTTTGATAGATTTTTTTCTTTTTTGCCCGACTAGCACAAGATCACGTGACAATGACGTCATCATTTCAACAAAATAATTCTCAAAAATAGGGCGATTCATTACACTATTACTACTGACATGTAGATCCCTGAGTCAGGTCAATTAGCGATAGACGACTGCAGGCTCGAACCCATGACAATGTGATCGGCAGTTTACCGCCCTCACCACTAGGCCACGCGTTGTTTTTTTTGCATTTCTAAGGCGGAGTGCCGATTTAAAAAACAAATTGGGAGCCGGAGTGTGACTTTAATTAATCTTCTGAGCCGTAGTGATAGTTGGTAGTAGAATGAGCAACTATTTTTGCTCTCTAGAAATGGAGTATCAAAATATGTGAGTAGGGTACGCTTATCCAGGTTATTGAGCAATATGACAATTGGTTCGAATTTTTTGTCGAAGCGTGTTTTTGTATCAGAGTATTGCAGAGCGGAGTGTTGTTGTAAAATTTCGGAGCTGGATTAGAGCCGAAATCAGTTAAAAAATTTCGGAGTGGAAAAATTAGCCACTCCACAACGCTCTAATTCAAAGACATTCCAAGCGAAGGCAACTTTGCGCTTGTAAGTGAAGGTTTAAGTGGATGTTGGTAGGTAGTTCAAAGTTGCCCCAGAAAGCGGAGCGACTTTGAACGCTTTTTGAGATAGAATATATGGCTTATGAGAGCGAAATATTTTTTAGTTATGACCGTTCCAGATGCTGAGGCCGTAAGTGTTACGTTCAGCCTATAAGCACTTTTCTTGCTTAAACCTGGCGGAAGTGACCAGTAAAAATGATTCAAGAACGTTTAAAGTCGCCCCGGTTGGACCAATACGGCTAGGGGGCCCAGGCCCTCTCGATTCAATAATTTGTTCAATGAGCATTCCCTTTACTGCAGCTAATTTTTTTCAAAAGTATTTTGTTGCATAAAAACTGGCGAGGTGGAGGTGAATTGTTTATTGTAAAATGTACAATAGATAGTTACGCCTACAAACCATGTTACTGACCGGGCCGGATTTACATTGAGTTGGGCCCCCGGCACTTTGGGATTTTGCAATATTTTCCTGCCAAATAAAGGTGAAGACCAAAAAAAGTCTTATCTGAGCGCAAGGCCCCTGGCGCTGTGCCATATGTTAAATCCGTCTCTTGTGGTTATTGCATTACGTTCATAAAAAGGTTAGATGAGGGCCTCAGTTAACAACTTTTAGGATAAAAACTCTTTAATTTTACTCGGGTTATACGTTTAGATTGGTTGGCAAAAATTAAACAGATGGGGCCCGGGCTCCCTGGATCAATATTATTGTTGGGGGCCTATTTAAATTGGGGGCCATGTAAATGTTATTGTAGGGGGCCCATTTAAATTGGTTGGCAAGAAATAAATCGGGGGGCCCATTTAAGTTCTGGACCATTTAAATATTATTGTAGGGGGCCCATTTAAATTGGTTGGAAAACATTAAATTCAGGGGGCCAGGACCCCCCTGGATCAATATTATTGTTAATTACTGTTGTACGCGTGTACTGTTGCACACGAAGATACTAAAAGAAACTGAAAGTAAAGAAACAATAGTCTTCTTGTGACATTTTTATCATTGGTAGCATTTCAATTGCGGGGGGGCGGGCCCCCTGGCCCCCCCTGTCTACGCCTATGGTGTGGCGTGAAGGAATTAATCGTATTTATGACTTTTCAGCAGAGGTGGAATCGAGGACACAAGGCTTGAGGCCAAGCCAAGAACACAAAAAAAAATCCGAGGCCAAGGACCAAGGACAAAACGCGTAAGTGTTCACCAGAAAAAAAGGTCTTTGCTCAAAAAAGTCGCAGATTTTCCGCAAAGTTCAAGCGTTCTCCAAAAAAAGTCTTCAAAATGTTTTTTTTTCGCAAGTTCTCTGGCGTGCTCCGAGAAGAAAAAACTTTGCTCATGGCCTTGGCCCATTTTCAGCATGTCAAAGAGTAATGCTGTCCTCGAGCCGAGAACAGGATATTTTCGAGGGCTTGCAGGCTTTGAGGCCAAGGACTTGATCTTCGAGGCCAAGGACTTCAACTTGTGTCCTCGAAGACTCCACCTCTGGGCTTCAAACTAGCCATACGCGTAGCCTGGGGGGTCTTTTATTAATAAAGTTTTGATGCTGAATAGTGGATTTAATACAACATAAGGTATTCTTTACAATGGAAATTGCTGTAAAATACGGACATATCTTTGGCCGTGGTTAGTGTTAGGTTTGGCTGATGTAATAATATTTTGCCAAAGTTCGCTGGAATTTTTAAGATCGCTCTCCTTGTTACCAGCCAGTTAGTCGCACGGTAACGCGTTCGTCTCTGAAGCGGAAGGTTTTAGGTTCAAATCTCTGGCCGGTCAAATCGGACGCAGTGTTGCCAACGGCTCGCGACTGCTGCGACATTTTTTCGAACGGAGCTGTGTTGCCACATTGAAAACGAATAACCACAAAGCTGTGAAAATAAAAGAGCGTAATGTGCAAAAGAATTTGGTAAATTTTGATAAATAGTTGTTTGATTTTTAACATTACACTTAGGGTTCTGGAAAGCATGGATTGGAGAAAATGAAAATGAGTTTTGAATGTAAAGTTATCGTAAAGATAGGCTTTTTAATTTTGCTTGTGTATGGATCTTTTTCCGTGCTGAGGCAGGCATTGTTTTGATTTAATTCTTAAATTTTGAAAAAATTAGTAGAACTGTTCACACATGTGCTTATATAAAATTCTTCTTCAAAAGATGATTGACTTGATACTGGATGTATAGTTGTGGATTATGTAGATTTGATATTTAGGTTAGTGTGTCAAATATTTCTGGTCAGGATGTGCAAGTTACAAAATCCGTAAAATTAATCATATTGGCATTTCCAGATCAAAAAGTTTTGTTGCAATTCTTAGTGAAATGTCATTTTTGTTGTTATGATAGGAGCAAAAGGTTTACTTTCGAAATATTTGTTTTAACGAGGATTTTGTTTATAAACCAAATTGGTCTGGAGTTATTATTATTTATACTTTACAAATTGCATGCATGTATACTGCTTGAAAGTCGCAGCAATTTTAACGATCGCACTGCGCTGTAAAGTGAAAATTGCAACGAACTCCTTAAAATGAGAACTAGGCAGAGTCGTAAAATTTTGATTGAAACCTGCACCCACATTACAGAACTTGTTAGCGAGCTCCTTAAGGTCATTTTCTCTCGCTAAAAGGCGTAAACAAACAAAAAACTTCTTAAACAAATTCCCCTTCCAAAATGTCTCGCCCAGCATGTGTTAAAATTTGAAAATGCTCGCTCGATTTTCTTTATGAGGTGTTACGTAACTTACGTTAGTACGAAATAAATACAATAATTGTGACGTCTGATGAATTTCTACTGCAAGACAATGCTTTGAAGCTTATATACCTATAATTGTTATAGGAAAAGACACAATGGCCCTGCGGTAATATTCTAAGCTAGCAAAATCCTCGATTGATAATAATTAGCACATGAAGGACAGAATTTAATTACTGTATATGTTTGGATCAATGAAAAAAGAACAACTTTTTCCATACTTCAAATTTTTGAATGACGAAAAGCGCCCTTGAGGTTGTTGGTGGGTAAACTTACATTTTAAAAGTAACAGCGTTATATTTTCAAGTTGGAAGACTGCCCAAAAAAATTTCTCAGTTGCTTGCGCAGCGCAACAGCGTTTTTTGATTTTGGAATAGTTGCGGTTTTGCTTGCAAACACAAGAAAATAACTAAAATTTTATCGTTTTCAATCAATACAAAACGTAGCTTCTGTTATTGATTTTAAATTTATTCTCTTTCGTTTGTTCTTGATGTATTTTTGCTGCCGAGGCTGACATTGTTCTTTGATTTAGAGCAAAAAGGAGCCTCGTGTTCATAGAAAATTGTTCTTATAAAAAGAAAGAATTTATTGCTGTTTTTTTCAACTGGCGCTACTCAATACTTTATCAGTCGATACATCAAATGGTTCTCAATGCAAATCAATTTTTCCTTAGCTGTTTAATAGCAAACATGGCGATTATTTTAATTAAATTTCAGCAAAAATTCGCTTTAGTTAAAGTTTTCAACATTTTGCCATCAAATTTCTAAAGCAAAAAAGATTTTTCGCACGCTTAAAAAGTGCTTCAAAATCTTCTTTGAGATACAAGGAAAACGTGGCGTTTTTTTACTTGACCTATGTTTTGCAATCGATCCAAGCAACTTAGCGAACGAAAATGACGTTACCCAGCTCGCAGAGCATCAGATGCTGTGCAAAAATAACCTCTCGTCTTTAAGGGAGTATTTGGTTCGTGAGCGTCTTTTAAAAACGCGCATTCAAGTCAAGTTTTTCAATGTTGACTAAAATGTCGGGAAAAGCCTAAAACACATTTTCACCAAACTTGAACTTTCTACGTCTTGTCGTTTTCAAGATATAGCCAGTAGCGTAGGCGGGGGGGGGCTCGAGCCTCCCCCATTGGCTTGTGAAGTATGCGAAATCGCACGTTTTTAATGCTTTTGAGGTCGATTTTTTGTGAAAAATTGAAAATAGCCCCCCCATCAGAAAACAGCCCCCTTCAAACGCCTGAATTTCGGATTTCGGCGAAGACCTTTCTTTTTTTTGGAGACCACCTGATTTTGGGCGGAAAAAACCTTTGAATTTCGAATTTCGGCCGAAAAATCAGTCTCAATTTCGGCGAAGACCTTTTTTTTTTTTTTTTTTGTAGACCACCTGATTTTGGGCGGAAAAAACCTTCGAAGTTCCGAGCTTTCCGAGAAATTTCGTCTGAATTTTCGGACAAACCGTGTGAAACTGATTCAAGAACAATGAAAATTTGGGTCAAGGTCGTTTGCACTTTTCTCACTCTTTCAAAATAGCCCCCCCCTTTTCCAAATCCTGGCTACGCGCCTGGATATAGCATATCAAAGTTAACAATTTTCCTGTTACTTCTGTGTTGCCATTATGACAGTTTTGTGACGGAAGATTAACTTTTGGAAAGTTTTCTTGACTTTACTTGAAAAGCAGCTATAATTTACAATTCTGACCCTTTACTTTGTTTTAACAACAACACTGTTGAAAACACTTATTGAGAGTAACAAACATGCAGAAATTTTGTTTGTAGTTGGTAAACCTGACAAAATTTCTAAGGGAAAAAAGCTTTTCTAAGGGGAAATCTAAATTCTCATAACTTGGGTCGTAGAAAGCTAAAATTTGGTGAAGTTAGTCTTCAAATCTGTCAAAAATTTTTTAGAGAAAACCGAGGAAAAAATTTTTTTGACCTAAATGTCCTTTCAAAAAAATGCTCGTTGTTAATCCGAGGGTGGAAATTTTTGTAATGCTGGCCCTGCTCAAGTTATGACAAAATGTGAAAGCAATGTATTATAAATAGGGAAATTTTTATTTTGACCTAAAAAATTTAATTTTGACTTTATTTTGACCTAAACCGTTTTGGCCTTATTGAGCTCCAAATTATGATTAAAAACAAGTTTTGTTACTTGCAATTCACGTAATTTTGAAGCAGGTAACCTTTTTTCATTAACAGCATTTTAGAAAGAAATATCAATCAGTCAGTCTTGTGATTTAAGTAACTATTCGCTTCGGGACAAAAACCTAGGAATCTGCATTTCCATGTCAACTACAGTTTTTTAATAACCAGTAAATTTTGGAGTAAAATGTACTGTTCTTAAATTTTCACGAATTTTCGGCCTCATTTGTTCTCAAATTTTTATTGGAAAATACATTGACATAATTTCAATCTTGCTTGGCAAAAAGTTGCGTAGTGTAAAAGCTTTGTCGATTGCTAAGGCTGTGAAAGTAAAACAGTACAGTCCTAAGATTTCAAAAATCTGGTTAATTCCTTGTGATATGTGGTACTGCATAATAAAAATTGACTTTTTGATTTTTGAATTTGGACATACAGTGTTCTTAGTTATTTTATTCATGCCGAAGCTGGCTATCTTAATTTGTTTTAATTAAAAAAAAAACGAGTTTCGCGCTATTATAAAATTGTTTTTATAAAGAAGTTAACCCAGGCAATTGTATTGCGGCATATTGCAACTATTTGCAGAAGTTTGGGTAGTAAAACTTCATTCAAACATGTTTAAAATTGCTCATAACGTTTCGTTGGTGCTCAAATATCCAGGAAAATGAAGAAAAAAATCTGCTGTTTGATTTTGAAAAAGAATTTTTGATCACATACAATTTAACAAATTTCGACCTAATCCAAAAATTTGACTTTATTTTGACCTATAAAATTTACCTAAACTGGCCCTAGAGTACCCCAAACCATTGTTGGTATACGTTCGATGATATGATAAAGCCCTGAAAAAATTTTGATTTTATTGACTTTTGCGAATCCTAGTTATAGATCAGACTATCAACAACCATGAACACGGCTTAACGCAATTGTACACTATTTTTAATCGAGACAAGTTCTTTAGTTCAGTTAAGTTGGATACCTTCGCGAAGTTTCCAGATATCGCTTATGATGTCACATTCTAGTTATGTTTAGATAAGATTACACGCAAAATTAATTACGTTTGCAAACTTTAATTGGCGTATTATTTGTTGCAGAAGTTCTTTTAACGTCCAGTTTCTTGTTCTGGTAAAATGCAATCTCTATTTTCATTTTAGATTTGTAATAACGAATTGGTGTAAAACAAGCCATTAACTAGGCATCAAGGTATACAATTGAAATATTGTACGCGTGTTTCCACTTATTTTATGTATGATTAATGCTAAAGCTAAAGTCATTAATGAATCATTACTGTAAGTCAAGATAGCCGGTAGGTTGGCTAGTCAAAGTGAGTTTTTAATATTGTACGATGAAACATGTTCTGTGTCTCACTTGTTAGACTAATTGTAGGAGTATGAGAGTGAAAGAATGCTGTAAAATTCAAGCAAACAGGGATTTATGGTTGTTGGTCTAGTTTGTAGCTAAACTTAAGACCAGGCCTAATAACCTAACCATACTTCAATTGGATTAGCTTTATTGGAAAATGAGTCTAGGCTGATGAGCCTAGGCTACCTGCCTGCTTAATATTGCATTGCATTCTGTTACCAGGCTACAATATGTTAAAATAACATCAGGAAAGCAGGTTGCAAAAGTAGGCTATGCATCAGAGGTGGAGTCCTCGAGGACGTCCTTGGCCTCGAGGACGTCCTCGAGGACAGATTTTGAAGTCCTTGGCCTTGGCCTTGGCCTCGAAGGTCAAGTCCTTGGCCTTGGCCTCGAGGCCTCAAGTCCTCGAAAATTGGCCTGTCCTCGGCTCGAGGACAGCACTATTTTTTGGAAAGTTAAAATTTTGTGGAGCGGTTGAAAAATTTTTTGGAAAGCGTTTTTTCGTGGAGATCGCTTGAAAAATTTTTGTGAAGACCTTATTTTTTTTTTTTTGGAGAGCACTTGCGCTTTGTGTCCTTGGTCCTTGGCCTTGGCCTCGAGCATTCCTGTCCTTGGCCTCGAGAGTGTCTGTCCTCGGAAAGGCTGTCCTTGGCCTTGGCCTTGGCCTCGGATTTTTTTTGTGTCCTTGGCCTTGGCCTTGGCCTCGAGCCTTGTGTCCTCGACTCCACCTCTGCTATGCATCGGCTGATCAGCAAGTCAACTTAGGTCAACAACTAGGGTTGGATTGAATTTAAAGGCGGTGAATCATCCAGCCAATTCCGGTGGTTTACAATAGCTAAAATTGAACTATAATTTTTGATATTTTTTGTTTTGATTTTGGGGTTGCGTTTGCAAAGATATTCAACAAATACAAAAAGATGTCCCCCCGAAAAAAGTTTTTGGAAACCCTGAATTTTGATCTTCCCGCCAAAACCACAGTTCTCTAAACTATAAGGCCTACTGTAATCTTATTAAACTATTAGGCCTAACTATCTCTAAGCTATTAGGCCTAATAGTTTAGAGATTGTTAGGCCTAATTAGGCCTCAACTATTTAAAAATAAACTATTTAGAAATAAACTATTTCTAAACTATTAGGCCTCCCACAGTTTTCTAAACCATTAGGCCTACTGTGGTTTTGGCGGGAAGAACAAAACTCAGAGTTTCCAAAAGCTTTTTTCGGGGGGACATCTTTTTGTATTTGTTGAATATCTTTGCAAACGCAGTCCCAAAATCAAAACAAAAAATATCAAAAATTATAGTTCAATTTTAGCTATTGTAAACCACCGGAATTGGCTGGATGATTCACCGCCTTTAAATCCGCTCACAAATTACTGATAAATTTGAATTTGAATTCGTCTTTTGCAAAATCAATGAATTGAAATTTAAAAATTAAAAACAAAATGAATGGATCTAACCAGTACCGTTGCTACGGGGGGCAGGGGGGCTGTACCCCCCTAACCAGGGATGCCGATCTTTGTTGAGCATTGGGGAAATAATTTGCAATTTTACCCCAATTTTGCCCTATTTTCAACACTGGGAGGGATGAACCTCGACCACGATTTTGTTCAGGTGAGCAAATTAAGTGAAGACCAAAAAAAAGGTCTTCACCAAAAGTGGAACCCTTTTTCCCCAAATTCAGCTTAAGACCAAAAAAAAGGTCTTCACCTAAAGTGGAACACTTTTTTTCCCCAAATTCAGCTGAAGACCAAAAAAAAAGGTCTTCACCAAAAATGAAACACTTTTTTCCCCGAATTCAAGTGGACACCTACGCTCAGATGCACACCAGAGTCAAATTATTGGGGAGGATGCAGATGTTGACCATACTCAAACTAGTGGGGGGAATACAGTCAAATTATTGGGAAGGATATATCCCCATCCCCCCCGGGTTTCAGCACCCCTGCCCCTAACGGCCGCTTGTGCCCCTGTTTTGTGGTTCACTAAAAATACTAGCTGCTTTTGGAACATCACGCACCGACAAGACAACAGACAATGTTGGAAAAAGAAATAATTACGTTTAAACATAATTCTCCTTGATGTTTTTTTCGATTCTTTGCGAAATTGCTGGCAACGAACTGCTGCACATTAATCTGACGCAATATTCTGTCTTATGCTGTCATGAATAATAATTTTGAATGCCTGAGATAAGATTATTTGCTGTATTTTAACGTTTATGTGACTGATTTACTACTTTTTCCGTTTTTTTTTTATTTCGAATATTCGAGATAAGTCCTTTCTAGTTCATTCTGCTATTTTCTGCAGTTATCGATGTTTGGGTTGTTTACGACTCTTAATTGCTATATTTAGACTTGAAGTTTGTGACGTCATAATTATGTCAAAATTTGTTTATCGTAAGCTCATGTATTTTTCTATTGCAACGTATCAAGGATTTTTCTGGGATATTCGAGAGCTTTTGTCCTAGTATAAATAAGCTGGTCGTTTTTCATTCATTATTCTAATATTACAAGAGTGGGTGATTTTAGATATTAGTTTCGTAGGCAGTTAAGCCGAGTTTGGGTATCTGGGGTTGGCTCGTGTAGTCGTTTAGTAAGAGGTGTGAGTGGAGCGATTTTGCTCAGTTAGTTGGTTTGTGTTTCAATCTTAAATAGAAGTTTTAATTTAAGATTGGTGTGCTACTTTCTGAGATTCAAGAAGCTAAAGAAACTGTCAACTGCCATTTTCGATTCGTCAATTAACATCTCAGTCGTTCTCTAGTTTCAGCCGACGTGGGCAATTTTAGGGATTAAAGGTTGTACTCTAGCCAAGTATCAACGATCGCAACACACGCCTTTACGGATGTGTCGCGGAAGAGACATGTAAGCTTGCAGAATCGCTTTCGGTACTTCGTTAGTGATTATGACATGAAACAATGCGTGAAAACTTTTTTTTTAAAGACCAGCTGTTTTGATTTTTAGAGCACACTCAAGATTTTGAGGTCACAGTCAGTGGCGCTACTAGGGTGAAGGGGGTTAAGCTCCATTTACGAAGTCACTTAGAAAATTTAATCTCAAAATACGTGCGTTTAAACGTATTTTAGGCTTGATCTAAAGTAAAAGGGGCTGAAGGTGCAAAGTAATTCATTTCTTTGAAATGATTTTTGAATTTTTAGGAATTTAGTTATTCATGTGACTTCTAAATGGCGTTAAAATTGTTATTTTTTTTGCTTCAAAATCGCCCAGCGGCTGGGGGATCCGCCCTCAGGTCCCATCCTCATTCACTTAATATTTAGTGTCTATGTCCGTCTGTGACACGCTTGACTTGCATCAGTTTGTTCAACACGAGGGCTAAATCATGCAGTTTTTGTGTAAAAAAATTTACTTTTGGTTCACCTTTCTTCGCAAAATCTTGGTCGCACAACTTGTAGCATTCACTGCTGTAGATAGATTTTTCAAGCGATTATTGGCCACTGACGAAACGAGCTAAGAAACGCGGCCGACCTTATTTTAAAATTGCGCACAATTGCGGCCGTACAAGATCTGAAGATCAGTTTTTATAATCAAGTTTTAGTGCCCCCCACTTTTGACTGGTGCTTCCTCACTTCGTTTGCTCCGGCGACGGCACTGAATCCAATTCTGGATTCAAGCGACTTGAGTTGTTAGTTTATTACGCACCTGTGATGCGTTAATACTCATCTGAGACTGCGACTTGCTAGGTGCAAAGTGCAAAATCCTCTTTGAAGCTTTGGTGTGAAAAGTGGGGTTAGATTGAATTTGAATCCGCTCACCAGTTTTTGATGAATTTGAATTCGACGTTTGCAAAGTCAATAAATTTGAATTAGTTTTTTCAAAATCAATGAATTTGAATTTAGTTTTTTCAAAATCAATGAATTTGAATTTAGTTTTTTCAAAATCAATAAATTTGGATTTGAATTTAGACGTCACTGCTAATGGTATAATATTGGGCATGGGCACATAAAACTGTTAGACCTGCTATTGTCTGTAGTAACACTAGGCTTGTACATACTAGCGCGTGGCATATTATATAGGCAGAGGTGGGCAAGATCACTACCTTTTGGTGATCTTGAAGATCAAGATCAGATCATCCAAAAAATGTGATCTTGAAGATCAAGATCGTAATCTTGAAGATCAAGATCATAAAACATTCTGTAAATCAATAAAGTAGAGTTAAGCCAGAGTCTTAGGCCTATGCTACCACCCTAGCTACTGGTAATTAAATCCAGGTAGCGTATTACTGCATTAGCCTAACCAAGCATATTAGAACACTTATTCTGACTGACACCTGTTGCTGTCAACAACCTAGCTTTAAAGCTCTCAACTGCCTGGTTATTAACAAAGAAAGAGGCCTAGGCTACTACCAGTACGGGCACTTCTACCACTACCAGCACTTGTTTTTTCAGTATTAGTTCCTGGAGATTTTCCTTACTACCGGTAATCTGTTAATGGTGTGCAAAAAAAGAGTGCTGTGATTGATAGGATGCCTCAAGCCTGCAAACATTCCGTAGTTAACGAAGCTGATTTGTGGTTAATTTTCTTCTCAAGTTTGCAGGTTAGGTACTTCCGTACTGGTTCGTACCAGTCCTGTCTGTACTATGACAAATACGGATTACTTTCTCCAGTTTAGACTCCATTCCGTGTCGGAGCCATTAAATAGCTTCAGAATATCACATAACCTGGCCTCGGCGATGCTTACTCTACGCGACATATAAAATGAAAGTGATCTTGATCTTCAAGATCACGATCACACAAAAATGTGATCTTAAAAATCAAGATCGTGCCCATGTCTGTGTGTAGGCCTAGTAGTAATACTAGGCATTTAGTAGGCTAAGTCTGTTTTTATTTTATGACGTTAAAACCGATGACGCCATCATAAATAATTGATAACGTCATTATAATTGCGTGCCTTATCTGCTGCGTCACGCTACGCCACTGCAACTAACTACGCATTACATTGGTAAATAAGAATGTATCGGCATAACTGCAATTAATTGCCAGCCATAGCAAGCAATTACACTTACCCATAAAATTACTCTGCTGATATTTTATTTTGGTATTTTATAACTAAACGCTTCATTTTAATTTTTTGCAGTGCTGGTGAAGCCAACAAAAGTAAAGAAGCTTTCCAGAACGCTCTGGGCGAAACAGATGCCATCCAAAAGAAAACATCAATCTCTCCATCAGCTGATAACACCATGAACTTACTGATAAAAATGGCAGAACAAGCGCTTCAGCGTCCCCCTTCGCAAAACATCAACGAAGATACCGAGTAAGGAGAGTAGTTGGCTCGAAACTAGGTTAATCTTATACCCTTAGCGACGCTTAAAATGAAAGAACGAGACTTCTCCATTTACGAGAGAACAAGGTAAAGAAGCCAAATCAGAAAACTACAAAAAACAGTCCATTTGAGCATACCGTTATGCATAGGCGTAGCCAGGTGGGGGCTCAGGGGGCCCGCCCCCGCAATTGAAATGCCACCAATGCCAATGATATAAATGTGGCAAAAAAAGCCTTGTTTCTGCAGTTTCAGTTTCTTTTAGCATCTTCGCGTACAACTGCAGTACACGCCTACAACAGTAATTAACGATAATATTGATAACTAGGGGACCCGCGCACTTCAATTTTTGCCAACCAATTTAAATCTATAACCCGGGTAAAATATGGGTTTTCGTCTTAAAAGTTGCTATTTCAGGCCCTCATCTAACCTTGTTACGAACGTAATGCAATAACCAGGGCCGGATTTACCATATGACACAGTGCAGGGACCCCACGCTCAGATGGTAAGACTTTTTTGGTTTTCATCTATATTTGCTAGGAAGATGTTGCAATAATTTCCAAAGTGCCAGGGGCCCTACGCAATGCAAATCCGACCCGAGATTAACATGGTTAGTTGGCGTAACCATCTATTGTACCATTTTTCAATAACAATTCACCTCCACCTCCCCAGTTTTTACGCGAAAAAATACTCTTAAAACAAAATTAGCTGGGGAAGTGCTCATTGAACAAATTATTGAGTTTGAATGAAGGGGCATGGGTCCATTGGCCGTACATGTACTCCTATAACTGGTTATTTTCATAAGAAAGCAAAAATCTCTAAGGAAAACCTTTGAGTGGATTATTATTTACTGCTAAAATATTGCAGGAGGCAGTGCACCTTACATCCCTCTACCAGGGCCAAATTACTTACAAAATTTAACTCCAAATTGCAAGATTTTAAACGAGTTTTTGACTTAATACAAACTACAAAACATCACCTAGCGGCTGGGGGCTTCTTGGCTAAGAAATTTAAGGCCTGTCTAAACAATAGTATTAACTTTATTAGTGACATGCTAACTATTCTTAAATTATAATCAATTCTGTTTAAATAAGACTTAAATAGAAGTCAAACAACTAGCTAATAAAATACATACTATCCCATCCTTTTGACGTTGTGTCACCTATTAAAGTTTAAGCTTTATTTCTCCGAAGATTTGATCTATTTTTTTTTCTTAACTACATGTAACCCAACTTAAACTCTTATTCTTACTCGAATACTAACTCTAAATCTAACCTTAACTCATAAAACGCAAGCAAAAAACAAAAAAGCAAACAAAAACTAAATTCTGCAAATATTTATTACTAATTTTTCTTATTCTTTTAAACTTTAAAATTTCGTTGAAATACTGTAGCTACTGCCAACTTAACAATTGTCTCAAATTGATTTCATGGCTGTTGATTGCGGGCCAAGTTCACTAACGGCGACAAACTGACTGCAAACAAACTGACTGACAACGAAACAACGGTTTTCGGTGATTTTATCACAAAGTGATTTCGTCACAAAAGTAAGGGTTTGGGCGAAACGGCTCTGGGTACGGCAAAATATTTTTATGATTTTCTATCTCGGCCAGTTGTGGTCAGTTGGTTCGCGGTCAGTTGTCGTGGACCCGTTGATTGTTCACAAAAATAACTTCTTGCGTGCTTTTGCTTTGGCAAGCGTATCTATCCATAGGTGGGCACAAGTCCGTTAATCCGTTAATAACAACGCTAACTTTTTCATTAACTAGTTAATCCGTTAAAAAGTTTGTTCATGTCAACGTACTAAATTAACTTCCGTTAAGTTCTGTTAACTTCCATTAAGGTTTTTATCGTTAATATCTTGCACCATTCATTCATCGTAGCGGTACAAACCAGTTTGCATTGGTAACACTTTTTGCGTATTAGCACGAGTTTTATAGAAGAGACCGAAGAAAGGAGCTCTTTTTTTGTGGCAAATCATAAGCTGCAGCCTCCTACGTCAATTAATTATCGCTGATCACAATTTCCAAAGATTTTCCGATCGCAGCTTCGTCAGTGCATTTGAACTTATTTTTATCCTGAAATTAGATTAGACTATAAAATGTAACTTCCAAGACTCAAAAAGACTACCATAACAATAAATATTTTCTTACAATCAGCTCAACAGCGTCAATACGTGTTCTAGAAGCGAGTGAATAAAAAGAAATGTAAAATACACGCAAAATATTCACGAATTAACGGACTGTACTAACTTCCGTTAAGTAAAGCTGAAAATAACGGATTAACGTTAACGGAGGTGTAAAGTTTATTAACCTTCTAGTGGTTAACGAAGCTAACGTTTTGCATTAACTTGCCCACCTGTGTATCTATCAGGTCCTTAAAGTCAATGGTACGAGCCAATTCATACTCATTGCTTATCCATTCAACCTGCTTGGGCCCATTCTTGATCGTAAGTAAGACTTGATCAATTTTGGTGCAGAAAAGCTTCTTTCACCAAAAGCAACAGTGACAGAAACAGTTAAAGTGATACGAAGGGCAACGTAAATATTAGGGTAACATTCAAGAAGATCCGATGTAATAAGGTAGTTCAAAAATTCCACGCAATTATTGGCATTGTTGGAAACTCGGCATATGTTCTCAATTTTAACTTTTGGAGTGTTGCTATCGATATCTCCTCCAAGTAAGTCAGCAAGTTTGAGACATTTTTTTTTCGATTTGTAGGTCACATGCTTCGGGAGAAATATTGGCAATATCCAACAAAAATCCAAATTTCTGCGGTATTTATCCATTTTTTTAAAACGTTTACAAAGAGAAGATACAAAAGTATCCAGCATAACATCAAAAATCTCTCTTTCATTTTTAGTTTGAGGATCCAATATTCAAGTACTGCAAGAAGCAGTTTCATCTGCATGTCTTTTTCTTCTGATTGGCTTAAACTTTGACTTTATTCCAACATCAACACTGCAAGACTTTATAATCTTCAAAGCGATTTCCACTGCCTTTTCGAAACCCTGATGACGGTAATGCTTCATCCATTCTTTCAAACCTTGCTCTTGAGTCACACCTTCATCAATATTCATATTTTCTTTTTGCAAATATTTGCTGAAAATATTTGCCTTTGCTAACACTTCATACGAAAGTACCGTCGAAACAACAAATTCAAAAGTTGAAACTTTTTTCAAAATTTTATTAATCTCAGCCACAACCACAGAATCCGAAGCATCACTACGAACAAATTAATGATTTTACTACACTTTCAAGTTCAAAACGCAAAATCATGCCGCTGTTGATTTTGCTTTCCCATCTTGTGTCAGAAGGACGTTTCACAACCTTTTGACAGTGTGCTTTTAGAACATCTCATCTTCTTGTGGAATATGCAAATATTTCCTTTTTCTCAACACTCCAAAATAAGTAAAAAAGGCAAGGCAGCTCTTTGCACAATCACATAAAACCAAATTTAACGAATGTCATCCACAAGGCATAAACATTGCATAGGATTGATGTCTAAAATTTGTGTTTGCACTCCTGATTGTTTTCCAGGCATGCTTGTTCCATTATCATATCCCTGGCCTCTGCAGTTAGCTATAGGTAAACCAAGTTTTTCAAGAATAGAACGAACTGCTTTAGTTAAACTTTTGCTGGTGGAGGATTCAACATTGACAAAAGCAACAAAATGCTCTTTTATATTGGGAGTATTACTTCATACGTCAGCATACCGAATCACAATAGTCATTTGCTCTTGATGGCTAACATCAGGAGTGCAATTCAAAATAACCAAAAAATACTGGCATTTATTCACTGCTTCACATATGTTGTTCAAAATTTTGTTTGCTACCAATTCAATCAATTCGTTTTGGATCGTCTTGCCAAGATAATGGTCATGCATTTCAGCATCTTGAATTTTTTTACATGATCTTCCATTACTGGATCGTACTTTGCCAACAGCCCAACTAATCCGAGAAAAGGACCATTTTTTGTGTCACGAAGTGGCTCATGGGATGGCCAGCAGTACCCCTTAGGGCAATGTTATGCTGAGCAAGAAAAATAATGATATCAAGTATTCTGCGCAAAACATTACGCCAATACGTCACTTGAATGGTGTATTGGCTTGTGAAAAGGCTACTAATACTTTGCCTTTTTTTTTCAGCTACGATCATTTGCTTTAACGTAAGCATACTCTCTAAATGCTTCGATGAAACTTCATGCTTGGCTAAAATTGTTCCAATATGTTGCCAGTCATTACATCCAGTTGTGGCTAAGTCATAATCCGATGTTGAAAATAATTTGCAAGAAAAACAATACACACAATCTTTAATTTTGGAATACAGTGGCGTACGCAGGATTTTTCAATGGGAGGGGGGTTTAAAAAGTGACATCAAAAATTTGTTCGCGATCTATACTTGGGCGAATAAATAACTCAGTGCAATGTAACACGATGGAATCAAAGTCACACAGTGCGTAATGCAAATAAAACTTTTCAAACAAAAAACAATTGAGCACTAAGCATACATCTATAGCTAACATCATAAGGTTTGCAACTGAACGATCAAGAAAAAATTGTTCAAAACAAAAGCTAAGAAAACTCATATGATTATAAATAGTGCAAGGTATGGCAGGCGGCTAGCCAGAAATTCGCAATTGGGGGCTGTTTTGGGGGTCTGGGGACGGAGCCCCAAGCGCTTGAAAATTTTGCATCTTTTTTGAAAAATAACTTAATTTTAGGGTAATTTTGATAAAAAATAATGCTTTTGAAACGTGGCATAGAAATTGGTAAGGCAAACCTGATTAAACTGTTTGCATAAATGGGCTATGTGGAAGGTGGCTAATGGTAAAATTTTAGCTCTCTTGTTTACATGCTGGTAAATCATAAAATCGTATAGTTCAAGAAAGCTCACACAGAGTAATCTATTTCGTCTATCTTTATAGAGAAAAATAAATGGGGGGGCTAACGGAAAAAAATTGAAATAAGTGATTGGTAATTAACTAATACTAAGTAGCCCCCACCCCCGTATTTCTAAGTTTATAATATGTTTGTTGATGAAACCTATGTTTAGCATTTTTATACTAGCGATCAATTTTGATTGCTTGTTTTTGGCCATTTTTCAAAGTTTTCATTGATTTGTGGGTTTGAATTTTGACAAATTAGCCCCTCCCCCTAAATTTATGTTTCAAAAGTTGCTTTAAATCACTTTTTAGTCGATTCTAGTGCAAAAACCAGTCTCAGAAGTGCTAAAAACGTAGTTTTTTCCTTATTCTGCATTTTGGTTGACAGGCCAATGGGGGGGGCTATAACCCCCTCCGCCTACGCGAATGAAAGTTACTCTGACTCGTAACACGACATTCCAGATTTTCAGTATTACACTGAGTCGCTTACCATGTTGCATTAAATAACAAAAAAATTATTTACTATAATTAAATATTTCGTATTAATATGAGAGGAAAGGAGGAGCTTGTTTGTTTTGCGCAATAAGACGATATTTCGAATGATATATGTCGGATCAATAGGGAAGATGGTTTAAACCCCCACGCCCCTGTGTACGCCTTTGCGCATAAGTGAGCTATGTGGGCGGTGGCTAATGGTAACATTTCAGTCCTCTGATTCACAAGCCGGTAAATCATAAAATCATAATTTGAAAAAACTCACAAGTTTTCATGCTTCGATGTATCAACCCGTGTAACGTGTGGTTATCTGCGCTAGTAAAATCAAGTGACTTTAGGTCCGGTCCGTACAATAATCATTTTGCGAACTTGCACCAGAATACCTGGCTTGGACCATAAACTGATAACGCAAGAACAAACGATTGGATTCTATCTTGCTTAAAGCTATGTGTGTGTTTGGGTGTGATTAGCGTGTAGTTGTGTTTATGCATCGGTACTGCTGGACCGATCTTTTTTGATTCCGTCAATAAAATAAATAAATTTATATTCTGTAGTTTATAGAGTGAGACAGTTGGGAAGGGGGGGGGGGGGGGGGGGGGGCGAATGGAACGAGATTTGAGTGGATTAATAATTAACTAATACTGAAATCCCATCTCCATATTTTTGATGAAGCCAATGTTAAGCATTTTTAGCGGTTAAATTTGCTAATTTTGGCAATTTTTTGAAGTTGTTGCTGATTTATAAGTAACGTCTTTGACAAATTAACCCCCTTCCCCCAAAAAAATTCTTAATGCTTCAAAAGTTGCTTGAAATCACGTTGGAGTCCATGTCATTGCAAAAAAGCAGGCTCAGACGTGCTAAAAACGTGATATTTTCTTTATTGTGCATTTTAGTCGACAGAACAATGGGAGGTTTGAACCCCCAGCCCCCATCCCCCCTTGCGTACGCCCTTGTTGGAATACACCAACCATGATCGTTGATATTTCTCTCCATTTTTCATTTTTTTGAAAAAAAAGCTGTGAGAAAATCTTTTTCCATTGCTGTTAGATGGAAATTCAAAACTGCTTTCAATTGTAGCGGGTACAACTTGCAATAATAGTTTTTAAACTTTCAGCATTTAGTGATGGTGGCCACTCACCCTCGTCTTTTAATTCAAGGGATAGCTAGGAAGAGTTGATTGGCGTCAATACCGATTTAGTAACTGCTGGCTGAATAAAAGTACAGGTATCATTTTCAGCTAAAACATCATGACTTTGTGGTTCATTGGTTTTTTCATTTTCCGTAAGCAGTTCACCTTTTTTCTCTTCAGCAATTGCCTCATTGCAAGTACCAGTACAATTTTCAGCTGACAAGTCAATACTTTGTTGCTCATTAATTTCAATTTCAGCTGGCTGGTCACCTTCTTTGTCTTCAATAACTGGCTTATTGCAAGTACTGGTTATGGTACTGGTACTATTTTCAGCGGACAAATTGTTGCTTAGTGGTTCATTACTAGCATTATCTTCAATTTTAGTAAGCTGCTCACTTTCTATCTCTATATTTGCAATGTTTTTCGTAGTTATCACAAATTTGGCATTAATCCAGCACAATGCTGCTGGTTTACTTTTTCCCAATCTTTATTTTGTTCTTTTTTTTGATGCACCAGATGGATATTTACTGTGCAAACGAGGCATGGTATATCGACAGTGCCGTCGCTACGGGGGACCAGGGGGCCGTGCTCCCTTAACGACTGCTTGTCCCCCATTTTGATTAACTCAAATTACTGTTTTTGGAACATCACGTAACTGCAAGACAACAACAATGATGGTAAAAGAAGTAATTACGTTCAAACGTAATTCTCCTTTGAAGTTTGCTTGATTCTTGGCGAAATTGCTGGCAACCAGCTACTGTACATGAACCTGACGTAATAATCCATCTTATTAGCTTATCTTTACGGATGTGTCGCGCAAGCGAGAAGTAAGCCTGCAGAATTGTTACCGGTGCTTCGT
The DNA here is from genome assembly GCA_963965965.1 of Trididemnum nubilum. NCBI lineage: Eukaryota > Metazoa > Chordata > Ascidiacea > Aplousobranchia > Didemnidae > Trididemnum > Trididemnum nubilum. The sequence continues at coordinate 34,995,555 of OZ014478.1, read as the reverse complement.
TAGTGATCATGACATGAAACAATACATGAAAACATTTTTTTCAAAGACCAGCTGTTTTGATTTTTATAGTAGGCTACACTCAAAATTTGGAGGTCGCGGTATGTGGCACAACCAGGGTGAAGGGGCTTAAGCTCCCTAAGCCAAGTAACGTACAAATTTAACCTCAAAATACAAGCGTTTAAGCGTATCTTAGACTTGATCTGAAGTAAGGGAGAGCTAAAGGGGCTAAGAAATTTAATTCGTTGAAATAACTTCTGAATTTTAACAACTTAGTGATTCGTATGGCTTCAAAACGTGCGAAGTGCCATAGAAATGACGTAAAAATCACTTCTTTTTTACTGCAAAATCACAAACATCGCCCAGCCTCCATCCAAAGTCACTATATTATATTTAATGACTATGCCCCCATTTGTGACACGCTTCAGTTGCAGCAGTTTGTTTAGCACGAAGTCTAAATCAGACAATTTTTGTGCAAAAAAATTATTTTTGTTCACCCCTCTTAACAAAAGCGTAACATTATACGAAACGCTGCCGGCCTTATAGCAGAGGTGGAGTCGAGGACACAAGGCTCGAGGCCAAGGCCAAGGACACAAAAAAAATCCGAGGCCAAGGCCAAGGACAGCCTTTCCAAGGACAGACACTCTCGAGGCCAAGGACAGGAATGCTCGAGGCCAAGACCAAGGACACAAGCGCAAGTGCTCTCCAAAAAAAAAAAAAAGGTCTTTACAAAAATTTTTTAGGCGATCTCCAAAAAAAAAAAGGGGTCTTCACATAAATTTTTCAAGCGATCTCCACGAAAACACGTTTTCCAAAAAATTTTTCAAGCGCTTCACAAAATTTTAACAATTCAAAAACTAGTGCTGTCCTCGAGCCGAGGACAGGCCAATTTTCGAGGACTTGAGGCCAAGGCCAAGGACTTCAAAATGTGTCCTCGAGGACTCCACCTCTGCCTTATAGGTCTCTCTTTTTTTTAGACATAAATACAGAATTGTTAAAATTGCACATATTGGTAGCCGTACAAGATCTGAAAATCAGTTTTTATATGCATAAGTTCAGTTTATTTTAATGCCCCCCCACTTTCAGCTGGTGCCCCCTCACTACGTTTGCTGTGGCGACGGCACTGTATATCGATAGGTAGGGAAGAACACCTAAACACTGTTTAACTGCTAGACTGGCTTTAGCCTATATTCAAAACCTTCAATATCAATTTATTTGATTCATATACTGTATGATTTAAACTAGCAGCACTGAACACAAGAGCCTACTCCAAATCAATGCCAAATACGCAGCCAGAGAGCTGAGAGCCAAAGGACCACAACATAGCAATCGCTGAGGTTAAAAAAACATTTAGGCCTTTCGCTAAAAGTATTGTGCTATTCTGTAGCTTAAGATTACTGCACTACTGATTTGTCAGTCTGTTTGACTAGCCAGTTTCATGTATGATTCAAAACAAAGTTTGATCTTTGGATGATTTTTTATGCAGTTTTCTGCTACCTTGTACGCACTCAAGCAGAACCATTGCAGATATGAAATGAAATGTTTGTTCATAAGTTCTTCTCATCTAGCATATCGACTCAGTTAATTGTAGTAAATTAACGTAAACTTTCAGCAATTGGTTTCAGTATGCTAGTGTTATTGCAGAATATGTTAAGGAAAACAACAAGATTTGAATGCTTTTTACTGCTAAGCATAGGATATACTGCGCAAGTTAGTCAAAAACCTATTATTGCCAGTTGCTTAAAGCAGTTGAAAAAACACAAGTGGAAAAACGACTACCTGAGTAGCCTAACAGTAGCGAGCTAAAAAAAAAGAAAAGAAAGTAGTAAGTTGACTTTACCTGTAGATTTTTATTATCTGTTTGCTAAATCGGACTTAAAAGTTAAAACTAAAATTGTCCACGAAAGGGGTATATGTGTAATAACACTTGAAACAAGTGCATCTTGAAGGAGGGGGCACATATGTAATGACACTTAAAACCAGTGCATAAATTTTTTGTCATAATTTGCTATAGTTTTTCACAATCCAATTTTTTCTGCGCGTGATAGGTCAAATAGGGGCCCCAGAAGCGGGGGGCCCCTATGCATTTGCACTCTTTGCACATTCCTAAGGCCACTACTGGTTAAATCTATGCAAACCGGATGTTGCATACAACCCATTGAGCTGTAAAGCTGGTGAGGAAAGTAGTCTCATTCCAACTCTTAAACCGGAAATTGAAAAGAGCCGAATTTTGTTACGTATGTAGTTTTTCATATCACTGAACAAAAAAGTTAAATTATTTACAAATTAAAACTAAACAAACAACTGCGGTTTTTTTTCCTAATTAATTTTGTTGATGGACTAGCATTTCGCATCATTCAGTAGTTGAAAATAGATTCTCAAAATGGTCAAAACGTTTGCTGTCTGACGAACGTTTTGCTGTTCTGTCGCCACTCACTTCGACAGAGTAATAAAAATCAACCACGATACTGGCATAAATTGCTTCTCTGATAAACGGGTGGTTGCTTGACTCGATGACCGTAGGATCTTTCGCAACTTTCTTGTCGCCTTCTTAAACGAATACGAATTTATTTCTTCTTCGTGCTGTTACTGAGCGATGAAAAAAATTGTCTAGTCTTGTCTGTACCTGTTTTACTTTTCTACGTAATAATGTTGTTGTTTTTATCAGTTCATCTCCACGTCATGAAACAATTTCTGACGCTCAACAGCTTGAGTGGGCAAAAGAGGTGAGTGGTTAGTGTGAAATAGTCATCATTTTGATATGCATTGCTTGCAAAATTTTTTTGAACTTTCGAGTTCCCAGTCCTTTCATCCAAGCAAAGAATAATCTCTTAAGCAAGGTTAATAGCTCTCAAAAATTTAACACAATAGTCGTTAAATTTGAACTTCACTAAATTTGAGCTTGCAGTTGCGTATCCAACGAATATTTGATGTTGTTAACAGCACGTTAACCCTATAACCACTATACCGTTCATGCAGCCACTACAATTTTTGTGGGAGGCGCATAGCAATCCTGTAAATTTTACATGATCTTTAAATTTCAATTACCAATAGTTGTTTAGGCCAAGACACAACGAAGGGCCTTGGGAACTTGAGTCAAGCCGCTGCTGCCTGCCCCCTATCTATCACACATGGCCGAGGCTTTACGTTGTTCTTTTTTATTGCTGAATGCGTAACTGGACGTTGTAAATTCCAAATTTTATAACCTTTGGTTTGACTCTGCCGAAAATCGAACCCGGGTCCACCGTTACAGAAGCAGATCTACTTAACATCAACATCCGCTTAATATTTTTAACCACTCCACTTCCGCAAGTTTATCTAAACCACGTGCTCACTTTAGCATTGCACGCGCAATTGTTTTATTTCAAAATAAGTACACCGTCGTTATTTTAAAACACTTTTGCCAACGTCCAGCTTCTCTTTGAAAATGATGTTTGGGATTTTTCCACCCGAGCAACCTTTCGTCCGCACTAGTACGATTTTTGCCTTCATTTATAAAGCATGTTTGGTTGTTGGGTAATGAATACTTTCTCTGTACACGACGATTTGTGCTTTGTTTATGATTGTGTTATCGTTTATTTTTTATTTATTTTTTACTAACTTAATGTGTTTTAATCTTTCAAGAATTGAACATTTCATTCTTTCTATAGGGTTCATGCAAATTATATACATTGTACTACGTGCATATAAAATTAAATGTTAAAAGAGGAATTCCGTTTGGATACAGATTGATTAGTTAATTATGTGAAGATAAAAATGATTTTTTTCGAAAATTGCATTAGCTTTATAGTTTAACGGGTAAAGATCGATAGGTAAAAACTTAGGTCGAAATTTAATTATTTATTGTTTAATTGGTAACGATGTGCCTTTTGTAGGTTTTTATCTCCATGATAATTGTCATTTCGACCCATGCTAGCCCAACTGACGAGCCTTAGAAGTAGGCGAAACAGATATCTTGGCCTCTTTGGTATGCGACTGAAAATTATTGTCTGGTTTGAAGTTATTAAAAGATCGACCTTAAATTTTCTCAGTAATTCTCTTTTTTGTTTGAAATAAATTGAATGCAGTGATCAGTATGTATTTAAAGGGAATTTCCTCTTCCAACATTGTTTGTTGTAAATTTCGTTGGGGCAGATCCATGTGGTAAAAGTGCATAGGTTTTGCGCGAAATTACAGATAGAACTAGTTTGTCATACTGCTGAGGAGTAGTAATGGCAGTATAACGCCTTATTCTCCTTGATGCAATGGAAATGTTGGGCAGTAGTCAATAGACAATTTTGCTATGTTAAAGAAGGCCACCAATAATATGAAATTTTTAACGTAATATGCTAAAATCTACCCTGAAAAATTAACGAATTTTTTAGCAGTTTCGGAGGACGTTATGAAAACACAAAACCAAGATAAATGAAGTTCGACATTTCTAGTTTTTGTTTACTTATAAATTTACGCTCTCTTTCACCAGCTTGAATTAACACCTGTTTGTAACATTGCTAACACCTCTCAGACCATTAATTGAAAAATGCCACATGTAGGAATAAAATGCGCTTACACCTCTAAACAAAACTTGTTTTTCTTTTTCTTAATTGTTTATTATCAAGCTTGCGAAAAGCTGCAATTATTCGTATGGTTTTGAAATTTCCAAGTTTCGAAATTTTGAGTCGAAACTTAAAGGCCCCTTTGCGGTCTCTCTAAACTCAAACCCGAGGTACTGCCAACGTCAGCTTATATGAGAATTTGCTAACAATATTTACTAATAATCTTTTAGCTACGACTAAATCGTCTACATCTTTTATTCACAAATATATGTGTTGCAGTTTATGCAAAATTTTGTGCTGGATGAAAAATTAATGAGGTAATACTTTAAAAAGTTCGTTTAAAATATATTTTCTCTATAAAGTTTTTGTAGTAAGAGCAATCTACTTTTTTATAAGAACCTGTAAATTATGAATTGAGGCTGGCTGTTTTTGATTTTTTGCCAATTTTCGGCCCCAGTTGTTTTTTAATTTGAGCAAAAATGAGTCATAAGTTCTCATAAAATTGGTGTTCTAAAAAAAGTGTAATGAAAGTGAGAAGATTCAGGTTCAAAATTTTATTAGCTCGTGGCTGCCAATATTTTTGCTGCTTTTAAAAGTTTTCCAACTCGAAATCACAAACGTAAAACTGCTGAAAAAGCCAGCTATATTTCAAACCCAATATAATTTTTGAGCGGTAGGGGTATTGTTTTATGCCTCTTTAATTTGGGCCATAACATAGAAAACCCAAAAAAATGGTATAATCTCAAAACCTCTCTCATTTAGGTCATGACATAACACAAAGAAGGATTGTAAGTTCATCCAGAAGCATTTCAAGCAGCTAATGGAAACAAGCATTTTAGATGTTTGTCTGCTAATGTCGATAATACTACAGCGTTTGCAGTCGTACAAGTTTGCAATTTAACTGCCACTAAACAGCTTCGCAACCTTATTTAGCTTTACGTACAATAACATAAAAACGGATGGTTTTTGGGATAGCTTGTGCCCCCTTCCCCAGTTGTTGTAATGTACATTTAATTAATTTTGTTATGTTGGTTTTAAAGTTAAATTAACTACCATAATTTTGTTGTGTTACAGTTTTTTGTTTTTTTTATAAGAACAATTTCATAAAAACACAAGGTTCATTTTTGCTCAAAATTTAAGAGCAAATATGACAATACCAGCTTCATGCATGAAAAAATAATTAAGAGCACTGGCTAGTACAACGCATTTCCAAATAGTCAGTGAAGTTTTCTTGGCCTGTTCTCCTTTGCCGTTGTTGATTTGTCTAAAAGTAATCATGATCTATATCAAACGACAAATTTTAACTGATTTTAACTACGCAAGACTGAGTTCGAGTCACTTTATTCTCCAATAAAGTTGAGAACAAATGAAGCTAAAGATTTGTGGAAATTTAATAAAAACAGCCAGCCTCAACCCATAATTTACTGGTTTTTCCAAAAAAAACTGTACCGGTAGTTTAATTATGAGAGGCTACAGACTCGCGCAACCCTACCAGTTTTTTTTGGAGCCGCATTTTTTGTCTTTCGCAGCCTCTCATAAGGAAACAACTTCAAAACTTTCGTACGCATGTAATTTGCTATTTTATCCTGTTGGCTTATTTGCCTGCGACAAAAAATTCCTTATGCTTTGATATATTTGTTTTGCGTTACTAAAAGACATGTCATCTAAACTGGTCTTCAAATTGAGTGATTTTTGTTAAAAAGAAAATCCTGAAAATCTCTAAGCATTATCTTTGACCTACGTACCCTCCTTTTAAAATATCTGCTTTGACCACTGCTATACGAGCGTAACCTTAGTTTGTTACAAAAAGAAATTCGGAACGCCCGACGTGCCGCCTTACCTTACCAGCATACAAGCTGCCAGCTAGTTGGTTAAAATTTATTAAGGAAGGATACGCCCATACGCTCACGATTTTGCGCCCAGTATAAAACGGTATTTACTCTTGGCGTAAATGTGAGCTTATAGTATTCTTTGTTTGTTTTAACAAATTTTCATGGGGCGTTCTAAATTTTTGATTGACGTAAAATATGAACAAAGATATCTAAGCTCGTATGCTCAAGATTTTACATTAAAATCGAGCTTAAGGCTCTGTCTACAATGTGTGTAAAACCGTTAGCGTAAGAGCGTATTTTTTAGTTTATTTTAGAATAGAACTTCGGTACGCCTTGCATGCCGCCTGACCAGCCAACAAACTGCCAGTCGGTTAAAACAAACTAAGGATACGCCCGGCGCCCGCACACTCACGATTTTACGCCCAGTATAGGACGCACCTAAAAGTTGCTGCATGCCAGTTTAATTAGCAAATTGACAATGCATTGCCAAGGGCTTTGGAAAAGACATTTGATTGGGGGAGGGGCTAAAGTTGTAGAATTAATTCTTTTTAAAGTTTATTGTCCAGTCAGATTAACATACAGTAATATAAAAAAGTGTACCATTCTGCTGTAAAAGATGATTGTTAAACGGGGTGAAATAGGCCTATTGGCATTGTCTATACGTCCACGCTTATAATGTTGATAGATCAGCAAGATTTAAAGGCACATTAAGCCGCTCCGTAACCAGACACGTTTGTTCAGATGTAGCTCATCATAATTGAGTTGTAGTTTAAAATATTAAATATTATATAGCTAAATTTCTAAAGAGTGAAAGTTCTTCAGGCGGTATAAGTAGTGCTGCCGTTCTTAGAATAATAGATAGGTAGGCTCTGTCCTGAAAGTATTCCAAATTCCTTTACTTGCAGAGGTAAAAAACAAAAAAGTCGTTAAGTTTCACTACCAGTTTCAGTAAGGTAGGAAAATTCTGAGCCCACACTAGCAAAAAAAGTGGGTAGGCCTATAGCCTACCTTCTACGGCACCCAGGGGTGCCGAAACCCGGGGGGGATATATCCCCCCAATAATTTGACTGTATCCCCCCAACAATTTGAGTATGGTTTTCATCTAATTCCCCTCCAATAATTTGACTCTGGTGTGCATCTGAGCGCAGGTCTCTGCTTGAATTCGGGGAAAAAAAGTGTAACGTTTCTGGTGAAGACTTTTTTTTTTGGTCTTCACCAGAACTCGGGGAAAAAAAGTGTTCCAGTTCTGGAGAAGACCTTTTTTTTATTTGGTCTTCACTTGATTTGCTTACCTGAAAAAAATCATGGTCGAGGTTCATCCCCCCAATGTTGAAAATAGGGCAAAATTGGGGTAAAATCGCAAATTATCCCCCCCAATGCTCAACAAAGATTTGCACCCCTGACGGCACCACTGGGGGTAAGTCCCATCCGGTTTTTGGCTACGGTACTGAAAACAGTATTCGAATTAATCATGCTATAAATTTGCTTTTAAAAATCTTGCTAAAGCAGTTGCATAAATATTTATCTGTAACTCCTGCATTTTCATCAACTATAATATCGTTACGTGATTTTAGTGGGTTCCTCGAAGGCTTCAACAAAGGAATGACTTTGCTTCAAATGAGAGAATTACGTGAACCACAAGGTGAGTAATCAACGACATTCAGCCTTTTCACTCGTCCAGTTTTTGTTTTTTTTCATAAAGTTTTTTTTTGGGGTTGACGGAAGCACATTTTCAGGTAGCTTTTGCATCTGCTACACAATTGAAATTTGCTTTTTTGTGCAAAGATAGACCGAAGCCAAGCCTTGGTAAAAATCGTGTGAAGATAGAGTGGGGGTAGAGAACGGAAAAAATGCCAGTTTTGCTAAACGGGAATAAGAATAACACCGCCAAAATTTTGGTTGGTTGTCGAGAGACTAGTCTGGACAAGCAGCGATACGATAACATAATTGAAATCACCTGGGAGAAATGAACGGTTAAATTTTTGTTTTATAGAAGAGCGCAACGAAGTAGAACCTGATGAGCACGAGCCCCATCCACACGCTGATGGGCCCGAAGAAGAAGAAGAAACGGCTCAGCATAATATGCTGCCCATTTTCGACCCGAACCAGGAAGGTAATAAGTTTGTACTATTCAGTTACAATAATTGTGACGTTTGTGGGTCAGAATGCTTTTTCGAACGGACTTTTAGCCATTTTTTAAAGATCGATATGGTCGTATATTATTTCGAACCATTAAGGCATACTGTTTTTGTGTATTCGTACATCCACTTTCAGACGCGGTTCATAGTTGTGGTGACTGCGCGTTGCTGACTTACGCCAAAAAAGAAATACCAAATTGTGAAAGACCCTAGCAAATCAAAAAGTTTATTACCTTAGTAGTGGTTAAAGCTTGCTGGTCCCAAAAATGTCTTTTTATAATTGTTTAATAATTTTTGTAACGTTTTCCAGGTGGTTTTTGGAGTAGCTAAGTAACAGAATTGAAAATCATATGATATGAGCTGCCGGTTAGTGGCGTGTCTTATTGGGTTTTTATAGCAAACTGGCAAGAATTGCTATGATTTAAGCAGGCTATAGGAGTGGAGTATGATTAAAGCTGCTAACTAAAATGTTTAAAGCTGCTTTAAACCAATCAGTGGTCGAGTGGATAGAGCGTCTGCTACTGAAACGGTAGACTCGGGTTCGATTCCCGATCGGGTCAAATCAAAGACTATAAAAAATTGGTATTCACAGCTTCCCTGCTTGGCGTTCAGCAATTAAAGGGACAGTGTGAAGCCTCTACCGTGTGTGGTGGCCAGGTGGGCAGGTGCTTACATAACCCGACGACCCAAACGTCCCTCGGTGTCTCCTGGCCAACACAACTTGGTGAATAAAATGTAATTACAATTAAAAAACTTTACCTAGTAAAATTTTGCCATTTGATTGGCGAACTCAAGTGTAAATGAAATGCCACATATCAGCACATCGACATAATTTGCCTTAAAAATGTCAAATTTCAGATTTTCGAACCAGCTTTTTTCCTAAAGAAGATAGACCATAATTTTCTCTTGATCTGTCATAAGAAATCGACCCTTGTGAGCATTTTGACACCGAAGTTGTGGACCTTCCACAAGTAGTTTCGGAGATATAACCAAATACTGGAAATTCGGACCTCGAAAAATTCAAACTCCGCAAACCACCTCAACATGACGCAATGATCGAAAAATATTTGGAGTGTGAACTTTGTACCCTAAATGCTACATGTAGTGCTCCCAGCAGGCATTTTGAAACTTAAAAGTAGTGAAAAAAGAAACACCCTTAGGCCTAAAGTATAAGTTAATGAGATTTGATTATTATTTTTTTGAGTTGATTTATTTTATGCATGCGAAACTATCTGGCGCAGTAATGTTCACAGTTTTTTTTGGAAGTGACTATTTCACCGAAAATATTTTTCAAATAAAGAGCAGAAAACAAAAATGATAAATATTCATCTGCACATTTTTTTATTTATTTTTTAACAGTTAAGATTAGGGATTGAAGTAGGGTTTGGGTTAGATTTTGGTTTAGGGGTAGTTTTAGAGTAAGAATTTGAGTTGGGGCTAGATTTGGGCCACAATTAATAATTTAAAAGTAGATGAACATTTCCGTAGAAATAGCGCTCTTCTGTATTTTTTTTTATTTAAACTTTTATTGTAGCGAACAAAATTACTGACAACGTCCGCGCCTTTTACCCTTTGGTCTTGCGCTGTCACAGGAGATTGGTGTTAGATTCTCAAACGTCCGATGTTCATTTCAAAGCTCCAAGTGGATTTTCAGCTGAAGAGTCCTGGGCCAGAAGCTTTTGTCTAGATTGTTTCTGTAGTGACTTTCAATTTCAAGTGAAGAGCAGTAGTTCAAGTTCTTTGTTTAGCGAGCTTCTTCAACTTGATCAGCCAACATAGCAGTATATAGGAATTAGGCAGAGGCTTCATCTCAGTCAGCTTTAACCATCATGCTCTCAGTGATGCACACCAGGTTTTCTTTTCATTACATGTACAAATGTGTCATTAATAGTAATGTTACTTTGCAAAAAATTTTTAATCTATAAAAGAATTTAAATAGCTTATATTAACAAGTAAAAACGGTAATCGTTTTATATAGTGCCGTCGTTACGGGGGGCCAGGGGGCCCTGCTGTCCCTAACGACTGCTTGAGCCCCCCATTTCGGTTTACTCAAACTTCTGTTTTTGGAACATCACGTAACTGCCAGACAAAAACAATGATGGTAAAAGAAGTAATTACGTTCAAACATAATTTTCCTTTGAAGTTTTCTTGATTCTTGGCGAAATTGCTGCCAACCAACTGCTGTACATAAATCTGACGTTATAATACATCTTGTTAATATACCTTTACGGATGTGTCGCGGAAGACAGAAGTAAGCCTGCAGAATCGTTACCGGTACTTCGTTAGTAATCATGACATGAAACAATGCGTGAAAACACTTTTTTCAAAGACCGCAGCTGTTCTGATTTTTAAAGTACACTCAAGATTTTGATGTCCCGGTCTGAGGCGCAACTAAAGGTGGAGGGGCTTAAGCTCCCTAAGCCAAGTTACTAAGAAATTTAACCTCAAAATACGAGCGTTTAAACGTATTCTAGACTTGATCTGAAGTAAGGGGGAGCTAAAGGGGGTAAGAAATTTAATTCTTTGAAATAACTTCTAAATTTTAGCAATGTAGTGATTCGTATGGCTTTAAAACGTGCGAAGTGCGATTAAAATGATGTAAAAATCTCTTCTTTTTTGCTACAAAATCACAAAAATTGCCCAGCGGCTGGGGGCTCCGCCCTCAGGCCCCCTTCCATAGTCATTATATTTAATGACTATGCCCCCGTTTGTGACACGCTTCACTTGCATCAGTTTGTTTAGCACGGGGCCTAAATCAGACAATTTTTGGGCAAAAATTTACTTTTTGTTCACCCCTCTGAGCAAAATCCTGGTTGCGCGTCTGGTGGCATTCACTGCTGTAGATAGATTTTTCAGTCGGTTGTGGGCCGCAGACGAAACAAGCTAAAAAACGCTGCCGGCCGTATAGGTCTCTCTTGTTTTAGACATGAATACAGAATTGCTAAAATTGCGCATATTGGTAGCCGTACAAGATCTGAAGATCAGTTTTTATATGCAAAAATTCAGTCTATTTTAGTGCCCCCCTCCGCTTTCAGCTGGAGCCCCCTCACTACATTTGCTCTGGTGACGGCATGAGAGGTTCAGCAAAATCAAAATTCTTAAAGGCGGTGAATCATCCAGCCAATTCCGGTGGTTTACAATAGCTAAAATTGAACTATAATTTTTGGTATTTTTTGTTTTAATTTTGGGGCTGCGGTTGCAAAGATATTCAACAAATACAAAAAGATATCCCCCGAAAAAAAATTTTGTAAACTCTGAGTTTTGTTCTTCCCGCCAAAGCCACAGTAGGCCTAATAGTTTAGAAAACTGTGGTAGGCCTAATAGTTTCGAGATAGTTTATTTCTAAATAGTTTATTTCTAAATAGTTTAGGCCTATTTAAGCCTAACTATCTCTAAACTATTAGGCCTAATAGTTTAGAGATAGTTAGACCTAATAGTTTAATAAGATTACAGTAGGCCTAATAGTTTAGAGAACTGTGGTTTTGGCGGGAAGAACAAAACTCAGAGTTCCAAAAACTTTTTGTCGGGGGATATCTTTTTGTATTTGTTGAATATCTTTGCAAACGCAGCCCCAATTTCAAAACAAAAAATATCAAAAATTATAGTTCAATTTTAGCTATTGTAAACCACCGGAATTGGCTGGATGATTCTCCGCCTTTAACAAAATAAACAAAAAATGTTGCTTATTGTTTTGTCTTTGATAACTATAATGGCATATTATTTCGTCGTCATATATTTCATTTTTATTTCGACAGGTTACGATGCGGATTCGCTTTTCCTTTTCAGTCTCCTTCCGGAATTCCAACAACTGGATCCACAACAAAAACTGGTCGTGAAACAAAAGTTTCTAAATGTGCTCGAGAACACTTTGTATGTTACTTCTCAATAATATCGCTTGGTCTACTTTTATTTCATTAATAATGCTTTATAGAATGCCATCAAACGATAAATTTTAGCAATACGGTACATATGTGATATGATTTTTGCTGTGCATTTAAAAATATTTTATGAATGTTAAGCAAATTATTCCAGCATTACTTTTAAATCTTAATAAAAATTGCAAACTCTAAAAATTGGCGCTGAAATTATTTTTTACCGTTTTCCTGGTAAATTGATTTCGTGTGTACTCGATAAAATCTATTTGAGCTCCTCTATGGAAAAGGATGACTTTTTTGAAGAAGTTTAATGGAACAAGTCATCTAAATATAGGATTATATAATAAAAGATAGAAACACGTTAGACACACTTTTACCGAATTTTAGCTTTCTACGCCTATCGTTTCGAGAGACATAGCGTTTTTAAATGTCCAGCTGTTGACCTTAGAAAAGTCACTTTATTGCAACTTCCTACAGCCTGTGGTGTAAAAAGTTTCTCGAAAATTGTAATCAAGTAAAAGTTTCGTTACTGACGAAAAAACTACTTGAAGTAAAGTACAAAATGCTGACCAAAAAAAGTAGTCGTTTTAAAACTACTCAAGTAGAAGTATTTCCGAAAGTAATCAAGCACAAAAAACAAAGTATTTAATCGGACGGACAACTGATCGACTACCTTCAAACCACTGCCGCATAGCGCTTGGTCTTCTAACCCAAGAAGTCATAAATTACTAATTTTCCCAAGAAGTCATAAATTACTAATTGCTGGAAATTTTTTGTTATTATATTCCAGACAATTAATCAAAAAGAACAATAGCAAGACTTTGAGACTTGAAAATCATGCCATGGAAAATTTGAAAATTACTTTATAACATCTTTGCTCAAATACTTATTCACTGTCATTGCTAAATTATGCTAAAATTTAAAAACTTTGTGGACGTGTCTTACCGCTGAATGTACACTTGTACAGGGTGGGCCAAAAGTTATGCACCATAGTTATTTCAGTATATTTTGCGATGATGTTTTTTGGATTAGCTAATAAAAACTAATGTGGATTTTTTTGAATTGAATTTTATTTTACGACATATGAAGGCAAGCAGAAGCCTGAAAAACATTGCATCACTAAATCGCACAAAATTATTGTAGATAGCCCATTTAGATAGTCCGGGTCTCCACTGGGACGAAATTCATCATCATATTAAGAACATTTAGTAATAACATTGCACAATAAATTACAGCACCGTCCTATAATGTTTATTGCATATACCGGTACGGTGTGTGATTTTTGGCTCACTATGTAGAATTTAGCTACGGAAACGTTTAGTAATCATAGAACACATTTTTGGCAAATTTAAGTTATATTTTTGTTTGCTTCTTTCATCATTTGCTTTTAATGAAGTAAACATCTATGCCAGTATGCGGCGTAGGGCAGACATCAAACAACGAACGTGAAGTGAAACTAAAACCATCTTCAACTGCTATTCGCCAGACTGGATCTAGTACGTACTCGTACACGTAGAAAAAAGGCATTGCTGCAGTTGCTGTGGTGGTCTGACCTCTGACGCAAGAGTTGCCAGCCGAAAAAGGAGGAAAATACAACTAACTTGACTGATTTATGCAGAGCCAGACAGCGCTGTTTTGAGCCTTAGGGTCTCATCAGCAGCCCTCAGCATATCTAAACCAGAGTTAGTCCCCAGACATCTTTTGGCCAAACTGGTCAAACCTTAACGGCTTGCACAGTGACAGAGGGTTCATAAGAAATCGATTTTTCGCTTGTGGTACTTCGCAAACAACAAGTAAAAAAACGATGGGCTCTTATAATAAGGACAGCCATGAGCTACCTTTAATATAAGAGCTCCCTCTCTGCGTGACCAAGAAAATCAAAACTGAAAAAACTTGACGTCCTTCGTTGTCCTTCAAAGAATATTTTTGGTTTAGATATGCTTAGGGCTGCAGCTGATGAGAGCTAAAATCTTGAAACAGCGCTGTCCTGCTCTGTACATTAATCACTTGAGCTGCTTGCGGCTGCAGGGTTGGTGGTTGATATTGCCATCTAACTATCAGAGGAAGTCGGTCTGTCTTTCCGAGAGTCGGCCACGAAGAACGTCAAGCTTTTTCAGTTTTAACTTAACTGAATCGAACAATTGCGCGGTAAAGTCGACTGTTCTGACGAATTTGTGGTTCAAATTAAAAATTACAGTACTTTGTACTTTTCTGAATCAAAATGCTACTTAAGTAGCGTTACTTCACTCAAAGGATACTCAATTAAAATACTCAAGTAAAAGTAGCCACTAAAAAAAATACTCAAAAAGTACTCGCTACCGGAAAAAACTACTTGAGTAATCTACTCAAGTAAAAGTATTTCGTTACTTTACACGATTGCCTACAGCGTGGTGTAAACGGTCGATTACTTTTTGAGTATTTTGGTGTAAACGGTGTAAACTACAGCGTTTACACTACAGCGTTTATACTACCGTTTACGTTTACACTACAGCGTTTACTACCACTACTACCGTTTACACTACACTTTTTTTTACGTTTACACTACAGCGTTTACACTACAGCGTTTATACTACCGTTTACACTACAGCGTGGTGTAATCGGTCGATTCAAGCGGGTGAATAACGCTCATCGATGCTGAGAGGCTTGCAGGAAAGTCGCGATTAACTTCCGAAGCAGCACTGTTCAGCTCTTTGAACTTGAGGCTTGATATTGTAAGCTGTAGTTATTGCACTACAGCGGCAGGATGATACTCGGTGTAACGGGTTTTGGTGATGGCAGGAGATAGGATATGGGGAACCATCGCAGCGGGTAGTAGGGGTCCAGCTTTGGCAAGGGAGGGCCTGAGGCAGTTTGGCATTCTAACCGCAACGAGGCAGTTAGTTGCGACTTCCCAACAAGCCAGTCGACAACTATGAGCACTATTCACTTTCGTAAGCCCACACTACCGGTTCTCATTTCAATGCTATTCAAAAGGTCTTAGAGGATTTTATACACTTGATAGTTGCATAACTGATCTACAAATGATGTTTTGCATTTGCCTACGCTACTGCATGATGTGTAATAGGCTCAGGTTCGATCTCTGATTGGGTTAAACCAAAGCTTAAGAAAATAGGTATACACAGTGAAGCCTCGACCGTGTGCGGTAAACACTAGGTGGTAATAGGCTCCAGCTCTACTAGAAGCTTGAAAAGTCCCTTCGCTATCTTTGGTAAGGCAGCTATTAAAATTAATATAGGCCGATTACAGATTAATGTAAGGCTGTATTTTGTAAAACTGTTTAAAACTACTCATCTCAGCCGGAAAACGTTTTTTTTAGATTAAAAAACGAAACAATATAAGAAAATCTTGGCAACAATACGGAGGCAAAACAAACAAAAACAGAAAGTGCAACATAATGATACAAAAGCAAAAAACTGTAAAGTGAAATTGAACATCCTAATTTGCTGGAATTGCTATTTTGTTTGTCACAAAGTATTCATTTGTAAAATAATCTCAAGAAATAGAAATGGCTCAAAATATTCATTTCATGTTAAAATAATTACAAAGAGCGAATTTTTGCGTTTATTACTCGTAATTTGAGAACAAAAGTAAGCTAAACCATTTGCTGTTAGTTGCTTTCAACGTGAAAGCAGAATTTACTGCTTGACAAAAGTTTTGTGGCAGTTGTCTGCGATAGGTTCAATAACGTCTAGAAATTTTGTTGATAGTAATTGGATACTGGTAGTATAGATAGCTTTTAAGCAGGCGCGTAGCCAGGATTTGGAAAGGGGGGGGGCTTTTTTGAAAGAGTAAGAAAAGTGCAAACAACTTTGACCCGAATTTTATTGTTCTTGAATCAGTTTCACACGGTTTGTCCGAAAATTGAGACGGAATTTCTCGGAAAGCTTGGAAATTCAAACGTTTTTTCCGCCCAAAAACAAGTGGTCTCCAAAAAAAGTTCTTCACCGAAATTGAGACTGATTTTTCGGCCATAACCGGAAATTCAAACACTTTTTCATTCCGAATCACGACATCTACTTCACAACTTCGGCACCCAATTTCCTTTGGGGGGGGGGCTGTTTTCAATTTTTCACCAAAAATCGGCCTCAAAAGCACCAAAAACGTGCGATTTTGCATACTTCACAAGCCAATGGGGGGGCTCGAGCCCCCCCCGGCCCCCCTCGCTACGCTATTGCTTTTAAAGAATTCATAGAGCTATGGTTATTTCTGTTTTTAAATCATTTGCATCATTCACACCACAACCTGTCATTTTCGAATTTGAACTTTACAAATGTGCCTTTCCGATTCTCATAATCTTATATTGTACGAGTTTTAGCCTTGGCAATTCCTAAGAGTTTGGTTAAGCGAAATAACATTAACCGTTCCAGTCACATCAACTGACCAATCCATTTTTGGTGCACCCCTTTTTTGTCCAAATCAGGCTTCGGGGAGATTAAATGAAGTCTATTAATCCCTCCAACCCAATTAGGATGAAAAAAGGGGTAAAATCGATTAAGTCTGTGATGTGACTGGAACGACTATAACTATGCTGTCTATCTTTTTTCATTTCTTACGCCATGAGATCTATGATAAAAACTGCCGAAATTCTTTGTCAAGTTGAGTTAATTAAATTTGGTTCGTTCACTCAACTTTCGTTATCAAGTTAAAGCTATGGTAACCATTTTACTGCTATATCGAAATCTTAATTCATGGCATGTATACAGTAAATAGTAGCTTAGTTCAACGGCCAGTAAAACGAAATGAAGTAAAACAGAAACAGAATGCATACATGATAGTGCAGTACAGAGTTAGTCAGATGATGTAATGGCGGCTAAAAAAGATAGATCAGATGCCACTTTCTTTTCAAGAAGAGGTGTAGAAGTATTACTTGAAGGTTCTTCTTTTAGCTTTGCAGCAACATAGTTTTTTTGAGGTTTTGGTGAACCTAATGGTCCTGAAACTTGACCATTGCTAGTATTATCCTCATTTTTGGTAGGAATAACAAGCACTGGCTTAATACTCTGGTTAAGTGTTGTAGAAAATTCAATGTTATGGTCTTGATTTGCAATTGGTACTTGCGGATTTTCATCCTCATCGTTTGTAGTTGTTGGAGATGTTTCTTCTTTCTCCGCATTATCTTGGTCTTTTGTAGTTGGATTTTCCTCGACAGTTTGAATTTCATTTTTGCTGTCGTCTGTTTCTGATGATGAAGATATTTTTCCAGAAACCACATTGACTTGTTCTGGTTCATTTGATGTTGCATCGTCTTTCTCTTCTTCATTTTGTGCTGAATCTACAATTAAATTTGATAAAGAAGAATCTTGTTTGATTGAAGCAGACTCATGAGCAAAATTTTCTTCTGGCTTTTCTTCATTGCAGCCCATATCAGCTTGAGCTTGGTCAAAATCATTTTTTTCTTGCGGGATTTCTTGATTCGTAGAAGCAGCTCTTTCGTCATTTGGAACCGAGTTTGGTTCAGGAACTGGAGAAGTTTCTTTCTCTGGAGATGATGCTTCTGTTGATTCAGGAGGAGGAGACGGGGTTGAAATCCGATCCAATTTTTCGCTTGCAACTGTCTCGACTTCTGCAGGTGGCGTTGGCGGCTTTGGTTCTTCGGGTTGGGGTTCATGAACTTGTGATTCATCTTTTCTCTGCTCAGTTTCTTCTGCCTCCACTCTTTCATCTGCAAACGCGTCAAGGCTAGTTTCTTTCGTTGTTTCTAGCGATCCCTCATCTTTTGGTGGAGCCTCGACAATTATTGCTGGAATATCAACAACAACGTTGCCAGTGCTTTCTGAAATTTTGTTTTCAGTGTTAATTTTGTTTTGCAAATCTTTGTCATGCTCTTCTTGTTTTTCCGAAACATCTTTTTCAACTTCTTCCTTAGTTTCAATTGCAGTTGGAATATTTTCCAGAAGCGTATCTTCAGTTTGTTCAGGTAAAATTGGTGGAGTTGTTGGGCGTGTAGCTTGGGTGTACACGTACTCGTTGCCAACACCTCCTTTACCAACTCCCCTCATGCGGATACCATAAAGCGTGTTCGGATCAAGACCGGTAAATACGACCTCGCTAGGTTCATTGTCTTTTGAAAGAACATGCTCTTCTTTGACTACGTAAGGGCTTAAATCATTCTCAACGTCTTCGTTTTTCTTTAATCTTGTTAATATGACGTCAACACTCTTGGAATTGCCTTCCACTCCCCACCATTTGATGGCGATCGAATTCTTGGTCACAGCTTCTTCTGAGATATGTACATTTATGATATCTCCAGGCTCTAAAAAAAACAGAAACAATGAATTCGATTATTAGGGCTTGTTGGTAGTTTTCGGATCGGTTGCCGCGGCTTTTACTGACAATGCTACGTAGAGGGTACATGCACCCTAACAAACAGTTGAGTAATGAATAGATCAATAATTATGTATTGTATCGCATTTATTTTTTTGCGCGTGCACACCCACAAGCAAGAAAACAAAAAAACACTATTGCAATAATTAATGGTATCATAGTTGCATTCTTCGGGGGTGATAAGTAGCAAGGGAGGGCTGCTAATAGACCTTTCGGTCTTCAAGTCAAGCAGCCACCCAGAGGAGACGAAAATATGATTAGCAAATGAGCAAACTATAATAGAATTTGGCAACATGTAGGAGAGCGACTATAGAAAAAAACAACAAACTAATATTGGTTCAATAAATAGTTTTTGCAATGACGTTTGAAGGGATTAAAAGATTTATTTTTTATTTCAGTTGGAATATCATTCCAAATTTTTACTCCTTGATATTTTATGCATCGTTGCAGTCTGGCGGTACGGTATTTAGGAATGTATAGTGTAGTTTTAAGATCATTTGATGATCTTGTAATTCTTGAAGAAATAACGCTTGTTTTAGTGAATAAGTGAGATATTAAGGGAGGAAGGTTATTTCAAAAATGACGAAATACAGCTTTTGCGACTTCATATTTGAATAGGTCATGAAGCTTTAGTATTTTGAGAGCTATGTATCGTCCCAGCTATCCTAACTGACGAGACTTAATATTAGTCGAAATGGATCTGCCTTAGTAAGGTGATAGTTCTATTAATTCTCAGTTGCTAAGGTGGTTTTTTATTGAAAAATGCGAGCTGGTCTATACATTAGAAATACTGCTCTGCAATTAGGCTACACAAAAATTGGAAACACGCCGGCATTTTTTGTAGCTTTAGTTTTAATAGAAAAGCCTTTCAAAAGCAAAAAAAAAAAAATATTAACAACAATCAACAAAATAAATATTTTTTGAACAGCGCTCGCAGATAGTAGTCACTTGATTATTTTATTTTTCCTCACATAATGTTCAAATGGCGTACACTAAATTAGTAATAATAAGAAATAGTTGACATTATAACAATGCTGTTAACCTACTCTTTTATCATCTACTTTTCAGATAATGATTTTGAATATCAGCAATATCCCCAAGTTTCAATTACTGTATTTTATTTATTGCATGAAAATATAACTGAATTTATGCTTCAAATTTTGCTTCACAAGTACAAGAAACGACACAATATCAGAAACATGTTGATGGGTATTTTTTAAGATGTAGCAGCACCGGCGGGGGCAGTAGTATTATTGTAGTATATAATTATGTATAAGTAGTTGTTTTTTGTTGTACGGCATTTCTGGCTTGCCAAGCAGTAATATTTCGATTGAAAAAAACAAAACGAATATCGAGAAATAGTGACACACGTTTTAAAATTTAATTATTAAATCTCTTTTACACTCACTGAATTACACCGACGCGTGTGACGAGTTGGCGAGGCCCAGCTTCGCGTTATTGCACCTCAGGCAACACAGCTTCTTTCGAAGTAACGTCGCAGCGGTGGCGAGTCATTGGCAACACTGTGTCCAATTTGACCGCCCGGGAAACTAACCCGGATTTTTCTGTAATTGCCATTTGACCAACTTATGCATAAAAATCGTCATTGTCAGTCTATCTGGAATTGCTAATTGATAATTGCTCTTGCTAAAATGGTATGTGTTTTAGTTTGAGTAATTATTTCTAAACAAAAATTTAAATGACTTTGGTAATATCGTTTTTGAAGTGTTTCTCTACACATTGTGGTCAACATATCTTACTTGTATAAACTTGCTCAACTAAGGAATTTCCCCGAACCATACTCGCTACAGGAGTCACTGTAACTTCGTAATGGGAACCAGGCAGTAAATTAGGAAAAGTGTGCTCGCATTCGGAAAGATTCCATTCTTCGAGGTTGAGATTCATTTCATCTTCTTCCAGTAAAGATAATTTGATAAAATAGTCATCAGCGCCTTTAGCGGGAGGATTCCAAGAAGTTTTGATCTCTCTCTTACTCGGAGATGAAGCTTGAAAGTTCGTGATTTTGTCTGGGCCTGTTGAAAATGAAAAATAAGTTAAACCATGACTGAAAAAATACATTAATTCCGCCAGCTCAACAGATTGGAATAAAAACAAAAATCGATTTCGCGTCAAGCGTTATCATCAATTCGTGAGTTACATCAGCCAAACTACAAACCTAACTGGTTTACTGTTGTCTGTAGCATTGGAAAAAAAGTATTGCTTCAGCATATTGTTAATACTGTTCAATAACAAATTTGCCTGCCAGTGGTTTAATAAAGTGTTATTTGAGTAACAGCCGCTTTACAAAAGTATTTATTTGAGTCGCCTTTAGCTAGAATTATGGGCAAAACGTAAAGAATAATCTAAAGCATATCTTCACCAAATTTCAGCTTTCTACAACCTTTCGTTTTTGAGATATTGTATTTCCAATTTTAAGAGAATTATCTCCCCAGTCCCCAAGTGTTTTGCCAACTTAAAACCAAATTCCCGAGAAACTAGCATATCCTACCATAACTTGTAAAGGTATTTCTGTTGTTATACTGATTCATGCTGCAACTTTGGATTCTAGCGCTTTCAAACTATTTGTGGAAGATAGGCCTACAAAAAAACTTTTTTTTTAAATGAAATTTTAACTGACAACACGGTTGTGAAGATCTTAACTTTGAAATGAAATATCTCAGAAAGAATAGGTCGAATAAGCCAGCTGAAATTTGTTGGAGATATGTTTTAGATTTTTTTTTTTTGTGCGCATAACCTATAGCTAGGTGCTTTACCCCCCTTTTATCTGAGTCGATTTGAATGAGATCATAAAAAGGTAAAGAATAACTCTGTATACAAAAAAGTTTTAAAAATGTAAGTAAAATCTCTAAAGTTATTACTTCAGCATTTTAAGCCATTTACTGAAGACTTTCGTTTTAATCTTTTTGCAGTAACATGAACAACACAAACCAAACACAAAAACGTTGCACTCAATAGGCACAATTTTAAATCTTTTAAATTTTTTGAATCTCTTATGACAGCTTTTTAAATTTTTGTTGAAGTTGGGCTTGAACAAGTAGTCTACTCTTTTTAATACGATCTCTCAACATTTTCTTGCTTTACATCATATACTGGAAGACATAGGTGGGCACAAGTCCGTAAATCGTTAATCCGTTAATAACGAAGCTAACTTTTTCATTAACTCGTTAATCCGTTAAAAAGTTTTTTCATGTTAACGGACTAAATTAACTTCCGTTAATTGCTGTTAACGGACTAAAGTAACTTTCGTTAAGTTCTGTTAACTTCCGTTAAGGTTTTTATCGTTAATATCTTGCAGCTTCGTTGTGCATTTGAACTTGTTTTTATCTTGAAATTAGATTAGACTGTAAAATGTATCTTTCAAAACACAAAAAGACCACCATAGCAATAAATATTTCCTTACAATCAGCTCAACAGCGTCAATACGTGTTCCAGAAGCGAGTGAATAAAACGAAATGTAAATTACACGCAAAATGTTAAGGGATTAACGGACTTTATTAACTTCCGTTAATTAAAGCTGAAAATAACGGATTAACGTTAACGGAGGTGTGAAGTTTGTTAACGGACTAGTGGTTAACGAAGCTAACGTTTTGCATTAACTTGCCCACCTATGCTGGAAGATATAAAGTTATGTTTGGGGTGCCTTATTTGGAACAAAATTATGAATTAGCCTGCAAGACTTAATAGATCTTAATTACGCCTACACAAAATCTAATCTTTAAACTATGTTAATGTTTTGAAATAAATATTAGAGTATTTATGTTGATTATATCTCATCTCAAAACCGATTTTGAAGCAAACCAAATTTTCTGGAAAACATTGCTTGCACACTATTCCAGGAGCACAAATTATTTCAACGCTCAGTTACCTGTGATTTGCTTTCCTTGGGTTGGTATGCTGCCCATGTTGTTGCTTACGGCTGAAACAGCTATATCGTACAGAGTAGCTGGATGCAGATTAGTGAATGTGTATGTGGCTTCATCTGGGGACGCGGTTACTTCAATCGCTGCGCCCACTGCAAAAATTGTGAAATATTTCAACCTTGTAAATTGCAATTAGTCCTTCAAGTTATTTTTTAGTGTTTACTAATGTTGAACCAGAAGTTTAAAATTTTTTTGCCTATTGTTTTTGGCAAAATAAAGAAAAGGCTGCTAATTTGATCATTATCCCTCTCGTCTTGTTCGAAGCTATTTATGCTAAAAAAAAGACAGTACCGGCTTTTAATCAAAACAGGTATACGTATAATCAGTGCCGGAGCTAAGATAGGAGGGATAGCCCCTCTCCGTGAAAGCCGTCCTTCCTTCAAAACCATTTAAAACCTCTGTTTTCACGTCTTTTAGGACGATAAAGATGTAAATACAGCACTATTATTCTCAAACTGGCCAGTCAAGAAAGCAAACATCTTTTTTAAGTCGCCATCTACAGAGTCTTCAAGAAAAGATTATTCTGAGTGGCAAAATCTACTCTTTTATTGCTATTCACTCATTTGTATCAATTCTTACCCCTTTCCCCATCAGTAAAATTCATGGCTACGCCAGCCCTGTGATGCTATTTAAATTTTTGATGCAATAGAATTTTCAATCGATTCTCCCAACTTAGCAATCGGCTAGTTCGAGCCAAAAGTGCAGCAACCGGTTCTCTAATTGTAGCAAACGGTTTGCGCGAACCGGATGAATAACTTCCCTAGCTGTTTACGCCTCTGCAAATAATCCTACTCGCCAAGATTACATTATGCTATCAATGATATTTGAGTCATTTCCAATTTTGGCGGTGTAATGGTAGTTAATTAGTTGCGTATTTAGAGGGGAATTGTACCATGCCTCTTTCGCATGTCAAAACCCTATATTTCAACAATAATCATCAGCAATGCCTCCCTTTATAAAAGCAGCACTGCAAGTAATATTGGTTGGGGGGCGTTTCCTCGGCCATATCGGGACGCAATTTGAATGAAAACGTTTGAGGACGGTAAACAAAAATATTCACGCTCATTAAAGTTAAAAAAGTCTCCAAGTCCGAATTGGCCATTTTCCCCCCTAACTCTCGGCGCAGACCAGAAATGAAGGTCTTTGCGTCCGAATCAGCCAGGACGCTTTCTTTCTGCTAGAGGACTCAATTTCCATGGGGAAACGCTAATTCTTGATGGGGGGACGCATCCCCCCTGCGTTTTCCCTACAATTTAAGTACTAAATGTATCTGGTTTCGACAGAAGGAACAGGTATACGGCAAAAACTGCAAATCTAAAGGCTAAAGACCTTTTTTGGGGTTCTCATTTTAATTTTGGAAAAATACCTCATTCCTTTACAGAATCCTTCCTACGCCACTGTAGTAAATTCAAAAGACTTACCTGAACTGGCGCACGTAATACGATATTTTTCGACACCTCCCACGGCTGGTTCCCAGGAGAGATTTATGCTTTCCCAGCTGCAATTTTCTTTGTGAAACCAAACCGACGGAACAGCCGAAGGAACTAAATTTACACAACCGTTGGATTGTTAGTAAGGGGATACACTGCAATTTTACTACAACAAGAGTCTTAAAACCAACTTAATTATGAAGTTTTAAACGTTTCTAATGGTTGCATGCTATCTGACTTACTAGCTATACCAGAGCGGAAGCAAAGGGAAGAGTCCCCAAAACTGCGATTACTTACAACAAACAATGCAAACAAGACAATCATGCATGAAAAGATGATTAAACATACAAATAAGCGTCCGTTTCAGCTTAATCGATAAAGCGCTGGATCGGTTCATACGCAACACGTTCGAATCTTGTTTCAGGACAAATTCTTTACAATGCTTGTTTTAAGTAGTCACCATTCTGGTGGCTCTTTCCTATAGATTCCTTCCATGTAGCGTTTAGGCCGGAACGCACGCCAACGATTGAACAATGGTCTTGTAATGCACAGAGCTGGGCAACGGCGTTTCGAGCTGTTACCTTTCATCAGCTGCCCTCAGCTTTCACAAGAAGTTAAACTACTTTCATAGACGTCAAGCTGTTACAAGAGTCTTGCCATTGTAACTTGCTTCGATCCAGTCTAGCTTGTTGGCAATCTCACAATAGTTTAATTAAGACCCACATAGACATTCTTTCATGATGTACTGATAATTACAGTACAACAATTATTAACTTACACCATTTGAACCAAAACAGAATCATTGTTTCGGAAACCATATGCAGCATTATTCATCTCCGCAAGGGATGTTACACTTTTGCGCTTCGATTAGGACGTAGTTCAACAAGTTCACGCGCTTCTCTCTCGCATAACGAGCATTGGAACCGGAATGTACTGCACCCGTTCAATTCTCAATGCAGCCAGTCTCAGCTTTTGCTTTTTATTCTGCCAGCACACTAAGCCTTATCAATATTTTTTGTACCTGTAGCAAATGTTTTTGTAACTGACGACGACTCTCTTCCATCCCTCATAGCGGCTACGTGAACTTGATAGAGGGTCCCAGGTGTTAAATCTGTGAGAAGGTAATGAGTTTGGAACACATCTTGAATCGTGGTTCCTGCCTCTGATTTATCTTCACGTCTGGTTGAAGAAATAGTAAAAAGACGTGTAAGAGTTGCTTTTCCAAAAACAAGTTTCATTAATTGACACCATGTACACTCTTTTTTTTTAATAAGAACAATTAAAACGCGAGGCTTACAGTAGTTTTGCTCAAAATCTGAAAACGAATTAAGAACATGGCAAAGAATAATGTAAGCCTCGGCATTCAAAAAAATTAAGAACACAAGCCAAAAGCGTTCAGTGCAAGACATTTTTTACTAGTTTATTAAAGACCTTTCTTGGCATTTTTTATATTGCCGTTGTTGATTTGCCTCTCGACTATTTTAATAATAAATCATGATCAATAACAAAAGATAACAACTTTCAGTCATGAAACGAGAATCGTCAAAAAAGACAAAGCTCTCAATTTTCAAATCAAGTTTTGTCCCTATTCTCACTTATGGTAATGAATCTTGGGTAATGACCAAAAGAGTGCGATCACAAGTGCAAGCGTCCGAAATGAGGTTTTTAAGAAAAATCGAAGGAGTTACACTGTTTAGCAAGGTGCGTAGCTCGGAGATTCGAAAATCTCTTAACATCGAGCCGTTACTTCTCCGAATTGAAAGATCTCAGCTTACATGGTTTGGCCATGTAAGCAGAATGCGTCAGGAAAGACTCCCCAAACAAACTTTGTTTGCCAAAGCAAATGGGAGAAGACCAGGTGGATGACCTAGAGCTAGATGGACCAATTACATTGAAGATCTTGGATGGAATCGCTTGGTACTTCACCCAAGCAAAATGATGGATGTGATGGAAGACCGTGAAGCGTGGCGGCTTAATCTCAAGCTGCAGCCCCGGCAACCCTCCCCGAAAAGCGGGCAATAAAGAAAGAAAAATATTAAGCAAAAACGAATTCTGGCATTTTATTCTCCAGTACAATGTAAAAACAAATTAAGAACGGAGACTTGAAATTCGAGAAAATTTAAGAACAGCCAGCTTCAAATCCAAATTTACTGGTTCTTAACTTCTTATAAGAAAAGAGTGGCGTACTATCGTAAAAGTATCTTCATGATACTATTTTAGACGGGGAGGGGGCAAAAATGCTCACCCCTATCTAACTCCTTATCCAAAAGTCATGGGAACACCAAAATTGGTATGCGGATTGGTGTTTACCAAATTTAACAAAAAAACTAGTTTTGAATTGATGACGTCATTGTTGTTGTGACGTCACGGCCATATTTTTGAAAAACGACGTCACTTTTGCAATGACTTTACATGCGCTGTAAATTTTGTACATAGGTTGATTTTTGGTAATGTATCATAAAATATCTAACTCAAGTTGGTTACGTCATAAAACGTCTTATGACGTCATTTAAGTTAATATTGGCCAAAAAATGCTCAGATTTCGGAAAGTGACTTTGGGAAGCCTCAAAATTGAGAAACTTACCGTTACCTTAGCAACTTGAAATTTTTAGGAGTTGTTTGTAATGAAACTTGACTCAAAGTTGATTTGAAGTAAAAATCATTTTTCTAAAGGGATTTATCAAAAAAAAACGGAGATGGTGAACAAAAAAGCCCTTTCGTGCCAAATATGGCTAAATGCTGAAATCAAATAACTGATGAAAACACCGACGTTTCGGAAAAGTACAAAAGGATGGGCTCGATTCCGAGATAAAGCAAATAAAATTAAAAGTAAATTTGTTTTTATTACTGATTAAAGCTCACTTTAACCAATCAATTTTTTTTTAAATAATAATTTGAAAAGTTGATTGGTGGTTCGGAACTAAAACATTTTAATCAAAGACATGAAGATGAACAAGACATGAACGTTTTATAGCTAATGATAATTTAATCGTGCTGTTTTTGACGTTTGCGGGCCAGAGCTTGTTAATGTTTATTCGTTTTGCATGCTTTCTAGCCTAAAGGCTACCAACGCAGAAGCTAGGGAAAAGCCACCAGAACGGCGATTGCTTAAAATAAGCAATGCGAAAAATCTACATTTACCATCAGGCTTTAAAACGTAAATATTAGTGGATTTACACTGTTGATTGTTTAAATTGCTGCAATATCAAACAGTTTAGGGGCAAACTGTCTGCAAACAAAACCTTTTATTAGGTTAATGCCAGTTGTTCCGCGGCATCGTCGACAGCAGGGTAAGCTAACTATTGCAATATGAAATATACAGTTAATCTTCGGCAAAGAGCTTGGTCGAATCAGCCATATTGCAGCAAAAGACAAAATTTTCAAAGCAAATATCATTTTTTATTTAAAAAGGCATTGAAGATAAATTTAACACAATTATTGTATGTCAAGCAAAATTTTATATTTTTTTGAAATTTTTGCGACTATAATTTCAAAATTCTGCCACTTCTATATCGAAAGATATTTGCATTATTTTTCTCGCTAGCTGTTGCATTCCTTTTATTTTAAAAATAATTTTTGAATCACTAATCCGTGACTGTTCCTGTTGCCATGGTTTGGACGCTAGTTAAACGTTATCTCGTAGGCTATCACTATAGCTCTTACCACCATTAGCCACCTTCCACTATACCGGTAGATTTTAAACTTCTAACCTAGCTTAATATTACTGTTTTTAGACAACGTTTTACTCTTAGAATTGCAACAAACAAGTACTAACTTAATTATCAGTAGGCTATGCTAGCATACCAGCGCAGGCCTATTTTTTGTTTCTTCCTCAGCGCATCAAATCGCATCAAATCAAATCTTTCCCGTTTAAGCTATTTAACGTCAAACAGTGAAAAAAACTGGACAAAAACGTTGGTAATCAATTATTTTTCACACATATAGTGTTAAACTTCAAAAATTTTACTTCAATGCCCATTTAACACTTAATGTTTTCGACCATTGTTTTGGTTCTCGGTGGAGAAAAAATATACGTGTTCAAATTTTAAAGATTAACTAGCAAATGCGCTAATTTTAAAAAAGCACTTAAGTTAACAGTTGTTTTGCTTTGTTAAAATTAACTCATTTCCTAGTTAGTCTTTAAAATTTGAACTCGAATAAGTTTTTTTCTGAAGAGGACCAGAAGAATAGTCGAAAACGTTTAGCGTTAAATAAAAAACTATACCTGCTTTGAAAATTTTGTCTGTTATTGCAATATGGCTGATTAAATGTACAGTTCTTCAAGTATTAAGAATGCTACAATAATAACCTTTAAGCACTTTGATACTACTTGTGGTAGATGAGTAAATAATAGTGTCTGGATGATTGTGACGATAGAGGTCAAAAGGCAGGGCTGCCTTAACGTCCTTATTTCTAAGATTTGTCCTTATTTTGATTGTCTGTGTCTTACAAAATATTTTAGTCTTAGTTTTCCGAGAAATACCTTATTTTGACATGTGTCCTTAATGTTTGTCTTATTTTAGCAGTAGAGGTTTTCATACCGGGAATTTAGGTTCGAATAATCAGCTAGAAATACCTTACAGAAGAAGTAATCTCTAGCAAAAATGCATAAAGCTCGGGCAAAGACATCTTCTTTTTCGTCATCGCCATTAAATCGGCAGTAAAAATGCCTAATTATCTGACTAAGACCTTTTTTTTTTAAAGAAATGTCCGAAAATTCTCAGGCGAAGGCCTTTTTTTTGGGGGGGTGGGTGGGTCATCGCTATTCAATCGGCTGTAAAATGCCAAATTTTCAGGCGGATACCTTTGTTTTTGGTCCGATGGAATGGTGGTGGCCCGCAAGCGGAAACCTTGCCGGGTCTGGCATGGCCCACGGCACGAGAAGGTTGCCGACCCCTGTCCTTATTTTGGGGTTCATGTTGATGGCAGCCCTGACTATGGGACACCTTTTTTCCATACCGAATACACAAACTTGTCCATTCGTCAATAGCACAGCTGGACCCTATATTTACCTGATGGTGATTATGTAAGAATCCACTCTTCCAGATGCTGGTGGCCATTTGATTTGTTGTGTGGTGCAACTTCGTTCTGTGGTAGATACTTCCAAATCTCCCACCATTCCAGGCACTAAAGTAATATGAAATTGTAAAATAAGCTTCTTTCAACCAATACAATCAGATATTTCAAATTTATTAGAAGTCAGAACTTGTTCAAAAAATTTTCACTTTGTTTGCTTTGTATAATAATGACAAATACTGTAAAAAGAATTTGAGGACAGTGTGAATTAAAATTCAAAGTGAACGAAGCAAAGCTCACGTCAGGGCTCTTTTTTCGGCCAAAACAAAATTGAAGACCAAAAACCCCTTTGTCACAAATCATCGCTCGGAGTCTCATTGTTTGGCCCAAATATGATCGAAACTATGATCTTCAAACCTCGAGAAACTTAAAACTGGTTTGGTTTACACCAGAAAAACCGGAGCCCAAGCGAAGTGTCATTGCTTGCCTCCCGCTATAGATCCACCATTACTTGTGATTCTTTGGACAAACAGTGGTTGTGTTCAACCGGTTTGCGCTGACCGGTTGCTAAAAATTGCCGGCATAGATATCAGGACTTCATTTTTGACCCGAACGAACCGGTTGCTAAGTTTACATAACGGGCTACAGATCTGGTTCTTGCAAAATTTGACATCACCACTGATTGTACGCTTGGTATTTCAAATAACTTGTATCTTTTAAAGTTCTTCTAATGGTATTAGCTAATTCAGAAAAATTACTAGCCTACAAAATTGTGTTTTTTCTGAACTTATGCCCCTTGCCAAAACAGCAGAAAAACTTCAGAAGTTTTAAAATTCATAATTTTACAATAAAAAATCCAAAACAGACCTGTAGCGAAACTCGAAACAACTCGTTTGCTGCTCTTGTCTTTGGCGTTCGTTACGATTCCAATTGTGTATACTGTACCCGGTACAAGCCCTGTAAGAAAAGACACAGTTGTAAAAGCGCTATTTTTCCTGGCCAATTGTTGGTAGAGCGGTAATGTTTTTGTGTCTAAAGCAAGAGGTCGGTGGTTCAAATATCGGACGGTTCAAATGAGACACAGTGTTGCCAATGGCTTGCTATCGCAGCAACATTGCTTTGAAAGGAGTTGTGTTGCCTGCAGGCCCAATGATGCGGAGATGGGTCACGCCAACTCGTTACACGCTTCGGCGTAATATAGCGAGTATAAAAAAAGATTTTATTTAGCATTGCATTCAATCCATTTCTCTACTTTTTGGAAGCAGACTCGAGGCATCTTTAATAACAAATAGACTTTCACGTTGAAGACTTGATAGATGTTTCTTCACTTTTTATTTCAATCGTTAGTACGTTAATTTGGCAACTAAAGGAAGGCTTTATTTGATCAGAAATTTCTGTCTAGTTTTTCTAATAAATCTGACTCAAATCTAACCCAAATTCAAATCCTTACTCCAAAACTAAGCCCGAATCTTACCTTGGCGTGAACCTCAACTCAAACTTTAATCCTGACCCTTAAAAAAGCAAATAAAAAATGTACGGATGAATTTTTCTCATTTTTGTTTTAATAGTTTTAACCCTGTTTTACACGGGGTTTTTTGACCAACGCGTTTCCCAGTGGTGGAGCAAAAATGTTTCCTATGTAACTCTTAAATAAAAGTCATGGGAACACCAAAACTGGCATGCGCGTTGGTTCTCACCAATTTTTTTAGAAAAACTGGTTTAGAGTCGATGACGTCATAATTGTGATGTCACGGCCCTATTTTTGAAAACAACGTCATTTTTGCGATGGCATCACAGGCGCAGTTTAAATTTCGTACATAGGTTTGATTTTTGATACTGAATCAAAAACTGCCTTAGTCAAAGTAGTTACATCACAAAAACGTCTTTTGACGTCATTTTAGTCAAATTTTGGTCAAAGAATGCTCAGATTCCGGAAAGTGACTACGAGAAACCTCATAATTAGGAAACTTCCCGTTACCTTAGCAACTTCAAATTTCCAGGAGGTATTTGTGATGAAACTAGGCTGAAAGTTTAAATTGATTGGAAATAAAAATATTTTTGTTGAAGGGATTTATCTCGAAAAAACCGAAAGTGGGCGAAATTGCTCCCTCCGCCCCGTGTAAAATATGGCTAACTTAGAATTTTCAGGTGAAATAGTTACTTACTCCCAATAAAAAATGATTACGGTTTGACATTGCGAGAGTAATCTTTCTCCAACTTCTACAATGCTAAAATTTTTTTTATTGCACTTGAGCTGGCTTTATTGTAAAAAAATGTACTCTGACTCGCTTTCGTTGACGCATGCACGACAACTTCATCAAGTGTTAGTTAAAAAAAAGTGTCGAAGTTGACATGCGTCAACGAAAGCTCGTAAATTTTTTTTTACAATAACGCCAGCTCAGGTGCCATAAAAGAACTATTTCTGTATATTTTAATGAAGCTAACATGCGGCATCATTTTCATCATCATCATCAATGCAAAATAGTGCTCACTCACCTGTAAACTTGTACTTGTTACCAGCAACTCCTCTAGGAGATGTTTCTCCTATAACTCCGTCAGTGGGAGTTAAAAACAGGTCATAATCATCAGCGTCGCCGAATCCTGGTTTCCATTTGATAAGAGCCTCTTCTGGGCCTACATCACGTGCGGTTATTCCTGCCACCTCCAGCGGAACTGCGAAGAATATTTTCGTAATGGTAAACATCTCCAGTGAGAAGGGAAGAAAAAAAACTTTCTAAGGCGGCTTTAAAGCTTTTGTTGTGTTTAGCGAAGCTTAGCTGAGGTTAGTTCATTCTTTTAAAATTTCACTTCAAACTCTGCTACGCTCATTTCAGCTGCTACAACGAATTGAGCGAGTTGAAAAGAATTTATATAACAATAAATAGACTTCAGTTACATACACGTCTACTTGAACAACGTGTACTGTGTTATGACATCCGCTCTGGCCAACGCTGTTGAGGACTACTTTGAATCAATTAAACTCAAACTCTTCTCATCAAATACAGCAATATAAAAATCTGCCTTTATTAAGTACTTCTGTTAATGATGCTAATTCATGATCATACCTTATGAACCAGCAAGCACTTTTACCTATGTCTAACCACAATTCCAATGCTGAGCAGTCTTTTTTTTTGAGTTTTGTTTGCAAGTTTTTAGGCAGGCTGGGCTCGTTTAATGGGAAAACTGCTTGGCCTCAGTGGAAAATAAGCGAATAAAGTGCCTTTTACAAGAGCACAAAGAGGCATTGCCAGTGCGAGAATCGAACCAGTAAAAGAAATCTTTGGAATTTAGAACACCAACCTGACGTTCTATCAAGTCAACTGAGCTATTACCGCCACACTATTGATGGTGCCAAAAAACTTCACAATGCTCTTATCTTCGAGATTTTTTGGGAAGCGCAGGGGCTGCACTACTAGAGGGGGGTTCAGGGGGAACATCATACCCCAGCCCGCCAGAACCTATAAGTTCACGCGCACTCAAGATGTAGTATTAGCCTGCAATTAATAGTGATACACCCAGTTCGTTGTTGCGACCAAGTCCTGGTAACAACATTTTTTCGGTCTTCACCTAATTTCCGGTAATTTTCAGTCTTCGTACCCCTTCCAGACAAAATTTCTCTCCGAGGCGCTGGGGAAGCGACACAACGTTTGAGGTTGATTCAACTCATTCCCCAGCACTTTTCATAACACTGCTGAGACCCTTTCTTTTGCAATCATGTAGTGCTATTCAGGCGATCGATCTAGTTTGCTGGATGTTAACAAACGTACCAACATGAAGGCCTGATATATACGCTGTGCGTAAAGTACTCATTGTTTGTACGCTGGCAAAGTAGTACGCCGGACGTACTGAATTTTGTTTAAAATGAATAAGTAAAAATACACTCCTAAGATCACGATTCTACGCTGCGTAGACCGGACCTTTTCAATCTCCGGCGCTAAAATGGGGCAAGGACTATGATCAGAAGGTGTTTTAGCCTGTACAGTAATTTATTTCATAGTAATCTAATGAGCTTAGTTTACAGTAAAATCTTCCCACCAATTAAGAAAGATGCTCGATAGCAGAAGCTGATTATAGTGCCTACATAGCGCATGTAGTTGTTTCAAGAAAAAAATATAAAAATTAGATGTTGAAAATTCCATGCTGTACATAATTTCAAGCACCTTTTGGTTATCAGGGGTATCTTATTTAATCATTGCAACTCAAATTAATATTGTTTATTTTCATATTTCAAGTTCAAGTTCATTTTCATAGCACTGCACGACTCAAAAAAACGAAAAACAACTTTGCGGGTAAAACTAAACTACTGTAAATAAATATCACGAGAGCAGCAACAGAGTAGCTACGTATGTACCATGAAGTCTTCGAAACAGTAGCTATCTCTGTTCATCTTTAAGAAAACGACTTTAAATTCCAAGTTAGTCGAGGGTCAGAAGATGAAAAAAAACATGCAACAAAAGATTTAGAATGTTTTTAGAATGGAATTTTAGAAAAAATTTTAGAAAACAAATTAAAAAAAAGCAATAGAAAAAAGTTTAGAACAAAAAAATTTAAAAACAAAAAAACAGCAAAAGTTTAGAATGGCTTAATATTTGAATGAAACATCCCGATGATACGGACAACGATTGAAAAATTCTGAAGGCTTTAAAACTATTAAACTTAAACGCTATACGCTGCTGAGGTTCACTGCAGTAAAAATTTTAAAGTAACCAAAATGACAAAAGGATGCCAACCTGTGCATTGCGTGAAGTGCTGAGGTTTGCTGGTCTTGTTGCCTGTATTGCTCACTATCTTGCAAGTATAAACTCTTCCTGGAATGAACCCATTGAATGTATACGTTGTCTTTCTCAATCGTTCAATTACGATCGGTTCTTCTGTAAAGTTGATATTGTTATAGGATTAAAAACTTAGATCTCTGTTGAGGTGTTGCGGAATTTAATTTTGAAACTCAAGTCAATATCATTTTACAATACAAGACCGAACTCCCCAGTAACGTATATTGTCCGTCTGATCTAAAATGCGACGCAACAAGCTCTTTTACTCTCACTTTTAAGATTGATTCAACTTGAAAGAGACACTTCTCAAGATACGTGTAATTGAAGAAATGAGAACTACTTGAAGTAATAAAGAGGTGCCGCAAACTTTGTTCCACAATTCTCCTTATCCACGATAATAGATTTAATCCATTTTACTCCGTAGGGAAAGATAGAGTAAGTTGGCCGTTTTTTTTAATTTCTAAATTTTTTGAAAGTCATTGTAAATGCTATTAGAAAATCAAGTAGTTCCTGGATATTTCAAATCTTTTGGCTTTCATTCAGCATTCTTCTTATTCTAAAATCTTCTCAAATTTGCTCGCAAAGCTAATTAAAAAATGTCCACTGAAAGTGACCAACTTGCCCCATTGGTAGGGTCAGTTGGCCGTTCCTTGAGGGCAAATTGGCGATGTCACTTCTTAAAAATAAACAAACTTTACGAAAAAATCGTCAATTGCACTAGCAGGTATTTCTACACCAGCAGTTCTGCAGAGCCAAGCAAACGTACAGTGGCTTGTCAATTGTGTACAAAAAATTTGTTGTGGGCTCGGGCCCGGTGCTAGCGTAGTGTGTTTGGGGAAACACAAAAAATTTTTGGGGGGCACATTTTGTGAACTAAATACACGGACGTTATCAAAAATATACTAAGGAACTGTTACTCTTCGTGAAATATGTTGACTCGATCTGTCTTGCTGTTTCATAGAAGAGCGTTTGTGGTGACTTTTTTTTGTGGCAAAAGTTTGCAGGCACTCTTGTGCTGGTATAAAAGTTTACTCTAGCTTGGGGGACACGGCCCCGAAACCCCCCCCCCACTGTGGCGCCAGGAGTGGGTGGGCTACAAGTTTAAACAGCTTGTTTGATTCCCACGACGTGCACTGTTAAACTACATGTTGCTTTTGTAATTTTTTGCCTCAGTCAGGTTATAAAATGGTCAAATTATCATCAAAAACAGTTTTTTATGAATTACTTTTCTCTCTGCTTAGAAGAAACTTATCTGACATAGTGTGGTAGTGGATTGCTACAATAGGATTGGTTGTGCAAAAGCACGTGACCATTGGACAGCTAATTTTCGACAAAACGCGATGACCTACTTGCCCCCTGGCCAACTTACCCCACCTTCCCCTACCATTGGCAATCCAGCGTTTCGAAAATTCGCGACATCAAAAAAGATGACTTTGCAAAATTTTTTGAAGAAATAGCAACGTAATATTCAAATAGCGCACCACAATTTTGCAAAGGCGTACTTTTCTGATGTCACAAAATTTTGAAACGTAGGATTGCCAATGGTACGGAGTCAAACGGATTAAATCTATTTTTGCGGGTATGGGCAATAGTGGATGGAACAAGGTTTGGGGTACCTCTTTATTACCTCAAGTAGTTCTCATTTTTTCAATAAAACCTTCCTCGAGCAGTATCTCTAAGCTCTTGCCCTTGCAATCATTACTTAAAAGTCTAAACAAGAAAAAAAAAAAAGTTAAAAGAATACTATAGCTCATTAAAACATACCTACCTAGCATCTGCGTGAGACTTCTTGAATCATGATGCCATTGTACGAAGTAACATTACATAACCAAGTAACATCATAATCTTGCACCATTGATAAACAAGGTGTTTTTTTTTAACTCGAAAATAATTACATTGATAAAAATTAAAACGCAAATGCTTCAGTGAAGTTGCTATGGAAAAACTTTAGAATCTATTTTGGTGGTGTAGGTAATGGCGCCACCCGACCCCCTACGAGGGAGGGACTACGCGAGGATCAACTCGAAAGCGTAACAATGGGGCCGCACACCAAAGTTTGAATTAGAGGTCAAAGGTAGAAAAATAGACCAACGTCTTGCCGCCTCAGCGTGATTCCGCAGTCCTTTCCCCGAATGTAGGATGGGCCGAAATCGCAGAACAAACTTTTCTAGGGTCTCGTCAACCTTATTCTTTGTGAAACAAAACGTTGTTTCCTTAATTCTCGCGAATCTTTCCGGAGTTTAAAGGGTTGAAGCATCTAGTTAGGGTTGTGAGGAAAACTTAATGAAGATTCTAAAACGTATCGTATACGAATCACCAAATTTTAGCTTTCTCCAACCTGTCATCATCTTCGAGATCTTTTATTTTTGATCTTCCCTGCAGAGTTGCCAGTTAAAATATAAGCTTTTTAAGTAATGTATAAAGCAACTTTCACGAGTATTTTGAAAAAGCATGGCATCAATGGGTCATTGGGTCAATGCTGCAAAAAAATACCAAAACAAAAAAAATTAAATTTTTACTGGCAACACTGCATAAAGATCTCTTTAACTCTCAAATGAAATATCTCGAAAACGATAGGTCGTTAAATGTTGTAATTTGGTAAAGGTAGGTTGCAGAGGTTTCTTTATATTTTTAGCTCGATGGTTTACCATCCTTGTAGAATACGCACACCGTTTACTAATTTAGCACGATCATTGCATTCAAATGACTCACTTGGTTTCTTAACTTTCTCCGACATGTAGATAGTGTAACTGTCGACGTTTCCTTCAGGCTTTTTCCATTTTAACGTCATTTCACTTGTAGTGACATCACTGAAAACTATGTCTCGAACATAGCGGGGAGCTAAAAACGAAAATTTCCAAAAATTATCATCACAAGAGTTCTCTTCAGTTGACAGATGATATACTTATGATATCAACAAATGACAAATAACATGAATGGATTAGTGGTTGAACGGATACAGCGTCAGCTTGTGAAACGGTAGACTCGGTTTTGATTCCCAGCCCGGTCAAACCAATAAAGATTACAAAAATTGTTGTTTACAGCTTTCCCGCTTGACATTCAACAATAAAAAAGGGGCAATTTCACCGTATGTGTTAGACGAGTGGTCAAGTGACAGCTTGACTCCTTGGCTAAAAGCTTCCTCTCTTCGCTGAGAACTGGCCAAGGCGACTTGGTGACTAAAGCTGTAACACAATTAGAGTTGCTGCATTTCCTAATTCTGAACACAAGTATTTGCAATTGTTTTTGTAATAAATTCGAGAAACATTAAGTAACTGTTTATGATCCATCTCGAAAAATCGTACTGTTATGATCCATCTCGAAAAATCGTTTCAGTTATAGGGAAAAATGTTAGTGCATGATACTTGGTTAAAAATTAAAATGTTAAATAAAACTTACTGTACTTCATCATCTGCATTTGGGGAAGTACAGTATAATTAATTATATTAGTTTTGTTTATTTGGCACTTGGAGAAAGTTTCTTTCATATTCCGGGCCAAGTACTTAAATTGATGCCATATTATACTAAGCTGTAAACTAAACATATGTGTATAAAGTATTGAAGCTTCTGGAATCCGTTTGAAGGTGTCAAACAAAATAGACGGTTATATTCCATAATAGTAAATCATTCGAACATTATAGAGGTAATATAAATGAAGCTTAACGGATCAAAAAAAAAATGCTATAATTCAGCAACCAAAAAACTACCATTTGCTTCAAATAAATCTGGAAGCTTACTTGTCAGCCATTTTCCGGAAATAGCCTCACTGCTCTTTCCTTTCATTACATTCCTCACATTTACGTTGTACGTAGTTCCTGGAACAAGGCCTTTGAAAGTTTTTATGGTGTTAGTCAGGCCATGTGCTTCGTCAGTGGGGGATTCTTCTCCGTCTTCTATGATTTGGACGTCATACAATCCTGGCCTTCCTTTGCAGTGTTTCCAAGTCACTTCGACAACATCGGCCCCTGAGTTGGGTGAAAACTTTAGCTCTCTCGGTGGACGAGGCACTGAAAAAATTTAACCGATCAGTGGTCGAGTGGATGGAGCGTCTGCTACTGAAGCGGTAGACTCGGGTTCGATTCCCGGTCGGGTCAAACCAAAGACTAGAAAAATTGGTATTCACAGCTTTCCTGCTTGACGTTCAGCATTAAAAGGGACAGTGTGAAGCCTCCGCCGTGTGTGGTAGACAGGTGGGCAGGTGGCAGCTTGACTCGAAGACCGAAAGGTCCCTTCGCTGTCTCCTGGCCAAGGCAACTTGGTGAATAAAATGTAATTACAATTACATGCGGAGATAAGGAAAAAAAAAAAGAACAATGGACAAGGAAAAAAACAAAAAAAGGGCAAAAATGCCTTCTCACCCTAGTTAACTTCTAAACCGGATGCAAATGGGATCGTCAATTTCGAATGTGGATAAGCTTTCCTATTGCTGCAATTGCACATTGATTTTTTCCCTCAATTTAATATTTTACGTTTATTATTATGATTGCAACAAAATAAAATAACTTGAACTTGAGCTTC
Source organism: Trididemnum nubilum (assembly GCA_963965965.1). Classification (NCBI taxonomy): domain Eukaryota; kingdom Metazoa; phylum Chordata; class Ascidiacea; order Aplousobranchia; family Didemnidae; genus Trididemnum; species Trididemnum nubilum. The sequence goes on along the minus strand of OZ014478.1, from coordinate 34,957,177 downwards.
TAACAAACTTTTTGAGAAAAAAATTGTTTTTTGCTTGAAAATAATAAGTGACGTGAAGGCCAATAATGACGTCATAAGAGGTCCAACATTTTAACAAAAGTAGCTTTTAAAGCTAAATAATGAAATGCTTAAATAGCCAAAGTAATTACGCAGCAAAAACATTTTGCGATCTATTATAAGCAGCACTTAAATTGTAGGGGGGACGCGGGGGGAAGCGTCCCCCCAATGAAAGTTAGCGTCCCCCCATTGAGATTTAGGCGTCCACCTATCGAGATATGAGCGCTGGATTATCAGACGAAAAAGGGCCAGTCAGCACGAAAAAATCCCACAAATTCCGGCCGAATGTGTTTTTTTTTTGGTCTTCACTTAATTTCGGGGATGGAATAACAAAATTTCCACTAAAGTATTTTTGCATACCGAATGAGTTTGGTCAAGACTGAAAAGCGTCCCCCCATGCAAAATTTTACAATTTAAGTACTGGTTATAAGTATAATAAGAGTAGGCATTTTGGTAGAGAGGCTTGGACACAAGTCAAAATTGGGGAACTTATCTCTTAAAAACGGAAGACTCCTCGTTTTCTTTTCTTCCCTCCTGTCTAGAACAAAGTTAAAGTAATAAAACAAGGTAAAAGCAGGTTAAATCAAGAAACAAAGTTGGACAAAAATACAACTACAAATCAAAGCCTTCTTACAAGTGTATGTTGAGGCGGTTTCACAAGCTGACTTTTGCTTGGCGGCATCCAGCGCTATCACGGCCACTGTGTATTCTGTAGATGAATGGAGTCGATTGAACGTGTGCTGAAGTTGACGATGTGCTCGAAGCTGAAAAGGTATTACTTTTATTCCGAAAATTTTTGTCTCTACTCCACTCGTCAAACTTTCAAAGTCGTTACGACCCGTGAACTGTAATTGCAACTGCAGGTGCGTATACACCGGACGCAAAGTGAAGTTAAGTTTGGCAACTTCGTGAGTGACCGCTCACGTCAGCTGTTCAAAATAGGCCAATCATTCATCAACAATTGCGAAGATTGCGACCTGTTGCAATCCTTCGTAAGTTGTCAATGACGTCAGATTGTGGTTGCTTCGCGTCGCTTTGTGTAGTTTCGAGTCCTGAGTAAACCAAGTTGCATTGACCAGGAGACAAGTGACGGGACTTTCAGATTTGTCTTCGAGTCAATCAGCCATCTGTTTACATGTCGATATGATTACACACGTAGGAAGCTTCACACTGTCTCTTTTCGTAGCTGTACGCCAAGCAGCAACTGTGAATACCAATTTTAGAGTCTTTCGTTTGACTCGAACAAGAATCGAAATCGAACCAGAGTTTACCGTTTCAATATAGCAGACGTGCCATCCACTCGGCAACTGCTCGGTGAATGTGATTTGTGTATATTTCAACTGGTGTGGCAGATGTAGCATTGTAGCAACCATGCAAATTAAAATCGCTGGTTTTGACTTCAATATCCTTTACATTTCTTAACGTATGACGTTGTGTTGCTACTTTCTTTTCCTGACTTTACGTGTTATTATTGTGTTAGTTATTCATTCGCTGTTTAGTGTGGTGATCAACAAAAAAAAAAAAAAAATGAATGAATGAATAAATGTCAAATATCAATCAATGATTTGGCAATAATTTAATGGTGGTGCATTTGAAACTGACTTTAAGAAAAGAAATTTAAACATCCTGGTGCTACAAGTTTTTGCGGTGTACTTGTGAAGATAATGCAAGAGCCGAAAGAAAAGGGAAAACAAGCAGGGGCCGTATTATGCAACGTTTTGGTTTTGAAGGACTTACGACGTCGTAAGATTTTTTTTTTGTTCAAAGAGATTAAGACGTCGTAACTCTTGCGATGTGTTGCATAGTGACCCCCTAATTTATAAGCGAAACCTCAGAAGCGTTTGACTGCACATAAGAGCTTCAGCAAGCCGTGTCGGACAGTTGCACAAGCGTTTTTACACGGTCCACTTTTCGGTCCCGGTTCTTGGTTGTTGGTTCCGGGTCTGCTTGTTGACGGGTCATGCTAAAAAATTGTCATATTACTGAAGAATCATGCCAATCAAATTGTTTATACGTTAACGATGTCCTTTTGGTGACATATCAACTTTTTGATATTGGCACGTTTTTTTCGCAATTTGGCATTATTCGAGCATAACTCAACAATAAGCAGGCACCGGAATTAAGATATGGGCTTGAATTGTAGGTACTGCTAACAGTGGTTCGCGGATATGCAAAAACTGTAATGTGCAGTTGAAAAGTGTCTACGATTTTCGCTTATAATCAGCTGGTTAAAAATGCTAATAGTCTGCATGCTGTTTGCTTCGTTACCCGTAGTTCATGTAGCCTACACCACATAATTATTTTAGTTTCGCCAAATCAAAGTATTGTATTGATAACTTAATATTAGTATGGCTTAAGATCACGTGCAGCTCTTCGAAAAAGCATCTTCTAATATTCGCATTTTCATAAAAATTGTTTTTAAACAATGTCAAAGTTGCTTCTCCTGGAACATGCCTTGGCCAGAGATCACGAATTTTCGTAAAATCGCATTTGTCAAAAACTACATGAGCGCGATAGCTTATTTACCAAAGCAAACACTTCGCAGAAACAGCGTTTTCCGGAAATCGCCATTCTTCCCTAACTTGTTCTGCTCACCAAAGTTCTTGATTTGATCTTATCAGGCGGAAACAATCGCACTTGATAACTCGTAGCGGCAAAGTTTCTCGGAGGATCCCATGACACGCGAAATGATTTAGTCGTTATTTCATCAAATACCATGTTTCGTACACCTTCTGTCACTGCAAAGAGAAATAGCGTTTTATTTGACCACTTGCCAGGTTTGGTTTATGGTTCCATAGTGCCTGCTTATCGTTGAGTCATGCAACAAAATTACCCAATTACGACAGAATTTTTGGTGTTTTTTGATGACACAACACTTTTTGATTAGCACGATTTTTTTTTGTAACTTGGCAGTTTTTGGCCCGACTCAGCAATAAGCGCCACTGGAACCAAGAGCCGAGCTGAAAAGCTGACAGTAAAGCCGCTCAATGACTCAACAACCGCTCAATTGCCAGAATTCTTGAACAAAGCATCACCATGGAGCATGCCGGTTGGAATTTTTGCTCAATCTACAGTAAAAACATAATAAACCAAACACACCTCAAATCCCAATTAATGATTTAAATACTGTGCATTCAACTATTTTCGCAGTGTAAGTAAGTCGAGGTGCTTTGTGTGTCGAGTGGCCAGCCACTGTAGTCGAATAAACCACTGTAATAGGACGATAGTCGCTGCAATGTTGAGTGGCGCTAAACTAATCTGCAAGTTCTTTTTAACTTACTTGAAATTTCATTTGAATCTAATGTGTCCAATGACGCAACTGATGATGTAGAGACAAACGAAAGACCACTTCGCGATCTAACGGGCGCGACTTTGCTGGGTCGACTCCCCATTTTAAGCAATCAAGTATAGTAAACAATAATGTGTGATACAATTAAACACACTATTGATCTGCAGTTTAAAGTTTTTCACTCGATGGTTTACTTTCTATTTTATTAACATACATGTAAATTATAATTAATATACCGTTAACGTAGATAATTGGTCGCACGGGAACGCATTGATCTTTGGAGCGGGAAATCAAAGATTCAAATCTCTGGTTGGTCAAATCGGACCACTGCGACATTTCTTCAAAATAAACTGTGTTGCCAGGGCACAGTGACACGAAGTTAAGCCCCGCCAACACATTACATGCTTCGGCGTAATTCAGCAAATGTATAAAACATTACAATGGGTTTTGATTTGATTTGAGGTTTTCACGGTACCGGTAAATCACAAAAAATTTGGCAAGACATCTCGATATTACCGGATTATTTCACAAAATTAGGTTCGCTTGATCAAACTTAACTCAAACTCAGAAACTCAACCCTTTAAGTAATCATGAACTCTGAGAAAATGTCACTTTCCATCAGTACTTAAATTACTGAAAGATTTTAATTTAGCGCGTAAAAACTGGCGAGGTGGAGGTGCATTGTTATAGAAAAATCGTACAATAGATGGTTACGCCGACTGACCATGTTATTGCCCGGGCCGGATATACGTTGCGCGGAGCCCCTGGCACTATGGGGATTTTCGCAACATCTTTCTGCCGAATATACGCAAAAACTCAAAAAAAGGTCAACATTTAAGCGCCTGGCCCGTGGCACTGTGCCGTATGGTAAATCCGGCCCTGGTTATTGCGTTACGTTCATAAAAAGATAAGATGAGGACCTGTTGCACCATAGCAACTTTTAGGACAAAAACCCCTAATTTCACCCGGGTTGTACATTTAAAGTGGTTGAAAAAATTGAATTGAAGGAGCCCGGGCCCCGTGGTTGTCAAAATTATTGTTAATTACTGTTAAACGCATGTACTGTTTACGCAAAGATGCTAAGAGGAAACTGAACCTGAAGAAACAATAGGCTTTTTGTCCCTTTTTTGTCATCGGTGGCATTTCAATTGGAGGGGGCGGGCTCCCTGGGCCCCCCTGGCTACGCCTATGAGTGCGATGTCGATTTATTATTGAATGTTGATGCGAGTTTAAGGTCAGATAATTTTAACTAATTGAGATTGACTTCCACGTTTTGACCTTTCCAAGTTTGAGTTCGACAAAAATATCGAGTTTGTTTAGTTTAAGTTTGGTTTAAAGCAAGTTGTAAAAGCTAACAAACATTATTTCGTGAAGGAATTTTTGACATTACCCAACAACTTGAATGAAAAGTACGATACTTAATGATAGAATTATTGAGTATTAATATTAAAAGTAGTTAGTATTAATATTAAAAGCACGGTACTTAATATAAATGTAAGTAAGTAACTAGCAAAAAAAACAAAAACATCTATTAATTTCATTAGAGCTGGATCAATAATTGTTTTTATTGTTTTAATTCAGAGAATTCAGACGTTACATAGCAAATTTGGAGCATAGACTTTTTTCACAGCTGTGTGGTAGCACTTTCCTCACATATCTGACACCCATTAGGCTTGTATTGCATCAGCATCTGAATTCACGTAGAGCCTATCCTGGAAGCCTACCCTAACCTTCAAACCACACACAAAGGCAATTTCTGCACTTGCCATCGTACCCTCTTCTCAGATTACTCAGATCAAAGTCTGGCAACAAAATCATCAGAAAGAGAATTCTCGACCAGTATCACACTGGAACTCCACTTAGCGCAACCTGCGCTAGCATCACTAAGCATGGACACCATATACGACATCACATTAGCAATAGGAACAAAAAATAATAATTCAGAGAACTTGAACAAAACTAGCATCGTTTCAAATTTAAGTTTGAGGTAAAGTAGTTTTTAAGTTCAATTTCGAGTTTGGCAAAATCGACAAGTTTATGCAAGATCTAGTCATGTTCGCATCTCTGATTAAATAGAAATGTTACCAGCTACTATTTTATGCTGATTATGATGTTAGTTGAATAGCATTACAACAGAAAAAAGACAAGTTTATACCCAAAATTAATCATGTTACCTTTTTTTTTATAAATTGTCAGGAAAAATATTATTTGGAGAAAAAATACATATTTTATAATTATAAATTAACTTTTCAAACTTTTTAATAGCTCGGTGCAGTGTTAGAGGCAAAAAGACAATAGCTCAAGAAAAATATGCCTAAAGTAGCTGCAGTTGCATTTCTGCTAAAATCTAAACGAGTGAGCCTATTTTCTACAGTATCGTTTTAGCTAGACTAAGATGAAACTTTAATCATGCTCGTCAATTTTTTAAATATTTTCAGCACACTTGTCATTTTCATTCTCTTTTTCATGGACTCTTAATCTGTTCTCTCTTTACGTTGCCTGGTCCCCTCATATATCCTGCCCTATGGAATATCTGGTCCCGTGCCTCCTCTCTCTTTCAATAGTCTCGTCAATTTTAACTACATTTGTATACAGATTTTACTTTGTGATAAGGATTCGGCCACGCTTATCAAATATAAGGTCAAACGATAGCGAGGCGTCAAATAGTTTAGGATCGGGTGACATTTCTTTATTGTTTGGTGCAATCTACAAGTTTCTAGATAAGCAAGAACAAAAGATTGTTTTTATTGTGATGATACAAAGTAAAGAATTAATCAGCTTAATTATTACGACGTCCCATTCATCATAGAAATTTTAATTATTATTCTCACTCAAACATTTTCCAAGTTTTTTGCAGCCTTAAAAGACTTCTAAATCAATAGCATAAAATTCGTCGAAAACTTTCTCTATTTAAGTGCAATTTTAGATTTTGAAATGGTAATTTCGATTTAAAAACTTACTAAAAATTTTACCTTTCAAACTTTGCCATTTGCGTTGGTTTTGATGACCGATCTGGCTGCTGTACTAAAGCTTGTTTGACTGTAAAGAGCGTAATGGGATTTTACCAGTGACCGACAAGCAAGAGATCCTTTTAGTTACTCAGCTGCACAATTCGTAGTCATTGCAGTTGCATTTTCAGATAACAGGGTATTTGTAATAGATCTTGCGGCTGTACTATCTTTGCAAAGTACCAGTTGTGGATTTTTGTAAAGTTGTTCCATGTAAATTCAAAAAAAGATATCACAGCTCTGTCGACAAATAAGCTCATAAATCAATTATAGACAAACAGATACCAGCCAGCCGCCATTGTTAATTCAAGTGTTTACGTTGCTACATTTGATAAAACAAGCAGCTTTGTAAATATAGTACGGTATAAAAAATAATTCGTAAAAAGTAGACTTTATACTTCTACCTAATACACAATAATACCAAGCAGATCTAATAACCATTTGCATGCGCATTTACATGCGAAAGAAGCCAGGTATAAAAGGTGTTGATGGTGATGATATAAAAGGAAAATGATGATTATATAAAAGGTTCAGTTAATAAAGCGTTGAGCCGGTAATTGAAAGAAAGATTGTTGGCTCCGGTTCCCGAACTGGAAATGTGTTTTGTGTCTTTAGGTATTAAATAAGGCATTTTACGCAATTTTCGACTGGACCCAAGCGGTCTGCCACGTTGCAGTGAACCAGCCTGACCAAAAACTTGCAAGCAGTGCTGAAAGTGAGTGCTCTGCCTTGGTGTGGTTACACACAGACACTGGGAGCCTGGTTCATCCTCATGACTGAATGACTTGCGAATTGTTAAAATGAACTGGCTGCTCAGTATCCGAATTCCGCCATAAAACTTTTATGATAAAGGTCTAGGATTTACGTGCTAGAAGGCAGCTGTCTTCGGTTTTGATTATGCAAAGCTGCGTCTCATTAAGCCCCCCACACCTCAAACCGTTATCTGCTGTTATTGGGTTTGTGAGCAAGCAAAAACGTTTATATTTCTACGCTTTTTTGCCAATTATTCGTTAATTTAATGTATAACATTGCATACAGAGTGCTTTTGAAAAAAAAACTCTCGACATCAAGTTGTTTAGCCAAAGAAACAAAAAATAAAACACGCTACGCACTGGAATGAATCAGAGCTGTAAACGAGCCGACTACTTAGGCCCCACCCCGGGCTGAACCCCAAAATATATTTGATATTTTTGTGCAGTATTTATTTTATTTTGTTGCATTCAAATATACGTTCCATTCAAGTATACGCCCGCCCTAAACCCGAAAAATGATTCGAAGCTCAAACCACGCCGAAAAAACAAAAAACAAATGTAAGTTAGGTTAAAAAAAGGAAAAGGCTAATTGCTATTTTTTCCTTTGAATTAACTTCAGTCTGCTGCGACTAAATAAAACTACTCATTGATTATTGATGAATTGTGAATTGTGATGCAATAACAACACAATTGTCTACGAATTATCGTAGTGATGCTTAATCGCTAGGGACTTTGCCCAAGCGAAATGATGGAGGTGATGGAAGACCGTGAGGTGTGGCGGCTTAATCTCGAGCTACTGTCCCTGAAACCCTCACGGAAAAGCGGGCAATGAAGAAACAAGAAGAAAGAAGATGCTTAAAAATAAAATCATCATTTAGTGTTGCAAACTTATTCTGATTATGTTTTTATAACAACTAAAACATAAGGCACGTATTAGGCCCAACTTAAGCCCCATATTTTGTCAATCTCAAGCCCGAGCCAGACCGGAAAAGGCCGGCTTGCTTACAACTCTGGTATAGATAGTGGACACAAAAGCACCGGTCCGCGGACCGGTGCCAGTCCGTGAAGAGTTCGTTACCGGGCTGTATACTTTTCCAGGTTAACTGCTTTGGAATATATCTGTACATCTTGCGATGAAATAATTCCAGTTAACAGGAAGTACTGCAATAATTCAGCTTTGTTGCAGCAACAGTGCGAATATCGTATTATCGATCAACAGCAAACATTTGATTATGCTGTCTTTTCTAGGGTTGGAAATATTGATTAGTAATCGATAATCGATACTACATTCTTTGCTTTTCTGTTATCGATTATCGCCTTCTCTGTGCTTATTGCTTACATGTTATCGATTGGTAAAATCTTTAAACTTTACTTTTGCTCTTGTTGAGTCTGTCTAAGTTTACATCGTTTCGTTTCTCTTGTGCTATATTGCTCTTTACAATCATTCTAGAAGTGTATTTTTGGTATTCTTTATAGTACGGTAATGATAGTTTTTCCACTCACAAGTTTCATTTAATGGTCAATACAGCAAAAATTTTAGAGCATTCAAATGAAAAATAGGATAAAAACTTTAGTTCGCTTTTCGACATCGATGACTAATTTTTGCTTTTTGTTTCTGATATCTTTGCATTTTCTTTCTTTAGTCTTTGTTTTTTGTTTCTAATATCGACTATCGACGACAATTCTTTGCTTTTTTTGTGAATTATTGACATCGATTCGTCTTTACTTTTAAACAGCATCGACTTCCAACTCTGGCGTTCCCCATTGCAGCAGACTTACATTTTCGTTGCAAAACATTTGTGTTTTTGAAAGCCGGTCCGCGAAACATTTTCTGTTTTTAACCGGTCCGCTGTGCAAGAAAGATTGCCGACCCTTGCACTATAATACAGGTCAAGGTTTCTTCTCGGCTTTCGCAGAGACGAAATGCAAGTTCATGTCTTGATGCTACTAAAATCGTATTGTTACTTTGTTTCAAAGAAAAAGTCGGGGCCCAAGCTACAGGCTGGTTAAAATAGCCTAAAAATATACCTGCATACGCTCACCACTTTAAGTTCAGTGTAGGGATAATGCCTAACTAATTAATTTATTATCTATTTTCAATAGTACAATATTTTTCAAAACTCGTGTATTTAAGGTTGAAATACAGAACTTTTATTGGCACTATAAATGTGCAATTTTTATCTGGTTCTGGTAGGTCGAGACGACAAACATCAAGCAATAATTTTGCAGCTGATGTAACATTCTTCTGTACAGTTAAAGCTACGGTGTACATATACCCTGGATGACAAACGTTTCCGGAATGTATTGCAGTGGTGATTTGGTGAATAAGTGGTAAAGGTAATCAACTCAAAACGGCTGGAAATAGATGGAAAAACAATTTCCTATATTGGTGATAATCTCAAACACAGACTTTAAACAGCAGAATAACGCTGGTGGAGTTTCAGCCAAAACTAAAAACGATATTGAAATAACATCTAGACACAACGTGGATCAAAGAAGGAAAACAAGAGAAGGAACAGAGCTGTTTCTAAATCATATTTTTAGGTGAGTTATAAAATGGCAGAAAAATGTCAAAAAATCGAACCACAGCGACATGGAAAAAACGAGGAAAAAGAAAAAAGAAGAAGCCGATCCGGCCTTAGGCCAAACGCAGCGTTAAAAGAAAAAGAAAGGTTGAAAGCGTTTAACGAAGCGTTAAGAAATCTTCAGCAAGTTATCCCAATCAAATTGCCAGAAGGAAGAAAGCTGCATAAAAAACAAACATTGCAGGTAATTATACTTGTAAGTACAACTTTATTCACCGAGTTGCCTTGGCCGGGAGACAGCGAACGAACCTTTCAGTCTTCGAGTCAAGCTACCACCTGCCCACCACACTGTCTACCACAGACGGTGGAGGCTTCACACAGTTCATATTCATAATATTCAACATTAAGCAAAAAGCTGTGGCCTGTGAATACCAATTTTTAAATTTTGTGGTTTGACTCGACCGGTAATCGAACCCAAGTCTACCGTTTCAGTAGCAGATCCGCTCGAACACTGATAGGTCAAAAGTAAGATGAAAAAAGCTGAATTGATATATTTGCATTATTTTGTGGTAGCTCATGCAGGGCTGTAAACTCGAAAAACGCTCTTCGAGTCAAACGGCCACTTAGTCTATACCATACACATCGGTGGAGGCTTCACAGTTCGCGCTGTCCCGGATCAGGCCCGTGAAGTAATTTCAACCGGCCCGTCACATGAGGCGTAAGTGAAAACTTAACCAAATTTTTTATAAAAGACTAACGTTGTTGTTGAGCCTTTTATTACCAATCTTGTACTCTTTAATGGCTACTAAAAAATAGATTCTGAGTACCAGGTGTTTAATGAAAAAATGGAAAGAACAGTATTTTTTGCTGAAGACAACAGTGGCATAGCTAGTTGCCTGATATCCAACAAATGTTGCTGTTTTGAAAGAGTATAATCTTACTCGGCACTATGACATCAAACATCTGCTCAAAACAAAATATCCAAATTGTCCAACGAGGTGCATTAGCTGTTTTTTCGGCTGTGTTTTCTTTTTTGTGTGGTAGAAAGTTCCTTTTTGAAATCGTTCGTTCTGAGTTCATTGCTGTTGTCTGTTGTTTGTTAAATTTCTACATTTTTTCAACAGGGCAACCTTACAGGTTTAAAAGGTCAGGTCGGAAATTTTTCGCTCGATTTTTTCTCAAAAAAAAAAAATATATATCTGACAAATCTTCACCAGCCATAAGTTTTCCACGACTGTTTGTTCCTGAGATATAAGAGATTAGATTTCCCCTTAGAAAGGCCTTTTCTTCTTAGAAATTTGCCAAGTTTTCCAATTAGAAACAAAATGTTTAAATAGTTACTGCATGTTCATGATTTTCAATAGATAGGCCAGCTTTTCAAAAGTTAATTTCACTCTGTCGCAATACTGACAAATTAATGTTTGCCACATACCACGGCTAGCGTTTGGAGTAGTGTTTTCCAAGCATAAGGCCACTACAGATTGGGCCAAAAGGTGTAAAGTGTTTTTTCAAGAACACGATGCCCTGTAGTGCATCACAGCAGAAGTTACTCAGCCATTGCAGCAACCTATATCGATTTCCATCACAATTTTGCTGTACCACTGCTTACTTTGCTATTTATTGCGCTCAATTCGAATCAATTGAAATTCTAAATGTTGTATATCTGTTCCCAATTCGCACCCGGCATGCAGCCGCTAATCTCGCAGAAATCCGGCCCTTTGCGAAAAAAAGTTTGGTGACCTCTGGGCTATATAATAAGTTCTCATACAGAAGCGAAACTCAAATTTAAACGCGATCAATAAAAATTATAATTATGTTTAAATAATTTAAAATAAGCCATACCGTGTTTCCCCGAAAATAAGACAGGGCTTATATTAATTTTTACTCCAAAATATGGCACTAGGGCTTATTTTCGGGGGATGTATTATTTTGCTTCGTCTTCATCTTGATCATTGACAAAGACGAGTGTTTGTGTCGCATGATGTGATTGGCTGAGATTAGGGAAGTTTTGTCGTCGCCAACCGCCTCTGCAATAGCAGCACAATAAAATCGCGCCTGCAAGCTCAATTTTAAGGATAAGAGACGTCTGGTAAATGCTTGGAAAAAACAAACTGTTAAAAGTCAATTTTTATTGCCCAGCTGTGTAAATGAGTTACGAAAGAACACGCAAGAATAGTTTTTGTATCGTCATTATTTTTGCTTGCCAAAAAAAGATTTTTTGAAAAGGATGGCATACACCTCATTAAAGCAGTTTGAATAAATATAAAAAAAGAATGTTTGACTCTTTCGTCTTTCTGCCGCTCTCAACTAGGGCTTATTTTAGGGTAGGGCTTACATTAAAATCATCCTCAAAAATCACGCTAGGTCTTATTTGGCGGGTAGGTCTTATTATCGGGGAAACACGGTAGTAATGTCTGTTTTAATGAGCAATGATTACCATCAGTTTGTGGTTTTTTAATTTTTTCAGCTCTCCAATAATTTTTGGTCATTATTTTTGTCAAAATTATTTACCAAATAACTTTTAAAATCTGTTTACAGCAGAACGTTTGTTAATGCTGCACAATAATTGATTAGTTTATTGAATGGAAATCAACATTTGCAACATCCCCTACCTCAAGTAATTATAACAATCAAACAATCCTTTCTAATTTGACTCGTCGCATGTAAGCTATACTCAATTGGTACGTTATTTTACTTACCGTAAAACCTCTATTTGAGAGCCATGGCGCTCTATTTTTCAACCCTTCCCTATAGTGGCGTTCTATTAAAGGTGGTGTCCAGTTAGAGGGTGGCGCTCTATTTTTTGACTGTCTGGTCAGAATTTTGAAAAGATAAATTTAACAAATGAAAAGAAAAAACATCTAGCACAGTTAACATCTAACATCTAAAGAGGAAAAAAACATCAACCGTAACACAGTTACCGGTAAGTAATCAAAAATTCACAGGTGAAAATCAAGTGTCACGTCGCTGTTGCTGCAGTCCTTGTCATTTTTGTTCTTGGGTTGATGTACCGACAAATTATTATTGGGCAGTTATTATTGTGCTATGTAGAAAACCATTTGATTACTAATTAGAATAACGAATTTCAAAGTGGCGTTCTATTAGAGGTGGTGTTCAAATAAAGGTGGCGCTTAAATAGAGCTTTTACGATATAGATGTATGTGGTTGCAAGTCTTGATGAGTGATGACAAATTTAATGAAATTTGAAAAGTAAACAAGGTAATAATTGGTTAAATATACACGTGGGGCAGAAAAACCAACCATATTTTAAAACCTTACCATGACAATGCTGATTCAGTTATCCACATAGTTGGAGTGAATTTATGTCGTGATTGAGTTGCCATTTAACTTATAGAATCAAAGATTACAAAAACTAGTAATTAATTTGTTTATATTTTGTCAAGAGTTTTAAAGTCCCCTTTTGGCCTAAAAAAAATTTAGGTGTTCCTACTTTATTGTGGAGGAGCCTTTAGCACCAATCTGAAGTCGTCATGAGTTTGCAATTTTAAACTTTTAACCCATAGCAGAAAGAACTTGTTTGCTTTTTATCAGAAACTTTTTTTTGCTTAGTCGAAAATTATATCCGAAATAAATTTGCGGATGCTGCTTCTCCGTGAGTGACAAAATTTTTCACAAAATATTCACAATTTTTTTGCGAGGCTAAATCGAGACTTCAGAACTTTTTAAAACACTAAAGTAATTAATAACCAGTTTTTCTGATTTTTTATGTTAGGCCAAATGGCAATTCAATCACAATGTAGGCCTAAATTCATTCCAACTATGTGGAAAATTAAAGCAACATTACCATAGTAAGATTTTAAAATAAGTTAGGTCTTTCTGCCCCATCCCGAAGAATCAAGCCAAGTTCAGTTTTAAAAGAAATCTAGCGTAATTATTCTCAATCAAAACAAAAACTTTTGATTTTGTGTTTCAAAAGCTTAAAAATGCCGTTGAGCCAGTGGCGTATTTGTGATGGGGGGGGGGGAATATTGTACCTGCCGTTTCTTAAATAATAGATTTGTTAAGTGTCTGGCAGTGCTTCTTGAATCCTGACTTTAATGTACGGTTTCGCAGAAAAAGAGTAAAAGAATGCATTAGTTGCAACACGAATCGATCAAACTTAAAACATGTTTGACCGCGCCTTCCCCATTCCTCCAAAGAGACGCCCATTTTAGGTTTGTCCGCTGTAAATGCCTCATAGTCGAGATTGACTAAACGATAGATTACAACTGCAAGACTATATTTTGTAAACATGCAACCGCACCTAAAAAGTGTAAAAACGCTCTGTCTTTCTACCGCAATTAATATTGCAAAGTTATCTTAAATTATTTCATTTATCAAAGTTAAAATTTAAAGGAAAAGACTATTTCACCGAAAATTTTTATCTACTTTTTATTGATTCTGATCCGCATCTAAACCAACCCCTAGCCTATACTCTTAATCAAACCCTAATCTTGACCCTTAAAAAAAGTAAATGAAAAATGCCAGGATAAGTATTCCTCATTTTTGTTTTATTCGCTTTAACTTAAAAATTTTCGGCTAAATATGATACCCCAAACTTGAAACATCTTCCTGATTTTTTTTTCAGTTTGCTTGTCGCTACATTCACTTTCTTCAGGGATGTTTGGATGGTTCCCGCGACTGGAACGAACGTGGTCGTTTCTGGTGTGAGAGCGATGAAGATCACAGTATGATTGACGCAATCGACGCTGCCGCGGTCGCTGCTGCTATGACGAGCAAGAAGGACCTTAAATTCGGAAAGCAGTCAAGAAAAGCGCTTCAACTTTCCACGAAAGGTGTAACTTCCAAACCGCTCTTTTTAGTAAAAAATAAATCGACTTCTGAAGGTGATGACTATGATCATTGGTTAAATCACCAACCTAAGCTGGAATTTAATTCGCACCCCAACTTCTTTTCTGTAAAGCTTCCTTTATTTGCAATCCAAGCCCCCGTTTCCCCTTACCCGAATCAAAACGAATTCCATAACAGACACGTGGAGTCGCAGATAAAAATATTTCCACCAGAGGAAGATCTCGATGATTCATTATGGGATATAAAAACAGGAGAAAAAACAATCGACGAAAAAGAAAAGGGGGGATATGTGACGTCATACAATGTTCCCGTAACCCGAACGAAAATTGAGCACGATGAATTGGATGAGGAATGGAAAGACTTAAGTGAAATATTATTTTAATAATAAAAATTGGTTCCACTTTTGCCTGATTGCTTAAAAAAAAATTACCTGATTACAAGAATATGCAAAATGTAGAAATAAAAATTACAATATTTCTAACTCTGTTGCTGGAAAAAATATTGCTATATTTTCTAAAGATTCACTAAAGAGACTAGTTGAAATGAAGGAAAATTCTTGTCTGGCCTAATGTGAAAAAGATGATTTTAAAAGCCGGCAAGTTACAATTTAGCCTAATACCAAAATCACACATTTTTTGTGGCAAAATAAACTTCTTCTTCACACTTGTTATATTCTACAACAATCGAAGCGCGCGTAACGAAGAAGCGAAACTTATTTTAAAAGTCAATGTGCCCCAATTACACAGCAACTGCTTTTCTCAAAGAGATTTTGATGCAATAGTGAGTCTTCGGCAGCATTGGAAAACTAGGAAGTTGCTGCGTTCTCATTTTTCTAAAAACGTCCGGGTTTCACTAGAAAATGTTTTTTGCTCATAACAAAACAATAAAATTTACTTGCTTACACCGTAAAAAACGCTAACAAAACAAAAACACCGGCTAAGCCACAGCTTAAACTGATGACGATCAAGCTGCTAGCTTTGAGTGATGTGACGTGAAATTTCTCAAACAGCAGCTGTACTATATCGACTGCTACTTTATGGGCAGGATTATCGTGACAGACATGGTTTGTAGTGTTGCTTAAAGGTGGTCGTTGTTCAATCATTTCTTAACCTCTTTTCAACAATAAATTATTGCTTACCAAGATATGGTAGGCAGTAGCGTAGCCAGGGGGAGGGGGGGCTCCAACCCCCCTCATTGGCCTGAAAAGTATGTAAAATAGCACGTTTTTAGTGCTTTAGAGGCCGATTTTTGCTCCAAAAATGAAAACAGCCCCCTCTCTCAACGGGATTTGTGAGTAGAAATTGTGATAAACTTGCCGGTGTTTGGACCAAAATAGTGGATTTTTTTTGTTGTGGAGCTCACCCACAGTCGGTAAAGACCTTTTTTTTTGAGACCACCTAATTTTGATAGAAAAACCGCCTCAATCTGATTCAAGACAAATGAAAATTTGGGTGAAGTTCGTTTTCAGTTCTATCAAACTTCCAAAAAAGCCCCCCCCCCCCCTTTGCGAAATGATGGCTACGCGCTTGATGGCAGGGGTGTTAATCTTGAGAAATACTGAAAGTGTAGTTTTTAGAAGTTATCCATGACTTTCTAAACAATTAAAATGTCAACACCTGGTTTAACCATGTGCCAGCGCTTCTACAAAAAGTTGGTTTTATTTCTGATTGTCAAAACCTCTCTACTGTTTGCATAAATGCAGCCAGCAGTTTTAGATCTGACGTGCACGCTCAAATTAAGCTCCAGCAATTCCGGAATGCTTATTTTTGAAGATTATATCCTTTCTTTTAGCACTTCGATTTAGTAACTCTCAAGTTGGCATCCCTGCCCGAGCCCTAACTCCAAAACAAAGTTCCGAAGAAAAAGAATTAAAGAACGCAGAGCAAATCGAACTCGAGCGCGAAACTAAACAGACACCCGCTTTAACCTCTAAGCTGCAGAGGCGCTTCCGAATTGTTAAAATGTAGCATTTAACCCAATACAAACAGGAAAAAAGCGGTAGCAATACGGGCTCACTTCGTTAAAAAGCTTCCGGTATTGCGCAAATTAAACGAGGACGGCAATGGGGGTATCTAAAGTTAGGGCAATCATGTTAGATTAAATTGGCATTGACTTCATCCTTCTTGACCCAGCCGTTCCAAAGATATTTTACTTTAAACGTGCTTACTTCGTATTTATCACCCAATCGGCCAGTTACAACTATTTGCACAGTTAAAAAAAGTTTTGTATTTAGTGCTAGGACGTAGGGGCCTCCCTAATCATAATTTTTATTTACAAGCCTGACGTTGATAACATCGAGTGCGACGCTATTTCAGTTCTATCCTGAGGAAACGCTGCAATTAGGCTCAGCCACAGAGGCCGTTTAATCTATATGTAGGTTAATATAGGTCTCTGTGAGCTAGGCTACTGCATTGACATGTCTGGGTTGCCATAAAAATTATAATTACGGAGGCCCTACGTCGTGTTTAAAGTAAAATATCTCTGGAACAGCTGGTTCAAGAAGAATAGAGTCAATACCAATCTAATTCAATACGATTGACCTAACTTTAGATACCTCCATTGATATTGCCTTCAGCCCTTCTTTAATAATTCTTGTAGCTTTCGAGAACACGGTTATTCTAAAGTACGAAACTTTTTCAACTGTACAAATAGTTGTAACCGGTCAATCGGGCGATGGGTAAGCAGCTAAGCACGTCCGCTCTTGAACGAGATATCGGAGGCTCAATTTCCTCGCCGATCAAAATAAATATAGTGTTGCTAACATTTTTACACCACTACAATTTTTTACAAAAAAGTTGAGTAACCAGGCGCACTGGCGCGGACCCTTCAAACTCGTCACTCACTTTGGCATAATTCAGCAAGGTTGAGTAACCTGTAAACTTTTTAAGAACGATGTACCGAGAAATTAATGATAAGCTGTAGACAGTATCCAAAGTCCTAGAGGCACAATCAAATCAACAGCCTAAGACATATTGTTTCAGAATCGATTTTCGTCTTTTATTTCTCTTCAGTATAGCAATAAATTACTGATTTACAAAACAAAAAAAAGTGATTAAAAAAGTTTAAATATTCATTATACTCGCATTACGCTGAAGCGTGTTCTTTCGTGAGTTAGCGGGGCCCATCTCCGTGTCAGTGGGCCTGGCTACAGCAGTTCCATTAGAAATGTTGGCGAACCGTTGGCAAAACTTCGTCCGATTTAACCGGCCCGAGGTTTGAACCTCCCTTTCAATGGAAGATGATGTGTTACTGTTGAATTTATGACTATTTGATATCGTAACTTAATTTTCAAACTCTGTATCCTACGTCACCTAACCAGATTTGTGGCTGGCCATTTTTTCCTGTATGTCTGTTTCACGCATTATGGCGAACATCGGCAAAGTTAAAATAGATTCATTCTATTTGAATAAGATCTTCTCTTTTGATAAAAAAAAAAAGATCTATCCTTCCAATGATTGCTGTAACCAATGAAATATTCTAGTATTATAAATCTCAGCCCTAAATAAACGTGGCTATTGAGCTAATCTGGATCTCAGGAATATTGAGCGATATAATTCACTAGTTATAAACGAGCCGACTAGCTCTGGCCCGGGCCCAAAAATACAACTCCGAGCTCAGTTCGAAGCTAAAAACTGATTGAAATCAAAATCAGCCCCCCCAAAAAAACAAAAGTTAAGTTAGGCCCAGGCCCGGGGCCAGAGTATCGTGACTGGGGGGAGAAAAAATATTTGGGGGCACTGATAATTTTTTTTTCAAATTCGGGAGTGAAGACCATAAAAAAAGTTCTTCATCCCAAATTACCCCCCGTGGATACGGGCCGTTTGTCTCCTTTCGGGGCAGAATTTTCGCTATGGGAGGGGGGTTTATAGCCTGGCGGGGCGCGACGGAATCTTATGGTACGGAACTCGGTTCTTTCTCACCAATTTGGGGGTGAAGATCGAAAGAAAGGTCTTCGGTGCGAAATTTTAGTCTTTGTTGTAGCGCTCACTTGTGGTTTTCGCCCTGGAATGAGACTTTACACACCCTCGAGGGGCACATGCAGTATTTTGGGGGGTACAGGCCCCGAAATACAATCCAGTGGCACCGGGCCTGTGACTTTCTTTTATTTCTCGCTTGGGGGGGCACAAGCAGTGATTTGGGAAAATACGGCCCCAAAATGCCCCCCGTGGCGCCGGTCCTGGTTAAGCCTAAAAACTAAAAACTTCTACAACAACCCCAAAATTCGGTTAATCGCGCCCATCCTTTAAATAACTTTAGTTTGCTGTGAGTAAATAAAACTACTTATCGCTAAATTGCGATGCTATGATAATAATAATAGTCGTGTACTAATAATCGTATTGATGCCTAAAATAAGTCTTCACTCAGTGTTGCAAAGTAATTTTGAGTGAGTCCTCAAAGCACCTAAAATTAACGCAAGACACGTAGCAGGCCCGAAGTAAGCCGGAAATTCAGTCAATCTCTAGGGCGAACCCGATCTAAAAAGCCGGGCCCAACCCAGAACTCTGCACCTAGCTCAGAACTGCCGATTTGCTATTGCATCAACACCGAAGATCAATAAAAAATATATCACAAGTAAACAGTAACTTAACACAGTCTGGTAATAAATAAACAGCTTAAATTGCACAGGCATAATAACAGAAGCACTTGACAATAATTAGTATCTTAACAGTAGAACAAAAAAAAAAAGAAAAACGGAAGGAAAAATGTCATAAGCATGATTACGCGTTACTGAAGTGGATTGGGTAGCTCTAGCGTAGAAATATTTGAACTATCATTTGGAGGATCAATATTTGATTCATCATTTTTTGCATACGCGATTTTTAGATAATTTTCATTTTCTTCTGACAAAGCCAACAATGAGCTGTAAGTAGCAGGTTTTTGAGCTTGAACGGTGTCGACATGCAACCTTGGTGCAGAAGGTAGAAATCGCTGTAGCGAAGTGGTGGTGGCATTCAACATGGGACTAGATACAAACGTGATTGGTTTTGTTATTGGCTGCTTTGGCTTTATTGTGGCTGCTCTGTCATTTCTTGTTGGAAGAAGAATGTAATTACGAGACGATAGACTATAACTCACAAAATCTTTGGCAGAGAGAAGAACTCTAAAAAATTTTAAAACGTGAAACTTATTTTTTGCTCAGCGTCAATTCCCGAAGAGATGTGCTTCCAACATAACAAAAAAAAACACGATAGTTTCAACAAATTGGAAGTTTGAACCCTGTATCCATTTTAAGAGTATTCTAGCAGTTTAGTTCAATTTACTTCTTACGCAAACCAGATGTTAATAATTATTATCACAACAATCGGCGACGTAGCTCAAATGGTAGATCAAAATGATCGAAGTGTTTTTGTGCTGGCTCCTACTTTGATTTTAGAACTGGTCATGCGTCGTTGTGTCCTTCGAAAGACATTTGTGCTAATTCGGCACTGCGGCCGAGAAGCTTACCCTTCGCAGTAACCAACTCTGACAAAAAACTTGTTATAAAAGCCACAAATGTTCCCTTACCTAGTGGTAATTAGACAAGGTTTAATAAAAGAGCATGGTCTACAACAGGGGTCAGTAACCTTTTCGTAGTCGCGGGCCAAAAACAAATTAAGCACGATCTCGGCGGGTCGGAATAAGTTTTACCTTACAACTTGATCCATAAAAGTGCGCATATTTTTGGCATTTTAGTATTTATGACAATTCGAAGTAATTTATCTGGGAGTAAATTCAATAACCCTGTTGTTGCTTTTGATAAAGCCAACAAAGCGCACACTGCGTAACTATCGCTAGATTTGTTTTTGATAAAGAGTGATAAATATACACGGGCACAACTTGCATTGTCTGGGGGGTGGTACCCAAGCCACCGCAGACCTTAAATTACGAAAATATGTAGATTTTGTTTCAAAAATATTGTTTAGAAAGTAAGAATTCTTAAAAGCTCAGGTCTTCACTGGGCGTAGAACCATAGAGGTACCATACCGCAACCAGGATTCGCTAAAAAGGGGCGGCTTGAACACAAACTTATATTTTTTTGTTCCAAAAATGTTTCAATTTGAGGAGTTGAGAAACCTGTTCAACTAAATCGCATCATAGACGGGGGCCCACGGGTTCTGTGAACGAAACCCCAGCTGCTAAGCGATTTTTGTAATTTTTCGAAAAAATAGGTTTTTTAAAACCGTTTGAATAACTTTTCGTACGTTTTTATCAGCCATTTGGAACTACTAAACGGCTAAAATTTAAAAAACAGCTGAAGACATTGAAGAATTTTATTGTCCAGTCCCTTCGGTCCATTTTACTTACAGGTCAAGCCCAAAACATTTTTAAAGCTTGCATTTCGGGGGTAAATTTTGTTGATAACTTAGTTAACGGGGTGGGTTGAAGATTTATTAACCCTCCATGGGTAATGGGTATGCCACTGATCGTATGCGTAAGAACTTATCCGTACTTTATTTCAACCAACTGGCAGCTTTTACGCCACTAATGCCGCACGAAATTTCGTTTGAAATAAACAAAGGATGCGTAGGCTGGTACGCTCACAATTTTACGCTCAGTACGAATCTGGTCTAAGTGCTGCAAAATATTGATACGAAATAATCTTTTTTGGCTTAATTGTTTTTAATCAAAATACTTTTGGAAACATCAAAACGTATTATTTCGGAGCAGAATAACGAACAATGTGAAGATCTGAGACAAAAAAACCAGAGCCAAGATAAAATGAATCATTCTATTTACGAGACGTTTCGACTTTAACTAAAGTCATCATCAATCTATAAAAAATCATGACCTTAGAATTGTTGAAACACAATCAATATAGACTTTAAATTTGATTAATAGAATATAAACTTTAATCCGGTTTTAGTTTTGCATAAATTTATTAAATTTGGGTTTTCTGTGGCAAATTATCATAATGTTTTTCCATTTATACTTCGGTTTTTTAGATTTTGATTCTTTTAGATTTTACCCTTGACCCGGTTATTAACTGCTACCTCCGGTTTATCGTTTTGGTCTATATTGATGGTCTTTCAACAATTCTAACGTTATGATTTCTTATAGATTGATAATGACTTTAGTTTAAGTCGAAACGTCTCGTAAATAAAATGATTCATTTTATCTTGGCTCTGGTAATATTTCGCTTTTAGCTCTTAACTGATCCTGCACTGCAGCTCAACTAATTTTATTTGCCACAAAATTCTCAAAATTTGCAAAGAGGCCGCGGGCCCGATAAATTTCCTCGGCGGGCCGGTTCTTGCCCGCGGGCCATAGGTTGCCGACTCTTGGTCTATAAGCATGTACTGTTGCACTTAATAGTCTCTTGTCCAAAATTGAAGCGGTTTCGTCTATTGTAGGAGTGCCCAAACGTTTTGAAGAACGGGCCACATTTGCTTAATTTTATAAAGGATTGGGCAGCTGCTAACTTTTTTTTGCCGGAATTTCAAGTGAAGGCCAACAAAAAAAAAAGATCTTCGCCGCATTTTGATTTTTTTTTCCAAATTTTAAATGAATACCAATAAAAAAAGTTTTTTGCCGGATTTTAGGTAATGGCGAGAAATATAGATTTTTGATGGTTTGGTTTCTTGCAAAATTTTTCTTAAATTATCTCGTACCCGCCTTATTTTAAACCAACTTAAATTTGTAAGATCACTCGCTGTCCGCACAAAATCGTTGCGCGGGCCGCACTTTTAGCACCCCTTCTCTATTGTTTGGTCAATAAATGCCAGTAAAAAAGTCTTCGCAGTTTGAAACCCCTAAAAGTTAGGACTTGAGGCAGGTAACTCGCTTCTTGAACATTTTTTGAAAACAGATCGAGCAGAAAGTTAACATCAAGATAAGACTTTTTTACTGGGCTGTATAAGTTTCTGGTTTCTACACTTATGCACGTTTAGACTTTGCAACTAGAGAAAATATCAAGCTTCCAAACTGTAATGTTGGTGTCCGCCATCTCAATGACCATTGCACCTCCTAGAAGCTTTTTTAAACCACTTTTAAAGCCTGCGCAGTAAATGCCATCACCTTGCGTATATCGAAAGAGGGGATTTTTTTAGTTTTTATATAAAAGTTTCTCGAATTTGCAAACAAAAACCCAGAAAATCGTCCTTGATGATGCTTATATTTTCTTGACCGGGGTTGTTGAAGCGGGGAAAAGGGGTCTGGGTTACCCAGGCCCGGTTAGTTTTGGAGGACTCGCGCTGATTTAGGGGGGGGGGGCGAATGGGATAAAGCTTGATCTCAAGTAAAAATCGTGGAACAAAGGAACCATGCATTAATTGTTTCCATTACGATAAATTACGACAGACTACGCTTATCTTATCAAAACCATGGCGCGTAACTAAAACTTAAAAGAATTTGGCTACAAAAACCACAACTTCAAAAACATTTTATCATGTTAAATCAAAAACATCGTTTCGGCATATCAGTGGCGCAACTAGGGAGGGGGGCAAAGGGGGCTTTAGCCTCCCTCACTCCTTAGCCAATTCACTTAAAAAATTAATCCCAAATAATAGCGTTTATACGTGTTTTTGATTTCACCTAAAAGTAGGGATGCAGAAGGAGTTGGGTAATTTATTTTTGAAAACAATTTCGGTTGTTTAGCAATTTAGTTATTTCAAAAGACTCCAAAAACGTGCAAAATGTGACTCCAATGGCGTTTTTTTTCCGAAAAATGACAAAATTTGCTCAGAG
Source organism: Trididemnum nubilum (assembly GCA_963965965.1). Taxonomy (NCBI): domain Eukaryota; kingdom Metazoa; phylum Chordata; class Ascidiacea; order Aplousobranchia; family Didemnidae; genus Trididemnum; species Trididemnum nubilum. Next base: position 34,934,070 of record OZ014478.1, on the reverse strand, counting down.
GCTGATGGGAGCTCCAAACCCACACCCTCGTGCGTGACACACTGAGTAGCACGGGTTTACTCAACACGTCATTTGAAACGCGACATTTTTCGAAGATAATTTTAATTTTAGTTTCAAGCCTTCCCCCGTAGCAAAATCCTGGTCGGGCGCCTGCCACATATCTTTTTTATTTGTTATGCGTGAATGAACGGAGCATTCTGGGCCTGACGTCTAACAACACCAATGCTAAGCTCCTCTTTTTTGGGTTCCATTTGCAAGTCTTTCCTTAGGCTGGGCCACCACAACGGGTGGATTGCTTGGCTCCAATAAAAAATCGGCGTAATGTGTCTTTCCCAAGGACACAGCGACGCATGGCTAGTTTGGAAATCGATTCGAAAGCCAGAAATTTCCGATAACTTGATCAACCCAACACTCTACCGAATGAGCCATCGTTGCGGCAATTTCTTTTCAGTGATGCTACGCAAAGTCTTCACTCTGTCGATTCAACTTACAGGTAGATTCGAGAACCAATATGAAGCTGTACTAAAGACACGCATTAGTCAAGAAATGGATATTTGGAAACTAAAACAAATCAAACACAAAAAACTAACCTTTGCAACTTACTTTGAAATTGGTGTATCTGGCGTAAAAGATGAATCTGAGGAAGCCTTCGAAACCACGCTTGGTCTTTTTCCTGGAATATAAGCAACCTCCTTCACTTTCTTCATCAAGGTTCTTTTCTCCTTTTCACTGATGTCACTTGCAAAACACACGCCTGGTAACCCCGTGCCCTTCACACCAGCACCCAACATCTGACCTCCATGTCCGGCACGAGACCCGGGATGTTTGCCAAGCTGTGGCGTGAAGCTGACAACATAAACAAACCGTATAAATCAACAAATTTAATGCTGCTCATAAGCTGAGAAGCAATCTCAATCAAGCCCAATCTGAACCGTGATTTCTTATGGCATTTTAATTGCTTACGTTCTTTCTGGCTTATAGGCTATCAGCGCGTAAGCCTAGAGAAAGGCTACCAGAACGGTGACTGCTTAAAACAAGCAATGCGAAAAAAATGTCGTCGAGATTGTTCAAAGCATTCTGGTGGCTATTTGCTATAGGCTTTCCCGTTGGTAGCATTTTTTGGCCAAGAAGCACGCAAGCATTTAAACATTTAACTCTGGCCCCAAACGTCAAAAGCAACATAATTAAACTTTATTATTTCAAACTCAAATCAAATCTTCCATCGTAGTCGCTGTATTACACCGAAGCGTGTAACGAGTTATCGTGGCCCATCTCAGCGTCATTGCGCCCGGGCAACACAACTCCTTTCGAAGATATGTCACAGGGGTGGCGAGCCGTTGGCAACATTGTGTTCGATTTGACTGGTTTGAGACTTGAATCTCAGACATCCCGTCCCGAGACGAACGCGTACCTCTTTTTATTACACCACAAAGTAAAAATCACATATTAACAGAAAATAAATTATTATCGAAAAAAGTATAGCGCAAAAGTGACTGTCAAGAAACAGCAAGGTCATTTGGTCTACGGACACTTGTGAGAGAATGTAGAGTCTACGAGCAGGGCCTACGAGGGGATTCAGGGATTATATCGTACCCCGGGCCGAGCATAAGGTAGTGACAATTCAACTAGCGTCAAAATAGCCATATAGGCTACTGGTAATCTATTAAACCTATAGAATATTCTGCCACCGCTCACCAGACCTGCAGGGATAGCAATATTTCGGTCCTTCAATGTTAGTTTTTTTTTTGGCATTTTTGCCTTTTTCTAACTGACAGCGTATAGCAGTTGTGGATTTAGTTGGACCCAGAGCGATTGTCCCTGCTAAGGGGATCAAGGCTCCGGAGCAAGACACTCAGATCCATCTTTGACTTGGACATTCCCAAAAATGCCTTTAATTAAACTAGAATAGTGTGATTCCGGCGGCTTTCCAACCTTGACAGACAAGAATTTTCACAACTGTCTCAATTTACCCCCACCTTCCAAAAATTGCTTGCACCTTAGCTTCCAGCTTACTGCGCTATTCCAAACCCCTAACTGAGCTTGAATCACACAAATGTCATCATTTGCTTGCTTTCAAATGAAGATCTACATTCATAATGTGAATAGCGATTAATCTCGAGAACAACAAAGAGACCCGATAACATTTGGGGCTCCGTATTAGTCTTCGTACCTCCTGAAAAGATTTCTCTCTGAAGCCCAGCCAATGAGAGAGGATTCAAGGGGTACATCGTAACCGGGTCCGCCTAAAGGTGGCCCGGGTTCAGACGCCTCGAAAGATCCCACTAATTTACGCTTTATGGACTCAGTAAAACTTTCTGATAAAGTAGTGTTTTTTTGGCCTTTACCTGCATTTAGGCCAAAACTTAGTCCAAATCCCAGCGAAGACATGTATTTATTTATTTTTTGGTCTTCACTTAAATTCAGGCCAAAAACTAGACGAAATTCCGGCGAGGACCTTTTTTGGTCTTCGCCTATTTTTCGGCGGAAGACGATCGTTGTTATAGCATCGTCCCCCCTGAAAAAAGTTCTCTCTGATGCCCTGGAAGAATGTTACTACTAGTGCAGCTGTTCTAAAAATTAAGTGATGTAGGCTCTAACATCATCCCGAAGTGCTCTTTGCACAGGCCAACTAAAGGCTCCACCGGCTAAACGTTAGTAATTTTCCGTCAGTTTTGCTTGAAGACAAAAAAAGAAATAGAAAAAAGTCTTCACCTTCATTTCGTTGCAATTTAAGGAAAAAAAGATTTTTACCTAAAAGTCGCTCCATAAATAGCAAGCCTACCGGAGCCGGCCTAGCAAAAAAATTGGTAGGTCAAGTCTGTCGAGCCTGCTTCACAAAGCCGCAGCACTGGCTAACTACTTAACACTACATACAATAAAGGATTAAATTTAGAGCAAGTTTATCACAATAAGAACGTGATGTTATTACTAAATCAGACCAGGTTATCATGTTATTAAGTTTTTGATTGCAAACTGCAAAGAATGTCCTGCTGGCAATAGACTGCAGTTGATACAGATTCTTTTTCAAATTGAACAAATTTTGTTGGATAAGATGCCTAGTTATCTAATCGAATAAAAACTACATCACTGGTGAACGTCTTCAGCAATCACGCAAACTCATTTGAAAGCGGTAAAGTTTCAAGAAAAGCAAAATGATATTCTAGAACAAGTAAACATAAAAATTACCAGAAGTCATCAGGAAGTCCAAACCCTTTATTATTGTCGTGTTTACATTTGAAAACTTGCTTCAAAAAGTCTCCTTTGGTATTGCCAAAGCCATCAAATAGATGATCAGCAAAAAGTAATCGTCCGCCGCAGTAGATCTATATTTAAACGTATTTTATACGTACAGCAGGGGTCAGCAACCTTTTGAACTAGTGGGCCACATTCGGTCCTAACAAAGTTCCAGCGGGCCGCCACCCTTCTAGCGTACCAAAAGAGAAAGGTCATCGCCAGAAATTTAGGCCTTTTTTTGGTCGAATTCATGGCGAAGACCAAAATAAAAACAAACAAGATCTTCGCCAAAACTTCAAAAAATAAGGTAAGAATCATTTCGGCGGTTTGTTGCTGCATATCTATCATTAAAAAAAGGAAAAGGTCGCGGGCCGGATGACAATAAAAGATCGCGGGCCGGGTGAAATGCCTTGGCGGACCGCATCGCCGCCGGCGGGCCGTAGGTTGCCGACCTCTGACGTACAGTATCATTCAAAATTTTAAAGTTGATCGAGCGGTAACGCGTTTGTCTCTGATGCGAGAGATCGGAGGTTCAAATCGCGAAGCAGCCAAATCGGACACAGTGTAGTCAACATCCCGCCAACATTTCTTCGAAGAGAGCTGTGTTACATGCAGGCGCAATCGCAGTGCCGTCGCCAGAGCAAACAAAATCAGGGGGCACTAACCAAAAGTGAGGTGGCACAAATATAAACTGAACTTTTGCACATTAAAATTGATCTTGCTCGGCTAATGCAAACACGCAACCAGAATTTGGCTAAAGGGATGGCTTTAAACCAAAGCTAAATCCAATTTTTTCTTCAAAAAATGACTCATTTAAGCGGCGTGCAGAGCAACCTGGTGCAACTAAGCGAATTAAGCTGTCTGAGATCAGGGGAGTTTTGGTGCAAAGCCCCCGGCCGCTGGGCAACTTTTGTGATTTTTGAATAAAATAGCCAATTGAATTATATTTCGCACGTTTGTAGAGCCATTTAAAAGAGCTAAATTCCTAAAATTGGAAGTTATTCGTAAGAATCAAATTTCTCAGCCAGGTCAAGTCCAAAACATGTTTAAAGACTTGAATTTGGGGGTTAAATTTTCTAGATGACTTGGTTAAGCTGGTGGGGCTGAAGCCCCATAATCCTCCTGGTTGCGCGACTGGCTACAAATTATGTGTAATTTAAAATATTCTGTATTCATGTCCACAAAAGAAAGATTTAAGGCCACGGCAGCTTTCTGCGGCTTAACATGTCGTTTTAGAGAGCTCATTTAGTCTGCGGCCCATAATCGTTTGAAAAATCTATCTGCAGCAGTTACTGCGATCTAACCAATCTTGAGTGTGCTCTCAAACACAAAAAAAGCTGATCTTTTAAGAAAAAATGTTTTCACCTATTGTTTCGGGTCATAATCACTAACGAAGTAACGATTATGTAGCCTTGCATTTCTACTCCGCGACACAAAATAGCATAGGTGGGCACAACTTCGTTAATGGTTAATCCGTTAATAACGAAGCTAACTTTTTTATAACTCGTTAATCCGTTAAAAAGTTTTTTCATGTTAACGGAATAAATTAACTTCCGTTAAGTTCTGTTAACGGACTAAATTAACTTCCTTTAAGTTCTGTTAACTTCCGTTAAGGTTTTTATCGTTAATATCTTCACCATTCATTCATCGTACCGGTATAAACCAGTTTGCACTGGTAACATTTGTTGCGTATTAGCACGAGTTTTATAGAAGAGAGCGAAGAAAGGAGCTCTTTTTTGCCAAATAATAGACTGCAGCCTCATAGGTCAATTAATTATTGCTACTCACAATTTCCCATGATTTTCCGATTGCAGATTGGTTAGTGCATTTGAACTTATTTTCATGTTGAAATTAGATTAGACTGTAAAATATAACTTCCAAAACACACAAAGACCTCCACAGCAATATTTCCTAACAATCAGCTCAACAACGTCAATACGTGTTTTAGAAGCATGTGAATAAAAAGAAATGTAAATGAAACGCAAAATGTTAACGAATTAACGGACTTTATTAACTTCCGTTAATTAAAGCTGAAAATAACGAATTAACGTTAACGGAAGTGTGAAGTTTGTTAACGGACTAGTGGTTAACGAAGCTAACGTTTTGCATTAACTTGCCCACCTATGCAAAATAGAGCTTTCCCGTGAATTACTTACTCACCAACTAGTTTCTTAAACTACATGAATATATCAAATAAGCCAAAACAAAAACATGCGCAGTAAGACGGATTATTGCGTCACAATTATGTTGCAGCAGTTGTTTGCCAGCGAATGCGGCGAGAACTGAGAAAACGTCAAACGAGAATTGTGTTTGAACGTTAAAATAGAACGTTATTATTCCTTTTTGGCTTTTGCATCATTTTTAGTGGTCCTGCCGTTACATGATGTTTCAAAAAATACTTGGAGTAAAACCGAAATGGGGACAGCAAGCAGCCGTTAGGGGGCAAAGCCCCCAGGCTTCCCCTTAGCGACAACACTGTCTTAGTGTCATGAAGGTGGACCCACCAAATCGTTACACGCTTTGGCGAATTACAGCAAGTATAATAAAAGATTTTGATTTGATATGAGTAATGCGACCAGAAGACTGAAATAGCAGTGTTGCCAAGGGCATTGTAAAGCAAAGGCACCGAGTGGAGCAAAGGAGAGCTCCGAAGCGTCCCAAATAAATTGTATGCCAACATTAAATCTACGATTCCTAGGCAAATAAAGCTATGAGGTTGAACATTTGAAAAGATGGACAAGAAAGTTGGCTCAAACATAGGCGTAGCCAGGATTTTTGATTGGGGGGGCCCAAACCACAAATCACACGCAATGACGTCATCAGAAATTTTCGAAAAAGTAATTTTTTGTGGGGCAAAGATATCGTAGAATGGAAGATCTGAAGCCGTAGCCTGATGGCACTTTGCCAGGATTTTGGTAAAGGGAGAGGGCGAAAACTAATTGTTGAAAAGTGTAAAAGTCTAACTTGGAAGACGTGTTGAGTAAGCTAGTGTACTCAAACGTGTCAGAGACGGGGGTCTAAGGGCAGAGCCCCCAGCCGCCGGTGGCTATGGGGGTCTGGGGGCAAAGCCCCCAACCGCTGGGCGATTTTTGTAAGTTTTTGGAAAAAAAAGTAATTTAAATCCCATTGGATCACATTTCGCACGAGTTCAGAGCCATTTCAAAGAACTAGATTTTTAACAGTTCAAAGCCAATCGAAAAAATTTAGTTGTTCAATCCTCTTTTTGCAATTAAATCCCAAAACACGCTTAGAATCTTGCATTATGGTGTAAAATTTTAATTGTAAGTGATTTGGTCTATAGGGGGAAGTAACGAACATTGCCTCTTGCAATACTTTAGCAGTAAATAATTAAGTTCATAAAAACGCTAAACGATGGCCTGGGGTGGCAACTTTTAGGTCAAAACTCTTAGATTTCTCACAGGTTTTGCATATAAATTGTTAAAAATTTGCATTAGGGGCCCCTGGCCCAGGAACCTTGGTCGTCAGTCAGGGGTCCTTGGGCTCCCTGGTTGCCAGTTAGAGGCCCCGTAACCCCTTGCTTGTCGGTTAGGAGCCCAGGCCCCCTGGTTGTTAATTAGGGGCCCTGGGGCTCCCTGGTTGTGAGTTAGGGGCCCCGGGGCCCCCTGGTCGTCAGTTAGAGACTCCAGGACCCCTTGGTTGTTGGTTAGGGGCCCTGGGGCCCCCTGGTCGTCAGTTAAGAGGGCCCTGGGGCCCCTCGTTGTCGGTTAGGGGGCTCCTGGTTCCCTGGTTGTTGGTTAGGGGCCCCCTGGTTGTTAGTTATTGGCCCTGGGGCTCCCTGGTTGTGAGTTAGGGGCCCCGGGGCCCCCTGGTCGTCAGCTAGGCACTCCGGGACCCCCTGGTTGTTGGTTAAGGGCCCTGGGGCCCCCTGGTTGTCGTTTAGGGGCCCCTCGTTGTCGGTTAGGGGCCTGGGCCCCCCTGGTTGTCAGTTAAGGGGTCCCCAGGTTGTTGATTAGGGTCCCTTGGTTGTTAGTTAGGGACCCTGGGGCCCCTGGTCGTCAGTTATGGACCCCCTGGTTTTCAGTTAAGGGTCCCGGACCCCCTGGTTGTCGGTTAAGGATTCCAGGGCCCCCTAGTTGTTAGTAAAGCCCCCCTGGTTGTTAGTTGGGGGCCCCGGGACTCACTTGTTGTCATTAATATTATTGTTAATTACTGTTATGTGCGTAATTACTGAAAAAAAAACTGCAACTAAACATCGCCAGGCTATGTTGTCATAACTTTTTGTCGTTAGTGGTATTTTGATTGGTGGGGCCCGGGCCCCCTGGGCCCCCCTGGCTACGCCTATGGGCTCAAAAATGAAGCAGATTTTTTTTTTATGGAAGAACCAGTAAATTTTGGGTTGAGGCTTGCTGTTCTTAAATTTTCTCGAAAACAAATACGTTGTACTATAGCCCATATTCGTAAATTATTTGTTCATGCAGAGGCTGGTATTGTAAGCTTTGTTTTCTTATAAAATTGTTCCTTTAAAAAAAAGTGTAATTCAAGAATTCAATTTGTTTCGTCCCAATAGCATAACGGATGAACTTCGGATTATCTGCGGCAGGTTAAATTTCCATTTTTGTGCTTCAAAGTTACTGGCCAGTTGGTCGAGTGGTCATTACATGCTCGCTTCTGGAGCGGGAAGTCTGAGGTTCAAATCTCGGACCGGTAAAATCGAACACCGGTTGTATTCGGTGTATTGCCCGGGCGCAATGAGGCGGAGATTGGTCATACCAATCGCAACACACTTTAGCGTAATACAGTGAGTAGAATAACAAATTGTATTTGCTCCAAAGTTGCAGGCAGCAAACATGTGCTTTTACCATTGACATCCCAGGCACAGCATTGTGCCTTCCCAGCAAAAGTGGAATTGTTCTTTGAGTACCGAAAGTAGCTGTAGCAAAATCATACTTTAGTATCCGATATTGATCATATCTTGACATTGGACATGGAATGGTGCGCTGTCTGAAAATAGTTAACTTTAAATTGCAGTCTACAAACACCAGACAAACCGTTTTTCTTCTTTAGAACTTTTTTCTATTACCACATCCTAAACTACTGATTGTCAATGCACGGCAATGCCATGGTGATGTGATGTTATTGTAAAATTGACATGGCATTAATTGTAATAAATAATGAAAGTAAAATTTGGTATTGTATGGTCAAAGGTCAGAGGGAAAACAAAAGCTTCTTTGAAATGATTAGGGATAATTTTGAAATCCCATTGATTTTGCCCCCAAACCTCCTTCACGTCAGTGCAGTTTGAACTCCGTAAGTTGGGAGAAAAACACACCAGTTGACTCAAGAATAATGAAAATAGTTTTGACTCGCACTACAAACATAATCATACTTCAGTCTAGTATCGATTGTGACAAAAAATTAAGTTCAAATCGAGCAAACTTTTGGTCCTATCACCTACGCGGATTAAACTTGATCCGGGGGTTAACAAAACTTTGGAGAAAAGTTTAGACAAATGGGCGGGCAAACTGCGATAATTGAAGTAATTCAGGGAATACTCCTTTTAAGCTGCCACTTTAGTTTTTTATTCTATTATGTTTAAAGGCGCAGAAGATAGAAAACTGATTATCCTGAGACCAAACTTAATCTACGTTGGCGCATACGACCCCTAAAAAAGTTAAAAAAGGAACTAGCTTACTCGTTTTTTTCCGCATAAATTTTCTCCATGACATTATCATAAGGATTTGAGTTCGGATAAAGGCTGTTTGTTAAACTAATAACAATAATTTGATTCTTTGGCACCACGACGTGAAGAAAATAATCATATTCAATATCAAGAATAAGCGGAATTTTTTGTGAGCTGCATGGGCAATTCATTTTTTTAGGCTCTTGATTTCGGTCTAAAATTCATCAAAATTGTTTGAAAAATTAATAAAAGATTGGAATTTATATCTTTACTTTCCTTGTTCTTGCTATTACCACAAGTTTAAATTGCTGCTTACAACACAAGAAATTTGTCATTAACCAAGGCTATGCTACAAAATTTTCTACATAAACCGCAATTTCTGGAACTTAATGTATACTATTAAGTGGCCGTCTCTGTGGTAGTGGTGGTGGTGCCATCTCTTTCGAGGGATAGGCTCGCGGAAAAAACTCCAACGAAACCAAACAGAAGGAAGACTACCCAAGGTCTAGAACGGAAATCAAAAGACAAAATAGTTTTTCCCAGATGATCAAAGGCTGGAGGTTCACATAGACCACTTAATTGCACTTCATAATAATTACAGCTACAGGAGTACTAAAAATACCGACTGTACAATTACTAAAGATGTATTCAATTCGGATTTCAACAAAACATTTAAAATCAAACAGGTTCACACTTACCAATTCTTATTAATTTCTTTCGGGTTACTACAGGACACAAACCATTTAATGGTTGTGAAACAGGGGTAAATTTTCTTACGGAACGAATAGGCTCTTTTGCACTTACAGCTCTACGGGGGGGCTCAAAATCATACAACTTCTCAATCTTTGGCACTGGTAGAAACTCAGGAAATTTCTTTGGGACTACTGAGTCTGACTTGGACTGTTTCACACCATCAACTGAACAAATTAAACAAACGTTTATTTCTTTAATTAAATTACATCTTTAGTTGCCTGGTTGTTGTGGCTATTAAGACGATAACTAAAGAACCTTAATGGTGAGTTTACACAGAACACGAAGCAACCAAAATATGACGTCATCGAAAACTTGCGAAAAGTTGCAACCGGTTGTAAACTTCGCGAGCGGTTGCTTATCTTCACTTAGACCAGTGGTTCCCAACCTTTTTTTGCTACGTTCCTCCTCTGCTGATTAAAAAAAAAACTTTCCTCTTTTAATCTATAAATGCAAGCAATACAGAATACACAGTTGCTAATTTAAGGAAATGCCAAACAAAGGTTTCTGACTTGCGCTCGATTGAATTCTGGTCTAACTGCGGGCCACTGAAATCTGGTCTTTGGAAGACTACGTTTCACTATGGAAACGAAATATTTGTGGAAAAGAAACATTGTAAAAGGGCGCCACCAGGCGTTACATAAATTAAAGAAATAAAGTGGGGCAAAAAAGTCGTGATGATCGGCAACAAACGCTGCGAATTTGATACTTGACGAACATACTAATAAGATAATGTCAAATTTTATTAATGCCGTTATTGCTTCCATGGAAAGTTGCAAATTATTTAAGTCTTTTAATAAATAAACGAATAGCTTGCGAAGCCCCTAGGTTTCTCTAGCGGAGCCCCTACAAAGCACTTTGAGAACCTACGCTATACACTACAGTTTGCAAGTTTCCAAAACTAATTTGCTTAAGATACTAAAACCTACACTCTAAACACACTTGTGACAAGTACAAATGCAATCACATGCCGGCCAATATTATTGAAGTAAACAGCCGCAGCGCGCAGTACAAATACCACAAGTTATCTAAAAATCGAAGTTTTGAAAGTCCTCCCTTGAAATGGCAAAATTCCTCCCTGGGGAGGAATTCCTCCGCGGTTGGGAACCACTGACTTAGACAAAATTGTTGATGAGTGGTTGGCTTATTTTGAGCAAGTAACGTGAGTGACCACTCGCGAAAGTTTTCCAACTTTGCACCCGATGTAAACGCACCGTAAACTAATTTTTGAGAGAGAAGCCGCCGCCCTTGGATTGGCCAATAGTCCACAATTAGGATATTATTTTCTAAATGTTTTGTGACTTATTTCATCATTCCTAATCCCTTGTTCCATTTTTCAATATCTTAGCAATCGTTCTTCAATGCCATCAACATCATCATAATTACGGCGTTGAAGAACTAATTAACTAAGTAAACGTTTGCAATTTCTTTCGCAAAAAACTATTCGATAACATTTTTCAAGCAAAAATTTACCTTTAGTGTCCTTAGCAGTGCGAGAGACTTCCGGTTTTGGTCGATGCTCTTCAGGCAGACAAAATTTCTTTAAGTCTGGTTTTAGTTTTGGTGGTATTGGTTTCCCTTTTTCCACTGATACAGCCTGGCATAAGATAACTTTTGCAATATTTTTACTGGTATGATTTCATGCCAATGCTATCATGATAATGGCAAGGAAGGCATCATGAATGATAATCACTCATCACCTATTTACCATTTTGTACTGTACATAACTTCAGAGCAAATTAATTCAAGTAATACTCGCAAGCTCAAAAATTAAATGGTCTACTATAATATCATCAATCGAACATAACTGATTGATTTGATAAAGTGACGTATCTATTCTTTATCCACCTGTATCGTGACGTAGTAGTAGGGTACGCTATTCCTGTATTGAGAAAGCGACGGTGGCACTATTTCTTGGGCTTATCCAACCTTGCTTGGAAGTTTAAAAGTATTTTTGTAGCAAGCTTCCTTTTTTAGTACATTTGAAAGGGGTGAATCATCCAGCGAATTTCGGTAGTTTACAATAGCAAAAACTAAAATAAAATTTTTGAAATTTTTTGTTCTCATTTTGAGGCTACAGTTGCAGATATTCAACAAATACAAAGAGACATTTCCCCTAAAAGCTTTTGGAAACCATGAATTTGCTCCCTCAGACTGAATTTCCAGAAAAAAGGGGAGGTTTACTAAAATTTGATTGGTCACAAGATGTTAATGGAAGGGTAAATACTATACATTATTATTCAATCTCTCTTTTTTCCTGGAAGTTCAGGCTAAGTGAAAAACTCAAGGTTTCCAAAAACTTTTTAAGGTGGATATCTCTTTGTATTAGTTGAATATCTTTGCACCGGAAGCCCCAAAATGAGACCAAAAATTTCAAAAAATGTATTTCGAATTTAGCTATTGTAAACTACAGGAATTAGCTGAATGCTTCAACCCCCTTTAAGCAAAAGCTAACCGCAGATAATACTTTGCCTTTACATTCTATTCATTCTGGACTTTTATGAATTGCAGGGGGCATGTTTCAACATTTTTGTTTTATTGCGTGACCCTTTTTTCGCGCAGATATTGTTGCGCACGCACTTAGTGTTCAATCAATGTTCGATCATAGGTCTATCGGAAATGAACTGACTAACACTCATTAGATGAAGATGCTTTCATGCTCATAAGGGCTAGAAGAGGGCCGTAGCCCCCTTAATTTTCTGCTGTGTTGCATTATGACTTTTTATTTTTATTTTATTTTAAATATATTTGGAATTCGTGTGATATGGAAAAAATTAACCCAACTCCCAAAACACTTCCGTCTATACTAACATAAGGTCCAGGATTCACATGTTTTGGTGTGGAAGAGGGGTACCGAAAGGTCTGATATGGGTCTGGAATTTCTTGGGGAAGTGTGGGTTCTTCTTCCTCTCGCTCTTCTTGAACCGGTATTTTCATTTTTTCCCCTCGAGACTTTCTTATTTCCTGGACATCCTCCTGCAAGTTTAAAACACTTTTTTTATCGGCATTTTTATAATTTAAAAGTTCGTTTATTAGCACACTACAAAAACGACTTTTTTTAACATTAAATTTCATTAGGTTTTTTATGTTTTTATCTTCAGTATATAACGTGCTAAATATGCATGATCCAGTTCCAATTAGGGTTGGATTGAATTTGAATCCGCTCACAAGTTATTGATGAATTGGAATTTAGTTTTTGCGAAGTCAATAAATTTGAATGTCTTAATTAACCATTCGATGAATTTGGTTTTCTCAAATCAAAACTTACACTGTGAAAGTAGAGATTCATAAACTGGTCAGAAAAACTCAAAATCAAATCAGAACACTAATTGAATTTGAATTTACTTTTTTCAAAGTCAATGAATTTGAATTTACGATTGAATTTGAAAAGAGCGTCTGCTACTGAAACAGTAGACTCTGGTTCGATTCCCGATCTGTTAAACCAAACACTATAAAAATTGGTATTCACACCTTCCCTGCTTGACGTTCAGCAATTAAAGGGACAGCATGAAGCCTCCGCCGTGTGTGGTAAACAGGTGGGCAAGTGGCAGCCTTACTCGAAGACCAAAAGGTCCCTTCGCTGTCTCCTGGCCTAGGTAACTTGGCGAATAAAATGTAATTACAATTACAATTTAATTTTTTCAAAGTCAATGAATTTAAAAATTGAAAACGAAATGAATGGATTCAACCCTAGTTCCAACTGCAGCTATTATTAAGCACTTTTCAAAACCACTGAGAGCACAAAGTTTTTAATTTAGCACTTCAAAAAAACTTTTTTATAGAATCCTAAGCAGAATAATATTTAATTTATTTACTTTGAATGCAATTTTGTTGCAAGTTTTTACTGTTCAAGACATAAATGCCATTACTAAATCATTAAACCAAAGCCCTTCCGTAAAAAAAGAATTTATGATCAAACATAGTTTGCCATTCAGCGACGTCGGAACAAACTTACTTTTTTCGTTTTGAGTGTTTTTTCTTGAATTCCTTTTTTTTCCAAAAACTTTTGCTTATAAGCAAGCCAACCTTCAGCAACTTGTTCGGCTACCTTCTCGCCCTCATCAGCATCTTCATTTTCCAATTTCTCATCTGGCTGTCCCAGAACTAATGTGGATTTCAAACCTTTGACTAGAGATGGTCGTTTTCCAGCTTTCTGCAACAGAGAATGACATCGTACGCTAAACGTGAAATCAGCAATCAAAAAGTAGCGATAGCTCTTCGTTCAAATTCCAAACCAGCAAAATCGTTGTGTCCTTGAAAAAGCTCTTTAAAGGTTATTGTAATTTTCATCAAAGAAAGATTTTGTCAATTTTTTTTTACTACTGATCAAAATGTCGGAAAAAGCCTAAAATGCATTTTCGCCAAATTTGAACTTTCTACATCTTCCAATTTTCAATATATTACTGTTCAAATTTAATAATTTTTCTCTTACTTCTGTGCTACCATTTTGTGTAACTTTTGGAAAGCTAGCTTACATTTACTGGAAAAGCAACTTTTTTACAATTCTGACCTTTTACTTTGTCTTGAGTACAACTTTGGCGCAAAACACCTTTTGGGAATTAGGAGCGTGCAGTAACTTTTTGAAATATTCTTTCAAGTTGGCAACTTTAACAAAATTTTTAGGAAAAAAGCCTATTTATGGGGAAATCTAAGCTGCTATATCTCGAGAAAGGAAGATTGTGGAAGTTAGTCTCAGATGTGTCAAAATTAAGCCGAGCAAAAAACTTTTGATTTGAATGCCCTTTTAAGGCCAAACAATTGATAAGCTGATTGTGGTGGCTCAGCTTGTTCCCTCAAAGGATTGCTTGATCCGTAGATGTTATTGATGCATTCAATCTTCATACGTCATGCGTGTAATCAGCTTTCCCCAAAATGTATTTATTTTTTCAACCCACCGCAGCTTTTGCCAAAAGTCTCGGATCCTGTTGCACTTTATTTTCGTACGCAAGACCAGCCCTCAGTGACGTAATGTAGCGCATCAGTAGATTAGTCTAAACCATTAAACAAAGCAGACTATTTAACAAATGATCGACCGCACGCAATACGTATTGCATATTAGAAAACCGAAGTTTAAAAAGATTAAAAGTTGTTGACACAATATATACTTGTATGCATAAGTTGCAATTTATCCAAAAGTTTATCGAAAACAAATTCTTCAGATTTTACTAATTTTACTAATCAAGTATATAAATTTGATGGAGAGAAATTTAGCAGTTTAAAGTTAATCGAAGCAATGCCCTGCAATGATGAATAATTGCGAGGTGCTTACAATTTTCCTTAGTTTCTGGACAACATCAAACATTACCATAATCTTTAAAAGTTATAACCCTGGGTTCGAATCGCAGTCATTCATTATTCTTTTGTGGACCATAAATTGCATTATTTAAACAATTCTAAAGCCAACATAAAGTATTTAAATAAATTACTTTCCGTTCAGAAAACAGTGGTGGCTGATAAATAGGGTTTGTATGTTTATCAAATGTGATACAACAAAATGCCAAGTTTATAAAAAATTTCATAGAAACATCCAGCATTCGTCTGGTTATACCAGCACTAACACAGCGTTGTTATTAAAAAATAAATTACCATTTATACTACTGAATAAAGTTAAACGAAATTAGCGACTGTGTTTGACACTTGCCGAAAGACCTAGCGGTGTTGCAAGGAAGAGCATTTGAAATTTGAGTGCTGCAATGCTTTCAAAAGAAATGTAGTCGCTCTGTAGCGTTGAGTGTTAACTCATGCCATGCTGCTGGCAACACCTGATTTTTGATTGTAAATTACAGTAGCTACAGCCGCAGCTTTAGGGTAAATTAAAATAATCAAAATGAAAACAAAATGGAAACAAGCATACTTTCATGTTTTGTGGATTATTTGCTTGAATGGGGATACTAATGAGAATCTGCGTTAGACAACTCATTACCAACAAATTCGAATCATAAGTTTCAAAGCTACGTTAAACTCTAATTAATACTGCCTATTCTACAACACAGTGAGCTGGCTGATAACAGGTTTGAAGATTCACAATTTTGTCAATATATCCGTTTTTGAATAATTATGCTGGTGGATGTGATTCAAACGTAAGTTTTACAGAAACATCAAAGCAAAGCAATGTAGCTTCAAAGCTTTCCAATAAAAAAAAAAAAAAACACTCACACACAAGCACACAAACAGCATAAAACTTCATGCAAGATCTTAAAAGATGTAGAGAAAGTAAAATACACACGAACCGTAGGAAATTCTGTGATGGTGTCCCGAAGTGCTTCAGGATCAACTGGGCCTACTGGCAGTTCCACCACTTTTTGGTCGGATTTGAAACTGAGAGTAGTATTGTGTTTTCCTACAACTCGAACTCCCAATTCTTGATTAAGTTGAAAATTGAGTGGCTTTCGCAACTTTCCTCCTTTATCCTCCGGCCAATTCCATTTGTACATTACGTTTCCATTTTTCGCGCGAAGGATGATCGAATCGTCATTCCACGATAACTTCCTGCCAGTATTTTTGTCGTAGCACCACGACTGAATAGAATAAGCAATTGTTCGTTAGTCTATCTTTTTACATGAGGTTTAGCAATGGACGATGTTAATGCCCTATAAAGTACGACAATTATTATCAATTCGATTTTGTCGTAAGTATTGACTATTGCGTCACAACAGTTTGTATCACGAATATTCCTTATAAAGATCTTCATAAACCCTAAAATCTTATATGACGAAACGGCGTTAAATTTTTTATGAAAATCATTGCAAAGCCTTATATAAAAAGGTTAAGAGTTGTGGCACAATGCACAGTTTGCGTCTTTGCCTTTAGCACAGAAAGTAAAGGATTGATTACGAGTAACTACATCGGACACAGTTCAGCCAACGACTTGTCACCGTTGACACATTTTTTCCAAAGGAGCTGTAGCCCACCAGTGCAACGCAGCAGTGAAATTCCTGCCATCTTGTTGCATGCTTCGGCGTTACGTAGGCCACGCGGAGAGTAATATTCAAAAGTAATTTTTTAGTACAATTTTAATTACATATTTTTTACCAAGTTGTCTTGACCAGAAGACAGCGATTTTCGGTCTTCGAGTCAAACTGCCACCTGCCCACCTGTCCACCATACACGGTGAAGGTGTCACACTCTCTCTTTCAATGGCTGAACGTCAAGCATCGAAGCTTGGCATATCATTTTTACAGTCTTTGATTTGACCCGACAGGGAATCGAACCTATGTCTACAGTTTCAGCTACAAACGCTCTATCCACTCTATCATTGACCGGTTACACCTTGTACCAATCTAATTGCATTGTGCTTTCATTGTTGTACTATTTTTGTTTGGTATTCATGTACTTTTTTGTGGCTCCTAACAAGGGTGGCATCTATTTTTTTTCCATTTTTGTTCGGTTTATATTACAGGGCGGCATCTAATCAAGTACAGTTTATAATCACAGAAATTGATACCTTTCCAGCAGGGGAGAATTTCGCCAACGGAATGCGATCATCTTCATTATCATAGCAGTTTACGTAGCAATGAGGAGAGTCTTCCGCCGCGACGATACTCGCGATAGCAACGGCCGCATTCTTTGGATAACTAAATCAAATCAAACTCCAATCTTTTATTATACTTGCTGTACTACGCCGAAGCGTGTAACGAGTTTGGGCATTTGGTCGAGCGATAACCCATTCGTCTTTGGAGCAGGAGTTCTGAGGTTCATATCTCGGACTGGTCGAATTGGACACAAGGTGTTGCCAAAAGCTCACCACCGCTGCAACATATTTTCGAAAGAAACTATGTAGCCCCGGCGCAATAAGGTGGAAATGTATGGGGTGCCATTTGTAACTCTTGCTTTTCTATTTACCATAGCCATACAAAACGATCCCGTGTGCTATATCACAAACGTATGATCAAAATCTTGGTCAAAGAAGGTTGGCTATATTTTGTAGTCAAACCTATGTTTTAAATCATAAAGCTTCAACAAACCTATGTGCTTTGACAGAGAGGTTTGGCTTAGTTTTGATTCCAATGTGCTTTGTCAAAGAGGCTTGGCTAAGTTATTAATCCTATATGTGCTTTGCAAATAGTTTTGTGGTAGTTATTACTCTTATTTACCATACCGACCGTAAACACTGAGGCCATTCGCAAAACATATCGCTTTAATCTTGTTACTAGGTTCAGTGTTCACGGCCGGCATAGCAAATAAGAATAATAACTACCAAAAAGCTTTTTGACGAAGCACTTAGGAATAACAACTTAAGAATTGCTTTGATTAAAATCTTCATGTCTACGAAGCAGCTTTTCGTCTGACATTGTCAAAAAGAATCGTAAAATGGAGAGCGCAAGAAAAGGAGCGGAAATTCATAGGAAAAAGTCGAGCCGTGATTGGCTGAAAAACGACCAATGAGAGAGCGTCATTGGTGGACAATCTTCAAACTGTACACGAATTTTTTTGTCGGCAGAACGCGAATTTTTTTTTTTTTTTTGACAACTTAGCCAAAGCTGTTTAATAAAGCGCATAGGAATGACAAATTAGCCAAACCTCTTTGACAAAGCACATAGGTTTGTTAAAGCTTTATGATTTAATACTATAAGTTGATCACAAAATCTACGTACTTTGACCAAGATTTTGTTCATACCTATTTGGTCGTTTAACAAGGTCATAGTAAGTATGAAAGTAAGGGTTTACGAAAAGCACCTGATAGAAATGGGCCACGCAAAACTCGTAGATAACTAGATAAATATTTTTGTTTCTCTTCAAAACTTTTTACATATAACTTGCCTTTTGTACAAAAATGCATTAAGATAAAATGGTCAAATTTACACAATTGACAAAATTTTGGCAGGACGTATATTTATTATCCATAATTTCGCGTATTTTATCTTAGGCAAAATAATGTTGTAAACGGACAAACATTTGGGGTTAAAGCCTGAATCTAAAAACGCATCCGAAAACAAAGATTGCTTCTAGGCTCAAGTTAAATCCAAAAATGAACACAAATAATGGGATTGAGGAAAAAAACGATTGCCAAAGGAACGGCTTATCCATAGCTGAGAGAAATTGCTATATCGTGTTTCAACCATCATTCATCATGCCAAAGAGTTTACAGCCATATTAGAGGATAGAAAGCTCATGAACAAACAATTAGCTTTATATCTGCAATAGTTCCGCTTGAGTGAATCGTAAAAAAAATCCAAAATGAACAAACAGTTGACTTGGTTCTGCATGACTGAATAAAAGCAAGTAGAAAAACTAAGCTAAAATTTCAATTGAATGTGTTGTCTTCTTGTAGGCTATACTTCAAGCAGATGCAGCAGCAGACAACTATTAGCGTTAATTTAGACGAAAGTGCTTATTCAGATATGTCCGACGTAGAGATTATGACGTAACAATTGATTTGTTGATTAATTTCCGCTCATCTAGCATATAAACTCGTTTATCATACAAACAAATCCTACTCGATAATCAATAAGTACATTTTTTCTTGTTCCAGCTAGGTCAACTTAGCTCGCAAATCAGCACAAATCTTTTTCTTTTGCCCCTCAGTTTTCTAATTTGATCGCCCACGTGCTGGCTGCCTGAAGACCAAAAGACTCCCTTCTCCTTGCACAGTAAGCTTAAAAACCGAAATCGATTTATTGAGGACGCTCAGCCAAACATTTCACTTCAAACTGGTGCATTTGTGATTGAAATATAGGTAGTTATAGGGTCTGGCCAAACACTTGCCCACTTTGCTTTACTGCCCTACTGTAATTGCAGCTGATCTAATTACATCGAGAACCAAACTGTTCTTTCAGAACTTTGAACATAATGTTGTTACAGCCAGGTAAAGTACATGATAGCAACAGCATCATATTCCACCTCAACTTTAAAAGCTACATGTGTAGTGTTTCAAAAAATGTTAAATTTTAAACCTGACAGCAGACAGGTGTTTTAACAATTTTAAAATTGAGGTGGAATCTTTTCCCTTGAGTTCCTCCGCAGTATCCGATTGCAAATTTAAAGTTGATAATTTGCTGCATATTACTTAATTTATCATCATCATTTATTCATCATTCTTCACAGTCCGCTTTTCCGTGAGGGTTGCGAGGGCAGCAGCTTGAGATTAAGCCGCCACTTCACGGTTTTCCATCACATCCATCTTTCCACTTGGGTGAAGTCCCAAGCGACTCCATTCAAGATCCTCAATGCAACTGGTCCATAGTTCTAGCTCGTCCAACTTGTCTTTTCCCATTTGCTTTGGTAAGTGAAGCTTGTTTGGGGAGTCTTTCCTGAGGCATTCTGCTTACATGACCAAACGATTTGAGCTCAGATCTTTCAATTCGGAGAAGTAGCGGCTCTATGTTAAGAGATTTTTGAATCTCTGAGCTACGCACCTCGAGAGTGTAACTCCTTCGATTCTTCGTAAAAATCTTATTTCGGACGCTTGCACTTGTGATCGCACTCTGACGGTCATAACCCAAGATTTATGACCATAGGTGAGAATGGGGACAAAATCTGTTTAGAAAATTGAGAGTTTAATCTCCTTCAACAATTCTCGTTTCATGACACCCGAATAGCGCAAAGCTCGCTTTACTGCACTAGCCTTGCCAATTCAGGTATCCAATTCTTTGTCTTGGCTTCCGTCACTCTCGAATGCAACCCCAAGATATTTGAACGTTTGTAAATGCTTCAGTGTTGCTCCATTCACTTGCAATGAGCACTAATCAGGGTTTCTTGAAAGGTGAAGTACCTTAGTTTTGGCCGTGCTAATTTTCATTCCGGCAGTGTCACATGCATCTGCAAACCTATTTGACGTGCGCAGGAGACCAGATTCTGCGGAAGAAAGAACCTAATCATCAGCGAAAATCAGACGACTAATTTTGCAACTTCCATTCGAGGCACACTCATCAAATTGGCTGCATTTGTCGATTCTATTCATATAAACAATTAAAAGGAGAGGTGATGAAACGCACTTTTGCCGGAGACCAACCCCTGATGGAATGGCTTTGATTGCTTAGATGCTTACCATTTACACGAACACAAATCTCCGGTCGGCAGTAAAATGACTTAATGGAGCGTAACAACTGTCTATCAACGCTATACTCCGGCAAAACCTTCCAAAGTTTATCCCGAGGAACTCGGTCATATGCTTTTGCAAGATCGACAGAGCTTGCAAAGAGATCTTTGCCATACTCCCAAGATTTCTCGAAGATTTGCTTCAGAGTGAAGATAATTATGGTCTGTGGTGCTGCGACCCGGACAAAAACCTCACTGGCCATTCTCCAGCTTTGATCCCACTATTTCTCGGCATTTCCTTTCAAGACATTTGGCATATACTTTTCCTGGCAAACTAAGAAGTGATGTTCCTCTGTAGTTCGTACATTGCTTGCGATCTCCTTTTTTTGAATATCGGAATAATCGAACCTGTTTGCCAATCTCGGGGACTTTCGTCATACTTCCACGAAACTTGACACACTCGCCTTAACAAGATAATTTCTTCTCCAGTCAGCGTTTTGAACATCTGCGGTCTGATTTCATTTTTACCCGCAGCTTTTTCAGATTTTATCGCTTTAATTGCTGTTGCCTCTGATGTAGTGAAAACTTCCTCTTTTCCTAAATGTATCACTTCTTCTGTGTCATGATTTGATGCTTTCACAGGATTCAAAAGATCTTCAAGGTATTCTCTCCATCGTGAAAGGATTTCATTCTCATCCATGAGAATTTTATCTGCAGAATCCTAGATGGAGTAAGTGACAATCAATCGCTTGCTACGTGAACGGCGGAAGGTCTGCCAAAATACTGTTTGCCAAAAAAATAGTTGGAATCCAATTAACAACCTAACTGTTCCCATGACTACTGCTTGGAGTTTTTTCCTACCAAAGTTGCCGTTTTTTGCGCCACAGTGTACCGGGATTGCAATTCAAAGGACAATCTGTCCTGTTGCAAGGCCTTAAACCCACCTTCTTTATTCAAATTTCTTCAACCTCTTGGTTCCACCAAGGTGTTGTTTTCTCGCTATCGCCCGCCACTCTAAGCCACTTTCACCCACAACATTGAGCAGCTGAAGAAATGATTGCTGATCTGAACAGCAACCATCTCTTCTCAATATCCTCGAATGTATCAGGAAGTCGTCTGAATCTAGCTGATATACTGAATGCAAACTGTTTCCTTACTTCTCTGTCTTCCAAAGTCTCCCATTTGATCTTGTAAGTCACAGAAGACCTGCTGAATTTCTTGTTTGGCCAAGGTTTTAAAAATCGCAGGAAGCATACTATCAGATAGTGATCAGGTGACAATTCAGCACCTAGTTTCCCTAAACTTCTAGTCGATCAGAAAACAAATCTGACGAAACTATGCAAAAATCTGTGAAATATTTTTGATCTATACTAGGTCGATACCGTGCATGCTTGTATACCTCTCTGAGCTGGAAAACAGTATTCATGATGCGGAATCCGTTGCTACAACAAAACTGCAATAAATACCTTCCATTTTCATTCAGTCCAGTTACTCCATGTTTTCCAATCAAAACCTTCCATGCATCTGTGTCTGTTCCAACATGTGAGTTGAAATTTCCCTTATGGACTGCAGATTCAGTAGGACACACACGGAGAAGAGCATCACTTGCTTTATCCACAAAAGCCTGATATTCTCCCGTTGCATTGGAGATATATATCTGCACTAGGCACAATGACCAATCCAATACCTTGAGCTTCAACATGCCGACCCGTAATCCCAAGTACACAAGTCTGACAATCGGGATCTTCAGAGAATCTCCACACCCGCTTGAACAGACATGCTAGGATCAGTACCAGAATAAAAAAAGCTTTCATCCACCATCCAGATCCACAATTTCAAAACCACTTTTCTTGGTTAAAGAAACTCCGACCATGGACTCTTTATTAGTAGACTGGAAACTCACAGTTTTTTCTTTTTTTTTTCTTCACGGTTCAGTTTTCAAGAACATGGCCGATTTATCAATCAGCGTGATTTTTTTCTTCTCGGTTCACTCGCTCTGTAAGAATATGTCCAATCAAATCAGTCGAATACGCGTGACTACAAAAAAAACTTCGCAGCGAGAGCAGCCTGTTTCTCTTCAATCCTCTTCTCTTTTTCTCCAAACGTCTGTTTCTGGTCTACTAAGAAAGTGTCTATGCTACGACTATATCGAAATAATACTAAATAGAATAGAATTAAATTCACTCACAATACAGCGCTAGACCCATCTTGCAGCTCCATCTTATACAAGTCTTTCTTCAACTTCTTCTTTCTAGCACTGGTACTTTTGGGTTGATCGCTTTCACCTTTCCTTTAAATTCAAAATAGTGAAGTCTAGCCATGAAAACGATAAAATAAATATTTATTGCAAAGTAATTAACCTATATCAGGGGTGCACATCCTGCGGCCGTGAAATCGTACTTCAAAATGAACGTTGTGGCGGCCGTGCAATGATTAAAATGTTTCTCTGCGTAACTGTTAACAAATAACTGTTAGGAACATTTACGATTTGCTAACTGTACAGTTAATTAAGACGTTAATATGCCAGTACTGTATATTTACCAATGCGTAATTATTTACCGCTTACATTTGTCTAGCCGAGTCATTTCAAGAAAGTTCGTATTTCGATACTTGCGTAACTTTTCAACGTCACAGTTATTCTAGCTAGTTCATTCCCGAAACTTCATCTCATAGGCGCAGCCAGGATTTTTGATTGGGGGGGGCCCAAACCACAAATTACATGCAATGACCTCATCAAAAACTTCGAAAGAGGAATTTTTTGTGGTTGCAAAGATATCGTAAAATGGAAGATCAGAAGCCGTGGCCTGGTGTTGGCACTTAAGTAGAACTCGTTTTAGGGAGAGGGCTTAAACCAATAGTTAAAATGCGAAAATGTCTAAATTGGGAGACGTTTGTTGAATAAAGAAGTGTACTGTAGTTCAAACGTATCACAGACGGGGGTCTGGGGCGGAGCCTCCAGCTGCCGGAGGCTATTGGGGTCTGGGGGCGAAGCCCCTACCGCTGGACGATTTTTCGTAATTTTTAGGAAAAAAAAGTTATTTTAATACCATTAAATCACATTTCGCACGTATTCAGAGCCATTTGAAAGTACTCGATTTTTAACATTTGAAAGCCGATTGAAAAAATTAAGTTGTTCAGTCCTCCTTTTCTTGTAATTTAAGTCCAAAACACGTTTAAAACCTTGAATTTTGGGGTTAAATTTTGTAAGTGATTTGGCCCAGGTAGGGGGAAAGTACATTGCCTCCTGCTGCATTTTAGCAGTAAATAACAATCTGGTCGAATATTTACCTTCGAGATTATTGTTTTGTCATGAAAACAACCAACTATAGGCAGTACTTAAATTGTAAAATTTTGCATGGGGGGACGCTTTTGCAGCCTTGACCAAACGCATTTGGCATGCGAAAGTACTTTAGAGAAGATTACGTAATTCCGTCGCTGAAATTGAATGAACACCATAAAAAAAGGTCTTTGCCGGAAATTGAAGTGTTTTTTCGCCAAAATTAGGTGAAGAATTAGGTCTTTTTTGTCTGATCATCCAGCGCTCAAATCTCAATTGGGGGACACCTAAATCTCGATGGGGGGACGCTAAACCTCGATGGGGAGACGCATCCCCCCGCGTCCCCCCTACAATTTAAGTACTGGTTATAGGAGTACCTATACGGAAGGAGGCCCAGGCCCTTTCGATTCAAAAATTTGTTTAATGAGCATTCCTCTTACTGAACTAATTTTTTTCAAAAGTATTTTGTTGCATAAAAACTGGCGAGGTGGAGGTGAATTGTTATTGAAAAATGTACAGTAGATAGTTACGTCTACAAACCACGTTATTGCCCGGGCCGGATTTATATTGTGTCGGGCCCCTTGCACTTTGGGATTTTCGCAATATTTTCCTGCCAAATACAGGTGAAGACCAAAAAAATCTTATCTGAGTGCGGGGCCCCTGGCACTCTGCCACAAGTTAAATTCGTCCCTGGTTAATGGTTATTGCATTACGTTTATAAAAAGGTTAGATGAGGGCCTCAGTTAGCAACTTTTAGGTTAAAAACCCTTAATTTCACTCTGGTTATACGTTCAAATTGGTTGGCAATAATTAAATTGAAGGGGCCCAGGCCCCCTAGATCAATATTATTGTTGGGAGCCCATTTAAATTGGGGGCCATTTAAATATTATTGCAGGGACCCCATTTAAATTGGTTGGTAAAAATTAAATTGAGGGGGCCCGGGCCCCCTGGATCAATATTGTTGTTGCGGGCCCGTTTAAATTGGGGGCATGTAAATATCATTGTAGGGGGCCCATTTAAATTGGTTGGTAAAAATTAAATTGAGGGGCCCGGCCCTCCTGGAACAATACTGTTGTTGGGGGGCCCATTTAAATTGGGGCCATTTAAATATTATTGTAAGGGGCCCATTTCAATTACTTGTAAAAAGTAAACTGAGGAGGCCCGGGCTCCCTAGATCAATATTATTGTTAGTGACCCATTTAAATTGAAGGCCATTTAAATATTTTTGAAGGGGGCCCATTTAAACTGGTTGGTAAAAAGTAAATTGAGGAGGCCCGGGGCCCCTGGATCAATATTATTGTTAATTACTGTTGTACGCGTGAACTGTTGTACGCGAAGATGCTAGAAGAAACTGAAACTGAAGAAGAAATAGCCTTTTTT
This sequence comes from Trididemnum nubilum, assembly GCA_963965965.1. Taxonomy (NCBI): domain Eukaryota; kingdom Metazoa; phylum Chordata; class Ascidiacea; order Aplousobranchia; family Didemnidae; genus Trididemnum; species Trididemnum nubilum. Next base: position 34,908,811 of record OZ014478.1, on the reverse strand, counting down.
GTGACATTTTTATCATTGATAGCATTTCAATTGGGGGGGAGGCGGGCCCCTTGGCCCCCCTCTGGCTACGCCTATGCTTCATCTATCTTATTTAATAATTACGCTTGTTTAATGCCGCGTACAAATTTCTGAATGTGACGTCACAATGATGTGATTTTTATCAACGAGTAAGCTTTTTTTAGATTTTTCGGCCTTGTTCCTTTTGCCTATAAATAACGCGAATATTTTTATCTTCGGGAATAGAAATAAGAACAACCTTTGATGTGAAACTGCTGTTAAATTGCGTTTGAATTGTTAGGTTATTACGCAGCTTAGGATTCAGTTAATGCTAAGTTACGTAATAAATATATAATCAAGTAAAAACATTATAATTCTGGAGTATTTTAAAGGTAAGGCTTCTTGACCTTTGTCCTTTAGTTGGTCAGCAATCAGTTCAATACTTAGTTCACCCTGTTTCGGACTGGTTTCGGGTATCAAAATAATAGTAATTTTATATTTAGCAGTTTTTTGGTATATTTTTTTCGAAATTCAAATGTAGCATATTTCTTCTCGATCTAGCATTTTCTAGTACAGTAAAATTTGTCTAATTCGTCAGTTCGCTTAATTTGTCACATTTTTATATCCCCGAGAAACTTTTTGTTCTGCTAATTCGTAATTTGCAGATTCGATTCAATATTCAAGCAATATTCACAGCTTTGTATGTTAATGCAGAATGGATTCACGCAGTCTCAGTGGTTAGTTCAACACGTGTGAGATCTCAAACAAAGAGTCCTAATCGGATTTATATCTACAGGGAAATCCCTCTGCAGCAACACAAAAGGACGTAGTGCGAGCCGCGTTTTAACTACAGAAACTACTAGCTGAATGTTCAAAAGAGTTTAAATGGAGTACAGAAATTACATTGATTAAGTATGAAAAAAGAGCAACTACAGACATTAGATCGCTACTCCAGAACTGTAATGTTATATGTTACCCAACGTGTCCAAAATGCAGCAGGACATATACTGGCAAGAGAAGCCTCTAATAGAACAAAACTAAAATCAGACATTTTTTTTGCTAGTTAATATTTTTGATTGCAACGACTTTCTGTATCATTTTCTGCTCACGGTATGATTCTTGTTCTGTTTAAGTGCATTATATTCAACAATAAACGTAACAAACTGCGTTAACAGCAAAATAAGCGCCCAGTAAACAAATCGTTATGGAGTTTCTACCTGTTTGCATAATTCGTCAGCTCGCCTAATTTGTCAGTTTTTTTCTAACTCCCTTGAGGAGACGAATTAGTCAAATTCTACTGCATTTATTTTTATCTTTTTTTTTTCGGATCAAGCATTTTTGTAATTTATGATTTAATAAATTCTCCAAACTTGAAAATTTGACTTTTTCTAATGTTTGGCATGAGTACAGTAGTTGAATTGTAAGGATTGAAACGTAAATTCGTAAAAAAATGATCTTAACTAGTGGCGGCCGTAAGTGCATTTAAGGACATTTTGCGGCCGGCAGTAGAGAAAAGGTTGTGCACCCTTGACCTATACGAGCAATCGCGGTCACTCTTAGGGATTGAAACATCTTGAAGTGCTCTAGTGAATTGGAACCTGGGCTGCGAACTCAAACTCGAACCCAAGCTCGAGTTAACTAGGATCTTTTTGCTAAATTCGAACTCCAAACTCAAAATGTTGAGGATTCAAACTCGAAAAAACACCAACAAGTTCGAGTTTATTTTTGTACAATGTACAGTACATGTCATTAAAACTGAATTTAAGAAGTAAAAAAGTTCTTTATGAGAAATTTAAAGTTTTATGCAAACATAGCTTTGCAAAAACATTGGTAGTGCTTATATAATAGAAAAATAAATGTTTGAGCATAAGCTTGAACCCGCAGTAATACAGTATTTGTGATTAAGTTAATCACTTTATTTTCTGAACTCGAAAGAAGTTGATCAAACTTTCTCAGAACTCGAACTCGCAAAAATGAAAATATCAAACCCGAACTCGCAAAACAAGCTGAACTCGAACTAGATATAAAAATCGACAGAGTTTGCAGCCCAAGTTGGAGCTGTATGCAAGAACGAACTTGAATCCAAGTCCGACTTGAGCAAAAACTCAAAAGGCTGATAGAAATTTGAAAAGCGTTTCTTCCCAACTTGATTAACTCAGGTTCCACGTTTACAACTTCAAACTCTTGTTGGAATTCTTTCAATTTTGAAAGAGAAGGCATCATCGGAAAAGTTTATTTAGGTTTTATTAATTCTAACCCAAATCTAAACCAAACTCAAAGTTTTATTATAGAACTAATCCTAAACCTAACCCTAACCTAAACCCTAACTCAAGCCCTAATCTTAACTCTTAAAAAAGAAAATGAAAAAATGCGCGGATTAATTTTCCTCATATTCGTTTCATTTTTTTTAACTTAAAAAACTTTGGTGAAATATGTAACTTCTTGAAATTTTTGCTTGCACTCGGAAAATTTCAGTTTTTATGCTGGATTTGGATTCAAGTCAATCTTAAACTATTTTGCAACAAATACACTGAAATTATTAACGACATCTTTAGTGTTACAATACATTACTGACGTGTTTGTACGTTATGAAATACTATTATAATACTAACTTTGCTGCCGTTGTGCTATCGACGTAGTATTGCGTCACAAGAGGCTTGAAGCTGTAACCAGGAGAAGATTGCTTTGCTTTCAATTTCTTACTGAAATACAGAAAATCAGAAACATTAAATTACGATAAGATCAGCCAGTTAGTCGAGCGGTAATGCGTTCGTCTCTTGAGTGGGAGATCTGAGATTCAAATCTCGGGCAAATCATTGCCAACGACTTACCACCGCTGCGACATTCCTTCAAAGAAAGTGTTTGCGCGGGCGCAATGAAGCGGAGATAGGGCCCAGGTCGTTACCTACTTTGGTGCAATACAGAGAATATGATAAAAGATTTAATGTGATTTAAATCAAAACAAACCAATATAATATAGTTATAATATTCTTAAACAAATTGCTATTTTATAAAGAGAATACACCTTCCAATAATTCAAGAAAATATAAGACATGCTATTAAAAAGTTTCAACTTAATCATGGCATATTACGTTTTAGATTTCCACTTTTCAGGCCCGGTTTTTAGTTTCGGTGCCTGCTTGTTACTGAATCATGCCAAAAAGTACAAAGTTACGATAAAACCGCGCCGATTAAGGAGTTTGTGTAATATGTTAGCGACATTCTTTCGCAGCCACCAAACGAGCATCGTTAACCTACAGTGCAAACTCTTTGATTGGCATGTTTTTGATTTGGCACATTTGACATGACTCAACAACGATCAGGTACCGAAACTAAAAACCAGACTTAAAAGGTAGATATTATGCAAAAACGTTCATAGTGTCTTCTATCGTCTTGTAATTCTGCTGCGTACATTTTACTTAAAGGTTGGTTCAGTTCTTTTTGTTCCTGTTCTACAAGTTGCTCCACTTCAGCTACCGCCCCACTGATGGATTCGTGGATTTTACCGAAGGAAGAATACTGAAAGCTGTACGTGGGAAAGCCGCCCACTACGTGAAGATGTAGAAGGTCTAAAGATTATTGCAAAGTTAGTGATTTATTCTGCAAAGACTCAAATTTTACTGCAGTTTACCCAGGCAGAATGCTTACCTTTGCCACTCTATTATGCTATGCAATTACACCTTTATTTACCAACTTCACTAGGCCAAGAAACAGCGAAGGTAGTTTTTGTCTTCGAGTCAAGCTGCCATCTGCTCGTCTGTCTACCACACACGGTGGAGATTTCACTCTGTTCCTTTAATTGTCGAGAGTCAAGCAGATAAGACGCAATTTTTTATACTTTAAGCTGGTTGACCCGAATAGAAATCGAACCCGAAGCTTACGTTTTTAGTAGTAGGCGTTTTATTTATTGGACCACTTATCGTGCATCCTTCGCGCAGGTCTGATAGCGTCTTGCAGTAACAAAAATCCATTATTCCTTTGTGTGAAAAACTTAGAGCTTTCTTATGGTTATTTGGACACATAGGTATCATTGGTATTGTTTCTTGTAGTTGCTTTTTTATCCTCCTGTCACCGGACAGCTAAAGATGCTAATTATTGGGATATCGCACACTTTTTATTGCGGTAACTACTTCGTGGAGTTTTCAGTGATGCAGTGTTGCAGTGGATTTCTTCGAAGTTTTGTCTTCTGAATTTGCTGCTTGTTCGAAGCCACCAAGCAGAGATAATCATCGTAAAACGTCTAATTCAAGAACGCAAAAACGTGACCAGGGTGCGGGTTGAACCCAGATCATGCCATTAGGGTCGTAGTAAAAACGAAGCTATGATCCTCTTGGCCACGCGGCTAACATGTAAGCTGGTTTAAACGGTATAAACGCTTACACAGGCGATTGTAATTGCATTTTATTTGCCTTGGCCAGGAAACAGCAAAAGAATCTTTTGGTCTTCGAGTCAAGCTGCCACCTGCCCACCTGTCTACCACACACGGAGGAGGCTTCGTACTGTCCCTTTAATTGCTGAACGTCAAGCAACGAAAGTGTGAATACCAATTTTTATAGTCTGTGGTTTGACCGGACCGGGAATCGAACCCAAGTCTACCGTTTCAGTAACAGACGCTCTATCCACTCGACCATTGATTAGGTCGCGACGCAACGCCAAGCAATCAAAAGTATGACGTCATTGACAACTTCTTGAAGTTGCAACCGATCGCAATCTTTCTTCGCGATCGCTTCCTAAACTTCACTGAGACAAAATTGTTGATGAGTGTTTGACCTATTTTGAGCAAGCGGCGTGAGCGACACCACGCGAAGATTGCCAGCTTTCGCTTCGCGTCCTGTGTAAACAAAACGCAATTTTAGCCAGAAAATCCCGGCGATTACTACTTTCCGAACTCAGCAGTAATTTTGACCTTCAAATTGAAACTTTTTCAACGGTCATGGCGGAGTTGAGTCAAAAAAATACTTAACTAATTGGTGGTATAGAACTTGAGAATTGCTTTGATTAAAATGTTCATATCTTCGAAGCTTTGTGTCTAAAACTTGTCAAGAAGAATCATCAGAATGGAGAGGGCAGGAAAAGGAGCGGCTATTTATAGGAAAAAGCCGAGCAGTCGGAATGTAGGCCGTACCTCCCAAAGACTGCAGAACATAATTAAACAACTCGTCTCCAAATCTATCCACTCTTGCTCTTCTTCCCAGAAACTCTTAGTTCCTGCCCGACGATCCAAATCTTCCACCCAGACCAATACCCAGTCTCTTGCTTCTGTTTCAGCCATTGAACTTCACCTTTTACAAAATCCTGTCTGTGCTCAACATCATGATGACAGTAGAATTTCTATTGCCCAAGGCCGCTTTTCTTTCCATCTATCTGCCCTTGAAGCCACTTTCATCAAAACTTTCAACCCCGCCCTCTGCCGGAAAAAAGATTTCGTGTACAGCTTAAACATGGCGCACTAATGACGCTCTCTCATTTTCCAGCCAATCACAGCTCGGCCTTTTTCTATAAATAGCCGCTCCTTTTCTGCGCTCTCCATTATGACGATTCTTCTCGACAAATGCCAGACGAAAAGATTCAAAGATATGAAGATTTTAATCAAAGTCATTTACTATTTCAAACCTATCATACAAAAATTCAAAAAAATTTCATTCTAAGTTAAAGGAAAAGTCCAACACAAAATCTTTTTGATGGAAAGCTAGGTTAAAAGCAAAAACAAGCCACACCAGATATGAAAAGTTTTGAGCAAGCAACTCATACAACTTTACCGCTCTTCTTGTCTCTTTCAATCTCCAAAGCACTGGCATCTTTTTCTTTTTCTTTTGGTTTTTCATCTGCTCCCAGGACCGCCTTACTCTTTCGATCCGCTTGAGCTACGGCGTCGGTCAAAAAACAATTCTTTGTTTTAAATTAAAAAATAATTGCGATATCGATCGTATTAGCATATTAGTAAACATTCACTTTTACAAAATGCAGCTCAAAGTTTGCTTTATTTGAAAGAAGACGAGCACTCTGCTTTCACGTGCTTCTTCCTGCATGGTGCAATAAAGTACACTGGGCGTAAAATTGCAATCTTACAATCGTTCCCTTTGTTTAACTTGAGCAATAATAATTACAGTTTCTACGCCGGTACGTTGATTTGTTGAAGTTGCCCGGCTTGGTATGCGCGAGGCGTGCAAAATTGTTTTATGACATCATTGAAAAATGACATCATTTAAAGTTCAGACGAATAATGGCTTAAACGTTGTAAATGCCGCTTTCTGCCTAAACGACGATATTTTTCGATGAAGTCATAGGCGGTCCAAATTTTCAAATATTGTTTTATGATTACATTCCGTAAACGGAATACGTAAAAGAGAGTAAAACATCTATCTAGAATTGTGTGCAAAAGATAAAGAATAATCTAAGACACATCTTCACCAACTTTCAGCTTTTTACAAATCATTGTTTCTGGGATATTGTACTTCAATTTTGTGAAATCTCTCCAACTGGTTTATGAGTTAAATTTTTTTTTTAGATAGTGTTTAAGGTATCTTTCACAACTGGTTTGAAAACGCCATCTGCAAAGTTTCAGCATGACGTGGTGTTGAAGCAAAAATACTTTAGAAATTAGGTAAAATCTCCTAATTTCTAGGAAATTATATTGTAATTGGCAAACCTGTTGCGAGACCTCTTAAATTTTGAGATAAAATATCAGAAACGATAAGTCGTAGAAAGCTGAAATTTAGTGAATATATGTTTTAGATATTTCTTCATCTTTCGCTCATAAGCATTACCCATTTAAACTGATGACGACATTAGAACGTCTAATGATATCATGCATTTGTCTGAATTTTTCACCAAAAATTTTTTAAAAATTTTCTGTTTGTTGTAACTTTCATCGCATTTTTAACTTCCTCGACACTGATTGCACGGTTTTAATGAGATTTTTAATTTTAATCTGTTAGCTTCAATACAGAAAATGAACAACGCCGGTTATGTTAAAAACTATTGGACAGTCTCTGTGTTTTTTGAAAAACAAAATGCACAAGAATTCTTATACTGAACTAAATTTTCAGACACCCTGTGTAATGACACTACTGGTACCGGCAGCACATGCCGGCAATCACTCTTTAACGGAAAGAATTGATAGTTTAGTGTGTTTTTGAACATTTGAAATGATAAAAAGAAATTTGTTCCACAAATCAAAATTTGTATTTGCAAACTACCTGTTTTTTTCTCCCCATCCACAGTTACTGCAGTAGAGAGTGATGATGCAGGCTCCTCAGTTGCAGAAGGCTTCTCAAAAGCACTTGGGACGGAGACAAAATCACTGCGCTGAGTTGGCAGTTGCTTGCCTTGAGCGACTCCACTTCTGCGTCTCCGTCCTCGCACCTCATCCCGATATTGCGCCAAGGCGGGCTCATCCACCACGGTCACGGGGAGTGGCGGTTTTCCATAACCACCCAGCATCATACTACGTGTCCTTCCACCATATTGGTCAAAAGCACTTCCAAACTGTTGCCTGAATGGTGTTTCACCTAAATTAAAGTATAGACTGACTGTGATTTTTTTACTTTTCGCTTTTATAATAATGGTGAATCCACTTTCATGCGTTTTCTTGTCAACAAACAATAGAACAGATTCGCCTCAATCTTGTTTCATTAAGTGCGGCTGTTGGTTATTGTTAAAAAAAAAATAAAAAAAATTTAGAACCAATCTAAAAGGGGTATGGTGATGGCGACGAATTTGAAGTTAAACAAGGACTAAAGGCAAAATCAATGCGGGTATCTAAAGTTAGGCAAATTGCATAAGACTAGATTGGCGTTGACTCCATCTTTTTTGACCCAGCCGTTCCAGAGATATTCTACCTCAAACACGACGTTGGGGCCTCTAATATTAAAAATTTTAATAATTTTTGTGGGCAGCCCTGACGTTGATAGGCTTAGCGTTGTTAGCGAGGCCATCCCAGTCCTATCCTAATGCATTGTTGCTATTAGGCTAATTCATTGAGTCGTTTCGCTGTGCACCAATCCAGTTTGATCTTGCCAGCAGAATAGATCCGAGCTGGAAAAAAAGACTGGACTGTGCGGTTGCGTAGTTAACAAACGTCTAAGAGCAAGCGAAAGTAAGGCTACTAGAGTTATCAGAGTAGTAGGCCATTGTTTGCAACTTAGATGGAAAAGTTTATTCTAAGATCAAAAAATAACGTAAGCAAATACAATAGGCCTACTCAAGTACTGGTAGTCTTATTATTAGGTATGAATTTCTACTTTGTAGCCTAGTAATAAAAACCTAATGGCTAGGCTTGGCTATGATTTAGACTGAAATGTATCTGAAAGTTTGATTTTTAATGATATCGTTAGGCTACCGAACAGTCTACACTTTTTACCAGCTCGGATCTGTTTGGCCGACAAAACCAAACAAGTTAGTGCGCAGCGAAACGACTCAATGCAGTAGCCAAACTGCGACGTTGCTCAAGGTTAGAACGGGGATGGCGTCGCTAACGATGCTAACATAGGCGTGGCCGGGATTTTTGATTGGGGGAGACCAAACTACAAATCACATGCAATGACGTCATCAGAAATTTTCGAAAGTTTTTTTGGACAAAGATATTGTAGATTGGAAGATCAGAAGCCTTGATGGACTGTGCTTGACACGTAACCAGGATTTTGCTATAGGGCAAGGACTTAATCCAAAAGTAAAAAGTACAAAATTAATGCCTAAATTGGGAGACGTGTACAGACGGGGATCTGGGGGCAGAGCCCCCAGCCGCCGGAAGTAATGGGGGTCTGGTGGCAAAGCCCACAGCCACTGGGCGATTTTTTGTACGTTTTTGGAAAAAATAGCTATTTTTATGCCATTGGATCACAATTCGCACGTGTTTAGAGCTATTTGAAAGAACAAAATTTTTAACATTTGAAAGTCAATTAAAAACTTAAATTGCTCAATTCTCCTTTTTCTTACAATTTAAGTTCTGAACACGCTTAAAATCTTGCATTTTGGGTTAAATTTTGTAAGTGATTGGGCCAGGGATGGATTAGGCCCAGGTAGAGAAAATAAGGTACATTGCCTGCTACAATATTTTAGCAGTACATAATAATCCACTCGAAGTTTTTCCTGCGAGATTTTTGTTTTGTCATGAAAATAACGAGTTGTAGGAGTACATTTACGACCGGGGGCCCAGGCCCCCTCAATTCAAATTCAATAATTTGTTCAATGAGCATTTCCCCTAGCTAATTTTCTTTTTAAAAGTATTTTGTCGCGTAAAAACTGGTGAGGAGGAGGTGGATTGTTGTTTAAAATGGTAAAATAGATGGTTACACCTACTAACCATGTTATTGCCCGGGCTGTTTTTACATTGCATGAGGCCCTTGGCACGGTTCCATATTATTGTAAATCGGGCCCTAGTTATTGCGTTACGTTCATAAAAAGGTTAGATTAGGCCCAGAAATAGCAATTTTTGGGACAAAAACTTTCCCTTTCTTCCGAGTTATACATTTAAATTGGTTGGCAAAAATTGGATTGAGGGAAGGCGGGTCCCTGGTCGTCAATATTATCGTTAATTATTGTTGTTCACAAAAAATCATTAAAAAAACTGAAACTGAAGAAACAGTACGCTTTCTTGTCGCATTTTTAACATTGGTGGCATTTCAATTGGGAGTCCGTGCCCCTTGGACCCCCTTGGCTACGCCTATGGATACTAAAGACAATCAACGTCAGAGTTGCCAATAAAAATTGTTAAAGTTTATAACATTAGAGTCCCCGATGTCGTATTTGAAGTAAAATATTTCTGGAACGGCTGGGTCAAAAAGGATGGAGTCAACGCCAATTTATAGCCTAATTCGATTCCCGTTACTTTAAATAACCCTATTCCTGCCAAAAGGCGGAAGGAACAAGTTGAACGATTCTTGCTCACCACTGCTACGGACTTCGAGAGCACTATGAACCAGTGACCTCAATTCACACATATGCTGCCTTCTGCTTGTTAAGTAACCACTGGGAAATTAACCAACAACAAATCAATGTAATGTTCAATTCAATGCAATGTGCAAAAAGCACTTGAATTTTTAAACCGCAGTTTATGCAGTGGTTCTCTCAGAACATTATTCAAGAATGAAACGGCTCGCCTAGACAAGTCAGAGTTCGGCATTATACAATGATGACGTCATATTACAGTAGGTACTACAATCGATGAATGGCGTTTAATCCGTAACAAAGTTAGGCTACGGCAAGTTAACTGAATTAAATTGAAACATGGAAACAAATAGCTAGCGTCCGGAATAAACCCCATTGATTTTGCCTTTAGTCCACGTTTAAGTTTCATGTATCTTGAAAATTCTGAAGCATACAGTATTATACAAAATCAGTCGGGAGTACGATATTTCCCCCCAGTTTCATTAATTATTCATTCGTCCATTCATACGGATGAACAAAACACTTTGCGACTGCCTAAAAACAATTTGGGGTCTGTTTGCAAGTCTTTCGTGAGTCTAGACAACCATTAATGGTAAACTGCTTGACCTTAATCGGAAATATATCGTATCTTCCCAAGGACACTACGACGCATTGCCAGTCCTGAAATCGAACTAAGAAATCAACGAGAATTCGATTATTAACCCCAACTCGTTTCCAACAGAGGTGGAGTCCTCGAGGACGTCCTTGGCCTCGAGGACGTCCTCGGCCTCGAGGACACATTTTGAAGTCCTTGGCCTTGGTTTCGAAGCCTCAAGTCCTTGGCCTCGAAAATTGCCCTGTCCTCGGCTCCAGGACAGCACTATTTTTTGAACAGGTGAAATTTCGTTGGAAAACGCCAGAAATCTCGCGGCAAATTTGCAAACACCTTTTTTGTTTTCCTCACTTGGAGCATAGGCATAGGCAAGGGGGGCAGGGGCCTCTCCCAATTGAAATTTCACCAATGACAAAAATGTGACAAAAAAGCCTATTGTTTCTTCAGTTCCAGTTTCTTTTTAGCATTTTTCGCTGACAACAGTATAACTAATTAACAATATTGAAGACCAAGGGCGCTAGGTCCCCCTCAATTCAATTTTTGCCAGCCAATTTAAACTTATAACCCGAAGAAAATGGAGAGTTTTTTGTCCTAAAAGTTGCTATCTCAGGCCCACATCTAGCCTTTTTGTGAACGTAATGCATTAATCAGGGCCGGATTTACCATAATATGACGCAGTACCAGCTACGGGCCCCGAGCTGAAATCGTAACATTTTTTTTGGTCTTCACCTGTATTTGGCAGAATGATGTTACAAAAATCTCCAAAGTGCCAAGGGCCTAGCGCGATGTAAATCCGGCCCGGCAATAACATGGTTAGTAGACGTAACCATCTATTGTACCATTTTTCAATAACAATTTAGTATTTCACCACCAACCTCGCCGGTTTTTACGCACAAATACTTAAAAAAAAAAAAATGAGCCATGAAAAATGCTGATTGAACGAATCATTAAGCTTCAATTGAGGGGGCCTAAGCCCCCTGGCGAACGTGTACTCCTATGAATGGTTATTTTCATGACAAAACAAAAATCTTTAAGGAAAATCTTCAAGTGGATTATTATTTACTGCTAAAATGCAGTCAGAGACACTGCATCTTACTTCCCCCTACCTGGACCAAATCACTTACAATGAAAATTTAACCCCAAAATGCAAGCTGTTAAACGTGTTTTGAACTTAAATTGCAAGTAAAATGAGGATTAAACAATTTGATTTTTGCAATTGGCTTTCAAATGTCAAAAATCTAGTGCTTTCAAATGGCTCTGAACACCTGCGAAATGTGATCCAATGGCATTAATATAGCTTTTTTTCCAAAAAATTACAAAAAATCGCCCAACGGCTGGGGCTTTGCCCCCAAATCCCTAAAGCCTTCGGCGACGGGGGACTCCGCCCCCAAACCACCGTCTGTGATACATTTGAGTTACACAAGCTTTCTCAACACGTTTCCAAAGTTACGTATTTGCACTTTTCAACGATTGGTTTAAGCCCTCTTCCTTTGCAAAATCCTGGTTAAGTGCAAACAGGCAACAACGATTTCAGTTCTTCCATCCAACGATATCTTTGTCCCACAAAAACTTCTTCTTTGGAAAATTTTTGATGGCGTCATTTTATGTGATTTGTGGTTTAGGCCTCCCCCAACCAAAAATTCTGGCTACGCCAATAAATTGGAGACCGCCGAAGAAAATTTTTGAAGACCTTTTTTTTTTTGGAGAACGCTACTGCGCCTGTGTCCTTGGCCTCGAGCATTGCTGTCCTTGGCCTCGAGGGTTCTGTCCTCGGAAAGGCTGTCCTTGGCCTTGGCCTAGGATGTTTTTTGTGTCCTTGGCCTCGAGCCTTGTGTCCTCGACTCCACCTGTGGTTTCCAATTGAGCTATCATCGCTGTTGGTTGTTGATCCCACCACAACACTTTGGCAATGTGCTTTCAGATATCAAAAGAGCAGAAATAAGAACAAAATCTTTATCTGTTTAACTGCAATCACAAAAAATGACCAAACTTTGGTCAACGAGCCGGTCATATTACTCAGTCTTTTTTTACTGTATTTGGTTTGCTTCATTTAGCCTATCAATCCAACATTAATTTCTAAAACGTTGGTCTACCAGACCTACTTTTTTACGTTCAATAACCAGTATTTGCGACATTATTGGAAGTATAAGGGAATTGAAGTACTGTATAATTAAAAAAGTGATCGAAAAGGAACATCCAATTTAGTAAGACCAATAAGACTGCCATGTACTAAATTTATGAGGTTTTAGTCGTTATAATTTTGTGATTAAAATATTTTATTATGCGAAAGTTTTATTATTTCGATTGTGATCAGGTTAAGTTGCATAGCTTTGCTCTAGTATGCTCATGTTCATGCTTATGATAGTTCTAGTAGCTATGGCTGACCAGGGATACAAGACCAAAGTCAATTCCGAAACTCTATGTCTTCAGGGCTTGATAATAGGTTTTTTGTGCCAAGGTGAGACTATGAAAATTGTCTACCTGCACAGCTCATCAGAAACATCTAGTTTTACTTTTTCTTTGTTTTGTTACAGGATGCAATACTTGTTCTAGGTGATCCGTCATTACCATTCCAACCATGAGTGGCGTATTTTGGACGCTTTTTCGTTTTTTGGAAGGGATCTAAATACTGATCCGGTTTGCTTCGGCGTCTCTTTTGATTCTTCACTCCGAAATCATAGTCAGGGGATGAATCTGCGTTTCTAGGTTTTCCTCTAAAGATAAGATCCATTTCATCGTAGCTATCGTCTTCGCCAGATCTTGGTGATCTTCCACCTGTCACGTAAAATTGATAAAAAAAATAATAAACTTTCTGCCCGAAATCATGACCCTTTTAAATACAGCAGCTAACGTTACTTTACCTTCTTTGAACAGTACATTTATTTATGTTTTTTTTACAGGAAGCAAGAGATTTGTTTAGGCTGGCTATTCATAAATTTTCATGAATTTTTGGCCTCATTAGTTCTTAGTTTGTTTTTAAATTTTATTGGAAATGAGAGTGACACAAATTCAATACTTCGTTCAAAGTTTTTGTTTGTCACTGATCGTGAGTATCAAAGCTGTTAGGTTGTGGTTATCCTGTGCTTCATTTTCATTTTGCTTACAATTCTTGTGTTGAGTTTCGAACTCGTGGTCTTTGCAAGCGCTCGGGTTGGTGAGATGTGATGCGCGCGGCAAGTCTTGCTTACCGTGGGACTTGCGGTGATTACGAGCTCAATCTCCGTTTCCTTTATTGTTGAACGTTTAGTGCAAAGTTTGATTTACAATTCGATTTGCAACTTAAAAACTCTGTTTTCGGTTAATAGAACACAGTTGGTCTTTCCTTAGTTTTGTGATCATGAGTTAATGAAGTACAATTCGTAGTTTAAGTTTTAAGTTCTGAAAATTATTTAAGTCAAATAGCGATAAGGTCTCGAGACCGATTTTTTGTCGTCTCGGTCTTGGTCTCGGCTCTTTAGCATCGTCTTGGTCTTAAACCTTTATAGTCTCGTAGCTTAATAGTTTTAAGTAAGTTAAACGAAACTGTTTCGTTAAGAAATTAATACGTGTTCGTCTATCAAGTCATCACAATTTAGTTTTCAAAAACTCAATTTTGTAATCCTTCTTTAAAAATTAATTATTAGTGGATTGCCCATTGGATGGGAAACCTGCATTGTTTGATGAAACACTCTCATCGCACCAAACAGCGCGAAAAAGTGAACTACCTTTTGTTTATACTTGATTGGTTTACAAAGTCTCTTTTCCTAAATGCATGTGCTCTGTACGATAGTAGAGACTGCTGAAGCACAAATAACTAGAGAAAACTGCATTTTGCCATAGGTGGGCAAGTTAATCCGAAACCTTTGCTTCGTTAACCACTAGTCCGTCAACAAACTTCCAACTTCCGTTAAAGTTAATTCGTTATTTTCAGCTTTAATTAACGGAAGTTAATAAAGTCGTTAATTCGTTAACATTTTGAGTGTAATTTACATTTTTTTTTTTTGTTCACTCACTTCTAGAACACGTATAATGACATCGATGAGTTGATTGTAAGGAAAAATTTATTGCTATGGTGGTCTTTTTGCGTTTCAGAAGTTACATTTTACAGTCTAATCTAATTTCAAGACGAAAATAGGTTTAAATGTACTAACGAAGCTGTGATCGGAAAATCTTTGGAAATTGCGAACAGCGATAAGACCTATGAGACTGCAGCTTAGTATTTGCCTCAAAAAAGAGCTTCTTTCTTCGCTTTTTCTGCGATAAAACTCGTGCTAATATGCAACAAGTGTTATCAATGCAAACTGGTTTGTACCAGTACGATGAATGAATGGTGCAAGAAATTAATGATAAAAACCTTCGTTATTGACGGATTAACGAATTAGTGCCCACCTATGCATTTTGCTGATGATAATCACGCGTTGTGACTTGTGAAAACCTATTCTGTTAAAATACTGCATGTACGTGTCTGCATTCTGCAGCCCCAAAGTACGAATCTAAATCAACGGTGCACAACCTGCGGTTGTATGATGCATTTCAAAATATTCAATTGGGCGGCCGCGATGGCATACGTCAAAGCAAAATACTGTTGAACAAACGAAAAATAAATTATAATCAAAATCTATAGACACAATGTATGTCGTACAGCAATGGAAGGTTGACGTCACAAAGTGGTATAGAAAGAGTTGTTTAACCTCTTTATTTTATATGTTTTTGGTAAAGGTTGAATAGGCGTGTGAACTGTTGATATGTTGCAAAATTCTAATACAACAGTGGATCGCGGTTGATGCTAAATTCGAATTTGCAGTTAGCAACCAACAGTGTAACCAGGGAAATCGAGGGGAAGGCCTAAGAAGAATGAACTTCTTACTACACTCAGCCAAGTTACCTAGAAAATCCCAGAGGTGGGCACAAACAACATTTTATCAAAAGCGCAACGATCTTTTCAACCAGTGAAAGCGCAGCGAAAATGCACAATTGAATTTTTTTGATTTCTGAAGCGCAGCGCAACTTCCGCTATGAACTTTTTGATTTAGTTGAAGCGCAACGCAATTCCGCAGTTGCGGAACGGCATTTTCTTACCAAGTTAAAGCGCAATCTAACTTCCGCAATTGAAATTTCACAACATAATGCGAACACAGCATTTTTCGCAATTTTAGGCAAAAAAGAGTACAAAATTTGCAAAAAAAGACCGACATTTATCAAAATTACGATCGAAATGAAACAAAATTAAGTTTAATGTATAGAATTGCGCTACTAACCGAAAAAAAATTGAAAGCGC
This sequence comes from Trididemnum nubilum, assembly GCA_963965965.1. Taxonomy (NCBI): domain Eukaryota; kingdom Metazoa; phylum Chordata; class Ascidiacea; order Aplousobranchia; family Didemnidae; genus Trididemnum; species Trididemnum nubilum. The sequence goes on along the minus strand of OZ014478.1, from coordinate 34,893,077 downwards.
CGCGCAATTAAAGCGCAACAAATTTTAAAGACTTTAGTCCGCAACGCAACTTCCGCAATGTTTCAAAGTAAAAAATTAAAGCGCTACGCAACTTGCCATGTAAGCATTTTAATGGCGTAATCAGGAACACTAAACGAGCATCAGTCCTCCCTTATTCAAGTCACTCACAATTACAACCTTTAATCCAAAATACAAGCCTTTAAACAAGTTTTGGACTTGAGCTGTAAGTAAAGGGGGGTTAAAGGAGCTGGAAAACTTAATTTTGTAAATAGCTTTCAGATTTTAGCCATTTATTTGTTCAAACTGTTTTAAAAACGTACAAATTGTGATTCAAGCAGCGTTAAAACGGCTATTTCCTTCCCAAAAATTACAAAATTTCGCCCCCAGACTCCATGGTTCTGGCGGCTCAATCCCCGTCTGAAATATGCTTGAGTTGTACAAGTTTGCACATCACGCCCAAAAATGAGACATTTTTCGAAATATTTTAAATTTTTGTTGAAGCTTCTCTTAGCAAATCTTGGTTGCGTGTTTAATGCTTTAAAATGAATTTTAGACCTACCAGAATGTGGAGGGGCAAAAGAGATTAGAAATTTAACTCTGTCAAAGGGCTTCCTAATTTAGCAATTAGTTTTTTCTAATAATTCTACAACGTGCGAAACGTCTTTTAAACGGCGTTAAAATGGCAATTTTTTCAAAAAAATCTTAAAAATTGTCTTGCAGATCCCCTTCTACGTGCTGCGGACAAACTTTAGCTTTGGGATCAAGCTCTCTTTTAGCAAAATCTTGATTAATATACTGCTGGCGACAGTGCTTAGTAAAACTAAACGTAATGCGGCAGGCAAAGTCAAAAAGTTTGTCCACACCTGATCGAAATAAACTGTTTATTTTTCATTGTGCATTCAGAAAAGTAACACTAAACAGTTAGTTTTTTGAAAAGATAGTTGAAAGACAAAGACACATTTTAATCAGCAATATGAAAGTAGTTAGAAGGTTTGATTAGTGGTGCTTTATTTTGTGAACCTGGCTGCAAATACATTAAAATGTCACAAACTGTGAATTTTGTTTTTGAAGGGATTAGTGATAAATTGAAAAATATTTACTGCCATTTCAAAGATCAAAGATTCCAAGTATTTTGAAATTGGTAAAAAAGACTTGGAATTATTGTGGAATACTTTTGCACTTTTTTTTTTATAATATCCAGTTAATTTTGAGCTGAGGCAAGCTGTTATTAAATTTTTATGAATTTTGTTCAAAGGTGGTACAACCTCATTCTTGCTTTATGAATTTCGTTCAAAGATGGCACAACCTCATTCTTGCCCGGTTAAAAGTTTTCTTTTTGTTTTGATCATAATTATTGAAATAGTCTTCATATAAAAACACAGTACATGTCAAAGATTAAAAATTTAAAACCCTATCGTCTGTTTCACCCGTTATCGCGCTCTGGCCTATACGCTGTCGAGTACTTTTTTGAATCGGTTGAATTCTTAACTCCACTCATCACCATAATCTTCATATAAATTAACAATTGTAATTTAGAAAAGAAATCTCTGCTGATTGCTTACAAATGCATTGTAGCCTGCTGGCCTGTGTTCTTAAATATTTTTTACATGCCGAAGCTGAGATTGTTCTTAATTTGTTCTTAAATTTTGAGCAAAAATGAGCCTAGTGTTGTTAAAAAAATGGTTCTTATAAAAAAGTGCGTTCCAAGATCTTAGAATGGAGTTTTGTCAGGGGTACAAAGACAAAAATCACGATTGCGTTCCGCTGGAAATTAAACGAAGACCAAAGAAAAAAGTCTTCACCGGGGGGTTTTTGACTAAATAAACAAAATAGGTTTATTATACTACTAATTGCGAGCTAAATGAATCAGTACTACTTTTCAAGTGCTGGAACTTGTAGGTTCTTCCAGACCCCTAGACCCGAACCCGGGGTACGATGTGCCTCAAGTACCCCCATCGAAGGCCATGGTGTGTTTTGAAATAGACATAAGAAGGCTTATGTGCGCCATATTTGCAGTCGTCCTGTCAAGAAAGCGCCCTCACCTTAACAAGACATCTTACTGAATCTCCAGCTTGTACTGTAAGTTGGTTGTTACTTAAGAGTATGCTAATCATCTAACGATTAGCATCTGACGCTGAATGTCCGGTGACAGAAAAATAGTTTAGCAACAAACAAACAACGTACCCCATGTTTTCGAGCGCCCTTTCGAACTCAAAGTTTTTTGTTTTTGTTTTCGCATTTTTCCAAATGGATCGAAATATTCTTCATCTTTACCCCTTCGTCTTTTTTTCTGATTTTTGATGCCGAAATCATCGTAGTTCAGTCTGGAATCCGCATCTCTAGGTCCTTTTCTAAATATATATTCCAAATCTTTGTCAGAATCTTGGCTGTATTTACCTAAACAACAAAGCAAGAAAAAGTCAAAATTTTCATCATACGATTGTACTGCAAAAAAAACTTGGAAAAAAAAAATGTGGGAAATTTGTAAATATAAGCTACACAAAATATTTTACGCCTACTTTGATTTTTAACAGTGGCTTTTGCCGACCACAGTATGTTGCGGTTACACAGCAAAAATATAAAAAAATATGCTGGAAATTTGTTGCTAGGCAATACATAATTATACGTAAAATATTTAAGAGCGAACTTCGTTATTTCTTGACCAAAGCAACTTGGTGAATAAAGATTTATTATTCCAAATAGTCAACTTTAAAGTTACAAAAATACGCACCTAACTTTCCACTTTTTGGGCTCCTTCCTCTGAAACGGTACGGTTTAGGAGAACGCTTGCCTCTGAAGGGGTCGAAGTAATCATCCGATTGGCTTCTTCGTCGTCTTCTCTTCCCTGAAACGATGCTGAGCTCATCTTCCGATGCGTCCGAATCCATCATCTTCCATCGTCTTTCGTATTCTTTTTTGAGTTGTTGCGTTTTTGTTGTCGTCTCATCTACAATATATTTCAAATCCAATTAGAAGCTCATTGAAACCGGACGATTAACAACTACCCTGACGTTTGAAGAGGTAATTCGCGAGACAAAGAAGCTCTTTGCAAGATCAAAAGTTTTTGAAGCAAAACAAGCTTCAATTTTGTTTCAAAATTGGTCAGATTCTGCTTCAACTTCAGTGGTTTGTTTTAGATTCTACCAAATTGAAAAAACAGCATAATAACAGGGTTCACGAGGGTAGCCAAAAAACGTTGAGATTTTCAACCACTTTAAAAACAGCGGTTCAACTCAACATTATGTCCAGTAAATTCAACTCAATTTCTATGCCATAACCTAAAGATTTTTTAAGATGGCTGCAGACTTGAAGACCATGCGGTTTTTTCGAAGCTATCTCGCTGCTACAAATATAAGTCAACTCTTGGCTACTTATTATTTTTTATTGTTTTTTGTGTATTTGGCTGCATATATCTTATTATCTTTTATGTTTAAGTTGTAGTTTTTTGTTATGGTAGCTCTGCTACTGTACTTTGGGGGTAAGTAGAGGTAGCAGCGCCACGTTTATAGTAGCGCATGCCCATCTCTACTTATCTCGTAATTAAACCTAGTGGCACTGAATAAGACAAAAACGTTAGAAAAGAAATAGCAGATAACGGTTAAGAAAACAGCAAACGTGGAAAAATAAAATCAGCACCAAAAATTTACTCAGCGTCAATAACGCAATTAAAATTTAAAACTTCTTGAAAGTTCAAAAGTTTCTGAAAAGAAGGATTTTTTGGGGTAAATTATTTTCCTTCGGGTGAAATGTAGCTCTTTGAGTGAAACAAATTTGTTTTATACATCTCAACTCTGGACTGGCTGGTACGGCTTCGAATTTTAATTTCACTTACTTAATTTTTACAATTATACCGCGTGCAAAAAACGTGTGCAAAAACAACCTAATACTCACCTAGTTTAAAAGCTCTTCTTGACCCTTTCATTCGTTGAAAAGAATCCTCAAAATTTTCAGATTTATTTTTCTGCCTTCGGATTCTTACGACTCCGAAACCCTTTAGAAAATCCGGATCAAACGAAATGCCGTCCTCTCTGACGTATCTGCCGAATCCTTGCTGTTCTGCACAAGCAATAAAAATAATTGTTAAGCATGTCAGCAGCAACTCTGGACCCGGTTTCATTCAAAGTGCACGATAACATATTTTACCCTATTTTTCACGGGGGGGAGGGGGAAAGAGAGGAAGAAATGCTCCCTTCTGAGTTTTTCATGATAGATTTCGTAAAAATTTATTTTTATTTTAAATGAACTTGACTTTGAGTGAAATGACCCTTGAAAACTTGGAAGTTTCCCAAACTTGGAGGAAGTTTTCCAATTTTGAAATTTGCGGAGTCACGTTTCGAAAAATGAACATTTTTTACCCACATTTAACCTAAATGATGTCATAAGACATCTTTGTTACGTAATTACTTTGACTTATGAATTATTTGATTCAGCTTCAACAAACGTATTTACAGTGTAGAAATTTGAGCCGCCTATCGAAAATATGGGCTTTGACGTCACTATGGCTCTGACGTCAAACTTTTGAAAGTATAGCTGTGACGTCGTTATGATGACGTCATCAACACAAAACTAATTTTTCTAAAAAGTTTGGCAAACACAAGCCCTCATGCTTAATTTGGTTTTCTCATGACTTTCGGTTGAGGAGTTAGACTGCAGGGTAATTTCCCCCCTCACAACGAGTGTAAAATGAGTTGGGGGAATAGCTCGTGTAAAATATGTTTTTTTGTTACTTTGCGAGGATATCAACCTACGAGCAGATCATTGTTACCTTCGAGCATATCAACAGATAGGCCTATTACCGTTAGATGTTTTTTGCTTAATTGAGCGAATAAAGCAAAATACCGGAATTCGCAGACAGACCGACTGAAACTTTTAATGTTATTGTTAACTGTAACAAAAATATATAAAAAAAATCTTAAAGGTGAAAAAAACTTATAAATAAATAAAGTCAACATTGGAGCTGTGACGTGACCTATGGGGGGTTTTCGAGTCAAACAGCTTCATGAAATAAATACGAGTTTTAGATTTGATTAAAAATTAAATAAATATATAAACTTCGAACAAAATCACTAATTAAGCTTTTAAACTAAGTAGCTTTGAAGCAACGTATATTTTTTATAATTCAAATACGGCTGAATATAGAAAGCTAAAATTTGGTCACAACATGATCATAGATGTGCATCATGCAATAAAATTTCTCAAGCGTCCAATCACGTAACCACAATTTCAGAAGTTGAAAACACAGCAATTGCCAAATCCGTGGTGAAATTATTAATTTGATTAACTCACAACGACTGAACGTAGAAACCTGGGAATTTAAATTTAAACACAGCACGGGTTTAGATCAGGGGTAGGTAAAATTTTTGAAATACAAATCCGTTCAAGACAGATCTCAAAAATTATGTTGCTGTTGTTGATGCACGTTTAATCGTTTATCCTCCTATCACGGAGCAGCGTCAAACGCTAATTGTTGGATTTATAGGATATCTACAGCATTGGATATCCGCACACTTTTTGTTATGTTAAGTACTACGTGTGTGGAGAAATTTGCACCAGCTTAGGAGTTTCCAGTGATCCAGTGGATTTCTTCACATTCACTTCCACTGAATTTGCGGCTTGTAGTAACTTGGAAGCCACTGTAGCAGAGATAATCATCGTAATGTGTTTTATCCAAGGACGTAACAACGTGACCATGCAGGGTGTGGGTTGAATCCAGATCATGACATTAGGGTCGTAAAAACCTTGTCTTCGCCCTCTTACCCATGATGCCGACTTTTTTTAGGAAGTGGCAAATTTATTTCTTCAGTCTTGGCTAACTACTGCAATCTGGCTATTTTCTCATTAACACAGCAAATTCAATCTTTCGTGCTCAATGCTTAACTTATTCTTTCGTCACAAGCGTTGCTGAAAATATACGTTTTGCCCAAAAACTTAGCAATCATATTGTCATGTTCAAATCGTCCATCATTCTAAACGTTATAGCGTCAGCATTTAAAGTATTTGCACTCAGCAAGCCCGTTTTGAAATCGGAGATGAATGAATGATACACGAATTAAAAGTTTGGCGTTGCAAAAAAATATTCCAAGGTAAAGATATATTTCGGTAAAAGCCAGAATTGATGAAAAAGAGTTTGTAGTTTATGGACTTACAATTATTATACTATTACCTTTTTTTTGGCGATGTCCGTTTTCCCAATCGGACAGGTTTGCTTATTCTGCAAAAGTTGCACTCGAGGTTCCCCCTTAATATGAACTTTTTAACATCTTGAATTAGCACCAGCCCGCCAAAATTGAAACTTTTTAAGCCCTTGAGCTCTGCTAGACGAATGAAACATTTGGAATATAGAAACATATAAAACATAGATGAAACATGACAAAATTTGGCATGTTTCGTCAAGTGCTTCTAATGATCGGGCTTCCAAAAGATAAAATTTTTATCGCTTGAGCAAGATAAAATTTTTAGAATAGATAGCTATAGTAATAAGATGCAACACGCAAAATTTGCGAGTGCCAGGCTGCCAGTATAGTGTGGGGAATACTCCTAATGCAGAGGGGGGCAAACTACGCCCGGCAAACACTTTCTGGCTTCCCGCCAAGAAATTCTGTTCAACTTCTTATCAGCTTGAGCTTGTCACTTTTTTTATTGCAGTATTGTATCTACAGAATGTGCTCATCACAGCGGGTTCACTTTGAACATATTTTCTGTATCGGTATTTATTTCAGTAATCTTAGCTTGTTTTTCGTTCCTAACTTTTTATCAACTTTTCAAGTACGAATTTTTATCTTCATCAGCTTCAATTAAACTCGCCTTTTGCTTAGCTAAAAATATTATCCATAATGAGTTGTTCCAAGCAATTGCTTGCATCCACTGTTTGTTCAATTGTTGCTGGTGTTATTTTTATCCACTAGCATTTGTGTGCACAATTTCTCTATAATAAAAATTAACGAGCCAAAGAACAAATCACTTATCATAGACTCAAATCTTTAGTCAATCTTAAACATTACCACAGGCAGTTTGACACCTGCTTTCAACTAATTTATTAATGACAGTTCGGTGGTGCAATCAAGGGCGCTAAATAAGGGCTTCAGCCCACCTAAGCCAAGTCACTTGAAAAATTTAACCCCGAAATGCAAGCGTTTGAATGTGTTTTGGACTTGACTAATACGTATATACGTGAAGCTGAAGAAGCTGTACAATTTAATTCTTCAACTGACTTTTAAATTTTGCAATTTAGTTCTTTCGTACTACTCTGAAAACGTGCAAAATTAGTTCCAAATAGCGAAAGACGATTTTAGTCCGAAAAATAAAAAATCGCCTAGCGACTTGGGACTTTTTCCCCAGACTTCAGCTTGTAATACGCTTGATTTATATAAGTTTGGTCAGCACTCTGCCCAAATGAGACATTTTTTAAACAAAAAAATTTAACTTTGGGTCCAAGCTCCCAACACCCTTAGCAAAATCCTGGGTAAACCTACGCGCCTGATGACAAAGATCAGATGCATTCTTAATAATTGTTGTGTTGCTAGAGTTACTCAGTTTCAAATTTACGTTGCTTTCTTTAAATAAATATGAATCAAGTAAAGTTTTAAAATTGAAATTAAACCTTTCATTATACTCGCTGTAATACGCCGAAGCGTGTAACGAGTATACTGGGCCTATCTCCGCGTCATTGCGCCCGGGCAACACAACTTCTCTCGAAGAAATGTCGCGCCGGTGGCGAGCCGTGACATTGTGTCGGATTGGACCGGCCCAAGATTTGAACCTTAGACTTCCCGCTTCAGAAACGAACGCGTTACCGCTTGATCAACCTATTTTCAATCAAGTTTTAAATTAATAAATTACTCGATTTGCTCTCTGAAAACCTTTTATTTTATCTATTTAGAATATTAATTATATTTTACACAATACTGTGCGACCCTTTAAATAATGTGATTTTGGAAATGCGCCCTTGCACTAAAAAGTTTGCCCATTCCTGTGTTCATGGTCTTCCGAAATTTCAAATCGATTGAGCTACTGTAAAAAGCTGAAGCTTTTATATGCTAGTTGCTGTAAAAGAAAGATGAAACATGACAAAACTTCAAGCCAAGTTTATTGTGTTGTAAGTCACTAAGCTCGACAGTGGGCAAGGCTGTTTTAAATATAAACGCCAAAAGATTCGGCATAAATGATGGAAAAGGATAATTACTTAATTGATTTCAATTTCGTCGCTAACTGCCGTGGTTGGTGTAACCTCAAAATAACTTTATAGCAAAATTGAAAAACTTTCTTACTCCAATCTGCTGCCCATTCTGATGGTTGGCCTTTTTTTATCCCGGTAATTTTTTCAAAATATTGCTCGTTTTTTCGCCTTTTTCTACGCGGATCTTTAACAATCCCGAAGTCGAGATGACTGTCGATTTCGGTCTTCGGCGGACGAGGTCCATAGCGATGGGAAAAATATACTGAGTCCTCTAAAAATATAAACGGAGACGTAGTTAAGCAATGGCGCAATCAGGGATAATAATTGTAACTGCATTTCATTCACCAAGTTGCCTCGGCCAACAGACAGCGAAAGGACCTTCAGGTCTTCGAGTCAAGCTGCCACCTGTTTACCACACATGGTAGAGGCTTCACATTTTCCCTTTTAATTGCTGAACTTAAGCAGGGAAATTGTGAATACCAACTTTTATAGTTTTTGATTTGACCCGACCGGAATTCAACTCGACCCTATACCGTCACAGGAGCAGCTGCTGTATCCACTCGATCACTGATCGGTTAAAGACTAGCTAAACTGAATTTTCTTATTAGCCTTTTTTTTGAGACATTCTAAAAACTACAATTGATGAAATTCCAAATACTCAACTTGTTGTTGTAGTAGCGCATATTTATCCTCCTGTCACCGGACAGCGTCAGATGCTAAATATTGGACAATCCGCGCACTTTCCAAGGCAATGACTGTTACGTCCTTGGAGGAATTCGCACCTGCTTAGGAGTTTCCAGAGATCTAATGTTTCTGTAAATTTCTTCGAATTCTAGTCCACTGAATTGGCAGCTTTTTCGAAGCCACCAAGCAGAGATAATCATTGTAAAGCGTCATATCCAAGGACGCAACAAAGTGATCAGGGTGCGGGTTGAACCCACATCATGTGATCAGGATTGTCGTAAAAACAACCCCTTTACCCTCTTGGCCACGCTGCCGACTTGAAAATTTGATGGGTTAACGAGAAAATCAACAGATCCAATTCACTCCGAAAGCTAATCCATTTCATGCTGACGCCATTGTGTTACTTGTAATGCTCATTTTAAATGAATCAAAATGCCAGATGCTTTGTGATCAGTTGTCAACAATTCAACAGTTCAGGTAGACCAAGTGTTAAAAACAATATCAAAAAGATTTACAAATGCTGTACAAGACTTTAAGCGGCTTTTACCGATCACACGTATTTGCGCGCGAAAGTACACGTGTTGTTTGACAGCATGCATTTTGCCATTTTTGCATTTACATTAAAAAAGCTATCAAGCGTATTTCCGCTTGTAAATACGCTTGATTGGTAAAAGCCGTCTTTGCTAACAAGTGTGTTGAAGCTATAAGTTGTCGAAATAGCGAAAGTAAAATACCCTGATACCGTAAGTCGGGGATTTTCAAACTTTTGGTGCTATGTAGCCGTGAAGAGGTTGACCATGATTTGTACAGCCTCACAATAAATTTCTAAAAAATGAAAAAAACGAATAGCTTTTGAAGCCGCATGTTTCTCTAGTGGAGCCCTGCGGCTTCGTACGGATCAGTTTGAGAACCTATACTCTAAGTGACGGTATAGAGCTGTAATATATTTTACCGCTTTGAATTAAGAAATTAGCAAAACCGGCCAATTGGTCGAACGGTAACGCATTCGTCTTTGGAGCGGGAGGTCGAAGGTTCAAATCTTGGGCCGTTCAAATCGGACACAGAGTTGCAAACGACTCGCCATCGTTTCAACATTTCTTTGAAAACTGTGTTGCTCATAGGCGCAATGACGCGGAGATGGGCCTTGCAAACTCATTGGACGTTTCGGTGAAATACAGGAGTACAATAAAAGATTTGATTTGATATTCTCTGCTATTTAGCCAACTTATAACTTCAATACTCTTACTAGTTAATGCCTTGTATATATAAACCCTTTTGACATTGCATTTAACGCTTGGCTTACCTGAACTCTTGAATTGTTGACTACTGATTACAAATGGTTCTGGCATTTACATCCTCTCAAGATTACCATTGCTAGTCGCACAATGACGTCAGCATGGAACGGATTGGTTTTCGGAGTAAAGCGGATCTGTTGATTTTCTCGTTAACTCAATCCAATTTTCAGCTAGAGTTTCAAAATTTCATCAATAGTAGCTTTTAGAATGTCTCCAAATATATGAAAATTTAGTTAAGCTGGCATTTAAGGTGACTGAAGAAAAATCACTTAGAAATTTCAACCAATTATGCATGCTTTTAAACGTGTATTGACTTGATCAGGAAATAAGGGGAGGACCAAAGGGCAAAGTTGTAGGTCGGCCCGGGCGTTCCGATTCGGGTTTGGGTTCGGGTCCGGGTTTGAGCTGAAAATTGACAAAATTTCGGGATTAAATTGGGCCTGGTAAGAGCTTGAATTGTGTTAGTTGCTACAAAACATAAGCCTAATCGATTCAACGTGGAAACTCAAAATGAAGACTTCATCGTTTAAGCATCATTACAATAGTACACAATTATTATTATTGCACCATAATTCTTTAAATATGTTGTTTTGTTTTGTCACAGGAAACTAAATTTATTTACAGAAATAAAGCAATACGTTTTTTATACCAAGCTAAACCCTATTTTACGATGGGTATGTTTGCTTCCCTCTCGTTTTTTTTTCGATAAATCCTTTCACAAAAAAAGATTTTTATTTCGAACCAATTTGACTTTGAGTCTAAATTCATTACAAATAACTTCTGAAAATTTGAAGTTGCTAAGGTAACGGGAAGTTTCCCGATTCTGAGGATTTTCGAAGTCACTTTCGAAAATATGAGCATTTTTTGGCCAATACCAAACTTAAATGGTGTCGTAAGACGTTTTTGTGACGTAGATAACTTGAATTAGGCATTTTAGGATTCCGTATCAAAAAAACCCTATGAACAAAATGTGAACCGCCTGTTACGTCATCGCAAAAATGACGTCATATTTTCCAAATATGGCCGTGACGTCACATTGATGACGCCATCGACTCAAAATTAACTTTTCTAAAAAAATTTGGTGAACACCAATCCGTAAGCCAAATTCGGTGTTCTCATAACTTTTGGTTTAGGCATTAGATAAGGGGGCATTCCCCCCCGGTGTAAAATGCGTTGGTCAAATAAATACCCTATGTAAAATTATAAGGTCAACTTTCTGGCTTTTTCGGGCCTAGTTTTGGCTTCAAATCATTTTTGAGTTCGAGCTTAAACTAGTCGGCCAGTTTACAACTCTGCTGAACAGGCTAAGTAAGTTAATTCTATCAAAACGGCTCGAAGCCATAGGCAATCCGTTTTTTCAATCGTTCTACTAACGTGCAAAATGCCATTCAAATGGCATAAAAATGCCTATTTTTTTCCGAAAAATTACAAAAAATTGCCCGGTGGTTCTGACCGTTACATTCCGACCCTTATAGCCTCCGGTCGCCTGTCTGTAGGCTGCGGATTGCTGAATCCCAGCTACCTATCTGTACAGGTGTAGACCAAATTTATGCTTTGGGAGTGAGCCCCTCCCCATAGTAAAATCCTGGTTTAGCGCCTGTACCTGAGTAGAGTATAACTTTTTGAGGATACTCGATATGATGCTGGAAGGCCTCCTTGAGGAAGCATTCGCCAGTACGCATCTTTCTTAGCAGGACATAAACAAACAAAAAAGTGTAGAAAATCATCTCACTTAAATAAAGGCATTCAAGTCGGTCGAAAAAAGTTTTGCTCGGTTTTCTCTCAAAATTTTGACAGATCTGACATGACAGAACATGTTAGCGAGCTCGTAAAGGCCATTCTCGCTCGCTAAAACACGCTAACGAGCAAAAAATCTTCGTCGACTTACTGCCATTTCTGAGCCGTCTCGCCTAACAAGTGTTAAAACGGCTCGCACGAATGCAAGATGTTTGTAACTTGTTTTAGTACGTAATAAATACCCCATTGTGACGTCAGATGCATTTCTATTTCAAAATAAGGCGTTCAAGCGTATTGTATGTACTACATTGTCATGGAAAAAAATACTTCAAGCTTTGCGTGATTATTCTACGCAAGCAAATTCTTCAACTGATAATAATTAGTAAATGAACGACAGAAGTTAATAATATTTTTGGATCAATGTAAAATAAGAACAACTTTTTCCATACTATAATTTTTTAAATGAAGTAAAGCGCCCTTGAGGTTGTTGGTGGGTAAACTCATATGTTAACAGTAACTTTAGGTCTTAAGGTTTCAAAATTTTTCAAAAGTGAGCAAGTCAAAGTACACTCTTCCTTTTTAGAACCGGTAAATCTTGAGTTTAGACTGGCTGTTGTTAATTTTTTGCCAATATTTAGTCTCATTTGTTCTTGATTTTGTAAAAATTTTGAGAGCATCGATGTCAATTTCAGCGGGCATGTTTGAAACACTGTTTAATTCCTATAGCTCTGTCTGCTTAAGACTTAAGTGAAGGCTTTTTTCTTGCTTTTGCAGCATCGTAAAATTGTAAAAGCAAAAAAGCAAGCTTTTTTCAAATTGAACAACTGCCGAAAAAAGTTCTCAATTGCTTGCGCAGAGCAACAGAGCTTTATAATCTTGAATAGTTGCAATTTTGCTTGCAAACACAAGAACATCACTGAAATTTTATCGTTTTGAATCAGCACGAATTTTAGTTTCTTTGATTAGTTTGAATTTTTTTTTGGATTGTTTTTGGTTTGTTTTGCTGCCGAGGCTGGCAGTGTTTTTAATTTTTTCTTAAATTTTGAGCAAAAATGAGCCTCGTGTTTTAGAAAATCGTTCATATAAAAGGAGTGTGTTACTATTTTTGTCAACTTGCACTACTTGGCATTTTTTTATCAATCGAAACAGCAAATGGTTCTCAATGCAATTCACTTTTTTCTTAGCAGTCTAATAGCAAACATGGCGACGATTTGAATTAATTTTCAGCAAAAATTCGCATGAGTTGGAAGTTTTCAACATTTCGCCATTAAATTTCTAAACCAAAAAGATTTCTCGCACGCTTAAAGAGTGCTTCAAGATCCTCTTTAAGTTGGCGAGGAAAATGTGACGTTTTTTTACTCGAACTGCTTTCCGCAATCGCTCGAAGAAATTTAGCGAGAAAGAATGACGTAACGGATTTCGCAAGGCTTTACATACACGTGCAAAAATGACCTCTTACGTTTAGCGAGTATTTCGCTCGTTAGCGCCTCTTAAAAAAAACTCGTTATTAAAGCGAACAAGGAAATTTCTGTCATGTGCCCCCTGAAGACTAACTTCACCAACTTTAATCTTTCGACGATCTTCCATTCCCGAAATATAACAGTTCAGATTTCCTCTTAGAAAGGCTTTTTCTCTTAAAAATTTTACCAGGGTTGCCAGTCAGAAACAAAAGTTTAAAAAGCTACCGCAAGTTCCAAGTTCTCAATCAGTGTTTTGCAGCAAAGTTGTTGTCAAGACGAAGTAAAGGCTCAGAATTGTAAATTAACTACTTCTCATGTACATGTTTTCCAAAAGTTATTCTTTTGTCACAATACTGACGAAATGGCAACACTGAAGTAAGAGGAAAATTGCTAATTTTAAACTGTCTTATCTTAAGAACTGTAAGACGTAGACAAGTTCAAATTTGGTTAAAATACATTGTAGGATTTTCTCAAAGTTTTGGTCAAGAGCGAAAAACTTACCTTAAATGCCCTTTCAAAAATGTAGCTAAAGGGTAATTATACATGAATAAGATAAAACCATCAAACTTTATTAGTCTAGATGTCTTTCTTCAAGAGCCGATACTAATCAAGCATTTTAAAGTATTAACCAAGAACTACCATTTATAGGGATAGGCTACTGCGCGAAATTGGTTTTGTTGAAGAAATGGGAACTACTTGAGGTAATAAAGAGCTGTTCCAAACCTTGTTCCCCTATTCCCTTACCCTCGAAAACAAATTTAATCTGTTTGAGTCTGTGGAAATGGCAACCCTGCGTTTCAAAATTTTGTGATGAAAAACATGACTTTGCAAAACTTCTTGCACAAGGTTGAATATCGCGTTCCTTATTATATAAAGCAAAAATTTTATTTTGTCAGAAATTTTCTAAATTGGCAATTTCTTGCAGAATAAGAGGCGAGATGCTCGATTATCAAGCATCGCTGTCTCCTGTCCATGAGAACTTTGGTAAACAAAGATGTCATTACATTAACACAATTCTGCAATTCTCTGACATCAGAAACAGAATCTGATCGACCAGGAAAAATGGGCAAACTATAGGCAACTGCCTCGGGACCTGCGTTTTGAGGCTCTGCATTACATTGGTAAAAAACTTTTTGTGTTCAACAAGCTTCTCGTCAAAAACTCATAGAAACATTTGCTGTTTGGGTGGCCCTACGGACTAATTATTTTTCCTGTACCTGTATACCCTTATTCGGACCCTGATTAGAAATTACCAAAATTTGAAAGATCGTTTTCCCCGAGAAATCTCATTCTGCGAACTCGGTTTGGATCTGTCATACTCGAACGACGTTCACTAAATATCCGCTCCCGTTCTTTCTCTCCTTTTTTCTTTCCTCTTTCTTTTTCTTCTTTTTGATTTCCTTTAAAGCTTTTGTTTGCATCATCTCCTTGTCAAAAAATAAATGTTTATAAATTACAACAAACTAAACTGTCATTCCAAAAAATGTCAACAAAAACAATAAATTTATATAAAATTACACACCGCATGAAGCCGGATTAATTTATATAAAATACGAAATATAAAAAGTAATTAGAATTTTTTATACATTTTGAAAAATCATGAACACACGAGACATCTTGACAAAAATTGTAGGCCTATGCAAGAACCAGCCCTAAAATTCAAATTTAATGTGAAATGAATGTTTAGATTCGGTTGTTCTAAATCAGACGTGCCCAAACTTTTTCAAGATTGGGTCGACTTTCCTTCCTTTTTTATTTATTTATTTATTTTTTTATTAAGCATTTTCTAATTTGTTTTATACTAAACAATGCTGTCAAGATACCAAAGAATGAGATTGCCTGTGTAGAACCTTAATCAATGAAGCAGCGAAAGGTAGGGGGCGATCGACCAGAGAAAATTCAAAGCTTTTTACCGCATTGCTTAAGTGTGAATATCAGCTCGCATTGTGTAGAGTTTTGGTTTGATGAAGACTAATTTTTTTAGTTCGTCGGAAATTAATCAAAAATATTTTGTATAAGCAGTGGAAAGATTTTGCAAACAGGGGAGCAAATTTCAGAACGCAAACGACTTATGAACGTTTCGTCGTCGTACCCCTCTCCCCCCCCCAAAAAAAACAAATAAATAAAAGTTTGACCAAATTTTGTTTGTTTCAAGCCAGATTGAAGGTTCAAACAAATTTAAGATGAAGACCAAATATATAACAAAAAAAAGATTTTTATGGATTACAGTGCAGCAGTTAACGCGGCATTCAGACTTCATCATCCATTGTTTGCCGATTTGCTTCGAAAAAGGGGGAGCATCGCTGGTTTTTAGCAGCGAAACTATTTTGGATTTTTACGTACCAAAAGAGAGAATGCACAAGACCCCTCATGTATCTGTTACTGCCGATGTTTATAGCTTGTTGCTCCAGAGCAACACATTTTTTTTCAAAGAAATGTGCAACAGCAACGGTAAGCCGATGGCAACACTGTGTCCCAACTGCCTTTTCTGGAAAATAAATCCAAGACTTCTTGTTCCAGAGGCAAACGCGCTACCGTTAGAACAATTGGCTGGCTTCTATGGTTTTAAAATTTTATTGTTTGTTGTAAAGTAAAGCGTGGAATTGAACTTCATTTTTCTCTTGCTCTAAATTTTTCTGCTTACCTTCAACAAATATTGCTAATCCCGACATATTGACTTCCAGCTCTTTTTTAAACATAGCATCGGAATCGCTAATACCGTAGACGGGCGGAACTTGGTCGGATTTGGATGACTTTCGAGGTTTTTCAGCGTAGGCAGCTGGTTCTTGCTCGGATTTGGATGACTTTGAAAGTTTTTCTGCTTTCCTTTCAATGTGAATTGTATCTTTATGTTTTCTCTCACTCGTAGATCCATCCTCTAAATGTTGGAATAAAAAATTTAAAAAAATTTTCTGGCAAAGTATTGTTTTCGTACATTTTGATTAAATCAAACATCTTTCATTATATTCGCTGTGTTACGCCGAAACCTGTTAGCAGCTCCGCGTCATTGAGTCTGCTGTAGGCAACACAGCAGTTTCTCTCGAAGAAACGTTCTGCAGTAGCGAGTCGCTGACAACCCTTTGTCAGATGTCCCTGGCTCGAAGTTTGATTCTCAAACCTTCTGTTTCAAATACGAACGCGTTACCGCTAGACCTACCAACACTGGTGAGCTTAAAGTTTTCTTACACCATCGGTCTTTATATGAGCAAAACTTAACGGCAGATTTCTACTGCACTAGTGATTATCATATATTCCGTTTTCTGCATTGGCATCTTGGATAAAAGGTAAAGCGTCTTTTTATGACTAAATGATCTGGATTAAGTCAATCCTCGGTCCACAGGCTGTTTTAAGCTTTGGATAAGGCCATTACGGAATTGTTTTTTCTTTTTGTTTCTCTCGGAGCTCACGCAACTGCGATATTTAATTCCAAGGCCGTAAAATTCTTTTTGCTCCATAATTTTTAACAAATAACTGAATAGCTCCGTTTTCATTTTGATCTCAGTCGTAATCACTTTTGAAACTGGCAATAAAGAGGCGATTCGTAAAAGATTTAGAGTTTCGTGAAAGATGTAGCCATTTTTTTTTCAAGAGGATTAAAAACAAAATAGATAGGAGTATCTAAAGTTAAACCAATGGCATAAGACTGCACTGGCGTTGATCCCATCCTTTTTGACCCAGCTGTTCCAGAGATATTTTACTTCAAACACGACGTAGGGCCTCTAATCAGTCTAATGCTAAACTTTTTAATGGTAACTCTGACGTTGATAGCCTTAGCGACGCCATCCCAGTACCAACCTAAAGCAATGCCACTTTTAGGCTACTGCATTGAAGTAATAACTTATAGTAATAACTTATAGCAAGATAGTAATAACTTAAAGTGTTATAAAACTATTATTAAAATTTTTACAATAGACTGATTAGAGGCCCTGACGTTGTGTTTGAAGTAGAATATCTCTAAAACGGTTGGGTTAAAAAGGATGGAGTCAACGCCAATCTAATACGAATCTAATACAATCTAATACAATCGGCTTAACTTTAGATACCCCCATTGATTTTGCCTTTAGTCCTCGTTTAATTCAATTGGAATATCAACCATCAATGCATTTGTTGAATCAGCAAGCAGAGTAAAATTTTGAAGTTTCATAATATGATTTGTATTCCACTAGTTTTTCATAGAAGCTTTTCGTAAATGGAGGCAGTGCAAACAACTCCTTAAAGAGTTTAGATCAATGTATTTGCTTAAAGCGATACTACTAGAAATTGGTTTTATTGAAGAAATGGGAACTACTTGAGATAATAAAGAGGCGTCCCAAACCTTGTTTCTCTATTTCCCTTCTTCGCGATATTACATTTAATCAGTTTGACTCCGTACCCTTGGCAACTTAGCGTTTGGAAATATCGTGACATGAGAAAAGGATGAATTCATAATTTTTTTTTGTAGAATAAATAAGACGATGTTCGATTTTAACGCATTGTTTAATTCTACAGTACAATTAAACTTATTCTTTTCTGACGTCACTAAATTTCTAAACGCCCAGCTGCCAATGGAACAGAGTCAAACGGATTAAATCTATTATTGTGCATAAGAAAATAGTCTAACAGGTTTGGGGACACCTATTTATTATCTCAAACAGTTCCCATTTCTTCACGTTACTTCGCCTAATTTGTCGTCTTTCCTGTCTACTCTGTGCGTGCAAAATCACAAAATTTTTTACGCACATACGTTGAAGGCAGAGCTGGGCAAGTCCGCAAGTTAGTCCGCAAGTCCGCAAATCCGCAATTGCGGACTAACGAAAAAAGTTGCGGACATGCGGACTTGCGGACTTTGGCAGTTTAAATTGCGGACTTGCGGTTGCGGACTATTTTTAATTTTAGTCCGCAATTCCGCAAGTTTTATACAAATATTGAAATTTCTTATTATTTTCGTAAAATATTCATGTTTTTACCCAGTTAAACATGAAAAATCAATTAAATTTTTTCGAGTTCAAGTTCGGTAAAAATATCAAGTTTTTCGAGTTCAGGCTGACATAAATACAAAGTCTACTTTTCGACTTAATCGCTTTCTTTTTGTTGACATGCTGTTTGGTAACGTGAGAAACGAATACATGCCGCGTTCTCATCTATTACGCAAATACTTGGTTGATTTTTTAGAACATTTTAGAAGCCACTTTTGTGCTTGTTTTAAGAATCTTCTAGAACTGTCTTTGTGGTAATTTTAAGTGTATTGTCTTTAGACCTTTAATCTCATAATCTTTAAGTTTGCAACTTGTGCTCAAATTAGATAGTCTTCGACAGTACAAATTGATATGGTGTTTCAAATTTTCGTAGTTTAGTGTATCAAGTTAGCTGTGTAGTAAGTTGGTTGCTAATGTTTCTATTTCTATAGTGCGATCTCGAAGCAGTTTTTAATAGCATAGTCTAGTAAAGTCTAGCGTAGTGTTAGTATAATCAATAGCGTAAATTTTGGTCTAGTAAATTTAATTAATTGATATTGATTTGGCTAGCTGATAATTGACTTCTTGTTTTGCCGTGTTCCTTTGGATGAATCAAATTTTTGGTGTTCTGTGAGGAATAACATTGTTATATTTATATCCAAAGTGTGGTATGACTGCAGAAATATGAAGAATACGGCACGCGGCGAGACAGGCTATTACAAGAGGTTCCAACCTGATTCAAATTGGAGTCAACACTGTTTTTTCGAGTTCGGCAAAACAACCGACTTTTTTTGGGTTTAAGTTCGAATTTGCAGCCCTGGTTCAAAGTATGGCTTTGTTGTTTTTTACCGTGAGTTCACAAAATTAGCCACTGGGTTATCATTTTTTGTACTGGTAGCCAGTGGCGTCGCTACGATGGGGCCCAGGGGCGCCGTCCCCCCCTAATGACTGCGTGTGCCCCCCCAATTTTGGTTCATTCAGAATGCTTTTTTGGAGCATCGCGTAACGGCAAGACAACAGGCAATAATGGAAAAAGGAATAAATAATTTTCAAACATCATTCTCGTTTGAAGTTTTCTCTATTGTTTGCAAAATTGCTGGCCACCAACTGCTTTACATAAATGTAACCCAATAATCCGTCTTATTAACACGCCTTTACGGATGTGTCGCGGAATAGGGATGTATGCCTACAGAATCGTTACCGGTATTTCGTTAGTGATTATGACCTGAAGCAATACGTGAAAACATTTCTTTAAAAGACCAGCTGTTTTTTTTTTAGAGCACGCTCAAGATTTATTTTAGTTCGCAGTCAGTGGCACAATTATGGGGAAGGGGCTAAGGGGTCATCAACCCCCTTTAACCAAGTCATTTGAAAATATAACCAAAAAAAGAATAAGCGTTTAAACGTGTTTTGCACTTGACCTAATGTATATGAGGGCTCAAGAGGCTAGACAATTTAAATCGTTCATGAATTCTGAATTTTAGCAATTTACTGTAATTATTGATATGGTTTTAAAACGTGCGAAATCTGATTCAAATGGGGTTAAAATCGCTATTTTTGCCGCAAAATTGCAAAAACCACCCAGCAGCTGAGCCCCCTCTGTAACACGCTGGAGTAGCAACGGTTTGTTCAGCACGGGACCTAAATTAAACATTTTTTGTGCAAAAAACATTTACTTTTGGTTCAAGCCCCCTCTCTCGTAGCAAAACCCTGGTCGCGCTTCTGGTCGCATTCACTCCTGTAGACATATTTTTCAAGCGTTATACCGGCCGCAAGCGAAACGAGCTAATAAACGCTGCCGGGCTTGGATGTATCTTTTTCCAAAGATGAATACAAAATTTTAGCATTAAAATATCAGTTTTTATGTGCAAAAGTTTAGTCCATTTTATAGTGCCCCCCCCCCCCAATTTTCGTCTAGGGCCCTCTCACTTCGTTTGGTCTCGCGACGGCACTGCTGGTAGCCTGTGCTTATTTATCTCATTCCTAGAGTATTTATTGAAACTAGGGACTAAAAATTTTGTAATACGATTAGTGATATGAATGTTTTTTTGCCTTCTACTGCCTTTGCCTTTTCCTGCCTCGAAAAAAATTGTTTTCATGGAATACTGTATATTGTTGCAAGCGGAAATGCGGATTGTGCTTTGCTATTTGATGGCTTCTCACTGTAATCTGATGGCTTTTAATTTCCAAATCCGTAGCTTCATTGTAGCATTTTTAAGGGTTCGCCAGTGGGTTGTGCATTATGCTTCCACGCAGCTTAGGCACCTACTGTATAAGCAGAAGCGCAACCAGGAGGGCTGGGGGCTAAAAACCCTTAGCCAAGTCACTTAAAAACTTTTACCAAAATTACAAGCGTTCGAATCTGTTTTGAGTTGAACCTGAAAGTAAGAGGGGCTGGGCTATTCTTCAGTTTGCCATCCAAAAAAGCAGCTCAATAACAAGTCATGCTGTGGTACATTTGCTACAATCAACGATTGTGAGTGATTTCTTCTATTGCGTGGAATGTATTCACCATACGTTTGCTATACTTCCCACAAGTCACAACTTTTGACTTATTTTTGCCAACCAACTCTGAGCAGTTCACTTCGGGACGTGGTTGATTGCAAAACTCTTTCACTCGGTTCATAAAAAGTTGCGGACTTGCGGTGCGGACTTCAAATATTACGAAGTTGCGGACTTACGGTTGCAGACTTCAAGAATTACGAAGTTGCGGACTTGCGGTTGCGGATTCAAGAATCCTGAAAAGTCGTTGCGGACTTGCGGTTGCGGACTAAGCTTTTAAACGTCCAATTGCGGACTTGCGGTTGCGGATTAGGAAAATTGAAATTCGGTTGCGGATTTGCGGACTGCGGACTTAAAAAAAAACTTGCGGTGCCCAGCACTGGTTGAAGGTGTCTACACTATACAAAACGGCTCTAACCAGCGTAACGGCTTAACAGCGTATTCTGCGGGTGGCCATAATATTGTTTTGAATTGGATGACGGAAATCACAGATTTATTTCAATTCTTTTATTGTATCGGTTAAACTTGGGTCAGATTATGCATCACGAGAAGTGGTATTGTCGTTTTGATTATTTAAACGTGAATTTTTTTCTACCTTCCTCGCAAAAAAACATAACGTATGGCCAATCAAGAGTGTTGTGGTGGCTATCAGGTAGCGAAGTTTTTGTTGGATGAAGAAAAAAATACATTTGCACCGATCAGTGGTCGAGCGTCTGTTACTGAAACGCTATAGCGGGGTTCCATTCCTTGCTTGGCGTTCAACAATAAAAAGGGACCGTGTGAATACTCCTCAGTGTGTGGTAGACAGGAGGACAAGATATGACAGCTTAATTCGAAGAACAAAAGGTTCCTTTGCTGTCTCCTGGCCAACGCAACTTGGTGAATACCACAAAATTACACAAATTATTGGCCATTGATGGGCACTAGAGGCTGGTTTCAAAGGTCCGGTTCTTCCTCTTTTGAATTCCTCTAAGCGGAGGGTGACTCGGTCGAAAGATCTGGTCGCAATTTTTTGCAGGGCACATTTTGTTTTCAGCTTTCAACTGTTTTTCGGTTCTATTGTCACATTCCGTTTACAAAGGTGGAGTCCTTGAGGACACATTTTAAAGTTCTTGGCCTCGAAGCCTCAAGTCCTCAAAAATTGCCCTGTCCTCGGCTCGAGGAGAGCATTATTTTTTAAATCGTTCAAATTTTGTAGATCGCCAGAAAAAATTTTTTGTAGACCTTGTTTTTCGGAGATCACCAAAAACTTTTTTGAAGACCTTTTTTTCGAGATCGCCTGAAAAACTTTTTTGAAGACCTTATTGTTTTTTTCTTTTGAGAACCGTTGTGTCCGTGGCCTCGAGCATTACTGTCCTTGGCCTCGAGAGAGTCTGGCCTCGGAAGGACTTTCCTTGGCCTCGGATTTTTTTTGTCCTTGGCCTCGAGCCTTGTGTCCTCGACTCCACCTTAGTCCATTTAAGCCAAATTTTGAGCCTCTTTCGCCTTTCTCCCATATCAACTTTTATATAAACTTTATCTAGTCCACCGCTAAAAACACAATAGACGGTGAATGATACGTAGCATGCAGGTATAGGTTATATCTTCTTGAATTGTCAAACGGTTTAACGGCGTATAATGCCTAAATAAGTGATGCAGTATCATATTAAACTACAATCTTTTCCGCATTTGATCTCTTCTGCAAAAACAACACGCATTTTATCATTATTATGTTGCCTCCTCCCCCCAAGCGGTTTGTGTGAAATCGTTGTAATCAATCAGATTCATTTGCACCATACAGTAACTCTTGATTTCATAACTAAATTTTTTGTTGACATACTTATTGCAGTATTCATCTTTTTTTTCACACAAAAGCTTGTACTGAGCGCTTTTTTTTTCTAGCACTCTGGTAGTTTCGTGTCACAGTGACACACAAGAATTTGATAATAAAAGTTTTGGATTCAATCCCTCACCCACTAAACCTAAACTTATTCGGAGAACTGCTTACCCTACCTTTAGCCGAAGATTGAGAGAAATTTCAGATGTCCAGCTAATTGCACTTTCATAAAACATAAAACGAAAATAGGGTCAACTATGGTAGCTAAAAAATTTCAATTACCCTATACTGCAGTAATATTATTACCACTAAAATTGCAGAAAATTGATTGTGCGACTAAAACATTCAATAAGCTTATTGTAATCTGAGGAGGAGCTTTTGTATTCTCTCAATAAGACAGATATTGCAACTTCCGTAATACAACTGTATTCAATATTTTCAAAAACTCAACAAACTAAATTCGTCGCAAGCAAAAGTACAAAATTCTAAGAGCAACGCAGTTACTATTTCAGAATGTAACATTATTATCAGGTATCTCTTACGATTGTAATGCTTCGGAGGGAGTGAGAAACTCTTCATCTGCTTGTCGCTTTACGTAGCTATCAGCGCAGGTTAGACAAACACATATTACTATTGATGTATACATAATGGTAACGCAAAAGCTACCTCAGAGGTTTAATCAAAACTTTTAGGAAAGTTCATCACAAGAGTTTTGCTCAAAGCAAAAGCTGTCTCATAGGTTTATTCAAAACTTGTTGGGAAGTTCATCATAAGAGTTTTGCTAACAATAAAAACAGCAAAAATAAGTTGCAACACACCAAGGTATTACAAATGTCGATGAATCTGACTAGTAGACCATAGGAACATGCGAAACAAAACAGCTTTACAAAAATAGACTCAATAAACAGTGACACACAACAAACGTATAAAGACTACAAAAATAAGCTTCAAAGGAATCAAACAGTAGAAACATCCTCAAAGACTAAATTAAAATAATAAGTTTATGCTCTAATACATTTCTTAAACAGAAACAAACTTTCAATTTCATATTTCATGCAAGATATTGGCAACGAATTACATACGTTAAGTGATGCAAACGAGCACACAGTTGTAGTACTAGTACTGTAGATCTACTAGCAAAGCTAGAGCTAGTTACATTTTAAACCCAATTATTATCAGCATTGACAAGCAAACTATATCTAGCGCTTGCCAAATCAGAACCAAAGCTGATTCAACCTTTCAAATACGTAGGAACAAAACAATTTATCAGCATAAAAAGCAATTTTGAACTGAATACAAAATTTAATATTGTTGAAAAGTTCAAAAGTTATGCTGATAGTAATAACTTATAGTGTTATAAAAGCGATGCTAGACAGCTTTGGTTCTGATTTGGCAAGCGCTAGATATAGTTTGCTTGTCAATGCTGATAATAATTGGGTTTAAAATGTAACTAGCTCTAGCTTTGCTAGTAGATCTACAGTACTAGTACTACAACTGTGTGCTCGTTTGCATCACTTAACGTATGTAATTCGTTGCCAATATCTTGCATGAAATATGAAATTGAAAGTTTGTTTCTGTTTAAGAAATGTATTAGAGCATAAACTTATTATTTTAATTTAGTCTTTGAGGATGTTTCTACTGTTTGATTCCTTTGAAGCTTATTTTTGTAGTCTTTATACGTTTGTTGTGTGTCACTGTTTATTGAGTCTATTTTTGTAAAGCTGTTTTGTTTCGCATGTTCCTATGGTCTACTAGTCAGATTCATCGACATTTGTAATACCTTGGTGTGTTGCAACTTATTTTTGCTGTTTTTATTGTTAGCAAAACTCTTATGATGAACTTCCCAACAAGTTTTGAATAAACCTATGAGACAGCTTTTGCTTTGAGCAAAACTCTTGTGATGAACTTTCCTAAAAGTTTTGATTAAACCTCTGAGGTAGCTTTTGCGTTACCATTATGTATACATCAATAGTAATATGTGTTTGTCTAACCTGCGCTGATAGCTACGTAAAGCGACAAGCAGATGAAGAGTTTCTCACTCCCTCCGAAGCATTACAATCGTAAGAGATACCTGATAATAATGTTACATTCTGAAATAGTAACTGCGTTGCTCTTAGAATTTTGTACTTTTGCTTGCGACGAATTTAGTTTGTTGAGTTTTTGAAAATATTGAATACAGTTGTATTACGGAAGTTGCAATATCTGTCTTATTGAGAGAATACAAAAGCTCCTCCTCAGATTACAATAAGCTTATTGAATGTTTTAGTCGCACAATCAATTTTCTGCAATTTTAGTGGTAATAATATTACTGCAGTATAGGGTAATTGAAATTTTTTAGCTACCATAGTTGACCCTATTTTCGTTTTATGTTTTATGAAAGTGCAATTAGCTGGACATCTGAAATTTCTCTCAATCTTCGGCTAAAGGTAGGGTAAGCAGTTCTCCGAATAAGTTTAGGTTTAGTGGGTGAGGGATTGAATCCAAAACTTTTATTATCAAATTCTTGTGTGTCACTGTGACACGAAACTACCAGAGTGCTAGAAAAAAAAAGCGCTCAGTACAAGCTTTTGTGTGAAAAAAAAGATGAATACTGCAATAAGTATGTCAACAAAAAATTTAGTTATGAAATCAAGAGTTACTGTATGGTGCAAATGAATCTGATTGATTACAACGATTTCACACAAACCGCTTGGGGGGAGGAGGCAACATAATAATGATAAAATGCGTGTTGTTTTTGCAGAAGAGATCAAATGCGGAAAAGATTGTAGTTTAATATGATACTGCATCACTTATTTAGGCATTATACGCCGTTAAACCGTTTGACAATTCAAGAAGATATAACCTATACCTGCATGCTACGTATCATTCACCGTCTATTGTGTTTTTAGCGGTGGACTAGATAAAGTTTATATAAAAGTTGATATGGGAGAAAGGCGAAAGAGGCTCAAAATTTGGCTTAAATGGACTAAGGTGGAGTCGAGGACACAAGGCTCGAGGCCAAGGACAAAAAAAATCCGAGGCCAAGGAAAGTCCTTCCGAGGCCAGACCCTCTCGAGGCCAAGGACAGTAATGCTCGAGGCCACGGACACAACGGTTCTCAAAAGAAAAAAACAATAAGGTCTTCAAAAAAGTTTTTCAGGCGATCTCGAAAAAAAGGTCTTCAAAAAAGTTTTTGGTGATCTCCGAAAAACAAGGTCTACAAAAAATTTTTTCTGGCGATCTACAAAATTTGAACGATTTAAAAAATAATGCTCTCCTCGAGCCGAGGACAGGGCAATTTTTGAGGACTTGAGGCTTCGAGGCCAAGAACTTTAAAATGTGTCCTCAAGGACTCCACCTTTGTAAACGGAATGTGACAATAGAACCGAAAAACAGTTGAAAGCTGAAAACAAAATGTGCCCTGCAAAAAATTGCGACCAGATCTTTCGACCGAGTCACCCTCCGCTTAGAGGAATTCAAAAGAGGAAGAACCGGACCTTTGAAACCAGCCTCTAGTGCCCATCAATGGCCAATAATTTGTGTAATTTTGTGGTATTCACCAAGTTGCGTTGGCCAGGAGACAGCAAAGGAACCTTTTGTTCTTCGAATTAAGCTGTCATATCTTGTCCTCCTGTCTACCACACACTGAGGAGTATTCACACGGTCCCTTTTTATTGTTGAACGCCAAGCAAGGAATGGAACCCCGCTATAGCGTTTCAGTAACAGACGCTCGACCACTGATCGGTGCAAATGTATTTTTTTCTTCATCCAACAAAAACTTCGCTACCTGATAGCCACCACAACACTCTTGATTGGCCATACGTTATGTTTTTTTGCGAGGAAGGTAGAAAAAAATTCACGTTTAAATAATCAAAACGACAATACCACTTCTCGTGATGCATAATCTGACCCAAGTTTAACCGATACAATAAAAGAATTGAAATAAATCTGTGATTTCCGTCATCCAATTCAAAACAATATTATGGCCACCCGCAGAATACGCTGTTAAGCCGTTACGCTGGTTAGAGCCGTTTTGTATAGTGTAGACCAGAGATGGAGTCCTCGAGGACGTCCTTGGCCTCGAGGACACATTTTGAAGTTCTTGGCCTTGGCCTCGAAGCCTCAAGTCCTCGAAAATTGCCCTGTCCTCGGCTCGAGGAGAGCACTATTTTTTGAATGGTTAAAATTTCATAGATCGGCTAAAAAATGTTTTTCTAGACCATTTGTTTTGAAGATCGCCGAAAAAAAAATGTTGAAGACCTTTTTTTTCGAAAAACACTTGCGTTTGTGTCCTTGGCCTCGAGCATTCCTGTCCTTGGCCTTGGCCTCGGATTTTTTTTGTGTCCTTGGCCTCGAGCCTTGTGTCCTCGACTCCACCTCTGGTGTAGACACCTTCAACGTACGTGCGTAAAAATTTTTGTAATTTTGAACGCACAATGTAACCAGGCCCTTAGGTGGCGTATTACTTTAGTTGATTGGTAAATCCATATTTATCGTGCAAACCACCACTCACGAGAAAAAGATTGGCGCTTCAGTACCCCAACTTTATTAGTTTACTGATTTACCTCGATTTGTGGAAGGAGGCCTAACCGCTCTAGGGTCCTTCTTAGGAAGTGCAAGCTGTGGCTTTTTCACACTTGGGAGTTTTGCCTGAGGTTCTTTCACAACTTCCGCTTCTGCAGTAATAAGATAAATATTTGTTTTTGCATTTGAATAATGAAGACAAGTTGCATAGTGAGAATTTTAAAATGCGCACTATTTCTACCAAAAAAAGGGGAACCGATAGCAAACACAAGACAATTTATACGGGTGTGTTGCCAATGTGTACTGAAGCGTGTCACTGGTGTGCATTAGCGTTTCTAGATGACCACTTTATTTAGGCCCAGTTCTTGGTTATTGTTGAGTCATGCTTAAAAGAGTCAATTACGAAAGAACCGGCCGATCAAAGAGCTGATATGTTGACAACGTTCTTTTAGCACCGTACGTTATGCACTTTGATTCACACTATTTTTCGTAATGGAGCACTCTTTTGGCATGACTCAGCAAAAAGCACGTAAGTATATCGCAATCAAGAACAGGGCCTGAAAAATGGACATTCAATAATGCTTATTTATGTACTAAGGCGTAACATTAGCTGTTAAAGCAGGGGTGAGCAAACGTTGGCATTGCCAGGCAAAATAGAGTAGTTAAAAAGATATTTTTCGGGATCGATTTTGTTGAAGAAATGAGAATTGCTTGGGGCAATAAAGAGGTGCCACAAACCTTGTTGTTCAACTATTCCCCTTATCCGCGAAAAGAGATTTAATTCGTTTAGTCCAAACCATTGGCAACCCTGCTCCACTTCGAACTTTCACTACATCAAAAAAGGATGACTTTGCAAAATTTCTTGCTGAATAAGCACAGCGATGTTCGATCATCTATTATTCATAGTGTAAGAGATTTTGCCAACTCATCCTTTTCTGATGTCATGAAATTTCGAAACCCTAAGTTGCCAATGGAACGGAGTTAAACAGATAAATCTATTTTCGCGGATAAAGGAAGTTGTGGAACAAGATTTGGGGTAACTATTTATTACCTTAAGTAGTCTAGTATAGTACTCGTTTCTTCAATAAAATCATTTCGAGCGGTATCTCTTTAACAGACGCAAGCCTACTGCTTTTAGAAATTCGATTAAAACCATTCAATACCATTAGAGTAAAACAATGCGCAGAAATTGCTTGCTGGAGGCTTTAGCCGGAAATCGGCACATTCATTTAGAAAATTTTCTTTGAAATTATTTAAGGTTTTTTTAGAACTGCAAATGAATTACAGTTTTCCAGATCGAGATTTAAAATAAATGAATAAATAAATAGCCTATACACTATACAGCCGTATACACTGCGCGGTAGGTCGACGTATTCATCGTTTTTGAGTCGTAGGTGCAGTTTTATAGCCTGCTATTGATTTACTGAAAACTTAAAACATTAGACGATTACTAACCTGCAAAAGTTTGCTCTTCTGCTGGTTTTTCTTGAGCTTCATCTTCATTGAACATATCTGATATCATAGCTTCTTGGCCTTGCTGAGTACTTTTTTGATAAGCTTTGATTCGGTGTAGCTTTTTAATCATGGTACCCCAAACCACATTTTGGTTCTCCTTTTTAGATTTGATTCCTTTTAAAAATTTATCCCATATTGGTTTTAATTTTCTTTCTTTACTTTCTGCTAGGTCTTTTTCTTTGGATGGTGCATTATTATCTTGTTGGATTGGGAGAGATTCACCTTCGTTAGAAATGGTAGACATGCTTGATACCTCAGAAATAATACCAGTTTTTGAATTTTTTTTCGACATGTTTGATTAATCTGTGATCGACATTTTTAAGACATAATTAATCATCAATAACAATACGCTGGGCTGTGATCCCAGTACACAAACAAACACTTAGAGCATTGCTCAACAGTTTCAGCTCATTGCATGTTTGTTTTTATTTTTGCTATTGTTTTTTGCTTTTTCTTCGTCGCACTGTTAACGCTTTCCAACGAAGGAAAAAAATTTTAGCTTAATTCTTACAATAAAATAAGATTTTCAAAACAAAGATTATGTTCAAACAATGCTAAAATTAAAATAGGCTTGAAAGTAGAAAAAGTGTCTTTGTTATTAGAAAAATTTCCAAAAGATATTTTAGGTTATTTAGGTACCATCAGCACTTGTGAAAAATGAAAAGTCTAATGCAGTCGCTTTAAAAGAGTATTCAATGCAAATTTTTTACAGTTGGATGTTGACGAAAATGTTGGGATAAGCCCAAAATGCATTTTCACCTATTTTGAACTTTTGCCGTTTTCAAGATAATACAGTTCAAAATAAAAAATATTTCCTCTTACTTCAGTGTAGCCATTTGTCAGTTTGGTGACAGAAAGCTGGCTTACATTTACTTGAAAAGCAGCTGATTTAGAATTCGGACCCGCTACTTTGAGGCGACAACTTTGTTGCAACACACTTGCCGTAGCTTTTTGTAATCTTGTTTCTAAATGGCAACCCTGGCAAAATTTTTAAGAGGAAAAGTTTTTCTAAGGAAAAATCTAAGCTGTCATATCTCGGAAACGGAACTTTGCTAAAAGCTCAAATTTGGTGAAATTAGTTTTCAGATCTGTCAATCAGTGGTGAAGTCATCGAGGACGTCTTTGGCCTCGAGGACACATTTTAAAGTCCTTGGCCTTGGCCTCGAAGTTTAAGTCCTTCGCTTTAGCCTTGGCCTCGAAGCCTCAAGTCCTCGGAAACTGCCCTGTCCTCGGCTTGAGGACAACAGTATTTTTTGAATTGTAAAAATTTTGTCGATCGCCTGAAAAAAATTTTTGAAGACCTTTTTTCGGGAATTTGCCTGAAAAAAATTTTGAAGCCCTTTTTTTAACGCCTGAAAAAAAATTTTAAAACCTTTTTTTGGAGAACACTTGCGCCTGTGTCCTTGGTCTTGGCCTCGAAAGGGTCTGTCCTCGGAAGGGCTGTCCTTGGCCTTGGCCTAGGATATTTTTTGTGTCCTTGGCCTCGAGCCTTGTGTCCTCCACTCCACCTCTGCTGTCAATAATTTTCTGATAATAATCAGAACAAAAAATCCTTCGACTTGAATGCTTTTTTGACGCTTATCATTGCAAAATTCAACTCTGTTTGCTGAAAATTTGCCTCAAAGTTTCGATGGAAATCAAAGCAAGAAAAAAATTAATTTATGAATTCCTCCCTAATTGCGATGTATCAGCACGTATATGCGTGTTAAATACCAGCGTAGCGACTCGGTTGATTACTGTGTAATTGTATCACCCGTAAATGCCTTTTTTGTGATGTCACACTAATTTATTGATCGTAACTTGTTTTTTGCCTGTTTCAATTCGGTTTGCTACAAAGCAAAACCTTTGTGAAGAACATGTGGCCAATTTTACGATTAAAACCGACATTTTCTACTCAGAATTTGGATATTAACGGTCCAAGGGGCATGCAGGGCTGTTTCAGCAACAACGTCTGCGCTACATCAGTAACGACGTCTGCACTACTGGACCTGGCTGATAAAAATTTTCATTTTTTAGTGAGTTTTTGCTGAAAGGCGACTTGGGAGTCCCGCCAGAGAAAACTTTGGGATCCAATAACGCCGCTCTCGACCTTTTCATTATGCCTTGTACCACTTGGACAAGAGTTGTAAACGGGCCGACAATTAGGGGGCTCCAATTCGGCCCGAGCCCAAAAACTCCAACCCGAAATGTGATTTAAAGTTAAAACATGCCCGTAAAGTAGGTTAGATCAAAAAATGTATGCGGTTATTGATCCTAACAAAACCACTCCTCACTGATGATTA
Source organism: Trididemnum nubilum (assembly GCA_963965965.1). Classification (NCBI taxonomy): domain Eukaryota; kingdom Metazoa; phylum Chordata; class Ascidiacea; order Aplousobranchia; family Didemnidae; genus Trididemnum; species Trididemnum nubilum. The sequence goes on along the minus strand of OZ014478.1, from coordinate 34,862,173 downwards.
TGACGTAATAATAATAATTGTGTAACAATAATCACATAGAACTTAAAACGAAGTCATCATTCAATGTTGCAAAATTATTTTGATTACGGTTTTATAGCATATAAAAGGCAAAAACACTAGGCAAGTACGTGTATCCAGCCAAACATTTTGTCAAATTTTAAAGCGGCTTTTACCGAACACGCGTATTTACGCATACGCGTATTTACGCATACGCGTATAAAATACGCGTGTGCGTATAATATACGCAGTTGTTGTTGTAGTTCTTGTAGCTCATATTTATCCTCCTGTAACCGGAGCGTCAGACGCTATCTTATTGGACGATCCACACACTTTTCATTACAATGACTGCTTCGTGGTTGGAGGAATGCGCACCTACTTTAGAGTTTCCAGTGATCCATTATTTCTGTGGATTTCTTCGACTTCTTTTCCACTGAGTTTGCTGCTTGTACGAAGCTACCAAGTAGAGATAATCATCGTAAGGCGTCTTATCCAAGGATGCAACAACGTAATCAGGGTGCGGGTTGACCCAGATCATTCGATCAGGGTCGTCGTAAAAACGACGCCTTTACCCTCTCGGCCGCGCTGCTAACTTACCCTCTCGGCCACGCTGCCGACTACGTGTACGTATTTACGCAGAGTAATTTATTGAAGAGGCGGAAATAGGCGTACGCGTATTTCAGCAAGCGTGTCTCAAAAGCATGAAATAAATGACTTGTGAATTTGATAATAACTTTTACTTGATTGTTTGAATGTCGCTGATAACACCTCAATCGGAAATTATTGGTGGCGCAATTATTGCTTTGGGAGCCCCAAAGTTAGGCCATTGGCCAAACTTTTCTTGGCATTGGAATTAAACTTGCTCTGACAAAACCTGAAATGAGTAATAGAATATCTGTTTCTACTTTTCTCCATTAATTCTCTCTAAAGTTGCTTCTTCCTAATTTCATGCATTTAACAAAAAAACCTTTTATTTTCAAAAAATTTGTTACTAATTTTAAAAAAGCTGTTGATCTCGGTGGTATTCGAACCTTAAGACACAAATCAGAACTAAAATAAATATTAATCACGGTTGCTGAACCTCCTGTCCATCCGAATCACACTCAACTTCAAATACGATCGCGTATTTTAAATGTTTGGAAACAGCAAAGGATAGTTACAAATTTAATGATTGCATTTTAATATGAACTCCGGAAGAAAGGGACAACAAAGTTGTAGCATTAAGAAATCCATCCAAGCTTAGCGGGGTGTAGTAATTATGCATTACAACAAAACCGAAAAAGGAACACCATTTAAAAGGTACATTACGAAAGCAATCGAACAAAATTCAAAATTCACAGAAAACATTACTATAAGCAGACAAAAACAAAAAATTATATCAGTTGCATGCCTAAGACAGCTGTTTCGCCTAATCTTTAGGCTGGTCAGTTAGGCTCAGGGCCTACCAGAGGGGGGTTCAAGGGGTACATCGTACCGGGCATGGACTCTGGGGGCCCGGAAGAGTTTAGGTTCCCGCGTTGAGGTGTTTTGGCCTTTTTCAAGAAATGGGACTGAATTTCGGTGAAGAACTTTTTTTTCATTTTTTGGTCTTCACCTAATTTTGGGCAAAAAATGGGTATAAATTTCAGTGAAGACCTTTTTTTTGGTCTTTGGGAGCCCGGCATCGACCTTCGTACCCCCTGGAAAAATTTCTCTCTGAGGCCCTGGTTGGGCTTAGAAGGGCCAAAATGACAAATATTACCGTGATAAAACTTTCGAAAAAAACAATTATCAAGAAAATGATTAAATATTTGGTGATGAAATTCAGTCACATTTCAATCTTTTCCCAACAAATTATGCTAAACTATTCAAAAACTAATTAATTGTTTCTGAAATCGTTACCGAATGCAACTCTAGGCTTCAGGAAGCTAAACTCACAGATATCTTTAGCAATTGAAACAGGCCCGGCGCCAGAGTAGCGTGACTGGGGGGGGGGGGGCAGAAAAATATCTGGGGGGCACAGATAAACTTTACCCTCATCTTTGGGAAAGACCAAAAAAAAGGTCTTCATCCTGGCCATTTGCCTTCTTTTGAGGCACAAGTCTCGCTAGAGGAAGCACGTTCATTGCCCGACGGGGCGCGGTGGAATCTAATGGTTCGGATCTCGCTTTTAGCCCACAAATTCAGGGATAAAGACCAAAAAAAAGGTTTTCGGCGCGAAATCGTAGGCTCAGTCATGGCGTTCACTCGTGTTTTTTTACTTGAAACGAAATTTTACTCACGCTTGGAGGGGCATAAGCAGTATTTTTGGGGCGCTGAGGTAGCGAAATGCACTCCAGTAGCACCGGGCCTGTTATTTTCTTTCAGGGCACAATCCTCGCTTGTGGGGGCACACTTCTCGCTTGAGGGGGCACGAGCAGTAATTTGGGGGGCACGGCCCCGAAATTCCCCCCGTGGCACCGGGCCTGAATTGAAACTAGGTTACAGGCTATTAATCTAACTGAAATGCGTACTGAATAAAGCTGGGCTATAGACTACAAATCTAACTAATATCTTTACCGAATACAGCAAAGCTACTAACAGGCTATTAAACTAAACTTTTTTTAACTTAGCATTTACGGTATTTTCTTTTTTAACTGCTTTGAAAATCTAAGCGTGTAATCTTCTTTAAAAGCTAGTCAGAAAAATTGCTACTTTTATGAAAAAAAATTCCTAAAACTGTTTAACATGGGGACATTTCCGTTGCTCCAGAATCCCGTTTTTTTTTCTCGATGTCAAAAACTTGATCTAACAAATTAACCCAAGAAAGTCCGAATTTTTTTTCTTCAAGAAAGCCCAAAGGGGTCAATTGACCCCTAGCACGTAATATTGCATTTTTTGGGGACTTCGCTGATGAAATAATCCCAGTTTATGTTTTTTTCTGAAATCAGTGGGCAACAAACGAATTCAAACATTATTTAATTAACACTCTTTTCAGTCCTTTGCATGTCTAGTGTAGCTTAAGTCCCACAACAAAGCTGTAATTCAAGGGTTGTATTTTGTTTCTACATATAACATGCAAGGTCTGTAAGCATAGCAGGTATGGTCTGTAGGCATAGCTGGCAAAGAAGGCAAGGTAGGCACAATCGACACAATTAGCTTATTAGGCTGAGCAGAGTTAGAAGGCTTAATGGGCATAGCACCGGTGGTAGGCCCGGCGCCAGTCTAGCGCGCTTGGGGAGCATAAACAATTTTTGGAGGGGTGCAAAGTAATTTTGCCCTCAAAGTCACGGTTAAAGACCAAAATAAAAGAAAAAAGTCTTCATTGCAAATCCCCCCGTGGCTCGGGGACGGTTACTTTCTTTAGGGGCGCAGTTCTCGCCAGGGGGGCTTTTCTTTTGCTTACGTGGGCACAACAGGGTCCTTTGGTGTGTAACTCGGTTCTTGCTCTCAAATTCAAGATTAAAGGCCAAAAAAACAGAAAAAAGGTCTTCGTCGCAAAATCTTAGGCTACTATATGACATTCTATCGATTTGACCTCCTTTTTTATCCTAGAAAGAAACTTTACTCACTTTTGGGGGGCACAGGCAGCGATTTAGAGAAACACAGCCTCGAAAAGTCAGCCCGCGGCACTGGGTACGTTACTTTCTTTTGGAGCACAATCTTCGCTTGAGGGACACATTTCTCGCTTGGGGGACACAAGCGATGATTTGGGGCGGAACGGCCTCTAAATGCCTGCCGTGGCGCCGGGCCTGCATAGTAGGTTTAGTCGCTGCAGTAGACATAGTAAGCATAGTAGACTTGGTAGGCATGGTAGATGTAGTAGGGCTTAGTAGATATGGTAAGCAAGTGCAAAGGGCATAGTCGACAAGGTAGGCATAGCCTAGCATGGGATAATAGAACTCTTACCCTACTATGCCTACTAGAACAACCGGTGTTTCGTTTTGTTTACATTGCTTTTACCATAAAGTAAGCAATGTATGCTGAACAATAGATTTTGCAATTGGCTGCTGGAAGTGGTACCAGAAGCTTATAACAATCAGATTGACAAATTTTTGTCTAAATAGTGGCACGTAGCAGTGAGCAAGAAATGGCAGTCTTTAGTGGATAATAATTTAGAATTCCTGAGTGATATCGCATTGAAAGCACTTTTTGCAAAGTGGTTTAAAAGCCAGGTCAAAAAACTCCGATGCTATGAAATTCAGAAAACGTTTATGGTTACTGCATTTATTGGTCACTGGTCTGGAAATTGCTCTCACTATGTTTGAGGCATATGTTCAACACCAACCTGCGAAGCATGCGTCAAATTGGAGAAGAACTGCGCTGTATGTTTTGGAAGCTTTTTACGAACAAGTGGCTGAGGGGTCAATTGACCCCTTTGGGTTTTCGCGTACAACTGCAAAAACTTGCACGAATTTTTTTCGAGTTTTTTTGTAACTTATTTGAGGTGTGTAATAACCAAAATAAATAAAAGTCAAAAAATTTCAACCTGCTGTGTTAAGTATGTTTTGTTTATTTTAGAAAAAACAAAGCAAAAAGGCTCAATTGACCCCTATGGGCCTTCTAGGGTTAACATACCCAGTACCAGTCACGTAGCCAAGGAGGGGGGCGGGGGGGCTCGAGCTCCACCCATTGGCCTAAAAAGTATGTAAAATACTACGTTTTCGGTGCTTTTGAGGCCAATTTTTGCTCCAAAAGTGAAAATACCCCCCCCCCCAACTGGGATTAGCGAGGAGAAGTTGTGAAGGACTTGCAGTAATTTGGACCAGAAAACTGGAGTTTTTTTGAACATCATCTAAAGTTGGTCAGAAAAATCGACTGAATTTGGGTGAAGACCTTTTTTTGTGTTTGAGATCACCTCACTTTGGACGGAAAAACCGTTTCAATTTCGGTGAAGATTTTTTTTTTTTTTTGAGATCACCTTATTTTGGTCAAACCGACTCAGTCTCATCAAAGCACGATTAAAATCTGGATCAAGATCTTTTGATATTTTTTCCAGTCTCCAAAACAGCCCCCCCCCCAATGCAAATTCCTGGCTACGCGCCTGCCCAGTACGCATAGGTCGGTACAGTTAACGGAAAATTAGCTCCGCTAACAGCTATTCCGTTAATTGGAAAAATTAGCTTCGCTAACGCTAATCCGATAACACAAATTTTTCGTAAGCGGAAGCTAACGCTAATTCGCTAATCCGGTAATTAACCATAAAAGTTCAATATGAGACGGAAAAAACGAAATATCAATTTTGTAACTTGTACTAACCATCGCAGCTTTCACTAACTTGATGGAAATCATCAGAGGTGGAGTCGAGGACACAAGGCTCGAGGCTAAGGAAACAAAAAAAATCCGAGGCCAAGGACAGCCTTTTCGAGGACAGACCCTCTCGAGGCCAAGGACAGGAATGCTCGAGGCCAAGGACCAAGGACACAGCCGCAAGTGTTCTCCAAAAAAAAAGGTCTTCAAAAAAGTTTTTCGGGCAATCTCCAATTTATAGGCGTGGCCAGAATTTTTGATTGGTAGGGAGGCCCAAACCACAAATCACATGCAATGACGTCATCAAAAATTTTCAAAAGAGGAACTTTTTGTGGGACAAAGATATCATAGGATGGAAGATCTGAAATCGTTGCCGGTTGGCATTTAAGCAGGATTTTGCAAAGGGAGAGGGCTGTTACATTCAGAAAACCTAACGGACACGTGACGTGAAGCAAGTGTTCTCCAAACGTACAATGACAGCTGGTTGCTGTCCACGTCGATCCTAGTCGAACAAGTAATAGCTGCCCTATCAGCGCCTAACGTGAGATGTACCAAAAATTCTTGACTTGAACAACGAATTCTATTGATCCAACATGCAACACATCAGTTAACCACAGCATTTCACCCTAACTTAAAACACCTAGATTAAGCCTAACTAACTGCGGATACGCTATAGGTAACTTTAGCGTTTCCTTAAACAGAAAGGGCAAGATAACTACACCATAACCGGCATGTAACAACAAATGCGAAACACAAGCAAATAACCCACCTACTACTGTAGGTAGCACAGGTACCAAAGAGCTAGTGGTAGCAACCAACGGCACTACGGGAAAGCTAAACAGACTAACCACGGTAGTGCGGAAATTATAACCAGCACTGGACAACGATCCAACGAAGAACGTGACAGCTGAATCAGAAGATATCTCAAAATTCAGAAAACACAGACGACTGCCAAGACTAAGGGGCAGCATGTAAGCCCCTCTACCATATAACGAATAAATATTAGCGGCCACCAACTATGGGCAAGTAAATCATAGAACCGTAGCCGGTAGGCTACATCACAAAGTAAAACTTAATCGGTATCGCATAGTAGCCTACTTTGCAGTAAAAAATATATCCAAATAGCTCGTAAGTAACATTGAGCCGGTAGGCAAATCTCAACTGCCATAGACTAGTTAATAGGCAGTGAGCCAGTGACCGCATACAGCTGGTCTAACGTGCTTAGAATGATAACTTAGCAGGAAACCAGTAATAAGGTTCAGTCATAACAAACGAAACACACTTACCGTGCAATACCATCAATAAACTACAACGCATGTCCTCAAATACTAACTGCACTAACTCAATCTCAAATCTTAAGGGTGGGTTCAGACACGCTAAAAACTGATTCACAGAAACGGGTTTCAGCAAAGGAAACGGTAGCCTACCTAACAAATACACCCGCTACAAACAGGCTAAATCCCCAAACTAAGACTTCTCAGAAAATGCTCTAACAACAGGCTAGCAAATCAATACACTAAAATAACGTGTCGGCACTCTGCGCTGTACTACTGCGAAAGAATAACCAACAGTATGCAGCAAGAGCGGCCAACTAACCAGTATGACGCAACAGCACAATACAGTGGCGCAACAATAATAATTTCAGAGCGAGCTAAGCAACATCTAGCAGAGAAGGGGAAAACCTTAAAGGCGGAATACGTACTGTATCTATCAAACCGTATTTGAGCGTTAACAAGGGCTTTAAGTAATAGTTGAAACGTGCAAATATCTAACTTTGGAGACGTGTTGAGAAAGGTAGTGTATCTCAAACGTAGCACAGACGGGTGTCTGGGGGCGAAGCCCTCAGCCGTTGGGCAATTTTTTGTAAGTTTTTTGGAAAAAACAGCTATTTTAATGCCATCGAATCACATTTCGCACGTGTTCAGAGCCATTTGAAAGCACAAAATTTTTGAAATTTGAAAGCCAATTGAAAAGATGAAATTACTTGATGCTTCTTTTACTGGCAATTTAAGTCCAAAATACGTTTAACATCTTGCGTTGTTGTGTTAAATTTTAATTGTAAGTGATTTGGTCCAGGTAGGGGGAAGTAAGGCGCATTGTTTCTTGCTACATTTTAACAATAAATAATAATCAACTCGAAGATTTTCCTTGGAGATTTTTGTTTTGTCACGAAAATAACCAGTTATAGGAGTATTTGTTCGGCCAGGGGGCCCAGGCCCCCCTCAATTGAAGTTCAATGGCTTGCTCAATCAGCATTTTCAGTGGCTAATTTTTTTAAAAGTATTTTGTGCGTAAAAACTGGCGCGGTGGAAATGAATTATTGAATTGTTATTGAAAAATGGTACAACAGAAGGTTACGCCTACTAACCATGTTATTGCCGGGCCGGATTTATATCGCGCTGGGCCCCTGGCACTTCGAGGATTTTCGCAAGATCTTCCTGCCAAATATAGGTGAAGATAAAAAAAAAGTCTGACCATCTGAGCGCGAGGCCCTGGCACTGTGCCATAGAATAAACCCGGCGCTGGTTGTTGCATTACGTTTATAAAAAGGTTAGATGAGAGCCAAGGTAGCAACTTTTAAGAGAAAAACCCTTAATTTTACCTGGGTTATACATTTATTGTCTTCAATATTGCCCCTGGTCTTCAATATTGTCTTCAATATTGCTAAATGCTTAAAACTCAAGGATATTTACTCTCTGGAAACTGCAAAGCTAATGTACAAAATTCACAATAATGTATTATCTTTTGCAAATTCAGATAAGTTTAACCTAATAAAAAACTGCTATACACATAAGACAAGATTGAGCCACAAAAACAACTTCTTTCTTCCAAGAACTAGAACAAGATTAGGGAAAAGTCTCTATCATTCGCAGGAATTAAAGTTTGGAATGAAATTCCAAGCAGTATGAAAGAAGTTTCATTCTACAGATTTAAAAAAGCTGTTAAAGCTCATTTTTTATCAAACTATGAAACCGATAAAAGCTAGAATAACAGCTTTCTATCAGCAATGCAGTAGTAAGTACAGGAATCATAGTTGCATATTTATGCTTGAGTTCAACAATAACCTATTCTATTGCTTGAATAGCATGAGTTTGGTGCATTCATCTATCACACATTTATTACAATACGTAATCTCTCATTTTGATGTGCCCTTGAATTGACTGGTATTGGAAATTGTACCAGTACTAATGACATATTGGCAAACAATACAAAACAAAGCAAGGAGGTTTTTTTTTCACTCCAATTGCCCACTTTAAATTCTATAAAACATAAATAGCATTATGAACTTTATTAATTTTATTTCTATCCAATCTGTAGTTACAGTATTTTTTTATTTTTTAGTATGCTTAGAGTTAGAACAATTCTAATGTTGTCTTGCATTTTCTTTACATGGTGACTGTGAGGTTTGTGTATACACTGTACAAAATGTACATATCTTTGCAACACTTTGTTTTAATTTTGCGTAAATTTTTTTATCATAGAAAGTAGCAGACTGAAAAAATCTAGAAGCTGCTTTTTTTTTAACCTTAACTTGGTGAGGTGGCAGTAGACTTAGATGACCTTTCGGTCCTTCGCTGTCTCCTCACCAAGTGACTAAATATCGCTTTGAGCTGCAAGTTTGTGTGTTTAGTTTTAAAGGAATTGCATATTTCGATGCTTTGGTGATAGACCTAGAGGAAGTTGCAGTTTTTTTCTTGTGATATGACGTCACTTGGTAAATAAATAAATATGATGATGATGATGATGATGATGATTTAAATTGGTTGGCAAAAACTGAACTGAGGGGAGCCCGTGTCCCTGGTCTTCAATATTGTTGTTAGTTACTGTTGTAAGCGAAAAATGCTAAAAAGAAACTGAAATTTCAGAAACAAAAGGCTTTTTGTCACATTTTTGTCATTGGCGAAATTTCGATTGGGGAGGGGCCTGCCTCCCCCTGGCTACGCCAATGCTCCAATTGAGAAAAACAAAAAAGGTGTTCGCAAATTTTCCGCCAGGTTTCTGGTGTTTTCCAACAAAATATCAACGGTTCAAAAAATAGTGCTGTCCTCGAGCCGAGGACAGTGCAATTTTCGAGGACCTAAGGCTTCGAGGCCAAGGCCAAGGACTGGAGGCTTCGAGGCCAAGGACTTCAAAATGTGTCCTCGAGGACTCCACCTCTGGAAATCATCCCTAGTCAATTCCAAATTTTGGCCCAATCGGCCTGCAAAATGATGAATACTTCTTTTTTATTTCTTTTGTCATACGTTAAAATTTACCCAAAAATGACGCAGCGAATCTGCGAAGAACTTTTTTATGGTCTTCATCTAGATTTGGCGAAAAATACCTCAACAAAACGGCGAAGACCTTTTTTTAGGTTTGGTCTTTATCTAAAAATTTGGGTTATTAACTTATTTGCGGTCGGCTTCTTGCAAACTCAAGGCTGAAAATTCGGCTCTGTAACCAAAAAAGATAGAGAACCATGTGACAGTTCTAAACAGTAAATAGTGGCAGGCGCGAAAACAAAATTCCGCTGGGGAAGGAGGGGGATTGAACCAAAAGATTTTTCATTCTAAAAATACTTCAATTGGACGGTGTGCTACAAACAAACTAGTCAACCTAAAGTACATCAAAAACGTCCTGTTTTCGTGATTTTTCGAGAAAAATAGCAATGCTAACGCTGTTTGGATCATATTTTGCCTGTTTTTAGAGCCGTTTGAAAGAACTAAGGTGCCAAGATTTGGAAGTCAGTTAAAGAATTAAATTGCCTGGCACCTTCAATCCCTTTCTTACTTCAAAATCAAGTATAAAACACGTTTGAACGCTTTTAGTTTTGGGTTAAATTTTCCAAGTCACTTGCCTAAGGGAAAGAGGGGTGGTTTATCTCCCACCCTGGTTGCGCCACAAATTAGTGTGAAGGATCTATGCAGTAACAGTGGGTAGGCTTCAGGTTTGCAGTAAATCAAAAATTGTCAAGAAATTTGTTTCAATTTCTGTCTCCTTCAAATTTAGTAGCTTTTCTGTCAATTTTAGCAAAGACAGTTTATAGGCCTACTGACTGTACTTGGAGACAGGAGCAACCTGAGCCTACCCTGAAAAATAACAAATAAAGCAAGTAGGCCAAGCCTACCCTCGACGGCAGCACTGCCTTTGATAATCCTTGACAATGAGATTCATTTACGAAGCAATATATTCAGCCCCAGTAGCGTAGCCAAAGTGGGGGGGGGGTGCGGGGGGCTGTAGTCCTCCTATTGGCATGTCGACCAAAATGCAGAATAAGCAAAATACCACGTTTTTAGCACTTTTGAAACTGTTTTATGCACTGGAATGGATTAAACTACTGATTTAAAACACATATCTGCTTTCCCATTAGGCTAGTGTTTTATCAGCATCTGAATTCACACATAGCCTATCCTGGCATCCCACCCGAACCTTCAAACCACACACGAAGGCAATTTCTACACTTGCCATCGTACCCTCTTCTCAGATTACTCTGATCTAAGTCTGACAACAAGGTCACCAGAAAGAGGATTCTCGACCAGTATCACACTGGCACTTCACTTAGCTCAACCGCATAGCGCTAGCATCACTAAGCATGGACACCATATATGACATCACATAGCAATTTATCACAATAGTACGCTATATGCATATTTCACACTTGTTTGTAATCATCAGGAGTACATAACTGTGTAAATGCCTACTAAAAATTTTGAATCCCAAAAGCCAAAATTAGCCTACTAGCCAGTAAAGCAAATTGCTATTGGCTATACAATGCCAGTCAACGCCCATACGAATAAATTTTCAGTTACTCGTATGTGCTTTGAAAATTCAATAGTTGCATAGCAGACTTGAAACATAAAGTTTTTTCACGACTGTGAAGTAGCACTTACCTCACATATCTGCTTTCCCATTAGGCTAGTGTTTCATCAGCGTCTGAATTCACACATAACCTATCATATATGGTGTCATATATGTGATGTCATATATGGTGTCCACTGTCCATGCTTAGTGATGCTAGCGCTATGCGGTTGAGCTAAGTGAAGTGCCAGTGTGATACTGGTCGAGAATCCTCTTTCTGGTGACCTTGTTGTCAGACTTAGATCAGAGTAATCTGAGAAGAGGGTACGATGGCAAGTGTAGAAATTACCCTCGTGTGTGGTTTGAAGGTTCGGGTGGGATGCCAGGATAGGCTATGTGTGAATTCAGATGCTGATGAAACACTAGCTTAATGGGAAAGCAGATATGTGAGGTAAGTGCTACCTCACAGTCGTGAAAAAAACTTTATGTTTCAAGTCTGCTATGTAACTTCAGATTTAAAACATTTTTTGAAACATTATTTTATTCATGGGGGGGGGCTAATTTGTCAAAAATAAAACTCACAAATCAATCAAAACTTTGAAAAATGGCCTAAAATAAGCAATCAAATTTTATCGCTAGTGTAAAAATGCTAACATAGGTGTCATCAACAAATATACTATAATCTTCATCATCATCATCATCATATTTATTCATTTAACAAGTGACGTCATATCACAAGAAAAAAACTGCAACTTCCTCTAGGTCTATCACCAAAGCATCGAAATATGCAATTCCTTTAAAACTAAACACACAAACTTGCAGCTCAAAGCGATATTTAGTCACTTGGTGAGGAGACAGCGAAGGACCGAAAGGTCATCTAAGTCTACTGCCACCTCACCAAGTTAAGGTTAAAAAAAAAGCAGCTTCTAGATTTTTTCAGTCTGCTACTTTCTATGATAAAAAATTTTATGCAAAATTAAAACAAAGTGTTGCAAAGATATGTACATTTTGTACAGTGTATACACAAACCTCACAGTCAACATGTAAAGAAAATGCAAGACAACATTAGAATTGTTCTAACTCTAAGCATACTAAAAAATAAAAAAATACTGTAACTACAGATTGGATAGAAATAAAATCAATAAAGTTCATAATGCTTATTTATGTTTTATAGAATTTAAAGTGGGCAATTGGAGTGAAAAAAAAAAACCCTTGCTTTGTTTTGTATTGTTTGCCAATATGTCATTAGTAGGTACTGGTACAATTTCCAATACCAGTATATATCAACCTTAATCAGTTTCTGCAAAATTACTAATAATTCAAGGGCACATCAAAATGAGAGATTACGTATTGTAATAAATGTGTGATAGATGAATGCACCATCTCATGCCATTCAAGCAATAGAATAGGTTATTGTTGAACTCAAGCATAAATATGCAACTATGTTTCCTGTAATTACTACTGCATTGCTGATAGAAAGCTGTTATTCTAGCTTTTATCGGTTTCATAGTTTGATAAAAAATGAGCTTTAACAGCTTTTTTAAATCTGTAGAATGAAACTTCTTTCATACTGCTTGGAATTTCATTCCAAACTTTAATTCCTGCGAATGATAGAGACTTTTCCCTAATCTTGTTCTAGTTCTTGGAAGAAAGAAGTTGTTTTTGTGGCTCAATCTTGTCTTATGTGTATAGCAGTTTTTTATTAGGTTAAACTTATCTGAATTTGCAAAAGATAATACATTATTGTGAATTTTGTACATTAGCTTTGCAGTTTCCAGAGAGTAAATATCCTTGAGTTTTAAGCATTTAGCTCGATAGAACAAAGGATTAGTATGCTCACGATATTCACTTCCAGTTAACAATCTGATGCTTCTTTTTTGCAGAATAAAGAGAGGTGCTAATGTTGATTTTGAAGCAGTCCCCCAACTATTTATGCAGTATTGTAGATGAGAGTATATGAGGCAGTGGTAAACAGATCTTAAGGTTTGCTCATCTACAAAATGTTTTAATTGATTAAGGGCCCAAGATCCCCTTGCTACCTTTAAACATTGTTCCTTGATTTGTTGTTTCCAGTTTAGATTGTCGTCTATGAGAACGCCTAGATACTTTGTGTGATGTGATTGCTTGATTGGATTATTATCTATTGATACTTTGAGTTCAGGTTTATTTTGTTTCGTTGTCACTACCATAAACTCAGTTTTATTAAAGTTAATTGATAATTTATTCACCTTGAACCAATTGCTTACATTGACTAATTCATCATTAATATTTTGCTGCAGTGTTGAAACATTAGAATGGGAGAGAGTAAGGTTTGTATCATCTGCAAAAAGATGAATTGTGGAATTTGAGGCAAGTGGAAGATCATTGATATAAATATTAAATAACAACGGACCTAGAGTTGAGCCCTGAGGAATAACGCAAATAACATCTCTTGACTTGGATTTATATTGATTTGCAATTGTATACTGTTGACGGTCAGTCAGGTAACTTGCTAGTAACTGCAACATCTTGACGTCCTTCGTGGTCGACTCCTGGGAAGCCATGTCAACTTCCACTGGCAGTTAGGTGGCCAGAACAACCACCAACCCTGCAGCTCCAGTGATATTTCACATTGTAGCTCAAGTCAATAAAGCACAGAGCTAGACCTTTGAAAAGATAGCTGAGGGCTGCCGATGAGAGCTAAAAGCTCGAAACAGCGCTGTCCAGCTCTGTGCTTTATTGACTTGAGCTACAATGTGAAATATCATTGGAGCTGCAGGGTTGGTGGTTGTTCTGGCCACCTAACTGCCAGTGGAAGTTGACATGGCTTCCCAGGAGTCGACCACGAAGGACGTCAAGATGTTGCAGTTTTGATTTCCGTGGTCACGCAGAGGGGAGTCTTTGTAGTAAGGATAGCCTATGGCTGTCCTTACTACAAGGATCCAGCAATTTTTCACTTGTTTCTAAAGTACCACAAGTGAAAAATTGTTTATTCCCTACTAACCATCTGCCTCTCTGCAAGCCATTAAGGTTTGCCAGTTAGGCCAAAATGTTTGTTCAGCTGGGAATACCTTTAAAAAGATAGCTGAGGGCTGCCGATGAGAGCTAAAAGCTCGAAACAGCGCTGTCCAGCTCTGTGCTTGCTAGTAACTGTAATGGTAATCCTCTAATTCCATACTTTTCTAGTTTCTTGATCAGTATTGTGTGATTGATGGTATCATATGCTTTTCTTAGATCTAAGAAAATAGAACATGTAATGAGCTTTTTATCCATATTGTCAAGTAGCTTATTGTAAATATCTAAAACGGCTTCATTTGTTGAGCAATTTTTCTTAAAACCATACTGGTTTGGACTAATCAAATTATTGCTCACAAAATAATTGTTTAGTTGATCAACAGAGGTGGAGTCGAGGACACAAGGCTCGAGGCCAAGGCCAAGGCCAAGGACACAAAAAAAATCCGAGGCCAAGGCCAAGGACAGCCTTTCCGAGGACAGACACTCTCGAGGCCAAGGACAGGAATGCTCGAGGCCAAGGCCAAGGACCAAGGACACAAGCTGAAGTGCTCTCCAAAAAAAAAAAAAAAAAAGGTCTTCACAAAAATTTTTGCAGGCGATCTCCAAAAAAAAAAAAAAAAAGGTCTTCACAAAAATTTTTCAAGCGATCTCCACAAAAAAACGTTTTCTAAAAAATTTTTTAAGCGCTCCGCAAAATAAATACTGCTGTCCTCGAGCCGAGGACAGGCCAATTTTCGAGGACTTGAGGCCTCGAGGCCAAGGCCAAGGACTTGACATTCGAGGCCAAGGCCAAGGACTTCAAAATGTGTCCTCGAGGACGTCCTCGAGGCCAAGGACGTCCTCGAGGACTCCACCTCTGTTGATCAAGCAGATACTTTTCAAATAGTTTGGCAAAAGGATTTAAAATAGAAATAGGGCGATAATTACTGCATAACTCTCTTTCGCCTTTTTTGAAAATTGGAACAACTTCAGCGGTTTTTAACACTTTTGGAAAATATCCTGTTGATGTGCATGCATTAAAAATGTTAGTTAGAACTGGAGCTATAACAGAGCCTGACATTTTTATATACTTTGCAGGAATTCCATGTCTTCCTGTACTTTTTGATGGATTCGTAGCTCTGATGTAATTTACTACTTCTTCTTCAACTATTGGTTCCAGAAAAAACGAATTGCAACTACTCTGAATCAAAGCTGTGGCATTAAATTTGCCATCAATTATAGCTGGTGTTTCGATTGTAGATGCAAGGTTAACTCCTATCTCTATGAAATATTTATTGAACAAGTTACTGATGGCCTGTGGACCTTGTGCACTTTCACTTTTGGAAGCATACATTTTATTAGGAATGTTATTTTTCTTCACATTTTTCAAGTGAATAATTTTATTTATACTTTTCCAAAGCGACGAGGTGTCATGCTTATTATCATTCACTAAATTTTTAATGTAAAGTCGTTTTGCATATTCCTTAATATGAGTCAGTTTATTTCTATAGACTTTGTATTGTGCCCATGTATTACTATCATTTAATTTAAGGGCTCTTTTGTACAATAAATTTTTTAGCTGGATTGATATAAGGATTCCTTTGGATAACCATGGTTTGTTTTTTAGTTTTGTTTCCTTTCTGCTTTGTTTTCATAATGGTGCATGTATGTTTAATGTCTTATGAAAAATGTCAATAAACTTTTCAGTGTAGTTGTCAATGCATTCCTTTTTGATATCACCCAATAGCTCCATTCCTTCAGTTAATTTGTCTAGAAATTTTTCTACTTCAAAATTTTTTGTATCACGAATTAGGGTGACAGTTGATTTTTCACTCTTGGGCAGGCTTAAATTAGAACACACCATTACTGGCAGGTGATCACTTACATCTTCCACCAGAGTAAAACTTTTGTGTTCACCCACTACATTGTTTGTATAAACATGATCTAAAAGAGTTGAGCTTGTAGTGGTTATTCTCGTTGGGTGTGTAATTTAGGGAATGCAGCCTAAACTATATGTTAAATTCATGAAATCTTTAATATTGATATCAGAGTTACTTTTCAACAAATCTGCGTTGAAGTCTCTTCCAATATAATACATCAATTTTCTACTATTCAATTTTTCAATGGTTGATTCAAAACTCTTGCAAAACTCTGATAATTTCTGTTTAGGGTGTCTGTAAATTACTCCCACTATACATTTTTTGTTATTCCCTAAATCTAGTTGAATCCACATATCTTCACAGTTAGGAATGTTTAAATCAAACTCCTTGCAAATTGAAATTGATAAAGACTCCTTAATAAACAATTCTACTCCTCCCCATCTTGTAGTTGTGCCTTTGTGGTAAAAATGGTACCCACTTAACTTTGCATTGTATACCTGTAACAATTTAAGTTTGGTTTCACTTATAGCAATGATATCAGGTAAGATATCATAATTTGTTAAAAATTCATTCAATTTATCAAAATTTGCATTTAAGCTTCTTATATTCACGCAAAGCAAAGAAAATTTACACTTTTTGTTAATCATATTGGCTTCAGCCTGTGAGCAGTATTTTGAGTCAACCAAACCAGAATTTAAATCATTTAGTAAGCTTTTTATCTTGCTGTCTGCCTGTAAGCATTTAGCTGGGAAAAACGAATTATTTGCGTGATTAATATCAAAGTTTAGTTTGTCATCATTTCTCATTTCATTTAACAATTGCTTATCATCTAGGGTTTGAAAAGGAAACAATTCACTGTAACAATTTTGGCAGAGGTATGGTTCATATTTGAAGAGTTGGTTGGTGGTACAGAACTTGAGAATTGCCTTGATTAAAATGTTCATATCTTCAAAGCTTCGAAGATATGAACATTTTAATCAAGGTATGGTTCAGTAAAAGAACTAAGAGTGTGAAATTTAAGGGGACTAATGACTGTGCATTTGAGGTAAATCCATCCATCACACATATCACACTGAATAGCACACTGGTTCCTTTTACAAGGTCTTAAACATATTTCACATGAACATTTAACTGGCATTATCAAGGACTTAGGAATAGGGGGCTACTCAGTATTAATTAATTACCAACCATTCGTCTCAAACCTCTTTTCAGTCTTAGCCCCCCCCCAATTATTTTTCTCTATACCAACTGTGGACGAAATAGATTACTCCATGTGAGTTTTACTGAACTATACGATTTTGTAATTTACCTGCATCTAAATACGAGAACTAAAATTTTACCATTAGCCCCCTGTAGCCCATTTATGCAACCAGTTTACTCATGTTTGCACTGCCAAATTCTATGCCGCGTTTTAAAAGCATTATTTTTTTATTTAAATAGCCCTAAAATTAAGTTATTTTAAAAATGTAGATTTTTCGAGCGCTGGGGGCCCTGCCCCCAGATCCCCGTGCCTCCGGCGGCTGGGGGCTTTGCCCCCGTAGCGATAGCACTGCATCAACCCCCCTACCTCCTCCCCCCCTCCCGCCTACGCTACTGATCTTAGTGCAGACTTACACGTACGAAAAAACGAAACTAAAAAATTTTATGACCATTACGCTTGCATATGGTCAGTGATGGGCACAGCGGCGCTGTTCACCAGCGGGCGCAACTAGCGGCGCTACTTTTTTGGTAGCGGCAGCGCCGTTGCTTTTTTTCGTCACCAGCGACAAGCGGCAGCGCTTTAGCGCTGTTTTTTAAGCAAATTTTCTGCCGCTGCCGCTACTGATAACAAAAACTCCTTCCAAGACTTTTTCAATTCACATTTTTACACGTTACCGTTTGAAGTCTTTACTCTCCGCTTGTTTTCAAGCTGCTCTTGTTACCTCGTTATTTCAGTTTAGTAAAACATACAAGACCTTTGTGACGTTTGTCGTTGCTCTTATACTGCATGTATAGGCGAGTTTTATCGCACATGGTCCGATTTTTTCTCAATCGAAGTTGAACAAATAATGTGGTCTAGTAGCGGGTCAATGTGAACTGATAAAACCGATTTCAATAAAGCCGATTTCGAGCAGTATCTCTTTAACAAAAATGCAATAATTAGAGTTCGATAAATTGCTAAAAACTTGCAGATCGCAAAGACGGTTTTCCGCGATATTTCCTCAAAATGCTAGCGTTTAGTACAACAAATGAAGATGATTTGTTGGCTATCTTGTCACAGACCACAGCATTGATCGTGCACTGCGAATAGAACAGTATAGTATCTGGCCCAGAGCCAGAGTGGTGTGTTTGGAGGAGGGGGGCACAAAAACTTGGGCGGGGGGACGCTTACGCAGCCGAGACCAGAAGAATTCGGAATGCGTCAGCGATCTGGTGAATATTTTGCTCCAAATCCTGTGTTATCCCTTTTTGGTATGGATTTTGCCCTCAAATTTGGAGGCAGTAGCGTACGCAGGATTTTGAAAAGAGGGGGGGGCAGGAACTTCAGAAAATTTGAGAACAACAAAGATTTGAATCAAAAATTGTTCCACCCAAAATAAATCCGATTTTTCGCCCAAAATAAGGTGAAGAGCAAAAAAAATAAGGCTTTCACTCAAATTTAGTCAGATTTTTCGCCCAAAAGAATGTGAAGACATAAAAAAAGGTCTTCACTCAAATCCAGTCCGATATCTCGCCCAAACGTGGGTGCAAGCCTAAAAGAAACGCACAAATCATATCCTTTGCGTGATCAAACCTTCTGCCCAACTTGCAAAAGGGGGGGGGGCCCATGCCGCAATTTTGCATACTATTCTATGCAATTATACGATCATGACCCAATGCCCCGCCCTAAATACGCCCCTGTTTGAAGGTGAAGACTGAAAAAATAAAAAAAAAGGTCTTCATCGAAAAGTCTAAGGCTACTTGATTACGTTCACTTGATCTGTCTTGCTGTGTCATAGAAAAAAGCGTTTGTGGTTACCTGTTTTTGGGCAAAAGTTTGCTAGTTGTGCTACTACAAAAGTTTACTCTCGCTTGCGGAGCTCAAGCAGTGATTTGGGGAGACACAGCTTGAAATGCTATCCCATCGTGCATAGGCGTAGCCAGGATTTTTGATTGGAGGGGGGGGCAAACCAAAAATCACATGCAATGAAGTCACCAGAAATTTTCGAAAGAGGAATTTTTGTGGGACAAAGATATCGTAGAATGGAAGATCAGAAGCCGTGGCCTGGTTTGGCAATTAACCGAGAGTTTTCTTAAGGGAGAGGGCTTAAACCAAAAGTTACAAATGAAAATATCTAAATTGGGAGACTTGCGTAAGTAAACTAGTTTATTCAAACGTATCACAGACGGGGATCTGGGGACGAAGCCCCCAGTAGCTGGGCAATTTTTTGGAATTTTTTTGAAAAAAAAGCTATTTTAATGCCATTGGATCACATTTCGCACGTGTTCAGAACCATTTGAAAGAGGTAGATTATTAACAGTTGAAAGCCAATTGAAAAAAATTAAATTTTTTCAATTCTCCTTTTACTTATAATTTGGTCGAAAATACGTTTGTAATTTTGCAGTTTGGGATTAAATTTTTATAAGTATTTCAGTAGTAAATAATCCACTCGAAGATTTTCCTTTGAGATTTTTGTTTTGACGAGAAAGCAACCAGTTGTAGGAGCACATGTACGGTTAAGAGGCCCCAGCCCCTCAATTTAAATTCAATAATTTGTTCAATGAGCATTTCTCATAGATAATTTTTTTTTCAAACGCATTTTTTAGCGTAAAAACTAGCGAGGTTGATGGAGGTGAATTGTTACTGAAAACCGTACAATAGATGGTTACGCTTAATTACCATGTTATTGCCCGGGCCGGATTTACATTGCGCGGCGCCCCTGGCACTTCAAAGATTTTTGCAACATCTTCCTGCCAAACATAAGTGTAGACCAAAAATAAAGTCTTACCATCTGAGCGCAGGGCTCCTGGCACTGGGCCATATGGTAAATCCCACCCTGTTATTGCATTACCTTTTTAAAAAGGTTAGATGAGAGCCCGAGGTAGCAACTTTTATGATAAAAACTCTTAATTTCAGCCGGGTTATACATTTTAATTGATTGGCAAAAGTTGAATTCAGAGGGCCCGCGCCCCCTGGCCGTCAAGATTATTGTTAATTACTGTTGTAGGCAAAAAATGCTAAAAGAAACTAAAACTGACGAAACAATAGTTTTTTTGTCACATTTTTCTCATAGGTAGCATTTCAATTGGAGGGGGCCCGGGCCCCCTGGTCTTCCCCCTCTGGCTACGCCTATGCCCCGTGGCGCCGGGCCTGAGTAGTTACGTCATGCGTAGTAAAATAAATTTTGCTACAACAGTTAACAGTAAAACTAAGAATCGAATTTATAGTGCGCTGAGAATTGAACCAACAAATAGAACCAGATAATAAATAACAGAGGTGGAGTCGAGGACACAAGGCTCGAGGCCAAGGTCAAGACCAAGGACACAAAAAAAATCCGAGGCCAAGGCCAAGGACAGCCTTTCCGAGGACAGACACTCTCGAGGCCAAGGACAGGAATGCTCGAGGCCCAGGCCAAGGGCCAAGGACACAAGCGCAAGTGCTCCCCAACAAAAAAAAAGGTCTTCACAAAAATTTTTTAGGCGATCTCCAAAAATTTTCAGGCCAATTTTCAAGGACTTGACCTTCGAGGCCAAGGACTTCAAAATGTGTCCTCGAGGCCAAGGACGTCCTCGAGGACTCCACCTCTGATAAATACTATGTTCAAATAAATGATAAATAAGGAACAATGTTCAAAGGTATATTAAGGAAATATATAAACAATGATAAATAAGGAACAATGTTTAAAGGTAGCAAGGGGATCTTGGGCCCTTAATCAATTAAAACATTTTGTAGATGAGCAAACCTTAAGATCTGTTTACCACTGCTTCATATACTCTCATCTACAATACTGCATAAATAGTTGGGGGACTGCTTCAAAATCAACATTAGCACCTCTCTTTATTCTGCAAAAAAGAAGCATCAGATTGTTAACTGGAAGTGGATATCGTGAGCATACTAATCCTTTGTTCTATCGAGCTAAATGCTTAAAACTCAAGGATATTTACTCTCTGGAAACTGCAAAGCTAATGTACAAAATTCACAATAATGTATTATCTTTTGCAAATTCAGATAAGTTTAACCTAATAAAAAACTGCTATACACATAAGACAAGATTGAGCCACAAAAACAACTTCTTTCTTCCAAGAACTAGAACAAGATTAGGGAAAAGTCTCTATCATTCGCAGGAATTAAAGTTTGGAATGAAATTCCAAGCAGTATGAAAGAAGTTTCATTCTACAGATTTAAAAAAGCTATTAAAGCTCATTTTTTATCAAACTATGAAACCGATAAAAGCTAGAATAACAGCTTTCTATCAGCAATGCAGTAGTAATTACAGGAATCATAGTTGCATATTTATGCTTGAGTTCAACAATAACCTATTCTATTGCTTGAATAGCATGAGTTTGGTGCATTCATCTATCACACATTTATTACAATACGTAATCTCTCATTTTGATGTGCCCTTGAATTGACTGGTATTGGAAATTGTACCAGTACTAATGACATATTGGCAAACAATACAAAACAAAGCAAGGAGGTTTTTTTTTCACTCAATTGCCCACTTTAAATTCTATAAAACATAAATAGCATTATGAACTTTATTGATTTTATTTCTATCCAATCTGTAGTTACAGTATTTTTTTATTTTTTAGTATGCTTAGAGTTAGAACAATTCTAATGTTGTCTTGCATTTTCTTTACATGTTGACTGTGAGGTTTGTGTATACACTGTACAAAATGTACATATCTTTGCAACACTTTGTTTTAATTTTGCATAAAATTTTTTATCATAGAAAGTAGCAGACTGAAAAAATCTAGAAGCTGCTTTTTTTTTAACCTTAACTTGGTGAGGTGGCAGTAGACTTAGATGACCTTTCGGTCCTTCGCTGTCTCCTCACCAAGTGACTAAATATCGCTTTGAGCTGCAAGTTTGTGTGTTTGGTTTTAAAGGAATTGCATATTTCGATGCTTTGGTGATAGACCTAGAGGAAGTTGCAGTTTTTTTCTTGTGATATGACGTCACTTGGTAAATAAATAAATATGATGATGCAATAAGCTGCAAAGACAACTTAGTTATGGAGTTATACTCGTAGAAAAAATACTCAGTGTATCATGAATCGCAATGAGCATCATTTGCTTAACATGTACGTCATTACTACGAATCTCCTTCGACTTCGTAAACACCAATATCTTAAAACGCTCGATCTACTTTTGTGTCAAAGTTGGTCGAAATCATCGCAGGGACGTGAATCACCTTCCATTTCTACAAAACTCCAAGAAATGTTTTGGAACCCGATCGATAGATAAATTTCCGTTTCGGATCTCTACGCGAAGAATTATTTTAGTGGTTGAGAGCCGAGAGTTTGATAAACAGGTCGACTGCTTCAGAGCTATAAAAGCCGGAACAGAAATGTATAGAAGCTGAATACTGTATGTCATTGTGCTTTAATGGCAAAACCTTAACTTATTTGAGTCGATATTTCTTATTGCCTTTTGTTTGTGTAGAAAATGCGGTAAGGAATTTAACTTCCTAGTGTAACTTCCAAAGGTAACTTCCTAAGTAATTTCTAAAGCTCTGGTTTAACCAATCAGCATTTTGAAACGCTTGTTTTTTTTGAAAGGAGCTTGCCAACACCTAATTGAATGGTGATTTGCTTACTTGTCTACCATTTAAGCCAGCTAATGCCGATTGTAACCTGAACCAATATCTAAAAGGCTTAAATAATTAACTTTCGTTGATAAAGTTGAAATTTCACCATTAGATACCATATTTGAATGCCATCGTTCTTTGTACTATTTATTGTTTGAAAGTAGCGGCCGCTGTTTTGCATGCAAGTAGCGGCAGCGGCGCTACTTTTTTATTTGAGTAGCGATAAGCAGCAGCGTCGCTGCTTTTTTTGCCAAATAGCGGCAGCGCCGCTAATTTCCAAGTAGCGGGTGCCCAGCTCTGTGACTATGAGCGAGAGGTAAAGCACTTAGCACACCTACGTCATCAGACTTGCGGTTCATGCAGTTTTTTGCGCATTTCATCAAAACTATAAAACGTAGCGAGTTCGTTTTTTTTTGCAAAAGTCTTAAAATTTTGTGGTGTATTTTATGATATACAGCCTTGCCAGGCCAGAGTTCCCCTTCAAAGTTTGGAAGTGATTTGGTCAAGGTCGGGCATTATTACGCCATAATTGATCAACAACTTATTACTCGTATACGTATCAAACCGTATACGAGCAATAACCGAATAATTTTTTAGATCTAACTTAATTTTTGGGCTCAGTTTTGGTTTACGCAATTTTTCTGATTCGGGCTCATGTGATCGGGTTCAGGCCTGTACTTGTCAGCCAGTTTACAGCTCTGTTATGCGACAGCCTACTCTGCCATGTTAAGCGGCTTTTACCGAACATCCGTTTATTTACTGAAAATTAAGCGTATAAAAATATGCATATGCGTATAAAAAATACGCATACAGGAATAAAATTTTTACTTGTGCTGATTTGTTTTATATTGCCTTTTACCGAACATGCGTATTTTTACGCAAGACACAGAAAAAATACTCATACGGTAACCGTATTTTTCAGGGATTTGATAAATTTTTTTGCAGTGTGACGTCACAACGTTGCTTGGTGCAGTGGTTATGTTACTTCACTTGCTCTTGAAACTTTTATTCTGAGTTCGATTCCCACCACAACCAAAACTTTATAGTTTTACGCAAACGTATTAAACTTTTTTTGTAATTAATTTCGGGTTCTATTGATTAAAAATTTTTACGAAGTTTTTTTAATTAGGTCTAAAGTACCGGTACCGTACTTGATTAATCGACGTTTTTCTTTTGGTTTTTCGTTTCTTATCAGATCAGATCTTTCATTCTCGCAGTAACACGCTGAAGCTCGCTGTAATCTTTTTCTAAGGCGTACTCTGCGTAATAACCAGACTCTTATGCATTGATTTTTAATGAATTCTTCTTAATGGCTGCTATTTCTCACTGAATTTGGTACCGGATTTTTAATTGCTCTGAAAAAGTTAAAACTTTTCATAGTCCTTCAGAGGAGCGCGATGTCTGGCCGGTGTTTAAGTTCTTGCAAAAGTTTTTTGAACGAAAACCACAAGTTGTCGGCAGCGTGGTCAAACGGAAAAATGTAAGGGTGTGATCACATGATCTGGGTTCAACATGCACCTAGTCACGTTATTGCGTTCTTTAGATAAGGCGATTTACAATGATTATCGCTGCTTGGTGGCTTCGAATAAGCAGCAAATTTAAGTGGGAAGAAGTCAAACGTCAACCGGGAAACTTGGAAAATGGTCAATTCTTAAGCGGGTGAGGATTAACCAAAATAAAAGCGCAACCGTCGCTTCCTCGTGAGTGGAGGAAAAAATAGATCAATCCATAAGGGCGCAGTTGCCCGCCTCGACCTGTGGGAGCTGCAGTTTGCAGTGGCAATATCAAATCAAATCTTTCATTTATACTCGCTGTAGTACGCCGAAGCGTGTAACGAGTTTGCGGGCCCCATCTCCGCGTCATTGCGCCTGGGCAACACAGCTCCTTTCGAAGAAATGTTGCAGCGGTGGCGAGCCGTTGGCAACACTGTGTCCAATTTGACCGGCCCGAGATTTGAACCTCTGACCTCCCGCTCCACAGACGAACGCGTTACCGCTCGACCAACTGGCCGGTGTCAGTGGCAATATAAGCGCAGCAATTGATTAAGAAAATTATGCGTCATTGTGATTGTCTTATAACTATTACGCATTGTGATTTCACCGTTATAAAACATTATCTGGTCAGTGCGTTACCTAACCTATTTAGCAACACTATTCACTAACACCACTTCATCGATCATATTGCTAGGCTAGCTACGCTAACTTCGTATTTATTCGAAAGGTTTCGGCGTTTTACAGAGCGCCCTCATCAGGAAGCTAACATACGGTAAAATGAATAATTAATATCACTGTCTAATAAACTGAAACATAGATACAATTTTTTTTTCTCTCAACGTTCAATAACAATTTGGACTAGCGACTGCATCTGGTTAAACTGTCATTTTACGGTCAGGCAATCCAGATTGACGTTACACACAAAATGGTGACATCACAAACTATCAGTACTAAAAATAAGCCATCACAGTAATAATTAATGCTGCACACTTAAAAAAATTAATACACACTCAATAAATATGAGGCCCCATTAGCATACTTACATTTGTTTATTGATAGTCGGATTCTGCTTTTTGATTAGGAGTGCTTCGTGTATTTTCGCTTCATATGCATAGACGTAGACAGGGAGGCCCAGGGGGGCCGCCCTCCTCCCAATTGAAATGAATGATGACACAAAGCCTATTATAGTTTCTTTTAGCATTTTAGCGCGCAACAGTAAACCCGTAAAGCAGCAATAGGAAACAATATTAATATTGACGACCAGGGGCCCTAGCCCCTCAATTTTAATTTAATGTACAAGCCGGGAGAAATTCAATGCTTTTGTTCTAAAAGTTGCAATCTTAGGCCTCCATCTAATTTTGTTTATGCAATAACAGTCATGACTTAATAGAATGCGAAACAAAAAACACACTGAACATATTGATATTTTTTAGTGCTTTTTGTGCAAACTGCTTTCTCGATTTACTGTAAAGCGCCTTTGATCTAATTCACGTCAGGAAAGGGCACTATGCAAATTTCTGTTATTATTATTATGATTTAGGCCCCCAACTAACTTCTAGATTGCAATAACATGATTAGTAACCTTTTATTGCATCAGCACCAACTTTAAATTACAATCCGCTTCCACCTCGCCAGTTTTCACGCAACAAAGTACTTTTGCAAAAAAACCTAGCTAAAGGAAACATTTATGGAACAAATTATTGAATTTGAATTGAGAGAATCTTGGCCCCTGGCGCATATGTACTCTTAAAACAGGTTATTTCCATGACAAAACCAAAATTCCTAAAGCAGATCTTCGAGTAAACTATTCTGTAATGCTAAAAATATTGCAGAAGGCAAGCCACATTGCTTCCCCTAACCTGGGCCAAGTCACTTACAAAATTTAACCCCAAAATGCAAGATTTTACAAGCGTTTTGAACTTGACCAAAAGTAACGGGGAGGATTTTTTCAATTGGCTTTCTAATCTCAAAACTTCGTTCTCTCCAATGGCTTTAGAAACGTGCACAATGTGATCCAAATGGCATTAAAATATCTATTTTTTCCAAAAATTACAAAAAATCGCCCAGCAGCTGGGGGTTTTGTCACGTTTGAGTCGCACTAATTTGCTAACCACGTCTCCCAATTTTGATACTTTTGTAAAACTTTTTAACTTGTGGTTCAAACCCTTCACTTCAACAAAACCGTGGTTACGTGCCAAAACAAACGCTTTTTGTCCCATAAAAAGTACCTCTTTTCGAAAATTTCTGATGACGTCATTGCATATAATTTGCGGTCCCCTCCCCAATCCGAAATCCTGGCTACGCCTATGCTCACTAGCATTATTACACTTACGTTAAACCGGTCTAATTAAAATTGAGGGTTTTCATCTAGGCAACTGTTGCAATTTAAAATGTGGTTTTTGATTGCACTATTGCTTGATTTACAGTCACTAATGTTCCTTCGCTCCTGTTACCAAATGCCGTGCTGAATAACCTATGTGAACATGTGCACTCCTACACGTTTTTCCCCTAAACTTAGAATGATGTTTGTGATTTGTTGGTATATAGCCAAGCTAGACCGGAATTCGGTTTAACAGTGATTAACGCGAATCACACCATATGATCATTATCA